>CM040125.1:297077907-298342270 GCA_022559845.1 Amorphophallus konjac | reverse complement strand
TTCCCTATAGGAAGATGTTTGAGTCTATTTCCATCTACAAACTTCACGCCCCTGCAATCGATGATGCTCCTACGTTAAATATCAAAGACAGGATAGCAAGGAAGATCCTGCAGGAAGATATCCTTGAGAAAAGGGAAATCATGTTGGCAGAGGCCGAAGAAGAACTGGCTGATGAAGAGAAACCATGGTTCTATGAATCGCCAAATACTGCCAAGATCAGTCTTATCCTGAAGGGCCACCACAAAGGACAAGAAAGCCATAAGAAGGGGCTCAGAAATATACATTGGTTGGGAGTCAACTCTATAGGAGGAGCCTTACTGGTATTCTGTTAGATGTCTTGGTGACGATGAAGTTGAAAATGTGTAGAGGAGATGCACTCGGGTGTGGTGCGGTGGCCCGTGAATAGTCCAGATGCTCGCCAAAAAGATCATTCGGCAAGGCTTTTAACTGGTCCACTATGGAATAGGATTGTGCTGTCTATGTCCGTAGGTGTTCAAGTGTCAACTTCACCCGCCAATAAAATCCATTCACCATCTTCCTCACTTCATCCAATATCCTTCCCGGACCTTTCTCCATGTGGGCATTCGACATCATTGGTCCCCTAGGTGATCCCCAATTCATCCATCACCAAGTAGAAATCTTTCATCTTACTGCGACCGAATACTTCACCAAATGGGCCGAAGCTGAAGCTTACGCAGAAATCAAGGCATCAACAGTCTGCAAGTTCATCATGAAGAACATCCTCGCCAGATTCGGCGTCCCAAACACAATCGTCACCAACAATGGGCCACAGTTCATTTCTCAGGACCTACAGGACCTCTACAAAAGGTACGCAATTGCATTGCAATCATTCATCGCCTTATTACCCACAAGGTAACGGCCAAGCGGAGGCCACCAATAAAATATTGCTCAAAATCATCAAAAAAACCTGCGAGTCTAGTAAGTTTTCAGACTGGCCAGAAAAGCTTATCGAAGCCCTATGGGCCTATCGCACTTCAAACCGTACCCCCACCGGGCAGACTCCATTTACCCTTACTTATGGTATGGAAGCGGTAGTCCCGTACGAGACTCTGATCCCTTCTCTCAGGGTACAATTGGACGAGGAATTTCTCCTCGATGATCGTCGTAATTCACTCCTCGCCCAGTTGGAACTCTTGGATGAGAAGCGGCTGCCGCTGCCGAACACGCGAGTGTGTATCAAAATAGACTCGCTCGCTTTTACCAAAAGAAAGTCGTTGAGAGAAAATTCAAAGTCGGTGAGATGGTCGTAAAAAGAATTTTTGTCAAACCTGGAGGGCCGCGTTCTAAGCTCCAACCCAATTGGGAAGGACCATTTGTAATTCAAGCCGTGTATCCTGGCAACGCCTACAAGCTAGTCAACGCCGAAGGGACCGAGTTATCCCACCCTTGCAATGGGCTTTATCTTACGAAATACTACCCTTAGCACAAAACAAAAAAATGATGAAAAGATAGAAAACATCAAAAATAAAGAAATATTGAAAACCACTAAAAATATGGAAAATTCAAAATGCCAATGCCTGGTGGTCACCATGTAGTCAAGTCACTGCATCTAACCTTCATGTTAGGATAGGGCCCATTAAGGCTTGGTAGGCACCGGGTCTTGGTTTGCCAGAACCGTGGAGATCCCTGTCCGGCCACGTCGGCCTATGCTCGCTCGAAGGAAGCTAACATCTACTCACTTATGTATTTTATTCAAAAAAAAAAAAGGTCGGTAGCATCACCTACGGTGGGGCCCCACCCAGAAGATCTCCGGAAGCTGTAATCTTTATTCTTTTCTCTTCGACCAAATGAGACAGTCGACGCCCTTAAAACGATGAGCATGAGAAACCGAAACTCAAACCCCAAGGGCAAGAGTAGGATCCATTTCTCGAGCATCGATCAGAGCACGAGAAGAGGGCAGTGTCCCCGCAGGCATACGAAAGGGAGCCCACAAACGTCAAACGACTATATCTCCCTCACAAAAAGAAATACAAAATCAAAATCAAGAGCCTGGTCGTGACCATGCCTGATGCGATAAATGGAACCCCTCAAAGCAAAAGTTCGAATCCACAAAAGGGGGGGCTATGGAATGTAAATGCTCGAGATTTGGTCCGAAGTTGTCCGAAAGGAAAGAGTTAATGGGCCCTTATTCGCTCGCCGGGTTAACGGCTTTGTCGGTCCTCTGAGGAGGTTTATCCCTTACACTCTTCCTTCTCCCTCTAAAGATGAAGGTTCGATGGAGTTTCTGAAGGGTGAAAACTACCCAGGGTCTGCGGCCTTATTTTAATATATACATTTGGTTGCCTACTTTGAAAAGCAAAAGCTATCGCTGCGAAGGAGTCTCCGTATTTCTGGCTGGTCAAGACCCCTGTTTACCACCTTGATGTCTTATTGTTTAACCTCGGGCTTAGGCCAATGCAAGCGCGTCACCTATGGGTGCGACGGCGTCTGAGTCCGGGTCAGCGTCGCGTGGTTGGTCATTGGGGTTCCAGGGTGTTCCATCATATACAATCTAGAGTTGTGAGGAAACAGACCCGGGTCGGGCAAATCATTTACCTAAAAACAGCTTTTGGGTGAATCCCTGTGGTTGGAAGCGATTGGGAGCCTAAGCATGGCATGACGGTATTGTCATCAGGGTAAATCTTAGCCGGCGAGATCATCATTCGAGGGGTCTAGAGGCCCAAATCAATCTAGATGTGCACTTAGGATACCTGGGAGGTTAGTAAGAAACCCCTATTCTCACGTAGGTTAGGTGCCATTTGGGTGCTTGCCAGGCGTTAGGAACAAAAAAAAAAATTTATAATAAAAGTAACAAAAAAATGGAAAAGAGAAAATGTACATATTTGCAAACAAATTTTTTTTTTGAATACAACAAAATAAAAAAAATGCCAAATATAAAAGAAAATAAATCAATTTTGCATGATTACATTTGCGTGCAGCATCTCACTTTTAATACCGCTTGCATTCGTGTGCTTGCCTGTTGCATTTATCATCACTGCATCTTTCTCTCGCCTTCCTTAAATAAAGGCTTGGCCCCTTGACCAGTTATCAAGGACAGTTAATGCGACCATTTGCTTATTGAGCAAGGGGCCAAGTCAGAACAGAAATTCTGATTTGTTTGCTTCAGCGATGTGTGCAGGGATTCAGGCAACAGAAGCAAAAGTGAAAACCAAACAAACCGAACCTTGTATTTTATTCCAAAAACCAAAAAAATTACATCAAGTTCCGTCCTCTCTCTCTGCATTACTCGTCCCACTACTCTCCGGGCAAAACGCTCTCAAAGGTGCTACCCAACTACGAAAAGCGGTACTCCTACCGCTCTGTACTCCCCTTCCTATTCCCACACCCCGGCGTTGATCCAAGGAAGCAGCAGAGAAGCTACCAACACAAAAGCCACGCTCTCATGCTCTTCGGTAGCGCTCCTCACCATCTCTCAGCCACTGTTCAACAAGACCAAGGCTGGTTCGGAGTTCGAACAACTGGGCCTCCATGGCCCTTCGTTCCTCCCTTTCAGTCAATCTGTTGGCTCTTTCTCTCTCTGCGTCTCTTTCTCTCTCTGCACGTTCTCTCTCATGGTCTTCCCTCTCCAACTGGAGAGTGATCCTCAGTTCCACGGCATCCCTAGAGGATTCGTCATCAGGACGACGCCGTAGTTCCCTCTCCAGTTCTGCTATCCTAGCCTCCCTCTGCGCAGCTTGGGCAAGCGCTTCTTCCGTCTCCTTTTCCTGCCGAATGTACCATCTCAGATACGCGATAAGGCGTAAACAAAGAGAGCTCAACACCGAAACTTTTACCTGTATACAGAGTATCCCTTCTACCTCCGCAGCCCGCTGCGTGGCATGAGCAAGTTGCTCATGAAGGAAGTCAAGTTCTGAGGTGGGAATCCACAAGCTGGAAGAGGCACCACCTACCCCCATCGCTGGGGAAGCCGTGCCAATCTGGGCATGCTACGACCGCGTGAATTAGCAGCCAACATCTGAAATCTGGGGTTTTAATTAGGAACGCACTGTACACCTACCAAGGCGCTCGTAGCTCCGCGGGCATCGCCCAACCATTGCTCCATCTCTGCCAAGCGAGTTCGTAAAGTCGCTATCATCGTATCACGGATATCCTGCAGCCATATGAGTCAGTATTTCCACCAGAAAACTAAAAAAAGGAGAAAGAAGAAAAGAGAAAAAAGGAAAACCTACCTCCGCAAGTCCCCGGTGTTGGAACCGCTCTGCGTACCTTGTATAGACGCAGGTAATCCTCGCTATCCCGTGCCTGCGATTCCACGATTATGCCACCCCGTTGCCAGTCTTCGTACTGTTCGGGGAACCGCACGCGCCAGTCAATGCAGGTCGCCGGTCCTCGCGTCTCTCTCCCAACGCGAGGTGGCGCAGCTAAATCCACCCATTCTTGAGCCAGTCCCAAAGTCCTCATAACCAATCGTAGCCGAAGTGGCTCGATTTCATTCAGGCAGTGCATCCACAATTCCCGTCCGAACCGGGCACGACTTGCTAGAACCCACGGCTGGTCGGCATCGACCATGTCTGAGTAGGGTCTCCAGTTTACCATCGGTGCAGGGAACTCCTGTGGCTCCCACCTTAGCACCATCAGTTGGCAGGTTGGGGGTGCCGCACTCATGATGGGTTCCCACCGCCTGGCTAGCGGCACCATCGCTGGTCGCCAATGCCGAGCTCTCCCCATGGGGAGGTAATAATAGCTCCACAGCTGCTCAGCACAGGTCATCAGTACCTTGCAAAAACACAAAAAAAAAAAATACAAAACAAGCAAAACCAAAAATACCTGGATGAATGGTGTAAAACCACTCACAACCATCTCACGATCCTGCTTCTTGGAACAGGCCTGCAAACAAGTGCGCCAGCATGGCAGCTCCCCAGGCGTAGTACCCTACTCTTTCAAGGTCTGATAGCAGCTCCAGGAAGCGACATTGGATACCGTCCCCTTTCGAGCTCAGTACCAATCTCCCCAAAAGGAAGAGGAGAAATCTCCTCAAATCTATGTTGCATCTTTCCCAGTTGCCGAAATCTGTGCAGTACACGGCACGGCATCCTATTTTCATCCTTTCCATGAACTCTTCTGAGGATTCATCGTCCCGCCGACGAGTGTCAGTGAGCCCTAATGCATCCATGAGGGACGCCCTAGCTACTGACCTGTTTTTCCGACCATCTAGGTCCAAACCCAGTAGCTTCCGAGCACCTTCTCGGTAATCCGCATAAGTGACCCCGGTCACTGTCTCGCCTCCACCTTCAGGCTTGTGATCCGGACCACATCCTCGAAGCTGGGCACCATGTGCCCCCAGGGCATCAGGAATGCCCGACTCACTGGGTCTCATCTCTCACACAAGGCTTGGATCATAACTAGGTCAAGCTCGAGCGGCACGATCCGAAGAAAGGTGCCAAATCCCATCACGTCTAGCCTGGCCTTCTGAAAATCCGGGAGACCCCTGTATGCGGCCACTGCTAACTCCCATGAAATGTGTGATTTCATCACACTGTGTATGCATAAGAAATGGAAAAGGGTGTTGTCAAGAGGAAGGAAGAAAGAATGAGAAAAGGGCAGGAAAGCTCAGCTTACGAGTTGTGATTGGGCCCTTTCGCTGAAGTGCCATTCGAGGTCCGAAAGCCTCCTGGAACTACTACCACTGGACCTGCTTCTCTTCGAGGAGTGGGAAGATTCGCCCTCCATCCAACTCTCAGAATTTTGAACTCCTCCTCTCCCGTGAGAACTTGTGCTCCTCGAGTTAGCTCTCGATATACCTGGGAGGATAAAAGGGACAAGAATTTATAGAAATGGAAGGAGTGCAGGCCAAGATTGTCTCCATCACCTTTAATGATAGCCCTCGCGATGAGGCACCTACCATGTGGTCCCGTGTGTCACTTCACCGCTCGCACAGGGTGATTGATTGGACGAAGAATATGACGACTAGCCCCCTATGTTGTCTAGGGATACCCTATCATGTTTTGGAGGACGTCCGCAAAAGTTGACACAACATGCGGGAAAAGGGACTAGGGCCGTCATTATTGACTTCGACGGCAGATTCCCGTGGAAAATGGTCACAACAAGACGCGATTCTCCGCTTGGGGTGGAGTCTCGGCAGACCCATCACATGGGAACAGTGCAAAGGAGAAGAAGTGTAGGGAAGAAGGAACGCACACGAGAACAAACAAGCAGCAGAAAATCAAATCACTCCATTCATAATTCTACATAAGCTATCATAAACACTACAATCATAGAGAGGAAGCGGGTCCACTAGCTCGCCAACTCTTGCCATTATCTTCATGCTCGTCCCTCTAGGCGTCCCTCTCCTCTCCCCTGAGGTGAGGGTCCCTCAGAAGCCTCCTAGATCCCCGTGCAGTAGCACCCACCTCGCCTCGTGACACTGGCTCCACAGCAATGACTCGCTGCTCCTCCCCTGGCGTGGCGAAGAAGCCACTAGCGGCAAAGCGACCAGACTGGCGCAGTCGCTCCCCGAACTCTCGCGCGCTCTCGTAGCGCATCTCCATCCCTCCTAGCCTCTGCACGACGGCCTGAAGGCCCAGCTGGAGCTCCCTCACTTGGGCCTCCAAGGCCCTCCTCTCAGCCTGATCTCGCTGTCGCTCGGACCTTCTCTCGGCTTTCTCTCTCTCTACCTCTCTCCTCATCATCTGCAGAAGAACCCTTAACTCCAGGATGTCTGGAGAAGGTCTCTCCTCACCGCGATGTCGCAGCTCTGCTACAGTCGCCACCCAGGCATCACGCTCCTCTTCCGCCCGGGCAGCTCGAGCCACCGCACCGGCAAGTTGCTCCCGGAGGGAGGCAATCTCAACAAAAGGGGCCGAGGAACTGGAAGATGCATCGCCAGCCACTCCCACCATCGCTGTCTGCTGGGCACGCTGGAACGAACAAACAACAGCCGTCAGCTAAGCTCCACATTTAAAAATAGAAAATGCAGCACTTAGCTTACCAGGAGCAACAGTTCCTGTTGAGTGGCGGCCAGCTGCCGCCTGACCTCGGCTAATTTGGCATGCGAGCCATTGACGTCGCGCGTATCCCCAGCTTGGGGAAGCCCCGCATAACTCTCTCTCTACTGCCGCAGGAAGTCGGCACAGTCCTGCACCAATACGCTCCCTTGCTGTCCAGGGAGACGTATGCGCCAATCCTCGAGCTTCGCCTTGCCGCGACTCTCCTTCCTGATACGGCTCGGCTCATCTGCACTCGCCCATTCATCGGCCAAACCCGGGGTCCTCGCCATGTCCTGCATCAAGAAAGAAGGGCCTCGTGTCATAACAAGAACGCGTCTCCTGTCAAGGACGCGTCCATCATTTGAGTGCAAAACTCGTCGAAACCTTTTCCCCCCACGGCTCGCTTCAAGACTCAAAATGGATCAAAGAGGAAGAGATCGGAGGACCTACCAGACCGTGTTCACCTCCCTCCGCGACATCGGGCCCCTCGGGTCCCTCGGGGGCCCGAAGCGGCCCTTCCTCCTCCATGGACGCCGTTCCGTGCTCTGGTGCGTCCCTCCTCAGGCGAGGGGTCCCGCGTCCCTCTCCACCTTCGCCGTTGTCCAGACCACCGAACTCCATCGATCGAGGGGAAGAAGACAAAGACGGGCGAGGGAGTTTCGGTGGAAGGCGGGCTCGTTTGCGGGTAAGGCACGGGAGAAGAAAGGCCACCCGGCGCTTCAAATTTGAATTCGAGGATTAAGACGCGTCCTCGTGCTTGGACGCGCCCAAAAAAGGGAGAAAGGAAACAGAATCCCCCCGTGCAAAGCATAGTTCCCCGCTGTTCAGGGCAAGGTCTCGTGGAGCGTGCCTCGAAGGACAAGTGCAAAGAAAGAAAAGTGAGAGAGGAAAGGTACACACAACACAAGAAAGCCATTTTCATTTCATATAATAGTCGAAAGTACATCATGCAGTAAGGAGGGTGGAGTGTACAAGCAACTCTCTAACTCTCGCCATCACCCTCCTGGTCATCTCTCTCCTCCCTCCTCTGACGGGGATCCCTAGGGGGCCTCTGCGACCTCTGCGAACCCTGAGAAGCCGTGCTCGCCTCGCCCTGCGGTGGCACCCCAGCCTCGAAGGCACGATGACGCTCCTCGGCCAAAGAAACTAGATAGCTGCCCATGGAAAAAGAACTAGACTGATGAAGTCACGTCCCGCGTTCCTTCGCCCTCTGGTACCGCTCCTCGCTCTCTCGAAGCCTCCCCTCCGCCGTGCCGAGACTCAATCGGAGCTCCATCAGCTGGGCCTCCAGAGCCCGCCTCTCGTCCCAGTCTCGCAGTCGCTCCGCCCTCCTGTCCTCTCTCTCTGTCTGTCCTCTCTCTCTCTCTCTCTCTGTCCTCTCTCTCCCTCTCCCTCTCCTCTCTCTCCAGCGTCACCTCCCTCCTCGATAGCTCGAGGGCAATCCGCAGATCCAACACGTCACGAGGGATCTCCTCGCCTCCCGTCACCGCTCCTCCTCCAGCTCCACAATCCGGGCGTCACGCTCCGCCACCCGAGCATCGCGCTCCTGCTCGGCACGAACAGCACGGGCCAGGGCCTCCCGAATCTCGGCCACCTGTCCAAACACGCATGCACCGTAAGAGAGCAGTGATAAAAGGAAAGTAGCTATAAGAGGGTCAGGGCCAAGTAGGCACTCACTCGAGCCTCGCGGTCACGCTCGGCCTCCTCAGCCCGAGCCACCGCATATGCCAGCTACTCCTGAAGGGCAGAGATCTCCGGGGGAGGGCCCCACGAACTGGCACCCGCTCCACCAGCCATCCCGGCTGCTGCCGCCTGGTGGGCCCGCTGAAACACGGGGCAAACGACAGTTAGAGGCTAAGCATCGGAATCCAGGTCACAAAAAAAATGCATTGCATAGACTCACCAGGATCTCCAACTCCTGTCGGATGGCCACCAACTGTCGCCTGGCGTCTGCCAACTGGGCCCTCAGCTCGGCGATCATGTTGTCACGAGCATCCTGCATTGCACATAAGTTAGTGCCACATGCATATACATATAGAAGGGTGAAGCATTTTCATTTCAATTACCCCTGCCATACCACCAAGGAAGAAGCGGTCCCCGTACGTAGCCCGGTACCGTCTCAGGTAATCAGTACTGTCCTGTACATGGGACACCACTGGGACCCTGCCCTGCTGCCAGTCCTGGTACTGTGCCAGGAAGCGCGTACGCCAGTCCATGATCTTCGCCTTCCCCTTGGTCTTCCGCCCGATGCGGACCGGCTCATCTACATCGACCCACTCTTGGGCCAGCCCCAACGTCCTCATAACCAGCCTCAGCCGAAGCGGCTCGATCTCGTTCAGGCAATGGACCCACACGTCCCGTCCGAAACAAGGAAGACCCGCTACAACCCAGGGCTGGCTAGCATCGCCCATGCCCAGGTAGGGCCTCCATACCACCTGCATCGCCACACATGCATCATGTTAGGTTAATTGAGTCACATGCATAAAAACACAAAAAAACATACCATCATACCATGGCCTCGGGTACTCGCTCAGCTCCCGACGAAGCGACGCCAGCTGGTAACCGTGGGGTGCCGCGACCATAATCGGCCTCCACCGCCGCGCCAAAGGCACAGCTCTCCTGTTCCTATGCTCGGCCCTCCCCATCGGGAAATAGTAATAGCTCCACACCTACATCCATCATACATCATTAGCACGAGTAATTGCATATTTAACTACGAAAAATGCATAAATAAATTGTGTACCTGGAGAAAAGGTGCGAAGCCGCTGACTGTCGTCTCCCTCTCTGAAGTCTGGGAGAGATCAGCAATCAAATGGGCAAGCAGAGCCGCTCCCCACGCATAGTACCCCACTCTGTCAAGGTCCGCCAGGATCCCGAGGAAGCGATAGTGGATGCGGTCACCCTTCGTCCCCAGCAGAAGGCGGCCCAGAAAGAAGAAAAGAAACCTCCGGAGGTCTAGATCCACCAGCTCCCACTCGCTGGGGTCCTGGGTGAAAGCTGCACGGGCATCTCCCTCCAGTCGTGCCAGAAACTCCGCTCCAGTCTCGCTAACCTGCTGGCGCGGGCCACCAAATCCAAGCGCCTCCATAATCTCCACTCGGCCGACTACCCTGCTGTCTCTATCAGTCACGCTCGTCTCTCGGTAGTCGGGGTAAGTAACCCCGCTGACTGCCTCTCCGTCAACCCGCAGCCCGGTGATCCGAGCTACGTCCTCTAGTGTCGGCACCATGTGCCCCCAGGGCATCAGAAATGCCCGGCTCGGCGCGTGCCACCGCTCCCGCAACGCCTGGATAAGAGGAAGGTCGAGCCGGAAGGGCTCGATCCTGAGAAACGCTCCAAAGCCCATGGCGTCCACACGCGCCCTCTGGAAGTCCGGCAGTCCACGGTACGCTGCCACCACTAGGGACCAGCTAATCCGGCTCTTCATCACGCCCTGCACACCACAAAAATAAACAAAAGAACGCATCAGCAGCATGAATAGTAATAAACAATAACACTGTATATGCTACTTATTTATTTTATTTTTTAAAAAAATATTTATATTTTTTTAGAGGCGTCCAACACCTTGGACACCTCCTCTTTCTCTTCTTTATTTTACTTTTAGAAAAACCCAAAAAATAAAAACAAAAACAAATAAAATAATATATACATTATCATGGAGGCGTCCCCAGACTTGGACGCCTCCTTATTTTGAATCTTATCTTATAAATAAATAGATAAAAAGAAAAAAAATAAAATGTGGAGGCGTCCAGTCCCCTGGACGCCTCCTTCTCCCATTCACCGGCCTTCTCCACACAGCCTCTCGTCCGCCCGTTTAGCCCATGAACCAATAGAATGGAAGTCTAAGGGGCTTACCAGATCGTGCTCGTCCTCTCCCGCGTCACCAGCACCCGCAGGGCCCTCCACGGCCAAAAGAGGAGCCTCCTCCTCCACGGGAATCTCCTCCGCCACGGCAGCCTCCTCGGCATCATCTCTCAACCTTCTCGGACGACGAGCCCGTCATTTCCGCTTCTCCCCACCCTGGCTCGGGCCTCCTTGCTCCATTGGAATTGGGAATGGGTCGTTTAAAGTGAACGAGTCGTCAGAATGAACAATAGAAGTGAAAGGGGGGTGAGGCCCCCCTTATATAAGAAAATCCTTTTTTTGGGGGCGTCCAGGCGCTTGGACGCCCCCACTTTTTCCTTCTTTTTCAAAAAATTCAAAAATTTAGGGGCATCCAGGCGCTTGGACGCCCCCAAACAAAAAACCAAAAAAATAATAAAAAAGGATTTGTAGGGGCGTCCAGACCCTTGGACGCCCCCAAACAAAAATAATATTATTAATAATAACAATGAATAAAAAAATAAAAAAATTGGAGGCGTCCAGGCCCCTGGACGCCCCCATTAAAAATAATTTTTTAATACATATATTTACATATGATCATATTATGAATAAATAGGTACATAAAAAGAAAGAAAGCACAAAAACAGAAAAACGGAAAAATAAAAATCATAACAAAGGGAACGTGGTCCAAAACATCAAAATGCCAGATTTTATTCCATCAGAAAGCAGAATGAGCTACATCAGGGGCTTAGGCGCTTTAGGCCTTAACTTCCCCAGTTCGGTTACATAAGCTCTCCACAGCTCGCATTCTTCCCCCACATGCGCTAAGGCCTTTCCCGCAACACTTGTCTTCCAGGGTGCTTTGACGGCCTTCGCTTCCTTTGCGTCTGCTTCAGTACCCAAATCTCTCTTCTTCAAAGGAACGATGCCAGTCGGTGGTGGGAACGAATGACGTGAAATGCCGATCTGGAGGCAGCACCGATGCGCGTTGTAAAGGACAAACTCGGTCGCACCAATCAGTTGGAGATCAACTTCACAAGAAGACCTCATGAGGAGCTCAAGCAGGAGTAAACATGCCGGTGCGCAAGAGAAGAAGATTTGTGTCACGGTTCGAAAGTGAGACCGCCAGTCTTCACGTCTCTTTAGCCACGGAACACGGTTCACCACGGTGCCACCGAAGCCTAACACGTCGGCTATATGATAAAGGGGGCTTTGTTGGAAGAGCTTCGAAGCGGTTGGCATTCCCTCACGGTGATCAAACTTGAAATGCAAATCCAGCCAGCAATTCAGGACAAGTGCGCAACCAAAAGGAGGCTTACCCATGCTCGAGGCAGTAAGGCCACTATACAGGTAGGCAAGGACAGCGGGTCCCACCCTCTTTCCACGCCTGATCCCGCAGATAGCACTCAGTTGGTCTTCCTCCACCATGTTGTCGGTATAAGGAAACAAGAGAGCACCCGCCAGACAAATGGTGAACCCTTTCATGATTCCCTCCACATAGTCATCGTCTGGTAACCCTCTCAGGGCCTCCATGACCCATTCCGCGAGCTTTTACAAATCAATCCCCTTTTGAGTACGAACCTTTCGGGCTGCGTCGGGCGGCATGAAGCTTCCAAGGACGCTTTCGGAAGTTCACTGTGTCACCATCCGCATAGCCTTCACCTTCCCGTCACTCTTGAATTTCTTTAATCCGAGCAGAAGTTCCACCTCCTCGAGGAGGATGGTCACCTCGAAGGTCGGGAAGATAAAAGTATGGGTCTGTGGATGCCAGATCTCCACTAGTGCGCCCATAGCCGCCCAGTCCATATGAATCTTCTCGTAGTGTTTAGCGTGAATAAGGAGCCCCTGCAGATGCCACTTCGAGAGTATGGCCCTCATGCCGATGGAGATATTGGAAGTTAGCTTTGAAAGCCATGGCAGTTTGGAAAACTTCCTCGGACCTGGGAAGAGTGGATATGGCTGGAAGAGAAAAGAAAGAAGAAGAAAGGAAGGAAGTAAGAAGAAGGTTCACGTCGAGAAATTTGAAATGAATCAGCTTACCATATGCGACATGATCATCCCACTCAGATGACCCTCGAGGACGGAGAGTCGCCTGATCTCGCTGCTAGGCCTGCTCCTCTTCATAACGCGGGAAGACTCTCCTTCCATCCTGAAATCTCTATATTCCCCTCTCCTTCCTCTCCTGAGCTTCCAAAACCCACCTTGGTGCATTTGAATGAACTAGCCTAAGGGGAGTTCTTATAGGAAAGAAAGATCGCTACAGGACAGAACATGTCACATCAGTGGTCATTTTCAAGATCTTGTCTAGATCTCCTTTGTATTGTGGTGCGATTCTGTTGCGATTCTGATGCTTTATGATGTATCTAATCTATGTTGATCTGTGCAGGTCCTACTAACGGACGTCTTGATCCCATCTCCTGTCCCACCTTTCCATGGTTGGTCCCACCATGTCATGCATCATAGTATATGATACCTACGCTACTAGAACATGTCAAGGACCTTGCGGCCCGAACGAATCTGGGATTTGAGTTCCCCTTCAACAAAAATGGTGATGATCCCAGAAGAATTTGGGTTGTACGGATAGGCCGTTAATTTGTGGTAGCATGGGGACGACGGTTCCATTCAGTGAGTTGGTGCGCGGATAAACCGGCCCCAGCCCAATGTCGGCTCACCGGATCGGTATCCTGACCCGTTCTTAACAAGTTGACAATATTATCCTTGGCTATTTTCTATTTTAGTTTGTTTTAAATTTTTCTTTAAGCCCAGCATGCATTCATATAGGACTTTGATTTATTGCGGAAGATCATTCAAGTGATTCGATTGCGAAAGCCGCTGTGCTTCAATTCTTACAAATATGAGATATTCCACTCCGAATGAAATACTGAGTTTCCTTGAAACGGCCCTACGATGCTCTTCCAAAGGAGACCCTTGTTTGGACAGACTCTCAGATATTTCTTTACTTTTTACCTTGTTTGACCCACCTTGGCCGCAGCACTTCCACATTGGCTGGTAACCGCTCACCAAAGGTGAAACCTGTGGGTTTATGACCCAGGTACTTCCACACCGAGAAGTTGGTCTCCTTTATTTTTCGTGCTTAAGCACACATCTCACCCTCCCTTATTTGATCTCCGTCCAAGCAATCGTCAATATTTAAAAGACCTTCTTCAAGGTCGCCTCATTGAAACTTCAGGAAAGATTCCAAACAGTAACGTCAAAAGCGTGTCTCATCACACCTTGGCATCAACTTATCAGTCCGCTCCCACTTCATTCCACTTCGATACCATTCCACTACGTGTCGCTCCCTTGCAAAGCAGACGCCAAGGCGGGGCAGCTGTAGACACGCCATTCCTGACGTCTTCTGAGAAAGTCTCATATTACTATACGACGCCCCGCGACGGCTTACGCATTTTGAATCGCTCGAGTGCTTCCTTTTCTTGAGTCTTCTTCCGCCCTTTTCAGCATCCGGAATCGTCTCGTTGCAGCATTCGGACGGCATCAACAACATTCAGACACGCCAAACAAATTTCGGAACCAGGAAGGGTGCCTGTCGGGGAGCTGCTGACGCCTTTTCAGCGGACCCGGGGGGGCCTTAATAGAGGCGTCCTGTCTCCTGGACGCCTCCATTACTTTAATTTATTTATTAAAACAAAAATGATATATTAATGGAGGCGTCCAGGCCCATGGACGCCTCCATGAAAACAAATATAAAAAATATAAAAATGCCAGTTGGCATAAAAAAACAAAACAAAAAAAAAATATATATATTTTCTTGGAGGCGTCCAGGCACCTGGACGCCTCCATCAACTCACTCACGGGGCCCCGGCCACCGATCGACGGTTTGTCGTGTGTGAAAGAATCCAAATTGTGGAGGCGTCCAGCCGTGTGGACGCGCCCATTTCTAAATCACGGGTCGCCCCTCCAAAACCACGCATTGTGTTAAACCGCGTGCGACTTTCGGTGGAGTTCGGTGGGACTTATGGAGGCGTTCGGGACCCTAGACGCCTCCATGAAAATATTCAGAAAAAATGAATAAAAATAGAATAAAATATCTTTTTTGCCCTGATGGAGGTGTCCAGGGTCCTGGACGCCTCCACCCTCCGGAGCCCTATAAATAGAGGTCCACCCCCTTAGTTTAGAGGGAGCTTCTAAGAGATCCGATAGGCTGCCAGAGCCTAGAGGCTACCGGAGTCATTTCTAACCCGTGAGGTCTTTTGTAGGTGGAGGTTCCGCCGGCTTCTCGGGTGGCCACGCTCGCGAGAGGAAAGTCGTCTTCATCCGCCGCGCTTCAACGCCGTCCCTACGCTGCCGGAGCTCCACCGGATTTCACCATCGGCACATCCAATAAGCCAATCCTTTCCTTTTCTTCGTAGTTCTTTTGCATTCATCATCTCGCATCCTCTATCCCCTTTCATAAGGGCGCCCCTTCTTATATACTTCTTGCATCCATCATCTCATTTTCCTCCTACTCGAGTCCGAGAGGGGTTTAAAAGACAACACCAACCAGGTGTGTGTCTTGCCATCATTTCGTTATTTTTGTCGCAAGCATTTGAATACTACACCTTCATCTTTCTAATCCACTCGTTACTTGTTTGTCGTTATTTTGCAAGGGTACCCAAGGAAAGCACTCTCCGTCGGCCGGCCGAAGGGGGAGGAAGAAGCAACCCGCCATCTCCCGCTCTTGAGGTAGGCGCGATCACTTCTTTATTTTGGGGTCTTTTAGCCCCTGGCGATCACATCATGTTCTCGAGGCCGCGGCGAGTCACTTCCCCAATGGCCGTTTAAATTCCCGTTCTTATATTCTCTTTATATTCTGTTATATTCTTATCTGCTCATATTCTCGAGGCCGCGGCGAGTCACTTCCCCAATGGCCGTTTCAATTCTTGCTATTTGATTTCTGCACCATTCCCGTCCCCCCGAGGCCGCGGCGAGTCACTTCCCGCTATGGCCGTTTAACCCCCATATCTTGCTATATTACATTTGTCCCGCTCGCCCCGCCGGAGCAATCTCCCGTGGTGGCCCCTTCTCTTTTCTCTTATTTCTGTGTTGTAGCAAACAAAAAGGAGCCCGCGCGCTCCGCCTCCTCTTCGCTCCTCGAACCGCGTGACGTCGCTCACATCGACGTCTTCACGCCGACCAGGTGAGCCTCGATCCCCCTCTTGGTTGGTTTAAATTCCTTGCTTAGCATAGTATTATCGTTATTGCTTCGTCGGACGGAGAGTGAGAGCTCGGCCCATAATTGCCATTGATGTGAGTGATCACCGCGGGCGAGTTGTGAGTGATCCCCTACATCCCACACCCTTGGTGTGCTGGCCGCCCGTCAGTTGGGCATCCCTAGCCCATTTGGGGTTCTCCCCAAGCTAGCCAACCATTGGAGCATCAAGGTCCCGTCTCGGACCCTCTCCATCATCGCCGAGTCACCTACGGGCACTAGTGTGCGCCATGCGAGTGAGCTCGCTAGAGTAAGTCCGCCGCTCAAAGATACTTACTTGCAATTGTAAGTCCAAGGGCATTCGGTCTTGTGACTATCAACCCAAGGTGGTGTCACATCAAACCTCCTCTCCTTCCAGCCGGCTAGAGGAAAGAGGGCCTCACGTTGTATTCATGCTCTCCTGCAAAACAAAGATGAAACACAAAGGTAAAAACCCATTAGAACATGAAGTGTAGTATCAATCCCGAAGTGACAAAATAGGGGTGGAAATTGAGGGCAAACTCACCGGGGGGGAGGTTTTAACCCCTGTAGAAGGGTGGAAATAATAGGTGTGTGTGTTGTGCATGCATGAGATTTGAAATCATAAGATTTGATTGAGAGAATAGAGAGAAAACGATGATGCAAAATGGCGAAAAACACAAATGTAGCAGAAAAGTGCAGAAAATTATGATGATTTATGATTTTGAGATGAAGAGAACTAAGAATATAGACCATGAAATCACGCCCAGAAGGATGGAATTGAAAGCTAATACATCCCTCTTCAAGCCAGGGTCGAAGTTGTGAGTTGGAGTTGCAGCATGGCTTCGCCCCACGTCCAAAAAGAGCCCCCCATCGTGACTGCGAACTGGACAGTTTTTATAGAGTTTTGTAAGAAATCCCCATCTTCTTATCACGATTTCTGGAGATATAGTCCAAGATAAATTGAGTTCTCTGAATCAAACTCGAGATAATATTAAGGACAAGAGATATGAACAAACGGGGATCAATTCGGAGGAGGATTCTAGAAGATATGGCTCTTGGAAGGTAGCCCCGTCGCACTAGAAAATAGAGTTTTAGTTGTACTAGGATGCTTAAATCGTGATCTTGCGACCCAGATCCCGAGAGATATAGCCAATGAAAATTTAATTTCTATGAACCAAATTCAAGATAATACAAAGGGCTAGAAGTAGGAAAACACGGGGATCAATTTGGATAAGAATTGAAGAAGTTATCGGTTCTACAAGATAGGCTCACCGCGTAGTTTTCGGGGCAGAGTCCAACATGAATTGGACTCTCTGCTGTGTGTAACGGTCTATCGTAGGACCGTCAGAGTCATGTAACGGTCTAGGTTAAATCCGTTACGCTCTGGGGGTCGAACGGGACGATTTCGGACAAGTTTGACTGTGACGGTCTAGTGTAGGACTGTCATAGTGCTCTGACGCATCTATACTAGACCGTCACATGTGCTCTGACGCACCTACAATAGACCTTCACACCGATGAAGGAAAATTTTGGGCAGACTGCGTGCGACTTTGAAAATTGAAGCGTATCTCTCAAACGGGGCAGAACCAGCAAAAGTGGTATAATAAGAAATTGTAGATAACTGAGAGAGGAACAACTTTTATGAAAAAAGTAAGTTGAGAAAATAAATGGAAGAGGGAGAAAATGGGGATAGAACAAAGAGAAAAATTCTGGGACATAGGTGAATAGCACAGCACGCCGGAAAAATGCGAATAGCTCACAATCGGGGCAGAACTAGCCAACAGCGTAGAAGAAGAAATTGTAGATCTTTGAAAGATGAACAACTTTTTGAAAGAGGAATAGAAGGAGATGAAAAAGGACCACTTTCAGGACTGCGCAGGGAGAGAGAGCCGAATGCTTGAAGGAAGCCGGTCTAAATGGGCCGAAAGTTGACTTGGAAGTCAGAATTTGATAAGATAAGCTTCAGGGCTTTAGGAAATCATGATCTCCAAGACTTAAAGGATATGGAATGATAAAAATGGGCTCAAAATCCATCTAAGGAAGCTCCAAAATAATGGCTAATTTGGGACATAAAAAATGATGAATAAGAGAAATGACGTAACTTGTGGGCTAAAAACGGGTGTCAACAGATGCCCCTCCTTGATGTCCGCTTTGCAAGGGAACGAGCGGAGGTGAAGCGAAAGTGAATGGAATGGAGATGGAGCGAAAGCGATAGTGACGTGAAATGGAGATGAAGCAGAGATGAAGTAGAGAGAACTGATAAGCGAGCATCAAGGTAAAAAGACACCCGTCACAACCAACAAGTGACAGGAATTCTCCCGAAAATGCCGAACTAACCACCTAAAATGGATGACAAGGATGAGACATGTCTGGAGAACTAAACTAAAAAAGGAAAGGAAACATGACCAACCTCATCGGGGACACAATCCACAGACAATGAGTGGGTCGGCAAGAACACAGCATAAGAGCTGGAAAAGGAGAGATAAAATTGAGATAAAATCCAGACAGGAATCACGCTGGCCAACCAAACCAAGCGGGAAGATCAGAGAAATTGTTTGAATTCAGAGTGGAATGAAGAATCTCTTATCTAAGAGTGCTTATGTGCAATTAACCATTGCTGAGGAGAAATCGTTGAACGGATCACGAGGCATGAATGCTCAAAATGACATGATGCATGCTGGGCTAAAATAAAGAAATCATCAAAATGAATGCAAAGAAAGATAAAATAGAAAGTACTCAAGGATACTATTGCTAGACTGAGCAAGACGGGGTCAAGAGTCTTCTTGCAACCACGGCGTGCGAGACAGAGTCTATCGTCTCCCACCCGACTCAACCGAGCGGCCTATCCAATGATTAACCATATGCTCCTAGATCATCATCATTTTTGTTAAAGGGGAACATCAGATCCCAGAACACACGGCCAACCAGCCGGTCCTTGAGAGGCTATAATAATGTAGATATCATATAGTAATGTAACAATGAGAAATGGTAGAGAGCCATACTTGACTTACCTGCCAAGCGAAACATCATCTTTTTTAAATTTTCCAGATTTTTTCTGATTTTTATGAATTTTCAAATAAGACAACAACAATATGAATGAACATGATAAACAAGTACAAGTATGAACATAACGACGATAAGATAACGCTCCACTGAACGACCGATAACACAACAAAACATAACGATCAAACGAATGGAAAATAACACAACAAGACGAACAAGAACATATGCAATGGCATGAACAAACCACACGTATGCAAGATGAACGTGGGGGACAAGACAACAATGCAGTGAGACAACACACGGTTGGGACAAGAACATGAGGGATGACCACACGGTTGGGACAACACACGAGATATAGAAGGATGACTAATAACATATGCAAGACAACTAACGACATGCAGTGAGGGCCAAAACAACATGTGTTGTCACACCCCGGCGTGGAATATCGAGGGCACGACAAGTCGTAAACAATCGTGTCGATCAGAGCATGTACAATTTTATTTCTAAAGATAGAAATGAATGGGAAAATTATACTTTTATTCCATCAAAATGAAGTTTACATTACTAATTGATAAGCCATAAAGGTAAATTATAACTTTCAATCCCAAAGTACATCATTCTTGTAAAAACACTAATGATCTACATAAACCTAGGTAAAAAGGAAAATCACTCTCTCACTCTTATCCATTCCCTTGTTCATTTTTATTTCCTGCAACAATTAACCAAAACGTAGGGTGAGCTAAAAAGCTCAGTAGGATTTTATATCTCTATGAACCAGGCATGCTTTAAGTATTAACAATTTAAACAATTTTCTAACTTGTATCGGGAAGTGTATAAATATGAATGTAATTTCCAAGTAATTGAGATAATATGATATCAAGATGAATTTCCAAGTAATGACTTTGAACAAGTAAAGAATTTCATGTAATTGGCCATTTTCACGCAAGTCAAGTAATTCATGTAATTTTCAAGTAAACAAGTAACAAGTAAACAAGTACGAATAGTGGAATGCCGTATCAAGTAAATTTGTCATGCCCTTCGGTGCAATGTCACACCGTTGGTCAATCAACTCCCATGGGCACAAGTACTTTCGAGCGCTCCCCTCAGGACCAGACCTGACCCATTAATGCCAGGCATTGAGTCATATGGATCCGAAGATCCCAAGTACGTTTAGACATCCACTTTAATGTATATGGCCAATGATTTTTAAGAATATGCTATTTGTAATAAGCACAGATTTGACAAAATTTCAGAAGTTGCAAGAAAGTAGATAACAATTTTAAGGCATCATGTTTAACGACATTAAGTCGTGGAGTTCAAAAATGAACGGTAAGTAGGAAGAAAAATCAAGATAGTAGTTTTATTTTTAAATATCTTAGCTTAATCTCAGAATCATAAAACATCAAGTTTTAGTTATGGAAATATATGCTTATGACTTAAAATCATGAGTTTAGATATTAGTATTTAATCATACATTAATTAACCATATGATAAGAAAATAGATTTTACATGCTGAAAGTAGTTTTTATACCTCAATATGAAAGAAAATACTTTTTTACACTCTGAAATAATTTTCGTACGTCACTATGATAAAAAATAGATTAGTTATAGGTTGAAAAGATGTTACTGTCTGTGAACGCACTATAGCTCAGGGTCGCGTTCATACAGTATATATAAATACAGTATAAATATATTCAAAATATTATATTTTTGATCACCAAAATTTTTGAAAAAATTTTTATGAACGCGCTATACTTACTTGGCGCGATCTTCAAGAACACGCTGGCCAAGGGTGGCGCGTTCAAGAATATATGTATATATTTAAAAATTTTAAAAACTAAATAAAATAGATAGGATCTGTATAAACCATAAGAGATATAGACACCTGATATATATATAAACACTTTATGTATTATATATATGTATATATTAGAAATATTATACTTTTGATTTCTGGTCATCCGGGTTTAAGGGTATGAACGCGCTAGCCGAGACTAGCACGTTCATGAAGAACGCGCTAGTCAAGAGTGATGCGTTCAGGAACATATATATATATTTAAAATTTTTAAAAACTAAAGGAAAGAGATAGGTTCTGTATAAACCATAATAGAAATAGACTCCTGATATATATATAAACACTTTAGGTATTATATATATATATTAGAAATATTATACTTTTGACCCCTGGTCATCCGGGTTTAAAAGGATGAGCGCGCTATCCTTGACTAGCGCGTTCATGAACAGATTTATACATTTAAAAATTTTAAAAACTAAATGAAAGAGATAGGTTCGGTATAAACCATAATAGATATAGACTCCTGATATATATATAAACACTTTAGGTATTATATATATATATATATATTAGAAATATTATACTTTTAATTTCTGGTCATCCGGAGTTAATGGTATGAACGCGCTAGCCGAGACTAGCGCGTTCATGAAGAACGCGCTGGGTCGGGCTGGCGCGTTCAGAACGCGCTACTGAGGTATAGCACGTTCTGGACCTGATGAAAAAATGGGAATACCCCTCCAATAAAATGATCATGACTTGCTTATTTCATAACAGAATTTAATAAATGAGCTACCAATGGAAAGAGAACAGAAAAATGAACAAGATGGCATGATTTAATTAGAGTTTAGCCTGAGAGACACCTACCTTTAGATGGATCTAAAGAAATATCCCTAATTATAAGAAAATCCTTTGATCTTCCAAATCTTCCTTCAAATCTCCACCAATCTTCGCAGCAGCATATACTTAACCTCCACGGATGGTTTGAGGGTCAAATGGGGTTCTATTTATAGCAAAAACTTGGCCAAATTTGTCAAGATTCCTCACCTAACAATGCCAAACTTTCCAACTCCGAATTATAATAAAATTTTAATTTTTCTTCTTAACCTAGCCTCCATTTGGTGTGAAACCAATGTAAAAATGGCTGGTCCAAGGTGGGCTGTTAGGTAAGGGTTGATTCTTGTGCCAAACTTTTAGAAATGGGATTATTTTAATCCCTTAAATGTCATATTAAACACGTGTTACGAATTTAAGGTTAATTTAACCTTTATTGAATCTTGTAACCATTAATTCAGCCCATTATGGATTATCCAATGGGCCAATTATAATCCTAATCTATTATATGGACTTTTATTGAGCTTACTATGATTTAACTAAGGTTTAAAACATTTAATATCTATTTACTTTTTGTTAATTCAAGTAAATTCAATAAACTAAGTTATTTCATATAGGAAAAATGTAATTTGATTATGTAATAAAAATTTTAATTACACAATGGAGTTAAAAAAATTATTTTTTTCTCATTTTTTATTATCGGGTTTCTACATCCTCCCCCACTTAAAAGAATTTGGTCCTCCAAATTCACATTATATAACTAAAAGTTAAAAATTCGAGTAGAAAAGGTCGAATTTCTAACCTGAGATTAAATCCGGGTATTTCTTCTTGATGGATTCTTCCAATTCCCAGGTGGCTTCCTCGAATCCACGTTTGCTCTATTGAACTTTTATCATCGGAATGGCCCGATTTCTTAGTTGGTGTAATTTCCGATCTAGTATCTTGATCGGTCTTTCTTCATATGATAGGTCTTTTTGGAGTTTCAACTCTTCAAATTGAATCACATGTGAAGGATCGTACACGTACTTCCTTAGCATTGATACATGGAAGATGTCATGTACACCAGCCAGTTGAGGAGGCAAAGCCAGCTTGTATGCTACCTCACCGATTCTCTCCAGACTCTCGAAAGGGCCGATAAATCTCGGACTTAGCTTTCCTTTGATGCCGAATCTTTTAATTGCTCATGTAGGTGAGACCATTAAGAAGACATGCTCCCCCACTTGGAATTTAAGGTCTCTCCTCCGGTTGTCGGCGTAGCTCTTTTGTCGTGATTGAGCGACCTTTAGCCTTCCTTGAATCAACTGGACTTTGTTAGTTGTGTCTTGTACAATGTCAGGACCAAGCAATCCATTGTCACCAACCTCGCTCCAGCATAGAGGTGATCTGCAACTTCGGCCATAAAGTGCTTCGAATGGTGCCATTTGAATACTCGACTGATAGCTATTGTTATAAGCGAACTCAGTCAGCGGTAAGTGTTCATGCCAACTACCACCGAAGTCAATCATGCAAGCTCTCAACATATCTTCAATAATTTGATTCGTCCTCTCGGTTTGTCCATCCGTCTGAGGGTGAAAAGCCGTACTAAACCTTAGTCTAGTACCCATAGACGATTGTAAACTCTTCCAGAAATGAGAGGTGAATCTCGAATCTCGGTCCGAAATAATAGAGCTTGGAATACCATGCAGCCTTACGATCTCCTTGATATATAAAGCGACTAGAACATCCACGGTCCATCTAGTCTTGATAGGTAAAAAGTGAGCGGCACTTTGTTAGCCGATCCAGAATTACCCATATAGCATCAAAACCACTTCGGGTCTTCGGTAATCCAACAATGAAGTCCATACCGATACTATTCCATTTCCATTCCAGTATTTCGAGAGGCTTGAGCTTGCCAGCCGGTTTGAGATGTTCGGCCTTGACTTGTTGACAAACCAAACATCGGCTTACGAACTCGGCTACCTCTCTCTTCATATTAGGCCACCAGAATGTTCTCTTGAGGTCTTGGTACATTTTTGTAGCACCGGGGTGAATAGTGTACCTTGACCGATGTGCTTCCTCTAAGATTTTACCCTTGATAGTAGAACAATCGGGTATACAAGTCCTTCCTTAATTTGAATAATAACCTTCCATCTTCAGCCAGAAGGAAATCCGGTCGTTGATGTAATTTGTCTTTAATTTCCACGATCAACGGATCATCAACTTGCCGTTCCTTGATTTCCGAGAGTAACTCAGGTTGGAGTCGAATATTTGCAATAAAGACTTCGCCTACTTTCTCCTCCATATTGAGGTTTAAGTTGGCCATTTCTTCAAGTAGATGCCATTCTTTAACCGTCATGCTCGATAATAAAGCCATTGGTTTTCGGCTAAGTGCATCAGCTACGGCATTGCCTTTTCCTGGGTGATATTGTATAGAGAAGTCGAAATCCTTTAAATATTCCAACCACCGTCTTTGTCACATATTGAGCTCCTTTTGAGAGAATAAATATTTGAGACTCTTGTGATCAGAATACACCGTAAAGGCTTCGCCATAGAGATAATGTCGCCAGATCTTCAAAGCAAAGACCACAGCTGCCAACTCTATGTCATGTACGGGATAATTTTCCTCGTGTTTCTTCAATTGCCGTGAAGAATAAGCTATGACCTTGCCGTGTTGCATTAATACGCAACCTAGGCCAATTCCAGATGCATCAGTATACACTTCAAATCCTCCTCCTTCCGTAGGTAATGTGAGAATAGGAGCAGTCGTCAGACAATCCTTTAATGTTTGAAAGCTTTTCTCGCATTCCTCGGACCATATAAAAAGATTCTCCTTCCTTGTCAATCTTGTTAAAGATACTGCGATCTTTGAGAAATCTTTGATAAATCTTCGATAATATCCAGCCAATCCCAAGAAGTTTTGGATTTTCGTCACACTAGTAGGTTTTTCCCAGTTCTTTGTGGCCTCGACCTTTGAAGGATCGACGGCGATACCATTCCGAGAAATTATGTGACCGAGAAAAGAAACTTCCTCCAACCAGAAATCACACTTGCTTAATTTGGCATAAAGCTTGTGATCTCTTAATAATTGAAGGGTCTTATTGAGATGTTCTTCATGTTCTTCCTTTGACTTGGAGTAGATCAAAATGTCATCGATAAAGATAACCACAAATTGATCGAGGTATGGTCTGAATACGCTGTTCATTAATTGCATGAATGCGGCAGGCGCATTTGTTAAGCCAAAGGGCATAACGGTGAACTCGTAATGTCCATACCGACTCCGGAATGCAGTCTTGTGAATATCACTTTCTTTGATCTTTAATTGATGATAACCAGATCGAAGATTGATCTTTGAGAAATATCGCGCTCCAGAAATCTGGTCGAATAATTCATCGATTCTCGGCAATAGATATTTGTTCTTAATGGTGAGTTGATTCAATTGCCAATAATCAACACATAACCTCATCGAACCATCCTTCTTCTTGACAAATAAGACCGGGGCTCCCCAAGGTGAAGTACTTGGTCGGATAAACCCCTTCTCCAATAATTCCAATAATTGATCATTTAATTCTTTCATTTCAACAGCAGACATCCGATATGGAGCTTTAGAAACTGGTGCAACTCCCGGAATTAAATCAATAGAGAAAACCACTTCTCTCTCGGGAGGAATACCAGGCAACTCGTCCGAAAATACATCAGAATAATCCTGAATGATAGGAATGTCCTTTAGAACGGGTTCTGTGTGCTCGGTCATAGTGATAGAAACTAAGAAACCGACACAACCCTTCCTTAATAATTTCTCAGCTTTGAGGGCCGAAATGAGAAATATGTGTCTAGAATGCTTGATGCCAGAAAATAGAAGGTCGGGGTAACCCATAAAAGGTACCGTACCCAACTTGCAATTGATACTAGCTCCATGTGTAGATAGCCAGTCGGCACCCAAAATAACATCATATCCTTCCATCTCCATGCATATCAAATCAGCGGGTAAGTTATAACCACTAATTAGAATTTCACTATCAGGATAGAAGTGTTTAATCTCCGTTCCCATTCCAATAGGGGTAGTGATAGTGAGTGTAGAATCTAACAGAACATGCTTCATAGGTAAAAGATCAGCAAATCTTCTAGATATAAATGAATGCGTAGCTCCGGTGTCAAATAAGACAGAGGCAGGCTTGGAGTATATGACAAGAGTACCTTCCACGATGCCTCCTTCCTCGGTAGGTTCCGTACCCATAAGGGCTTGAAGTCTTCCTGGCTTCTTGGCAATAATAGGAAGCTTTGCCGGTGATGGAGCTTGCTCGTTGAGAAGAGGGCAATTCGGGATCCTATACTCCCGACTCCCGCATCGAAGACATGCACCGAGCTTTCTCCAACATTCCTCGACTTTATGTCCGGGCTTCTTGCGGTATTTGCATAATTCCTTTGATGTTGCCGATATAGGGACAATTTGCTTGTCGAATGTCCTCGGCTTCTTGTCCCCATGAAAATTACGTCCACCTTTGTTGAAATTTCACCCATCCTTAATGAAATTACGCCCGTCATTGGGCCTATTCTTCCCGAAGGAAGGTTTGAAGCTTCCGGACCCAGTGACTTGCTCTCTCTTGGCTTCTCTTCCTCGGATGCGATCCGATAACTCCGTTGCATCTTCTAGGAGTTGTGCTCTCCATACCGCATCAAAATAAATTTGGATATCCATCGGGGCCAGTTGAGTAATATATTGAGGCTTAAGGCCGTTAAGAAATCTCCGTGCCTTCATTTTGTCAGTACCCACGAGATGTGGAGCGTACTGAGATAACCTTGAAAATTGAGCTTCATATTCCGCAACTGATAAACCCCTTTGCTTCAAAGTGGCAAACTCGGCGGCCTTCCTTTCTTGTACTCGATCGGAGAAGTATTTACTATTGGAGTGTTCCACGAACTCTTCCCATAATACTTGGTCGTGCGGTAAAGTAGCTTCGACCGATTCCCACCAGTCACGTGCATCCCTTTCCAGTTGGAAAGTAGCCAGTATGACCTTTTCCTCGTCAGCGCATTGCATGACTCGGAATATCCTCTCGATCTCCTTAATCCAGTGTTCAACTTCATCCGGATCCGTAGATCCAGCGAACTTGGGAGGGTTCATGCTTCGAAAATTCCTATGCAAATCTTCGGCTCCTCGGTTTGCTCCTCCCTGAGCAACCTGTTGGAGGGCTTGGGTTAAGCCTTGAACAGTGCACTGCATCTCGTGCCATTGAGCTCTCTCGGTGGCCATTTGCGAGAATTAGCCTGAAACCATAATTCCAAGGTTTATTATTTTTGTTTTGGTATTTATTTCCTGATAATTCCCTTTTTCTTAAAACTTAACCCGTGTTTCTACCCAAATCTTATCGGGAAAGTTCAAGATCTATCAAATTTCTAGATATTGATCTAGAACCTATGTTTAAGGGAAAACTATGTTTTAAGAATGAATCTATAATTGTGAAACTTAGGATTTTATGTAACCTAGACTCTGATACCACAAAGACTGTCACGTCCCGGCGCAGAATATCGAGGGCACGACAAGTCGTAAACAATCGTGTCGATCAGAGCATGTACAATTTTATTTCTAAAGATAGAAATGAATGGGAAAATTATACTTTTATTCCATCAAAATGAAGTTTACATTACTAATTGATAAGCCATAAAGGTAAATTATAACTTTCAATCCCAAAGTACATCATTCTTGTAAAAACACTAATGATCTACATAAACCTAGGTACAAAGGAAAATCACTCTCTCACTCTTATCCATTCCCTTGTTCATTTTTATTTCCTGCAACAATTAACCAAAACGTAGGGTGAGCTAAAAAGCTCAGTAGGATTTTATATCTCTATGAACCATGCATGCTTTAAGTATTAACAATTTAAACAATTTTCTAACTTGTATCGGGAAGTGTATAAATATGAATGTAATTTCCAAGTAATTGAGATAATATGATATCAAGATGAATTTCCAAGTAATGACTTTGAACAAGTAAAGAATTTCATGTAATTGGCCATTTTCACGCAAGTCAAGTAATTCATGTAATTTTCAAGTAAACAAGTACGAATAGTGGAATACCGTATCAAGTAAATCTATCATGCACTTCGGTGCAATACCACACCGTTGGTCAATCAACTCCCATGGGCACAAGTACTTTCGGGCGCTCCCCCTAGGACCAGACCGGACCCCATTAATGCTAGGCATTGAGTCATATGGATCCGAAGATCCCAAGTATATTTAGACATCCACTTTAATGTATATGGCCAATGATTTTCAAGAATATGCTGTTTGTAATAAGCACAGATTTGACAAAATTTTAGAAGTTTCAAGAAAGTAGATAACAATTTTAAGGCATCATGTTTAACGACATTAAGTCGTGGAGTTCAAAAATGAACGGTAAGTAGGAAGAAAAATTAAGATAGTAGTTTTATTTTTAAATATCTTAGCTTAATCTCAGAATCATAAAACATCAAGTTTTAGTTATGGAAATATATGCTTATGAATTAAAATCATGAGTTTAGATATTAGTATTTAATCATACATTAATTAACCATATGATAAGAAAATAGATTTAACATGCTGAAAGTAGTTTTTATACATCAATATGATAGAAAATACTTTTTTACATTCTGAAATAATTTTCGTACGTTACTATGATAAAAAATAGAATAGTTATAGGCTGAAAAGATGTTACTGTCTGTGAACGCGCTATAGCTCAGGGTCGCGTTCATACAACATATATAAATACAATATATATATATATTCAAAATATTATATTTTTGATCACCAAACTTTTTGGAAAAATTTTTATAAACGCGTTATACTTACCTAGCGCGATCTTCAAGAACGCGCTGGCCAAGGGTGGCGCGTTCAAGAACATATGTATATATTTAAAAATTTTAAAAACTAAATGAAATAGATAGGTTCTGTATAAACTATAAGAGATATAGACACCTGATATATATATAAACACTTTATGTATTATATATATATTAGAAATATTATACTTTTGATTTCTGGTCATCCGGATTTGAGGGTATGAACGCTCTAGCCGAGACTAGCGCATTCATGAAGAACGCGCTAGTCAAGAGTGACGCGTTCAGGAACATATGTATATATTTAAAATTTTTGAAAACTAAAGGAAAGAGATAGGTTCTGTATAAACCATAATAGAAATAGACTTCTGATATATATATAAACACTTTAGGTATTATATATATATATATATATATATATATATATATATTAGAAATATTATACTTTTGACCCCTGGTCATCCGGGTTTAAAAGGATGAACGCGCTATCTTGACTAGCGCGTTCATGAATAGATGTATATCTTTAAAAATTTTAAAAACTAAATGAAAGAGATCGGTTCGGTATAAACCATAATAGATATAGACTCCTGATATATATATAAACACTTTAGGTATTATATATATATATTAAAAATATTATACTTTTGATTTCTGGTCATCCGGGGTTAAGGGTATGAATGCGCTAGCCGAGACTAGCGCGTTCATGAAGAACGCGCTGGGTCGGGCTGGCGTGTTCAAAACGCGCTACTGAGGTATAGCACGTTCTAGACCTGATGAAAAAATGGGAATACCCCTCCAATAAAATGACCATAACTTGCTCATTTCATAACGGAATTTAATAAATGAGCTATCAATGGAAAGAGGACAGAAAAATAAACAAGATGGCATGATTTAATTAGAGTTTAGCCTGAGAGACACCTACCTTTAGATGGATCTAAAGAAATATCCCCAAATATAAGAAAACCATTTGATCTTTCAAATCTTCCTTCAAATCTCCACCAATCTTCGCAGCAGCGTATACTTAACCTCAAGGGATGGTTTGAGAGTCGAATGGGGTTCTATTTATAGCAAAAATTTAGCGAAATTTGTCAAGATTCCTCACCTAACAATGCCAAACTTTCCATCTCCAAATTAGAAGAAAATTCTAATTTTTCTTCTTAACCCAGCCTCCATTTGGTGTGAAACCAATGTAAAAATGGCTTGTCCAAGGTGGGCTATTAGGTAAGGGTTTATTTTGGTGCCAAACTTCTAGAAATGGGGTTATTTTAATCCCTTAAATGTCATATTAAACATGTGTTAGGAATTTAAGGTTAATTTAACCTTTATTGAATCTTTTAACCATTAATTCAGTCCATTATGAATTATCCAATGGGCCAATTGTAATCCTAATCCATTATATGGACTTTTATTGAGCTTACTATGATTTAACTAAGATTTAAAGTATTTAATATCTATTTACTTCTAGTTAATTCAATAAACTAGCTTATTTCATATAGGGAAAATGTAATTTGATTATTTCATGAAAATTTTAATTACACAATGAAGTTAAAAAAAAATATTTCTCTTTTTTTATTATCGGGTTTCTACATGTGTGGGACAACACGGTGGGACATAGACACGGCGGGACAAGGACATAGCGAGACAAAGGATATAAATAAATACGCCCTTCAATCAAAACTCAAGATCAGAATGAAGTAGAACTGCCAGGTTCATAATTGTGAGGTAAAGTCCTCTCATAGAAATATGATCATTGCAAACAAAAGTTGAGAAGGACACATGCTTCAGAATAGATCGAGAGATATGGTTGAAGAAGGGAACAGATCAGAAGATGAATAGGAGACAGATAGAACAAAATATGGAGCAAGGAAAGCTTGAGTACCTGTAACCTGCACACTTAGCAAACAGATTACGTATCTATTTTTAAAATAAATCTGAAAAAAGAAAACAAAAAGACACAATTTTTGACTTTTTGTAATTTTATGTTTTTTTGGATTTTGAATAGTATTTCAGTTTTATGGATTTTTTGACAATATCTCAATTTTTTAGATTTTTGACAATATCTCATTTTTTGGATTTTTGACAATATCTCATTTTTTTTAATTTTTGAAATAGCAATCCGCAACACCCAAAGACAAGCTCGAACTACTGGCCAGGGATCGCTGTCCCTCGTCTCTCATTAAAGACTTCTCTTGAGCAGGGTCTGCATGTGAGGGTGGCTTACCACAACCAATTGCCTCTAAAGAACGGTGCCCCTACTAAGGCCATACCCGGGATACAACCCAGCCTAAGAGGGAGAAATAGAAGAAAAATTAGAGACATGCTTTATACAGGATGAGAGACATTAGGACTTGAATTCCTTCCAGGGCACCACCCCTCAAAGAGATAGCCTGTTGCGTCGGGACTTTGTGTCTTTGATTTTGAGACCCATATTTATCAGGCATGCATGCGACCGGGCTCATGACGTCCCGCGGGGAACTGTACTGCCACTCTTGCCATGCCTTTGATTCATAATTTTGCATTGATCTTCTTATTCATATATGATTTTCATTTGACAACCCTTATTGGCTAGATATAGCATGAAAGCTCACTTTTCAAGGGTCAAGACTGCCCCTATTTGAGATCTCTCTCGTATTAGGGAGCGCATAGGTTGGTCATCTCATCCATCAATCTCTTGCCCCTACACTTGGCCGAGCAGAGAAAAGAAAAGACCTTTGTACATACCCATGGTATGGCAAAAGCAGCAACGGTGTGTCTCAGAGAGATCGGCTATGGCTTGCCGTGAAGTGTGTGAAAAACCCATGCTCAAAGGTTACCCTCAACGATCGGGGAAAGAACTAGACTCCCAACGCGGAGCTATCACCGGCCTAAGGATGCTGCAGAAGTGAATTAAATGAACTAAGCAAATTTCTAAAAGCCACTTAACCATGTTGAGGAATAGCATTATAACCATGTGTAGAAATAATAATGGAAATGAAAGCATGTTTCTTTGCTCAAAATAAAGATACCTTTGCAAATCCGCAGTGTGGAAGTAGCATCCTAAAGCAATCTTGATCATCGAGCTTTGAGCAGCACGAGCTTTGTATTCCTTGCTTGACAGGATGAAAGGGAGAGGATAGCAAAGGGATTGAAAGATTCCTTGACATGGAGGAGCGATAGACACCAAACTAGACGGAATAAGGATAAAAAGGAAGAGGGACGAGGGCTAGAACTCCCTTGTTAAGGCGTCGAGGCCCTGATAACAAGGAACCAAATACAGAAGAAATCAGATTAGCTGAGATCAAGGTGGACTAAAGCCTCGAAAGTAGCAAGAGAAAGGGCGAAAACCCCGAAAGGGTGAAGAAGAGTGAATAGAAAGACAGCGAGAGGATTTCTGTGAAGATGAGAAAGAAGGAGAAGAATAGTTCGACGTGGTTGGAGAGAAGGAATTAGAATCACCGGACAAGGTTGGGGAAGGAGAATTAGAATCACCCGACAGGGTCAGGGAATAAGAGACATAGACACCCGACAGGGTCGGGGAATAAGAGTGAAAATCACCCGACAGGGTCAGGGAAGGAGAATTAGAGGCGGAACCCGAAGATACTGGAGGAGAAGAATTGGGAGATGTCCCGAGATCGGGATGAAAAGACATAGGCCGAGGCCTAGAATTGTGAGAGGAGGGAAAATCTGGAGGATCTGGAGAAAAAGGAGAGGAATGGGGATGCACGGACCTACGAAAGGAGGAGAAAATGATGGAGATAGGATCAGATGGAGGAAGGTACACCACCCAAGGGTGAGAACTAAGTAGAAGGAAGGATGAATGAAAAGAAAGGGAGGAAGAGGTGGACCCCTGAATGCACAACTGACGGCTCTTGAACCTGCATTGCCGTCTCTTCTTAGCTGAAATTGGCTTGAAATGGACCTGCTTGGCGCGGGGTTGGACCTTCAGGCCTATTATTCTGCATTGTCTCCTTAAATAACGGGCCTATCTGGCATAGGACCTGACCCGGCTATGAATATGCAGCATCATCGGGGTGGTTGCCCCTAGACACCTGGTGCTAACAACAGTAGACAGACATTCTTGAACAACTAACTCCTCATAATGCTGAATATCATAAAACCATGGAGTCTTGTTACTTGGCACAAGTAGCATGAGATTTGGCAGCTCCACTCGGAAATCATACTTGAAGCGTAACTCCCTTGCTAGAAGAGACGGGCGAAGCTGAGGGAGAGTAATACACGGTGTTGACATAGCCGGCTTGCTAATAAACCAAGAAAGATTGCATAACAAGTGCAGAATATCCCTGGAAAGTGTAGAAGATACGGCCAATTCCCCCTTGAACATAGAACCCATAATCTGCTTGGCGGCCGTATGCGTTAGCACAACACGGATAGAGAACCCTTCTTGTCCTGTCATTTGAATGGCAATAGAGTGAGGAGAAATAATAACATCAACGGTGAACTCTCCGATGAGCAAAGAGATTGCCACTGGCCTTGCTCGGGAAGAAACTGGCATAAACTCAAGGGAACTCTTCTTGTCAACCATCTTCACTAGGAGTGTAGGCTCAACATCTCCAAAATAACCAGGGACCAGGATGCGGATCAGCATTTGGCAAATGAAGTCTTGGATCTTGAAATGCACGGTTGGCACCGAATCATCCTGACTTGGCTTATTGTCTCCCTGGGCATTAGACCCAAGGGGCACCATGGGTAACGCACACCCGCTCCGTGGGGTGAAAATAGGTGGAAGAATGGGGATAGGAGTAGGTTCAGAAGATGCGGGGGTTTCAACGGATATGGTGTGTTTAGGTGGAGACAAAGGTAAGGGTGGAGGTATGACTCGCTCGGGCGAGGGCGGCAAAGGTGAAATTTGCTCAGGCTCGGTCAAAGGTAATGGCGGGGGTGATGGAGGTTTTGGAAATGGTGAGGGTGGTGGAGATGGTGTAGGCGATTGAGAGGATGGCGGAGATGGTGATGTGGTCGATGGAGGTAGTGGACATGGCAAGGGTGAAGAAGGGCGTTGTGGCACCCACCGTCGACGTATCGACACAACGCGCCGAACGACATTGGGGGTGGAAGTAGTGGTGAAAGAAGTAGAAGAAGGGGAGGTGGCACTAGCCTGAGCAGAGGCTTGGGTTTGGGGAGGTTGTGGAGATTGGATAGGAGATAGCGAAGGTAACAGAGTAGGCGAGGTAGTAGGTGATGGAGCGGGTTCAACGCTAGATGAAGAATCACTGGGGTGCCCCCGGTCTTGTAGAGATGGAGACGACTGCTTGGGCGGGGCTTCTTGTTGCTACTGCTTGCTGTGGAGATCTAAAATAACTTTATGTATGGCGGCCCAATCAATCCTTTTATTATCTTCCAGGTCATAAACATACTCTCGAACTCGAGACAATCCTCAACCAAATGCCCCTACTGGCGGTGAAAATCACAATATTGAAGCATATTCCCGATCGCATGTCGGCAAGACATAGCCGAAGAGAGCGGCAACGCGTGAGCGGCCATCAAAGCCCTAAAAATGTTGGTAAAGCACTCCGACAATGGAGGACAAGGAGCCCACTTCGGGAAAGGCGGATGCCGAGGGTTATGAGGTGGTGGAGATGGTTGTGGAGACGGAAGTGAATGTTGCGTAGGCAATAGTGCTTGGCCGGCAGAGGAGGGATTTGGTGAAGGCATATGTCGAACGGAGTGGGGAGGTATGTAGACAGCATCCACCTGCTTGGGATGTGGTGTGACCTTGACCGGGGGTGGAAACGGAGACGAGTATGCGAACGCAGGAGGCTGACTCATGGAAGGTTGAAATGTGGAGGAGTATAGGTATGTATAGGCGGGGGGTTGGCTCGTGGAGGTATATGTGGCGGAAGGCTGACTCATGGCGGGCTGACTCATGAGAGCGTAGGGTTGGCACGTGGAGGGTGAAGGTTGATATGTGGAGGTGGATGGTGGAGACTCGGGATCAAGGGAATCTTGGATTTGTTGGCGAATGAAGCGGGCTTGGCTGTAAAGTTGTTGCCAGGAGATAATGCCGTTGAGGGCTAAGATAAAGCGGTACTCAGGTGCGGCATTAGATATCAGCATCTTGATTTGCTCTCTCTCTGGAATGTGCCCTGGGACTTGCGCAGCAAGGCGACGCTAACGATCGGCAAAGGTAGAGAACTCCTCTTCGAGCTTCATCATCTCATGGGCCAGATCCACAATAGAGTACTTGGGCCCAACTTGGTCTTGATACTGTTGAATAAACTTTTCTTGAACAGCATGAAAACTCACAACTTACTATTGTGGAAGAGAGAAGAACCAATCCCGAGCCGGGCCTTCTAATGATAGACTAAACAGATAAGCCATCAAGTGTTGGTCATGTCAAAATTGGACCGACTCATAAACAAACTTCTTCAAGTGCACATACGGCTCATCGACTCCACTATAACGGCGATATGTGGGAATTTGTGATGGAGGTGGGAGCCGAAGACCTTGGAAAGTGAATAGAACACTTAAAGAGGATTTAGGATCGATCCGACGTTGAAGCTCATCAAGTTGGCGTTGGGTTTGAATAATCATCTCTTGGGTAGGGAGAGATCGAGAAGAATATGGGCCAGCTTGAGCAAGAGGATGTGAATTCGGACCAGTATGATGATAATGGGCCGGATAAGAGGATCCGGGCTGAGAAAGAAGAAGAGCCCATTCTGGGAATGGAAGGATATGTGGACCTGGAAGAAGCATGAGCATAAGGACCCATTGGGCTGTCAGCATAAAGAGAAGAAGAATGAGTCCCATTAGAAAAATAAGGCCCATTAGGAGAATGGGGCCCGTTAAGATGATGAGGCCCATTAATGAGAGATAAAGGCCCATCAAGAGAAGGAGGCCCATGAAGATGAGATGCAATAAGACGTTGGGCCTGGGCCGGGTCCATTTGGTGAACAAGGCTTGAAAGATGGGCCATGAGATTAGCCTGTTCCTCAGAGGGACCACAGGAAGATGGGCCCGCGTGGGAAGAGGATTCCACGCGGGAATGGGAAGAAGATTGAAAAAAAGAATGATACAAGGGGTTAGAATGATACTCCATGAGGGAAAATGGAGACTTAATACAAGGATCTCAAGGAGAATATAAGTGGGAAGCAATGGCTTAATGGGCTTGAGAACAAGGGGGGCTGACCCACTAATGCAAAGACGAATGGACAATAGACCACGGGACAATGGACTAGATAATAGACATACAAAATGGGGTAACCTAAGGGGGCCTAATAATGATGAAAGATGTGGATGCAACATAAAACACCACTAATGGGCTTGGACAAGCCCAAACAACACAAACAATGCAATGTGAGAGTTTTCACCCAAGTCAAACAAGTTGATATGATGTGAAATATTTTAGAGATTTTAATAGACCTTTTAATGATTTGAATTAATAATAATTCCCTCAAGATAGGAATCCTATGGGATTAAGGTCCAAACTTTGGGTTGACTAAGGTTAACTCCCTCACACTTATGCAAATGCAAGCCTAAGGGGTGGAAAGGTACAACCGGCTCGGTGTCCGTGTGGGAATCCACGGCTCACGGGGACTTATGGAGGTCCCGGATAAGATCACCTAGTCGACTCCAAGGAATATGGAGGCGAGAGGATCACTTACCAAGGTAGGAAATGCAACTATGATATGCAATGTGTGACCCTATGTGCACCGGAGTGCATGCAAATTCTAGCTTAAAACTAGAAAATCAAGACTAGATTAAACTATGCAAACTTGATCCAACTAAGATAAATAGTATATGGATGGAAAGACAATACAAAGGTCTGCACAACGGGCCCAAGAACATATCAATCTGACCCCGGGAGGTCAATAAAATCACTGAGCAAAATTACCCTCATGAACCTGTGCGCAGACCACATGTAGATTTTATGGACAAAATACTAAAATGATGATAATTTTTAACTAAGCAAATGAAACCCAAATGATGCAAATAAGCTATGGATGGAAAGACAATACAAAGGACTATCCAATGGAACAAAAATCAGTACAAATAGATATCAGGAAGGTAGTCAAATAACTGAGTAAAGATGTACTTGTGAACCTGTCCCTGAGTCTGCTTGTAGAACTTATGCACAAAACTCAAAACATTGGACAATATTAGAATATGTAAATGTTAACCAAATGATACAAATGATATATGGATGGAAAGACAATATAAAGGGCTATCCAATGGAAGAAAAATCAGCCCAATCGGATATCGGGATCAAAAGTTATGTCCCGACGAACACGGCCCTGTGAGCATGCGCGTAGGACTGCCAGAATCTGTAACGGTCTACCAAATGACTGTTACATTCATGTGGCGGTCTACTATAGGACCGTCACACTACCTGAGCCCTTAAAACATCCCAAACAATGGAAGGATGGATAAAATATCACCTAAACATGCACATGCACACACCCAACTTATAAAAGAGCATTAAAAAAAACGTGATGAGCATTAAATGGAAGGATGGATAAAAGTCTACCTGACCGTTACATTGGTAGACTGCGTGCAACTTTGGAAATTGAAGCGTATCTATCAAACGGGGCACAACCAGAAAAAGTGGTAGAATAATAAATTGTAGATAACGGATAGAGGAACAACTGTTATGAAGAAAGTAAGTTGAGAAAATGAATGGAAGAGGGAGAAAATGGGGCTAGAATAGAGAGAACAATTCTGGGACATAGGTGAACAGCACAGCACGCCGGAAAAATGTGAATAGCTCACAATCGGGGTGGAACTGGCCACCGGCATAGAAAAAGAAATTATAGATCTTTAAAATATGAACAACTTTGGTGAAGACAACGTTTTGAAAAGAGGAACAGAAGGAGATGAAAAAGGACCACTTTCAGGACTGCGCAGCGAGAGAGAGCCGAATGCTTGAAGGAAGCCGGTCTAAATGGGCCGAAAGTTGACTTGGAAGTCAAAATTTGATAAGATAAGCTTCAGGGCTTTAAGAAATCATGATCTCCAAGACTTAAAGGATATGGAATGGTAAAAATGGGCTCAAAATCCATCGAAGGAAGCTCCAAAATAATGGCTAATTCGGGACATCAAAAATGATGAATAAGAGAAATGACGCAACTTGTGGGCTAAAAACGGGTGTCAACAGTACCGACTTATTGAAGGCCAATCGGTTTATGGACGGGTTAAGACTCGGTTTCATTCAGCAGCTAGGGACTCAAAATATCCGTACTTATGCGGAGATGGTCTAGTAGGCGTATCTCTGTGAGAGGACCTTGAAAAAGGTCAAAAAATTGAAAGGCAAGGGAGAAGAGTCAACCTGGGATATTGTTGGGAAAGATGTTGAGGATGCAGTCAAGGCTTTCTTTAAAGGCTTCCCTCTTCCTAAAGGTATCTCGTCTTCTCTGATCACCTTGGTTCCTAAAGTGTAAGAGCCTCGATCCTTCAATGACTTCAGGCCGATTAGCTTGTGTAATTTTTCATATAAAATCATATCCCACATTATTTCTGAGCGGTTGGCTCCTATTATACCTAGCATCATTTCTACGGAGCTAGGTGCTTTTGTGAGGGGCCATTTCATTTTGGACAATGTGGCCTTAGCTCGCCAGCTTATGACAGATATCAATAGGAAAGTCAGATGCCATAATGTCATTTTTAAGCTTAATATAGCCAAAGCATATGACAGAATGGAGTGGGATTTCATCTTGGCTGCCTTAAGGAAGTTTGGCTTTAGCACACGGTTCACTTCATATATTGGTATGCTGTTATCAAACTGTTGGTTCTCTGTCAATTTCAATGGAGTTATGACTGGCTACTTTAAATCTACCAGAGGTATTAGACAGGGTGATCCTCTTGCACCATACTTGTTCATTATTGCTTCTGATGTTCTGAGTAGAGGTCTCTCAGCTTTGTTTCAATCTGGGGCTTTAAGGCATTATAGTGGGCCTAGGCAGTCTTTACAAATCACTCATCTTTTGTATGTGGATGATACTCTAATCTTTCTAAATGCTAGCAAGTAGAATATTATATCCTTCCAGCAGTTTGTAAACAAGTATGAACAAAGCTCAGGGCAAAGGATTAACACTAGCAAGAGTAGTTTTATTGTTTCTGCCAAGGCTCCTTCTTCTCTCAAACAGTCTATACACTCCCTCACTGGTTACAAACATCAGTCTGAGGGCTTCTGTTATTTGGGGATCCCAGTTAAGAATGGGAGATATGTTAGCACTGACTTTAAATTTCTACTTGACAGAGTGCATCTTAAGCTTGAAGGCTGGCAAGCCAAGCTTTTGTCCCAGGCTGGTAGAGTGGTGCTCATTAACTCAGTCATCTGAAGCATGCCAATTTATTTGGCTTCTGCCTGCTCTATCCCCAAGATGATTATCAATGATATTGATCGGATGTGTGCAAACTTTTTCTGGCAAGGTAGTGATGGAAATAAGCGTCGGCACTGGGTGGCTTGGCAGATCTTCAGAAGCCTCAGATGGAAGGGGGGCTTGGCATCAGGGATTTGTTTCAGGTACAGCTCTCCTTGGCTATTAAGGTTCTATGGAATATAGTTCATGGATCCTCCCTATGGTCCACTTATGCTCGGCAGAGATTTATCAGATCCCATTTTGCTGACTGCACATGGCCTTTCCCAGCAGGAATGCCATCTAAGGTCTTTAGACAGGCTAAAGAAGTTATTGTATCTAAAGGTCGGTGGATTGTAGGGAATTAGGAAAGCATTGACTTCTTCAGGGATAATTGGACTGGTGATGGAGCTATTCTAAGCTCTGTTCTCAATAGTGACAGTGCAGGGCTGCGGGCTATTCCCTTGGTTTCAGTGAGGGAGGTCATTCTAGATCCTCACCATATAGCTTGGACCTTGACTCCTCCTTACTACCATGTTCCACACATTAATCTTAATAGGGAGGCTGATAAGTGTGTTTGGACTGGCAATCCAAGAGGGAATTTCTTAGTAAAGTTAGTCAGTGTTATTCTTTGGCCTAGAGGGACCCTGAGGCGACCCTGGGCTAAGCTCTGACATTCTGCAATTGCTCCAAGGGCTGCCACTTTTGTATGGAAGTTAATTCATCATGCTGTGCCGGTGTATAAGAGAGTGGCAGAATGTGGTATCCCGGTGGTTTCTAAGTGTTGCTGTTGCAACTCCCCAACCCAAGAGGATCTTAACCATTTGTTCATTTCTGGAGAGCTAGCCTCCAAGCTTTGGAGTTGGATACCCCCTCTGATTAGTAACAAGGTTAATCTCAGTGATCAAATTACCATCCGGTGTTGGAATCTCCTATCTGCTACCAAATTGGATTCTACTTTTAGCTTTATTGGTTGTTATGCTGTCATCCTGATGCTTTAGGAGATTTGGAAGCATAGATGTGCAATTCGCTTTGATAGTGAGATCACTAGCATTGGCTGCATCAAACGGAGGATTTTGGCTTCGATTTCCTTCACCCTGGATAAGATTAAGTTCCATAGTTCTCTGTCTAAAGCACAGGCTAGTATGCTATCTTCTTATCACTTGTATCCCCGGGTGGAACCTAAATGGCAATTCCCTGTTATTTGCAGCCTGGCCCCTCACAACTTCACTCTCCATGTTGATGGAGCATCGAAAGGCAACCCCAGTAGTTGTGGAGGAGGGGGTTGTGTCAGGGACTCCTATGGCAGATTGGTCTTTGGTTTTGCCTTCTAGTATGGGTGCGGCAGCAACCTTTGAGCTGAAGCTAGAGCTCTGCATGATGGGCTGTCCATTGAAAAGCATGATGGTATTAATCTTGCGGCCATTTTTTCTGATTGTGCCATTCTTGTTGAAGCAATTCGGACTGGGGTAGCTACTAACTAGACCGTCCTGCCATGGTGGAGAAATATTTTGGATCTTCTCCAAGATTGCAAATGCATAGTGCAATACATATATAGAGAGGGCAATCAAGTAGCGGATTTTTTGGCGGCATATGCTTGTGGTGTACAGGATAACCAATTCTTTTCCCATGTTAGGGACCTTCCACGGTTGGCAAGGGGGGCATACAGGTTGGACTTATCTGGTTTGCCCTCCTTTCGATGTACATATACTAGAGGGCTGAAGTAGTGTCTCTTCTTTACTTAGATTCTTTTGGTCTTATTGATATCGGCCCATTTTACCGACACTATACATCCTTCATAGATATTCAGGGGTATGCCCCGCAGCCATTGTACTCATTCTTTATATCAATAAAATCTAGGGCCGCAGTCTTAGCCTGGGAGAGTGAGAACACTCTTCCTCTTTGAGGGAGGGTGCACTCGATCGGTTGCTGGTGCTGGCTGGCTGGTTTGATAAAAAAAATAAAGGCAGAAGAGTCAAGCCGACGATCAGATTGGCGTAGTAAGAAGGAGAAATTTAGCATCACGGAGCCCTACAAACCCCGTGATAGCAGGTAGAGGTCGAGAAACGGGAGCGGGAGTAGCTCTCAAAAGAATAAGAAAGTCAAGGAAGAGGAAAAGCAAGTTATGGCGGCTTGTACCTTTTGTGAAAAGTTCGGCCACTCGACCAAGGAATGCTAGAAGCACCTCGGTGCTTGTTTAAGGTGTGGCAGCCGGGACCATCGCATGCCAGACTGCCCTCTCATGAAGGAACCATCGTCTGGTGGTGGACGTAAGACGCAGGCTTGCCTCAATGCTGTTTTAGAAGATGAAGAAGCACCCAGGGACGACAGACTTATGGAAGGTACTTTTCAAGTTTGTTCTCATCCTGTATTTGTGCTATTTGATATCAGTGCTTCTCATTCCTTTATATCCACTACTTTTGTAAAAACATTGCCAATTTCGTCAGTTCCCTTACCTTCAGACCTTTCTATTGCTACACCCTTAGGTTCTGGAACAAAGCTTACCGATTACTACCGTAATATTGAGATAATAGTAGAAGGTCATAATCTCCCTATAAACTTGGTATGCCTTGACATGAAAGGTTACGATGCCATTCTTGGGGTAGATTGGCTAGTAAATCATGATGCCGATATCAATTGCCAGAATAGGATAATATCCTTTCACAAACCAGGCTTTCCAAGATTTTCCTTCCTTGGTATTAAGTATAGGAAACATCCTACCATCATTTCTTCTCTTCACGCTTACAAACTTATTTTGCAAGGATGTGAAGCTTTCCTTGCTTCTGTAATTGTTACTGAGTCTAAGGAGATCATCTTAGTAGACATCCCCATCGTAAATGAGTTTCCTGATGTATTCCCACCAGATTTACCCAGTTTACCACCCGAAAGGGAAGTAAACTTCTCCATTGAACTCATTCCCGGAGCAGCACCTGTTTCAATAGCTCCCTACAGGATGTCCCCCACAGAACTTAAGGAGTTGAAGAAGCAGCTTCAGAAATTATTAGACAAATGTTTCATTCGACCTAGCACATCCCCTTGGGGTGCGCCAGTTCTTTTTGTCAAGAAGAAGGATGGATCGCTCATGCTCTGTATTGACTACCGACAACTGAATCAACTCACAATTAAGAACAAATATTTGTTGCCGCGTAATGATGAGCTTTTTGATCAACTTTCGGGAGCAGAATATTTTTCCAAGATAGACCTCAGGTCAGGATACCACCAGCTCAGGGTTAAGGATGAAGACATATACAAAACTACTTTTTGAAACCGTTATGGTCATTATGAGTTTGTTGTAATGCCGTTCGGGTTAACCAATACCCCCGCAGCATTTATGCAACTCATGAATAAAGTTTTCCAGCCTTATCTAGACCAGTTTATAGTCGTCTTTATTGATGACATTCTTATTTACTCCAAGACGAAGGAGGAACATGAAGAACATTTGAAAATAGCCTTGCGGACTCTAAGAGAACACAAACTCTATGCCAAACTTAGTAAATGTGAGCTCTAGCTTAAGGAAGTCTCATTTCTTGGTCATATCATTTCAAAAGAGGGTATCGCTGTGGATCCTTCTAAAGTGGAAGTAGTCAAGAACTGGAGCCAGCCAACGGCCGTGTCAGAAGTAAGAAGCTTTCTAGGTCTGGCTAGGTATTACATGAGATTTATTAAGGATTTTCTAAGATTGTTATTCCTTTGACAAGACTTACAAGAAAAGAAAATCCTTTTATATCATCGAAGGAATGTGAAGAGAGTTTCCTAACTCTTAAGGAACATCTCACGACAGCCCCTATATTATCATTGCCCGTTGAGGGAAGTGGATTTGAAGTCTATACGGATGCATCTGGCATTAGCCTAGGGTGGGTTCTTATGCAAAACGGGAAAGTAATCTGTTATTCTTCAAGACAGTTGAAGCATCACGAAGAAAATTATCCTGTACATGATTTAGAATTGGCGGCTATTATATTTGCCTTAAAACTTTGGCGTCACTACCTTTACGGAGAAAAGTTCACGGTCTACTCAGACCATAAAAGCTTGAAATATTTATTCTCCCAAAAGGAGCTGAGTATGAGGCAAAGAAGATGGTTGGAATACCTAAAGCACTTTGATTTTGCTATCCAATATCATCCTGGCAAGGCTAATGTTGTAGCGGATGCACTCAGTAGAAAACCAATGGGAAAGCTATCAACTCTCATGATTAGTATGACTAATCTCATCTCTCAATTTGCTCAGTTGAATTTAGATATTGACATGAAGAAGGAAGATTATTTTATAGCCAATATCCGAACTCAACCCACATTAATAGAAGATCTGGTCAAGCTGCAAGACAATGACCCAATATTACTGGAGATTAAAGCTAATATTGAGCAAAGACTGGATTTCTCTATTGCCAATGATGGAAGGTTGCTATTCAATGGTCGAATTTGTATACCGGATCATGTTGATACTAAGAAACTGATCCTGGAAGAAGCTTATAGTTCTAAGTACATCATTCACCCTGGTGGTACTAAAGGTATCAAGATCTTAAAAGGAATTTCTGGTGGCCTAACATGAACAGAGAAATATCAGATTTCGTATCCCTCTGTCTCACTTGTCAACAAGTAAAGACAGAATATTTAGGACCCGCAAGTAAATTACACCCCTTGAATATTCCGAATGGAAATGGGAAGGTATAGGGATGGATTTCATTATGGGTTTACCTAAAACAAGAGGTGGACACGATGATATATGGGTAATCATAAACCGATTGACTAAGTCTGCACATTTTCTGCCAATTAAAAGTCGATGGTCTGTGGATATTCTAGCAGCATTATACATAAAGGAAATCTTCAAATTACATGGTGTCAATGTCACTATCATATCTGATCGAGATCCTCGGTTCACATCACAGTTTTGGAAGGGTCTACAACATGACCCGACTAAACTTTAGCACGGCATTCCATCCACAAACTGATGGTCAAACTGAAAGGACCAATCAAGTGATGGAAGATATGCTCAGAGCTTGTGCTATTGATTTTGGAGGAAGTTGGTATGATCACTTATCTCTAGTAGAATTTGTAAACAACAATAGCTACCAAGCTAGTATCCAGATGGCACCATTTGAAGCTCTGTACGGAAGAAGCTGTCGATCACCGATATGCTGGGATTAAGTAGGGGAGAGACAATTTCTAGGCCCCGATATTATCAGAGATACTACTGAAAAGATAAAGCTTATTCGAGAAAGACTCCAGATGGCACAAGACCGGTAGAAATCTTATGCTGATAATCGAAGGGGTGACTTGGAGTTCCAAGTTGGAGATCATGTGTATCCTAAAGTTTCTCTGGGTAGTGGTATTCGAAGATTTGGCTTTAAAGGCAAGCTTACCCCAAGATTCATTGGCCCATTTGAAAGTCTAGAAAGGGTCGGTGAAGTGGCTTATCAACTGGCTTTGCCTCCACAACTAGCAGGAGTTCATGACGTATTCTATGTCTCAATGTTGAAGAAATATGTTTATGATCCTTTCCATGTCATCACTTATGACAATCTGGAGATTAAGAAGGATTTGACATATGAGCAAAAGCCAATTAGGATCAATGAACGGGGGGTACGTCAACTTCGGAATAAAAATATTCCTATGGTCAAGATCTAGTGGACAAAGTCAGGAGAAACATGGGAAACCGAGGAATCTATGCGCAAAAGATTTCCAGAACTATTTAATTGTAAGTACACTCTCCATATAATCTATGTATTGAATTTGGGGATCAAATTCTTATAAGTGAGGGAGGGTGTAATGCCCCAGATTTTTTATAAATTAATTTTGATATATTTATGATTTTTTTGGAAATTGTCAAAGGCCCAAATAAAGTAATAAATGAATTTTGGCATAAACCAGTCATTGTTAAGGCCCAATTATGATGAACAATTAACCTAGCCTATTTAAATAAAGCCCAAAGGATTTAAGGACCAAGCCTATGAAGTTTGGCCCATATTCTAGAAGATTAATTAGCTTATTCACGGAATATAGAGATAAATACCCTTGGATTAGATAATTAAGTGGATAATCGAATAAAAGAGTTTGAATTAATTCAAATTTGGCGACCATGATCTGTAGCGGTCTATCGTGAAATCGCTACACAACAGTAAGCGGCCCATTAATCGACCGCTAATTCCTGTCAGTTCCGTGAGTAGAAGAAAGAGGAAAAAGATTAGATTTTTGATGGCTTATCACCTAGAGATCGAGGTGGGAGGACTAGTAAACATCCCAAGGACTCTCAGTAGTTGACCTAAGATTTAATAAGGACTCTAGGATCGTTCTATTTCTCAAACCCTAGCCAAACCCTATAAATAGACCCTACATTTGACCTGCGCAACCCTTACGTTTGGCTCACGTGAAATCAAGGTAAGAATGTATTATTTTGGGTAAGTTATTTAGAAGTTTTTGTTCCCAATATATGGGACTAACATCCCTCAAAATTCCGTGCTAGGAGATCAAGCACACAGGGAGTTAAAGGCGCTCAAAGTTGCTAGTTCCACATTGGCGACCCGGGAAACTGAGCAAAAGTCCGGTGAAGATCAAGGGATTAGGGAACCAAATCGAGGTGATTAGCATTAGTGCCTTTAGAACTTTTTGTTCCCCTTAGTATCTAACTCTTACCCTCCAAATTTTACGTCCATAGGTCAAGAGAGTAAGGAGTTAGAGCAGCGTGAAGTTGTTGATTTACCACAGGAAGTGCAGAATTAGGATTGACTTCCAGTCTAAAATTCCAAGACTAAAAGCCTTAACAAAGGTAGGTCATCTCATCAACGGCTAAAATATCATTCTAGGGATAAAATCCCTCTTCTTTCACAAGATTTCATGAACTATGCATCAAGAATTTCACGTTTTATGCATATAGTATACATTTATGTATATTCTTAGCCCTAAATAAGTTAAGAGGAACTTTCTTGTTGATTCATAGAAAACCCATATATATTGTTAGCTTAACCTTCATTCTATCATGATAGGGAAGTTTATACATGTTGATTTCCAGACATGATGTGTTTTAGACATAGTTTCATCTTATTTATTTAAGTTTACTGTCAGACGTTCTCTAGCGACCTTGTCTTCGACCGCCAACCTTTCGAAGCGGCCCTACGATAAACCGCTATACACTCTATAAATTTGATTTTTTATGAAACCTCTGGCAGACCATAGATAGACTGTTAAAGTTTCTATGGTGGCCTTACGATAAACCGCCAACTATCTGTAACGGTTCTATAATAGACCGCCAATGTTCTATTTTTTGTCAACCCGAGATAGATTTAAGAGCAGCCCATTTAAACTTATAGATAAGCCTAGTTAACTATGTTCTAACATGTTTTAATGTTATTTACTACTCTGAGTTTTTATTTACTGATTCATAATAGTGATTTCATATTCTTTATGGTACTTAGGAATTATTTTAAGCATATGATAGTTTCATGCCGAAAAACCATATAATCTTATATTACATTATGATTTAAACGCTACATTGGTTTATCACAGTACACATTCTCTTCTTATCTCAGAGTCATTTCTATAAGTACATGGCATATATTCCGGTATATGACCATTAGTTACACTTTTGCACTATAGGAACATAATCTTGGACTTGATGACCTCTCCTTTGGATATTCCTTCTAATGGACTAGGAAATCTTGTTTCAAGGCCTCCGTAATTCTCCGCGAGCCTGGGATTCCCACTAGGACGCCGAGTTGGTTGTACCATTAAAGCCCAATTATCTAGAAAGCACTACCAATGTTTCCTGAATTTCTGTCCAGTAACGGTTCAATACTCGACCGCTAAGGCCCATTAACGGTCCAATATCTGACCGCCAAATTCTCTGAGTCCAAACTGATTTCTTTCTGGATTCAGCCCACTCTAGCGGCCTAATATCAGACCACCATATCAATATAGCAGCCCAGTTATAGACCGCTAAGTTTCCTGAAGACTTTTAACCCAAGGTTTGAGCCAAGGGTTAATATTCCTATGATCCTAGATTGACTAATGATGGTCTAGAACTTGTAACCTTATTCGAAGACATCTAAGATAAAGTATGAAAGATAAAGAATGTACCGTTATGCTATCGAATTTTCTCCCAGGCATAACTTAGTTATTAATACATTCCTTGAACTCATGAATCTATATTTGGTGCATTCTTATTTGATGTTGAGTCTTGAACATTCATTGAACTTATTACATGTGTGGCCAACTTTATTGCTATATACGTGGAAGTAGCTTGATTTATACTTGAAGATGCGGTTCGAGCACTGATTGTGTTCAAGGGTTCGATGCTAGTCCCCTTGGCTAATTGTCAGAAACATACTATTATAAATCATGGGGTATGATGCTACTGGCATCGTATTGCATTGGGAGTACTTTCTTTATAAATAAGTGAAATTATCCACGGCTCGTGAAGTGAAAATATCCACAGAAATTCATGAAGTACTTGTTACTAAGTGAATAGTACATTCTTGCTTGACTTGCTAGTACATTCTCGTTACAATCTTGTTCATGAAAGGCCATAATTATATTCTTACTTGATCATGCTTGCTCAATCATATCTTAACTTGATCATGTCTTGTTACTTTGGTTTATTCACGTGATTTATCGCATTTGCATGATTTTACCTTATTCTTTAGAGCCAAAATGTTAATCACTTTAATATTACCTTCATGTTGATGCGAAGATACCTACTCGGCAAGTGTGCTCATTACCTATTTTCTAATCTTTTCAGGAGATACAAGTAGTTCGGATTCAGATTCGAGTTATTGAAGTGATGGGTCCGAGAGCGAATGAAAGTCACATAAGATTGAGAGAAGACTTAGGAAGTCAATAATGTCTAGATCGAGTTCATGTAATTCTCTCTTTATTGAGTCAAATAGATTTAAGAAAGTTGAATAGTTGATGTACTTGAATCATTCTTATTATTAATAAAAGTGAAGGTTTGAGTAAATTATTGAGCAATTATTTTGTGTGATTGTTATTACGCTCTACTTATTCTTGCTTGCAAGAGACTTACCATGTCGGTTGTTCACGTTTCCCGAGATTGTCTTCCGCTGTATTAAAAGCTCGGGGCGTGACAAGCCATGTGGCTACAAGCTTTAACATATTTCCATGACGACTTCATATAATTGAAAGGAAGTACTATGACAAGGGACTCCAAAGAAAAGATCAAGATGCGACTAGACACGACTAGGTGACTGCTTGGCATTCGGAAGCTCTACACTCTTCACTCGGTCTCATTCCCCTCCAATTGGTTGTCGCTATCCGAGTTACCTGAAAAGTGAGGAAAAACTTGGTGAGCGAACGCTCAGTAGGATTTATATCTCAAGAACTGGCAATGCTTTAAGTAGTTACATGTTACGTGCAATGTAGGTAAGGCTATGCATGAAGAACGATCATGATGTCAAGAACTTTAAAGATGAATCACTCATGATGTCAAGGTAATAATAAGGAACTATCAAGAGTTTGCACTAATTTTCAAGGGGAGATAGTATCAAGTATTTTAAGCATTTAAATAACAAGTCTTGTCATGAAATTTGACTGTTTAAAGCAAGCAAGTACTCGCCCATTCCGGGCCACGTAAGTCAAGTCAATCACGCGAGTAATATCAAGTATTATCACGAGAGAGTGAGTGGAATGCCTTATATAAAGAACGACAAGTACTCCGGTGCAATGCCACACCGCGATCAATATATCTCCCATGGGCACAAGTACTTTTGGGTGCTCCTCCTAGGACCAGATCGGGCCCTATATGCGCAGGCATTGGGTCATGTATATTTTAGACATCCACTATAGTGTATAGCCAATGTAGAGTTCCAAGGAATCAACCATTGTAGGATGATAAGGTAGATTTTCACAAATGAAGTAGTTCAAGGACTGAACTTTGAACTAGTATGACTCTGCGTTAAACCACACGAAAACCAAGATAATGTCATGAAATTGGGTAATTGGCACCCACTCAGTCGCCACCAATTACAGAAATAGCGTCCACCGTATGGTCGCTCATTCCTGTGAACAGTACAGGAACAAAGAATTAGCGAATTCTCAATCAGTCGCTCATTCATAAATATCATCCATGTCACGGTCTCTATAACAGTAAACTGCACCCCCTGACTGGGCGCCAATTCCTTCTGGCGTCCAAGTCCAGGTCGTAGATTCAGAACAGACATCACACTTCTCAAAAAAGGCCAGAACAGTGCTCTTTGAGGGCCAAACATCATGTTTCTTCAAAGTGACGTGACAAAGAAAGGTTCCAGGCTTTTTAGGGTACAACCTGCTTGGGGGCCTTGAGGGAATCCAAAGCTTAACGTAGACTTATGGAGGTCCCAATGATGAAATCGGCAGTCCGAAGGAAGGAATATCCTGCGGAGGGCTCAATCATCACCGAGAGTTAGGGGCTATGCGGAAAACAACGTGAAATGTGGGACTACATCTACGGACTGAGACACAGTGCCATAGACCCGCGGTATGGGCCGGGAAAACGTGATAAATATGTGAAACATGAAAACTGCGCATGTACAGAAGTCGCTATTTAATGAAATAGCAACCTTCTGAAAGGTCGTTCAATCACATATTATATCAGAATTTTCATGTAATTAATTAAATTAACGACATTGTATAAGAGCGTTAATTCTAGGATTTTCCAAAAATTAATATCTAGGTTTTCAAATAGCTAATGTATACAGTGGCGTTCATTCTTTAAATGACGCCCTGACATCGGTCGCGTATTCAAAATTTTCAATATATCCTTCGTTTACCGGTTATTTACCAATTAGCGCCCTACATGAGGGCGTTCATTATTTAAATAGCGACTACGCAACTGTCGCCCATTATTTATCTGATGCTACCCATTGGGTAGGTACAATCACAGACACAAGATATTTTCAGTTTATCAAAACAGGAAAGTGAAGACATGAACAGGTAGAGGAAAATATCAGGAATCTAAAAATATGTTCATGCATTAATTTTAACATTAGGTTACTTAATTATTAAATTTAAACAAGTCATATTTATTTAATTACAATAAGGAATTAGTGACTGTTTGCGTGGGCATTTATTGAATAGGCGGCCAGGCCTTGGTCGCTATTTACAAAAACTCACTAAAACAATGCTAAAACTCATGGAAAACATTACTGCATGACCTATATGCATGTATCCTACTTGTTTACACGTTGGGCTTCGTTTGCTTGAGAACACCTACCTTTAAGGGTGAATAACGATGATTGGGGATGTGAAAGAGGCAGAGGATGAAGAACATGTTCCCTTCTTGTAGAAGGAAGAAGATAGCAGAGGAAGATAGGAAGCATCAGCAACAACTGCAACACAATAGGAAGGAGAACGCAGGAAGAAAATGCCCTTCAGGTCTTATTCACGTTCGTAGGAGGAAGAAGAAATCCAAGGCTTCTTCACGCCTGTAGAAGGGTGCAAGGGGGTTCTCTCCACGTAGCAGCAGCGAACGGCACCTTCGAAATGCAGTAGCAAGCGTCTGTTCGTTCGACGAGATAGTTTATTTATAGAGAGGTAGTAACCCTAGAGGGGTCGAATGCTAACAAGCGCAAGGGTTCTAAAAACTCTTCTGTGCGTTGCTCCGTATAGTAATCCCCCTTCCAATTTGCTAGCCGCCTGCCAAGTTTTGTTTGAAAAGCCCTAAGATTCCACCCCATACACGTTCGATGCATGGCAACGTGGGTTTGGTTTGGGTGGGCTAATATTATTAGGGCCCATGCCTTGTGTAAGTGGGGCCCATGCTTCTTATCACGCTGGGTTTTTAAGAGGCCTATATATATATATATATATATGTATGTTTGGTTAAGGAAAAATGGTTGGTGGGTTTCCTTCATGGATATGGGTTAAGGCCCATCTTATGTATATGCATCATTTAAGAGTTTTATTTATTTAGAAAATTAATTTTTTTCTAGCATTTTATTCGGGGTGCTACAATAATAAATGTTTTGTCGACCACCCCACTTGTTCCAGTGTGTTTTTTGAGATTTATTTAAGTTTCTGTTTACTGGTTTTGTGTATTCCTGTCGACTAGCCCAAGTGTTAAAGTTTGAATTAACATGCTGGAGAGAGCCATGTCGACCTTGATATAATAATCTGTTGATCTTTCCTCTATTCAGATTCCTGTAAAAAGGTTGATAGTTGCCCTGTCGACCAGACAAGACGGTCTTGTTGACAGGACCAGTTGTTTGATTAATTTTCTTCTGAACATTCTGACTCTTTGTGAACTTCCAGTCAGTTTTTAGGATTTGTTTTGATGTATTTGATTGTTGTTGAGGTGGATTTTTGACATGAGTTTTTAATGTTTCCTTTTCAAGAATGAATGAAATAGTTTTTACTTGAAACTCCTTCTACTTGGTAGGGTTAAATCCAAGACCCTCCTTATTAAAATTTACCCTCACACCTAACATAGCATCCAGATTTTCCTTGCCTTTGACAAAATTTCCAAGAGTAACTTCTTTATCAGTAAGTTCTTTCTTAGTATGTTCAAGATTCTATTGAAGAGCAACATTTGCAAACTAAATTGCTTCATTTTTTTTGATTTAACTTATTTTGTGTTTCAATTTTCTGAACTTTCTATTTAAGCACATCCAACTGTTCTCTCAACTCTTCACTTTCATTTTTTAAACTTTTAGACTCCCTTTTAACAGACTCCATTTCATCTGTGTTTTTCTTTAACTTCTCATTTTCATTCTTCAGAATTTCAATCTTTTCAATTGGGGTGTTGTCATGAACAAAGGCATTCATCTTTTTCCTTAGTTGTTTATTTTCCCTTCTAAATTCATCACACTTATCAAGTAAATCAGCATATGCATTTTCCCAATCATGAATAGTAAAAGTTTCGAACATTGAGGTTACCTCCTCATCCTCATCACTATGAACCATTAGACAAATCTTCTCGTTATCTTCCTCATCTAAGCTTTCTTCATCTTCTTCTTCGTCGCTCCATGTACAGAGCATTGCTTTTGGTTTCTTAGTTTTCCCTTTGCTCATTCTTCTCAATAATTTCGGGCACTCTCCTCACATGTGCCCTATCTTCCTGCATTGATAGCAAACCACATTATCAGATTTCTTGTTGGAGTCAGATTTGAATTTGGAATATTTGCTCAGCTTACGCTTTGTCTTCCGTTGACCCTTACCTTCTTTTCAAGGAAATTTTTTAAACTTTCTGGTGAGTAGAGCATATTCACTGGGATCTTCTTCACTGTCAGATGTCTCACTTTCATCACTTGAACCCTTGCCACAAGGTGATGCCTTGAGAGCTATAGGCTTCTTCTTCTTCACATCTTCCTTGTTTCTTTTCAGATTTAGTTCGTACATCATTAGTGATCCTATCAACTCATCTACTGTCATTGTAGAGATGTTCTTAGAATACTCTATGACAGTCACTTTAGTATGCCAGGCCGGAGAAAGTGACCTCAGGATCTTCCTGACTAACTCACTGTTCATGTATTCCTTGCCAAGGGACTTGATACTATTGGTCAATTGAGATAATCTAGCATACATTTCTTAAATAGTCTCATCAGCTTTCATTTTAAACATTTCATAATCAGAGATAAGCATATTGGCTTTAGTCTCTCTCACTTTGAGCGTACCTTCATATATTAGATCGAGTTTGTCCCACATCTCCTTGGCAGAGTAGCACGTTGAAACTCATGAAAACTCAGTGGGAGTAATCGATCATTGCATGATATTCATAGCGCTCTAGTTCACAGTTGATCTTTGGATTTGCTCCCTCGTCCAAGTTGCCTCATCTTCAGGTAGCTCGAAAGGCCCTCTGCTGGCCACCATCCAAATCTCGTGGCTTTGTGCCCTAAGAAAGACCTGGACTCTATTTTTCCAATAAGAGTAATTTGATTCATTGAAGAATGGAGGCCTATTGATAGAATGCCCTTTGGCTAGAAAGTCTTGGGCAGTTGTTCCAGCTGATCTCTCCGGGTCGTTGGACCACATTGTAGAGAAACCTGGCTCTGATACCAAATGTAGAGTCAAATAGGCAGATGTAGAGGGGGGGGGGTGAATAGATCTGCCCCCGAAAGGAAAACGATTGCAATAAAAATGATAATTATCATTGTATTTGAACAGAAAGACCGATCACAAACCAAGCAGGTGAAGTGCACAAGAGACAGAGATTGGTTCACAATTGTGAACACTTAATCAACCATATGTGAATATGGGTGATGGGAATCGACACTGAGCCAGTACCTTTTCATATTGCATTTATATCCTTTAGTTTATTTTTATATCCACGGGAAAGTATACACGCAATTGTACGGCTTTATCGGCCAATGCGTCACTCCCGTAGATTGTGTGGGTTTCTATGTAATTTGTTAGTAGGACCAGCAAGGGGGCCCTCAGCCCTTTCCCATTGGTCCATGTCATCTTGTGGGGCTGGTCAACCATCCTAGGTGGACATCTAGAAGGTTGGACTAGTCATATGCCACATGGGTAGACAAGTGGCCCATTTTGTCCAAGGTAGGCCACCTACCATTCACCTACCCATTCAACCTTACTTGTAGTCAAGGGGGCGCCCCATTCCACTTGCCTTAGTTTAATATTTTTTGTGTGTTATTAGAATGCAATCCCAGCCCTTCAATCATCTTCCCTAGATCTAAGGGTCCACATTGCATTTGATGTAAACCATATATAAGCTTGTATTTTCATGTGAAATTTAATGAAAAATTAGAAAATTTTGTGAAATCCAAGGAGCTTCTTCCGCCCCAGCCCTCTCCCCTCTGGTTCCTCTCCTCCAACCTCAAGTTATAGAGTGATTCTACCTTCTATCATCTCCTCTCAACCTCCGGTGATCGTCTGTGCCGCCGCCACCACCGTTCGTGCTGCCATCGAGCCGCCTCTGCAGTTCTGTCTTCATCCAACCATAGCAGCTTCCACGAATTATCTGTCTCAGACACGAGCTTGGATTGATCTGCATTTTTTATGATGTTTTCCGCCCTTGCATCCCAAGATCCACCTAAATTTTTACATCATAATTCCCTCGTTTAGTATTTTTACATTTTCATCCAATCTATCATCCCAGATCTACCAGGTTTCTATCTACAGTGACAGAACCTCTGCGTTCTCCCCCTCCGACCATCTTTTGGATTTATCCAAACCCTCCCAATTTTATTGGGAGTTCTGTCCATCTCCCTCTACCTCCACAAATTTTATTAATTTTTTATCAGCCTTCTAGCTATTTTTAGAAATTCGTGTTCTTTCTCTAATACAGTGTTTTTAGTCAGATCCCAGAACTGACCACTTCCAAAATCAGAACAAATCACCACCACCTCCAAATCCAAATCCCAAATCCATCCTGGTTTCCTTGTTTGATTTCCTACAACCTTACTGAAGAACACATCTTCAAATTCGGACATCTACTTCACGGTCAAAGGCAATCAACATGAAAATTCTTCTGCAGATCTGAGTCTTCGGTTATTGTACAATAGCAGCATATAAAATTCGCCAACACAAAGTACAAATCTGGTGAATTTTTCTGAAGGCTACTAGATTGTAGTACTTCGAAGCCGCTTTCTAACGGCTCTGATCTCGTCGCATTCCGACACCGGTGCTGATCGCAGCGACTGTTCTCGCCGGAGCGCGCGCTGAAATACAGAACCGGCAGATTTTCGATCGGTTTTTCCGACCGATGCCGAACGGAGCCGCCCGGCCTCCGGTCGGCGAACCAGCATGCCGCCAGCCCGGGGAGCGCTTCCCCAAGTGTCTCCACTACAGTGGTACCACCGGGTCCCACACGGCCCCTCCGGACAGCACGTGGGCCCCCACGGTCGTGAACATGCGTGTAGCCGAATCAACACCCGAAGCTGCCCGTCAACCCGAATTCGGTCCTCCCGGGCCCATTTGTGTAGCCCTTTACCTCCCTACGTGGAGTGGGCATGTTCCCATTGCTGTAATTATTGTGTGTTAAGTTTCCTGGGAGTACGAGTTTTCGGCCGGGTCCGTCTTCCCCACGCCGAGTGCGTGGAGGTATCGCCTTCGCTCCCTTACTTGGCATTTTACTTAATTTCATATATGCTTGTTTATGCCGCTGCTAGAGAGCATGATAGGGTAATTAGCTCGCTTTCTATTAATATCACCGCTGCTGCGAGAGAGAGCGTTACCGTCCCGTGACCTGATCCCGGCACGAAAGAGAGAGCCGACCACCCTAGCTCTTGCCGATTTCTCAACCGCGCACGTCCGACGCTTCCCTCGTTAAGGGATGATCACGAGCTTGTCGTGTCCATGTCTCGTCCCGCATCAATTTGGTATCAGAGCGAGTTTGAGTCTAGGGTGTTTACATTCACAAAAAAAAGTGTCATTTACGTCTAGTCATTAGTCATTGTCTAAGTCGTGTTTAGGGTCATCATTGTTTTAAAACAAAAAAAGTGTCTTTTGCATTTACATCCCTTTATTCGGTATATCAAAAGGTGTTGTCCGAACGTTAGGCTATGCCTATCGGGAAGGCCGCACACTTGCGCGAGTGATCTTCGGATCGATTAACTCCACCCCGTACCGAGTCTTGGTTTACGTCTAGGGTCCTTAGTGTGCATGCATTCCAAACTTGCATAGTCGGTCTAGTGTCTTGTCACCGTGTGTATGCATGTCCATGTCCGCTACCCATGGCCATTCCCTAAGGCCATACGTCCGAGTGGTCAACTTTTGTGGCCAAAATGAATGTCCTCATGGACAGAGCCTTTGGTTTTACCCCTCTCATTATGAAGGCCGCTCTACCCAACGGGTCCACAACGGAACTCCATTTCACTGATAGGGAGTCAGATAATTGGGTTTCTCTTGACATCGTGGAGTCTCTCTCCAAGATAGGTGAGATTATCCGCGATGGTGATTTTGCCTTTGTTGAGTTCTATAAGAGGATCGGCTCTGTTCTCTACACCGATGGCGCATGGTGCAGGATCGGCACACTTGCTGGTTCATGCATCATTTTAGGGCAAACGTGGTTAGGAGAACGAAGAGCCAATCTTGACTGGGGCAAGAGGATTTGCACCTTATACCCACCTTACCTACCCGGCAAGATCACCCTCGCATGTCCAGCCACCCAACCCCAACGGTCCACTCCACATTCGGGACCCTCTCATTTGGAGCCACCCGAGCCCGAGCCACCCGTATTTCTAATGGGTACGCTTTTCATAGCCGAGCCGCTTCTTAGTTGGCTCAAGGATGGCTTGGTCCCACCTCCCTTCCCATCAATGGACCCCACACTACCACTAGTGTCAAGCAACTCATTTCATACCACCTTCCGGTCTCGTCACTATGTGGACACATTGGACGACCTTCTTAAAGGGTTAGACCGGCAGTTGACCTTTACACATTTATTGGCCCGAGGCTTCGACCAACCCACTAGTCGTAGCTTCACCCATCCGGCCATAGGGTCCATTACCTCCGTATGTACCACGGGTTATGTTACCACGGAGGTTCTTCTACTTCTCCCGCTACCGGATGAGCCCGACTTCATTACTTTTCTTCCGAGGGAGGAGTCATATCTCCTATACACGGTCCCATCTATCACGATGGATGGAGGTGACCCTCACCTTCATGAATTCCAAACATGGGACTATGTAACGGAGGAACCGAGGGGTCACGCTTTCTTTGACCCATTCGACCCCTACTCTAGTGGGCCCCATGACCCATCACTTCCTTCATACCTTATCGGGGAAGTCCACTTTCACACCCCTTTCCCACCGGTCGGGTCATCTACATCAACCAAGCCCGTCCACGATACACCTACACCCGGCTCTTCTACACCCGGCTTTCCTAGCCCACTCAAGTCTCCTAAACCTCAAGGGTCGTCCATGCATGACTGGGTCATACTTGGATGTTTAGGTGTTCCCCATACCACCCATCTCCGGTTACATAACATGCATGCATGGCACACATTCGGGTGTCCTGGTCCGCCGTCACCTATGTACGGGTCGGACTAACAATAGGTGTGTCTAGAGTCATGCATGAGTCGGTTTCTTATTTGTGTGGTTTGTTTGGTTTGTGTGTCGTTGTTTGTCTGCATGCGTCTTGTGCAAACTCGTTATCGTTCTCTTATGAGTAAGAGGTGAGTGGACTCACTTGATGAGTATGGGATCGGTTCCACATCTATACCCGGATCAGTCACCTATAGGGACTCAGCGGTGATTCCTAGTGAGTCTTCGAGCTGTTTTCTTCCCTTTTGAGAGTGCCCCTTCGTAGTGACCACCTTTAGCCCATAGCAGTTCGCATATCGAGTATATATGGAATAAGCAGGTGACGATCACTTGGAGCGGAGCATACCCGCGCTACTTGGCACGGTGACGGATCCGCCGGAGTACTCGAGCATCCCTACCCCTACTCGACGGGGTCGAGTTCCTCCCACCCGGGGAGAGTTGATGGGAATCGACACCGAGCCAGTACCTTTTCATATTACATTTATATCCTTTAGTTTATTTTTATATCCATGGGAAAGTATACGCGCAATTGTACGGCTTTATCGGCCAATGCGTCACTCCCGTAGATTGTGTGGGTTTCTATGTAATTTGTCAGTAGGACCAGCAAGGGGGCCCTTAGCCCTTTCCCATTGGTCCATGTCATCTTGTGGGGCTGGTCAACCATCCTAGGTGGACATCTAGAAGGTTGGACTAGTCATATGCCACATGGGTAGACAAGTGGCCCATTTTATCCAAGGTAGGCCACCTACCATTCACCTACCCATTCAACCTTACTTGTAGTCAAGGGGGCGCCCCATTCCACTTGCCTTAGTTTAATATTTTTTGTGTGTTATTAGAATTCAATCCCAGCCCTTCAATCCTCTTCCCTAGATCTAAGGGTCCACATTGCATTTGATGTAAACCATATATAAGCTTGTATTTTCATGTGAAATTCAATGAAAAATTAGAAAATTTTGTGAAATCCAAGGAGCTTCTTGCTCCCCAGCCCTCTCCCCTCTGGTTCCTCTCCTCCAACCTCAAGTTATAGAGTGATTCTACCTTCTATCATCTCCTCTCAACCTCCGGTGATAGTCTGTGCCGCCGTCACCGCCGTTCGTGCCGCCATCGAGCCGCCTCTGCAGTTCTGTCTTCATCCGACCACAGTAGCTTCCATGAATTGTCTGTCTCAGCCACTAGCTTGGATTGATCTGAATTTTTTATGGTGTTTTCAACCCTTGCATCCCAAGATCCACCTACATTTTCACGCCATAATTCTCTCGTTTATTATTTTTACATTTTCATCCAATCTGTCATCCCAGATCTGCCAGGTTTCTATCTACAGTGACAGAACCTCTGAGTTCTTCCCTTCGACCATCTTTTTGATTTATCCAAACCCTCCAAATTTTACTGGGCGTTCTGTCCATCACCCTCTACCTCCATAAATTTTCTTAATTTTTTATCAGCCTTCTAGCTATTTTTAGAAATTCGTGTTCTTCCTCTGATACAGTGTTTTTAGTCAGATCCCAGATCCGACCACCCTCCACTTCAAAAATCAGAACAAATCACCACCACCTCCAAATCCAAATCCAAAAATATTCCTGGTTTCCTTGTTTGATTTTCTACAACCTTTTGGAAGAACACATCTTCAAATTCGGACATCTAATTCACGGTCAAAGGCAATCAACAGGAAAGTCCTCTGGAGATCTGAGTCTTCGGTTACTGTACAACATCAGCATATAAAATTCGCCAACACAAAGTACAAATCTGGTGAATTTTTCTGAAGGCCACTAGATTGCAGTACTTCGAAGCAGCTTTCCAACGGCTCTGATCTCGTCGCATTCCGACACCGGTGCTGATCGTAACGACCGTTCTCGCCGGAGCGCGCGCTGAAATACAGAACCGGCAGATTTTCGATCAGTTTTTCCGACCGGTGCCGAACGGAGCCGCCCGGCCTCCGGCCGGCGAACCAGCGTGCCGCCAGCCCGGGGAGCGCTTCCCCAAGTGTCTCCACTACAGTGGTACCACCGGGTCCCACACGGCCCCTCCGGACAGCAAATGGGCCCCCACGGTAGTGAACACGCGTGTAGCCGAATCAACACCCGAAGCTGCCCGTCAACCCGAATTCGGCCCTCCCAGGCCCATTTGTGTAGCCCTTTACCTCCCTGCGTGGAGTGGGCATGTTCCCATTGCTGTAATTATTGTGTGTTGTGTTTCCCGGGAGTACGAGTTTTCGGCCGGGTCCGTCTTCCCCACGCCGAGCGCGTGGAGGTATCGCCTTCGCTCCCTTACTTGGCATTTTGCTTAATTTCATATATGCTTGTTTATGCCGCTGCTAGAGAGCATGATAGGGTAATTAGCTCGCTTTCTATTTATATCACCGCTGCTGCGAGAGAGAGCGTTACCGTCCCGTGACCCGATCCGGGCACGAAAGAGAGAGCCGACCACCCTATCTCTTGCCGGTTTCTCAACCGCGCACGTCTGACGCTTCCCTCGTTAAGGGACGATCGTGAGCTTGTCGTGTCCGTGTCTCGTCCCACATCAATGGGTAGAAGAGATGGAGCAATCATACAATAAAAATCACAATATTTTTTAGGTGGTACGGTAGCACTTGTGTGCTCACCTACATCCACCCCTCACTCAATTGAATGAGGACCACTAGATGCAATGACTGTAGCAACTAAGGGATATAACCCCAGCACACACCGTTGATTCACAGCTTCACATACGCTGATTCACAGCTTCATACACGCTGATTCATATCTTCACACGCTGATTCACAGCTTCACACATGCTGATTCATAGCTTCACACGTTGATTCATAGCTTCACACACACTCTTACTAAAACTGGTTGAAAATGTAAAAATGAGAGAAGAAAAACAAGATGAAACATAAAAAAATGATGTAGCTTCTGAAGAAGCAAACTAGGTTATCCTACGATGCTCTACTTTTCTCAATCTGAAGGGTGCTCTTCTCCTCTCTTAATTTTTTAGATCTCTTCTTCTCTGGATCACTCTCTTATTCTCCCTCTCGGATCCCGCTCTCTATCTACTCTTCAAAGCTTCAGGTTGCTCAAATTAACTCAGGGCTTCCTCCCTCAATGGCAGCCACCACCTTTCCATCTCAGGGTGAATGATTGTATTTATAGTAGAAGGATAATGGAGAATTTTCCATTTTCAGGCTATTTCTGATTGGACCATGTCAAAATGTAGAATATTCTATCTTCGGATGTTTCCAGAAACTGAGGCACATGACTTGGAGGCATGTGCCAATGATTGGTCCTTGGACCTTGTGCCCAAGAGGGACCCACTTTAGATTCGCAAACCTCTGCTGCCAGAATGAGTTGACTTGGTGTTAAACTTAAGTCGACGTGTTCTTTTCGGAGTTCAAAACATAGCACTGGATGTCTTTCTGTGACTTATTTTCAGCCTTGAGTCGACTTGCTTGATGCTTCGTCAGAAGTCTCTACCCTGAATGTGAATTTGAGTCGACTTGATACTAAGGCCAAGTTGATCTGGCCTTCATTGTTGCAGCTGCTTGCTGTTGCTGGCCTTGTTAAAGCATAGTGGATCACCAGTTGGGTCAACCTATCATGAAGGTTAGGTCGACACATCTTGACCACTGGTAGAGAAAAATGATATGGAGAACCAAAGTAGGTCGACACACCTCTGATGTGTGTCGACACAGTCTGACCTTTGATAATACTGAATTGTTCTGGTGAACCATTGTAGGTCGAAACACTACAAAGGTGTGTCGACACACTCTGAGCACTCTGACCAAGCATGCTTGCTAAAAGACCAAGTGAGTCGACACATGTGTGAAAATATTTTGACTCATCTTGAAGTAAGTCGACTCATCTGTTGAAGCAGGTCGACTCATCTTGTGAAATAGGTCGATCATCTATTGAAGTAGGTCAACTCATATATAAACCAAGTCGACCCATCTGTGAAGTTTTCTCTCATATGTCAACTGGCCAATCATATCAGTCTACTTGAGTTCATTTCAGTCGACTGAATTCACCTTGTCTCTGAGAAGATCTGACGGATTGAGTTCATTTCAGTCGACAGAATTCTCCTTGTTCCTGAGAAGATCTGACTTGATGGGTGCATTCACTTATGACCTATATCAAATGATTTTGAACACTAAGTCAATTTCCTCACATTTAGCCAATCATAATAGGAGTTGTTTCATGTGTTCTCAAATTGACTTGCTAATGATTTATCAGTCTGACATCATCAAAATGGAATACACATGACACAAGGGTCTTGATCTCCCTACCGATGTCACAGTGGAATCCAACTCCACTCCGGCCGAGACCGAGAGTGAGCCCCCAACGGTGCCGATCTTGCTACCGGCACTCTGGCAAGGTCTGATCCTCCTCCGGTGGTATCTGCTGGGCAAGACGATGAGAACAAAGACTTTGAGCGAGGTTGGTTCGATGGTGACAGCGATGGCCTGAGGGCCATGATGGCTTTGGTGTCCCTGATCCACTTCCATAATAGTGAGATGTGACAACCATATTCCATCCTTATGGGTGAGCTGGTGGATGATGACTGATGGTGCTTGTACCTTTTTGCAATAAATAAATGGTTGCCCCTTCTATTTTTGCTTTGCTCTCGCATGCACCTAGGGCTTATCCATGGCATGGTTATGTCTGTGCTTTAGGGACAGAATGTTATGCTCCTGAGCGAACCTTGTCAGGCCATCTCTATTTTTTTGAGGTAGAGAAAGTTGAGCCGTTAGAGGGTTCCCCCATGCCTCTGAGTAGCATAATCCAAGAGGGGAGCGTGCTTGCTTGTTTTCTTGAAAGTTAGGAAGCTACCCTTAGCTAGTTCTAGAGGCGAGTGTACGTCCATCTGAAGAGGAGAGGATTATTCCTCGCCTCTTGGAGGCCGAGCAACCACCATGGTTTCCTAGAGGAGCGTGCGTGCTCACCTATGGGAGACTGAGAAGCCACCCTTGATGGTTTCGGAGGTAGGCGTACGTCCTTCCCCTAGGGGGGGGAAGGATTATTGCATCCACTTAGAAGCTACCCTTGATGATTTTGGAGGGGAGCGTAATTGCTCGCCTCTTGGAGGCTCAGGGCCACACTGGTTTTCGAGGGGAGCGTGAGTGCTCGCCTCTTGGATGCTCAGAAGCCACCATGATTTTTCAAGGAGAGCATGAGTGCTCGCCTCTAGGAAGCTCGGAAGCCACCATGGTCTTTCAAGGGGAGCATGAGTGCTCGCCTCTTGGAAGCTCGAAAGCCACTATCTGTTGAGCTCAGGGGGAGGGGGGACTTACTGGTACTAGAGGCAGATGGAGTAGCGAGAATAACAATTTCCATTTATTGGTAAAATGCTCCGAGATTTATAGAATTCCAAGTTCGTGGGACTTCCCACCCATCCAAGGCTAATAGTCTATATGCCCCTTTACCGAGCACTTCCATCACTTGGTACGGGCCTTCCCAGTTTTGGGCCAGCTTCCTTGCGGCGGTTCTGGGGTCTGCGACACTAGCCCGACACAGTACTAGGTCGCCAGGGAGTAAGTGACACTCCCTGACTTGGGAATTGTAGTATTGTGCCAGTCGTTGTTGGTAAGCAATGAGCCTGAGTTGGGCGTGCTCCCTTTCCTCCATGTAGGTCCAAATTCTCTCACAACGCTTGATTGTTCTTGGCCTCATCAAACTGGCTAACCTTTAATGATGGGTTAGAGATTTTGATTGGGATGACCTCTTCTGCCTCGTATGCTAAGTGAAAGGACATTTCTCCTGTGGTATCCCAAGTAGTAGTCCGGTGTGCCCATAGGACACTTGGGATAGAGTCTACCCAGGAATCACCTGCCCGCTCCAGGCGGGTCTTGATGTTGTGAAGGAATGTTCGGTTGGCATTCTCCACTAAGCCATTTACCTGGAGATGGCCCACCGAGGTGTAATGATTCTAGATCCCCAGTTCCTAGCACTCCTCTCGGAAGACAGTACTGGTGAACTGCATGTCGTTGTCAATTGTGAAAACACGCGGGATCCTGAACCAGCAAATTATGTTGTGCAAGACAAACTTCCACGTTGCTTCCCCCATGATCTTCCCCAAAGGTTCTGTCTTGACCCATTTGGTGAAATAATAAATGGCGATGATGAGGAATTTCTTTCTTCCTTCAGCTTCCAGGAAGGGGCCCAGTATATATATCCCCCAACGAGCAAATGGGCGAGGCTCCATCACGGTGTGTAAACTTGTAAACTTCTGACATTGGGGGCAGCTCCAAACATAGATGAGGTAGTCTTCCTATAATGTCGGCCACCAGTATCCTTGTCGGATAAGGCTATTGGGGAGTGCTTTCCCATCAATAAGGGTTCTACAGAGGTCTTCATGAACTTCCTGAATTGCATGTTTAGCCTTGGTAGGGAATAATCATGTTAATAGGGGAGCAGATGTTGTGTAGTGGACAGCGGATCTAGAGGGGAGGGGTGAATAGATCTACCCCTCTTTTCGCAATGGAACCCTCTAAATAGCTAGATAGAACAAATCACAGCGGAATATAACTAGCTAAATGAAGGACACAACCATTTACTTAGCAAGATGATTACTATTATATCGATTAGAACTTAAGCATGCATCTAGAACGAAACAATCACACAAACAAACCACAACACACGAGATTTTAAGGTGGTTTGGACTGAATCCCCAGTCCTACGTCCACCCCTCACCAAATTCGGTGAGGCTCCACTAGTGCCACGCACTGAACCGCAAATCGGAAAGACCACCGATTACCTTCCTACTAACCGCCGGTAGGGACGTCAACACCGCAGATCGGACAACTTCTGATTGCCTTACTACTAACCACCGGTAGGGACGATCTTCAGTTCCAAATATTTGAATGAAATGGAAAAGAACAATTATGAAAATACTCAAACAAGATATGAAATATATTCAAAGAGAAAAGATCTTGTTTGAGTTTGCTGGAGCTTGAATCTGATGCTTCACTTGGCTTGGAGTTGATCTCCTCTTGAAGTAGCTTGAATCACTTGGAGATATGATGAAGAACTTCTTCCCGGAGTACTGTTCACAGCTACAGTACTCGAACTCCTCTCCCTTGAACACACCCTTGCAGCCTCCTTTGATCTCCCTTATTAGCCTTTCTTGCTTCTTCTCTTCCTTGGAGGTTGCTGGATTGAGATATGAACTTGAATCACCTTGAGTTCATGGAGAGAGTGTTGGATGAGTTTTGATCTTCCTTTTGATCTCCTTGAGTTGATGAAGAAGAATATTGGATGCAGTTTAGATCACCATTGATAGCCTTGATTGCTTCTTCTTCCTTGGAGGTTGAGATGGCTTCAGATCTGGACTTGAATGCCTTGGAATGGATGAAGAACTCCTTCCCGAAACACTGTTCACGGAGGTGCTACAGTACCTCAAAAATGGCCTCCCATGATCTCTCTTGAAGCCTTGAAGCATTAGGGTTTCTAACCCCTCAAGTGTTGGTTTTATAGACCTTGAATGGTCCATAGACACCCTCCAGACCAGATCCATAAATCATCGAAGATTAGGTAAGGTTTAATTAAAGAAATCCATGGAAAGGGGCTGGCCATGAGGTGGAATTTGAAGTCAAACAAGGCTGCATCGGGGCTGGCGGTCGACCTGCAGCTCCTGGCGGTCGACCGCTACTGTGAAACTTGCAAACGGGCGGTCCCTGGGATTTCCGGTCGACCGCCACTGGCTGGCGGTCGACTGCCAGCTGAAACACATGTAGACTGGCGATCCCTGGCTGGGGCGGTCGACCGCCGCTGTGCTGGCGGTCGACCGCCAGCTGGGCAGAACCCGGGCTTGCCCGGGTCGGTCCGTTAAGTCTTGAACTCCGTTGTTCAACTCCATTAGCAGCCTGTGCATGTTTGTGGCATCGCCCTTGATAGTCTAGAAGGTATCAACTGAGTCTTTAACCTTGGATTCTCTTGGCTATACTTCTTTGTGCATTGACCTTGGATGAGTGACGAGCCGAATATGAAATGTCGACTTTTGCTTGTAAGAGAGATGAGATTTGCATCCTTGCTTGGGCACGATCAATGAGCTTTCACTTTGGCCATTGCCACTTGATTCCTTGTCCATTCATTAGCATATCTGTCAAGAATAAAAACATCACGTATGTCAATCACATGAGAGTGGAAGATATCAATGACTAATAGTGTTTAGTCATTATCAAAACCAAGAAACTCATATGACTATGGAATGATGTCGAATGACCCAAGTGACCACAGAACGACTCAAATGACCTCATGGACACAACATTCTCCCCCTTTTTGATGATGGCAACACTGTGAGTCATTATGTTATAGAAATGTCTAAAATGGCACAAGTTATAACAAATGCAACATATGCAGCTCAAGATCCATGATAGTAATAGTATGATATGAGTGCTATGCAATTATGCAAACCTCATCACATACACATATGAGATGCAAAGTGAACAATAGATTCTCTCCTTGGACTCTCCCCGTACACCATTCACACATCCCCCATGACAACTCACAAAGCACATAAGCTCTCCCCTTTGACAATGCGATAACGCATATAGCTCTTACAAAGGACTCACACAAGGAATTCTCCCCCTTTACCAACAGCAAAAAAGGAGTGATAATAGTAAAATGTCTGTGAGACCATAGCTGAAAGGAGTGGAGAGCAAGCCATTATATGCAAAACTGAAGCATGCCGTGAGCAACATATATGGTTCAAAGCTAATGAAATCCGAGATCATCAACAGAGTTCGAAAAGCAGCTACATCCAAGATTTAATAGAAATGAACCAAAGGTGCATATCATGGCAGTGTTTAACCTTCCCTTGTCTTATATATCCATATTCAATAACGATAAAGGTAATAACATAAAAGCATGTATTGAGGCTAAACAATCATGACTAAAGCATGGAATTTTTAGGAATTCAACAAGTTTGATTATCAATATCATTTGCATTTGAAGGCACAAGACTCATATTTTACGAGCAATCAAGTCTAGTACATGCCTCCAAGCCGTAAGAATACACGTTGTTTAGACCCCAGTATTCCTAGAAATTTGGTAAGACTGACTGTCATGTTTCAAGATGAACAGAGATAGCAAAGTCACGTCATGACATATCCTTTCTCAATTCTTTGATGAGGGGATATATTTCTCAGCAATTATGCCATTGCTCTGTCTAGAGTCCAAAAGTTTTAAGACAGAGATAACAAGGGCACATCATGACATATGCATTTGTCACTTGATTTGATGACATGACATGTTTCTCCGTACAACAATATCATTGCTTTGTCAAATTGATTTTCAAGAATTCCAGCTCATCAAGATGTTTAAAAATAATACTAAGCCTGAGTGTATCATCAAGATGGTCATGAACTTTGAATTTTCAGATATCAGGATAGTCATTCAAAGCACAATATGCAATCTCTAGTTAATGTCTATTAAAACCATAGAACATATATGATTTCATAACAGATATTTCAGAACGTCAAGGAAATCATTAAATCTGAACCATTTTCATTGGATGGACAATCATTATGGCATATAATAGAAAGCTTTTACACCATATGTCCATCTGTCTCATGAAATCAAACCAGACTGTAAGCCACTGAAGTGTAGTTTGCAAGAGGTTAAGAGAATCAACAAAACTCCCCCTAAGGATATGCAATGGATACGCGAAGGGGTTATGTTTGCAATCAAGTGGAATGGCAAAGGAGGTTGACCTAGTCACTCATGAAGGTAGCAGAAATGAAATGTATGACCCAACGCATGGTTGTACACTTATTAAATGTCACAGAATGAATATGCATGAATGTTGCACAAGGATAACTCCTAGTCACTAATGAAGGTAGCAGAAATGAAATGTATGACCCAACGCATGGTTGTACACTTATTAAATGCCACAGAATGAATATGCATGAATGTTGCACAAGGACAACTCCCCCTTACTATATGGCCTATATACGACATTGACACATGGTACTTGGCGGAGGTGAAACCTCACGCATATTGAGTGCTTCGAGACAAGCATAACCTGACCTTCCATACATCAACATTTGATATACCATGGCCATGCAAGAATGATGCGACACAAACCATACAATGCATTATGAACATGAACTCAATTCATTATTATGCATCCATATGCAATGTAAAATGACATATTGACATATCAACAATGCAGGAAATACCAATCTGCAAAAACACACACTAAATTGAACATGATCATCATTTCAAATTCTTATTGGCCTGAGGTCAGCAAAGACCAAGCTCCCTTCTGAGTGTTGAAACCCTGTCATTACACAAGGGCTTGGTGAAAATATCAGCAATTTGATTTTGAGTATCAACAAAATGCAGTTCAAAATTTTTCTTACCGACCTCATCTCTAATGAAGTGATGCCTAATCTCAATATGCTTAGTCCTAGAGTACTGGGCTGGATTTTTTGTAAGGTTGATAGTACTAGTGTTATCACACAGAATCGGGACACAACAAAGATCCACCAAGTAGTCATGGAGTTGGTGTTTAATCCACAACACTTGGGTGCCACAGCTCCCCGCAGCAACATATTCTGCCTCCGCGGTTGAGAGGACAACTGAGTGTTGTTTCTTGGAGGCCCAAGAAACTAAACACCCGCCTAGAAACTGGCAGTAGCCACTAGTACTCTTGCGATCCAACTTGCATCCAGTGTAATCCGCATCAGAATAAGATATAAGAGATAAATCACATGATGACAGATACCATAATCCCAAATCTTGAGTGCCGGCAAGATATCGAAGGATACGTTTGACGGCAGTCAAATGAGATTCTCTAGGACTAGCTTGAAATCTAGCACAAAGGCATACACTAAACTGGATATCTGGTCGGGATGCAGTCAAATAAAGTAAAGAACCAATCATACCTCTATAGACCTTTGCATCCACCAATTTACCATTTTCATCCGAATCCAGTGAAGTTGAGGTGCTCATCGGAGTTGCAATGATTTTGCTGTTTGCCATGTCAAATCTTTTTAGCAGCTCCATAATGTATTTGGCTTGGCTTATGAAGCAACCATCTTCTCCTTGGTTGACCTGCAAATCGAGAAAGAATTGAAATTCTCCCATTAGGCTCATCTCAAATTCGCTAGTCATGAGGTTAGCAAATTCCTTACACATTTCAGATTTTGTAGAACCAAACATAATGTCATCAACATAAATTTGAACAATCAAGATGTTCTTACCTTACTTCTTGGTAAAAAGTGTTTGATCTACTTTACCTCGTGTGTACCCTTTTTCAATGAGGAACGAGCTTTGTCTCTCATACCAAGCTCTTGGTGCTTGCTTAAGTCCATAAAGCGCCCTGTCTAGCTTGTATACAAAATCTGTATTGTTAGAATTCTCAAAGCCAGGGGGCTGCTCAACATAGACTTCTTCTTTGATCAAGTCATTCAAGAAAGTACTTTTGACATCCATTTGATAAAGCTTTATTCTAAGGGAGCATGCAAAGGCAAGTAAAATTCTGATGGCTTCGAGTCTAGCAACTGGGGCATAAGATTCATCAAAGTCTATCCCAAACTCTTGATTATACCCTTGATCCACCAGTCTAGCCTTATTTCTTATTATCTTGCCATCCTCACTTAGTTTGTTCCTAAAGACCCATTTAGTGCCTATGACAGATTGTAATGAAGGTCTAGGAACAAGATGCCAAACTTTGTTTCTCTCAAACTGGTTTAGCTCTTCTTGCATGGAATTTATCCAGTTTTCATCTTTTAAAGCATCATCAATATTTTTGGGTTCATGCTGCGAGACAAGAGCAAGTTGATCTAATTCTTCCATAATTTTAAAATGTGACCTAGTTCTAGGTGGGTCATTCAAGCTACCAATGATATTCTCCAAGGGATGATCCTTAAGAATTCTAATATTTGTAGGATCGTTGCCTTCTCCTGGAGCTTGATCCCTTGCATTGCTTGATTTAGCTAGGTCACCATCTTCTTTTATTTCTTATTGTGGAGGATCACTCTTGTCCTTTATGCTTAGGAATTCCCCATCTTCATCATTTTTCCTGTAAGAGTTATCATTGTTAGAATCATGATATTCATCAAAGGAAACATGGGGTGATTCTTCCACAGTTTGACTTTTGATATTATAAATTCTATAAGCCCTAGATCTATCAGAATATCCAAGGAATATACCTTCATCGCTCTTGGGCTCGAATTTATCTAAGTCTCTTTTGTCATTGTTGTGAATGAAGCATTTCGATCCAAACACTTTCCTATGTGAGAGAGAGAGACCTTTTTACCTTTTAGCAACTCATAAGGAGTCTTTTTGGTGTGTGGCCTTACCATAGAGCGGTTGATAATGTAACATGCCGAGTTTACCGCTTCAGCCCAAAACCTCCTTGGAAGTTGCCGTTCAGCAAGCATGGTTCTTGCCATCTCTACAAGTGTCCGGTTTCTCCTTTCAACCACACCGTTTTGCTCCGACGTTCTTGGTGAAGAAAATCGGTGTGAAATCCCTTCGGCCCTGCAAAGGTTATAGAAGTTTAGCATTTTTAAATTCACCACCGTGATCAGATTGAATCTTGGAAATTTTAAACTCATTGTCCTGCTTTATCTTCATGTAGAGTGCCTGAAACTCATCAAGAGCATCATTTTTGTGTGTGAGAAAGAAAACTCATGTGAACCTAGAAAAATCATCCACCAAGATATATCCATATTTTCTACCACTTAAGCTAGCAGTTCTGGTTGGGCCAAATAGGTCCATATGAATTAGCTCGAGTGGTTTGGATGATGTATTTTCAGATCTTCCTTTGAATGATTTTCTAGTTTGTTTACCTAGGGCACATGCATCACATAATTTATTTTCTTGTTTAAAGGATAGTTCATGTAAACCTTTCACCATTGAATACTTCAAGAGTTTATGCAAGACATTGTAGCTAGCATGTCCTAGTCTACGATGCTATATCCATGCTAGTTCAGATTTTGGTGCAGCAAGACAAAGATTTAAATGAGCAGGATCATCTAAGTCAATCATGTAAACATTGTTAACTCTCTTACCAGAAAATTTTACTTTGTCAGATTTTGGTTGAAGAATTCTGCATTCATGAGAGTCAAACAACACTTTGTGACCCTTACCACACAATTGACTTATACTAAGCATGTTATATTTCAATCCTTCAACTAACAACACGTTACAAATGGAGTTGGAGAGGTTCTTACCTACATTACCTATTCCAATGATTTTTCCTTTATTGTTTCCTCCAAATGTGACATATCCTCTTTCCTTTTCCTCCAAGAGACAAAATTTTGATTTGTCTCCAGTCATGTGTCTTGAACAACCGCTATCAAGCTACCACCTGTTATGTATGGCTACAAGACATTCCTGCACAAGTAATTAAGCAATGGTGTTTGGAACCCAACCAAATTTGGGTCCCTTCAAGCTTTTCAGAATTTTAAAACATGAAACTATTTCTTTTGGAATCCAAACCTTCTTAACATTCATGCTTTGTTTCCTTAGAGCAGGGATTTGATTTTTCTTTTCCATCTTGACATTCATTTTTTGTTTAGAAGCTCTTTGTTAGATTTTGTGGAAGTTTGAGGAGGTTTGCTTCATAAACCATTGAGGCCGTTGGTTGGTTTTGGGTTGAAACTGATTATTTTGCCACCTATGGGATTGATGAACACAGAAATCATAATTTTCCCAAAGATATGGTGATGCTGGCCTATATGAGTGTGCAATCCAATTGTGGTGAAATCTGGAAGGTTGAGCATGCAATGGCCAAGGAAGTGTTGACCTATGTTGCGGTGAAGGTCGACTTTTCTTAGGTTTTTAGATAGGCTTTTTGGGAATGTTGGTGACTGCCTCTTCAATCTTTTCTTTCCCTTTCTCCTTTTATTTTTGCTGATTTTGTGTGGGAGTTGTGTTTGAGGTGGAAGCTTCGGAAGATGAAACAAATGTGACAGTTTTTAGCCCAATTGGCCTTTTGTTTGTTGGTTCAAAACTCAACCATTCCTTGTTGAAATTCATTCTAGTACCTAGCAATGCATCTAGGTTTTCTCTTCCATCCATAAACTTTTCTAAAGATTGTTGTTTATCCTTCAACTCTTTTTGTAGGTTTTCAATATTTTGAAGAAGTTGAATGTTGACTTGTTTGACAGCTTCATACTTTTCATTACTCAATTTACTATCTTTTTCATAGCTTTACATTTTGAGCTTCATGCTATCAATCTCATTTCTCAAATCCTCATTTTCAGTTTCCAAGTCAGCCATTTCTTTTCTTCCTTCCTCCAAATCCTCAATCATTTTCTTAAGATCTTCAATTTCAGTCTCAAGTAGAGCATTCTTATCATTCATATTATGATCATGCACAAATGAGTTAATTTTATTTTTCAATGATTTATTCTCCTTTTTGTACATTTCATATTTTTCCATGAGTTGTATATATGCATCCTCCCAATCAACAATTGTATAATCTTCAAATGGAGAATTTACCTCAGTTTCTTCATCACCTTTGACCATAAGGCAGAAATCTTCTTTTTCTTTGTCCGAGGAGCTAGTTCCGTCATCACTTTCCTCTTCATCGCTCCATGTGGACACCATGGCCTTGTTCTTCTTCTTGCCCTTCCATTTGTCGGCTTTTCTGAATCTGTCGGGACAATCATTCTTGAAATATCCTGGTTTATTGCAAGAATAGCAATTGATTTTGTCAGATTTCTTAGAGTTTTCAGAATTAGATTTGAAACCATTTCTTACCTTTGACCTTCCTCTCATGAAGCTCTTACCTTTCTTTCTCAGGAATTTTTTGAACTTACGTGTGAGCATGGCTACGTCATCCTCTTCTCGCTCACTTGCCGAATCCTCACCTTCATCAGAAGTGCCATGACCGCTAGGTCCTGCTTTAAGAGCTACAGACTTCTTATTAGGTGTCTCAACCTCTTTGTTCTTGAGGTTGATCTCATAGGTCATCAATGACCCAATGAGTTCATCTACCTTGGTAGTTGCGAGATCTCTCGATTCTTCAGCAACGGTAGCCTTTGTGTGCCATGCTGGAGTTAACGATCTGAGAATTTTCCTTACAATTTCTTGCTCTAAATATTTCTTTCCCAAATCAGTTAAACTATTAGTAAGCACAGTCAATCGAGCATATATATCTTGAATTGATTCATCAGGCTTCATGCGGAACATTTCATATTCAGAAACTAAAATGTTGGCTTTTGTTTCTCGTACCTGAGAGGTTCCTTCGTAGATTACCTCTAGCTTGTCCCACATTAGTTTTACAGATGCACAGGTAGCCACTCTTGAGAATTCAACTGGATGGAGTGAGCATTGCATGATGTGTTTGGCACTCTAGTTGACAGTGGATTGCCTTATCTGTTCTTTGGTCCACAAGTCCTCATTATCCGTAAGCTCATACGGACCTTTGCTGATCACTCACCAAAGTTCGTAGTCTTGGGCGCGAATGAACACCTGCATACGATGTTTCCAATAGGGATAATTAGATCCAGTGAAATAAGGAGGCCTATTCACATAATGTCCTTCAGGTAAATAACCCTTAGACGCTGATCCACCGTTTCCCTTAAGGTCGTTGGACCCCATAATGAGAGATTAGGCTCTGATACCACTTGTTGTGTAGTTGACAGCGGATCTAGAGGGGAGGGGTGAATAGATCTGCCCCTCTTTTCGCAATGGAACCCTCTAAATAGCTAGATAGAACAAATCACAGCGGAATATAACTAGCTAAATGAAGGACACAACGATTTGCTTAGCAAGATGATTACTATTATATCGATTAGAACTTAAGCATGCATCTAGAACGAAACAATCACACAAACAAACCACAACACACGAGATTTTAAGGTGGTTCAGACTGAATCCCCAGTCCTACGTCCACCCGTCACCAAATCCGATGAGGCTCCACTAGTGCCACGCACTGAACCGCAAATTGGAAAGACCACCAATTGCCTTCCTACTAACCGCCGGTAGGGACGTCAACACCGCAGATCGGACAACTTCCGATTGCCTTCCTACTAACCACCGGTAGGGACAATCTTTGGTTCCAAATGTTTGAATGAAATGGAAAAGAATAATTATGAAAATACTCAAACAAGATATGAAATATGTTCAAAGAGAAAAGATCTTGTCTGAGTTTGCTGGAGCTTGAATCTGATGCTTCACTTGGCTTGGAGTTGATCTCCTCTTGAAGTAGCTTGAATCACTTGGAGATATGATGAAGAACTTCTTCCCGGAGTACTGTTCACAGCTACAGTACTCGAACTCCTCTCCCTTGAACACACCCTTGCAGCCTCCTTTGATCTCCCTTATTAGCCTTTCTTGCTTCTTCTCTTCCTTGGAGGTTGCTGGATTGAGATATGAACTTGAATCACCTTGAGTTGATGGAGAGAGTGTTGGATGAGCTTTGATCTTCCTTTTGATCTTCTTGAGTTGATGAAGAAGAATATTGAATGCAGTTTAGATCACCCTTGATAGCCTTGATTGCTTCTTCTTCCTTGGAGGTTGAGATAGCTTCAGATCTGGACTTGAATGCCTTGGAATGGATGAAGAACTCCTTCCCGAAACACTGTTCACGGAGGTGCTACAGTACCTCAAAAATGGCCTCCCTTGATCTCTCTTGAAGCCTTGAAGCATTAGGGTTTCTAACCCCTCAAGTGTTGGTTTTATAGACCTTGAATGGTCCATAGACACCCTCCAGACCAGATCCATAAATCATCGAAGATTAGGTAAGGTTTGATTAAATAAATCCATGGAAAGGGGCTGGCCACGAGGTGGAATTCGAAGTCAAGCAAGGCTGCATCGGGGCTGGCGGTCGACCTGCAGCTCCTGGCGGTCGACCGCTACTGTGAAACCTGCAAACGGGCGGTCCCTGGGATTTTCGGTCGACCGCCACTGGCTGGCGGTTGACCGCCAGCTGAAACACATGTAGACTGGTGATCCCTGGCTGGGGCGGTCGACCGCCAGCTGGGCAGAACCCGGGCTTGCCCGGGTCGGTCCGTTAAGTCTTGAACTCCGTCATTCAACTCCATTAGCAGCCCGTGCATGTTTGTGGCATCGCCCTTGATAGTCTAGAAGGTATCAACTGAGTCTTTAACCTTGGATTCTCTTGGCTATACTTCTTTGTGCATTGACCTTGGATGAGTGACGAGCCGAATATGAAATGTTGACTTTTGCTTGTAAGAGAGATGAGATTTGCATCCTTGCTTGGGCGCGATCAATGAGCTTTCACTTTGGCCATTGCCACTTGATTCCTTGTCCATTCATTAGCATATCTGTCATGAATAAAAACATCACGTATGTCAATAACATGAGAGTGGAAGATATCAATGACTAATAGTGTTTAGCCATTATCAAAACCAAGAAACTCATATGACTATGGAATGATGTCGAATGACCCAAGTGACCACAGAATGACTCAAATGACCTCATGGACACAACAGCAGAGAGTGATTCTCTGAACAGCCGGTCGTCAATGACCGTGAAGTGTGTCGCTCGTGCTCATACACGTTGAGCATCGGCGCAGTTGCACGGGAGGTGTTGCCGTAGGAGGAAGTTAGGGATTGGGTCCATCCATGATGGCTCATAATCGATGGTGTTTACTTGATGATTAGGTTCTTCAATGCTTGGCGCTAACAACTCCTCCACCAGGACCGCTCTTGAATTAGTGACAATGGTGGAGGACGTTAAGCGGGAGAGAGTGCCTGCTCGGACGTTCTCCTCCCTTGGGATGTGATCCATTTCAAAATGGGAGAAGCCTGATGCAGCCTCCTTCATCTTCTCGAGGTACTTCACCATTGCTAGCTATCGGGCTTCGAACTCTCCACGAACCTGGGTGGCTACGAGTAGGGAGTCTCTATAAACCCGAAGGTTGGTTTCTCTTAGATGCTTTGTCATGTAGAGGCCAGACAACAGAGCTTCATATTCAGCCACGTTATTGGCGGCTGGGAAGTTGAACCGCGGGGCATATTGTAACTTTGCTCCTTCTGGTGATAAGAGGACTAGGCCCGCCCCACTGCCAGTGGCGTAGGATGAGTCATCCACATAGATCTCCCATGTAGGTCTCAAGGACTGCTCAGGTAGTCATTCATCAAGGAGCGTACACTCAGTGACGATGTCTGCTAGTGCCTGAGCCTTGATCGCTATCTTCGGGAGGAAGTTGATGTCGAATTCCCCCGGCTCGATGGCCCACTTGATGAGCCGCCCCGCCGCGTCTGGATTCTGGAGGATTTGGAATAGGGGCTGGTCAGTGAGGACCGTGATCGGATGGGAGAGAAAATATGGTCGCAGCTTTCGCGCGGCCATAACCAGGGCGAGCGCAAACTTCTCCGTCCGTGAGTACCGGAACTCAAGCCCCTGAAGTGCTCGGTTCTCGTAGTATACCGGCTTCAAGACTTTGTCCTCCTCTCGAGCGAGCACGGCGCTCCATGTGCTCGGTGTCAAAGATAGGTATAGAAGTAGTTGCTCTCCAATGCGGGACTTAAAGAGGATAGGAGGCGAAAAAAAATACCACTTCAGATCCTCGAAAGCTTGCTCGCACTCCTGGTCAAAGTCTACTCGTCCCCTCTTCTCTGGTGACTTGTTGACCTATTTGATAAGGCGGAAGAAGGGGAGACATCTCTCTGTGGCCCTAGACAGGAACTGGGTAAGGGTTGCTACGTGATTGGTGAGGCACTGTGCATCCCTTACCCGCTCTGGCCGCTTCATTTCTAGCACCGCTCAAATCTGGTCGGTATTTGCTTCAATTCCGCAGTAGGTTAGTAGGAAACCGAGAAACATACCCGACCTGACTCCAAACGCGCATTTGTTTAGGTTGAGCTTCATGTTGTATTTCCGGAGCGATGAGCCTGAGTCGACCCCTGGGGTCGACCCACTGCAAGGGTCGACCCATGGGGTCGACCCCTGTAAACTTGGATCATTTTTTGGCCCCGACAGCACCCTGGTTGCCGAGGGTCGACCCCAAGGGTCCCTTCCGGTCGGGATTTGCGAAAGTGTTTAAAACCCTTTGAAAACCCTTTCAAACATTACCATACTACCCCCTATTAGTTTCTATTGTTATTAAGGTGTTTTTAACATGTATTAGGAGGGTTTTATGAGTCTTTTCCCCACCCCTTGAGTTGCTTATATAAGAGTTACGAATTTGGGAGTTGATTAATGCTAATGCTCATTTGTTCATTCATATAGGTGAAGAAAAGGGGAGAACGTGGTGGAGCTCTTGCAAGGAGGAGATCATCTACTTCCATGAAGATCTGGAGATCGTGGAAGAAGAAGAAAATGTGCGGATCAAAGAGAGGATCAAGAGGACGTAAGAATCGTCTTCATCCGGCTTCCCTCCAACTCGTGGTTCAAGGAACATCATCAACCGGCCTTGAAATACAAAGGGTGACTACTTCTATGTCTTCTATCAGTTCTTTGTGATGTGTTCTATGATCTACATTTTGGGTTTGAGCATGCTTGAATATTTGTGTTTATTTTCTGAACACTAGAGATATTTGTGTGTGTGACCGTTTGTGTATACGGTCGTGTTTGATCACCTTCGTGCAATCGTGTTTGTGTCATTGTGCTGCGGTTGTTGTAGCGTGTGTGTGTGTGTTGTGATCCAGTCGTCGGATCGTGTGTGTGTTTGTGATCCGATCGTCGGATCGTGTGGGAGACTTCGTCTCCGTCTGTGTGTGTGTTGGGGCGTGTCCCCGTGTGTGTGAGGGCATCGTCCCGTGTGTGTTTGGAGTGTCATCTCCGTTTGGGGATTTATCGCCGAGTGAAGTCTCATCGGATTTGGTGAGGGGTGGACGTAGGGAGCCCGTCGTGGTCCCGAACCACCTTAAAAATCCCCGTGTCTTGTGGTTTGATCTTTGTGATTGTATGCTTCGTTCTCTTATCTGTTTATGCAATCGTGTGAGCTCGGTGAGATTGAGTGAATTAAGTTTAAATCTGTTTAGATTAATTTCCTCAATCTTATCAATCTTGTTAATTCCGATGTGCGCTAGTTTATATTTTTAATCGGACATAGTTTATAGTAATAGGATCTATTCACCCCCCCCTCTAGATCCGTGTTCTTGCACTACGGGACCCAACAATTGGTATCAGAGCGAGGCTCTACTGTCCCTAGATCTCACGATCTACAGAGTGATCCTAGTGCATTCTACAATCATGAACTTTTCTGTTGAGCACATGTCAATGAATTGCCTTCCTATTCTTAATGGTTTCTATATTACTTCATGGATAGGTAAAATGTGTGGACTGATCAATTCAATTAATCCTTATCTTTGGAAGTTGATTTATGATGGTCCTCACATATTACCCCTTGATGAGACCAAGTGGTCTAGTCAAGATAAATTGAAGAACCATGAAAATGTCATTGTCTTAAGTTTATTGAAAAGTGCCATTGATACTCATTTGTTTCCATTTGTTTCATCTTGTAGAACGGCAAAGGAGCTTATGGATCAGTTGATCAAAGCTCAAGCGATGGAAGGACAAAATTGTCTCATGACCGACAATGATGATTAACTCAATGAAGAAAATTATGATGAGGTACATTTTGAATCCGAAGAACTCTCTATTGAGTAATGGCAAATGGCATATGCTACGCTGTATGATAAATGCAAGAAACTCAAATCTGAAAATAAAACCTTGAAAAGGAAGATTAATGAGAATGGGCATGCTAATTCCTCTTGTGAAAACTGTAAAATCTTGGAGTCAAAAATTGAACATCTGCAAGAACAAAATGAATCTCTTGAATCAAAAATTGAATTATTTTCAGAAGAGATTTCCTGTTTGAATGAAGATGTTGAAATGGCTAGAAAACTTAACACATCTTTTCAAATTGAAAATGAGTGTGATGAGCTGCGTGAGCAAAATACATTCCTCATGTCTAAAATCTCCATGCTTGAGAAAAATGAAGAATATCTTAAGAACAAGCTAGCTTCTTTGTCTGATGATGATAAAATATTTGAAAAGCTACTTGATTCTGAAATTGATAGCAAAAGTATCATGAATGAAAATGAAGATCTTAAAAAGAAAAATTGTGTCATGTTAATTCATAATTCCTTACTTGAGGGAAGATTGAAATGCTTTGATAAGCTTGAACAAGAAAATTCCTTGTTGAAATCTAAGAATGAACAGTTGCTTGTTAAGATTTCAAAGGTTGTTGAAACTGAGAAAGTTCTTGAAAACTTAACTGAAAAACTCTATGCCATGAATGATGAAAATAAGGAAATCTTGAAAGAGAATGAAAACTTGGAATCTGTGAATTACCTGCTTAATGAAAAAATCCTTGCATGTGAAAAAGAGACAAATGATTTGAAAAATGACTTGTCTAGATTTGTCAAAAGGAAGGAGAACTTAGACAAAATGCTAGGTGTTAGGGTGAACTTTCAAAAAGAGGGTATTGGTTACATCCCGGTCAACAAAAAATCCTTTGAATCAAAAATGATAACATATTTTGTTCATGTCTCCGACATTCCTAGCACCTCCAAAACACCTCCTCCCGTTGCTCAAGTGAAAATCTCTGGAAATGGTTTTAATAAATAGAAAAATCTCAACAAAAAGCCTTCCATATCAAATAGATCTCAAAAATCAAAGTTGAATGTTGAATGCTTCTATTGTGGCATGTTTGGTCATGTGATGGATGATTGTGTGGTCATGAAAGAGGATGATAAACTTGCATGCAAAAAGAAAAATGCCTCATGCTTTTATTGTCACAAACTTGGCCATGTCATGAATGATTGCTTTGTCAAACAAAATGATGATTATCGTGTCATGAATGCTAAGTTGAACTTTCAAAGAAAATTCAGAACTGAACATGCTTCCAATGCTCAAGGGCCTTCATCCTATAAGAGAAACTTGTTCATAAACACTCATGCAAACAATGGAAAGTCATTCCGTAGTCCCACATCTCCTTGTTGCTTTCATTATGGGAAGTACGGACATCTTATGAGAGAGTGTTGGTCTTTGAAAACAGAAAACTTCCATGCTTCTAGAATGCATGCTAGGTCTAATTTTGTTAAATCTAGACCTTTTGAAAATAGAAGATGGAATGAATTTGAAAATTCCTTTACTCCTAAAAGAAAGTCTCTTGGTAAAACTGCTTCTCCTCAATGCCTTTATTGTGGAAACCATGGACATGCTATTAAGAATTGCAGGATCATGAAGAATGATCATGTTGTAGCAATGAAAAGGAAGAAAGCATTTGGTGGCAATGCTACCAACCTCCAGGGACCCAAAAAGGTTTGGGTGCCCAAATCTGTTGAATGAATTATTTTGGATGCAAGTGTGCCTTGAGGTAAATTAAGAATGAAAGGGGTTCCAGTAAAATAGAACAAGGCACACTCATATGGTAAAACTCCAACTTTGCTCCTTCATTGTCAAACTTGATGATTTTGATGTGTTGGAATGAGATTTTGGTATGTTCTCATGTTTTGCTCAAAATTCTTCACAAGCCATACATGTCTACAATGAATGAATATTTGGTATATCAAATGGTGGTTAGAGAAAGTTGGACTACGTTCAACTGGATATTTCCACTAAGCGTGATGGTGGTCTTCTGACCTATGTTCTCCGCCTAGTACCAAAATTCAGAAATTGAATTATTTGGCTTATAAGGAACCATGTGTTTTGAATGAAATTAATTTGCCTTTGATTTGCATGTGCTTTCAAATTAAATTTTAAAAACCTTCTTGTTTCAAAAGGGTAAAATTTTTGAACTGCGGAATTGCTTGATCAAATGCAACAATTGGTATTGAATGTTGACCATGACTTATTTTAAAGCTCATTAACCATGTGTGATTGATTTGCTAAATTGATAAGTTGTTTGACATGTTTAGAAATCTACTCCTGTCAATAGATGTTCAAACACTTATCTTGCTCATTTGCTAAATTTTGTGTGAAATCTGTTGAACACTTGGTTATTTGCATATTCACACATGCAGGGCGTATCATGTTCAAACTGAAGCTTATGTCTCATGAAATATTATCTTTGAATGATCATGGTTGAACATTTAGGTTCTAAGGGATATGGCTTTTCATGATGAAATCTGAAATAAAATGCTCATGATTCAGTGCCAAATTCATTGAAAATCCATCTTATGCATTCACCTGCTTCATGCTTTTCTTAAATGCTCAAGTCATTACAAAAACTGAAAACTTGCATAAAAAGAATGCATTGACATTTTTACATATACATACTATGCATATAAAATGATAAAAAGATGCATATTGCATATTCATGCATATATAGCATATGCATATATTTCATGATAATCGCATATCTTGACTCGTGAATGCTTGCATGTATGTTTCATGAATCCTTGCATGCTTGTAAGTATTTACCCTATGAAACAATTCATTGATCTTTCTAAGACCTCACCTCCTTGATAAATAACAATGCAGTGATTTTATTCATATGTGATACATGTCATATATTAAGGGGGCAGATTTGATTCCGACCGTGTATACCTTTAGGGGGAGTCATAGCTATGTCTTGTCGAATTCATTTTATACATGCAAAATAAAAATTTACCCCCACACACTTGCACATAATGAATTCAATGACTTTTATTGATAAGGATTTAAGAAATTATTTCCAACACTCTAAAGGAAACTTGAATCTCTACATGGACATTAAATAGTAATCGTGAGGAAAAAGCTATCTACCCCACAAAAAATTCAATAAGTGGTATGTGGATCCGAGTAACCGAGAATCCCCCTGAAACAAAGGAGGAAACTCGTGTCGAAAGGAGAAATAAAAATCCATATGTGTGACGAATCTAAGTAGCCGGGAATCCCCATTGAGACATATGAGGAAATTCACGCCGAAAGGTGAAGTCTATTAAAAGAAATAAAATCGGGGTTGTGCGAAGCTACCGAAAGTCGAGAATCTAAAGTGAAAGTGTAGAGAGGAGATTACCTTCTAGTGTTCTTTAAAAAATCTGAAAATTCATATGTTTTGAAGCTCATTAGTCATTGCCTCACATTTCACATGGGCATTTTTGTGATGTATGTATCTTATGAATTTGCCTACATTCATTATTTATGTAGTACTCCTAGTTGTGTATGCACAAATCTCTTAGTTATGCTTCATGTCTTACATTCTTGAATTTGAATCACATGCTCTTTTGTTAACCCGTGCCTCATTTAGGGGGAGTTACTATATGTACTATATGTGTGTATGACGATTGTGCTTGTGTGCTTGCATATTCATGCATTCCCCTTGAGTCTAATTCTGAGCATAAACCTTACATTTGAAGGATAGAAGTCATCATGTGCATAGCTTCATAACTTGCATGATTAGCATTCACATAGTGCATATTCAGTGCTAATTTGCATATTTGCATATTTGACATTTTCCGCATGCATATAGGTCATTCATGATATCATCTTGATCAAATCCATACTTTTCACTAATTGGCACAGTTCATTTTGAAATGCATATTCTGAACACTTCATGTTGCATAAATACCAAAATGAGTTCAACCAACAAATGGTATCATGATCAACAAATGCTATCTTTGAGGCTCTCTCTCTTCGAGAATTGAAATTGCCTATGTTTGTGCCTCTATCTTGATCAACACTTGGTATCATATATTTGAGCCCCTACTTAACATCAATTGGCATTTAAATTGGAAACTTATCCTTTGGCCTCACATGTTCATTTTATGTCACATGCTCCCTTATCTTTTTGTAGATGACAAAAAGGGGGAGAATATTTGGTGTGTGCTCAATGCTTTCTGAATGATGTTGTCATGGGGAGGATGGAAGAATTGGTGTATGCTCAATATTTATAAATATTTTACAAAATCTGTATTATCATACACATCGTTTTATCATCATCAAAAATGGGGAGATTGTTGCATCCCATAGTTCGTGCTTGGTTTCAATGATATCAAAACGATTGTGTTTGTGTGTGTATGTGTTTCATTGAGCAACATATTTTATATCTTGATTTGATGAGTTGAAAGATGATGTCAATGTTTACTCTTGAAAGCCATGTGAACTCTCGGTGTTTAAGGAACTAATGTTATATTTATGTTGGTTTGTAGGAACACAACTTCATGGCTCATACTTGGAATCTTAAGGAGTCCATCAATGAAGCTCTTCTTCTTAAAGGGAGTTAACTCTGTTCATGTTTGTAAGTTATATGAATGATTTGTATTTAAGGATCCCATGCCTTGAATATTTTGATTTGCAGGATCAAAATCTATGATTCATGTTTGGGACTCAAAGGAGTGCATCAATGAAGATCTTATTGAAAAAGGGATTTGACTCACTCATTGCATTGTATTGACTCTTCTACATTTCATTCATTTCATCTAATAAGCTTTTCAAAGTCTTGGTTGGATATTTTCATGCGTTTTCTTCATAAGATTTTTGGGCCTGAAATATTCATACAATACTTCATGAGAGTTGGTTCCATATTGCTCATGCATTGGATGAATGATTGGTCATGTGTACTATGCTCTAAAAGCTTGAGTTAATGACTTTCTATGTGAAAGAATTGCATGAAGATGGCCTTACTGAAGATGGCTTCATTTGGGTCTCAATCAAGGAGATTGTGTTCATTTAACACTCATTTCTAATTGAATGATAGTGACATATCATTCATAGAGTTATTGTGATTTCAATGTATGGTTGTTTCAAAAAGATCCCTTATTTGTATCAATGCTCCTCGTGAGATAATGCTTCATGAATGTTAGCTTTTAACCAACAAGAATGCCATTTGAATGAATATGGTTCCATGATATTATGCATGCTTTGCATTTGGCATAATTGTTAACACTTGTATAATGAAGCACTTTGATGTTGAAGATTTGGTTGATTCAAGAAAGTGATTGAATGGTTGAGCTCCTATGTCATTTTATTTGATTAAGTGAAAGATTCATGTTCATCATATCAAAACCTTGTCAAATGGTGAATATGTTTTTGATGGTTGAATTGAGAAGTCAATTACATGATTGAATGTGTTTAATGATGTATTTTTATGTTAACTAGTTCAAAGAGTTGATGCTTGGTTCATGAATTTTGATTATCATCTAACTTCTTGGTTTATCATGTTTTTACAGGTTCAAGGATGGTTTTTAAACCCTCTCATGTCAAGTGGATGATGGTAACATCTAACCATTTCTATGCTAAGTTCCGGGTCATTTTCATGAACATCTTTCATGAGGTTGCATTGCATTAGAAGTGTTTTATGCATCCTTAAAATGAGATGTTTGAGCCTTTACAATGTGTTCAATGTTTTCTCATAAATCTTGTTGAAATGTGGTTTAGATGGTCTTAATACTTTGTGGAATTCATGGTAATTAATTCTTGATTTTTGGGAATTTTTTCGGCACTTTATCGGGGCTAAAACCGCTTTTTTTTGACCCTCTGCTGAAGGGGTCGACCCCTGGGGTCGACCCCCCCTGGGCTGGATGCCCAGCCACTGCATGGGTCGACCCCTGGGGTCGACCCACTGCAAGGGTCGACCCATGGGGTCGACCCCTGTAAACTTGGCTCATTTTTTGGCCCCGGCAGCACCCTAGTTGCCGAGGGTCGACCCCAAGGGTCGACCCCTTCCGGTCGGGATTTGCGAAAGTGTTTAAAACCCTTTCAAACATTACCATACTACCATCTATTAGTTTCTATTATTATTAAGGTGTTTTTAACATGTATTAGGAGGGTTTTATGAGTCTTTTCCCTACCCCTTGAGTTGCTTATATAAGAGTTACGAATTTGGGAGTTGATTAACCCTAATGCTCATTTGTTCATTCGTATAGGTGAAGAAAAGGGGAGAACGTGGTGGAGCTCTTGCAAGGAGGAGATCATCTACTTCTGTGAAGATCTGGAGATCATGGAAGAAGAAGAAAAGGTGCGGATCAAAGAGAGGATCAAGAGGACGTAAGAATCATCTTCATCCAGCTTCCCTCCAACTCGTGGTTCAAGGAACATCATCAACCGGCCTTGAAATACAAAGGGGGAGTACTTCTATGTCTTCTATCAGTTCTTTGTGATGTGTTCTATGATCTTTATTTTGGGTTTGAGCATGCTTGAATATTTGTGTTTATTTTCTGAACACTAGAGATATTTGTGTGTGTGACCGTTTGTGTATACGGTCGTGTTTGATCACCTTCGTGCGATCGTGTTTGTGTCATTGTGCTGCGGTTGTTGCAGCGTGTGTGTGTGTGTTGTGATCCGGTCGTCGGATCGTGTGTGTGTGTTTGTGATCCGGTCGTCAGATCGTGTGGGAGACTTCGTCTCCATCTGTGTGTGTATTGGGGCGTGTCCCCGTGTGTGTGCGGGCATCATCCCGTGTGTGTTTGGAGCGTCGTCTCCGTTTGGGGATTTATCCCTGAGTGAAGCCTCACCGGGTTTGGTGAGGGGTGGACGTAGGGAGCCCGTCGTGGTCCCGAACCACCTTAAAAATCCCCGTGTCTTGTGGTTTGATCTTTGTGATTGTGTGCTTCGCTATCTTATCTGTTTATGCAATCGTGTGAGCTCGGTGAGATTGAGTGAATTAAGTTTAAATCTGTTTAGATTAATTTCCCCAATCTTATCAATCTTGTTAATTCTGATGTGCGCTAATTTATGTTTTTAATCGGACATAGTTTATAGTAGTAGGATCTATTCACCCCCCCTCTTGATCTGTGTTCTTGCACTATGGGACCCAACACCGATAATGAGCTAGGGTGGTCAACTCTCTTTATTCGTGTCCGGATCGGGTCACAGGACGGGTTTCGCTCTCACTCTCGCAGCGGTGATAAAATTATAACAAGCTAAGTTCTTATCACTCATGCAGCGGCATATGAAAATATACGAGATAAGTAAAATGCCAAAGTAGGGAGCGGACACGATACCTCCACTCTCCGGGCATGGGGAAGATGACCCCGTCCGAAACTCGTACTCCCTGTGTACAGTAAATAATTAATTACAGCAGTTAATTCTATTGCACACTCCACACAGGGAGGTAAAGGGCTACACGTGGGACCCGGCAGTAGCGAACTCGGGTTGACGGGCAGCAAGTCGGAAGGCTCTCGGAACGGAGACGGGCTGCTGGTCTGGCTCGATTCTGCGGGGCCCGCAAGACAGCAGGCGGGTCCGGTGTTGGGACGGTGGTACTTGGGCGTCTCCTTGCTGTGGCGGCCGGCTGGGACACTGCTGAGGGGTTGCTGGTCGATCTCTGGGAGCGGTGGTCGCCGAATGTGAGCCGGCGTATTTTACCGGGATTAACCGGCGGACTGCTCTCCTGGCCTGTTCACGGATCAGATCTGTGCGCCTCCACAAAAATAATTGTTGTGCCCTCATCTGGAGGCGGATCGAGGTGAGATTAGTGCCGTTGGACAGAGGACTCAAAGGGCTACAACATAAATTAATTTTACATCCATCCAGTAAACGGATTGGAAATGAAAACCACTGTTCCCCAAGTATTTCTTCTGGCTCGGATTATAGATAGTCAAGACATAACATGATCTGCCTGAAAATGAATTTTTAACCACAGGGGAATGGTAGAACAGGATCTTGAGAATTTATGGTGGGTAGAGGGGGATGTGTGGGACGTGATCAAATTTTTTGGGATTTTTGGGAGATGGTTAGGGGGGCAAGGAAATTATAAGAACAAGACACTGTCCCGCAAATCTGCTGATTGGCAGACTGTCAGGGGTGAAACTAAAAGACTGGGAAAAATAGCAAACAACGTCTGATTGACACGAAATTTAAACTGGGAGGAGGCAACAACAAGGGGGATGATCTATCAAAATTTCAAGATCATCAGATACATGGATTGGGAGGACCAACATTTTCTTTGAGCTTCTATCCTGGATCTCAGAATCCTGGACAACACTTCAAAGAACGGGTTATGGTGGCTCCACGGCGGCACGAACGGAGGCGGCGGCGGTGGTGGCTGGAAGTCGCATCCAGCAGAGGTGGTAGATCTTGGAGTCACACCAAGATTAGGGCTTCACACCCTAGAATGGGGCAGCAACCACTCCTGCAAGGGGAGAGGAGAGAGGGGGCGCCCAAGGCTCCAAGAATAATTCTTGATTTTATTCTCATTAATCTATGAAAATATGATAAATACATGGGTTTTATATGAAATGAAAATGACCTAATGTTATGCCCCTGTAGTTTTGATGATTGGTTTTGCTGTGAGTCAATCACTGTGAGTCACCATGCGATGTTCAGTCATTTTGTCTCATATTAAAGCATTCATATATATACATCTATAAGGGTTATGCTTTTTCAGTTGCTGCATGCCACATTGTCGGTGCAACCCTTGGTGAACTGCATCCTTCTTGTGTATTTGGTCATGCCTCATTATGTTTACATCCTTGATGATATAATCTTGATGTTTATGATAAACTGACATAACAGTCTTTTAGAATGACTTACGGGTCATGAAAAGGAAGTCAATCAAGTCAAAAGTCAACCAGTGACAGGTAAGATCAGTGCACAGTCAGATCAGGTAATGCTCTGTCTACTCTCAGATCTGAGCATCTAGTCAGTGCATGATTAGGTCTCATGCTATATTGCAAAGTCTGTACATTCCTTGGGTGCTACATAAGCATTCTCAGTGCATAAGCTTTTGTATAAAGTCTGTACATTGTTTCTCAATTAGCCTTGTGTCTCACATAGCGCTTCATGTCCGTGCATAAAGTCTGTACATCGTTTACATTCCACACGACATGAAGTCGGTGCAGCCATGTCTACCCACACACACAAGTCTATACATTGCATATGTTTGTGCATCACTCAAATTCTATACATTGCATGCACGCACACACAAAGTCTATACATTGCATGAACGCACACACAAGTCTATACATCCGTTTGCCTTGCTTCACGCACAAAGTCTATACATCCATAGCAAGTCTGCACATTCCTTTTTAGCAAGTCTGCACATTACTTGCACATTACACAAAGTCTACACATTCATTGGTGTTATGTCCATACGATACTTCAGCAAGTCTTTACATTGCCCTGCTTCAGGCATGCAAAGTCTGTACATCGTCTTGGCACAAATAAAGTCTGTACAGAGTTTGCCTAGTCTGCATCAGTTCAAAGTCTGTACATCATTTAGTGCATTACATGCATTCATCAAGAGTCTGTACACTCGGTGTCTGCATCTCATGAATCTCAAAGTCTATACACTGCCTCGCTGCATTACCCAGTGTCTCATGTTGTGTCTCAACATACCTAGCGTCTTTGTGCAAGCATCGTCTCTCAAGCTTGTACAACGTCTAGCGTCTCACTTAGCGTCTCACCCATCGTCTTTGTGCATGCATCGTTTCTCAAGTCTGTACAACGTCTAGCGTCTCACTTAGCGTCTCTGTGCATCGTTTCTCAAAGTCTGTACAGCCGTGGTCGCAAGACCAAGTCTGTACATCATCTTTTGCATGCAGCATTGTGGGACGCACTGGATTTCGTTGGACGGAAATATCGTGGGATATCGGTGGTTATATCGATTCGAGACCATCTGTCCCACCGGGCGTGCCAGCTTGTGGGATGCACTGGATTTCGTTGGACGGAAATATCGTGGGATATCGGTGGTTATATCGATTCGAGACCATCTGTCCCACCGGGCGTGCCAACTTGTAGAACGCACTGGATTTCGAGGTGTAGAGATATCGGGGTGTTCTTTTTATCAGTTTATCGGTTTATCTAGTGCGAGGGCGTGCTAGTCACCTAGGTGACAATGTGTTCGGGCTTCAAGACTGGAGTGGTCCGAAGCCCGGGGTGCGCTCCATCTGACTAATCAGACGATTGTGGATATCGGGTCGGGACTGGAGACCCGCCGCGCCATAAAGGCCGCGACGTTAATTACATCCCCTCGGAGAGGGGAAGACCTCTGATTAATCGCCAAGAAAAGGGGCCAGATGACCTAAAGATCATTTTTTCATTAAAGCATGCGAGTTTGGTTGACATGGTTTAAACCCTCCGCATCGGTATGCAAAACGACGTTCAAAACCATACGAATACTTGCTTCCGCATCGGTATGCAAAACGCATCGGTCAGGTCGCGGGGGTCAAGGGGGCAGCGCCCCCGGAACAAAATTTGGATTATAGTAGAGGGAGAAACTTTTGATTAGTTTTATTCATTAACTTTAATTCTTTTCTCCCATTTGATTAATCATTATCCCCCTTTCAAGCACGCCGGATTAGGTGGTATCGAAGGGGGGGGGGGGGCGCGCCGGTTAAGGGGCGCCGGGTCAAGATGTAAAGGGGCGCGCCGAAATCGAAGGGCAAGGGAGGAGGGAATGGGCGTGCCGTTTTAGGGTGTTCACAGAAGGAGATGGGGGAGGGCGCGCCGTTTTAAGCTGTTCACAGAAGGAGATGGGGGGGGGCGCCGTTTTAAGGTGTTCACATGAGGAGATGGAGGGGGGGCGCCGTATTAGGGTCATTCAAGGGGAGAGGCGCGCCGGTTTAAGATGGAAATGGAGATGGAGGGGGGGCGCGCCATTTAGCATCCAAAGAAGGAGATGGGGTTACGAGAATGGTGTTAAATCGGCGCGGTGAGGGGTGACCGCGCCGGATTAGGCCACGCCGGGACAGCTTCAAAGAGGTTTTATTTCAACCCTTTTATGCTCTGTTTCTTGTTTCTTTAAACTATAAGTTGGTCTATTGATTAGTTGTTCATCTTATGGATGGATTATGTTTACGGAAAGAAGATTTAAGTGTTTTAATTGTTTATTCAGGTGGATTAGCGTGGATGCTTAAGTGTTCGTTCAGGGGGTTCAGTTCACAGAGTTTACTGTGTGTTTCTTTTCTTTCACCCGTGGGCAAGTTCTATGATACGTTTATTCATTATTCTTGGTGTTCTTGTATGTTCTTGACTCTCACGAAAATCGGGCAGCACCTCCCCTAGACCTGAAGGGTCCGGGGGAAAAAATGGGGCGCGCCATGCGGAGAGAACTCCGACGGCCCCGAAACATCCCAGTGTGTGCATAAGCAACGACACCAGTAAAATTACCCCATTTGGGGCCAGAGATCCCGAGGGCTAGCCTACAAGGGAAACCGGTGACCCATGGGTTATTGCGATCATGTAGACTTCTCCCGTTTGGGGCCGGAGGTCCCGAGGGCAAGCCTACAAGGGATTCCGGTGACCCAGGAGTCATCCGATCGTGGCCGAACACAGCGTGAGGGCCGAAGCCGACACATGAACATGGCGGGAGGGAGATCCAGGGGATAGCAGTAAAGAGAAGTGAATGCATGCATATGTATATATCTATCTACAGATACATATGTACATATCTATTCATATATGATCTGACGAAAACATATGGACTTGCAAAAGGGAAGGGATGAGCGAGCGTCAAAATCGGGTTTCATGAGGGAGATAAGTGAGGATCGGGGTTGAAGGCCCCATGCTTCATTTCCATTTAAATAGAAGAGCTACATCGGGGCTAGACGTCGCCGAGCAGAATACAAGGGAAAAGGAGAAAGACAACGACCCACCCTCACACGTCTGGCTCTCACTCTTCCACCCCTTTCTCTCCCACTCTTTCTCTCTTCTTCTTCACACAGGCTTCGGGCTTCAAGGGGTTTCTCTCAGAAGAAAAGCTTTTGCCTTTCAAGCTTCCAAGAGTTGTCCCTCTTCTCCAACCGATCAAAGTTCCCCATGGTGGGCTTTTTATAGGGGCCAGTGGCCCTGTCGAAGGGAGAGCCCCCCCTTATTTCTCTTTATTTCTTCTTCTTTCCATCTTGCTTCGCCTGCAACGCCTCTGCCGTGTCGCCGTGTCGAGTGCCGTTGTCGTGGACGTCACCTCCGCCGAGGCTACAGTGTGACCGGGAGGGGGGCAGAGGCATGGCCTCCTCCTCTGCTGGCATATCCATCGCGAGACACGCCGCTTTCATCATTTGCAGGAGAATGGGCGGCCGACGGACGAAGTGAGCGTTCGACGGTGCAGGGCTCGAGAGTTTCCATTTGAAGAACATGCTTGGATGCCCAACGGATCGAAGCAGACCTTTTGCCATTTTAAGCAGTTCGTCGACGTGCTGTTCGTAGGAAACAGGGGACCGTATTGATGACGGGATGGCTTCACTGCACGCCGGAAGCGCTTCAGAGAATATGTTCAGGGGTTAAAACGGCGCCATATTCAAAGGGGCGCCGTTTTAAGCAAAGATGAAGGCCCTTCTAGCGCGCCGTGTAGCTAAACAAAAGAAGAGGGGCGCGCCGTTTTAAGGCCCCTTCGTGCCATTTTAGGCACTAAACGGATTCTTCTCGAAGTCACGGCCTTTTTACATGAATGTCGACATTCCTGGAAGGTTCCGGTTGCTATGTATGACCTCTACAATGTTCCGTTCGCAGCCTTTGGGGCTCGGTCCCAGACTCTGCGTGACTTTCGGTGCACGTCGGGCTGTGTCGGAGTTCCCGACTCTTCTTCGATTCGGCTCTCGGCATGGCCGGCTATAGAGTTGTGGCCGTATCTTCCGCCTGGGGGGCTCCCTCATCGGCTAGCGGACCACCAAGCGAGTCCTCATCCTGATCGGGCGAGGCATGAGGTTTATTCGGCATTTCCGTCTTCGGCTCGCTCTCGAGTGTCGAGACGTGCATGCCGTGTGATCATCATCGACATTTTTCGACGTCCACAAGCATTTCCAAGTCTGTACATTCCATCATGTGCTTCAAGCATTTCCAAGTCTGTACATTGCATACTTCTTCTTATGCATCTGTACACATCTCAAGACAAAGTTTGTACATTCACCACCATGCATTCACGTCTACATGTTCTACTGCATACAGAGGGTAGTGTCATGCATACGCATTGTTTGTGCATTGTGTTGTCATGCTTTAACACTAGGCATTGCAAAGTCTGTACATGGCTCTGCGCATTAGATACAAAGTCTGTACATTCGTAAAGGCATGTCTATGTATTCAATCTCGATGTTCATACTTTCCTATATGCTGCATCATGTCTGTACAAACTCAGTTCAATCTCTGAACTTACTCAGTGCATCCTCGTCTGACCTGACAGAATATCTGCTCGAAGAAATTGAGAAGGGCACGTGATCTGAGGCTAGAAGGGCTGACAGGATGATGACACGTGGAGGAACCTTCTGGACGGGAAGGCGTGGGAATCACACGCCCAGTGTTGCTCCTACTGGAACTGCCATAAAAAGAGGACTCCTCCATCTGGAGAAGACCGATCGAAGCAGAAGGGGCAGAAGCAGAGAGTGAATTAGAGCCTGCACGATCCAGTGTGAAGAGAGCAAGAAGAAAAGAGAAGCAGAGAGGAGAAGAAAGAAGTTGCAGAAGAAAAGGAGAGAGAGAGAGAGAGAGCTCGTGAGGATCGAGAGAAAAAGAGAGAGAAGAGTAGAGAACTGAAGCCTTCATTGAACATTTGTTCTTCTGGTATTTGGATCAAATCCATGCCAGATTGCTCCTTGGCGAGCTACACTTTGTGGATTTCATTTTAGCTTTCTGATTGCTGTATTTTTCATTTCTTGTTTTTCCTTTTAACTGATCACTTTGTTCTTCCGATTCTCTGGTTTGAGGTCGGTGTTCCCTCTGGGTTTCAGAGGAAGGGAGACTTGGTGTCTCCGGTTGCAAGTGGCTGTTGTCGCTTGTGGTTTCCCTCCTGGGTGGAGGAAGAGAGACTTCAGTCTCTGGTTGCTAGTGACGGGTAGTCACTAGTGGTTTCCCTCCGGTCTGGAGGAAGAGGGGAGGTTGTTCCCCTGGTCAAGCTGTTAGGCAGCACCTGTTTGCAGACTGAGTCTGCGGTTCTAGCTTTTGCTAGGGGAAGCCTCACACCGATTTGGAGTGAGGGGTGGACGTAGGTCTGTGGACCGAACCACCTAAAAAATCTACTGTGCCGTGGTTTGCCTTGTGCGTTTGCCCCTTGTCTTCTAACTCCTTCACAGGTTGTTTGAGCATTCTTGTTTCTATCTGAAGTGACCTTGAGCATTATATGTTTTGCTAAGTGAGTCTTGTTTGCATAGTTCTATCTTCGGCTTAGACTTGATTAGGTACCAGTATTGTTAGCAGTTCAACTGATTGATCAAGTGTTTCTTTGAATTTCTTATTTGGAAGAGATCAGTTGATTTCCATTCCTTGACTCTGATTGTTTTTAAGTGGGGAAATTTTGAAGAGGGATACATTCACCCCCCTCGGTATCCATCGCACCGATCCAACAATTGGTATCAGAGCAGGTGTTGCATAGAAGGTCCAGCGACCTGCAGATCCGATCCTGCAGTCTTCAGTGCTATCTCGCTTTTGGTGCATCATTATTCCTGGTGCATTAATCTGATCTGTTTCCATGGGTGATCCACCGGTTTACAACGGCTCTAATTTTAATGTGTGGTTTGTCAGTCTGCGTAAATATGTTATATCAGTTAATCCTGATCTGTGGAAGTTAATTTCACACGGTCCTCACAGATTACCAAAGAAAGTGTCCAAATGGACCGACAGTCACAGATCAAAGGATGGAGAAAATCAGAAAGCTTTGAATCTGATGATTGTAGGTTTGCCAAGGACATTCTGGATGTGCTGAAGCTAGCTCACAGGTTAAATGAGGACAGCTGCTTGATGGCTAACAGAAGTAATCAAAGCAGCAATCAGAATAAAGATGATAATGATGAAGAGGTAAATCCCTTCGAGAATTTTTCTTTAGACGATTGGGATAATGCATATGCTGAGTTGCTTGAATCTCATGAACATTTAAGAAAACAATACAAGAACTTGAAAAAGAAAAGTGATCGGGGTAGTTCAAGTTCTCCATGTGAAAATTGTTCAAATATGAAGCAATCTCATGATGCCTGTTTGTCTGATATCCATATGCATAAAAAATAGAATGAAAAATTGATGAACGAACTTGAATGTGTTTGCTCTGAACTAAGTAGGCTAAAATCTGAAAATGACTCTCTTAAAAATCTGTTAAAGAAAATGAAGAAAAATTTGGGAAACTTGAGCAAGAGAAGAATTTGTTTGGTGAAAAATTTAATGCCATAAAATATGTAAATATGGAATTGCATAAAGATCTTGAAAAATAGAAAAAAAATTGAAAGAGTTTAAAGCTGTGAGAGAAAGCAAGGTTAACTCAAAAGATCAGACTCTAATAAATGAGTTAATTCAAAATAATAAGCTTAAGGAAGAAAATGAGAAGTTAAAACAGCTGAACTCTTCGATATCTGAAAGACTTCTTACATTGGAGAAAGGGAAAATCATCTGTACAAATGAAACTGAAAAAGTAGATGATCTGAGAAATGAGATCGAAGAATACAAAATTGCCAACAAAGTTTTGAATGAAGCTGTCAATTGCAGTGAACAAGAGACTGCAAGTTATGAAATACACACTGCAGCTTTGGAAAATGAAGTTGAGTTGTTAAAAGAAAAATTGGCTGGTTATGAGAAGGAGAAAGTTGATTCAGAAAATCTCATAATCTCCATGAAAAGTAAAATCACTGAGCTAAAGAATACTTCATCGAAGTTTGCTAAGGATAAAGGCAAAATGAAATTATCTTCGGAAGATGAAGTAAGTATTCAATGTGAGGAGACTGATAACATTCCTAGAATTAAGAAGATCATGAGGAATCAGCTGTATACTATTTTCATTAGAAGTTCAGAAATGACTGGAACCTCAAGCCAATCTCCTAAACATGCTGTTGCTCAGGAGATTCAAAAACAAAATAAAAATCATAAAATACCAAAAATTCAAAGGAACAATCTGCATGCTAAGAACTCATCAGATGAAAGCCATGTATTAAAGAAATCTAATGGTTCTTGTCATTATTGTGGTAAGCATGGACACTTTATGAGTGGGTGCTTTGTGATGAAACAGGATGATAGAAAGCATGCTAGAAAACTTGTGTCTGATCAGAAAAAGGGTGATTTTAATGCTAAAGAATTTTAAGCTAAAAATCATGCATATAAGAAAGTTCATTGTTTTCACTGTGACAAATTGGGCCACATTGCTGCTCAATGTTGGCAGAGTCATAGAAAGAAATTTCATTATGAATTTATGAATTTCCATGATAACAAAAATGTTCTTGAAAGAAATAATTTTGGTTCTAAGAGAAAGCACATTGGGTGCTTTGAATGTGGAAGGCATGGCCATACAGTCAAAGACTGTTGGCATGCTCAGGGAAGCATATTTAATTCTAAATCTGAAAAATTTTCTGCTCCCAATGCTGCTGGTAAGAATAAAGTTCTTAATAAAAGAAAATTTTCTCTATGTTTTGGATGTGGAAAGCCAGGTCACAGGGCTGCAACCTGTTGGCTGGAAGGATATCAAAACCAAACTAGTTTTGGTAAACAGAATTTTTATTCTGTTAACAAAAATATTCATGCATATGCACATAGAATTCATGCTAATAAGAATGTGCATAAATATAATCCGAAATCTACATTGTGGTAAATCTGGACATTTAATGGATGATTATTCTCAGATGAAATTTGATGATCATCTTGCTAAGAAATTGCTTAGAACACCTGCAGGGAGTAGTATAGGACCCAAGGCTGTTTGGGTTCCTGCTGGATCAAAATAATCCAATTATTGCAGGTGTGCCTTGGAAAGGAATAAAAAGGGGTAATAATCTAAGGCACTCAAGAATGAAACCCCTAGGATTACACTATTCATGTCAGTTCTGAAAACTTGTCCTAAACTCTGTTATCTGAAATTGTGAACTTTGGATAACTGCATATCTTGTTTGATGTGTCCATGCACAATTGTCATATTTTTTAACTACATATCATGATTCATGCATACATGCTCCTTTATTTATTTTGACACTTGCATTGAGTTTCATGGGCTTACTTGTTTGTACATTGAGCTGTGTGTGTATATTTGAGAATTGCATATACATGCATTTGACATACAGTCACTGAAAATCTGATAGTACTACATATGCCCCCGATGCATCCATAAGCATAGTTAATGACATCCCGTACATAAAGTCCCATGCACTGTCTTTATGACATATATGTTGATTCAATGCATTTAGTTAGAGGGAGTCAACCATTTCACTAGTCTGAATTTAACTTCAATCATGGCATCTAGATAGGGGGAGTGTTTCATGCATATTTGGCTTCTTGTGTCCTGATAAATTCTGATTGATTGGCTATTCATCTGTTTCCTTACTGACCAACTCGGTTGACCTAAAGTTGTCACTCGTTCAACTGATATTCCTCCTGAACAGCCACATTATCACTCATTCATCAGCTTATGCTCTTCCTGCGTCATATACCATCAATTGGTATCATTGATACTTTGGCTGTTTCTGAAAGCTTTCTTGATATAGCTGCAATTGAGAAGATCTCAAATTGTATACCTTGCTCATAAATCTAAATAACTACTTCAATAAGGAATCTTCTATTATACAGATTTATGAACATCAGAAAGATCAAAATGGTTTACATTTAATGTATTCGGTTAGGTTGACTATAAATATCCTGAAAAATATATGAATCAACTTTAATAAACCTTAACCAACTGATTCATGTTAAGTCTTGTTAAATCTTCTACAATCTGAAAATATGGAAATCATGACTTTATTTGGATGAAATACATGAAATCTGTATTGTTTTTAAACATCTGAACTTCCTGAAAATGTCTAAGGGTCAAATCTGTTGAATCTTGCATGAGCAATGACTTTGATCACTGAGAAACACATGTCCAAAGGACTGTGTCATGAGGTGTCTTAGTTAACTCTGCCTAAAATTAATTGAAAAATAGGCAGAGCAATGGCTGACACACTGAGAAACATATCTCACTCGTCAAAGAAATGAAAAAAGACATGTCATGAGGTGAACAGTCAACTCTGTTAATTATAAAGCATGACTGTTAGTCACACTAAGTGCTTAGGGATATTGGCGTCTGATCAACGTATATCCACTAGTTACAAGGTGTGCACTGAACTTGAGTGCTCTTAAAATTTGTAGCATGAAAATTCTTGTTGAACAAATTGCAATATTTGAAAAAGAATGCAAAGGATAATCTGTTATAACCCTTGATATGATCAAATGGTTTCATGCATGTTTAAACTCAATACTTAAGAGTGTATTTCTTAAAAAAGTCATTGAAATTGATTGAGTAAGATGGAGGGAGATTAATCAAGATGTACATATGAGTTTTTAGTTCATTTGTTATTAAATTTTATTTCAGATATGAGTACATAACTTTTTGTCGAACCTGGTATACATCATCTTTAAACCATAGAGTTCAATAAAGTTTATTCATAAATCTTTATAATGGAAGATTCGCTGGAAAATTCGTTAGATTTATGAAATTGGTATACTCTTTGAAAATCTTGCTAAATGTGTTTAACTTTCACTACTATTGAAAACATTCTGACTATGCTTAGTTCTTCTGCTATCATTTGATCTCAGTATTTGACTATGTTTTATCTGACTATCTGCGATCTACTTCAATTGACTATGAAACCTTTGTCAAATCTACATTCCCCATGTGGTCTCCTTCTCATCCATCTCATAAGACTCCATTTATTCAGGGGGAGCTTCCTTGTCATATGAATCATGCTGCATAGATAATTCTTAAAGGGGGAGAATTGTGTGCTTGCATTCATATATTTAGGGGGAGAAATTGGTTTGAGTCATACATATGGTTGTTCTAATTTTCTTTAAGTCAAAGGGGGAGATTATTGCCAAAGGGAGAGACTTTCATTCAATCATTGCATGCAGGTTTCTTTTGCTATCTCAAACTATTTCCTTTTTGATGAAGTCAAAGGGGGAGAATAGTTTGAGCCATCAGAATGACTCACAGTGTTGCCATCATCAAAAAGGGGGAGATTGTTGTGCCCCTGTGGTTTTGATGATTGGTTTTGATGTGAGTCAATAACTGTGAGTCAACATGCGATGTTCAGTCATTTTGTCTCATATTAAAGCATTCATATATATGCATCTGTAAGGGTTATGCTTTTTCAGTTGCTGCATGCCACATTGTCGGTGCAACCCTTGGTGAACTGCATCCTTCTTGTGTATTTGGTCATGCCTCATTATGTTTACATCCTTGATGATATAATCTTGATGTTTATGATAAACTGACTGAACAGCCTTTTAGAATGACTTACGGGTCATGAAAAGGAAGTCAATCAAGTCAAAAGTCAACCAGTGACAGGTAAGATCAATGCACAGTCAGATCAGGTAATGCTCTGTCTACTCTCAGATCTGAGCATCTAGTCAGTGCATGATTAGGTCTCCTGCTATATTGCAAAGTTTGTACATTCCTTGGGTGCTGCATAAGCATTCTCAGTGCATAAGTTTTTGTATAAAGTCTGTACATTGTTTCTCAGTTAGCCTTGTGTCTCACATAGCGCTTCATGTCCGTGCATAAAGTCTGTACATCGTTTACACACCACACGACATGAAGTCGGTGCAGCCTTGTCTGCCCACACACACAAGTCTATACATTGCATATGTTTGTGCATCACTCAAAGTCTATACATTGCATGCACGCACACACAAAGTCTATACATTGCATGAACGCACACACAAGTCTATACATCTGTTTGCCTTGCTTCACGCATAAAGTCTATACATCCATAGCAAGTCTGCACATTCCTTTTTAGCAAGTCTGCACATTGCTTACACATTACACAACGTCTGCACATTCATTGGTGCTATGTCCATACGACAGTTCAGCAAGTCTATACATTGCCCTGCTTCAGGCATGCAAAGTCTGTACATCGTCTTGGCACAAATAAAGTCTGTACAGAGTTTGCCTAGTCTGCATCAGTTCAAAGTCTGTACATCGTTTAGTGCATTACATGCATTCATCAAGAGTCTGTGCACTCGGTGTCTGCATCTCATGAATCTCAAAGTCTATACACTGCCTCGCTGCATTACCCAGTGTCTCATGTTGTGTCTCAACATACCTAGCGTCTTTATGCATTCATCATTTCTCAACTCTGTACAACGTCTAGCGTCTCACTTAGCATCTCTGTGCATCATTTCTCAAAGTCTGTACAGCCCTGGTCGCAAGACCAAGTCTATACATCGTCTTGTGCAAGCAGCATTTCCAAGTCTGTACATTGCATCATGTGCTTTAAGCATTTCCAAGTCTGTACATTGCATACTTCTTCTTATGCATCTGTACACATCTCAAGACAAAGTTTGTACATTCGCCACCATGCATTCAAGTCTACATGTTCTGCTGCATACAGAGGGTAGTGTCATGCATACGCATTGTTTGTGCATTGTGCTGTCATGCTTTAACACTAGGCATTGCAAAGTCTGTACATGGCTCTGCGCATTAGATACAAAGTCTGTACATTCGTAAAGGCATGTCTGTGTATTCAATCTCGATGTTCATACTTTCCTATATGCTGCATCATGTCTGTACAAACTCAGTTCAATCTCTGAACTTACTCAGTGCATCCTCGTCTGACCTGATAGAATATCTGCTCGAGGAAATTGAGAAGGGCACGTGATCCGAGGCTAGAAAGGCTGACAGGATGATGACACGTGGAGGAACCTTCTTGACGGGAAGGCGTGGGAATCGCACGCCCAGTGTTGCTCCTACTGGAACTGCTATAAAAAGAGGACTCCTCCATCTGGAGAAGACCGATCGAAGCAGAAGGGGCAGAAGTAGAGAGTGAATTAGAGCCTGCACGATCCAGTGTGAAGAGAGCAAGAAGAAAAGAGAAGCATAGAGGAGAAGAAAGAAGTTGCATAAGAAAAGGAGAGAGAGAGAGAGCTCGTGAGGATCGAGAGAAAAGGAGAGAGAGGAGTAGAGAACTGAAGCCTTCATTGAAGATTTGTTCTTATGGTATTTGGATCAAATCCATGCCAGATTGCTCCTTGGCGAGCTACACTTTGTGGATTTCATTTTCAGCTTTCTGATTGTTGTATTTTTAATTTCTTATTTTTCCTTTTAACTGATCACTTTGTTCTTTCGATTCTCTGGTTTGAGGTCGGTGTTCCCTCTGGGTTTCAGAGGAAGGGAGACTTGGTGTCTCCGGTTGCAAGTGGCTGCTGTCGCTTGTGGTTTCCCTCCTGGGTGGAGGAAGAGAGACTTCGGTCTCTGGTTGCTAGTGACGGGTAGTCACTAGTGGTTTCCTTCCTGTCTAGAGGAAGAGGGGAGGTTGTTCCCCTGGTCAAGCGATTAGGCAGCACCTGTTTGCAGACTGAGTCTATGGTTCTAGCTTTTGCTAGGGGAAGCCTCACTCCAGTTTGGAGTGAGGGGTGGACGTAGGTCTGTGGACCGAACCACCTAAAAAATCTATTGTGCCGTGGTTTGCCTTGTGCGTTTGCCCCTTGTCTTCTACCTCCTTCACAGGTTGTTTGAGCATTCTTGTTTCTATCTGAAGTGACCTTGAGCATTATATGTTTTGCTAAGTGAGTCTGGTTTGCATAGTTCTGTCTTCGGCTTAGACTTGATCAGGTACCAGAATTGTTAGCAGTTCAACTGATTAATCAAGTGTTTCTTTGAATTTCTTATTTGGAAGAGATCAATTGATTTCCATTCCTTGACTCTGATTGTTTTTAAGTGGGGCAATTTTGAAGAGGGATACATTCACCCCCCTCTGTATCCATCGCACTGATCCAACACCTAAACTATCCTCAGATCTAGGGTTAGGGAGGGGTAATTAGGGGAGAGAAGAATTTTCTCCCATGTGGTCAAATACAACATTTATAAAAAACTAAAAGGGGGGATTATTTAAATCCCACATGGGGACAAGGGAGGGGGCGCCCCCCTCTTGGAGTCAACAAGGGGGGCTTGGTCAAGAGTCCCCCTTGGACCATGGACCAGCCCCACATGGGCCCTAGAGAGTCTAGGTGGCCCAATGGGAGAGAGGGTGGGGGTCCCGTCGGCCTACGCTGCCTTTTTGCAAAGAAACCCATTGACTTAGCCTAAGTAACCCATTGGCTTATACTTGCCATACAATTTTAAACCCAATTGACATAAGGATATAAATGAAAATAAAAAAGTTAGTGGCCTTGCTTTTATGCCCCCATCAATTCTCCCCGTGTAGGAGAAACTCGACCCCGTCTAGTAAGGGGTGCGGCTGCTCAAGTAGCTCCTGCGGATCTGTCACCGTACCAGGTAGCACGAAGGTACACTCAACTCCAAGTAATCGTCACCTGCTTATCCCGTATATGTTCTATATGCTCGCGCTGCTGTGGAATGAGGCTAGTGGTGGACACTCCGGGGTGGGGTCACTCTCAAAGGGAGGAGACGGCTCAAAGACTCACTAGGAATCACCGCTGGGTCCCTTTATGTGACTAGATCTGAGACATTGTAGTAGAGCTGATCCTAAATTCCGGCAAGTCTACAACGTACGCATGAGATCTGACTTACCTCACACTTGAAAGAGGCTGACATCTCGAGCTTACAGTGGACCGACTATGCAACTCCTAATATGCTTGACACGTGCATGTACAGACTCTAAACAAATAAAGAAAAACACAGGCTCACACAAGACCCTAAACAAACCTACTATTAGACCGACCCATACATATGCAATGGTGGACCAGGACATCCGAATGTGTGCCTTGCATACACACGACGCAACCTAATTTTTGTGGAATGGAATCCTAGACATACTAACATGCACTATTCATACACTGACGGCCCTTTGGATTTGGAAGGTTTGGGTGGGCTTGGAGAGCCGAATTCACCTTCTTCATCACCCTATATGCATGTATCTCTTGCCAATGAACGGGCCCCTAGCGGAGTGTAGGTGGATTGACCCGAGTGGGAGGGGTGTGATAGGGGACTTCCCTGATAAGGTGAAATGGATAAGGTGGGTCATAAGGTTCACTTGGGAAGGGGTCGAAAGGGTCAAAGAAATTGTGACCCACTGAGACGGGTTCCCTCTTGACACGGTCCCATGTTTGGAATTCTTGAAGGTGTAGATGGTCACCTTTATGCATTGTGGTAAGTGGGACAGTGATCTCATGTAGAAAATATGGGTCCTCCCTCGGGATAAGTGTAATGAAATTAGGCTCATCAGAAATGGGGAAGAGCAAAAGGATCTTCATGGTGACATGACCCATGGTGTACACGGAGGTAATGGACCCCAATGCCAGATGTGTCAAGCTATGACTATTGAGTTGGTCGAAGCCTAGGGCCAACATGTTCGTCAACTTCCATTGCCAGTCTAATCCCTCAATAAGGTCATCCAATGTATCAACATGGTGACAAGACCGGAATGTGGTATGGAATTAGTTGACTAGAACTAATGGTAGTGTGGGGTCCATGGATGGGTAGCAAGGCGGTCTAGGGACCAAGCCTATCTTGAGCCAACTAAGTAGTGGCTCGATGATGAATAGCTTTCCCGTTAGAAGCACGGGTGGCTCTGGCTGAGGTGGCTCCGAATAAAGATCGGAAGGTGAGGGTGTGTGGGTGATGGGATTTGTTCGGTCATTTTATTCTGGGTCGAACAACCAATTAATTAATTAATAATCAATTGACTAGTTGACCACGCATGCGTGCCAGTCACATAAGTGACAGATTTGTTATGCGCTCATTCTGACCCATATCGGGCGAGAGTGAGATTCGGGTCAGGACCAGTAGTCCGCCATACCATAAAGGCTATGACGTTGATTACATCTCCCATAAGGGAGAAAAACTTTGATTAATTGCTGAGATAGTGGGCCGTCCGAGGCCGAAATAAGATGCAAAAGATGCACGTGACGAAGCCACATGAAATGCTTTTATCTATCATACAAGAGAGGCATCGTTTATTGAGTTGGAAACCCTCGATGCGTGACAGAGGACATAGATCCAAGGACCACCATCGTGCATAGCACAGACTTCCAGTCAGGTGTAACCCGGCCTTCCATCAGTGCCATTTGATACACCGAGGGTCCATGGAAGCATATATGCATCAGCATGACGTTTATGATTATACAAAAGCATGGTAACAGAATCATGAAAACAAACAATGATTAATCGAGTTTATTAATCTCCGCCGAGGGAGATGGACATGGTGACAGAGGCATGATAACCAAAGCATGATGATACCCAAACCTAATAATAGAAGCACAATAAGAAAATGGTTTGGACTTGAACAACCCCCTTTTATTTGGTTTATTATTGATTGGGGTTTATTGACCTCGACCGTGGGAGGCAAAGATTGCTCTGAAGATGAGTGAGGGATTAAAATAGTGTGATAGAAAGAACATTTGTTCAAAATTGGCGTGACCAAGCATAGGAATAAGGTTCCCCGGCGTGGACAAACGTAGGTAAAGCGGATTAAATCGGTGCGGTCATGGCATGGGTTAACCCGGTGCGATAGCCTTGGGGCGCGCTGGATTAGGGCGCGCCGGGCATGAACCAATTGAAATCGTGAGAGTTTGAGTCTACAGTTAATCCGGCGCGGGGGTGTACCGCGCCGTATTAGGGCGCGCCGGATTAAGACCGTGCCGTTCAAGTTGATTTTTAGGTATTTTTGAATCTATTTTGGTTTATTAAGATGTTATTGAGGGTTTTGAGGTTAATTGGGCTGATTATTTATTGAATTAGAGTCCTAGACTCTCCAGGAGCAGAGTTATAAGCTCGTGCGAGGTTCATACTCAAGCACAACGGCTAATTATTTTAAGAACACACGTTTTATTAAGTCCAAACCATGCGACAATTGGACAGCATCTCCCCCATCCCTGAAGGATTGCAGGGGAGAAGCAGGGTCATACTCACGTGCAGAGTAAGCCCCTAACAAGTCAGACAGCACTACGGCGGCCAGCAGATCCCAATCGGATAGGAAATCCCGAGGACTAGCCTACTAGGGGCACCAAGGTTCCGTGGGTTGAAATGAGCGGATAAGGCGACTAATGAGAGAGGCGATAATCCCGAGGGCTAGCCTACAAGGGGTGCGCGACCCGTAGTGAGCACTATATCCAAGAGAGGGATGACTATTAGGGAAGGAAACCCTGAGGGGTAGCCTACGAGGGCAACGCGACCCGTAGTCACCACAGGGTCTCTAAGGACTGTGGATTTGAATTTTCGGGCTGAAGCCCCTATTGATATTCACCCTGTGGCTCGTGGGGGATATCCATCACTCACAGATGGAGCACATTTGACCAAACGGCAGTTCTATGAAGCAGTGGGGAATGTCCCCCTCCCCGGATTATTGGGACAAAGCCAACGGGACTAGCACAAACCAATGACTACAAACCACAAGCGGGATGAAAGGAAGGATACTCAGCATGAGATGCATTCAATTAATTGACAGATTGTCATTCACGGGGTTAGTATGTTAATGCTCACGGGGTTAAGGAATTAACACTCACGAAGTTGGATAGTTGCTATACAGATTAAGGGGTAAGGGATGAGTAGGTTGGCACTCATAGAAACTGATATGGGCGGCCCGAACTAGGATAATGAAGCTACTGGGAAAGGCCCTTACAATAATTATCATAACATGACCATTCCGGCTGTGGAGGTGGTTCCCCTTACCTCTGGGCAATGGAATAGTGCAGAGAGGCATCAGGGGAATCGGCCTCAAGTTGGGACGGACAGAGGTGCATATAGGGGTATGCCTCCAGCCATAAAACCCATAGAAACTAGCGAGCAAGGCATGGCCACTGCATCAGCATAATGGACCTGTGGAGGTGGGTCATTTCTATAGCCCATGGCATTCCAGGGGCATATTCAATGTCGAGAACCCGGATTCAAAGATCGAACACACTAGGGGAACAATCGGATTGCCAAATTGAGAGAATAGTGGGAGAGAGATACAGCATCAATCATTCAATCTCTTAATGCACAAATAGCATTCATCCTGTTAACAGGAGGCGAATACATGAGCCATATAACGTTCGGCGCCAGCGTTGTCGCACGGACGGCCGTTTCATTACTTACAGGAAGAGATCACAGGGGAAGAAAAGTGGAGAGATGGCGAGGGGGGGAGATATAGGCTCATATCATCGCCCTCTCCCCCCTCTCGCTTACATTGAATCAGAACGGAGGAATCGGGAGAAACGTCGAAAAGAAAACCGCGTAACCCACCTAGACTCTTCTTCCCAAAATAGAGTATCGGACTCTTGCTCTTCTTCTCCGGCTCCGGAGGACTTCAGGCAGAGCAGAGGAGGATGGCGGTGAGGGGACTCTCACTGTAAACCCTCCTTCTCTTTCAAGGAAACCCTCTCTCCCTCGAGTTTGATTGACTATCCGACTCTCTCTCCCTCAAGCAATCGCCAGTAATCTCTTTTCCCCTTTCTCCTTTTTCCTCTTTTTTTCTTGGTCAAACCACGTAGCACTATATATAGGGGTCTTAATTCGGCGTGGAGAATGGCGCGCCGTGGAAGGGGCATCTAATAGCTTTTTACGCGCCGGAATAAGGGGCGTCGGAGTAAGGGAGCGCGCCAGAATTGAGCGCACCATATTAATTTCTTCCGCTTGATGCGGGTTAGCCGGTGGGTCCGATGATGGTTCCGGGAGTCACCGTGACCATTCATCTTGTCGCGGTCCTGCAAAACCTTGACGGGAAGCTCTGACAAAGTTCTCGAGACGACGTACGGCCCTTCTCGGAACGTCGAGTATCTTCGGCTTGAACACGCGGGTTTTCTGCTGACATGGCCTTCAGCAGTATGATTCGTACTGCTGGCTCAGTCTGACTCATGGTCGAAGTTTCTTGAGGGGTGGGGTAACACCCGGAATACTTTCTCCTTGACTGGGCGATCATTTGGCCACTAACGGACCCAACTTGGTGAGAAGTCGTACCTGTGCCGGGTAATTGGGGCCTTCTACTGATAGCGTCTTCAATTCCTTGTTCTGAAGGACCAAGGACGTTCTTTCACCTCGTGAAGATCTTTCAATAAGGTGGCGGGCCACCAGGTATACCATTGTCCTTGGTCGGACAATGGCTATGGTTTATGCGGCACGATTGAAGTCGATGCCGATTCATTGGGCAGGCTTGGTCGCACTACCGGTTGGTTGCGAATTCATCTCGATTCTCTTGAGGTGAAGTCCCCGATGTTCATACAGGGTGACCTGAGGCTCTGGCAGCTTGAGAAGGCTTCAGTGTGTTGATATCCTTCAGCTTCTGTGCTTTAGTAGGCCGTATCATTCGTCTTTGAGGCTTGATCGCCGTTAATCATATTTTGAGTGCCAACAAATGCCCCTCATGGGGACATCACTAGTAATCCCATTTGTTCGAGGATCCCGATGCTCGCCAACTGTGCTTCATCTTGTTCGCCACTTTATTTCGAGTCATATGATGTAATTTTCATTTTCTTATCATGTACTTTTACTTTTATTTAAGTCCAGTACCTAGGTTAATGAGTCATCTACCTAAGTCTTGAGTCATTATGTTAGTTTGGTAGGTTAATAGGCCCAATTCAATGGGCTAGGCCCATGGGCACCCCCCTTCCCTTGGTTTCTTCTTATTAGTCCAAAAGTCAGGGACTTATGTTAAATTGTGGGATTCCTATAAATAGGACCCCAATCCCTCATTTGAGAAGTAATGAATGAATTGTGAAAGAAAATTTGAAATCTACCAAAATTGTGTGAGATTCTCTCTCTCTCTCTCTCTCTCTCTCTCTCTCTCTCTCTCTCTCTCTCTCTCTCTCTCTCTCTAGGGCGCCACCCTCTCTCTCTCCTCCCCCCTGCAACCTCATCCTCCACATCAGCCCTCCCAACCTTTCATCTTCCCAAGACCCATTAACTCCCCTTTACTCCCACCACTTCCCAAGCAACCTTTCCCCTTCCCCATACAACCTTTCACATTCCCAAGGGAGAATCCCTTCTCCCAAGCACCCCATCCCCTCCCCAAGGCAACCCCTCCCATCTCCAAGGTCACCATTGATCACCCCCATTAAGGGAATTTCAAACTCACATTCCCTCCACCCACTTGTGCCCCCTCACCTTCCCCCTCTCCCTCCAAGCCCCAAATTCACAGCTCCCCATTCCCCCACCTGCTAGACCCCCTTCCAGCCGCCATTCCCCCCCTCTCAACCCTTGGTTCGACCCCCATTGACCCCCCCTATCAATCAGGGGATGCCCCAACCACTTCCCACTCCATTTCCCCCCCACCCATCTCCCCACTATCATCCCCTTCCACCATCATACCCTGTCCAGGTCGCAGGCAGCCGGCTAGCTGCTAGTTGCAGAGGCTGGCATGTCTTCTCTGAGCATCTTCTGGAGGCATATCATATATTGCTGAAAAGTCCTTCCAGTCAGCTTCGCAGGCAAGGTGATCTCGCCTCAATCTGAGTTCGGAGCTGTCCAGGAAGTTCATTCTCGTCCGATCGCGCAGCTGGCATCCCAGAAGAGATTAGAGGCCCAGCTAAAGTGTGACCACGGCTGCTCCTGTGGGATTTTGGACGTGATTCTTTGGCTGAAGTCTCCTCCTACAAGTCCCCTAGCATTGCCAAGAAACGGAGCACCGTTTGAAGCCCGAAGCACATAGTTCTGATTTTTCTACCCCAGCTCGGGAGTGTTCGTGGCGGCTTCTTCATCCTGCTGCAGAGTTCTGGAGTCAATCTGAACCAGAACCGAGCAGCACCGGTCCAGCCTCCACCTCAGCCGACAGTGACACCTCAACGTCCCGAGAAAATTCAGGAGTTATCCCGGACCAATCAGTGACAATTCGGCACTGGTTTCATCAGCTTCTGAGTTCGGGAGCGTCCTCGACAGCATCAACAGCAAGCACCTATCAGATGGGCAGACAGGCGGGCAGAACCGACGGTGGGATCAATCGGCTACCTCCTTAGCCCTTTTCCCTTCCCCGCCTGGCCGGCTTAGCGCCCCTCCCTATGTGGAGGTAGTGTTTGAATGTAACCTCTATTTTCCCCACCCCACGATCACCCTTCTGCGTGAGGAGTAGTTTTGTACTAGCAGGTCTTCGGCCGAAGCGTCATCGGCGCGGCGTGCGGGTAGCCCACGCTTCCCCTCTCACCCTGGTCTCCGATCGGGATCGATGTCTTCACACCGATCAGGTGAGCTTCGGACCACTCACCTCTGCTGGTTCCTCACCTTTGCTTAGCTTAGTATTATCTCTAGTTGCACCGTCGGCAGTGAGAGAGGGCTCATTCCAACTTTCCATCTAATCGAGTGCCACCGCGGGTGAGTTGTGAGGGAGACATTACATCCCACGCCCTCGGCGTGCCGGCCGCCCATGAAATTGGGCATCCCTAGCCCATTGGGGTCCATCCCCAGCCAGCCATACTCTTGGAATCCCAAGGTCCAACCTCGGACCCTCACCATCATCGCCGGTCCGCCTACGGATCCGGGTGCGCGCGACGCGGGTTAACCCGCTTGTGAGATATCACCGTTCGGTCCGGTTGCTTGCAAATTCAGGTCCAAGGGGTCGTGTCACATCAGCCCCCTAGCCTTGGGTGTTGCGAGCAAGGCACGAGTGTAGCAAGGCCGACGGATGAGCTTCGTTTGGGTAGATTTCCGTTCGGATAATGAAACCTCAGAATTGCCTTTAAATCGGCGTGGATGCTAATCCGGTGCGGCCAGTGTCGAGGGTTATTACGGTGCGCCCTTAATCTGGCACGCCCTTAGCTGAAGGGGTTAATTCGGTGCGGCCATAGCTGGCGTACCCCTTTTGGCCGAACAGGTTAATTCGGCACACTAAAGAGCAAGACTGAGTGTCAGACTGAGTGCGAGGAGCAAGTGTTGTCGGCTATTGATGCTCTCGGTGCAGCTTCACCCCGAGAGGTTGGCAGGGAGGTTGTTGTCGTCAAGACTTTGCCCGTTGCGTAAGCTGCTGGAGTTGGTTCCAGTGTAGGTGCCCTGTAAATCATGTCGTCGTCGTCTTCTGAGATGAGCGATGATATCTTGGCTCCCGTAGATAGCAGGGTGGATTTCCAGCTTCCCGAGACGTCACCACTCGGTCTGCAATCATCAAGCGACCTGGTATGGCAGTTCTTGGGAACCCTTCAGCAGACTATAACAGCCAGCCGAGATTTAACTTATGTACAGCTGAGGGGCCTGGTGGAGCACCTTTCCCGTTCACTGTTGGCTTTTGGCTACCCCATGGACGACTGGATGCCACGGGTAGTATTGTTGTTAAAGTATGTGAATAGAAGGGAATTTCTTGGCCGAGAAGTAGCTGATCAACTGACGGCCATAACACTGGAGCGAGCTGAATGCCGCACTACTCTTGCCTCTTTGAGAGGGACTGCGGAGCAGATGAGAGATGCAGCCAGCACTTCTTCACAGCGCTGAACTTTCCTCACAGCTCGGATAGCTGAACTGCGTGCTGAACTTTCCAGGGCCGAGGCCGAGCTTCAAGAGACTGAGCGTATGGAAGTCCAGAACGTGGAAGAAGCTGAATTGGCCGAAGGACAAGCCGCTTCCCTGGAAGAGAAGCTATCACAGCTGGAGGCTGCTGAGTCTCGACTGCAGGAGCTGACCCGCCACCCTTCTTTGGGTATCTTGGAGCTGGAGGATATCTTCCGACGTCCGTTGCAGTAGCCTCTTCTGTTTGCTTTTTTTTTCTTTTTTTTTGTTTCGATGGACTTTTACGTACCCCGGGGTATGCCCTGAGTAACATGTACTTTGCCGCCTCATAGAAATGAGATATCTTCCTTTGCCGCTAAATCATGACTTCATTCTCTTTCTTTTTTTTTCTCTTCTTCTTTTTTTTAGACGATTAGCCTGGCCCGAATATAGGGTTACTAGGGCAGGAGAGGGCTCACGCCCTCAACGAAGGTGTGAGGTTTTCACTCCACCGCGGCACAACTATTCTCGGGGCCAAACTATGGCTAATGTAGGCCGAATGTCACACCCCGAGCCTTTATTACAGCGGAAGACTCGCTCGAGGAACATGAATAGCCGGCATGGTAAGCCTCTTGCAAGCAACAACGATCAGAGCGCAAGGCAATCACACATAAGAATGCAATTGCACAACGATTAACTCAAACTCCAACTTTTATTTCATTAATAATCAAATATCAAAGACAATCACTAATCTTCATCATACTAGACTCAAGAATAAGAAAAATTACATAGACTCAATCTAAACAATATAGACTTCCTAAGTCTTCACTCATTCTTCATTCACTCTCGGACCCGCTATTTGAATATTCTGAATCTGAACCCGACTCACTTCCATTTCTTGAAAAAGATTAGAAATAGGTCATGAGCACACTTGCTCAGTAGGTATCTTCGCATCAACATGAAGGTACTATTAAAGTAATTAACATTTTAGCTCTAGAGGAATAAGGTAAAATCATGCGAATGCGATCAATCATGCGATTAAACCAAGTAACAACATGATCATGTAAGATAGAATGAACAAGTATGAACTAGCAAGAATGTACAAGAATGTAGCATGGCCTTTCAAGAATAAGAATGTAACGAGAATGCACTTTCACTTTTCACTTTCATAACCATAAAGGTTATGCACTAGAACGTCAATCATGTAGCAATTCACTAGATTTTCACGAGTGCTCATGAATTTCACTTATTTATAAAGAAAGTACTCCCAACGTAATGGGACGCCAGTAGCATCATATCCCATGGTTTATAATAGTATATTTTCGGTAATCAGCCGAGGGGACTAGCATGGAGCCCTTGGACACAATAAGCGCCCGAACTGCATCTTCACGTATAAATCAAGCTACTTCCATGAGTGTAACAATAAAGCGTGGCCATAAATGTAACAAATTCAATCAATAAGCTCGTGACAACAATCATCAAAGAATGAATGCTTCAATTAAGAATATGAGAGATCAAGAATGACTTATACTATATTATGCTTATGGAAACAAATCGGCAGCATAACGGTACATTTCTTAACTTCCATTCATTCTATTAAGCTTCTTGATCGTAATGATAAGTCCTAGACCATTATCAAGCCACCTAGGAACTTAGAATATCAACCCTTGGGTCAAACCTCAGGTTAATGTACTCAAGAACAGTGACGGTCTTGTACTGGGCCGTTACATTACGTGATGCTCCAGTATTGGGCCATTACAATGATCTGAATCCTGAAATAAGAAATTGGACTCAGTACAATGTGACGGTCATTTATTGGGCCGTTAGATGAGCCTGACGGTCCAACCTTGATCTGTTACATCTCTAGAAACCAGAAACCATCGATAGTGTTTTCTAATGATTGGGCTTTCATGGTACAACCAACTCGGCGTCCTAGTGGGAATCCCAGGCTCGCAGAGAATTACGGAGGCCTTGAAATAAGATTTCCTAGTCCATTGGAAGGAATATCCAATAGAGAGATCCTCATGTTCAAGAATAATATTCCTATAGTGCAAAGTGTAAACTAGTGGCCATATATCAGAATATATACCATGTACTTAAAGAAAATGACTCCATAGATAGAAAAGACTATGTAGCGATGTGAAACCATGATAAAAACTCCGTCACTACATCATTTAAAATCATAGTGTAAATACAAAACTATAGAGTTTAGCTAATGAAATTAACATATGTTTGAAATAACTAGAGATGCTTTTACCATGCAATTTCTATCATAAATTGATCAATAACTCAAAGTCATGAAAATAGTTCAAAACTTAGATAACTAAGCTTATTTATAAGTAAATTTGATTGTTCTTCAATTCTATCTTGAATTGCCTGAACAAAGTACTTTGGCGGTCTAAGATGGGGTCGTCACAATGCTGTGACGGCTTATCGTGGGGCCGTCAGAGTGTTGTAATGCACCGATTCTGGGCCGTCAGAGATAACAGAGGAATTTAAATACAATAGAGGGCGTGACGGCTTATCGTAAGGCCGTTATATCATGTGACGGTCTTACCTTAATCTGTTAGAGCTTCTGCTGACAGTAAAAAGAATGATCTAAGGTTTAAAATATCTCATGTCAGAAGAATCAAAATAGTTAACTATTCTAGTCATGAAAAATGAAGTATATGCCATCTAGATGCATAGGTTACAGTGATTTGAACAAGATAATATCTTTTATCTTTGATTAAGGCTCAAGACATGCATGCATGCATAGGTCAAACTAAAACATGAATTCATGGTCTAGAATGCATGAAATCAATCAAAACCAGAGGGCTTTTATCCCTAACATGATGTTCTTGCCATTCATGAGATGACCCACCTCTTTTTTGGGCTTTAATCTTCCAATTTGGGACTACAAGACACGCCCTAATCCTTCCCTTCCTGTGAGTTTTCAGTAACTTCACGTCGCTCTAACTCCTCAACCTCTTGACCTAAGGACGTGAAATTTGGAGGTTAGGAAGATGAAACTAAGGGGAACAAAAAGTTCTAAAGAATCAAATCCTAAATACCTCGTTTTGATGATCTAATTCCCTGATCTTCAGTGGACCTTTGCTCAGATTCCTGGGTTGCTAAGGTCGTACCAGTAACTTTGGAAGCTTCTAACTTCTTGTGTAGTTGATCTCCTAGCACGAAATTTTGAGAGCTATTAGTCTAAAGTATTATAAACGAAAGCTTTTAAAGAACTTACCCGAAATTATGACTCCTTACCTGGATTCCACGAGAGCCAATGTAGGGGTCGTGCAGGTCAAAATTAGGGTCCTATTTATAGGGTTTTGGCTAGGGTTTGAGGATTAGATCGATTCTAGAGTCCTTGTTAAAGCTTAGATCAACTTCTAAGAGTCCTTAACACCTATATTAGTCTTCCCATCTCGATCCCTAAGAGATAAGCTTGTAAAAATCCAATCTTTTTGCAAGTTCTTCAGCTCACGGAATTAACAGAGTGTGACGGTCCAGGCTTGATGCGTTACATTCATGTGGCGGTCGCCCGATAGACCGTTACATCCAACGTGCACAGAGTTTCAATTTATTAAAACTCTTTTATTTGTTTATCCGTCTAATTATCTATTATAAAAGAGTATTTATCTTTAAAATTCGTGGATTGGCTAAATAACCTTCTAGAATATGGGCCAAACTTAATAGGCTTGGTCTTTTAACCTATTAGGTTTCAATTATCAAAGCTAGATTAATTACTTAACATAAATTGGGCCTTATAATGATTTATTTAATCCACTATTTATTTATTAATCCATTTTGGGTCTTTAAAATTCTCAGAAAATAATTAAATATACCAAAAATAATTTATAAAAATTCTGGGTCTTACACCCTCCCCCACTTAAGAGAATTTGGTCTCCAAATTCAATATATGAGTTTTTATGGAGAGTGTATGAATTTTAAGGTATTAAAATTTAACGTAAGACGAATGGGTTAAGAGAGTACCTTTTATCATCTCACCTCCCTTGTCTAGAATGGTATTTAATCGACCTTGCTTCCCGCGTTCGTTGTTATCCCTTGATGATTGTCCGTTGATGAGAGGACACATGGGCAAGCGATGTTCCCGACTTCCACACTTGAGACAAGCTCCGAGACGCTTCTAACATTCTTCTACCGAGTGCCCAAATTTTTCACAAAATGAGCAAGGTGCCATGGCTTGCTCCTTCTCTTCTTTAACTTTCGTGTTCTTTCCATTTCCATTTCCATTTTTTTTTCCATTATCGTTCCTATTACGGGACCTCTTAATGTGACGATTTTCATCCACTTCTTTTTATTCTTTCTTATCATGTTTTCAGTTTGACCTTTCTCCTCGGAGCCTTTCTACCTTATCCATGGTTCTTTCACATAGATGCGTTGTTTGAACCATCTCGATATAGGTGCGGATATTCTGAGTTCCAAGTTGTTGGATAAATCCGGGTCTTAAACCATCCATAAATCGGTTGGCTTTTAATAAATCTGTGCTTACCAAGTGAGGAGCATAAGGTGCTAGTCGAGTGAATTGTAATTCATACTCTACCACGGACATCGTGCCTTGTTTTAAGGAGGCAAATTCCATAGTCTTCCTCTCCTTCACATGCTCGGAGAAGTACTTGGCTCGGAAGAGTGTAAGAAAACTCTCCCATGTATGAGGTGCATCTGCAGGTGGCGTCGGAATAGATTTCCACCATGTACGAGCATCCTTGTTGAGTTGGAACGTGGCAAGTTGAACTTTCTCCTGGTCGGTGCATTGCATGACATCGAATATTCGATTCATTTCATCGATCCAATTTTCCGCTTCATCCGGGTTAGAAGATCTAGAGAATCATGGGGGATTTAAACTTTGGAAATTGCCGTGTAAGTTACCCGCGCCAGCTCTTCCACCAGCTTGGGCCACTATCTGTAGGGCTTGAGTAAGTCCCGCAACAGTTTGTTGCATCTCGTCCCAGTTCACACGATGAGCCATTGAGAATCAAGGTACCTAAGAATCATGGACATTTTAGTTATTTAGGGTCGGGTAGATTTACCCTAAGATAATTTCTATATAACTATCTCATCCCGGGTTCTACCTAATTCTCACATAGGTGGGGAAATTTCATCCTTAGTTCATAGGTATGGGTCCTTAAACCTTGGACTTATCCTATGACATAATTCTTCTCCCTAAGTCCTATGACTTAGGCTCTGATACCAACTTAAATGTCACGCCCCGAGCCTTTATTACAGCGGAAGACTCGCTCGAGGAATGCGAACAGCCGGCATGGTAAGTCTCTTGCAAGCATGAACGATCAAAGCGTAAGGTAATCACACATAAGAATGCAATTGCAAAACGATTAACTCAAACTCCAACTTTTATTTCATTAATAATCAAATATCAAATACAATCACTAATCTTCATCATACTAGACTCAAGAATAAGAAAAATTACATAGACTCAATCTAAACAATATAGACTTCCTAAGTCTTCACTCATTCTTCATTCACTCTCGGACCCGCTATTTGAATATTCCGAATCCGAACCCGACTCACTTCCATTTCCTGAAAAAGATTGGAAATAGGTCATGAGTACACTTGCCCAGTAGGTATCTTCGCATTAACATGAAGGCACTATTAAAGTAATTAACATTTTAGCTCTAGAGGAATAAGGTAAAATCATGTGAATGCGATCAATCATGCGATTAAACCAAGTAACAACATGATCATGAAAGATAGAATGAACAAGTATGAACTAGTAAGAATGTAACAAAAATGTACAAGAATGTAGCATGGCCTTTCAAGAACAAGAATGTAACGAGAATGCACTTTCACTTTTCACTTTCATAACCATAAAGGTTATGCACTAGAATGTCAATCATGTAGTAATTCAATAGATTTTCACGAGTGCTCATGGATTTCACTTATTTATAAAGAAAGTACTCCCAGCGTAATGCGACGTCAGTAGCATCATACCCCATGGTTTATAATAGTATGTTTTCGGCAATCAGCCGAGGGGACTAGCATAGAGCCCTTGGACACAATCAGCACCCGAACTGCATCTTAAGGTATAAATCAAGCTACTTCCATGAGTGTAACAATAAAGCGTGGCCAGTAATGTAACAAATTCAATCAATAAGATCATCAAAGAATGAATGCTTCAATTAAGAATATGAGATATCAAGAATGACTTATACTATGTTATGCAAATGGAAACAAATCGGTAGCATAACGGTACATTTCTTAATTTCCATTCAATATATTAAGCTTCTTGATCGATATGATAAGTCCTAGACCATTATCAAGCCACCTAGGAACTTAGAATATCAACCCTTGGGTCAAACCTCGGGTTAATGTACTCAAGAACTGTGACGGTCTTGTACTGGGCCGTTACATAACATGACGCTCCAATATTGGGCCGTTACAATGATCTGAATCCTGAAACAAGAAATTGGACTGAGTACAATGTGACGGTCGTTTATTGGGCCGTTAGATGAGCCTGACGGTCCAACCTTGATCCGTTACATCTCCAGAAACCAGAAACCATCGATAGTGTTTTCTAATGATTGGGCTTTCATGGTACAACCAACTCGGCGTCCTAGTGGGAATCCCAAGCTCGCAGAGAATTACGGAGGCCTTGAAACAAGATTTCCTAGTCCATTGGAAGGAATATCCAATAGAGAGGTCCTCATGTTCAAGAATAATGTTCCTATAATGTAAAGTGTAAACTAATGGCCATATACCGGAATATATGCCATGTACTTAAATAAAATGACTCCATAGATAGAAAAGACTGTGTAGCGATGTGAAACCATGATAAAAACACCGTCATTATATCATTTAAAATCATAGTGTAAATACAAAACTATAGAGTTTAGCTAATGAAATTAACATATGTTTGAAATAACTAGAGATGCTTTTACCATGCAATTTCTATCATAAATTGATCAATAACTCAAAGTCATGAAAATAGTTCAAAACTTAGATAACTAAGCTTATTTATAAGTAAATTTGATTGTTCTTCAATTCTGTCTTGAATTGCCTGAACAAAGTACTCTGGCAGTCTAAGATGGGGTCGTCACAGTGCTGTGACGGCTTATCGTGGGGCCGTCAGAGTGTTGTAATGCGCCGATTCTGGGCCGTCAGAGATAACATAGGAATTTAAATACAACAGAGGGTGTGACGGCTTATCGTAAGACCGTTATATCATGTGACGGTCTTACCTTAATCTGTCAGAGCTTCTACTGACAGTAAAAAGAATGATCTAAGGTTTAAAATATCTCATGTCAGAAGAATCAAAATACTTAACTATTCTAGTCATGAAAAATGAAGTATAGGCCATCTAGATGCATAGGTTATAGTGATTTGAACAAGATAATATCTTTTATCTTTGATTAAGGCTCAAGACATGCATGTATGCATAGGTCAAACTAAAACATGAATTCATGGTCTAGAATGCATGAAATCAATCAAAATCAGAGGGCTTTTATATCTAACATGATGTTCTTGCCATTCATGAGATGACCTACCTCTTTTCTGGGCTTTAATCTTCCAATTTGGGACTGCAAGACACGCCCTAATCCTTCCCTTCCAGTGGGATTTCAGCATCTTCACGTCTCTCTAACTCCTCAACCTCTTGACCTAAGGACGTGAAATTTAGAGGTTTGGAAGATGGAACTAAGGGGAACAAAAAGTTATAAAGAATCAAACCCTAAATACCTCGTTTTGATGATCTAATTCCCTGATCTTCAGTGGACCTTTGCTCAGATTCCTGGGTTCCTAAGGTCGTACCAGCAAACTTTGGAAGCTTCTAACTTCTTGTGTAGTTGATCTCCTAGCACGAAATTTTGAGAGCTATTAGTCTAAAGTATTATAAACGAAAGTTTCTAAAGAACTTACCCGAAATTATGACTCCTTACCTAGATTCCATGCGAGCCAATGTAGGGGTCGCGCTGGTCAAAACTAGGGTCCTATTTATATGGTTTTGGCAAGGGTTTGAGAATTAGATCGATTCTAGAGTCCTTGTTAAAGCTTATATCAACTTCTAAGAGTCCTTAACACCTCTATTAGTCTTCCCATCTTGATCCCTAAGACATAAACTAGCAAAAATCCAATCTTTTTGCAAGTTCTTCAGCTCACAGAATTAGTAGAGTGTGACGGTACAGGCTTGATGCGTTACATTCATGTGGCGGTCGCCCGATAGACCGTTACATCCAGCGTGCACAAAGTTTCAATTTATTAAAACTCTTGTATTCGTTTATCCTTCTAATTATCTATTATAAAAGAGTATTTATCTTTAAAATTCGTGGATTGGCTAAATAACATTCTAGAATATGGGTCAAACTTAATGGGCTTGGTCTTTTAACCTATTAGGTTTCAATTTTTAAAGCTAGATTAATTACTTAACACAAATTGGGCCTTATAATGATTTATTTAATCCAATATTTATTTATTAATCCATTTTAGGTCTTTAAAATTCCCAAAAAATAATTAAATATACCAAAAATAATTTATAAAAATTCTGGGGTCTTACACCGAAAGTTTAAAGGATGGGGGCGTAGAGGCCTCTTAGGACCAAAGAATAAGGTCAGAAGACCTGTCAACATGATTCGTCGATGGTAACGGAAACTGAGGGTAGAGTTTATTCGTCGACATGGGTTAAATGCTGAAGTAAAGGAGGCTTGTTGGTTAACGAGGATGAAAGGTCCAGGTTAGGGGAAAGGTTGACCGGTCCTACCGATGGTGACAAGGGTCAATAGATGCGGACCGATCTTGCCGATGATGACAAGGGTCAAAGGAATGTTGACCGATCTTGCCGATGATGACAAGGGTCAAAAGTGGGTCGATCGATCTTGCCGATGATGACAAGGGTCATAAAGAGGTTGACCAATCTTGCCGATGATGACAAGGGTCACAAGGAGGTCGACTGATCTTACCGATGATGACAAGGGTCAAAAGTAGGTCGACCGATCTTGCCGAAGATGACAAGGGTCGAAAGGAGGTTGACCGATCTTGCCGATGATGACAAGGGTCAAAAGGAGGTTGACCGATCTTGCCGATGATGACAAGGGTCGAAGGATGGTTGACCGATCTTGTCGATGATGACAAGGGTCGCAGGATGGTTGGCCGATCTTACCGATGATGACAAAGGTCGAAAGGATGTTGACCAGTCTTGCCGATGATGACAAGGGTCACAAGGATGTTGACTGGTCTTGCCGATGATGACAAGGGTCACAAGGAGGTCGACCGATCTTACCGATGATGACAAGGGTCGAGAGGATGTTGATCGGTATTACCGATGATGACAAGGGTCACAAGGAGGTTGACCGATCTTGCCGATGATGACAAGGGTCGAAAGGATGTTGACCGATCTTTCCGATGATGACAAGGGTCACAGAAAGTTGAGAACTTTAAATCATCATTTTACTGACTTTAGCGCCCTTTTTTGGGTTTTCACCAAAGCCAGCCCCCTCTTGCTTTTGCCCACGTGCCCTTTCAAGTTTTCACTTGGCGAGGTACCCGATTTTGCCTGCCGCGCCCTTTCGGGTTTTCGTCACAGCCGGGTTATAACCATTTTTACCCTTGTCCTGATGTATGAGCAAGTCCAGCGAGGCACCTCTATTTTAAGCCTCATTTTTTTCTTCTTCTTTTTTTTCTCTTCTTTTTTTCTCTTCTTCTTTTTTTTTTACTTGATTCGAGGAATGAATCCGGGATGAACGTGGGTTCGTTTGTTAGCAATGATGAGGGGTCCAGGCTAACGAGACGTCGACTAGCCTTGCCGATGATGGCAAAGGTCGAACGCAGGCTTGTTCGTTGACATTGGTTAAATGTCGAAGCAAAAGTAGATTTATTAACAAGGACGGAAGGTCCATGTTAAGGGAGTGTTGACCGGTCTTGCCGATAGCGACAAGGGTCAACGGTAGCTTGTTCATTGCCATTAGATGAATGCCGAGGCAAAGGATATGTTTATTAACAAGGATGGAAGGTCCAAGTTAAGGGAAAATGTCGACCGGTCTCGCCGATGATGACGGGGGCCGAACATAAGTTTATTCAATGACATTGGTTAAATGCCGAAGCAAAAGATAGGTTTATTCATTAACGAGGACGGAAGGTCCAAGTTAAGAGAAAATGTCGACCGGTCTTGCCAATGATGACGAGGGCCGAAAACAAGTTTGTAGAGAGAAAAGATCTCCGACGGGACTTGTGGTGATCGTCCTTTTCGGAGTTTCAACGGGATGAGGGTGAAGAGGAACTTTGAATTATCACATTACTGGCTCAAGTGCCCTTTCGGGTTTTCACCAAAGCCAGCCCCCTCTTGCTTTTGCCCACGCGCCCTTTCGGGTTTTCACGTGGCGGGGTTCCCGATTTTTCCTGCGGCATCCTTTTGAGTTTTCGCAACAGCCGGGTTATAGCCATTTTTTGCGCTTGTCCTAATGTAGGAACAAAGCCGGCGGGGCACCTCTATTTTATGCCCCATTTTTCTTTCTTTCTTTTTTTTTATTCAATTCATGTGACAGGAGAATGCTGCCAGGTCAACATGTTATATTTGACCCTTGGCGACGGCAGATAGCTACTGACTAAGGCACAGGGTCTTATGCCAGTAAAGGCAGTTTATTCATTGGCAGAGGAACAATGCCAGCGCAAAGGAGGAGTTTTAACCAATTCGGACGTAAGGCCCGTAATGGTAATACTGTATGAGGGTCGGCTAGGACACGAAGTCTTTTGTCAGAAAAATGGTTTATTCGTTAGCAAGAAGGTAATGCTAACGCAAAGGATAGATTTCATGTCGATTCGGGCGTAAGACCCGCAATGGCGATATTGTATGAGAGTCGGCTAGGACACGAAGTCTTGCGCCACAAAAGAGGTTTATTCGTTAGCAAGGAGGTAATGCTAACACAAAGGATAGTTTTTGTGCCGATTCGGGCGTAAGGCCCGCAATGGCGATATTGTAGCATATAGATTTTTTGAGAGCTCGGCCAGGGCGGAATGCCACTAAACTAAGGTAGGTAGAGCTTGGCCAGGGCGGAGTGTCGCTTGACCAAGGTAGGTAGAGCTGGGCCAGGGCGGAGTGCCACTAGACCAAGGTATGTAGGGCTTGGCTAGGGCGGAGTGCCACTAGACCAAGGTAGGTTTTGGTCATTCCGAGAATGCCGGTTGAGCTGTGTGATGCAGCTTCATATGTTTTCCATTAAGGGGAGAGAACTGGACAACTCCTTTGTGATCTACAAGGATGTATGCATCCCCTTCATATACTCGGCGGACAACATACAGTCTGACTCAGTTTTCAACCAACTTCCCTTTGGGGTTCGAGGCCATCACTTCTCTTCTTTTGACTATTACTAGGTCACCCTTCTTGAATTCTCGACCTTTGACCAGCTTGTCGAAAGCATGGGCCATGCGAGCCTGGTAGAGTTGAATGTTTTGTTGCGCGCGGAGGCACTTTCCTTCGAGCTCGGCAAGCTCTTCCAGTCTTATTTCTGTGTTGGTTTGTTCGCCACTAGCCAACCCATGCTGGGTGGAAACTTGCAGCGAGGGGACCTCCAATTCAATCGGCACCACATCCTCAGACCCGTATACGAGGGAGAATGGTGAACAGTCGGTTGGGGTTTTATAGATCGTGCGATAGGCCCAAAGCGCTTCGTACATCTTTTCTTCCCAGTCCTTTTTATTAGACTTCACAGTCTTTGCTAGCAGCGTGCATAGTGTTTTATTGAAGGCTTTTGCAAGTCCATTGGCTTGAGGGTTATATGGGGACGAGCTCATCCAGTCAATCTTGTATTTATCAGCCAGTCGATAAACCTTCTGGTTTGTGAAATGGCTGCCATTATCAGAGATAATTCGGCTGGGAACCCCGAACCGGAATATTATATTTTGCCGGAAGAATCTTGCAACCAATTTTCCCATCACATCTCTTAATGCGACTGCTTCTGCCCATCTGGAGAAGTAATCTATGGCTGCCAAGATATATCTACACCCCGATGAAGATGCTAGCAGTGGCCCTACCACATCCATGCCCCATTGGGCGAACGGCCAACTTGGTACGGTGGGATGTAGCGGCATCAGCGGTCTCCTAGACACGTTGGCATGCTCTTGACATTTTTGGCAAGCTTTAGCAAACTTGCAGCAATCATCAAACATGGAGGGCCAATAATAGCCCAACTTCTTTATTTCAATTTTCATTTTCGGCCCAGCCTAGTGTGCTCCAGCTGACCAAGCATGGACTTCTTGCATTACCTATCCAACTTCTACTGGAGACAAGCAACGGAGCAAAACTTTCTTTCGGGCATTAGCCATTATTTGGAACAAAGTTCCGCTTCTCATCTCGTAAGAGTCTTTGACCCTTAGGAGCTTCATTCTTTGTTCTTTTTCTTTCGGGAGCTGTTGGTGTTGAAACCAACCCAGAACGTGTTCCCGCCAATCGGGCCGCTGAACTTCTTCGACAGCTGCCACTTTATTTTCTTATTCATTAGCCAGAACCTCTGTTACACTAGGGACCTACCGACGGTTAATTACTGCTATATTCAGGCTTGTGTCTAGCGGGATTGCCAAAGAGCTAGTCAGCTTCGCGAGGGCATCCGTCTGAGCATTCTGTCCTCGGTTAATATGCTTGATTTTGATGAAATAGAATCTTGCCATCAAGCGGAGTGCCAGCTGATAGTAAGGGAGGAGCTCTTGCTTCTACACATCGAACTCTCCTTCCAGCTGTTTTATGACTAGCGTGGAATCCCAGAATGCTTCCAACATCTGGATCTCCATGAACAGAGCAATCTGCAACCTTATTATAAGGGCTTCATATTCTACTTCATTGTTTGTGCATGACTTACTTATCGAACAAGATGTATATATGACTTCTCCTTCTGGAGATTTCAGGACTATGCCTGCCCCCGCTCTGACTCTAGCTGACCCAGTAGCTGAGGTATCAATTCTGGAAGCGCCGTCGAAATGCAGTTGCCATAGAGAGGGCCGCACCTGGACGACCTCTAGGGTTTCATCTTCAGGAAGCTTTGGTTCTAGCGGGCAGTCTTCAGGCACTGGATGTTCAGCAAAGAAGTCTGCGATGGCCTGGCCCTTGACGGCCCTTTGTGGCACGTAGGAGATATCATACTCCATGAGGATCACCGCCCATTTGCCTAGGTGGCCTTTGAGTGCTGGTTGAGACATGATATATTTAAGCAGATCTTCCTTGGAAATTAGCTTAACTTCATGCGACAACATATAGTGTCGAAGCTTCTTGACCGCGAAGACCAGTGCTAGGCAGATCTTCTCGATATAGGTGTACCTCTCCTCAGTTCTGACCATTCTTTTACTGAGGTAGTAGAGGGCTTGTTCCTTCCCTTATTCATTGTTCTAGGCTAGCATTGCCCCCATGGAGTTATATGTGGTTGCTATGTACAAAACCAGCGGCCGCCCTTTCACCGGTGCGCCCAGCACCGGAGGAGTCTTCAAATAGTCTTTGAGCTTGTCGAAGGCTGTCTGGCAATCTTCATCCCAGTAAAAGGGAACATATTTCATCATTAGCTTGTGAAAGGGATGGCATCGTCCTGACAGGTTGGATATGAACCACCGGCTGTATGCTAGGCGGCCTTGCAGAGATCTCAGTTCGGAGAGGTTCCTCGGTGAGGGTAACTCTTGAATTGCTTTGATCTTTGCGGGGTCTATTTCAATTCCCCGGTATCTGACAATGAAACCCAATAACTTTCTGCTCGATACTCCGAACGCACACTTCATAGGGTTCATCTTCAATTCATACTGCCTTAACCTCTGAAAGATAACTCGGAGGTCCTGCAGATGATCTTCTTTCTTTCTAGTTTTGACTACTAGGTCATCTATGTAGTGCTCGACCTTATGGTAGAGCAGTTCATCAAATATTCTAGTCATCGCCCGTTGATAAGTTGCGCCAATGTTCTTTAATCCGAACGGCATCCTCTTGTAGTGATAAATGCCTTTGGGAGTTCGGAAGGCAGTGTGGACCCAGTCATGTTCCGCGATCCATATTTGGTTATAGTCGGATGACCCATCCATGAATGATAGGGCCTCATGGTTGGTTGTTGCATCTATCATGACCTCCGTTATTGGCACCAAAAAGTCATCTTTGGGGCAGGCTTTATTCAGATCTCGGAAGTCAACACATATCCGGATCTGCCCATTCTTCTTCTTTACGGGAAAAATATTAGCCAGTCACGTGGTATATTGATTTTCTTCGACGAAACACACATCAATGAGCTTGTCAACTTCTTTGCATATTTGAGTGATGAGCTCTGGCCTCATGTGCCGCGGCGGTTGCTTCACCGGTTCGACTTCAGGGCTTATTGCTAGCTCATGTTGTGAGACTGCGAGGCTCAGTCCTGGCATTTCCTTGTAGGTCCAGGTGAAGCAATCTCGGTATTCTTGCAGTAGCTGGATGTACAGCTTCTGTTCTTCAGCAAGTAGCTGGGCACTGAGGAAGGTCGGCCTATGGTCGTCCTCGTCTCCCAGATTAACTTCTATCAGTTCATCGACTATGGCTTCGCCTCCGTCTTCTATTTCTGGGGGTGCTGGCTGAAGATCAACAAAGTCTGGAATATCATCTTCAAGGTCAAGATTCTCGATCTCTTCATTTGGTTCTATTTGGACTTCAGCAGGGATCTCTGCACCGGCCAGTAGCGGCTGTGCGAATTGTTCCATCAGATCCAACGCCATTGAAGCTTCGAGGGGTGAGTTGACAGCTTCATCCCCTAGAGACAGGTTTGTGGTCATGGAAGACCGTTGGCTGTTTACTGTTGAGCTGGGGTAGCGTCGCAGCTTTGTAACAGAAGGTGAGAAGGTCTCGCCCTCTTGGATCGCCATGTATCTGGTGGGGGTGGCCTTTCCCTTTTAAGCAGCATACATCTCTTGATCGGTTCTGACAGAAGCTTCCCCGATTGGCACGGGGGGTGTTGAGATCATTATTAGTGGAGTCCCCCCAGAGGGGGACGTCCCCGTTTCCTCAGCATCTTTGGATTCGCTACTACTGGCCATGTCAAATCTGGCTTGAAGGGTCGCTTCCTCAGGATATACTTGCTCCCAACATCGGCAAGGAGTCATGGTCTTTGTTTTCGAGTCTCTTCGTCGAGCCGGTTCAGCATATTCCACTTTTGTTGGGTATTCATCGAAAGTTGCCCCCAGCGGATTATTCTCAACAAGATAGAAGGCGGAGATGGTGTCCACCTCATAGCGCCCACTATAGTAATATTCTTCAAGGGTTGGCCCAACCTTGGATGCTGAGAAACACATCTCATCTCTTTGTCCAGACTTGCGGGATACCACATCTTCTGGAATGCTTCTTTGTCCTTGCGCGACTGGTCGGAGGGGATGTGCTACTTCTGGAACATCCTGGCCATCCGACTTGTCGTGAATGCCAGACCCTGGACGGGAGCTAGCGGGTTCTGTATATCTTCGGGCAGATGACAATCAGTGTCTTCCCGGGTAGGGTGCTCCTCAGCAGTATAAAACAAACTGCTGGGACCATCTATCTGCGCTACTTCCCAAGCTTTGAAAGGCTCGATAGTGGCATTATCAAGGACATGGATTGGCTTGGTAAGGCCTTCCGGGACCCTTATGTGGTCGTGCCGCGGATTGACCTTGGCTTTATTGGCTTCGGGGTATATAGTGGGAGGTGCTATCCTGCCCACGTCTCTGGTGACGGTGATATGAGAGACCGCCTTGGGCTTGATATATCCGCGCGGCGGTGGTGGAAACCAGTCGTCGCCGGAGGTGCTTTTTGGTGCCCCTACAGGGGCCTTGGCTTCAGAGGTCTTTTGAGACCGCTCTGCATATAGATGGGCATCTGCCAGGTGACACTCAGACACTTCGAATGGATGGGGGTCAGCAAATATCTCTCTTCCCTCCCTTCGAGACTGTATTTGATGCACTGGTGGAGCGTGGATGGCACCGCCATATTTTCATGCAGCCAGGGGCGGCCAAGCAGCGCCTTGTAAGAGGTGCGGGAGTCGATGACATGAAACTGCACCCTCGTAGTAAAGTCTGCCAGAGTGAGTGTGAATTCTGCTACCCCCAGCGATACTTCACACTTCTGGTTGAAGCCGGCGATACACATATCTCTGACTTTATCGAGGCGTACGTTGAAGTGGTACCTCTGATATATTCTGTAGGGCAAAATATTGACAGCCGCTCCGGGATCTATCAGGATTCTGCTCAGCTCCCGATCATTCAGCTGTCCCCTCATGTACAGTGGCCGGTTGTGGCTGGTAGTGTGGACCAGCATGTCCTCCTGAGTGAAGGTCACATTGGCTTCTGGCAGTGCTTCAACCAAACATGCTTCCTATTGGGCAGGCGTCTGCAAAGCAGTGATGATCGCCTATCAGGTTTCTTAACTCAGAGAGTGAATTTCCCAAACAGTGAATCTTACCGGGAGCTTTTTTAATAGCTTGACTACCCGGCGTCCTACTCTGGACATTGGATAGTTTCATTTCTTTTGCCCACCTGGGCTTGGGAGAGTCTTGAATTACGGCCCCTGATGGGCCTGCCTCATCGGGCTCAGATTCTGCATCCTTTTACTTGGTGCCATGTTCTTGTAGCCCTTCATTGGCTGCTGTCGGGCAAGCTTTATCTGCATCCGAAGCATCGAAAGATTTTTGGGGCTGCAGGTGGGTACTCCCGATTGCAGGGTCGGCATCCTGACACAGCTGCTTTCCCTTGGACATCTTTAGAAATTCCAGGAAGGAAGGGGTAGTAGTGCTGCCCCCATTCTGGTTATAAAGGACTGACGGAGGAGGGATTTGGACTCCTTTGACCTCCGGGGAAGGTATCTTGTAGGGTTGCTCTCCCCTGAATATGATATTATGGTTAGCAGGCGACTGGCACCCCCATTTTCGGCCTGACCGGGTTGCATGTGCTGCAGTAGCTGCTTCAGCCTAGCTTGCCCCGACAGCGGGTGCAAAGCATATTTCTTCCTCGTCCTCTTCACCGGGCAAGTTGAAGAGAGCTGAGAGAGTATTACAGGACACCATCTGTTCTTTGTTGACCTTGGCGGCCCCTCTTTTCTACCTTTGTTTCTTTTTCTTGTTTTCTTCGGCTGGCGCCTGCCCCCAGAACAGGCTGCCATCCTTGTTGGATGCCACGTCAGCTTCTCCCTCCTGCTTGAGTGAAAGCTGCTCTAGCTCTTGCCATGGGACGTGGTCTTGTACCAGTAGAGGCTTCAATTTGGGCTGTACATATTCATCTAGCCCATCTATGTAGTTCTATAGCCGCCGGGCTTCTGGACTTATCTCCTTGACCACTGGCAGTGGAGTCTATCTTCTCCGATTGTGTGTAGGTATTCTAATGAATGTAGGTGGGTTGGTCCACACAAGTGCTTCCACCAGAGGGGTAGGTTGTGGTGTGATGCCATGAACATGTGCCCCCACTTTCGGGTGAGGTGCCGTCTTTTTCTTGTTCTTTGCCGGGACTTGCAGCCATCCTTGTTGTTCTTCTATGGGTGCCAGGAAACAGAGTTCATAAGTGTGCCGAGTGCTGGCTTCAGAGATCTCCTCTGGCAATGCCTGGTATGTAGAGACCATATTGACTGCAGCCCTCCTCATAGGAGCTTCATGAGGCTGTGGAGGGTCAACCCTATACTCTCCCAAGTCAATCTCATCTTTCTTCACCATGCCTTCAATAATATCTTTGAAGACATAGCAGTCTTCAATTGGATGCCCCAGCATCTGGTGATAGGGGCAGAACCTTGGACTGTCCTTTCTTTTCAGGTCCTCCGGCCTCTTTGGCTCAGGCAGGGTGACCTTGTCATACTGGGTTACCTAGTCGAACAGAATTCTGGTCGTCTCTTTTGGAAAAGAGTATGCCTTCTTCATTTTATCCCGCAGTGAGGGACCCTCTTTGCCATCTCCGGCTTTAGCAGGCAGTGGGGCATCCACCTTCTTACCTTTATCCTTCTGATGTTCAAATACCTTAATATCAAGGGCATTTACTTCTTTAGGCGCCTGGCGCCGTTCTACTGCTTTGCCTTTTTGTGTAGTAGCAGTAGTTGATGCAGGGGCAGATCTGGCAAGGAAGGCTTCCACCTCGGCCACAATGTTGTTTAGTCGGTTGAATGACGGGGATTTCCATCCCTATCATCCTCTCCAGGACCTCTCTTCTAAGGTTCTGTTTACATATCTGTATAGCGTCCTCCTGATGCTGGGGCCGCTTGCAACTCATTCCGAGGTTCCTCCACCTCGTTAAATAATCAAGGGCTATCTCATCTGCCCTCTGCCTTGTTGAGTAGAGCTCGGCCACTGTGACCTCCCTCTCTATAACATGAAATCTTTCTCTGAACTTCCTCTGCATGTCTGACCAGTCGTTGATCGACCCGGCTGGGAGGTTGGAGTACCATTCAAAAGTGAGCCCCGTCAGCGAGGACCCAAAGAACTTCAACAAATATGACTCGTCGGTGGCCAGATCACCCATGACGGTCATGTAGTAAGCAACATGTTCTTTTGGGGATCCCTTCCCGTTGAATTTGTCGAATTTTGGCGGCTTGCTAATCCCAGGAGGGAGCCGCTTGGCAGCATGATGCGGTGGGTACGGAACCCTGTATACATCAAACGCGACGTAGTCGCCTTCACTTCTTTCAGCGAGCTTCAGCTCGATCATTCTCTCCACCATCATTTTATTCATGACGGCTGGATCAACTGGTTCTTGGTAGAAATGTGCCGACTGTGGGTAAGGGGTGACCAGGGTGGTCACCTGCAGAGGAGGACGCAATAGTGGAGGTGTTTGGTGTACCTGTGGTACCACCGGCGGCATCAGCGACTGTGGTGGGCGTTCCTGAGTTGTCGCCAAGCTTAGTTCTGCCGGCTACGGCATGGTATAAAGTGGCGGGGGGTCAATCCGGTTGACGGCTCCCCGTGACGATTCACCATGCATCTCGAGCTGTTTGGAGGCTGAGGCCTGCTCTGTCTTTTCTATCAGTTGCTTCTTCAGCAGCTCCATCTCCTGGCAGTACCTTTGTAGCATCATTAGTACTGTCGGATTCATAGCTGCAGTGCTGGGGATAGCTTCTGTAGTCTCCCCGGATGCAGCCTTAGGTAGGATGTCGAGCAAGACATCTTCTTCTTCTTCTGTCGTCTCACATTGACGGTCAGAATAGTAATCTCATCATATCGTTGACGGTGGGCTAGAGCTTGCTTTTCTTCAGTCGCTGCCAACAGTTTTCTTGCGGCTTCTGCCCTTCGAGTGTTCGGCCCCGACCATCCGGCCATTCGAGCCAGCTCATGAGGATCCCATGGGAGCCCTCCATATTGGCCGGATATGCCAGCCATGTTGTAGGTAAAGATCTGCATTCTTCCTTTCTGTCTATGAACCTTCCTCTTTGCATGCTCCGGGAAGGTTAACCTCTCAAACACTGAGATTCTTTTTCCTTCTTCCCGCCGAGGGGCAGTTTCATCGGCTTCAGCATCGAAGCCATATTCATAACCACTATCGTCGACCGATGATGTCATCCTTCTTTCTTCTTCTTCTTATTCAACTGCCACTGGTGGGTAGTAGTCTTCTTCAGCTACGGCTGCTTGTAGTAGCCATTGTTGGCCCAGCGAGGGGTTGCCTAGACCCCTGAAGTAGTTTCTAACCATGTTGGTCATTTCTTCTTGCCCCCGTTCCTGATGTAGGACTGGGGATAATTGTCGACCTCCCACGGGAGGGATGTAAGCAAGCTGGGCTCGTCCGGCGAGTTGCTGGAATCTTCTTCCCACTGTGGGGATGTTGGCTTGTCGGGCGCATGCCCTGAAGCTTTCACGGCGTGGAGGGTCCACAACCGTCTCTTCCTTTCTTGGGGCCAGGCCCCTTTCTTTCTTCATTTCCGCTCCGTCACGTGCAGGGTGGTGACAGACTGGTGCGTCCTAATGAGCGGGTTGGATATTCTTACGGACCCAAACCTGCTTGAACTTCTTCAGCCTGGGGGCCAGCTTCTCATGGCCATGGTGGCTGGCTTCTTCTTTCTCAGCTCTCCTCCCAGAGAGGGCCTGGTAGGAGTTGTAAACAGGTACGGTGGGAATGACCCGATCTGGGACCACCTGAGCGTCGCGTCTTTCCAGGAAGACGTGAACTCCACCGATCAACATGGATTTGCCAGACACGAAGAGGCATCCGATAACAGTAGCAGTATTCGGCCAGAAGCCTCTACGCTAGCGTCCTCTGGAGTACTTGGCAGGAATGGGGCGGGCCCCATCGGTGATGTGGTGCACCAGGCAGCTGGCGACTTGAATCGGACTCTTGAGCGAGCCCACAGTGAATCGACCTTCTTCGTAATCTCCTCGGCTACTCCGAGGTCTCCACTGGAAGCAAATCAGTTAAGGCCAGCCCCAAAAAGTTGGGGAAGCCTACAGCAGCAGGGAAGGACCCAAGGATAGTGGGCACCACCAGGTACCCATGTTCAGCATGGCCAGCGATGATCGCGGGGCCAAAAGTAACAGCAGCAAGTCTTGATGATGCCATCGTCTACCTGCCACACAAAATAAACAAATGATCAGCAGTCTTTGGGAGGGCCTCGGGGCCCACATATCTCGGCAAAGAGATGAAAGGTGACACCAGTCCCACCGGGCGTGCCAGATAGTGGGTGATGGGATTTGTTCGGTCATTTTATTCTGGGTCGAACAACCAATTAATTAATTAATAATCAATTGATGAGTTGACCACACAGGCGTGCCAGTCACATAAGTGACAGATTTATTATGCCCTCATTCTGACCCATATCGGGCGAGATGGAGATTCGGGTCGGGACCAGCAGTCCGCCATACCATAAAGGCTATGACGTTAATTACATCCCCTATAAGGGAGAAAACCTTTGATTAATTGCCGAGATAGTGGGCCATCCGAGGCCGAAATAAGATGCAAAAGTTGTACGTGACGAAGCCACATGAAATGCTTTTATCTATCATACAAGAGAGGCATGGTTTATTGAGTTGGAAACCCTCGATGCGTGGCAGAGGACATAGATCCAGGGACCACCATCGCACATAGCAAAGACTTCCAGTCGGGTGTAACCCGGCCTTCCGTTAGTGCCATTTGATACACCGAGGGTCCATGCAAGCATATATGCATCAGCATTACGTTTATGATTATACAAAAGCATGGTAATAGAATCATGAAAACAAACAATGATTAATCGAGTTTATTAATCTCCGCCGAGGGAGATGGACATGGTGACAGAGGCATGATAACCAAAGCATGATGATACCCAAACCTAATAATAGAAGCACAATAAGAAAATGGTTTGGACTTGAATAGCCCCCTTTTTATTTGGTTTATTATTGATTGGGGTTTATTGACGTCGACCGTGGGGAGGAAAAGATTGCTCTGAAGACGAGTGAGGGATTAAAATAGTGTGATAGAAAGAACATTTGTTCAAAACCAGCGTGACCAAGCGTAGGAATAAGGTTCCCCGGCGCGGCCAAACGTAGGTAAAGGGGATTAAACCGGCGCGATCATGGCATGGGTTAACCCGGCGCGATAGCCTTGAAGCGCGTCGGATTAGGGTGCGCCGGGCATGAACCAATTGAAATCGTGAGAGTTTGAGTCTAAAGCTAATCTGGTGCGGGGGGGTACCGCGCCGTATTATGGCGCGCCGGATTAAGACCGTGCCGTTCAAGTTGATTTTTTGGTATTTTTGAATCTATTTTGATTTATTAAGATTTTATTGAGGGTTTTGAGGTTAATTGGGTTGATTATTTATTGAATTGGAGTCCTAGACTCTCCAGGAGTAGAGTTATAAGCTCGTGCGAGGTTCATACTCAAGCACGACGGCTAATTGTTTTAAGAACACACGTTTTATTAAGTCCAAACCATGCGACAATTGGACAGCATCTTCCTATCCCTGAAGGATTGTAGGGGAGAAGCAGGGTCATACTTACGTGCGGAGTAAGCCCCTAACAAGCCGGATAGCTCGACGGCGGCCAACAGATCACAATCGGATAGGAAACCCCGAGGACTAGCCTACTAGGGGCACCAAGGTTCCGTGGGCTGAAACGAGCGGATAAGGGGACTAATGAGGGAGGCGACAACCCCGAGGGCTAGCCTACGAGGGGCGCGCGACCCGTAGTCAGCACTATATCCGAGAGAGGGATGACTATTAGGGAAGGAAACCCCGAGGGGTAGCCTACGAGGGGCACGTGACCCGTAGTCACCACAGGGTCCCTAACGACTATGGATTTGAATTGTCAGGCTGAATCCCCTGTTGATAATCACCCTGTGGCCCGTGGGGGATATCCATCACTCACAGATGGAGCACATTTGACCAAACGATGGTTCTGTTAAGCAGTGGGGAATGCCCCCCTCCCCGGATTATTTGGAGAAAGCCAACGGGACTAGCACAAACCAATGACTGCAAATCACAAGCGGGATGAAAGGGGGGATACTCAGCATCAGATGCATTCAATTAATTGACAGAGTATGTTAATGCTCACGGGGTTAAGGACTTAACACTCACGGAGTTGGATAGTTGCTATGCAGATTAAGGGGCAAGGGATGAGTAGGTTGGCACTCATAGAAACTGATATGGGCGGCCCGAACTAGGATAATGAAGCTACAGAGAAAGGCCCTTACAATAATTATCATAACACGACCATTCCGGCTGTGGAGGTGGTTCCCCTTACCTCTTGGCAATGGAATAGTGCAGAGAGGCATCAGGGGAATCGGCCTCAAGTTGGGACGAACAGAGGTGCATACATGGGGATGCCTCTAGCCATAAAACCCATTGTAATACCCCAATTTTTCAAGAAATTAATTAGAAATTAATTAGAAATTTATTAATTAGAAATTCTTTAATAAATAGAATAAGCTAAATTTTGACTATTTTATAAAAATCCAAAAAATTATATTCTTGTAGAGGATAACACGTTTACAAACTTATCTTCTGTGACCAACCCAAATAAAATCTGTAAATATGCCAAATTAGTGGAGTAATCCCAAATTAAACACTTAGTTAACCATACCTTGAAATGTGAAATTCGAGCCCAATACTCCATCAAATGAGCCCAAACCGGTGGCAAATGAAAGGCCAGGATGAGAGGATCATTTCCCCTCTCTTAATCTCTTGAAACCCTAACCCTAACAGATGCAATCGACGGAGTTTGGATCGAGTCAACTTTTGCGGTGGCGTTCACATTAACCCGACTTGCGTGGATGATCTCCAGCGATTAGTGGCTGCGTGTACCGGCGTCTTGGGTTTTCTTTCTCCTTCCTTCTTCATCTGATTCAGGTAGGTGATAGCAAGCAAACCCTACAAATAATATATGGTTGGAAGCGTCATCGTGTCAGCTTTTCATTGATGTAGAAAGCCCTAAATTTTATCAAGTGTTCTGCGAGAATTTTAGATTTTAGTAGAAGCATGTCACATTTAGGCTTATAATTGTTCTCTTTCGATTAAGTGGTAATTTTTGGCTGTAAACACAAAATTGATTCATGCATCTTGTGGAGTTTTTCGTGCTCTTTCTTTTGGTAGTAAAAGCCCCAAATTCCATACTTTATATCGTGCGAATTCCATGTTTTAGTCTAACCCTAGAAACCTTACCGGAGTCGGGCAAGGTGAAAGGGGTAGCGACTTGTCTGGACTTGTACGGCCACACGATAGACCGCACGTCTAAAACAGGTGGCCTGTGTTTGACCGTTTAAAGCTTTCTATCTCTGATCGTTTCCCTAAAACGTGCGGCCGAATACCAACCGCATGTTTGTCCTGCGGCCAGTTTCAGACCACACATCCTTCCTAGCGGCACACTACCGACCGTCTATCTCCAGCAGGCCTTCGGACCTGAGGGGGCTTGAGCGGCCTGTCTATGACCATATATGGAGATGTAAGGTCCAGAACCGACCGCACATCTATAACAGAACAGATTAAATTGTCATTTCAGCATGTTATGTTAGTAGATTAGTGGTTAATGGCATGTTAGCAACACACCTAATAAACTGTAATTCATAACATTAAATAATTCTTGCTGATTTATTTAATTTGAGCTTGATCTTGATTCAGCTTTCCAATAAATGTGAATCTAAATTGTGAATCATTTATAATTGAAATGGCTATTAGGTTTACACTTGTTAACCTTAGACCTGAACCATTAATCTTGAACCATTATTATCCCTTAGAATTGATTTTGGACTCAATCGAACCGCTGTGATTTGAGTCATAGTCCGAATTGGACTAGTAGGGACATGCGCGGCTGATAGTCGACCGCATATCTCCCTGAACGGCCTAGTGGCGACCGTTCGTCCCTAGCTAATGCCAATTAGTCTTGGCCGATTATCCTTGATCTATCTTCGGCCATTTCCTGATTTGATCAGCCCAGTAGACCCTAGGCCGACCAGAAGACAGTGGGCTGAACTCTGGTTCAGTTCCACCCTACCTATGGCAGCCCGGGAGCCCACTTGGGTGAATTTCTAGATTATTGTTAGGCCCTGTGTTGTGCGGCCAGTAATGGCCCGTACAACTTTCAAGCGGACCTTAATTGACCGTTCAATTAATGAGTGGCTCTGTCAGGACCGCATATCCTGTCTTCGATTTTATAAACTTCTAGCCATGTGCGGCCCAACGCTTACCGTTCATGCTGAAGAGCGGCCCTTGATCAGCCGTTCAACCTTGACCTCCCGAGGGCTAACCTCAGCCCAGTTCCTGTTAGTGCGGCCATAGTCGACCGCACAAGTCTTGAGCGGTCCAGTAGTAACTGCATATCTCCCAGAAACGTGTTTTCTCCGTGTTTTATGGTTTTGAATCCAAGAACATGATGGTTCTTGATAACTTGAACTCCTGGATAGAAATTCTGGATAGTATCTCTTCAACTTAGCCTTGGGATGTTCCGAGGTAAGTTTGTACTTGATTGTAATTGGTCATTTTAACTTGATTAAAGTCTAGACAACTTGGGATCTTGGATCCAATAAATCAATGCCAACGCATCATAGGGGCCCGGTCTGGTCTTGGGGAGAGCGCCCGAAAAGTACTTGTGCCCATGGGAGTTTGTAATGACATGGTGAGGCATTGCACCGAGTGCATGACTAGCGTGATGTCTATGACAATGATCTCTTACTTGAATCGTGTTCTACTTGGTTATATTCTTACTTGTTGGCCAATTTCTTACAATTTCCTGTTATTTATATTGTTCATAATCTTGCTATTCTAGTAGTTATATCATTCTGCCATATTGTTATTTCATTTCGTTCTTAGCACTTTCTTTTTATGTTGTTTCATCCGTTCGTCATTTCTTTTCTTCCGTTTCATATAACATGTAATTAATTGGTTAATTACTTACACTTGCCTGTTGTTACCTACTGAGTGTTCGCTCATATAGTTGTTTTCCCCCCTTTCTAGGCAGCTCAGGTGAAGATTCACTGATGGATGGGAGTGGGCAAGAGTGATGACTTGGAGTGTACCAGTTAGTAGATATTGAGATTGTTATAGTTGTTTTACATCTAGCTATGCCTTAGAGATTGTGTTAGTTGTTGTAACGGAGTCAAGTTGAGGTTATGCTTGATTATGTTTAAGTCAGTTTGATGGCTATTGTAATAGATTTGGAGTTATTTCTATTATGTTAATTCTTAGCTTAGCTTGTTATCTTTACTAGCGTTTTCTACTGCCGGTCCCGATATTGCGCGTCAGGGCGTGATAGTTTGGTGGTATCAGAGCCTAGGTTTTCTAATATTCCTAGGTTCTCTAAGTTCTAGGATCCTAAGTGATACCGTAGGACCTATAACCTTGTTACCTATAACCTTGTTATAAGTCTAAGGACCCAACCTGGTGAGATTTGGGTAGAAGACTAGGGTTGAGTTAATAATCTCATTACACAATTATCCATTCTTAATTGAACCTAACTTAACCTATTCCACGCGTAGGCTTTTGCAATGGCAGGAGAACGCGTAGAATGGAGGAACTTGCAGCGTACGGTTCAAGGACTTACTCAGGCTTTGCAACAAGTGGCCCAAGAAGGAGCTGCAAACCATGGCACTGGCGATCTTTATCGAACTTTCGTGGGATGAATCCCCCGCGATTTGGAGGCTCGACTGACCCTGATGAAGCCGAGCACTGGGTTGAAGAGATAGGGAGGATTTTTGAAGTGATGCAATGCAGCGATCAAGAACGTGTCCTCTTGTCGACCTTTCAACTTGAACGTGATGCGAGGACATGGTGGGACGCAGTGAAGGCTACCCTTGGTGATAGACAAGTCACATGAATTCTTCAATGGTAAATATTTCTCTGATAGAGTACAAGAGAAGAAGGCGGCTGAGTTTGCTGCTTTGAAGCAACGAAATCTATCCGTAGCTGAATATGAAGCTCAATTCTCTCGGCTATCTCGTTATGCTACTCACTTGATATCTACCGAGAAGATGAAGGCTAAGCGCTTTCTTAATGGGCTGAAGCTGCAGTATATCAACCAATTGGCACCGATGGAAATTCAAACTTATTCCGAGATTGTGAAAAATGCTCAAGTATTAGAAGATACTCTAGAAATGACGGAGAGAATCCGTGGGAAGAGTGTTAAGAAAGAACAACACCATACAGGTTCTGGGAGTATCAAGCCCGGTCATGGCAGGAAGAGGCCCATTAGCGGGTCTGGTTCATGGAAGGGCAAGATGCCGAAGATTGAAGACAAGAAGCCTGGCCCTATTGTTCCATTCAAGGACGTATGCAAGTACTGTGACCGTCCAGGTCACAAGATAGAGGAGTGCTGGCGCAAGCTGGGTGCCTGTTTACGTTGTGGTAGTAGGGACCACCGTATTCCCGAGTGTCCTCTTTTATCTGAGCAAGCTACCCCGGTGAAACCGCATGGGATCAAGAAGCAGCAAGGCAAGCTCCAGGCTCTATAAGAAGACGAGACAGGACCCGCCGAGGAGGGTGGACTCGTCGAAGGTACTCTTATTATACATGATAAATCAGCTTTTGTTCTTTTTGATACTGGTGCCACTCATTCTTTTATTTCTCAGAGATTTGTGAAGTCTTTAGCTGTGAAGCCAGTTTTGATGAATTCTCCGTTAGAGATTTTGACCCCTATTGGTTCCGGATCAGCAATTTAGTATTTCTATCCTTCCAGTAAGGTCATGATCAATGAACAAAACTTGCCAGCTGATTTAGTCTGTATGGATATGAAGTTTAATGATGTAATCCTAGGAGTAGATTGGTTGGCTAAGTATGAGGCCAATGTTCAATGCAGATCTAGTTCTATGTCTTTCACTGGACACCCTGGACTTTCTTTTATAGGAATTAGATGCCATAAGTCTGTTCCACTTATTTCGGCTCTTCGAGCTGATAAGCTGATGAGGAGAGGATGTAAGGCTTTTCTAGCCTTTGTTTATGTGACCCCTGAGCAGAAGATTGAGATTGAGGACTTTTCTGACGTCCAAGATTTTCCAGATGTCTTTCCTGAGGAACTGCCAGGACTTCCTCCTGAAAGGGAAGTTATCTTTTTTGTTGATCTAATTCCTGGTGCGACCCCTATTTCCAAAGCTCCTTATCGTATGTCTCCTGCGGAGCTAAGGGAACTAAAGCAGCAGTTGATGAAATTGCTTGAGAAAGGGTTCATTCGTCCAAGTACTTCCCCGTGGGGAGCCCCTGTATTATTCATCCGGAAGAAGGATGGTTTGATGAGGTTGTGCATCGATTATCGACAATTGAACCAATTGACTATCAAGAACAAATATCCATTGCCAAAGATTGATAAGTTATTTGATCAGATAGCAGGAGCTCAGTATTTTTCTAAGATCGACCTTCGATCTGGATATCATCAGTTATGAATTAAGGAGGAGGACATCTATAAAACAGCCTTCTGCAGCAGGTATGGGCATTTCGAATTTGTAGTAATGCCTTTTGGGCTAACGAATGCACCTGCAGCTTTCATGCAGCTGATGAACGATGTGTTTCGACCCTATCTTGATCAATGGGTCGTGGTGTTCATTGATGACATCTTGATTTATTCTAAAAGTGAGGAGGAGCATGCTGAACATTTGAGGATGGCATTGCAACTATTGAGAGATCATCAGTTATATGTCAAGTTTAGTAAGTGTGATTTCTGGCTGCAAGAGGTGTCCTTTCTAGGGCATATCATCACAAAAGAAGGTATTTCTGTTGATCCTTCGAAGGTAGAGTTAGTAAAGAATTGGGATAAGCCTACTAATGTGACTGAAGTGAGAAGTTTCCTAGGCCTAGTAGGTTACTACCGAAAGTTTATTCAAGATTTCTCCAAAATTACGGTACCTCTGACAAGATTAACTCGCAAGGAGATCAAATTTGATTGGTCAGAAGATTACGAGCGAAACATTCAGACCTTGAAGGAATGTTTGACTACTGCACTTGTTTTGACTTTACCTTCTGGAGAAGGAGGTTTTGTTGTATACACTGATGCTTCAGGTATTGGTTTAGGGTGTGTACTCATGCAGCACGGGAAAGTGTTAGCCTATTCTTCTAGGCAGTTGAGGAAGCATGAAAAGAATTATCATGTTCATGATTTAGAGCTAGCAGCAGTGGTGTTCACCTTGAAGATATGGAGGCACTACTTGTATGGAGAGGCATTTACGGTATTTTCAGATCATAAGAGTTTGAAATACTTATTTTCTCAGAAGGAACTCAATATGAGGCAGCGAAGATGGCTGGAGTATTTGAAGGACTTTGATTTCTCCATTGAGTATCATCATGGAAAAGGTAATGTTGTGGCAGATGCCTTAAGCCGCAAGCCTATAGCTAAGTTGTCAAGTCTCATGTTACAAGAATAGAAATTGTTGGAGCAGTTAGCTAGTTTGGATCTTAATGTTGACAAGGATCGGGTTATGATTAATCAGATTCAACTTAAGTCCGAATTATTGATGGAAATGAAGTCTCTGCAAGATGATGACCCAGAGTTGGTAGATATCAAGGGAAGCTTGAGTAACAGACCTGACTTCATGATGGCTAATGATGGAAGATTATTATTTCAGGGAAGAACTTGTGTACCTGATGTAGCTGAGATAAAGAGTAAGATCCTCGAGGAAGCTCATAGATCTAGATACACCATTCATCCTGGAGGTACTAAGATGTTTAAGGATTTGAAAAGATCTTTTTGGTGGCCGAATATGAAAAGAGAAGTTGCGGACTTCGTAAGTAGATGCTTGGTTTGTCAGCAAGTCAAGGCTGAGCATTTCAGACCAGCAGGGAAATTGAAACCCCTTGATATACCCCAATGGAAGTGGGAGAGCATTGGCATGGATTTCATTATGGGTCTACCGAGGACTCGTAGTGGATTTGATGCAATATGGGTGATTGTCGATAGATTGACAAAATCCGCTCATTTCTTATCTATTAAGTCTAAATGGACAGTTAACGTATTGGCTACTTTGTATATGAAGGAAGTGGTAAGACTACATGGTATACCAATCAGCATTGTGTCTGATAGAGACTCCAGGTTCACTTCTCATTTTTGGAAAGGATTGCAAGAGTCCTTGGGAACTCGTCTGAATTTCAGTACTGCTTTCCATCCACAAACAGACGGACAGACTGAAAGGACCAACCAGATAGTGGAAGATATGCTTAGAGCCTGCATGATTGACTTTGGAGGTAGTTGTAGTGATCACTTGGCATTGGTTGAATTTTCCTACAACAACAGTTATCAGGCCAGCATTCAGATGGCTCCATTTGAAGCTTTGTATGGTAGAAGCTGTCGATCCCCGTTATGTTGGGATGAGGTAGGTGAGAAGCAATGGCTTGGACCAGATCTCAATTTCAAATCGTCCAAGAACATCCGTATTATCAGAGATCAGTTGAAAGTAGCACAATCAAGACAGAAGAGTTATGCCGACACCAGGAGGAGAACTTTGGAATTTCAGGTTGGTGAGCATGTGTTTTTAAAGGTTTCTCCTATGAGAGGAATTCGAAGGTTTGGTATTCAGGACAAACTGAGTCCAAGATACATTGGTCCATTCGAGATTCTGGAAAGAGTGGGGGAGGTCGCTTACCGTTTGGCACTACCACCTCAGTTATCTGGATTACACAATATTTTTCATGTGTCTATGTTACGGAAATATGTGTATGATCCCACTCACATTATTCAGCATATGGACTTCGAATTGAAGGAAGATCTGACTTATGAAGAAAGACCGATCAAGATTCTGGATCGGAAGCAACAGCAACTCAAGAATCGTTCCATACCGATGGTTAAAGTGCAGTGGAGTCGGCGTGGAACGGAAGAAGCTACTTGGGAGTCAGAAGATACTATGCAGAGACAATACCCTGACTTATTCTAGGTGAGATGTCTCACTCCCTCTTTTTATTATTAAGTGCATTGAATTTGGAGGACCAAATTTCTTAAGTGGGGGAGGGTGTAATTCCCCATTTTTTCAAGAAATTAATTAGAAATTTATTAATTAGAAATTCCTTAATAAATAGAATAAACTAAATTTTGACTATTTTATAAAAATCCAGAAAAATTATATTCTTGTAGAGGATAACACGTTTAACAAACTTATCTTCTGTGACCAACCCAAATAAAATCTGTAAATAGGCCGAATTAGTGGAGTAAGCACAAATTAAACACTTAGTTAATCATACCTTAAAATGCGAAATTCGAGCCCAATACTCCATCAAATGAGCCCAAACCGGTGGCAAATGAAAGGTCAGGATGAGAGGATCATTTCCCCTCTCTTAATCTCCCAAAACCCTAACCCTAGGAGATGCAATCGGTGGAGTTTGGATCGAGTCAACTTTTACGGCGGCGTTCACATTAACCCAACTTGCGTTGACGAATACTCCACGCATAGAACCCTCCAGAAGGCGTGTCACCTATTAAAATGAAGCTCTCTAACCCTAGAATCGTTTAGAACCAGTGGCGGCTGCAGAGGAGCTAGATCAAGGGAGATCTCCAGTGATTAGTGGCTGCGTGTACCGGCGTCTTGGGTTTTCTTTCTCCTTCCTTCTTCATCCGATTCAGGTAGGTGATAGCAAGCCAAACCCTATAAATAATATATGGTTGGAAGCGTCATCGTGTCAGCTTTTCATTGATGTAAAAATCCCAAAATTTTATCAAGTGTTCTGCGAGAATTTTAGGTTTTAGTAGAAGCATGTCACATTTAGGGTTATAATTGTTCTCTTTCGATTAAGTGGTAATTTCAGGCTGTAAACACAAAATTGATTCATGCATCTTGTAGAGTTTTTTGTGCTCTTTCTTTTGGTAGTAAAAGTCCCAAATTCTATGCTTTATATCGTGCGAATTCCATGTTTTAATCTAACCCTAGAAACCTCACCGGAGTCGGGCAAGGTGAAAGGGGCAGCGACTTGTATGGACTTGTGCGGCCACACGATAGACTGCACGTCCAAGATAGGCGGCCTGTGTTTGATTGTTTAAAGCTTTCTATCTCTGATCGTTTACCTGGAACGTGCGGCCGAATACCAACCGCATGTCTGTCCTGCGGCCAGTTTCAGATCGCACATCCTTCCTGGCGGCACACTACCGACCGTCCATCTCAAGCAGGCCTTTGGACCTGAGGGGGCTTGAGCGGCCTATCTGTGACCGTATATCAAGATGTAAGGTCCAGAACCAACCGCACATCTATAACAGAACAGATTAAATTGTCATTTCAGCATGTTATGTTAGTAGATTAGTGGTTAATGGCATGTTAGCAACACACCTAATAAACTGTAATTCATGACAGTAAATAATTCTTGCTGATTTATTTAATTTGAGCTTGATCTTGATTCAGCTTTCCAATAAATGTCAATCTAAATTGTGAGTCATTTATAATTGAAATGGCTATTAGGTTTACACTTGTTAACGTTAGACCTGAACCGTTAATCTTGAACCATTATTATCCCTTAGAATTGATTTTGGACTCAATCGAACCGTTGTGATTTGAGTCATAGTCTGAATTGGACTAGCAGGGACATGCGCGCTGATAGTCAACCGCATATCTCCCTGACCGGCCCAGTGGCGACCGTTCATCCTTCGCTAATGCCAATTAGTCTTGCCGATTATCCTTGATCTATCTTCGGCCATTTCCTGATTTGATCGGCCCAGTAGACCCTAGGCCGACCAGCAGACAGTGGGCTGGACTCTGGTTCAGTTCCACCCTGCCTATGGCAACCCGGGAGCCCACTTGGGTGAATTTCTAGATTATTGTTAGGCCCTGTGTTGTGCGGCCAGTAATGGCCCGTACATCGTTCAAGCGGCCCTTAATTGACCCTTCAATCAATGAGCAACTCTGTCAGGACTGCATATCCTGTCTTCGATTTTATAAACTTCTGGCCTTGTGTGGCCCAACGCTTACCGTTCATGCTGAAGAGCGGCCCTTGATCAGCCATTCAACCTTGACCTCCCGAGGGCTAACCTCAGCCCAGTTCCTGTTAGTGCGGCCCATAGTCGACCGCACAAGTCTTGAGCGGTCCAGTAGTAACCTCATATCTCCCAGAAACGAGTTTTCTCCGTGTTTTATGCTTTTGAATCCAAGAACATGATGGTTCTTGATAACTTGAACTCCTGGACAGAAATTCTGGATAGTATCTCTTCAACTTAACCTTGGGATGTTCCGAGGTAAGTTTGTACTTGATTGTAATTGGCCATTTTAACTTGATTAAAGTCTAGACAACTTGGGATCTTGGATCCAATAAATCAATGCCAACGCATCATAGGGGCCCGATCTGGTCTTGGGGAGAGCGCCTGAAAAGTACTTGTGTCCATGGGAGTTTGTAATGACATGGTGAGGCATTACACCGAGAGCATGACTAGTGTGATGTCTATGACAATGATCTCTTGCTTGAATCGTGTTCTACTTGGTTATATTCTAACTTGTTGGCCAATTTCTTACAATTTCCTGTTATTTATATTGTTCATAATCTTTCTATTCTTGTAGTTATATCATTCTGCCATATTGTTATTTCATTTCGTTCTTAGCACTTCCTTTTTATGTTGTTTCATCCGTTCGTCATTTCTTTTCTTCCGTTTCATATAACATGTAATTAATTGGTTAATTACTTACACTTGCCTGTTGTTACCTACTGGGCGTTTGCTCATATAGTTGTTTTCCCCCCTTTCTAGGTAGCTCAAGTGAAGATTCACAGATGGATGGGAGTGGGCAAGAGTGATGACTTGGAGTGTACCAGTTAGTAGATATTGAGATTGTTATAGTTGTTTTACATCTAGCTATGCCTTAGAGCTTGTGTTAGTTGTTGTAACGGAGTCAAGTTGAGGTTATGCTTGATTATGTTTAAGTCAGTTTGATGGCTATTGTAATAAATTTGGAGTTATTTCTGTTATGTTAATTCTTATCTTAGCTTGTTATCTTTACTAGCGTTTTCTACTGCCGGTCCCGATATTCCGCGTAGGGGCGTGACACCCATAGAAACTAGCGAGCAAGGCATGGCCACTACATCAGCATAAGGGACTCGGGGAGGGGGGTCATTTCAGCAGCCCATGGCATTCCAGGGGTATATTCAATGTCGAGAACCCGAATTCAAAGATCGAACACACTAGGGGAACAACCGGATTGCCAAATTGAGAGAAGAGTGGGAGAGAGATACAACATCAATCATTCAATCTCTTAATGCACAAATAACATTCTTCCTGTTAACAGGAGGCGAATACATGAGCCATATATCGTTCGGCACCGATGTTGTCGCACGAACGGCCGTTTCATTACTTACAGGAAGAGATCACAGGGGAACAAAAGTGGAGAGATGGCGAGGGGGGGAGAGATAGGCTCATATCATCGCCCTTCCCCCCCTCTCGCTTACATTGAATCAGAAGGGAGGAATCGGGAGAAACGTCGGAAAGAAAACCGCATAACCCACCTAGAATCTTCTTCCCAAAATAGAGTATCGGACTCTCGCTCTTCTTCTCTGGCTCCGGAGGACTTCAGGCAGAGCACAGGAGGACGGCGGCGAGGGGACTCTCAACGGAAACCCTTCTTCTCTCCCAAGGAAACCCTCTCTCCCTCGAGTTTGATTGGCTCTCCGGCTCTCTCTCCCTCAAGCAATCACCAGTAATCTCTTCTCCCCTTTCTCCTTTTTCCTCTTTTTTTCTTGGTCGAACCACGTAGCACTAAATATAGGGGGTCTAAATCCGGCGTGGAGAATGGCGCGCCGTGGAAGGGGCATCCAATAGCTTTTTGCGCGCCGGAATAAGGGGCGTGTAAGGGAGTGCGCCGGAATTGAGCGCGCCGTATTAATTTCTTTCGCTTGACGCGGGTTAGCCGGTGGGTCCAAGGATGGTTCCGGGAGTCACCATGACCATGCATCTCATTGCGGTTCTACAAAACCTTCACGGGAACCTCTGACAAAGCTCTCGGGACGACGTACGGCCCTTCTCGAACCTCGAGTATCTTCAGCTTGAACACGCGGGTTTTTTGCTCACACGGCCTTCAGCACTATGATTCGTACAGCTGGCTCGGCCTGACTCATGCTCGAAGCTTCTTGAGGGGTGGGGTAATACCTGGAATACTTTCGCCTTGACTGGGTGATCATTTGGCCACTAATGGACCCAACTTGGTGAGAAGCCGTACCCGTGCCAGGTAATTGGGGCCTTCTATTGACAGCGTCTTCGGTTCCTTGTTCTGAAGGACCAAGGACGTTCTTTCACCTCGGGAAGATCTTTCAATAAGGTGGCGGGCCACCAGGTATGCCATTATCCTTGGTCAGACAATGGCTATGATTTATGCGGCACGATTGAAGTCAATGCCGATTCATTGGGCAGGCTTGGTCGCACTGCCGGTTGGTTTTGAATTCATCTCGATTCTCCTGAGGTGAAGTCCCCGGTGTTCATACAGGGTGACCTAAGGCTCTGGTAGCTTGAGAAGGCTTAGTGTGTTGATATCATTCAACTTCTGTGCTTCAGTAGGCCGTATCATTCGTCTTTGAGGCTTGATCGCCGTTAATCATATTTTGAGTGCCAACAGGGTGGTGGCAATGGAGCTCTCATGGGTGGAAAAAGAATGTCCTCCCTGAGGAGAAGAGGTCCTTGGGGTGGCCCTCCTCGGTGTGAAACATCTCCCTCGGATGGGGAGAGGACGTCCTCTATGATGGGGAGAGGACCTGGGGACTTCGTCGATGGCACAGGGTTCAGACTACCGGCTACGACCTCCTTAGGCTCAGGCAGGAGTCGCGTCCACATCCTATCTCTCCTATCCATCCGGTCCATAAACATTTGCAAGAGGTCGTCTAAGGTGCAGGTTTGGACTAGGGGCGTCATGTTGGGTTTACTTATATTCAATTGACCTAGTGTTGGGTCTAGGCTCATCTACGTATGGGGCTCTTTGCCTCCGACTATGACCCACTTGGTTGGAGGTGACTGGGTGGGGTCGGTTGGAGGTGACTGGGCCGGGTAGGTAGACTCTTATAACCTCATTCTTCATCTTACGCCATGACTCTATAGGCAATTTCCTCTTAATTTCCCTTAAGCATTCTATGCCCCTCCATTTTTCGGCAGCTTCGTGAAAAAGCCACTTTGTGGCAAAATCAACTTGCATGGCATCGGACATAATGTAACACTCAAAGTATTCATCCATAGCGGCTTCCCACTTTAGGTCGTCGCTCGGGACTTTGGAGCCATAGAAGTCCGAGGCTTCGGGCCTACGGAGGTGGAAGGCTTGGATTCCCCATCCTTGGGTGTGTTGCCACCATTCATGTGATGTGGGCTTTTGGGGATCCATGGGACACGGGGAGCTATAGGATGGCCATGTAGACACTAGGTGACAAAACAAACTGACTCTCTAATGGATTAGACACGACCCTAAAATAACAAAGCAAAGTTGGAATGCAGACTCGACTACAAACCTAGACTCAACCAATATCCGATACGTGGCAGAGGTTTGATCCGAAGACCGCAATCACGCAAGTGTGTACCTTCCCAATAGGCATAACCTATCGTTCCGGAGACACCTTTTAATATACCGGGTAAAGGATGCAATGAGACACCTTGGACTGAACCTTAGACTCAAACCCGCTCTGATACCATTTTGATGTGGGACGGGACGCGAATCGACACCAATTTGATTGCGAACCTTGGACTCTAGGTGAACTCGCGACTCGTCCCTGGCGAGGGAAGCGCACGGACGTGCGCGGTTGAGAAATAGACAATGAGCTATGGTGGTCAACTCTCTTTTTTCGTGCCCGGATCGGGTCACGGGACGGGTTTCGCTCTCACTCTCACAGCGGTGATAAAATTATAACGAGCTAAGTTCCCATCACTCATACAGTGGCATATGAAAATATATGAGATAAGCAAAATGCCAAAGTAGGGAGCGGACACGATACCTCCACGCTCTGGGCGTGGGGAAGGCGACCCCGGCCGAAACTCGTACTCCTGGTGTACAGTAAATAATTAATTACAGCAGTTAATTCTATTGCTCACTCCACACAGGGAGGTAAAGGGCTACACATGGGACCCGGGAGTAGCGAACTCGGGTTGACGGGCAGCAAGCCACAAGGCTCTCGGACGGGAGACGGGCTGCTGGTCTGGCTCGGTTCTACGGGGCCCGCGGGACAGCAGGCGGGTCCGGTTGCTGGGACGGCGGTGCCCGGGCATCTCCTTGCTGCGGCGGCCGGCTGGGACACTGCTGAGGGGTTGCTGGTCGATCTCCGGGAGCGGCGGTCGCCGAATGTGAGCCGGCGTATTTTACCAGGATTAACCGGCGGACTGCTCTGCTGGCCTGTTCACGGATCAGATTTGTGAACCTCCACGAAAACAATTATTGCACCCAGATCCGGAGGCGGATCGAGGCGAGATCAGTGCCGTTGGACAGAGAACTCAAATGGCTACAACATAAATTAATTTCACATCCATCCAAAAAACGGATTGGAAATGAAAACCATTATTCCCCAAGTATGTCTGCTGGCTCAGATTACAGATAGTCAAGACAGAACAAGATCTGCCTGAAAATGAATTTTTAACCACAGGGGAATGGTAAAACTGGATCTTGAGAATTTTATGGTGGGTAGAGGGGGATCTGTGGGACGTGATCAATTTTTTTTGGATTTTTTGGAGATGGTTAGGGGGCAGGAAAAATAGAAGAACAAGACACTGTCCTGCAGATCTGCTGATTGGCAGACTGTCAAGGGTAGAACTAAAAGACTGGAAAAAATAGCAAATGACGTCTGATTGACACGAAATTTAAACTGGGAGGAGGTAATAACAAGAGGAATGATCTATCAAAATTTTAGGATCATCATATACACGGATTGGGAGGACCAACCTTTTCTTTGAGCTTATGTCTTGGATCTCGGAATCCTGGATAGCACTTCAAAGAACGGGTTGCGGCGGCTCGACGGTGGCACGAACGGAGGCTGCGGCGGCGGTGGCTGGAAGTCACATCCAGCAGAGGTGGTAGATCTTGAAGTCACACCAAGATTAGGGCTTCACACCCTAGAAAGGGGCAGCAATCGCTGCTGCAAGGGGAGAGGAGAGAGGGGGCGCCCAAGGCTCCAAGAATAATTCTTGATTTTCTTCTCATTAATCTTTGAAAATATGTAAAATACATGGGTTTTATATGAAATGTAAATAACCTAAACTATCCTCAAATCTAGGGTGAGGGAGGGGTACTTAGGGGAGAGAAGAATTTTCTCCCATGTGGTCAAATACAATAATTATAAAAAACTAAAAGGGGGAGATTATTTAAATCCCACATGGGGACAAGGGAGGGGGCGCCCCCCTCTTGGAGTCAACAAGGGGGGCTCGGTCAAGAGTCTCCCTTGGACCATGGACCAGCCCCACATGGGCCCTAGAGAGTCTAGGTGGTGTAATGGGAGAGAGGGTGGGGGTCCCGACGGGCCTACGCGGCCTTTTTGCAAAGAAACCCATTGACTTGGCCCAAGTAACCCATTGGCTTATACTTGCCATACAATTGTAAACCCAATTGACATAATGATATAAATGTAAATAAAAAAGTTAGTGGCCTTGCTTTTATGTCCCCATCACGTTCTCATGCTTGAAATTTCATAAATGTATAGTTCATACCTTAGTTCTTGTGTTACTTTGGTTTTATTCGCATATTTTATCGCATTCCTTTTATCTCACCTTCTAGAGCTAAAATGTTAATTAATTTAACATTGCCATCATGTTGATACGAAGATACCTACTGGACGAGTGTGCTCATTCCCTACTTTCCAATCTTTTTAAGAAAATTCTAGCGGGTCGGATTCAGACTGCTCAAGTGGCGAGTCCGAGAGTGATTAAAGTTTGAGAGAAGACTTAGAGAGTCATGAGTCCAATTGTAATTTACATTCCTTCACTGTAATAGGTGGTGAAGTTGATCATGTTATACCATCTTTTGTTTTCATGAGTCTAGTTAGGTCAAGACAGTCGAAGTCAAGTGTCCTTGTAAATGTATGATTTATTATCAATAAAGTTGAAGTTTTAGTATGATATTGTGCATTCATTCTTCTATGTGGATGTGTTTAGCACTCTGATTGTCTTGCTATCTTGAGGCTTATCTTGTCGGCTGTTCACGTTCCTGAATCTCTTTCATTGTACGTATATCTCGGGACGTGACAAGGCTCACATTTGACTTAGGTTCCTTTCGGCAGCTGATGAAGTTTTCCGTGAACAGCTTGTTCAGCTGCTGGAAGGAGGTGATTGTCCCAGCAAGCAAAGACTCGAACCAGGTTCGAGAATTCTCCCGGAGGGTGGTGGCATACACCAAGCGCTTCACTCTTTTTCTTCTCTCTCCCTTTTATTCCTTCTTTTCTTTTGTTCTTCTTTTGTTCTTTTTCTTTTCTTCTTCTTTTGATGCTCGGGTTTTTACAACCCTGTTTGTCACGCCCCGACCCTTTTATTACAGTGGAAGACTAGCTCGAGGAACGTGAACAGTCGGCATGGTAAGCCTCTTGCAAACAAGAACGATCAGAGCGCAAGACAATCACACATAAGATGCAATTGCACAATAGTTTAATCAAACTCCAACTTTATTTCATTAATAATCAAAATATCCAAATACAATGACTTTTCAACCTTTACTAACCTATCAGACTCAAAGAAAAAGGAAACTACAAAGACTCGATCTAAACATTATTGACTTTCCTAAGTCTTTACTCTCTGTTTGATATGGCTTTTACTCGATCTTGGACCCGCTACTTGTATAACTCGAATCCAAATTCGTATAACTTCCATCTCCTGAAAAGATTATAAAATAGGTAATGAGCACACTTGCCCAGTAGGTATCTTTGCATCAACATGATTAACAATATTTAAGTAATTAGTATTTTAGCTCTAAAGAAATAAGGTAAAATCATGCGAATGCGATCAATCATGCGATTAAACCAAAGTAACACGATGATCATGTAAGATAGAATGAGCAAGCATGAATGTAACAAGAATATGATATGGCCTTTCATGAACAAGAATGTACTAGAAAGTCATGTATCAATCAAGAATGTACTCTTCACTTAGTAGCAAGTACTTCGTGAATTTCTGTCGAATAACATGTAACAAGCTAGAAAGTCATGTGCGTGTCGTGGATTTTCACTTCACGAGCCGTGGATCTTCACTTATTTATCGAGAATGTACTCCCAGCGCAATGCGACGCCAGTAGCATCATACCCCATAGTTTATAATAGTATGTTTCCGACAATCAGTCGAGGGGACTAGCATAGAGCCCTTGAACACAATCAGTGCTCGGTCCGCATCTTCAAGTATAAATCAAGCTACTTCCACGCATGTAAACAATATGGCCAAGCATGTACAATTTCAACGATAGGTTCAAGATAAAGTAATCCATCATAGGAATGCTTCTATTTGAATTAAAGAATTTCAATGAACATATTAAAACTAGGTTATGCCATGAAAATAAATCGGCAGCATAACGGTTCATTTCTTAACTTTCATAATTTAAGATTAAGTATCTTGAACAATATGACAAGTCCTAGACCATCAATAATATATCTAGGAACTTTGGAATATCAACCCTTGGGTCAAACCTCAGGTTAAAGTATTGTGACGGTCAATTAATGGGCTGTTACATGAACTTGACGTTCTATAACTGGGCCGTTATAATAGATTGAATCCAGAAAGAATAATTGGACTCAGTGAATATGACGGTTATATGCTGGACCGTTAGATGAGCCTGGCGATCTAGTATTAGGCCGTTACATAGTAAAAACCAGAAAACATCGATAGTGCTTTCTAATCAACTAGGCTTGTACAAACAACTCGGCGTCGTAGTGGGAATCCCAGGCTCGCGGAGAATTACGGAGGCCTTGAAACTAGATTTCCTAGTCCATTGGAAGGAATATCCAATAGAGAGGTCCTCAAGTTCAAGAATATGTTCCTATAGTGCAAAAGTGTGAACTAATGATCATATACCGGAATATATGACATATACTTTAGAGAATTGACTCTATAGATAGAAAGAATGTGTAACAATGTGAATCCAAGATAAAACTCCGTCAATACATCAGTAAAAATCATGTTTTAATACAAAACTATAGAGTTTTAGCAATGAAATTAACATGTACTTTAAAATAACAAAAGTGATTTAAACGTACATGAATCAATTTATAAACTCAAAGTTATGAAAAATAGGTCAAACTTAGATAACTAGGCTTATTCATAAGTAAATTTGACTATTTTTAACTCTGTCTCGAGTTGACAGAACACAGTTATTCTGACGGTCGAACATGGGCGCGTCACAGGGCTATGACGGTTTATCGTGGAGCCGTTAGAGTGTTGTAACGCTCCGATTATGGTCCGTCAGAGATAGCAGAGTAGCTTATGTATAACATGGAGTGCGATGGCTTATCGTAAGGCCGTTACGTCTCTCTGACGGTCTAACTAAAGGCCGTTAGAGTCCTGTTGACAGGAAAGTAAGAAGATAAAAGACTATGCCTTGAAACATGTCATGCTTTGAAAGGACTTAACTAATCTAGTCATGATAAAATGAAGTATAGTCCATCTAGATGCATAGGTTGCAGTGAATGAACAAGAGAATATCTTTTATCTTCATTTAAGGCTAAAGACATGCATGTATGTATAGACTTACTAAAACATGAAATTCAAAGTCTATGATGCATGGAATTAATGAAAACCAGAGGGCTTTTATCCCTAACATGATATTCTTGCCATTCATGAGATGACCTACCTCTTTACTGGGCTTTCAACTTCCAAATTGGGACTGCAAGACACGCCCTAGTTCTTTCCTTCCAGTGAGTTTTCAGTAACTTCACGTCGCTCTAACTTCTCAATCTCTTGACCTAAGGACGTGAAATTTTGAGGGTAAGAAGGTGAAACTAAGGGGAACAGAAAGTTCTAAAGACACTTAGGCTAATTACCTCGTTTTGGTGCTCTAATCTCCTGATCTTCAGTAGACTTTCGCTCAGATTCCTGGGTTGCTATGGTCGAACCAGCAACTTTGGAAGCTTCAAACTTCTTGTGTAGTTGATCTCCTAGCACTAAATTTTGAGGAAGATTAGTCCTATGTATAAGGAATAAAAAGTTCTAAAGAACTTAACCGAAATACTATCTCCTTACCTTAGTTCCACGCGAGCCAATGTAAGGGTCGCGTAGGTCAAAACTAGGGTCTATTTATAGGATTTTGCTAGAGTTTTATGGATTAGATCGATTCTAGAGTCCTTGTTAAGGCTTAGATCGACTTTTGAGAGTCCTTAACACATTTACTAGTCCTCCCATCTCGATCCCAAAGTGATAAACTAGTAAAAATCTAATCTTTTTGCTTGTTCTTCCATTCACGGAACTAACAGAGTGTAACGGTCGTGTATTAGCGCGTTACATGACTGTGGCGGTCGCACGATAGACCGCTACGTCCACCGTTCGCAGAATTCAACTTAATTCAAACTCTTTAATTATTTTATCTACATAATTATCTAATAAAATGGTATTTATCCTTAAAATTCATGAATAAGCTAAATATCCTTGTAGAATATGGGCCAAATTTAATGGGCTTGGCCTTTAAACCTTTTGGGTTCTATTTATCAAAGCTGGACTAATATTTTAACATAATTGGGCCTTATAATCAGTTTATGCAACGACCCGAGAATCTGATTATCGGGAAAGCCTGATAACCCGAGACTCGCACCGCCACCCACGAGTCTGAAGACTCGGAAGGGTTAAAAGGATGGTGTGGAGACTACACAAGTATCACAAATAATTGTAGAAATTAAACAGTTATGTAATTAAGCAAGAAATAAATTAACATATTACATGATACATGGTCCACAAGATAACAATAAAATAACAACAGTAGTAGTAGTCCACAACTAGTACAGAGACAAAAAGAAAAGTACAACTACACAGGACATACCCCGGCTCTGACCTCTGGCACTAACGCTGGGCACCTGAACCACGCTGAGCCTCAGACGCGCTCCCGTGAAGCCTCGCCTCGCCTGAAACACGGTGAAAACACGCAGGGAATAAGTCTCAAAATAAGAATCAGTAGGGATCACTCGAAGCCTACCTCGCAAACGGAGAAACCGCTACGCTAGTAATAAGCGAGTACCTCGGAAAGGAAAGCCCTGCCATCTACAAAACACCGGTCTCACGGCACGAAAATCGACACACGTGCCACGGTGAAACGACCGGAACACCACGGCCAACACGATAAAACCCGAAGGTCGAAGTCACAAAGAATGACTGACAGTCTATCACTCCCGACTCGATAGGAGTACCTCACACTAGAAGCACAGTCGGTAGCGTCCCCTAACATCTTATACCGCACCGCGGGTGAACTGTCTGACGTGGTAGCGCCTACCAAAGGCACAGACACAGTACAAGTAACCGCAAAGTAAGTGACTAGCTGGGGTCACGCTCGTCAGCGCGTGTCCACTGCCCCCAACCACGTGTGCACACACAGACTGTGCGTCTCGGGTCTGGCCCTCTGACTAGTTTTCCCCTCAGTCGGACTCTAGCTGGTAGACGTGGGGCCCGACGGAAACCAATCTAAAAACCATCCTCAGGGTAAGCCGTACACCTACGCCCAGGTGAGAACAGCACACGCGTACTGGTGGGCTACTACTAGTGGAGGGTCACTAAAGGAGTAGACTCTCAAGTCAACGAAAAATCACGTCCGCATCCAACGACGTACGGGGACCATCCCACGTACCAGCACCGTCGCATGGCGACCACGGTCTGCAAAGAAACGGGACTCCAAACCACTCGGTGCAGCCCTGAGCCTGGCGGTCTACTCTAGACGTGCCACAAGCTCTAACGGTCAAAGGGTGGACCGTCACAGCCATCTGACGGTCCAACATAGGGGCGTCAGACCCTCAGTGCAAAATAGCGTGTGACGTGCCTACCCTGGTGCGTCACAGTTTGTGACGCGCCCGGCCTGGTGCGTCACAGGATAAGAGGAAATCGACTATGACGTGTGCCACTCGGTGCATCACAACCTGTAACGGACCAACCCTGGTGTGTTATAGTGTGAGAGAACGTCAACTCTGACGCACCCACACAGGGGCGTCACAAGGCTGTGACGTGCCAGGTCTGGTGCGTCACATTCGTTGACCCCCAACGGTCAAAAACCAACGGTCAAGCCAACAGTCAAATCGTCCCTGACGGTCCAACCCAGGCGCGTCACAGCGCCGTGGCGGTCTATCGTGGGACCGTCACAGCCCACAGACCCCCAGTTCGCTAAAACAGGTCTGTGATGCACCCACCTAGGCGCGTCACATTGTGTGACAGCCACTGGAAGGACCGTCACACCGACCCGACGGCGAAACGGCGTGAAATGCCCAAAAATTCCAACCACGCCCCCATGCCTCCGCAGGAGAGGGGAAAATCAAAGGGGAAGACCCCTAGCATGCTTCTAAGTCATCAAAATGTGAAATCATGGCCTAAAATCATAGATCGGGTGAACTCTCCCAAAATCATGGTTTTACCCTCTCGGCATGGAATCGACCCCTCTCGGCCTCACACAGGGCTAGAAACCACGGAAATGAAACGCGGAGAGCTAGGAAATGTCACCCTACCTCAAATTCACCCCAAGACGCACCGGATCGTCCACGAATCATGATGAAAGCTTTTAGAAATCCCACTCCTTCACGCTTCCCATGAGCACCGCACGCCCACGAGATCGCCTCGCCGCCACCCACGTCGCCGCGCCGTCGCCCCGCCGCCGTCTACAGTCGGAGAGAGGCCCGCCGCGTCGAAATGGGAGAGAGAGAGGGGAAGAGGGGCGCTCACGGTTGGGGGAGGAAGAAAGAGGAAGAAGAAGAAGGGTGGGGGAGAGAGAGAAAAAGAGTGATATTTATAGAAAATCTAGAAATTCTGAAAAATACCAAAAAATTAAAAGTTACAATTCCGCGATCCTCGGAACGTATCGATCGCAACGGTACCACTCTCGCCTAGGTGAACGACCTGATTCACCCGCAACGAGGTTCCGAAAGAATTGCCGAAACACACATCGGAAATCAGAAAACACGCGCGAAAAAGCCGCGAACGAACTCCGGGCCTCCGAAACAACTCCGAATCGTGCCGACCCGAACATAAAAAATGTCTGAAATAAAATTTTGGACACAACAGAGCCGGAAAATCTGAGAAACCAGATCCGGGACCCCCGAAGAAGGATCCGAAAGGTCCGAGATATTACATCCCTCCCCCCTTAAATGAATTTCATCCTCGAAATTGAGAACAACCCAAGGGGAAAGAAGAGGAAGACTCACTCAAACAGGTACGGGAACTGTTGACGCATCTCGTCCTCACCCTCCCATGAAGCCTCACCACTAGAGTGCCACTGCCACACCACCTTAACCAAGGGGATGACCTTATTCCGCAGACGCTGCTCTCGCCTATCCTCCACGCGGATGGGAAACTCTGGGAGAGAAAGATCTGGAGTCACCTCGGGCCAAACAGAAACCTCAAGCACATGAGAGTCATCGGGCATATACTTTCGCAACATCGAGACGTGAAACACATCATGCACCGATGCCAACTCAGGGGGTAACTGCAACCGATAAGCTACCTCACTGATGTGCTCTACAATGGAAAACGGACCAACATAGCGGGGACTCAGCTTCCCACGTTGTCCAAAGCGCATCACCCCCTTCATCGAAGAAAGTCTCAAGAACACACGATCATCAACGGTGAATGTGAGGGGCAGCCTCCTCCGGTCAGCATAGCTCTTCTGCCGACTCTGGGCTGCCAACATGTTCTGACGAACCAAGTGCACAACATCCACACACTGCTGCACCAACTCCGGTCTCGTCAAAACACGCTCATCGACCTCGAACCAATCAAGTGGAGTCTGACATGGACGCCCATACAACGCCTCATAAGGAGCCATGCCGATGCACGAATGATAGCTGTTGTTGTAGGCAAACTCCACCAACGGTAGGTGGTGAATCCAACTCCCCTGCCACTCCAGACAACAGGATCTCAACATATCCTCCAAAGTCTGAATGGTCCTCTCCGACTGATCATCTGACTCAGGATGGTACGTTGAGCTAAATGTTAAATCCGTGTCAAGAGCTCGCTGGAAACTCCTACAGAATCCAGACGTGAAGTGCGGATCCCGATCCGACACAATGGAGATGGGAATCCCATGCAACGGAACGATCCGCTCCACATAAAGACGTGCCAACTTGGGCACACTCCAGCTGACTTTGACCGGTAACAACTGAGTCACCTTTGTCAGCCTATCCACCAGCAACCAAATACTGTCCTACCCACTCGGAGTCCTCGACAATCCCACCACGAAATCCATGGTCACGTGGTCCTATTTTCACTCGGGAACATCCAAGGGCGGGAGAGTACCTCCCGATCGCTGATGCTCCGCCTTCACCTACTGACAGGTCAGGCACCTGGCCACAAATTTGACAACATCTCTCTTCATGCCAGGCCACCAGAACTACCTCCGCAAGTTTCGATACATCTTCGTCGCACCCGAGTGTACGGTGTACCTGCTCCCATGAGCTTCACACAACACCGCACGACGAACTCGCTCCTCGGTTGGGATGTACATCCTACCATGGAACCTCACAGCACCGTCCTCATCGAGCTCCACATCAGCCATGGCCAAAATCCAAGGCAACTTAGAGTCTGCATGCTGAGCCTCTGTCACCTGACAATGGATAGCAGGCGTGACAGTCAGACTCGCAAGCACTGCTAACCCTAGCTCTTGGGGAACCTTGAGCCTGAAAGACACTTCGGGCACTTGTTACCAGAGCCTCCACTTCTTCAACATCAAGGCATTGATCGCAACCTTCCGACTCAAAGCATCGGCGACGACATTCATCCTGCCCAGCTGATAAGACAGGGTGAAGTCATAATCCTTCATATACTCCATCCAATGCCTCTGCCTGAGGTTAAGGTCCCTCTGCGTGAACACATACCTCAGACACTGATGGTCAGTGAACACCTCGAACTTCTCACCGTACAGATAATGCCTCCAGATCTTCAGCGCGAAGATCACAGTCGCCAACTCCAGGTCATGGGTAGGGTAGTTCTCCTCGTGGGGCTTCAACTGCAGAGATGCATACGCCACCACTCTACCATGCTGCATCAACACATCACCTAAACCGACCCCGGAAGCATCTGTACACACCACAAAACCTCCCAATCCAGAAGGTAAAACCAACACCGGAGCTGAGGTGAGCAATCTCTTCAGTTCCCTGAAACTCTGCTTACACTCATCAGACCAGACGAAAGGCACATCCTTCCGCGTGAGCCTGGTCATCGGGGTCGCAATGCGAGAAAAATCCTGGATAAATCGACGATAATAGCCCGCAAGCCCCAAGAAACTTCGGATCTCCGTAATAGACCTCGGCCACTGCATTACTACCTCGACCTTTGCAGGGTCCATGGAAATACCATCACCAGAAATCACGTGCCTCAAAAAGTGCACCTCATGAAGCTAGAACTCGCACTTACTGAGCTACACATACAACTGGTGATCTCGTAGCGTCTACAGTACCACACCCAAATGGTACGCGTGCTCCTCGACAGATCGTGAATAAACAAGGATGTCATCCACAAATACGACCACGAACTGGTCCAAGTACGGATGAAACACCCTCTGCATTAAGTCCATGAAGGCTACGGGGGCATTGGTGAGCCCGAACGGCATCACCAAGAACTCATAATGCCCATACCTCGTACTGAACGCAGTCTTCTACACATCGGACTCGTGAATCCTCAGCTGATAGTAACCGGACCGCAAATCAATCCGCGAGAACACTCGAGCAGACTGAAGCTAGTCGAACAAATCATCAATCCGTGACAATGGATACTTGTTCTTAATGGTCACCTTATTCAGCTGCCGGTAGTCAATGCACAATCGCAAGCTACCGTCCTTCTTCTTCATGAACAACACGGGCGCACCCCAAGGGGAAAAGTTAGGACGAATATACCCCTTGGCCAGCAGCTCCTGTAACTGCGCCCTCAAGTCCCTCAACTCAGCGGGGGCCATACGGTAGAGAGCCTTCGCAAAAGGTCCCGTACCAGGCACAATCTCGATCACGAAATCGATCTCCTACTGGGGAGGCAATCCAGGTAAGTCCTCCGAAAAAATATCGGGAAACTCGCACACCACCGGAATGTCCTCGACATCTAGACACGGCTGGTCTACCAAGACCATAGAAGCGAGAAAACCCTGACAACCCGCACCAAGCAAACGGCGAGCTCGAATCGCAGAAATAAGAAAGCGGGAAGAGGAAGACCTAATACCTTGGAAATAGAAGGTGGGTCCACGAAGTCACCGAAAGTAAACTCTCTTCGAGCCATAATCCACCAAAGCATGATGTGCCTCGAGCCAATCCATTCCCAAAATCACATCAAAGTCTTGAAGCGGCAATGCATAGAGCCTAGCCGGTAAACTCCGCCCTTCTACTCACATAGGAGCCTCATCGAAAAAATACGGAGTGATCATAAAATCACCCGAAGGCAACTCCACTGCTAAATCACCGGACAACTGGGTCACCGGCTCCTCGATACTTAGCGCGAAATCCTCCGAAATAAACGAATGAGACGCGCCAGAATCAAACAAAACCCGAGCCGTAGAACCCAAAATCTGAACGGTACCTTCCACGAGCTACGATGCCACTACCTCTGCGCTGGTCATATGTGTAATCTAGCCTCGAGCTCTCTGCCTGCCTCCCACACTCGCTGACCTGGGTAGCGGCCGATATTGTCCCTGCTGCTGCTGTGGCCTCTGCTGCTAGGGAACCTGCTGCGGCTAAGGAAACTGCTGCTGCTGCTGCCTCTGAGGACAGTCACGCGCCATATGCCCTGGCTGGTCACACCGGAAACAAACTATCGACGCTGTGCACTGCCTGCCTGGATGGTACTCGCTACATCGTGGACATGGTCTTCACGATCCACCCACTGATCCCTGAGGCTGAAAAGGAATCGACTGTTGTACACTACCCGATGATGCCTGCCCCTGATCCTTGCGCTTCTTATAGAAACTCTTCTTGAGAAACTTCTTGACCTTAGAGCCAAAAGACACAGATCCTGTCACCGACGCTGCCAGTGCCGGTGCTCCTGAACCACCCGATGCATGCTGAAAAGAACCCTGCTGCTGGGTAGCCGACTGCTAGCTGCGACCCGACAAGGACTGCCCCTGAAAATCGGTCCTCGAGTCCTCTACATATCCATCTCCAAAGAAGCTGCCACACGAGACGCTATCTCTAAACCAGTGGCCGCATTCACGATCAAATGGTGCCTCAACTCCTGCCTCAAGCCCTGTACGAACTGTGCAGTCTTCACCCTCTCATGCTCCATGATATGAGGTGCATAATGACCCAGCTCAATAAATCGGGCCCTATACTGCAACACAGACATGTCACCGTAGACCAGCTCCAAAAACTGACGCATCCTCTGCGTAGCAATATACTCTGAATAGTAGGCACACTCGAAAGCACTGACAAACTCACTCTATGCAATCTGCTCGAGGGGACGTGATCGAAAAGACGTCTTCCATTTGGAAGACCACCACTCCCGAGCCGTGCCCTGCAACTAGTTGTAGGCCAACATCAACTTGTCCTCCGCAGTACACCACATGGAACTGAACACCCGCTCCATCTCGTCGAGCCAACTCTGAGCCATATCAAGGTCTGGCTGACAGTCGTAGTAAGGTGGATGGAACTGCATGAAATCCCTCACTGCTCGGCCTGGCCCACCCCTGGTCGATGAGCCCTCATCAGCCTCTTCGCCCAACTATTGCGACATAAGCTGGTACATGCCACGGAAGAAATCCTCGGCCCCCGGAAACCTCACAGTATACACTGCCTCGGTGGCCGCTGGTGGCAGTCTCCTCTGCTTCTCCTGAACCTCCTGCTGGATCTCCTGACCTCCAGCCGACTGCCCCTGCTGAGAGCGAGTGCTCTGCCTTGGTGCCATGCTCGCTCCTGAAGCAAAAGATAGAAAACACGGAACAGCAAGGTTAAGAAAAACACACGATGCCGATGCCAGCGTCAACTGTACATCATCGCTGTGGACTAGTGGACCACCATAATTACTTATCATTCTCGTATAATCCCACAACCGCGCTCTGATACCAGCTGTAACGACCAGAGAATCCGATTACCGGGAAAGCCCGATAACCCAAGACTCGCACCGCTACGCACGAGTCCGAAGACTCGGAAGGGTTAAAAGGATGGTGTGGAGACTACACAAGTATAATAAATAATTATAGAAATTAAATAGTTATATAATTAAGCAGGAAATAAATTAACATTTGATACATGGTCCATAAGATAATAATAAAATAATAACAGTAGTAGTAGTCCACAACTAGTATAGAGACAAAAAGAAAAGTACAGCTACACGGGACATACCCTGGCTCTGACCTCTGGCACTAACACTGGACACCTGAACCACGCTGAGCCTCAGACGCGCTCCCCTGAAGCCGCGCCTCGCCTGAAACACGGTGAAAACACGCAGGAAATGAGTCTCAGAACAAGACTCAGTAGGGATCACTCGAACCCTACCTTGTAAACGGAGGAACCGCTACGCTAGTAGTAAGCGAGTACCTCGGAAAGAGAAGCCCTGCCATCTACAAAACACCGGTTTCACGGCACAAAAACCGACACACGTGTCACGGTGAAACGACCGGAACCCCACGGCCTACACGATAAAACTCGAAGGTCAAAGTCACTAAGACTGACTGACAGTCTGTCACTCCCGACTCGACAGGAGTACCTCGCACTAGAAGCACAGTCGGTAGCATCCTCTGACGTCTTATACTGCACTACGGGTGAACTGCCTGACGTCGTAGCGCCTACCAAAGGCACGGACACCGTACAAGTAACCGCAAAGCAAGTGACTAGCTGGGGTCACGCTCGTCAGCGCGTGTCCACTACCCCCAACCACGTGTGCACACAGAGACCGTGCGTCTCTGGTCTGGCCCTCTGACTGGTTTTCCCCTCAGCCGGACTCTGGCTGGTAGACGTGGGGCCCGACGGAAACCAGTCAAAAAACTATCCTCAGGGTAAGCCCGTACACCTACTCCCAGGTGAGACCAGCACATGCGTACTGGTGGGCTATGACTAGTGGAGGGTCACTAAAGGAGTAGACTCTCAAGTCAATGGAAAACCACGTCCGCATCTGACAACATATGGGGACCGTCCCACGTACCAGCACCGTCGCATGGCGACCACGGTCGGCAAAGAAACGGGACTGTAAATCACCCGGTGCAGCCCTAAGCCTAGCGGTCTACTCTTGACGCGCCACAGGCTCTGACAGTCCAAGGCTGGACTGTCACAGCCATCTAACGGCCCAACACAGGGGCGTTAGACCCTCAGTGCAAAAAAGCATGTGACGTGCCTACCCTGGTGCGTCACAGTCTGGTATGAGAACGTCAACTCTGACGCACCCACACAGGGGCGTCACAAGGCTGTGACACGCTAGGTCTGGTGCGTCACATGCCTTGACCCCCAACGGTCAAAAACTAACGGTCAAGCAAACGGTCAAATCGTCCCTAACGACCCAACCCAGGCGCGTCACAGCGCCGTGGCGGTCTATCGTGGGACCGTCACAGCCCATAGACCCCCAGTTGGCTAAAACAGGTCTGTGACGTACCCACCTAGGCACGTCACATGGTGTGACGGTCATTGGAAGGACCGTCACATGGTGTGACGGTCACTGGAAGGACCGTCACACCGACCTGACGGTGAAACGGCGTGAAACGCCCAAAAATTCCAACCACGCCCCCATGCCTCTACAGGAGAGGGGGAAATCAAAGGGGAAGACCCCTGGGGACCCCTAGCATGCTTCTAAGCCATCAAAACGTGAAATCATGGCCTAAAATCATAGGTTGGGCGAACTCTCCCAAAATCATGGTTTTACCCTCCCGGCATGGAATCGACCCCTCTCGGCCTCACACCGGGCTAGAAAGCACGGAAATGAAACGCGGAGAGCTAGGGAACGTCACCCTACCTCAAATTCACCCCGAGACGCGTCGGATCGTCCACGAATCATGATGAAAGCTTTTAGAAACCCCGCTCCTTCACGCTTCTCATGAGCACCGCACGCCCACGAGATCGCCTCGCCGCCACCCACGTCGCCCCGCCGCCGTCTGCAGCCGGAGGGAGGCCCACCGCGTCGAAATGGGAGAGAGAGGGGAAGAGGGGCGCTCACGGTTGGGGGAGGAAGAAAGAGGAAGAAGAAGAACGGTGGGGGAGAGAGAGAAAAAGAGTGATATTTATAGAAAATCTGGAAATTCTAAAAAATACCGAAAAATTAAAAATTACATTTCCGTAATCCTTAGAACGCACCGATCGCAACGGTACCACTCTTGCCTAGGTGAACGACCCGGTTCACCCGCAACGAGGTTCCGAAGGAATTGCCGAAACACACACCGAAAATCGGAAAAAACGTGTGGAAAAGCCACGGACGCACTCCGGGCCTCCGAAATAACTCCGGATCGCGCCGACCCGATCATAAAAAAAGTCTGAAATGAAATTTCGGACACAACGGAGCCAAACACTCTGAGAAACCAGATCCGGGACCTACAAAGAAGGATCCGAAAGGTCCAGGATATTATAGTTTAAGCTTTATAAATTCCTAATAAATTCTAGAAAATTATTAAAATAATCTATAAATTATTTATATAAATTTTAGGGCACTACACCCTCTCCCACTTAGAAGAATTTGGTCCCCAAAATTCAATACATTGATTATATTGAGTGTGTACTTACAATTGAATAATTCTGGGAATCTTTTTTACATAGCTTCTTCTGTTTCCCAAGTTGCTTCGGATGGCCATCATTTCTTCCATTGAATTTTGACCATAGGAATAGCTTTATTTTTTAGTTGACGCACTTCCTGTTCCAGAATCTTTGTTGGTGTTTGTTCGTACGTCATATCCTTCTGAATCTCCAAATTATCGTAAGTGATAACATGGTAAGGATCATATACATACTTTTTCAACATAGAGACGTAAACCACGTCATGAACTCTTGCTACTTGTGGGGGTAAAGCTAATCTATAAGTCACTTCACTGACCCTTTCAAGAATTTCAAATGGGCCAATGAATCTTTGAGTTAGCTTACCTTTAATGCCAAATCTTCGAATACCACGACCCAGAGAAACCTTTAGATACACATGATCTCCTACTTAAAACTCCAAGTCGCGCCTTCGATTATCAGCATAAGATTTCTGCCTATCTTGAGCAATCTGCAATCTTTCTCGAATGAGTTTAATTTTCTCTGAAGAATCCCTGATAATATCGGGGCCTAGAATTTGCCTTTCCCCTATTTCATTCCAACATATCGGTGATCTACAGCTTTTTCCATATAAAGCTTCAAAAGGTGCCATCTGTATGCTGGCCTGATAATTGTTGTTATATGCAAATTCCACCAGAGGCAAGTGATCATGCCAACTTCCTCCGAAGTCAATAGCACAAGCCATGAGCATATCTTTCACCACTTGATTTGTTCTTTCAGTCTGACCATCAGTTTGTGGATGGAATGCTGTGCTAAAGTTCAGTCTGGTCCCTAGTGAATGTTGTAGACCCTTCCAGAATTGCTATGTAAATCTAGGATCTCTATCAGATATGATAGTGACAGGGACACCATGCAGCTTGACAATTTCTTTTATGTATAAGGCTGCTAGAATGTCCACAGACCATCGACTTTTGATTGGTAGAAAGTGTGCCAATTTTATCAATCAGTCTATGATTACCCATATGCCGTCGTGTCCACCCCTTGTCTTTGGTAAACCCATAATGAAATCCATTCCTATACTTTTCCATTTCCATACTGGAATATCTAAGGGATGTAATTTACCTGCGGGTCTAAAATGCTCTGCCTTTACTTCTTGACAAGTGAGATAGCGAGACACGAAATTAGCTATTTCCCTCTTCATATTGGGCCACCAGAAATTTCTTTTGAGATCTTAATACATTTTTGTACCACTTGGATGAATTGTGTACTTGGATTTATGTGCTTCATCTAGGATCAGTTTCTTCGTATCCTCATGATCTGGTACACATATTCGGCCCTTAAATAGCAATGTTCCGTCATTAGAAATAGAAAAATCTGGCCTTTATTCTATGTTAGCTTTAATCTCTAGTAATACGTGATCATCATTTTGCAGCTTGACCAAATCTTCTATTAGTGTAGGTTGAGCTTGAATATTAGCAATGAAACAATCTTCTTCCTTCACGTCAATATCTAAGTTCAACTGAGCGAATTGAGGAATAAGATTAGTCATACTAATCGTGAGACTTGATAACATTCCCATTGATTTTCTGCTGAGTGCATCTGCTACAGCATTAGCCTTGCCAGTATGATATTGAATAGCAAAATCAAAGTCTTTGAGATATTCTAACCATCTCCTCTGTCTCATATTTAACTCCTTTTGAGAGATTAAGTATTTCAAGCTTTTATGGTCCGAGTAGACCGTGAATTTCTCTCCATAGAGATAATGACGCCAAATTTTTATGGCGAAAATGACAACTGCTAGTTCTAAATCATGCACGGGATAATTTTCCTCGTGACGTTCCAATTGTCTTGAAGAATAACAGATTACCTTTCCTTTCTACATGAGGACGCACCCTAAGCCAATGCCAGACGCATCCGTATATACTTCGAATCCACCACCTTTCACCGGTAGTGATAGAATAGGAGCTGTAGTAAGATGATTCTTAAGAGTTTGAAAACTCTTTTCACATTCCTTTGACCAGACAAAATGATTTTCTTTTCTTGTAAGTCTAGTTAAAGGAACCGTAATTTTTAAGAAGTCCTTAATGAATCTTCTATAATAACCAGCTAGACCCAGAAAGCTCCTTACTTCTGATACAGTCGTTGGTCGGCTCCAGTTTCTGACAACTTCTACTTTAGAAGGATCCACAGTGATACCTTCTTTTGAAATAATGTGGCCTAGGAATGAAACTTCCTTGAGCCAGAATTCACACTTGTTAAGCTTGGCATAAAGTTTATGTGCTCTAAGTGTTTGCAAAGCTATCCTCAGATGTTCTTCATGCTCCTCTTTTGTCTTGGAATATACCAGGATGTCATCATTGAAGACAACGATGAAGTGGTCCAGATATGGCTAGAAAACATTGTTCATAAGTTGCATAAATGCTGCTGGGGCATTTGTTAATCCGAACGGCATTACCACGAATTCATAGTGGCCATAACGACTTCAAAAAGCCGATTCATAAATGTCTTCTTCTTTAATTCTAAGGTGATGATAACCTGATCTGACGTCAATCTTGGAGAAATACTCTGCTCCCGAAAGCTGATCAAAGATTTCATCAATACGCGGCAACGGATACTTATTTTTGATTGTGAGTTGATTCAGTCACTGGTAGTCGATGCATAGCCTGAGAGAGCCATCTTTCTTCTTGATAAAAAGAACTGGCGCACCCCAGGGGGATGTGCTAGGTCTGATGAAACCTTTGTCTGGTAGTTCCTGCAACTGTATTTTTAGTTCGTTAAGTTCCGTGGGGGACATCATGTAAGGGGCTATAGAAACATGTGCTGCTCTCAGAATGAGTTCAATGGTGAAGTTTACTTCCCTCTCAGGTGGTAAACTAGGTAATTCGGATGGGAACACATCTGGGAACTCATTTACACAAGGGATGTCTGCTATGATGATTTCCTTGGACTCGGTAACAATGATAGAAGCAAGAAAAGCTTCACATCCTTGCGAGATAAGTTTGCAAGCGTAAAGAGAAGATATGATAGTGGGATGTTTCCTATACTTGATGCTAAAGAAAGAAAATCTTGGAAGATCGGGTTTTCGAAAGGATATAATCCTATTTCAGCAATTAATATCAGCATCATGCTCTATAAGCCAATCTACCCCTAAAATGGCATCATAACCTTTCATGTCAAGGCATACTAAATTTGTGGGGAGATTATGATTTTTCACTGTTACCTCACTATCAGGATAATACTCAGTAAGCTTTGTTCTAGAACCTAAAGGTGTAGTGATAGCAAGATCTGAATGTAAGGGAACTGATGCAATTGGTAATGTTTTCACAAAAGTAGTGGAGATAAAAAAATGAGAGGCACCAGTATCAAGTAGCACAAATGCAGGACGGGAACAAATTTGAAGGGTACCTTCCATAAGTCCACCATCCTTAGGTGCTTCTTCTTCTTCTAGAATAGCATTGAGGCGAGCTTGCCTCTTACGTCCTTCACCAGACGATTGATCCTTCATAAGGGGGCAATCTAGAATACTATGCTCCATGCTTCCACAACGTAGACACGCACCAAGGCGCTTCCAACATTCTTCTACCGAATGGCCGAACTTTTCACAAAATGTGCAAGCCGCCGTGACTTGCTCCTTCTCCTCTTTGGCTTTTTTGTGCTTCTGGGAACTTCCACTGTTCCCGCTCCTAGATCTTTTCTTATTATCACAGCTTTTGTAGGGTTTCGTGATGCTAAATTTCTCCTTCTTATAACGCCGATCAGATCGTCGGCTAGACTCTTCTCCTTTTCCTTTCAATTTCTCGACCTTCTCTAAGGTCCTTTCGCATAAATATGCCCGCTGAACCATCTTCGCATAGGTACGGATGTTTTGGGTCCGAGCTGCTAAATGAAGCCGGGCCATAACCCGTCCATAAATCGATTGGCCTTCAATAAATCGGTACTGATTAAATGCGGTGCATAAGGTGCTATCCTAGAGAATTGAAGTTCATACTCCGCGACTGTCATCATTCCTTGATGAAGAGAGGCAAACTCCTTAGCTTTTCTTTCTTTGACATGTTCGGAAAAGTACTTAGCATGGAATAGAGTGAGAAAACCGTCCCATGTATAAGGTGCATCAGTCGGAGGTGTAGGTACTGACTCCCACCATGTGCGTGCCTCTTTATTGAGTTGGAAGGTTGCGAGATGCACTTTTTCTTGGTCCATGTATTGAATAACATCGAAGATATGATTCATCTCATCTATCCAGGTTTCTGCCTCATCCAGATTAGAAGAACCGTAGAACCGCGGAGGGTTTAAGCTCCGAAAATTGCGATGCAAGTCACCAGCCCTTGCCCCTGCGCCTGCCTGGGCCATAGTTTGTAATGCCTGAGTAAGGATGACAACAGTTTGTTGCATGCCACCCCAATCTACGCGATGTGCCATTGCAATAATGAGGTACCTGAGAGAAATAACAATTTGTTAATTCTCATGGAATTAGAAAGAGATTAATCTTAAAACTAATTAACTATCCTTTCCCGGGCTCTACCCGAGTCTCGCATGGGTGAGGAAATTTCTTCCTTAGTTCATAGGTAGGGGTCCTTAAACATTGGACTTATCCTAGGACATTACTCTTTTTCCTAAGTCTGAGACTTAGGCTCTGATACCAACTTAACTGTCACGCCCCAAGTCTTTTATTACAGCGAAAGACTAGCTCGAGGAACGCAAACAGCCGACATGGTAAGCCTCTTGCAAGCAAGAACGATCAGAGCACAAGACAATAACACATAAGATGCAATTGCACAATAGTTTAATCAAACTCCAACTTTATTTCATTAATAATCAAAATATCCAAATACAATGACTTTTCAACCTTTACTAACCTATCAGACTCAAGGAAAAAGGAAATTTCAAAGACTCGATCTAAACATTATTGACTTTCCTAAGTCTTCACTCTCAGTTTGATATGACTTTTACTCGCTCTCGGACGCGCTACTTGTATAACTCGAATCTGAATTCGTATCACTTCCATCTCCTGAAAAGATTGGAAAATAGGAAATGAGCACACTTACCCAGTACATATCTTCGCATCAACATGATTAGCAATATTTAAGTAATTAGCATTTTAGCTCTAAAGAAATAAGGTAAACTCATGCGACTACGATCAATCATGCGATTAAACTAAAGTAACACAATGATCATGTAAGATAGAATGAGCAAGCATGAATGTAACAAGAATATGATAAGGCCTTTCATGAACAAGAATGTACTAGAAAGTCATGTATCAATCAAGAATGTACTCTTCACTTAGTAGCAAATACTTCATGAATTTCTGTGGAATAACATGTAACAAGCTAGAAAGTCATGTACGTGTCGTGGATTTTCACTTCACGAGCCGTGGATCTTCACTTATTTATCGAGAAAGTGCTCCCAGCATAATGCGATGCCAGTAACATCATATCCCATGATTTATAATAGTATGTTTCCGATAATCAGTCGAGGGGACTAGCATAGAGCCCTTGAACAGAATCAGTGCTCGGTCCGCATCTTCAAGTATAAATCAAGCTACTTCCACGCATGTAAACAATATGGCCAAGCATGTACAATTTCAACGATAGGTTCAAGATAAAGTAATCCATCATAGGAATGCTTCTATTTGAATTAAAGAATTTCAATGAACATATTAAAACTAGGTTATGCCATGAAAATAAATCGGCAGCATAACGGTTCATTTCTTAACTTTCATAATTTAAGATTAAGTATCTTGAACAATATGACAAGTCCTAGACCATCAATAATATATCTAGGAACTTTGGAATATCAACCCTTGGGTCAAACCTCAGGTTAAAGTATTGTGACGGTCAATTAATGGGCCGTTACATGAACTTGACGTTCTATAACTGGGCCGTTATAATAGATTGAATCCAGAAAGAATAATTGGACTCAGTGAATATGACGGTTATATGCTGGACCATTAGATGTGCCTGGCGATCTAGTATTAGGCCGTTACATAGTAAAAACCAGAAAACATCGATAGTGCTTTCTAATCAACTAGGCTTGTACAACCAACTCGGCGTCGTAGTGGGAATCCCAGGCTCGCGGAGAATTACGGAGGCCTTGAAACTAGATTTCCTAGTCCATTGGAAGGAATATCCAATAGAGAGGTCCTCAAGTTCAAGAATATATTCCTATAGTGCAAAAGTGTGAACTAATGGTCATATATCGGAATATATGTCATATACTTTAGAGAATTGACTCTATAGACAGAAAGAATGTGTAACAATGTGAATCCAAGATAAAACTCCATCAATACATCAGTAAAAATCATATTTTAATACAAAACTGAAGAGTTTTAGCAATGAAATTAACATGTACTTTAAAATAACTAAAGTGCTTTACACGTACATGAATCAATTTATAAACTCAAAGTTATGAAAAATAGGTCAAACTTAGATAACTAGGCTTATTCATAAGTAAATTTGACTATTTTTAACTCTGTCTCGGGTTGACAGAACACAGTTATTCTGACGGTCGAACATGGGCGCGTCACAGGGCTGTGACGATTTATCGTGGATCCGTTATAGTGTTGTAACGCTCCAGTTATGGTCTGTCAGAGATAACAGAGTAGGTTAAGTATAACAGGGAGTGTGACGGCTTATCGTAAGGTCGTTACGTCCCTCTGACAGTCTAACTAAAGGCCGTTAGAGTCCTGTTGATAGAAAAGTAAGAAGATAAAAGACTATGCCTTGAAACATGTCATACTTTGAAAAGACTTAACTAATCTAGTCATGATAAAATGAAGTATAATCCATCTAGATGCATAGGTTGCAGTGAATGAACAAGAGAATATCTTTTATCTTCATTTAAGGCTAAAGACATGCATGTATGTATAGACTTACTAAAACATGAAATTCAAAGTCTATGATGCATGGAATCAATCAAAACCAGTGGGCTTTTATCCCTAACATGATATTCTTGCCATTCATGAGATGACCTACCTCTTTACTGGGCTTTCAACTTTTAATTTGGGACTGCAAGACAAGCCCTAGTTCTTTCCTTCCAGTGAGTTTTCAGCAACTTCACATCGCTCTAACTTCTCAATCTCTTGACCTAAGGACGTAAAATTTTGAGGGTAAGAAGGTGAAACTAAGGGGAACAGAAAGTTCTAAAGACACTTAGGCTAATTGCCTCGTTTTGGTGCTCTAATCTCTTGATCTTCAGCAGACTTTTGCTCAGATTGCTGGGTTGCTATGGTCCAACCAGCAACTGTGGACGTCAAAAAAAATGATGATGATCATATGGCATGCACGTCTCAGCACTCAAGAGCGAGTCAAAGACGGGAAGGCCAAATAAACCCTATGCTTCCTCCAAGAAGGATGAATACCTACCCGGTGCTCTGCCACCCAATAAAGAAGCCCCTCGTGCTGAAGAGATGGCCCCGGCTCTCCAGTCGGCATTGCCGAAGGCCGAATAAAAAGAAACTCAGGAATTTGAACATGTGTTCGGCACGCGCCGGAGATCACTCGAAGTTCCAAATCGGGATGCAGAGGCCCTGAACTAAACACCCCGGAGGCGGTGCATTACAACTAAAGCAACACGGGAGGACAAGCGTCCATCCGAATAGCCATGAAGCCGAGACGAAGTCTAAACCGGCGTGGCCTACACTTAAACCGGTGCGCCCTTGCTTTGGCCTTAAACCGACACGCCCATGCTTTGGCCTTAAACTGCCGCGCCCTTGCTTGGCCTTAAACCGGCGCGCCCCTCCATCAACCTTTAAACCGGCGCACCCCCTTGTGTACTGCTAATCCGACGCGTACAACTCCGCTCCGTTTTAACCAAAGGGCCATCCCATCTATACTCCGATGCTCTGTTTCCTGATGAATCTCACACGAAGTCCAGAGAGGAGAAGAGCAGTGCATTCAATGCCCGTCCCATAGCCATTTAAAGACCGCGGAGCTGTGCACACCCCAACTCGACAGTGCAACGGTGGTAGCAGCAGAGGCCAGCAGCGACAGTGGCAGCAGCAGTAGATCTCCCGACAGACCTGTGAACATCCCGTCCTTGGACGAATGACAGGGTACGGCTCGAGCTAGCAGCAGCCAGCGCGACGAGTCGACTCCCGATGCTGATGCGAATGAGGCAGAGGTGGCGGGAACCCTCCCCCCACTGGCCATCCTTCGAAGAAAATGCAACCCGCCCTATATATATGGGGAGCCCGTTACAAAAAAAGAGAGAAGCTCGAACCCCCTGGAGGGTGACTGAAGAGAGAAGAGAAGGCCACCCGAAGAGAAGGAAGCTCCATCCATCCACGCCGGAGAGGTGAAGAGAAAAGAGTGAGGGTGAGAGGTGAGTCGGAGGGGAAAGAGCCTGTGCTCTCTTCCCCTCCTCCGTCAATGTATTCTCCACCCCTCCATCGATGTATTTTTTCCTCTCTCTCTCTGATGTAATCCCCCTTTTTTCTTGTATTTTGGTTTTTTCCCCTTTCAGTGGGTGAATAAACATAGGGTCCTTCTCAAGCTCGGTGCTCTTCGTGTAGCCTCCTCTCTCCTCATCTTTTCTCTTGATCATCCAGGGTCCTCGAAGCCTGCCTCTCCGTGGCATGGCCTTCTAAGGAACCCATCGAAGGGATGAACACTCATAGCCTCTCATGGCGTACATTCGTCCCCCCTTACGAAACAATCACCCGTGAGCTATAGGAGTTCTTGAAGGCTAGTCCTCGAACTTCATACACTCACTTATGGGTTATCGGACCGCCCTGAGGTCTGCATTTTAAGGTTCACCCCGGAGCAACCCGTTTGGTGTTCCCCTACTCTTCTCTGGCAAGCTTCAGTCCGGGGGAGGTGCTGCCCAATTTTCGCCAGGAATAAATGAACTAGCTGGACTCCTTCCTACCAAGAACTGCCCAACTCTGAAGCTGCCTCTGAAGTAAACTGAACTGCCCTGCACAACAAACTCTTCTAATAAAACACTCGAATCTTCATGCTAATCCACCTTAATAAACAACTAAAACACTTAAACTTTCTCTCCACAAACTTAATCTACCAATTCGGTGAACAAACCAATCAACAAATTAACTTGCAGTTGAAAGAAAGAAGAAACAGAGCACAAAAGAATGAAAGAAAACCTCATAGAACCTATCCCGACGTGCTCCTAATCCGGCGTGGGCTAATCCGGCGCGGTACCCCCCCCCCCCCCCGCGCCGGTTTAGCTTCACACTCAAAACTCCCTCCGTTTTCCTGACACTTATCCGACGCGCCCCTCTTCCTTCTTGGCCATTAACCGGTGCACCCCTTGGCATCCCTCCATCCGGCGCGCCCCTTGGCATCCCTTTATCCGGCGCGCCCCCTTGCATAGCCCCCCTTTAACCGGGGCGCCTCACTATTCATTACCCTATTCCGGCGCGCCCCTGGCCCCTCTTCCTTCTTGCCATGTAACCGACCCCCCCTTAACATCTTTAACTGGCGCGCCCTATTACAGCCATTAAACCGGCGCGCCCCTTGGCATCCCCCTATCCGGCGTGCCCATTTGTTTCCTTAAACCAGCGTGCCCCATAAAAGAAAACATCAGTTAGCTAAATAGAAGAAAAGGGTTGAAACTAATGAATAAAACAAAAGAAGGAACCTAAACTAATGAATGAGAACGAAAGAACATGAATCACCCTCATGAGAATAAACAACATAATGAATCACTCTTATAACCCCGCGACCTGACCGCGCAGGTCGATCCGCGTGCGAGGGCGCACGTTGGCGAGTTCGGGCTTCACACTTGACAATTCACTTCCCCGGACTGTGTGTGAAGATAAAAGCAATGACGCCCCGTGGCATCAGACGTAGTCCTCAGAAACCCCGATATGGCCATAGTCTGCAACCACCTCGGGCCAATAGATCATCAGCTTGACTCACCTCCATCGGGATCCAATCCCGCATCCACATTAACCTTGCCGTATCTGCGGCAGACATTCATACGGTTTTGTCACCGTCTTTTATGTTACAAACACGGACTTCTGTCCGAATAAGAAATGGTCCGTTAGTGACCGACATATATATACCGGGATTTAATCCCGCACCTGCATTAAACTTGCCATACTCACGGTAGACATTCGTATGGTTTGGTGAAAAGAAAAGTAATGATGCCCCACAAGATCGGACTTGGATCTCGGGAGCCCCCGCCCGGATGTGACCATGATCCGAACTTATCCCGGGCCGATAGTTCGTTAGCTCGACCCGTCTTCATCGGGATCCGATCCCGCACCCACATTAAACTTGCCGCACCTACGGCAGACATCCGCACGATTTTATCGTCATCCTTGACGCTACTAATACGTACTTCCATCTGAATAATGAATGGTCCGTTAGTGACCGACATATATATCGGGATCTAATCTCGCACCCACATTAAACTTGCCATACTTGCGGCAGACATTCGTACGGTTTTGTCGTCGTCTTCGATGCTTCAAATGCGGACTCTCGTCCGAACAGTGAATGGTCCGTTAGTGACCGACATACGTATACCGGGATCTGATCCCGCATTTGCATTAAACTTGCCGTACTCACGGGAGGTATTTATACGGTTTGTCACCATCTCTTACGCTACAAACATGGACCTTTGTCCGAACATAAAGTTGTCCACGAGTGACCGACAAAATCTGAATGGGACGAGAAGGCTCTCGTCATCCCCGTACCCTTTGCATGGGAATATCAATAAGGCCTCCGTGGGCCATGCTTAGACCTCGGGTCCGCCCCGATCATGGTCATTGCCTGACCCATATCCTCGGCCTATAGCCCGCTCTCTTCGAACTCATATTGGTCCTCAGATCTGGTCCCAGGACATCCTCCCATTGCCCCCCTTGGCACCGAAAATATTGACGACGCCCACGCGATCCCGACTTCGACCGTGGGGGCCCACCGCAGTATGGTCGTAGCTTGATCTTGCACCGGGCCGACAAACTTATCGATTTTCGACCGCTCTAACCGGGATTTAACTGAACGTTTCCCGTCCCTTTGAACAATAAATTTGACGTACCCCGGCATACATATGCTCCAGTTTTCCCCGTGATGATCACGATTCTCTGAAGCCGGACGCTCGTCCGAATATCAAAATGGTCCCTTGAGTGATCGACATCTTTCGAATGCTTGCTTCCCTAGACATAGGGCTTTCCGACTGATTTGAGACCGCTTTCGGCTCGTTTCTCTCGATATAGCTTCCTGGCCATGAGGCCCTGATTCTCGGCGATTAATCAAGGGTGTTCCCCTCTCCGAGGGGATGTAAATGACGTTGTGACCTTTATGGCGCGGCGGGTTTTGGTCCCGACACGAACCACACAATCATCTGATTAGTCAGATCGAGTGCACCATGGGCTTCCGTGAAGCCCGAATAAATCGTCACTATGTGACTGGCACGCCCACGTACTTAATAAACCCAATAAACAAATAAACGACGATTTTAAATAAAAAGTGCGTCCACAGCAACTTTGGAAGCTTCAAACTTCTTGTGTAGTTGATCTCCTAGCATGAAATTTTGAGGAAGATTAGTCCTATGTATAAAGAATAAAAAGCTCTAAAGAACTTACCTGAAATACTATCTCCTTACCTTAGTTCCATGCGAGCCAATGTAAGGGTCGCGCAGGTCAAAACTAGGGTCTATTTATAGCGTTTTGCTAGGGTTTTATGGATTAGATCGATTCTAGAGTCCTTGTTAAGGCTTAGATCGACTTCTGGGAGTCCTTAACACATTTACTAGTCCTCCCATCTCGATCCCAAAGTGATAAACTAGTAAAAATCTAATCTTTTTGCTTGTTCTTCCATTCACGGAACTGACAGAGTGTAACGGTCGTGTATTAGCGCGTTACATGACTGTGGCGATCGCACGATAGACCGCTATGTCCACCATTCGCAGAATTCAACTTAATTCAAACTCTTTAATTATTTTATCCACATAATTATCTAATAAAATGATATTTATTTTTAAAATTCGTGAATAAGCTAAATATCCTTCTAGAATATGGGCCAAACTTAATGGGCTTGGTCTTTAAACCTTTTGGATTTTATTTATCAAAGCTGGACTAATATTTTAACATAATTGGGCCTTATAATCAGTTTAAGCTTTATAAATTCCTACTAAATTCTAGAAAATTCTTAAAATAGTCTAGAAATTATTTATATAAATTTTGGGGCACTACACTGTTCATGGTTGTATGTTTTCAGGAGCGCCTTGGACTCCCTTGATTTCGAGTTTAATTCATCCCTCGGGACGCAAGCTCATGGTGCTTCAGCACCACTTGGTTACTATAATAACGCAACCAGTCTCTTCCGAAGCTCGAGTGTCTAGAGCATGTCCTTGTATTCCTGACAATTGAGTCCGCAACAGTGTATTGTTCAAGAATGCCTCAGCTTCCTGTAATTTTTTAATTCATCCGTCGGGACGCGAGTTGAAGTTCATGGGGGATATCCTTGAGATTTGGCCGTCTGGACCCTCTTCTTGTATTTCTTCGCTACCTGGTAGACCCCGGGGCAGTGCACTTCAAAGATACTTTGGCTTATCACAATCTTATATATATATATTATGGTATATTATAATGTTCAAATTTTGCACGTCAACAGGTCCACACGCTGAGCCTCCATCACCTGTCGACGAATGGCTACCGTGACCATCAAAATTGCAAGAATGGCTGACCCCTGGTCCCGTGGGACCTTAAGCCTGAAGGTTACTACTGGCACCTGCTCCCATAGCCTCAATTTCCTCAACATCATATGGCTGACAACCACTTTCCTTCTCAAAGCATCTGCCACTATATTCATTCTGCCTGGCTGATATGACAAGTTGAAATCATAAGCCTTCATGTATTCTATCCATCTTCTTTGCCTGAGGTTAAGATCCTTCTGGGTGAACACATACCTCAAACTTAATGGTTAGTGAAAATCTTGAATTTCTCGCCTTATAGATAGTGCCTCCAGATCTTCAAAGCAAAGATCAGAACTGCCAACTCAAGATCATGAGTAGGGTAATTCTCCTCATGTGGCTTGGCAGGATGCATAAGCCACCACTCTCCCATTCTGCATCAGTACTGCACCCAATCCTACCCTGGAAGCATTTGTACAAACAATAAAACCTCCTAATCCGGAACGCAACACAAGAACTAGAGCGGTGGTAAGCAATCTCTTCAGCTCCATAAAGCTCTACTCACACTTAAAGTCCCGAGGTTAAATGACACCCAAGAGGGGGGGTGAATTGGGTGATAATAAATTTTTGTAAAATAAAACCAAGATAACGATTTCGAGAGGACACAAGAGGGCCGCAAGCAAAACAGACTATATCTCTCAAAAACAACCATTGCATAAACCCTTGGTACTCGGCGGAGTTAATAGATCCGTAGATTTACTCACGCAAACTGTTATCTTTTCGGCAAGAATGACCTTGTCGGTCCGAATCCAGCTTTTGATATTCCGAAGGATTTAAGAGAAGATGATTAACACACAAGATCTAAAAGAAGCAGAAAGACTAGATCCACAAGTAATCACAGAAGGGGGAAAGAAGATAAGGCACAAACCACGAGGAGACAGCAAATTTAAGGTGGTTCGGATGCCACAGTGGCAACCAACGTCCACCCCTCACCGACAGTGAGGAACCACACACTATCTTGTAGAGTGTTACAAGATCAACCACACACACACAAAAGCAATCAACCTTGACTGCACACACACACACACGGATCTGTGAAGATCCTCACACACACACAGAAGATTCAAGATTACAATCAAAACACACTTGAAGCTGAGAAGGATGTGAAATTGAAAGAACACAACAACAAGAGATTGATTAAAGCTCCCCCTTAGTTGATGAAGGATTCTTTGGATGCAGCTTGAGGTCGACTTGATCCAGGCTTGATCTTCTTCAGATATAGCTTGATCTTCACTCTAGAAAGGAGGAAGAAGGATGAAGAAATCTTCTCAGAACACTGTTCACGTCTACAGTGCAAGCTTCCTCCTTCTCACCTTTGGTAGCCTCCTTGATCCACTCTTAGCATTAGGGTTTTCCAAACCCTCTTGTATAAGTTTTATAGGTTCTTGAATGGTCCAAGGACTCCCCCAGACCAGATCCACAATTTCTAGAAAGTTTGGTTGCTTAGGGATTAAACAATACCAAGAGGAGAGCCATTTCTCGAAATGACAAAAAAGTCAACATTTGTTGGCAGCTCGAGGCTGGCGGTCGACCTACAGATCCCAGTGGTCAATTGCCATTGGCCGTCCTGTAGCCATTTGGCTGCTGGGAAAATAGGTCGACCGCTAGCTCCTGGCAGTCGACCGCCAGGTTCACAGATTCCAGATTTCAGTTCTGTTATTTTAGGTCAACCGCCAAAGGTCAACAGGTCGACCGCCAATCTCCAATCCTGCAAAAGTCAAGTGTTAGCTCACTTGAAGCTATCCATTTGTTCGATGATTGAAATGGGCTTGTGTTACAGTTAAGTACAAGTTGGTTTATACTCGAATAAACACATGGAAGGATTCATTAACACACATTTGACATGGGGTGAAATTTGATGGTTTAAAGCATGAAGCTTCTCTTGAAAACAAGATACATGGGAGAGAAATGTCCTGGGTTTTGTTATCATCAAAATCACTCGGATATGTTCAACAATCTCCCCCTTTTTGATGATGACAAAAACTAGGCATTAGATTTGCATTTTCACCAAAGTGCCTTTGAAAGAGTTTTAGAAGCGTCGACAATCACATTTGAAATTCAGTTGAAATCCATCAAGTTGAAACATTCGAACTCACGATGTGAAGGCATTCAACACGTCCATATCAACGCAACATTTCACTTCCAACACAAGCACGTCAACAAATCCATATCAGCCATTCAATACTTATTTGCCATATTGACAGGAAGTGAGATAGGAGAGAGCCAATCTTGTGAATTCAAAGAGTGCATTCTTCCATTCATTCTCATTAGATCCATATAGGGTACACGGAATGCAAAAGGTGAAAGAGGGAATGCAACCACTAAATGCAAACCACTAATGCAATATAACCAAATAACCAAATGCAATACAACGTGCTCAACCTAAAATGCAAACGACAAACATGCATGCAAGCAGGCACACACACACACATAGCATATATATATGAGCCTAATAGCCTACTTCTCCCCCTTTGACATCAGCAAAAAGGAGAGGCATGGGATACAAAAAGTGGACAAAAGTAACACTAGAGACCCAAGAATAGCTACACAGCAGGGTGATCCTCAGCTTCCGCGCCATGAACACCATCCGGTGGACCATCACCATGGGGGGAACCAGCAGGAGCAGGAGCAGGAGGAGGAGGAAGACGATCCTCAAGGCCGTGGAGAAGATCATCATAATGACGGAGCTGGTTACGGATGGAAAGAAGGGTATGGTTGGTGAGGCGAAAGGCCTCACGGTTATCTTCATGGCTGGCAAAGAGAGTGGCCATGTGGATAGAGATATCATCCAGATCATGAGTGAAGGTGTCCATTCGTCCAGTCATGGTATCCATAAAAGTATCCAAGCGCCCAAGGGAGGAGTCAAGCCGAGTTTCCATGCCTAAAAGACGCCTGTCAAGAGCCTCATAGTCCCCCCAAGTGGAATGCCCAGCACCCTGAGTGGAAGACTCCCCATGAAAGTACTGCGGTGGAGGAGGGAGAGCTGCGGGAGGAGGCACATCTTCAGGCTGGACTGATGCAGGTGCATTGTGGTTATCTTGCTATGGGTCCAGTTCTTGTTCATCTTCACTAACATTCTCTTCCCCATAAACTGGGACAGCACGATGAATTGTGCCATCTGCTACACGGTAATATCCCATATCTGAGAAAAGCTTATGCTCATTATAAATGTCATCATGGCGGACCAGAACAAACTGCTCATCCTCCAATGGGACCCCAATAGAAGTGAACACTCAGTGAGTTGAGAAGCATAAGGCATGGACCGCCGTAAATGTGTCCGGCATCGACTTATCAGTTGAGTCATGAGCCAACCCATATTAATTAAGTCACCATTCATAACATGATAGAACAGGAATCGGTGCACTTCCGTCACTTCATCTCAGCTGCCATTCTTGGGATAAATAAGTGTAGTAAACACATGATGCAGAACCCGTTGCAAGGCGGGAAAGTGGTTGGCATTGAGCTCAATGAGGTCACTCACACCACGCACAAAATCACAGCTCGTCATGGCAATGAAACTTGCCTCAACCTCACCATGCCCAAAATTCATGTCTGCACCATGTGAAGAGACTCCCAGGGCACGATTGAATAATTCTGAATTAATTCGGATCTCAATGCCCTTAACCATGGTGTATAATCTTCCATCTCTGTCAACCAAATTTCCATAGAACTATTGTACCAGATAGGGATAAAACCGGTTGTATCTAGTGACAAAGTCAATCCACCTCGGTTGCATTGAAAAAACTGTATAAATGTCGGGCAGGATTTCATTCATCTCTTGAAAATCGACAAGACGAGGGTCGATGATAGACCTTGGAGGTAACCTACGTGCGGGAGCTTGTGGTGGAGGTGCGTCCAGAGCTTCACGCCTCTGAGCACTAGGTTCCCCTTGGAGAAGACGCCGAGCACTCCTTCTAGGTGCCATTTTAGACTAAGAAACTCGCTGAAGAGAGTATCCTCTTGAGAGGTAAAACCTCTACCTTGGGATGGAGAGGGAGACACCGGGAAGAACTAAGAACATCGTCTCCACGCTCTGGAACTCAAGGAATGTTGGCACGAGTGCACGAACGCCGGCGAGGAGGCGGTCCGAAATGGAAACCAATCGACCGGATTGTGCTCGGGTAGAAAAGGTGTGGGGTTTTTAGGGCTTGAAAGGTGGGAGAGAGATGTGCTAGGGTGGAGGTGGAGTAAGGGAGAGAGAAGGGAGAGTGATAGAATGAGAAAAGGGGGGAGAAAACCCCCTTAAAATAGGGTTCGGACGCGGTTGAACCGGGCCGGTTCACCGCTGGCGGTCGACCGGCACGAAGCCAGCGGTCGACCGTTGGGGCATGGAAACCCCATTATTCACCCCGAGAGAAAAGGTGTGTGGCCAGCGGCCACCAGAGATGGAAGTGGGCTCCATGACCCTGTGGACTCCCCCATTTTCACATATCCCCTTTTTTTTCTTCCTTTTCCTTTTCTTTTTTTTATTTGTTTATAAATCTTTTTCTTTTCTATTGCTAAGCCACGAAAGATATCAAGCAGGAGTCGACTATGGAAACCCTTGAATGGCGACTGCTAAGAGCACTAGATCACTAGTCCACATTTATTTATCAAGGAATATTCAGTTTTAGGAAAATGTCAAGGAAGAAGTGTATATAAATATAAGTACAGGCACACATGCTAGGTATAGTCATACACAATAGAAATGAACCACACACAATGCATGCATCTCACATAATCTACCCAACGAAGAAGAAATAACCTAGTGCAGACCTAAGTACGTATGCCCTCACCCTTGCACATGCCAAGTTCTCTCCTAATCTTATTGAATTGATCCTGATTTAGGGGTTTTGTGAAGATGTCAGCCAGTTGATTAAGTGTGTCAATGAACTTGAACTCAAAAACCCCTTTACCTACATGATCTCTCAGAAAATGATGCCGAATGTCAATGTGTTTGGTTCTAGAGTGTTGAACAGGGTTTTTAGATAGACTAATTGCACTCGTATTATCACATAAGATGGGCACACAATCCACTTCAACATTCAAATCAAGCAATTGATTTTTGATCCAAAGTACTTGGGCTCCACAACTTCCGGCGGCTACGTATTCAGCCTCGGTCGTTGAGAGAGCTACTGAATGTTGTTTCTTAGAGGCCCATGAAACAAGGCACCCGCCAAGAAACTGACAGTACCCACATGTACTTTTACGATCTACAATGCATCCGGCGTAATCCGCATCGGTATAAGCAATTAACTCAAAAGAACTACCGATGGGAAACCACAAACCAAAGTCAATTGTGCCAATTAGATATCTGAAAATCCGTTTAACAGCTGATAAGTGAGATTCTTTAGGGCATGACTGGAAACGGGCACAGAGACATACACTGAATTGAATGTCAGGGCGACACGCTGTAAGGTACAGTAGTGATCCGATCATACCTCGAAACAGTGTAGAATCTATTGTTTTACCATTTTCATCCTTATCCAGCTTTGTGGTGGTGGCCATGGGAGTTGATATGGGTTTTGCTTCCGCCATCCCGTATTTCTTCAGCAATTCCATAGTATACTTGGCTTGATTGATGAAAATTCCTTCTGAAGTTTGTTTCACCTGCAATACAAGAAAGAAATTCAGCTCCCCCATTAAGCTCATCTCGAATTCTCCTTGCATAGTCTTTGCAAATTCCTCGCATAAGGCATTATCAGAAGCTCCAAAAATAATGTCATCCACATACACTTGAACCACTAAAATGTCCTTACCTGATTTCCTTGTGAAAAGTGTTTGATCAACCTTACCTCTCTTGAACCCATTGTCAGCCAAAAAAGAAGTAAGCCGTTCATACCATGCCCTTGGTGCTTGTTTTAGTCCGTACAAGGCCTTTTGGAGCTTATACACGTGTCGTGGATGTTTGGAATCTTCAAAGCCTGGCGGCTGCTCTACAAAGACATCCTCCTTGATATAGCCGTTAAGAAATGCAGATTTAACATCCATTTGAAATAGTTTAAAGTTCAAAGAGCACGCGTAGGACAGTAAGATCTGGACTGCTTCAAGTCTAGCAACCGGTGCAAAGGACTCATCAAAATCAATTCCCATCTCTTGGCTGTACCCCTTGGCCACAAGCCGAGCCTTATCCCTCACAATCAATCCCGCATCATTTAGCTTGTTTCTGAAAACCCAACGAGTTCCAATGGTAGGATGGTTCTTAGGACGCGGCACGAGAGTCCACACCTCGTTTCTTTCAAACTGATGCAGCTCTTCATGCATCGCCTGAATCCAGGATTCATCTTGAAGAGCTTCATGAATGTCCTTGGGCTCTACTTGTGAAAGTAAGGCCATCAGGTCCTCCTGTTCAACCTGCCTTAGAGAGGACCTAATTTTCACCCCATCCTCCAAATTACCTATGATGTTCGCAGTTGGATGATCCTTTAGAAATGTGGAGGAGCTGGGCAGATCAGGATGATGCACTTGTGGTTCTTGAAGTGTCTCAATTGTAGGATCCTCATCTTCCTCATTTTTGCTTGAGGTTGCCTTCAATGGCTCATCCTTGGCTTTAACATTTGATGAGTTCTTAGGGTCTTCATCTACATCCAAGATGGAAGAAATTTGATTTGTGAGTTTTGACTTGGATTCATCAAAAATAACATGAGGACTTTCTTCAACAACTAAAGTCCTTTTATTGAATAATTGGTAAGCTCTAGAATTAAGTGCATAACCTAGAAAGATTCATTTATCACTCTTCTCATCAAACTTACCTAGATTGGACTTACCATTGTTCAAGATATAGCAAGGGCATCCAAAGGGTTTAAGATAAGAGATGTTTGGCTTCTTACCCTTGTAGAGCTCATATGGAGTTTTCTTCAGAATGGGCCTTACCATTGACCTGTTGATGATGTAGCATGCTGTACTTACCGCTTCAGCCCAAAAATACTTGGGTAGGGAATTCTCACTGAGCATGGTCTGGGCCATGTCTATCAACGTTCTATTCTTTCTCTCTACTACTCCATTCTGCTGGGGCGTCCTCGGTGATGAAAAATTGTGTGTGTACCCCTGCTCTTCACAGAACATGCTGAATTCATGATTTTCAAATTCACCACCATGATCACTCTGGATTGTGGTGATGAGGTAACCCTTTTCATTCTGAATTTTTCTGCAAAACACTTGAAACTCCATCACGGCATCACTTTTATTAGCTAAAAATAGCACCCATGTGAATCTGGAGAAATCATCAACAATCACAAAGCCATAGGATTTTCCTCCTAGGCTAGATGTTCTAGTAGGTCCAAAAAGATCAAGATGCAACAGTTCCAATGGCCTAGCGGATGAAACAATATTTTTGTTTTTGAATGAGATTCGTGTTTGCTTGCCTTTCGTGCAAGCTTCACAGATATTATCGCTTTCAAATTTCAATTTGGGCAGACCTATCACCAAGTCATGTCTAGACAACTTAGAGATCACTCCAAAACTAGCATGACCTAGTCTGCGGTGCCATAGCCATGCATTCTCATGGTTGTTAGCAACCAAACACACATTATCAACTGAAACATCATCAAGATCAATGGTGTACACATTGTTGCTCCTTTTATCAATGAATTTGATTTCATTTGAATTTTTGCACATGACAAAACAGTGAGTCACATCAAAAACAATCTTAAAACTCTTATCACATAATTGACTTATGCTCAACAAATTATGATTCAAACCTTTCACTAGAAGGACATTTTCAATCAGAGTCTCAGAATTCTTACCTATGTCTCCAACTCTGATTATTTTACCTTTGTCCTTCCCGCCAAAAGCAACTAAGCCTCCTTCCTTTTCTTGCAGCTTAGAGAACACCTTCTTGTCCCCTGTCATATACCTTGAGCAACCACTGTCTAGATACCATTTGCTCCCCCTGGCTTCAAGACATATCTGCAAGAAGAAAAATTCTCATGCAATTGGTTTTGGTACCCAAGCTAGTTTGGGTCCATTGGAGTTAGTCCAGTTCATGGTATATCTCCTCTTGGTCCAGAAAGCACAATTTCTTGGTGGGTTTTGTTTGAACCAACAACTTACAATAGCATGCCCAAATCTACCACAATGATAGCAATTGATAGGTGCAAAGTTTCCTTGAAACTGTCGTGATTTGGGTTGAAAATGCTTGAGTTCAGGCTTGGAAGATGACGCATGGTTTTGACTTTTCCCATGGACAAGGGATGTGGTGATCTTATGCTCAAAAGGTTTTTTGTTTTGGGGAGTGTATCCGAGGCCTTCTCTTTGAAAATTGACTTTCACTCCCAACAAATTATTTAGGTTTTGCTTGTGGACTGAAGATCATCCACTTCTTTTTCCAAGCTCACAGTTTTCTTTTCAAGTTCTGAGTTTGTGAATTTCAGAATTTGTTCTTCAATTTTCATTTTCTCACATGCTTTCTCCACTTCAATTACTTTGCAAGATAGTTCTTCTTTGGCTTTATTACAGTCTGAAATTATTTGTAATAAGCTTTCTCTTTCTTCTGTGGCCTCAAACCATTCCTGTTCCAGTTTTTCAAATTTGACAAAGATATCTTCATGTGATAAGCCATCAAATTTCTGTTTGAGAATTTTGTTTTTAGATCAGATCTTCTTGTATTTTGTGTACAATTTTTCATATTCAGATTCCCATTGTTCATTAGAAATGAAATCAGGGTCAGAGTTTACCTCCGTAGATTCATCCTCATGTGCCATGAGGCACAAGCTTTCCACAAGTTCTTGAATCTCTTCATCAGATGGTTCATCTTCATCGTCGCTCCATGTGGCGACCATGGCTTTGGGTTTCTTGAAATTATCCTTCTTGAATTTCTTTTTCAGATCCGGACATTCACCTCTCATGTGCCCGGGCTTCTTGCATTCGTAGCATATGATGCTACTTGGCTTGTTTGACTCGCCTTTGGTCTGTGTGGGCTTTCTTGGCCCTTTCCTAAAGTTTCCCTGAAAGTTTCTCTTCTTTCTTAGAAATCTTCTCACTTGGTGAGTTATCATTGCCAATTCTTCCTCTTCATTGCTTCCGTCACTTGATTCACTTTCTTAAAATTCATCATCGGAGTGATGAGCTTTCAGTCCAATGACCTTCTTCTTTTTGATGTCTTCATCAACTGTCCTCTTAATATTTATCTCATAGGTCATGAGTGACCCTATGAGTTCATCCAAGGTGAGAGTAGACAGGTTCTTTGAGTCTTCAATTACCGTGGCCTTTGTGTGCCAAGCTGACGATAGGGACCTTAACACTTTCCTTACAAGGTCGGAATTTGAGTACTCTTTCCCAAGACTCTTGAGACCATTCGTGATCTCTGTTAGCCTTGCAAACATTTCGGAGATGGTTTCTTCAGGTTTCATCTTAAAAAGCTCATAGTCAGTGACTAGGAGATTTGCCTTGGTCTCCTTGACTTGTGAAGTTCCCTCATATATGAGTCGCAGCTTGTCCCACATTTCCTTGGCCGAGCTGCATGTAGAGACACGAGAGAATTCATTAGGGTGTATAGCACATTGCATGATATTCATGGCATTATAATTAGCGGGGCATTTCTTGATTTCCTCAGGTGTCCATTTATCTTCATCATCCCCTAGTTTATGAGGACCCTTGTCCACAACTCTCCAAACTTCGTACTCTTGAGCTCTTAGAAAGACATGCATTCTGTTTTTTCCAGTACGAGTAGTTTGAACCATCAAAGTAGGGAGGACGGTTGATGGAGTGGCCCTCGGGCATCATACCCTTGTTTGTCATTTAACCAGATCTTACTCTAGATCGTTAGATCTGAAGGAGAAGAGCCTTAGCTCTGATACCAATTGAAGTCCCAAGGTTAAATGACACCCAAGAGGGGGGGGTGAATTGGGTGATAACAAATTTTTGTAAAATAAAATCAAGATAACGATTTCGAGAGGACACAAGAGGGCCGCAAGCAAAACAGACTATATCTCTTAAAAACAACCACTGCATAAACCCTTGGTACTTGGCGGAGTTAATAGATCCGTAGATTTACTCACGCAAACTGTTATCTTTTTGGCAAGAATGACCTTTTCGGTCTGAATCCAGCTTTTGATATACTGAAGGATTTAAGAGAAGATGATTAACACACAAGATCTAAAAGAAGCAGAAAGACTAGATCCACAAGTAATCACAGAAGGGGGAAAGAAGATAAGGCGCAAACCACGAGGAGACAGCAAATTTAAGGTGGTTCAGATGCCACAATGGCAACCTACGTCCACCCCTCACCGACAGTGAGGAACCACACACTATCTTGTAGAGTGTTACAAGATCAACCACACACACACAAAAGCAATCAACCTTGACTGCACACACACACACACGGATCTGTGAAGATCCTCACACACACACAGAAGATTCAAGATTATAATCAAAACACACTTGAAGCTGAGAAGGATGTGAAATTGAAAGAACACAACAACAAGAGATTGATTAAAGCTCCCCCTTAGTTGATGAAGGATTCTTTGGATGCAGCTTGAGGTCGACTTGATCCAGGCTTAATCTTCTTCAGATATAGATTGATCTTCACTCTAGAAAGGAGGAAGAAGGATGAAGAAATCTTCTCGGAACACTGTTCACGTCTACAGTGCAAGCTTCCTCCTTCTCACCTTTGGTAGCCTCCTTGATCCACTCTTAGCATTAGGGTTTTCCAAACCCTCTTGTATAAGTTTTATAGGTTCTTGAATGGTCCAAGGACTCCCCCAGACCAGATCCACAATTTCTGGAAAGTTTGGTTGCTTAAGGATTAAACAATACCAAGAGGAGAGCCATTTCTTGAAGTGACAAAAAAGTCAACATTTGTTGGCAGCTCGAGGCTGGCGGTCGACCTACAGATCCCAGCGGTCAACCGCCATTGGCCGTCCTGTAGCCATTTGGCTGCTGGGAAAATAGGTCGACCGCTAGCTCCTGGCGATCGACCGCCAGGTTCACAGATTCCAGATTTCAGTTCTGTTATTTTAGGTTAATCGCCAAAGGTCCACAGGTCGACCGCCAATCTCCAATCCTGCAAAAGTCAAGTGTTAGCTCACTTGAAGCTATCCATTTGTTCGATGATTGAAATGGGCTTGTGTTACAGTTAAGTACAAGTTTGTTTATACTCGAATAAACACATGGAAGGATTCATTAACACACATTTGACATGGGGTGAAATTTGATGGTTTAAAGCATGAAGCTTCTCTTGAAAACAAGATACATGGGAGAGCAATGTCCTGGGTTTTGTTATCATCAAAATCACTCGGATATGTTCAACAACACTCATCTGTCCAAACAAAAGGTACATCCTTCTGCGTCAGTCTAGTCATCGGTGCCACAATGCGAGTAAAGTCCTAAATGAACTATCTGTAGTAACTTGCCAGACCCAAAAAGTTCTGAATCTCAAACACTGACCTCAACTTCAGCCACTGAACCACTATCTCCACCTTTGCCGAATCAATAGAAATGCCATCACCAGAGATCACATGTCCCAAAAAGTGCCCCTCGTAAAGCCAAAGTTCGCATTTGCTGAACTTGTCATACAACTGATGGTCCCGCAAGATCTACAACACAATCCTCGGATGGTAAGCATGCTCTACCACTAACTGGGAATAAATAAGAATTTTGTCCACAAATACCACCATAAACTGGTCCAGGTAAGGATGAAACACTCTATGTATCAAGTCCATAAAAGCTGCAGGGGCGTGGTGAGTCCAAATGGCATCACCAAGAACTCATAGTGCCCATATCTGGTGTTGAAAACAATCTTCTCCACATCAGACTCTCTAATTCACAGCTAATAGTATCCAGACCTCAAGCCAATCCTCGAGAATACCTTGGCCGACTGAAGCTGATTAAACAAATCATCAATCCGGGACAATGGATATTTATTTTTGATAGTCACCCAGTTCAGTTGCCGGTATTCAATACATAGCCTCAAACTGTCATCCTTCTTCTTCACAAACAGCATAGATACACCCTATAGAGAAAAACTAGGGTGAATATAACCCTTAGCAAGCAACTCCTGCAACTGAGCTTTCAACTCCCTCAACTCTTCCAGTGCCATGTGATAAGGTGCCTTAGACAAACGCACCGTGCCAGGCACAACCTCAATAGTGAAATTAATCTCACACTATGAGGGTAACCCTGACAAGTCATCAGGAAAAACATCTAGGAACTCACACACCACAGAAATATCCTCCTGATGGGGGCATCTCTCGCCCTTCACATTTTTTCACAGCTCCGATTGCTCGCCAGCATGGTTCCATTGTGTCCGTCACACTTTTTTTGAGTCAAGTCATGTAATTTTCATATTTTCTTTGAGTCATAACGATGTAATTTTCCTTTTATTTGAGTCCAGTCCCTAGGTTAGACAGTCATTTACCTAAGTTGAGTGTCATTAGGTTAATTAGTCTGGTTTAATGGGCCCATTTTAGTGGGCTTGGCCCAGGGGCGCCCCCTTCTCCCTTGGTTATTTGTCATTGGTCCAAAATGCAGGGACTTATTGTAAAATGTGGGTTGCCTATAAATAGGACCTCATTTCCCCCATTTTAAGCTAATGAAAAATCTACTATTTTGAGTCTAGAAAAATTGAATTTCTTTGGTTAGAAGCCATTATATAGGAGTGAGAAGCTCCCCTCCCCTATCCACCTCTCTCTCTAGGGTGGCCCCCCTCTCTCTCCTCTCTCCTGGCCGCCACTTTCTCTCTCCTCCCCCTCTGTCCACATCATTCTCCACCTCAACCCTAGCTAGCCACCTCATATGCCACATCACCCACCCTTTCATCTCCCTAGGAGCCTTCATTGCACCCCATCAATTTCCTTCAATTCCCTCCCCATTCCTAGGTGACCTTTGGCACTCCCCATACACACATTCACTCTCCCAAGGTAGAACTCCCCTCCCCAAGCACCCCTTCCCTTCCCCAACACACCCTTTCCCCTCTCCTAGGCCAGCATTAACCCCTCTCCATTAAGAGGATTTCAAACCAACTCCCCCCACCCCCCCATTGCCAATCTGGGCCCCCCTCTCCCTCTCCCCTCCACCTCTGGCCGTAGCCCTCTCTCCCCCTCCCCTAGATATGGTTCCAGCAGCCCCCACACCCCCTCCATCACCTCTAGACCCCTCCAGCAACCTCTCACAAGCTCTAGCCCCCATCCCCCTGCCATCTGGTCACCCCCTCCCATCACCACAACTACCATCCTCACCTTGTAGCTCTCAGCCCGCAGGTAGTAGACCAGGTACCGATTGTAGAAACTTCCACATCATCTCCACGAAGTTCCTGGTGGCAAACCCTATACCGTTGGAAGCGTCATCCAGTCTACTTCGCAACGGAGGTGGTCCCGCCTCCGTCTGAGTTCGTGGCTGCCCGGAGGAGTCTTCACCGTCGGACTACGCAATTCCTCCCTAGCAGACACCCAACTGCAGCTAGCAGAGGCTACCACGACCAGTACCTTGAAGATATTGGAGCGGCATTTGGCTGAACACTTCTGCTACGAGTCCCCTTTCATCACCAAGAAGCAGGGCTCCGTTTGGATCTCAGAGCAGTAAGTTCTGAATTTCCTCCCTAGGGTGCGCTGGGTCAGTCCCCTCTGGGATTGGCCTGATACCCTGTCACTGTTCTGGGTCTCCCTGTTTGCTCCGACCTCCGCCGGTGGCCCCGTGGGTCTATGTTCGAAGATAACTCGACTACGAACGCAACGGTTTCAGTCTCGCCATCAACTAAGCACGGGAGTGATCATGACAGTCTCCCCTTCCAAAAATAGCGGTCCAAACACTGTCAGAAGTAGATTGTAGCAGCCCTGATCCCGACCCTACCCCAGTCGTCGTCGTGACCAAGAAACTCCCCAATAATTCTAACGTCCTCCTGGGCCAACCCAGAAGCTTTTGGCAGTGGTTTAGTCAATAGCGGAGTTCGGGAGAGCCCGTAGCGGAGCCGATAGCGACTACCTATCTCGCTGTTGCAGAGAGCAGGCAGAACCGATGATCTTCTTCCGCTTCGGCTTCTAGCGTAGTTTTCCCCACCCCGCCTGGCCGGCTGACCGCCCCTCCCTATGTGGAGGTACGTTTTGGTTGTAAAACTAATCTCCACCCCTAGTCCAACCCCCTTGTAAGGGGCGTAGTGCATGTAAACTAAAAATTTCAGGTTCGAGCAACACCGACGCGGCGTGCGGGTAAGCCCACGCTTCCTCGCTCGCCCTCGTCCCTGATTGGGATCGGTGTCTTCACACCGATCAGGTGAGCCTCGGTTACCCCCTTGCTGATCTTTACCTTGCTGGTTTAGTATCGTCGCTAGTGCCATCGGACGGTGAGTTAAGTGCCCGATCACGAATTACTAATATTTGAGTGACTACCGCGGGCGAGTTACGAGAGAGCCATTACATCCCACGCCCTCAGCGTGCTGGCCGCCCACGAGAGTGGGCATCCCTGGACCCTTGGGGGCTCAATCCCAAGCTATCCAATCCCTAGAGCCGCGAGGCCCTGTCCCGGACCCTCACCACCATCATCAAGTTGCCTATGGGCATTAGTGTGCGCTTAGCGGGCGAGTCCGCTCGAGTGACGAAATTGGTCCGTAAATGTGCTTGCTTGCTAGGTCCAAGGGGTCGTTAGATTAGTTGCTGCATTCCCATAGGTTTATCATACCCATTGTGGTCCTTGTCATCAAGTGGTATATCAAAAGATGTCGCGGGACGTTCCGGTTAAGCCGGTTCGGAGAGCGGCCTTTCTAGCGTTGAGGAAGCCTTCGGGCTCATCCTTCGCCACGTACCACTCGGTGTTGGGGTTACCACATCCATCCTAGATCGTGTCACATCAGATTGGTATCAGAGCAAGTTCTAGACTTATCTCTACTAAGTCTTGTCCTAGGGCCATTGCATTTGTCACCGGTGCATCAACCGTGCCCACTAGCATGGCTACCTCTCTTTGGTCATATCCATCCCACTCGGCCCTTCACAAGTGTCCGATCGACCCCCCCTTTGACATAATCCTATTTGAGGATCTTCTCTTTGATGGATCATGCCCTAGTGCCTACCTAAAGTGGGAGGCTACTATGGAAAAAGACTTTGAGAGGACTATGGTCTATGGAGACGCGAGAGTCCGCAAGGCCAAGGGACGACTTAGGGGTCAAGCCAAGACTAAGTGGGAACACATAGTGGGCTTAAGGAGGGTTAGGAGGCAGGAACCCATAAGCTCATGGGAAGAGATGAAGATAGAACTTAGGATGATCTACATCCCCAAACGTTCCCTCTCCTCCTACTCAAAGACCCATAGCCCGAGGAGCACTACTACTCCTCCATTCTCGCCCGGCCAGTTCAAGGCCGCCATAAAGGCCCTCTACATCTCCCAACCCCCACAACACCCACCACTTCCTACCCCAATCAACACCTCTACCCTTTACCACTCAACCTCCACCATTCAAACCAAATTGGCCTCCACCCTTACTCCTCCACAACCAGCCGATCCCAAGGGCAAGAGACCCTTAGCCAACTCGGTTCCCCCCGTAAAAACCACCACCAACCAACCCACACCCCCTTTTCCAACCCACACCCTCCCCCAATTGGCCTCCGCCTCTCCACCTTCCCCCATAAGGGACACTCCCCCCGAGATCAACCAACCCAAGCTACCTCAACCAACCCATCTCCCCCTCCCAACTCCAATCCTACCCCAACCTAGGCCTCCACTACTTCCCCTACCAATCCCAAACCAAGTTTCCCTTTACCTTCCACCCTGGGTGCACCATACACCAACCCTCATCACCCCACCCTCAAAAGACCCTCTCACCTCCTTGGTAGAGGAACCCATACCCGACCCCATAGTGGTGAACACTCCGGATCCTATCTCCCCCATGGAGACCACCCATGTTCAAGTTGAAGGAAAGGCCTCGCACGGTGGTCTTCACCTTACACCACCATCTCTAGTTAGGGCCGAGCTCATCTTAGGAGAACCCCTCATTAGTTGGCTAAAGGAGAGCCCAATTAGTGAGATCATGTCCCATGTTTGCCCTCCCATGAAACAAAACCTCCCCATAGTACCCTTCTCCTCTTATCACACCACAATTCAATCCTCCTACCAAGTGGAGACCTTAGGGGATCTTCTTAAGGGCTTAGCATGGTAAATAGAGTTCACGAGCATGTTGACCCCGGTGACCAACCAATCTAGGAGCCTTGACCTCCTACAACTTTGTGTCGGGTCTATCACCTCAATTTTCACCATTGGATGCTACACTAGTGACCTTCTATTATTCCTCCCCACTCCCGATGAGCCCAACCTTCTCCTCGATTTGGAGCTTCTTATCTCGGGTAGAAAACCAAGCCATACCCTCATGGCCGACCCACCCACCAAAAACTTCGGCCCAATTATTTCATTAAAGGAGGATGATCCACCACCATTTGAGGATCTTGAGGACATAGGGCCCCTCTCCCTTGGTAACCCTTTTCATGATCCCTTTGATCCCTTCCAATGGGAGTCAAGGAACCCATGGGACCTAACCACCATACCCACCACCCACCTTTTCCTACCCCAACCCACCTTGTTTGACCCAATCCACCAAGTCCTTGACTTGGGTCGCACCCTGGGAGCCATGACCTTGAGCCACATACCCCTAGGTAATGAGGTAGCACCCCACTCCATGCTATCCACCTTCCTAGATCCCTTCGATCCTTTTGAGTGGAAGATCAAAGGCCACCCCGCCACCCCACCACCCCACACAAGGAAGTCATCTTTGGGAAAGGAGTTCTTATGTCTTGGCACATCACACCGCTTGGCATGATTAGTACGTCGGGTCCACTCATTCATGTCACCCACATGTCAAGTAGGATGCATGATTGGTCCGTATTCGGGTGTAGCAGCCCTCCATCATTCAACATTGGTCATACGCATGTCAGGAGCATCTACGGATGTCCGGGTCCCCCGATAATTATCACCACTTTGCATGATAGGTGCACCTACGGGTGCCCCGGCCCACCTAGGCCTACCAAAGTCTACACGGCAGCATTGCATGATAGGTCTACATATGGTTGCCCCGGTCCACCTTTGCGTACCACACACTTCCCACCAACACCGCACCGTAGCTCATGGCATACTCATTCAAGCAAGCATCTAGCAACAGGCAGTGAGGTTCATAATGAGCGGGAAAAAGCTCGCAAGTGCCACTTGGGATTCCAAGTATGCAACCATGCGATGGTGACATTGGAGTGGCTCTATCTTAAAGTCACCTCCAAACCGAGGGCATGAGGACTTAGACCTTCCCAAGTTCCAAGCAGCTTTGGTAAACTAGCTTACAGGCTGGACTTCCCGATGGGTTTTGGGATACACCCCACTTTCCGTGTGGCAGATCAAGCACCCTCTAAGGGCACCGCGGTGGAACCCAGTGAGCACCTTGAGCCTACCCCCACCTTTAAGAGTGATACCCTAGGAGAGCCTCCATATATCAGCCTGAGAGTCCGAGGTGTGCATACGGAGGTAATACTAGGCAAGCAGGGTACCATCACCAGCAAGAGGGTGTGCCCGAGCCACCTTGAGAGGCTAAAGAGCCATCCCCGGCTGAGGACGTGAGGTTGAGTTTGGAGGTCGTGGCTCGCCAGGAGCTGTATTGGAGGACCTCTTACCCGACGTCAAATACTCGACGGAGTCGAGTTCTTCGCACCCTGGGGGTATGATGGGGCATCTCTCACCCTTCACATTTTTTCACAGCTCCGATTGCTCGCCCTCATGGTTCCATTGTGTCCATCACACTTTTTTTTGAGTCAAGTCACGTAATTTTCATATTTTCTTTGAGTCATAACTATGTAATTTTCCTTTTATTTGAGTCCAGTCCCTAGGTTAGATAGTCATTTACCTAAGTTGAGTGTCATTATGTTAATTAGTCTAGTTTAATGGGCCCATTTGAGTGGGCTTGGCCTAGGGGCGCCCCCTTCCCCCTTGGTTATTTGTCATTGGTCCAAAATGTAGGGACTTATTGTAAAATGTGGGTTGCCTATAAATAGGACCTAATTTCCCCCATTTTATGTTGTACCCCTGTGGTTTTGATGTCAGCAAGCACTATGAGTATTAATGATTTATCACCATGTGTCTGCACTTGTTGGTTCTTCTGCACATTGCATCAGTGCATTATCTGCCATATGCATACACTACATCAGTGCATTCATCAGTCGATTCAATTCAATGTCGATGCGTGTTCATTATGCATACAAAGTCAGTGCAGGGTTAATTGTCTAGGCTTGTGCATTTCATAACTATGTTTCATGGTGGCCATAAGTTAGTGAATGCCTAGACTCATGCATGTTCAAGGAATAAAGTATGTACAGTGTTTTGCCTAGACTACATCAACTCAAGTCTGTACATTCATTGATGACAAGTTTGTACAACCTTCGTTGTTTCATTCGATTAGTCAATACAGCCAAGTGCTCTTCATGCATATGCATAGTTCGTGCATCATTTCACAAGTCTATACATTGCCACATGCTATCAAGTCTATACATCGCCGCATGCTATCAAGTCTATACACTTCTTGATGGCATGTCTGTACATTCACTTTCAATGTGCATACCTTACTATATACATACTGCATTGAATTGTCTCGCACATACACTAAGTCTGCACACGACTGCCTTGATGTCTTAGCAAGTCTATACATGATGCATTCAGGCTTAAGCGTTAGGCACAGAAAGTCTGTACATCGTTTGTACATTGCACGCAAAGTCTGTACACTCGTTGATGGCATGTATGTACATTCACTTTCAATGTGCATACTTCTCCATATGTAAAATGCATTACATGCATTCAAAGTCTATACACTCATGGATGACATGTCCGTGCATTCATTCTCATTGTACATACTTTCTTATATGCACACTGCATTTTGTGCATCAAGTCTGTACAGGCTCAATTCAAATATCAAACTTACTCGATGCATCCTTTCTTTCCTTTCAGATTAATTCACACTGATAACAAGTCTGTTCTAACAGGACTGCTGCTCGAGGAGATTAATAAGGACACGTGATCCAAGAATGAAGATGGCTCAGGATCGTGACACGTGTATTGCAGCAGGTTGAAATGTTGTCACGTGGTCAAGGCGCTAGGGCAGAAATTCGTGGAAGACACATGCCCATCTATCTGCTGCTGCTATAAAAGGTGGGCCTCTCCATCCAGAGAACATGGATCGTGAAAAAGAGTGATCGAAGTAGGGGAACCTATCTGAAAGAGCAGAAGCAGAGAGAGAGCTTGCACGATCCAAAAGAAGAGAAAGAAAGAAGAATAAGAGAGAAGAGCAAAGGAGGAGAGTGTTCGAAAAAGAAAGAGTCAGCAGTAAAGAAGAAGAAGAAGAAGAAAGAGAAATCAAGAGTTTTGAAGAAGAAGAAGATAGTCTTCTGAAGCTTTGTCTCTACTAGACCGTGGATCAAATCCAGGCCAGTTAGCTCTTTGAGAGACACTTTGTGTTTTATCGTATACAACTTTCTTTCGCTGTGATTTTCCATTTCTTGTGTTTCTTTTTACCTTTGTTTCAAGTTGTTTGTCAGCAGAGCAAGCTGTGACGCTCAGCGGGTAGAGGAGGATTCCTCTGGACGGGTTAAGCTGTAAGCCCTAGCGGATGGCGAAGCCGTAATGCCTAGCGGTCAAGCTGTTAGTCAGCGGTTTGTAGGCAAGCTGTGTCGCCCAGCGGTTTTCAAGCTGTTAGTCAGCAGTAATCCGCACTCTGGATTGAGTGTGGGGTGGACGTAGGTCTGGAGGACCGAACCACCTAAAAATATTTTGTGCAGTGGTTTGCATGTTATTTTGATTCTACTAGATGCTTGACTAGGATCGTGATCTGATTGCATGTCTATCAAGTGACTCGTGATCTAGTTGCAGTTCAGCTGCACATGTGCTATCTGATCATTTACCTCTAAGCATCACGTTAGGATGCCAGTCTTTTATCCAGAGAGTCAAGTTGTTAACTAAGTCTATTAGTTTCTGCTTCCGCAATAGTCATCTGATTTAAGTTTCAATTACTCAGTTTTAGAACAAATTTTTGAAGGGGATTCATTCACCCCCCTCTGAATCTATCGTACCGGTCCCAACAATTGGTATCAGAGCGGGTCTCTGACTTTCCAGATCCAACGATCTGCAAAGGATCTTGCTGTCTTCGGTGCTTTTTCGCTTTTGGTGCATCTCTTATCGATTGCTTTGTGCGTTGAATCTATTTACTATCTATCTTAATGGCTCGTCCGTTTGCATTTGATGGTTCTAATTTTAGTAATTGGTTAGGCGGCCTATTCATTTATATAAATTCCATTGATCCTAATCTATGGAGTTTGGTTTCAAAAGGCCCACACCAATTACCTCATAATGAGACCAAGTGGTCTAGAGAGGACAGAGCAAAGAACCGTGATAATGTCACAGCTCTTAAAATTTTGAAAGCTGCAGTTAATACTGACAGATTTCCTTTTGTTCTCAGGTGCGCTTCTGGAAAGGAAATCTTGGATATAATAACTGCTACAAATGGAGAGCAAGGGGATCAATGCTTAATGGCCCACTGGGGTGATCACCACTCTGATCAACAAGAGGAATCGTCATCCATAGTAAGCTTTAGATTTGAAGAAATTTTGCTTGATGATTTATGGAATATAAATGAAGAACTTACTGATAGATGTACGAAATTAAAATCTGAAAATAAAAGATTGAAGAAAACGATTGAACAGTATAAATCTGAACTCTCTTGTGAAAACTATCCAAATCTGAAACAATCTTATGATGCATGTATGCTAGATATTCATAACTGTAAGGAACAGATTGCGTCTTTGAAAAATAGGAATCAAACATGTTTAAACAAGATATCTGAACTGGAGAACAAGCTGAATGAGAAGAATGATGAACATCTAATGAGCTTGCAAGAGTTTAGTAAGGTTAATTCTTAATTGAATAAACTGAACTTGAAAATAAAGAGTTGAAGGAACAAAACAAGAAACTCATGGTCCTGAATACGGTCATGTCAGAAAGATGGCTGACCATTGAGAAAGTAAAATGTGTGAGGAGGATGAGATTAATAGAGAGGAAGAGCACACACAAGAAATTGAAACCTTACAGAGTCTGAATGCTGAGCTGCATCAACAGATTATCTCTTGTGAAACCGAGATCATTGGCTATGAAGATAACATAGCCTCCTTAAAATCTGAAATCCAGGGTCTTAAAAGCACATTGTCAAAATCCGTTGAAGGAAAGAGCAATTCTGATAAGATTCCTGGAACAAAGCTTAATGTTCGGAAGGAAGGTCACGGTCACAATGTGGTCGACAAGAGGAAACCTAAAAATGACCCATCTACCTCATTCACTAGCTGCTATGTGCCTTCTAAAACACCTTCATCATCTGTATTTCAATTCAATGCCCTGAAAACTAAAAAACAAACAAAAGTTATGGACAAGGGTAAACAATTGAACAAGAATGGTAAGAAAAATAAGGTCAAAAAGGTCCCTACTTGTGTCTTGAAATCTGCCAGCTCTGGTGCATCTGATGGGTCAATGCATACTGCTCATAACTCATTTACTTATTCGTATGCATCTGATAATAATGGCTCATGTCATTATTGTGGCAAGATAGGGCATGTAATAGATGATTGCAGATTGTTGCTTGAAGATGAGCATGCTGGTGAAGCAATGCATTCTAGGAATTCATTTGGTAGAAACTATGCCACTAGGAAATCTGATGCTTCATGTTACTACTGTGGAAGGCATGGTCATTTAATGAATGAGTGCTTTGCTATGAAATTCAATGATAGGATGCATGCTAGATTTTTTGCAAATCATCACGGGTATAGAAGAAACAAACCTGTGTTTAACCAGCACATTATCTACTTCAATTGCAACAAGCCCGGTCACAAGGCTGCTGAGTGCTGGTCAGGGTCATATTGGGATAAATTTGGATCCAAAGGTAAGCACCTAAGGTGCTTCAAATGTGGAAGGCATGGTCATACAGTCAAAGACTATTGGCATGCTCAGGGAAGTAGATTTAATTCTAAATCTGTAAAATTTCCTGCTCCCAATGCTGCTGGTAAGAATAAAGTTGTTAATAAAAGAAAATTTTCTCTATGTTTTGAATGTGGAAAGCCAGGTCACAGGGCTGCAACCTGTTGGCTAGCAGGATATCAAAGCCAGACTATTTTTGGTAAATAGAATTTTAATTCTGTTAACAAAAATCTTCATGCATCATAAATCTGAAAATCAATTTATTAAAGAATCTTCCATTATAAAGATTTATGAATGGCTAAAAGATCAGATTGGTTTAAGTCTAATGTATTCATTGAGCTTGGATATGAATATCTTGAAAATATCTGAGTCATTTTTAATAAACTTTAACCAACTATTTCATGTTGAATCTTGTAAAATCTTCCGAAATCTGAAAATGTTAATACCATGACTTTATTTGGTTGAATTATATGAAATCAATATTGTTTTTAAACATCTGATGCATCTGAAACGTTCCTAAGGGTAAATTCTGTCAGAGCAATGATTTTGGTCACTGAGAAACCATGTCCATTGACCAAGAAGTCTAGAGGACTGTGTCATGAAGTGCCATAATTAACTCTGCTAAATAAAATTTATTGAATGTCCAGGCAGAGCAATGGCTTGAACACTGAGAAATATACTTCACTTATCAATAAAATAAGGTAAAGTATGTCATGAGGTGTCAATATTATCTCTGAAGCATGACATTTAGTCACACTAAGTGCTCAGAGATACTGGCGTCCAAACAACGTGTATCCTCTAGCCACAAGGTGTGTACTGAACTTAATTGCACCTGGTAAACTTGCTATGAAATCGTGTACTGTGCATAAAGAAAAATCTGAAATTATTTGAAGAAGTATGACTGATCCTCAGGAACCAAATATGAATTCTTTCATGATGTTTAACCTCAATACTAATGATTGTAATTTCTGAAGAAGTCATTGAAATTGACTGAGTAAGATGAAGGGAGGTTAATCAAGATATAAATATGAGGGCTTGGTTCACTTTTATTAAACATTGATGTTCAGATATGAGTACAGAATTTTATTGTCAAACTATGTATACATCATATTTAAACCATGATGTTCAAATAAAAATTCATAAGCCCCTATAATGGAAGAGTCTGAACCATCCGTTTATTCAGATTTATGAAATAAGTATCTTATTGAAAATCTTCAATTTCCTTGAAAGATCATGTAGTCTGCATGTTGCCATGTCATCCTTCCTGAATGTCTTCTTGACATATCTCTCACCTTACACTCTTGAAAGCCTTGCTTCATTCAGATCAGGGAGCATTGGATTATTTTTAAAGAAGAGGTTAGGTCTTGTCTAGACTGCACTTATTGCTTTTTAAAGGGGGAGGTTTGTTTGTGATCTTGTCAAAGGAGGAGGATAGATTGATTGGCTCTTGTCTCGTCTGCATCATGTAAGCATCAGTTTCTCCATGAATTACATTCATTATTCTTAAGCATCATGTAATCATATCATGCACACTTTTATTTCTCTCTCAAACTTTTCTCTTTTTGATGAAGTCAAAGGGGGAGAATAGTTTGAGTCTGTGTGACTCATAGTGTTGCCATCATCAAAAAGGGGGAGATTATTGTGCCCCTGTGGTTTTGATGTCAGCAAGCACTATGAGTATGAATGATTTATCACCATGTGTCTGCACTTGTTGGTTCTTCTGCACATTGCATCAGTGCATTATCTGCCATATGCATACACTGCATCAGTGCATTCATCAGTCGATTCAATTCAATGTCGATGCGTGTTCATTATGCATACAAAGTCAGTGCAGGGTTAATTGTCTAGGCTTGTGCATTTCATAACTATGTTTCATGGTGGCCAAAAGTTAGTGAATGCCTAGACTCATGCATGTTCAAGGAATAAAGTATGTACAGAGGTTTGCCTAGACTACATCAACTCAAGTCTGTACATTCGTTGATGACAAGTTTGTACAACCTCCGTTGTTTCATTCGATTAGTCAATACAGCCAAGTGCTCTTCATGCATATGCATAGTTCGTGCATCATTTCACAAGTCTATACATCGCCACATGCTATCAAGTCTATACATCGCCGCATGCTATCAAGTCTATACACTCGTTGATGGCATGTAGCAACCCTGATAAATGAATATTGAAATAAAATTAAAAACATACATATTACAGAAGTAATACAGACAAAATAAAATAAATTAAAGATAACGCCTCTGAGTAAGGCGTTAATTTAAAAAGAAACGCCTCTACATACGGCGTGACTAAAGAAAGGACGCCCATGAATGTGGTCGTCAACTCTCACGCGACCAAATAGGTAAGTGAAAGAAACGCCCATATATTAGGCGTGTTTTAAAAACAAGGAACGCCCTTATACATGGCGTTTCTTAAGAAACGACCTGAACTAGGTCGTTAATTAAAGAATCGACGCCCTAACCTAAGGCGTTAATTCAGTTCGTGACCCGTTCGAACCCAGAGCTTATCCAGGGAAAGATTAACCTAATCTAGTAAGTGTCTATTAGAGTAAGGACTCTATTAGGGATGTATTACCCTCAATCGAACACTACCTTTGTTAGGACTCCAAAATCCTATAAATATACCCGATCCATCCAACCCTAAACCATTTGATCGATCTACTGCTACACGGTAAGTGAAGAACATACGTTCTTCTTGTTTTCTTTTGCCCGTCTGTTTACAATCGCATGAAGAATATTGATTATTCTTCCTCTCCTTTAATGCAGGTTAAGGATCAGGTGCTTGCGTAAAGAACGAGGTTATGATTCCTCGTTATTTGTCCTAGCTTCCGGTATGTCTGTGAAGATTATTAATCTTCCTTCGTTTCCTCTCCAGGTTGACGGAAGAACGATTGTTCTTCTTCTATTAAGTTGCAGTTGAAGCTTCAAAGCCCTTTCGTCTCCTTCATCCAGATCATAAGGTAGGATTTTCTCAAGTCTCGTAGCCCAAACTAAAAATAAATCTAAGAAGCACCATGCATGATATATTTATACAGTTTGCATGTAGTTTTAATACGTTTTCTGTAAATTTTTCAAGAAACGCCCTTGAATAGGGCGCTACTTTAAAAGAAACGACCATCACAGTGGTCGTTAATTAAAAGTATACGCCTTGTATACAGGCGTTAATTTCATGAACAATCGCATGTAATCAATAATTGATCCTGTTTAAAATTCAATAAAAATGAAATATCGATTCTAATATCTTGCATGACTCTACCTGTAAATTCCTGCTAATTTTCTTGTCATGATCATGTCTCCTGTCTTGGAAATTTATTTGTTGAAATATTGTAAATTCCTTGAATTCACGACCTTGACAACGTCGTTTTACACCTGTTAACGCCCCATCACAGGGCGTAAAATGAAAAGAAACGCCCCTTTCTAGGGCGCGTTTTCTGTAAATTCCTGAACTATGTATATCCTGTAAAATAAAATTAAACAGTAACGCCCCTTTCCAGGGCGTGTTTTAAATAAATCCTGAAAATTATTTATATTCTGTCAAATATTTAAATAATGAGACGCCTGCTTATATAGTCGTCAACTCTGAAGAAACGCCCCTGTCCAGGGCGCGTTTTATATAAATTATTGAAATAATAAAATTCTGCAAAACGGAACATATGTAAACGCCCTTATGTTAGGCGTTACTTACCTGAAAAACGCCCCTGACTAGGGCGTGTTTTTCATGAATTAATAAAATTATTGAAAATTCTGTAAAATAGAAATATGTAAACGCCCTTCTGTTAGGCGTTAATTACTTGAGAAACGACTTGACCTAAGTCGTTATTTTACTGTAAAACTGATTTTTCCCTGTTTTTGTTAACCGATGATTTCATATGTTATATAATATATATATCGGCACTATTCTCCACTCCGTGAGTATAGTCCCACGTTTCACGTTGTTTCATCGATCACACTCAACTCTCATTGACATACAAGCTCTCCATTGGACATTCCGTTCCTTTGGACTAGCGAGTTAGTCATAGAGACCTCCGTAAGACTCCTCGTAGCCTTGGATTCCCTCAAGGCCGACTGAGCTGGTTGTACCCTAAAAACCCATTACACGATCCTTGCCATGTCAATCTAAAGAAACATGGTATACCGGTCCTTATGATTATACAAAGAGTATATCATAAGAAATTCTTAATGGGATGATGATATCATGCCATATCATGTCGTTCTTGTAAACCTCAATTCTATGATAAGAATGAGGGTATCTTGCTTGATCTAATGTTTATGTGGACCTCAATTCTATATAAAGAATGTCCATATTGATTTGTCATGGGACCTAAGTTAAGGGAACCATATTCTACCTAGTTTTATTGATATCGTGATTTTACCGTTATTATCGCCAATCTATGTCCTTTGTCATATTTTTGGACTCTATTCTGTCAAAGTTGTCATACATGTCTACAAGCTTGAATATTGAAACTCTATATTGGCTATATAAACAAGAGTGGATGTCAAAAATACATGATAAATGCCTGTGCATATAGGGCCCGATCTGGTCCTGGGAGGAGCACCCGAAAGTACTTGTGCCCATGGGAGTTAAAATGATAAGGTATCTGGCATTATACCGAGTACTTGACTTGCTTGATTGGACATTCCACACACCTCTTGTACTTGAATCGTACTTGACTTTACATGAAATGCGTGGCCCGAAAAAGGGTAATTTACTTGCTTGATACATGATAGCCAAAGTTCTTGACATGACTTGTTAAACGTGCTTGCTTGAATACCTTGAATACACTTGTCATCTTGTTAGAAGTTCATGATTAAGTTCATCTTATTTCTTGATATTACATTCTCTCTATCTTGTCGTTTTATGCGAGCATGCATAGCTTTATTGCATTCATGGAAGATGTAATTACTTAAACCCCTTGCTAGTACTTGAGATATAATTTCCTACTGAGCGTTCGCTCATTCCGTTTGTCCCTTTGTACTTTTCAGGTAAGTCCGACGATGATGGAAGTCAATCGGATGGGAATGTTCAAGAGTGAAAGTGATAGAGCTGCTCAAGTGTCGTCTAGTCTTTCCTATAGTTTCTTGAGTCAAATATGTATTCTTTTCCTTTTTTAAACAGAGTATTGGATTTGTAATAGTCTATCCATTATGAAATAAAGGATTGGGTTATCTTGCTATTTTGCGCATCTCTGTCTTTGCGTCGAATACACGACCACTCTGATTGATATGATTGATATAGACACGTTGCGCATCTCCGGGTATCTTCCGCGCTCGGGGCGTGACAGTCTTTGTGGTATCAGAGCCTAAGGTATTCAATTCCTAGGAAAAACCCAAGTCCAAGGATAAGTTGAACCTTTAAACCAGTGAGATTGGGTAGAACCAAGGGTTAGATTTAACATAGTATACGAGTCTTTAAATACGATCACGTACTAATATAGTTATTGTAATTGTAGGATAATGGCTGCCGAACGTGCTCAATGGCGCAACATGCAGCGTACCCTTCAAGGGATGACCCAAGTGCTACAACAGGTAGCACAAGGTGGTGCTCCACGAGCTGGAAGCTTACACCAAGCCTTTAAGAATATGAATCCCCCGAAGTTTATGGGATCGACCGATCCGGACGATGTCGAGCATTGGGTTCGGGAAACCGAACGCATATTCCGTGTCATGCAATGCACGGACCAGGACAAAGTGCTTTTAGCTACATTCCAGTTAGAGAAAGATGCTAGATGCTGGTGGGAGTCTATTGAAGCAACCATCGATCCTACTCAAGTAACATGGGAAGAATTCGTGGAATACTTCAATGCTAAATATTTCTCGGACCGAGTCCAAGAAAAGAAGGCTGCCGAATTCGCTGCATTAAAGCAACGATCCTTATCATTAGCCGATTATGAAGCTCAGTTCTCCAGGTTATCTAGATATGCTAAGCATCTTATTAGCACGGAGAAGATGAAAGCCCGTAGATTTCTTAATGGGCTTAGGCCCCACTATATTACTCAATTGGCGCCTATGGACATCAAATTTATTCTGAAATAGTGCGCCGAGCTCAATTACTTGAAGATGCCACGGAACTATCTGATAGGATCCGTGGAAAAGACAAGAAGGAACAAGTCACGGGTTCGGGTTCTTTCAAACCCAACTTTAAGAAGAGGCCCAATAATGGAGGTTCTTCCTCTCAAGATCAGAAATTCAAGAAGACCAAGCCTTTCTCTTTCACCACTACCCCTTCGAATACAGTCTGCAAGCATTGTGACAAGGCTGGTCACAAGACGGAAGAATGCTGGAGGAAATTAGGAGCTTGTCTCCGTTGTGGAAGCCGTGAGCATCGGATTCCCGAGTGTCCATTAATGAACGACCAAGCCGGCGATGGTAAACGCCCGGTGACAAAGAATGCTCGTCTTCATGCAATACAGGAGACCGAACCTGAAGAAGAAGGCGGATTAGTGGAAGGTACATTGAAAATTTGTTCCAAATATGCACATGTCTTATTTGATACGGGTGCATCGCATTCTATTGTTTCTAAGAAGTTTGCTGACCCGTTACCTCTAGAACCGGAATGGATGAAAATAGTGTTGTCTACTCCACTCGGAAACGAGACGGATATCACGCATCATTACCAAAACTGTGAGGTATTGGTTCGAGGAAAGAATTTTCCTATTGATCTTATCTGTTTAGATCTAAAAGAATATGATGTTATACTAGGAGCAGATTGGTTATCTAAGTACCAGGCAACGGTTGATTGCCGTAATAGCAAGATCGTTTTCAAAGAATTTCCAGAACTGACTTATACTAGTCCTAAGAGTCGAAGCAAATCCCCTCTTATTTCGGCTCTTCGAGTAAGCAAGCTCGTCAGGAAGGGATGTGTATCCTTCCTTGCTTTTGTCACTGTTAAAGAAGCTAAGAAAACCAAGATAGAAGACGTTCAGGTAGTGCGAGAATTCCCAGACGTATTTCCAGAAGATTTGCCGGGATTACCCCCTCAAAGAGAAGTGGCCTTCACCATTGACTTAGTCCCTGGTGCTGGTCCTGTTTCAAAGGCACCATATAGAATGTCCCCTGCTGAACTCAAGGAGGTGAAGGAGCAGTTGATGGAACTAATCCAAAAAGGGTTTATTAGACCAAGTACTTCCCCGTGGGGAGCACCAGTCTTATTTGTAAAGAAGAAGGATGGATCCATGAGATTGTGTATCGACTATCGACAGTTGAATCATCTTACTATCAAGAACAAGTATCCACTGCCGAGAATCGATGAATTATTTGATCAGATTTCAGGATCCACATATTTTTCCAAGATTGATCTCAGGTCGGGATATCATCAGTTAAGAATCAAGGATGATGACATTCACAAGACCGCATTCAGAAGCAGGTATGGCCATTACGAATTTGTTGTTATGCCTTTTGGACTAACAAATGCCCCTGCTGCCTTTATGCAGTTAATGAATAGCATATTCAGGCCTTACTTGGATCAATTCATAGTAGTCTTCATTGATGATATATTGATATATTCTAAGACTAAGGAAGAACATGAAGAGCATTTGAGGATTGCATTGCAAGTCTTGAGGACAAATCAATTATATGCTAAACTCAGCAAATGCGAGTTCTGGCTTGAAGAAGTGGCTTTTCTCGGACATGTCATATCCAAGGACGGTTTATCTGTAGATCCGTCAAAGGTCGAAGCTGTAAGAAACTGGGAAAGACCCACTAATGCAAGCGAGATCAGAAGTTTCTTAGGTCTTGCAGGCTATTATCGGCGATTCATCAAAGATTTCTCTAAGATCACCGTGCCCCTTACAAGGTTAACTCGTAAGGAGATCCGATATGAATGGAGTGAGGAATGTGAAAGAAGTTTCCAAACTCTTAAGGATCATCTCACTACAGCTCCGGTGTTAGCTCTACCAATAGAAGGAGAGAAATTCGAGGTCTACACTGATGCTTCTGGCATTGGCCTCGGATGTGTCCTAATGCAACAAGGAAAGGTCATAGCATACTCTTCACGTCAACTGAAGAAGCATGAGGAGAATTACCCCGTCCATGACTTAGAACTGGCCGCGGTAGTATTTGCCCTAAAGATATGGAGACACTATCTCTATGGAGTACAGTTCACTGTCTACTCCGATCACAAGAGTCTCAAATATCTATTCTCACAAAAGGAGCTAAACATGAGACAAAGACGCTAGCTAGAATATCTCAAGGACTTCGACTTCAATATACAATACCATCCCGGAAAGGGTAATTATGTTGATGATGCCCTTAGTCGAAAGCCGAGAGCAATGATAGCCAATTGTATGATACAAGAATGGAGGTTACTTGAACAATTCTCCGAGCTCAATATAAGCTTGGACACGGAATCCAAATTTGTTACATTATCTCATGTAAGCATACAGTCAGATTTATTATCTGAGATACAAGCACTTCAGGGTGATGATCCTATATTAGTGGAAATCAAGGGCAGATTAGAAGGACAATCTGATTTTCAACTAACTTCTGATGGAAGATTATTATTCAAAGGTAGAACTTATATACCTGATTGTCCGGAATTAAAGAAGAAGATCTTAGATGAAGCTCACCGATCAAGGTACACTATTCATCCTGGATCAACTAAAATGTACCAAGATGTAAAGAGGAACTTTTGGTGGCCCAATATGAAAAGAGAAATAGCGGACTATGTATCACGCTGTCTTACATGCCAACAGGTCAAGGCGGAACACCAAAAGCCTGCTGGAAAACTACACCCTCTAGATATTCCTAAGTGGAAGTGGGAGGATATTGGTATGGACTTCATCATGGGTTTGTCTAAATCTAAAGGAGGACATGATGGAATCTGGGTTATCATTGACCGATTAACTAAATCGGCGCATTTCTTGCCAATAAAAAGCCGATGGTCAATTGATGTGCTAGCTGCACTGTACATCAAGGAAATAGTCAGGATACATGGAATTCCTGTCTCAATCGTGTCGGACAGAGATCCCCGTTTTACTTCTCATTTTTGGAAGGGATTACAACATTCGTTAGGAACAAGGCTCAACTTTAGTACTGCTTTCCACCCACAAACGGATGGTCAGACCGAGAGAACTAACCAGGTTGTTGAGGATATGCTTAGAGCATGCATCATTGACTTTAGAGGATGCTGGCACGATCATTTACCACTAGTGGAATTTGCATATAATAATAGCTACCAAGCTAGTATCCAAATGGCACCTTTCGAAGCCTTATACGGAAGGAGTTGCAGATCACCCATATGCTGGAACGAAGTTGGAGAAAAATAACTGCTAGGTCCAGACATGGTAAGGGATACAATTGAGAAGATACAAGTAATCAAAGAAAGATTGCAAGTTGCTCAGACGAGACAAAAAGCTTATGCTGATACAAGAAGGAGAGATCTTGAATTCTAAATCGGAGATCATGTATTTCTCAAGATATCGCCTGGACGTGGCATACGGAGATTTGGTGTTAAGGGCAAGCTTACGCCAAGATTCATCGGACCATTTGAGGTACTTGAAAGAGTTGGCGAGGTTGCTTATCGCATCGCATTGCCTCCTCAATTGTCCGAGGTACATAATGTATTTCACATATCCATGTTGAAGAAGTATGTGCACGATCCATCTCATATTATTGAACATAGAGATCTGGTGATCCAGAAAGATCTCACCTATGAACAGAAGCCTATGAAGATCTTAGATCGAGAAATACGAGCTCTAAGGAATAAGGTTATTCCCATGCTCAAGGTGCAATGGAATAAGAATCCCGAACGCGAAGCGACATGGGAGACCGAGGAATCTATGAAGAAACGATTTCCTGAGTTATTCTAAGAGGTATATACACTCTCCACGTGTATAATTATATATATTGAATTTGGGGACCAAATTCTTTTTAAGTGGGGGAGGGTGTAGCAACCCTGATAAATGAATATTGAAATAAAATTAAAAACATACATATTACAGAAGTAATACAGACAAAATAAAACAAATTAAAGATAACGCCTCTGAGTAAGGCGTTAATTTAAAAAGAAACGCCTCTACATACGGCGTGACTAAAGAAAGGACGCCCATGAATGTGGTCGTCAACTCTCACGCGACCAAATAGGTAAGTGAAAGAAACGCCCATATATTAGGCGTGTTTTAAAAACAAGGAACGCCCTTATACATGGCGTTTCTTAAGAAACGACCTGAACTAGGTCGTTAATTAAAGAATCGACGCCCTGACCTAAGGCGTTAATTCAGTTCGTGACCCGTTCGAACCCAGAGCTTATCCAGGGAAAGATTAACCTAATCTAGTAAGTGTCTATTAGAGTAAGGACTCTATTAGGGATGTATTACCCTCAATCGAACACTACCTTTGTTAGGACTCCAAAATCCTATAAATATACCCGATCCATCCAACCCTAAACCATTTGATCGATCTACTGCTACACGGTAAGTGAAGAACATACGTTCTTCTTGTTTTCTTTTGCCCGTCTGTTTACAGTCGCATGAAGAATATTGATTATTCTTCCTCTCCTTTAATGCAGGTTAAGGATCAGGTGCTTGCGTAAAGAACGAGGTTATGATTCCTCGTTATTTGTCCTAGCTTCCGGTATGTCTGTGAAGATTATTAATCTTCCTTCGTTTCCTCTCCAGGTTGACGGAAGAACGATTGTTCTTCTTCTATTAAGTTGCAGTTGAAGCTTCAAAGCCCTTTCGTCTCCTTCATCCAGATCATAAGGTAGGATTTTCTCAAGTCTCGTAGCCCAAACTAAAAATAAATCTAAGAAGCACCATGCATGATATATTTATACAGTTTGCATGTAGTTTTAATACGTTTTCTGTAAATTTTTCAAGAAACGCCCTTGAATAGGGCGCTACTTTAAAAGAAACGACCATCACAGTGGTCGTTAATTAAAAGTATACGCCTTGTATACAGGCGTTAATTTCATGAACAATCGCATGTAATCAATAATTGATCCTGTTTAAAATTCAATAAAAATGAAATATCGATTCTAATATCTTGCATGACTCTACCTGTAAATTCCTGCTAATTTTCTTGTCATGATCATGTCTCCTGTCTTGGAAATTTATTTGTTGAAATATTGTAAATTCCTTGAATTCACGACCTTGACAACGTCGTTTTACACCTGTTAACACCCCATCACAGGGCGTAAATTGAAAAGAAACGCCCCTTTCTAGGGCGCGTTTTCTGTAAATTCCTGAACTATGTATATCCTGTAAAATAAAATTAAACAGTAACGCCCCTTTCCAGGGCGTGTTTTAAATAAATCCTGAAAATTATTTATATTCTGTCAAATATTTAAATAATGAGACGCCTGCTTATATAGTCGTCAACTCTGAAGAAACGCCCCTGTCCAGGACGCGTTTTATATAAATTATTGAAATAATGAAATTCTGCAAAACGGAACATATGTAAACGCCCTTATGTTAGGCGTTACTTACCTGAAAAACGCCCCTGACTAGGGCGTGTTTTTCATGAATTAATAAAATTATTGAAAATTCTGTAAAATAGAAATATGTAAACGCCCTTCTGTTAGGCGTTAATTACTTGAGAAACGACTTGACCTAAGTCGTTATTTTACTGTAAAACTGATTTTTCCCTGTTTTTGTTAACCGATGATTTCATATGTTATATAATATATATATCGGCACTATTCTCCACTCCGTGAGTATAGTCCCACGTTTCACGTTGTTTCATCGATCACACTCAACTCTCATTGACATACAAGCTCTCCATTGGACATTCCGTTCCTTTGGACTAGCGAGTTAGTCATAGAGACCTCCGTAAGACTCCTCGTAGCCTTGGATTCCCTCAAGGCCGACTGAGCTGGTTGTACCCTAAAAACCCATTACACGATCCTTGCCATGTCAATCTAAAGAAACATGGTATACCGGCCCTTATGATTATACAAAGAGTATATCATAAGAAATTCTTAATGGGATGATGATATCATGCCATATCATGTCGTTCTTGTAAACCTCAATTCTATGATAAGAATGAGGGTATCTTGCTTGATCTAATGTTTATGTGGACCTCAATTCTATATAAAGAATGTCCATATTGATTTGTCATGGGACCTAAGTTAAGGGAACCATATTCTACCTAGTTTTATTGATATCGTGATTTTACCGTTATTATCGCCAATCTATGTCCTTTGTCATATTTTTGGACTCTATTCTGTCAAAGTTGTCATACATGTCTACAAGCTTGAATATTGAAACTCTATATTGGCTATATAAACAAGAGTGGATGTCAAAAATACATGATAAATGCCTGTGCATATAGGGCCCGATCTGGTCCTGAGAGGAGCACCCGAAAGTACTTGTGCCCATGGGAGTTAAAATGATAAGGTATCTGGCATTATACCGAGTACTTGACTTGCTTGATTGGACATTCCACACACCTCTTGTACTTGAATCGTACTTGACTTTACATGAAATGCGTGGCCCGAAAAAGGGTAATTTACTTGCTTGATACATGATAGCCAAAGTTCTTGACATGACTTGTTAAACGTGCTTGCTTGAATACCTTGAATACACTTGTCATCTTGTTGGAAGTTCATGATTAAGTTCATCTTATTTCTTGATATTACATTCTCTCTATCTTGTCGTTTTATGCGAGCATGCATAGCTTTATTGCATTCATGGAAGATGTAATTACTTAAACCCCTTGCTAGTACTTGAGATATAATTTCCTACTGAGCGTTCGCTCATTCCGTTTGTCCCTTTGTACTTTTCAGGTAAGTCTGACGACGATGGAAGTCAATCGGATGGGAATGTTCAAGAGTGAAAGTGATAGAGCTGCTCAAGTGTCGTCTAGTCTTTCCTATAGTTTCTTGAGTCAAATATGTATTCTTTTCCTTTTTTAAACAGAGTATTGGATTTGTAATAGTCTATCCATTATGAAATAAAGGATTGGGTTATCTTGCTATTTTGCGCATCTCTGTCTTTGCATCGAATACACGACCACTCTGATTGATATGATTGATATAGACACGTCGCGCATCTCCGGGTATCTTCCGCGCTCGGGGGGTGACATGGCATGTCCGTGCATTCACTTTCAATGTGCATACCTTACTATATGCATACTGCATTGAATTGTCTCGCACATACACTAAGTCTGCGCACTACTGCCTTGATGTCTTAGCAAGTCTATACATGATGCATTCAGGCTTAAGCGTTAGGCACAGAAAGTCTGTACATCGTTTGTACATTGCACGCAAAGTCTGTACACCCGTTGATGGCATGTCTGTACATTCACTTTCAATGTGCATACTTCTCCATATGCAAAATGTATTACATGCATTCAAAGTCTGTACACTCGTGGATGACATGTCCGTGCATTCTTTCTCGTTGTACATACTTTCTTATATGCACACTGCATTTTGTGCATCAAGTCTGTACAGGCTCAGTTCAAATATCAAACTTACTCGATGCATCCTTTCTTTTCTTTCAGATTAATTCACACTGATAACAAGTCTGTTCTAGCAGGACTACTGCTTGAGGAGATTAATAAGGACACGTGATCCAAGAATGAAGATGGCTCAGGATCGTGACACGTGTATTGCAGCAGGCTGAAATGCTGCCACGTGGTCAAGGCGCTAGGGCAGGAATTCGTGGAAGACACACGCCCATCTATCTGCTGCTGCTATAAAAGGTGGGCCTCTCCATCCAGAGAACATGGATCGTGAAAAAGAGTGATCGAAGTAGGGGAACCTATCTGAAAGAGCAGAAGCAGAGAGAGAGCCTGTACGATCCAAAAGAAGAGAAAGAAAGAAGAAGAAGTGAGAAGAAAAGAGAGAGCAGAAGAAGAGCAAAGGAGGAGAGTGTTCAAAAAAGAAAGAGTGAGCAGTAAAGAAGAAGAAGAAGAAGAAAGAGAAATCAAGAGTTTAGAAGAAGAAGAAGAGAGTCTTCTGAAGCTTTGTCTCAACTGGACCATGGATCAAATCTAGGCCAGTCATCTCTTTGAGAGCCACTTTGTGTTTTATCGTATACAGCTTTCTGTCGCTGTGATTTCCCATTTCTTGTGTTTCTTTTTACCTTTGTTTCAAGCTGTTTGTCAGCAGAGCAAGCTATGACGCTCAGCGGGCAGAGGAGGATTCCTCTGGACGGGTTAAGCTGTAAGCCCCAGCGGATGGCGAAGCTGTAATGCCCAGCGGTCAAGCTGTTAGTCAGCTGTTTGTAGGCAAGCTGTGTCGCCCAGCGGTTTTCAAGCTGTTAGTCAGCAGTAATCCACACTCTGGATTGAGTGTGGGGTGGACGTAGGTCTGGAGGACCGAACCACCTAAAAATCTTTTGTGCAGTGGTTTGCATGTTATTTTGATTCTGCTAGATGCTTGACTAGGATCGTGATCTGATTGCATGTCTATCGAGTGACTCGTGATCTGGTTGCAGTTTAGCTACACGTGTGCTATCTGATCATTTACCTCTAAGCATCACGTTAGGATGCCAGTCTTTTATCCAGAGAGTCAAGTTGTTAACTAAGTCTATTAGTTTCTGCTTCCGCAATAGTCATCTGATTTTAGTTTCAATTACTCAGTTTTAGAACAAGTTTTTGAAGGGGATTCATTCACCCCCCTCTGAATCCATCGCACCGGTCCCAACATTTTAAGCTAATGAAAAATATACTATTTTGAGTCTAGAAAAATTGAATTTCTTTGGTGAGAAGCCATTAGAGAGGAGTGAGAAGCTCCCCTCCCCTATCCCCCTCTCTCTCTCTAGGGCGGCCCCCTCTCTCTCCTCTCTCCTGGTCGCCACTTTCTCTCTCCTCCCCCTCTGTCCACATCATCCTCCACCTCAGCCCTAGCTTGCCACCTCATATGCCACATCACCCACCCTTTCATCTCCCTAGGAGCCTTCATTGCACCCCATCAATTTCCTTCAATTCCCTCCCCATTCCTAGGTGACCTTTGGCACTCCCCATACACCCTTTCACTCTCCCAAGGTAGAACTCCCCTCCCCAAGCACCCCTTCCCTTCCCCAACACACCCTTTTCCCTCCCCTAGGCCAGCATTAACACCTCTCCTTTAAGAAGATTTCAAACCAACTCCCCCCACCCCTCCATTGCCAATCTACGCCCCCCTCTCCCTCTCCCCTCCACCTCTGGCCGCAGCCCTCTCTCCCCCTCCCCTAGCTGCGGTTCCAGCAGCCCCCACACCCCCTCCATCACCTCTAGACCCCTCCAACAACCTCCCACAAGCTCCAGCCCCCATCACACTGCCATCTGGTCACCCCCTCCCATCACCACAACTACCATCCTCACCTTGCAGCTCTCAGCCCGCAGGTAGCAGACCAAGTACCTATTGCAGAACTTGCCACATCGTCTCCACGAAGTTCCTGGTGGCAAACCCTATACCGTTATAAGCGTCATCCAGTGTACTTTGCAACGGAGGTGGTCCCGCCTCCGTCTGAGTTCGTGGCTGCCCGGAGGAGTCTTCACCGCCAGACTGTGCAATTCCTCACTGGCAGACACCCAACTACAGCTAGCAGAGGCCACCACGACCAGTACCTTGAAGATATTGGAGTGGCGTTTGGCTGAAGACTTTTGCTACGAGTCCTATTTCATCACCAAGAATAAGGTCTCCGTTTGGATCTCAGAGCAGTAAGTTCTGAATTTCCGCCCTAGGGTGCGCTGTGTCAGTCCCCTCTGGGATTGGCCTGATACCCTGCCCAGAAGAAGAGTGCAGCAGTCCTGATCCCGACCCTGCCCCGGCCGTCGTCGTGACCAAGAAATTCTCCAATAATTCTAACGTCCTCCTGGGCCAACCCAAAAGCTTTTGGCACTAGTTTCGTCAACAACGGAGTTTAGGAGAGCCTGTAGCGGAGCCGACAGCGACTACCTATCTCGTTATTCCAGAGAGCTGGCAGAACCGACGATCTTCTTCCGCTTTGGCTTCTAGCGTAGTTTTCTCCACCCCGCCTGACCGGCTGACCGCCCCTCCCTATGTGGAGGTACGTTTTGGTTGTAAAACTAATCCTCACCCCTAGTCCAACCCCCTTGCAAGGGGCGTAGTGCATGTAAACTGAAAATTTCAGGTTCGAGCTACACCGACGCAGCGTGCGGGTAAGCCCACCCTTCCTCGCTCGCCCTCATCTCCGACCAGGATCGGTGTCTTCACACCGATCAGGTGAGCCTCGGTTACCCCCTTGCTGATCTTTACCTTGCTGGTTTAGTATCGCCGCTAGTGCCGTCGGACGGTGAGTTGAGTGCCCGATCACGAATTGCTAATATTTGAGTGACTACCGCGGGCGAGTTGCGAGAGAGCCATTACATCCCACGCCCTCGGTATGCTGGCCGCCCACGAGAGTGGGCATCCCTGGACCCTTGGGGGTTCAATCCCAAGCTAGCCAATCCCCGGAGCCATGAGGCTCTGTCCCGGACCCTCACCACCATCACCGAGTTGCCTACGGGCATTAGTGTGCGCTTAGCGGGCGAGTCCGCTCGAGTGACGAAACCGGTCCGTAAATGTGCTTACTTGCTTGGTCCAGTGGGTCGTTAGATTAGTTGCTGCATTCCCATAGGTTTATCATACCAATTGTGGTCCTTGTCATCAAGTGGAATATCAAAAGACGTCGCGGGACGTTCCGGTTACGCCGGTTCGGAGAGCGGCCTTTCTAGCGTCCAGGAAGCCTTCGGGCTCGTCCTTCGTCACGTACCACTCGGTGTTGGGGTTACCAAATCCATCCTAGATCGTGTCACATCACCTCCACTCCCTACTGCTGCTGACTTGCCAATACCATAGAAGCAAGAAACCCCTAACATCCAGCATCAAGCAATCTGCAGGGCTTTAATAGCCGAAATGAGGAAGCAGGAAGAGGAAGACAGAATACCTTGGAAGTAGGATGCGGGTCTCCGAGGATGCTAAAAATAAACCTTATTCGAGCTGCATTCACAATTGCACCATAAGCCTCAAGCCATTCCATTCCCAGTATCACATCAAAATCTCTCAACTGTAAGGTATAAAGTCTAGCTGGCAGATTCTGCCCTTCAATCCACACTACCACTTTCTCAAGACAATAAGGAGTGAACATGAAGTCACCAGTAGGCAACTCCACTGTCAAGTCACAAGACATCTCTAAGGCAGACTCCTCGCCACAAGTAACAAAATCCTTGGATATAAAAGAATGAGAAGCACCAGAATCAAACAAAACTCGAGCGGCGCAACCAAGAATCAAAACTGTACCTTTCACCAACTGAGATGCCTCTGCCTCTGCTCTAGTCATGTGCATCACACGCCCTCGAGATCTCTACCTCCCTACGCTAGCGGACCTCAGAAGTGGTGGAACTTGGGCCTGCTACTGTAGCTGCGGCTGGAAGTGAAAAGATTGGTGCAGCCTCTGAGGACACTCTCATGCCATGTGCCCTACCTAACCGCACTTGTAACACGTCATAGGCACTGAACACGTCCTGCCAGGGTGAAAACTGCCGCATCGGGGATACGACCCCTGCTGACCACCTGCTGAACTCTACCGCTGAAGTGGTGAGGGCTGTTGCACACTGCCCACTGATGCTTGCCTCTGCTCCAGGCGGTCCTGATGCCTCCTGCTAAAACCTCTCTTGAACATCCTCTTGAGCTTCGAACCAAAAGATGAAGAACCAGCTGCCAATGGCGCTGAAGGTGACAATCCAGACCGACCTGAAGGATGTTGAAAGGCACTCTACTACTGCATAGACCTCTGCTGCCCACGATTTGACTGAGACTGACCATCCCCGGCCTGCTCCTGAGTCCTCTGCAAATCCTCCATCAAATCAGCTGCTACCAAATATTCTACCTCCAAGTCTGTAACACAGGTCCCGACCACAACATGCCTAAGCTCTAGCCTCAGTCCTCTGATAAACTACCGAGTTTTCATCTTCTCATATGTCATGATGTGAGATGCCCAACTCTATAAACCTGGACCTGTACTGCATCACTGACATATCCCCCTGAGCCAGCTCCATAAACCGATACATCTTCTTTGCTTTGCCATGCTCTGGGTTGAAGACATGCTCAAAAGCTTCAAGAAACTTCTGCCATTGAATCTGTCGAAGGGGGCGGGAATGGAATGCCGACCCCCACTCGATCGTCTACCACGCCAAAGCTAAACCTTGCAACTGATAAGTGGCTAGTAACACACTCTCATCCTCTACACACTCCATGGAGCGAAACACCCTCTCCATGGCATCAATCCAAGCTCTCGCTGCATTCGGATTAGGATGTTCCTCGAATTAAGGTGGGTGAAACTGTAAAAACTCCTTCAACACTCGCTTACGGCTCCCCTGGGATGATGAGCCCTCACCAACATCTCTGCCCTACTATCAAAGATGAGCCTGATACATCCCCTCAAAGAACTCTGCCCATCCCTGCGCTCCTACCCCTGCACCCGTTACAGCCGAAGAAGATGACTCCATGCTCTGCTCCTCTTGAGCCTCGGCTGATAACTCAAGCAGGTAACGAGTCCTCCTCCTAGGCACCATGGATCTTCTAGCAGAGAAAAGAAAGAAGACAACAAAGTCAATAAAACACGGTGTCCTACGCTAGTTGCCGATTGTACTGAATATTGTGGAATTTTTGGACCATTGCTAATATTTTATTTTCCCTACACCTCCACAATCACGCTCTGATACCAACTGTAACGACCCAGAATCCGGATACCGGGAGATACTCGATATCATTCGAATCCTGGCCCGCCACCTAGGTACCGAGAGGCCAGGAAGGGTTAAGGGTTGGTGTGGGAGTGTACAAGAATCTAAAATAAACGCAGGAATATAAGATGCACAAATAAAATAATACAAGAAATAAACAACTATAGAATTAAACAGTTATACAGTCCAGAACTTCAAGTCCATAACAAGTATAGTCTACTAAAAGAAAAGTACAAGACTACGGGGCATACCCTGTCTCTGACAAACTGATAGCTAGACCTGACCACCAGCACCACAAGAAGCCTCGGAAGCACTACACGTCAATCTCGTCTCACCTAAAAAATAAAGGGGTGAGCCTCGTCTCATCGGCTCAGTAGGGGTCCCGTAGATCCCTACCTCACAGCAACAAGAACAACAGTGCAATAACCAATAACAAGAGTAATGTATAATAACAGAGGAGGCATAGAATAATAAATATGGAACTCTACACAGGGCCACTACACCTGCCATAAAACCGTGCCTTGATCTCAAAGAACAGGACACACTGAGTCGCCAATACAGTAAACCACATCAGAAAGAAACTAGAGCCATAACCTCTCAAGTAACAGGAGTACTACCCCACCAGAAGCAAGGTCGGAAGTGTCCACTGACAACTTAAATAGCAGCCTCAGGTGCCTCCCTACTCGGCCCATGCGGAAACTGAGACGTAGTACATAGTACCACAAAAGAAAGACAAGCTGGGGTCTTACTCGTCAGCACGTGTCCAACGCCCCCAACCAAGTGTGCACACACAGACTATCCAGTCTAAGTCGGGTCCTCTAGCCAGTTTCTCCCCCAATCAGACTCTGGCTGTGAAGGCAAGCGGCCCTACGGTAACCAACTTAAAAACAGTTCTACTCGGGTCAAGCCTCCACCACTCCCCGGTGGGTAAGCAATTATGTACCCAAATCAGCTATGACTAGTGGGAAGGGTCACTGAAAGTGAGAATTCGTTGTAACTGCGGAGGCCACCACAGTACCACCGGTCTAGACTAATTCACCATGAGATAGCTCTCTAGCATGAAAACCAAGAACAAATGGCATGACAGCTAATCTTCGGATTGCCGATGTAAGTGGCAAAGATCGGAACCACCAATTGCGCGAATCCCGAAAAAACCAGTTGATAGGCACATTGGGCCTAGGCGGCCAACCGATTGGCCGCCCACCCTCCTGGGCAGCCATAGCAGTGGCCGTCACCCAGTGGCCTGGGCGGCCAGGGGTGACGGCCAGTCCTCTAGTCGCCTAGAAAGCCTGGGCGGCCAGGGGTTTGGCCGCCCAGTAATTCGGCTAAAGGGGCCTAGGCAGCCCAACCAGTGGCCGCCTAGTGCACAAGGCTGGGTGGCCAATTTCCTGGCCGCCCAGACACCTGGACAGCCAAGGCTTTGGCCGCCCAGTGGGCATTACTCTGGATGGTCACCCCACTAGCCGCCCAGCTCCCCTAGGTGGCCAGTGCCCTGACCGCCCAGACTGGGCAGAGGCGACAACGCCGCTGGCCGCCTCCCTATTCAGGGTCACCTCTATAAATACCTCCAGGGGCTCATTCCCATGCCCGACTCACCCACATTGGGCTCGAAAACCCCCAAAAAACGTGGGGAGATCATCCCCGGCCACAATGGCACACCAAAAACACGATTTAAACCAAGAATCGCCATGGAGCAGACCGATTTGCACACACGGCCCCGAACATGAACATTCCCCAAAAATATACAAACCCCTCTCTCTCGTCCCAAATCACTACTGATCCAAAGGGAAACGCGAGAAGAGAGTTTGAGATCCTGATGCGGGACGGACACGGGAGACGACACTATATGGTGCCACCCTCGGACTCTAGATGAAGACACGACCAGCAACACACACCAGGGAGACACTAAGCCCGACACTACGAGCTCCTAGTGGCGAAACATCGCTAACAGAAGTGGAAGCTCACTCGTCGTCCCAAGTGAGGGAAAGCACGGACCGTGCGCGGTTAAGGAACCGGTGGAGGTCAAGGGTAGTCCGACTCAACTTCCGGACACGGATCGAGTCACGAGACGGGTCACTCTCACTCTCACTGCGGTGACATGGACACACGGGCTAGTACCTACACTCTCGGCAGTGGCCTAAGACCGTATACTATCTAAGCAATGTAACGCCAAGGAGTTAAGATCTTTACCTCCACGCACCCGGCGTGGCGAAGACAACCCCGGCCGAATCACGGACTCCCGGTTAAACAATATCACAGCAATACAAAGATTTGACACACTCCACGCAGGGAGGTAAAAGGTCACATGTGGAGCCCGGGAATCACGCAACTCGGGTTGACGGGCAGCATCCTGATGTCGCCCGGCGGTGCCGAACTCCTCGTTTTCGTACTTTCCGAACGGCCGCTTCTACGGGCCCGCGGGGCCCACGGACGGCACTGTCCTCCGGATCTACGGGGGTGGGACCCACTGTGATGGGGACCCCTAGTGGCACGCCTCCACGGACGGCGGTCGGCCGGGAACACCGATCGGGGGTCGATCGGCCCCGATTCCCAATTGATGAACTAGCTGTCCACGGATTTTGGTTGCTGTCTTCCGGCGTGCGCTTCGGCGAAAACGGCCGCTGCGAGCAATCCCGACGTCGGATCGGGACGCATGAGCTATCGTTGGAAAGCTCTCTTCAAATGCTTCGATCTAGACCCAGAGAGATCTGCTGGATCTGGTCGGATCAGAACTTTTTTGAATTTACAAGCCCCTGTTGTACAGTAATCGAAATCTCATATCTACAAGGCACTTGTCTGAGAACCACCATTGACCGCCTAGTAAACCTCCGATTCAGCTCTTGAGCTATTCTTAGGAGTTGTAGGGAATCAAACCACGGAACTGGGAATATTTTTAGAATTTGATTTGGAGAGAAGGCGATTTGTTATGATTTTTGGGGTGACTGGTGGTCAGATCTGGGAACAGGTGGATAGAACTGTAGATGGGTCTAAGAACGAATTTTAGAAAATATGAGATGGACGAACCAAAAATTGAGAAAAATGGTGGATGAAGGGATGGATGGATGGAACCCCCAGTAAAATTGGGCGAACCAACAGAAATCAAAAAGTGGCTCTAAGACATGAAACATAGGATGGCGGTGAACCTAGATAGAACTCTGGCAGAACTGAAATGGAAGATTGGACGAAAATCAAAAATTAGCAAACGTGATCTGAATGCTGGCCTGATTTTTGTGGGTGGAGAGGAACATCCAAGGAACAACTCCTCCAAATTTGGTAGCCAAATGAGCTCGGGGAAGACCGGTGAATTTCGAACAAGCTGCTGTGATACTGCGCGGGCAGAACTCCGTTGATGGCGATGGCAGTGCGGTGGTGGCTCATGGCAGCGGCGGCGGCGACCGGAACTGATAGGGTGGAGTCTCACCACCAGAAGGAAGCCTTCACAGCTTCAAGGGGGAGAGGAAGAGGAGAAGGGGGCGCACCAAGGCTGGAGCTTCAAGCTTTTTTTTCAATTCAAATGGCATTAATTCATGAAAATGAGAAAATACAAGCATATATAGGCCACCCATCTAATCCATCCTCCACCGTTGGATCTAGGGGTGTGAGATGGAGGGCTGGGATGGCATGTGACCATTCCACAAAAATTAAAATAAAAAAATAAGGGGAAGGGGGCGCCCTATTGACTTTGGTGGCAAGGGGAGACATGGTAGCTAGGGGATGGCATGTGACCATTCCACAAAAATTAAAATAAAAAAATAAGGGGAAGGGGGCGCCCAATTGACTTTTGTGGCAAGGGGAGACATGGTAGCTAGGCACCTTGGACTTTGAAGTCCACTTGTCTCCCATGTGCCTTTTACCATTCAAACTTCTAGATGCCTCCATTTGACATGTTGACTGACCCCACATGGGGCCCATGGGCTGAGGTGGATCAATGGGAGGGGCCTTGGGGGTCCCGTGGGGCCCAGGGGGTCCCACTTTGCAAATAAGCCCCTCGAACTATCTAAATTACACACTGACGAAAGAAAATAAAATACATTACACACAAATAAAAATCCCCAAAAAATATGATAAATGCTATGACTCAGTGGGGAACCTCCAGACTGTCTCCGAGCCATAGGGATGCTGAGGCGGCTCGAGTCGTGCTCCTCGTGCGGTACCGGTGGCTCGCCGGCTCGTGTCTCGCATGCGCTCGGGTGTCCGCACCAATTCTTCCCGGGTGGGAGAAACTCGACCCTATCGAGTAAGGGTCTGCATCGCTCCTGTATCGCTCCAAAAGGAACGGATCAATCCGCTGCAACTCGCCAGGTGTGACCCATGTGTCCTCAGTAGCGGGCCGTCCTCTCCATCGCACTAGGTAGCGCGGGTAAGATCCACTCCTGGTAACTGTCACTTGCTCGTCTAGTATACGATCTATATGCTCACGCTGCCGTGAAAAAGGGGCTGGAGGTGGAAGTGGACACTCAGGTGGGGGATCACTCTCAAGGGGAGGAGATGGCTCAAAAGGCTCACTAGGGATCACCGCTGGGTCCCTATATGCAACAAGATCCGATACATTGAAGGTAGAGCTTATACCATATTCCTCGGGCAGGTCCACAACATACGCATTGGATCCAACGTGTTTCAACACTCTAAAGGGACCGGCTCCGCGAGCTTGCAACTTCTTAACGGTTCCAGAGGGAAACCGTTCAGGTCTTACCCTGATCATGACATATTCGCCCTCTTGGAACTCTCGGTGGTGTCGATGGGTATCGGCTAGCTCTTTGTAACGTGCATTGCTGGCCTCACTCATGCAGACTCCTAACATGCCTAGCACTAGACTCGGCAGACTCACTATGCACTCCTAAAATGCTTAGCAAAATAAAAACACACGGATGCACACCCAACCCTAAACAAACCAAATGTTAGTTTGACCCAATCATATGCAAGGTGGTCCAGGACATCCGAAGGTGTGCCATGCATACCCTAAGTGTGACTGAATGTCGGTACAACCATAAGACGGTCCTTTGGATTTAGGAGGTTTGGGTGGAACAGGAGGGTCGGGTGTCTCTCGCCCGTGAACGGACTCGGTGGGTGCCGATGGCCCGGTCCATGGGGGAGGGGTATAATGGTGACCTCCCCTAAAGAAGTGGAATGGAGATTGTGGACCAAGGGGCCCACTAAGAAAGGGATCGAAGGGATCAAAGAATGTGTGACCCCTCGATATGGATTCGCTCATCTCAAGATCCCATGTGTGGAAGTCTAGAAGGTGTTGTTGATCTCCTTCATCCATGAAGGGAGATGAGACGGTGGGGGTATGATGGTGGACTCTCTCGAAAAGGTGGAGTAAATATGGTGGGTCACGGGGTCCACAAGAGAATGGGTCGAAAGGATCAAAGAAGGTATGACCCCTCGGACTAGGCTTCCACAAATCACTGTCCCACATTTGGAAATCTTGGAGGTGTAAATGATCACCTTCATTCATTGTGAGAGATGGGACGACAGTCATAGGTAGAAAGTAAGATTCCTCCCTTGGGCAAAGGGGAATGAAGTCGGACTCGGCTAGCATAGGGAGGAGTAGAAGAACCTCCGTGGTAACATGACCCACGGTGTACACGGAGGTGATGGACCCTAAAGCGGGATGAGTGAAACTACGACCTGTGGGTCGGTCGAAGCCTGGAGCCAACAAGTGCGTATATGTCCACTGCCGATCTAACCCTTTAAGAAGGTCATCCAATGTATCCACATAGTGACTAGACCGGAAAGTGGTATGAAATGAATTGATTGGCACTAGAGGTAGGATAGGGTCCATAGATGGGAAGGGAAGTGGGACCAAGCCCTTCTTGAGCCAGCTAAGAAGCGGCTCGGCTATGACAAGCATACCCGTTAGAAACACGGGTGGCTCGGGCTGAGGTGGCTTAGAATAAAGATCGGAGAGTGGGGCTTCTCCAACCCTTTTGTCCCTTATGGCTAGAGATGTCCGAGTGGGACATTGTCCGGCGTAGTGGCCGAACCCCTGGCAGCGATAACACTGCTGCCGTGACCCACTACGCTCCCTGATAAGTGGGTCCCTACCCTTATCCTCCTGACGGACAGGGGGTGTAGGCAATGGGGCTCTCGTGGGTGGGAGAAGAGGATCCACTATGATGGGGAGAGGGCTTGGGGACTCCGTTGATGGGGCCGGGTTAAGACTACCGGCGATGACCTCCTTAGGCTCGGGTTGGAGTACATCACTAGGAGTACGTGTCCTATCCACCCCATCCAACCGGTCCAAAATCATTTGCATAAGTTCGGCAATGGAGTGGGTTGGAATAAGGATATCATGGTGGACTCGCCCGTAGTCAACCGTCCTAGGAGTGGGTCTTGGCTCATCTACGTGTGGGGCTCTTTGCCTCCGACTAGGACTCACTTGGTTGGAAGTGATTTGGTGGGGCCGGTTGGAGGTGACCGGTTGGGGCACGTAGACCTTCCTAAGCTCTCTCTTCATGTCCCACCATGACTTGATGGGCCATTGCCCTCTAACCTCTCTCATTCTTTCGATATAATCCCACTTTTCGGCAGCCTCATGAAGAAGCCGCTCTTTAGCGAAAGAGAATTGCATTGCCTCGGACATAGTATAACAATCAAAGTATGTGTCCATGGCGGCCTCCCACTTGAGGTAGTCGCCCGGGCCATTGGAGCCATAAAAATCCGAGGCTTCGGGCCTACGGAAGTGGAGTGGGTGGTTGCCAAGCCCATGGGTGGACCAACGGCTATATTGCCCGGGTGATTGGGAATCCATGGGAAATTGGGGGGGGGAACTATATGTTGGACATGCCGACACTTGGACACTACACTAGACCGGCTATGCAAGGTTGGAATGCACTAACTAATGCAAACACCGACTAATGCACCTAGACCTAAACCAATATCCGGTACATGGCGGAGTTAATCGATCCGAAGATCACTCGCGCAAGTGTGCGGTCTTCCCGATAGGCGTAGCTAACGTTCGGACAACACCTTTTAAGATACCGAATTATCGGGATGAAATGCAATTTTAAAACACTCTTTTTTTTTGTTTTGAAATTAATGATGATCCTAGACTTGACTTAGACCATGATGCATGCAAGACTTATGCAATGACTACCCTAGACTCGACTCGCTCTGATACCAAACAGATGCGGGACGGACACGGGAGACGACACTATATGGTGCCACCCTCGGACTCTAGATGAAGACACGACCAGCAACACACACCAGGGAGACACTAAGCCCGACACTACGAGCTCCTAGTGGCGAAACGTCGCTAACAGAAGTGGAAGCTCACTCATCGTCCCAAACGAGGGAAAGCGCGGACCGTGCGCGGTTAAGGAACCGGCGGAGGTCAAGGGTAGTCCGACTCAACTTCCGGACTCGGATCGAGTCACGGGATGGGTCACTCTCACTCTCACAGTGGTGACATGGACACATGGGCTAGTACCTACACTCTCGGCAGCGGCCTAAGATCGTATACTAGCTAAGCAATGTAATGCCAAGGAGTTAAGACCTTTACCTAATCACGGACTCCCGGTTAAACAATATCACAGCAATACAAAGATTTGACCCACTCCACGCAGGGAGGTAAAAGGTCACATGTGGAGCCGGGAATCACGCAACTCGGGTTGACGGACAGCATCCTGATGTCGCCCGGCGGTGCCGAACTCCTCGTTTTCGTGCTTTCCGAACGGCGGCTTCTACGGGCCTGCGGGGCCCACGGACTGCACTGTCCTCTGGATCTACGGGGGTGGGACCCACTATGATGGGGACCCCTGGTGGCGCGCCTCCACGGACGGCGGTTGGCCGGGAACACCGATCGGGGGTCGATCGGCCCCGATTCCCAATTGATGAACTAGCTGTCCACGGATTTTGGTTGCTATCTTCCGGCGCGTGCTCCGGCGAAAACGGCCGCTGCGAGCAATCCCGACGTCGGATCGGGACGCATAAGCTATCGTTGGAAAGCTCTCTTCAAATGCTTTGATATAGACCTAGAGAGATCTTCTAGATCTGGTCGGATCAGAACTTTATTGAATTTACAAGCCCCTGTTGTACAATAACTGAAATCTCAGATCTACAGGGCACTTGTCTGAGAACCACCGTTGACCGCCTAGTAAACCTCCGATTCAGCTCTTGAGCTCTTCTTAGGAGTTGTAGGGAATCAAACCATGGAACTGGGACTATTTTTAGAATTTGATTTGGAGGTGAGGCGATTTGTTATGATTTTTTGGGTGACTGGTGGTCGGATCTGGGAACAGGTGGACAGAACTGTAGATGGGTCTGAGAACGAATTTTAGAAAATATGAGATGGACGAACCAAAAAATCAGAAAAAATATGGATGAAGGGGTGGATGGATGGAACCCCCAATAAAATTGGGAGAACCAACAGAAATCAAAAAGTGGCTCTAAGACATGAAACATAGGACAGAGGTGAACCTGAACAGAACTCTGGCAGAACTGAAATGGAAGATTGGACAAAAATCAAAAATTAGCAAACGTGATCTGAATGCTGGCCTGAGTTTTTTGGGTGGAGAGGAACATCCAGGGAACAACTCCTCCAAATTTGGTAGCCAAATGAGCTCGGGGAAGACCGGTGAATTTCGAACAAGCTGCTGTGGTACTGCGCGGGCAGAACTCCATTGATGGCGATGGCAGTGCGGTGGCGGCTTGTGGCGGCGGCGGCGGCGACCGGAACTGATAGGGTGGAGTCTCACCACCAGAAGGAAGCCTTCACAGCTTCAAGGGGGAGAGGGAGAGGAGAAGGGGGTGCACCAAGGCTGGAGCTTCAAGCTTTTTTTCCAATTCAAATGGCATTAATTCATGAAAATGGGAAAATACAAGCATATATAGGCCACCCATCTAATCCATCCTCCACCGTTGGATCTAGGGGTGTGAGATGGAGGGCTGGGATGGCATGTGACCATTCCACAAAAATTAAAATAAAAAAATAAGGGGAAGGGGGCACCCTATTGACTTTGGTGGCAAGGGGACACATGGTAGCTAGCCACCTTGGACTTTGAAGTCCACTTGTCTCCCATGTGCCTTTTACCATTCAAACTTCTAGATGCCTCCATTTGACATGTTGACTGACCCCACATGGGGCCCATGGGCTGAGGTGGATCAATGGGAGGGGCCCTGGGGGTCCCGTGAGGCCTAGGGGTCCCACTTTACAAATAAGCCCCTCGAACTATCTAAATTACACACTGACGAAAGAAAATAAAATACATTACACACAAATAAAAATCCCCAAAAAATATGATAAATGCTATGACTCAGTGGGGAACCTCCAGACTGTCTCCGAGCCATAGGGATGCTGAGGCGGCTCGAGTCGTGCTCCTCGTGCGGTACCGGTGGCTCGCCGGCTCGTGTCTCGCATGCGCTCGGGTGTCCGCACCAGATCCATCCCCCTTCCTCAACATCGCTTTAAACCTTGAATGGGGCTTGATCCTCACTGGATCACGCCGAATCTCGAACCCACGCACGAAACCACGATCCCACACGTGCACGGATGAACTGCCTCCCCCTCAAGCTCTACCTAGCCCACCGCCGTTGTCAATCGAACTCCTCTCGCTCTCGCCATCTATAGTTGGAGAGGCGAGGAAGGACCTCGCGATCGGAAGTGAAAGAGGAAGAATGAGAAGAGAGTGGAGTGGGCTCGCGTTTAACGAAAAGGAAAAAACTTTTGGAATTTTCCCAAAACCTCAAAAAGTTGAAATTATCAATATGCCCTTCCTCTTATTATTTCCGGTTAAACAATTACAAAAAATCCTAGAAAACTCAATAATTCCAACGTGGTCTGAACTAAATCCGAAACAATTTTTAATCCACTCATAAAAATAGATCTGAAACCCACGAAAATAGGATCTGAAATCTAGAGGCATTACGGGCATGGAAGTCGGTGTCGTCGTGGATAAGCCCTCGAGTCCTTATGGTGTGTCGAACGTCATTCAAGTATCGGACCTTGCCCTCCAGCTGACGTTCTACTTCCTCGTAGTGTCACAACTGTTGTGCCATCTCTGGGTTAGAGTGGAACGGGCCGCGAGGCCATGGTGCGGGCGAGCTGCGCGGATGTAGAGATCGCGCGGCAGATGCGTGGGAGGGCTCACGCACCCGGCGGGACTCTGCCACGATGGGGGCTCTCCCATTCTGGGGCAAATCCGTTAGGGCGAGGTCTTACCCCATAGGTCGGTTGAGGAGGCCTTGACATAGCTCTATTAGTGCCTGGAGCTATAGGCACATCTCTGCCAGCTCGTCCGTAGCAGGGTTGTGGACGTTAGCACCACGCGGCGGCCGAGTAGATGAGGACGCCTCTTGGAATCCCCGTCCGGAACTCAGGACCTAGTGGGATCCTCGGCCGCAGTTACTAGTGTTGCGGTAGCTTCTACGGGGTGCCATGGTCTTTTGTCTCGTTCCCACAGACGACGCCAAAATTGTAGAGGTGGGAAAATAGTCTCTCGGACCTCGTACCATACTTTTAAGATTTATTTAGTTGGGGAAGGACGTCCAGTCACCCTTTGAAGTCTACAAGTACTAGAAAGATGATGTAAGAAGGAACCCTGGGTGTTACCCCAGGGGACAACCCTCCGATGCTTAAGTCAGGATCAGGACGAGGAGAAGAACATCAAGAGAGAGAGAGAGAGAGAGAGAGAGAGAGAGAGAGAGAGAGAGAGAGAGAGCATGAGAGTAGAGCAGACAATCCTGGGGGCAGGAGTCAGATTCCTGGAGGTGCTCACCGCATCTAGCGGCTACTTGGAGAGTGCTCGATGGGTGCGGGATGTGTAGAGGCTTGCTTCTTCTTCTATCTCTCCTTTTCCGCTGCGCGTCTGGTTGGATCCCTATGTCTGGGTGTCTCCATCTGTCTCTGTGTGTATGCATATATGTGTGAGTGTCCCCTTCTTCGTGTGTCCGGAGGCCTATTTATAGGTCACCCTGGCTATGGGTATTCGTTCCCTAACGGGGAAATGTGTAAGTCGTGGAGTAACGCCTCCTTGATCGTGGGTGGAGTTCCTTGTTGTGCTCTTACTTAACTGGAAAGCGTGGCCTTGAGGCGAGGATCCTGGTGTAGTGGGTGTGATCTCGTCCATGTCGGAGAAGTGGCCTGTAACGGTGGGAGCAACGTTCGGTTGCTGGAGAGTCATCAGGCGTTCGGGACCCCCGCATTGATACCTCCTGTGGGCTGGTGAATCCTCAAGATGCCCTTATTGGGCCGTCCGGTTTTGAGCCGTCAATTGGCCTACGTCGGTCCCAACCGGATTGGGCTAAAGCGGGCCCAATACTGATGGGTCGCAATGGGTGTAATGGGTTTTACCCTCCTCAAATGGTAATCTCACTTGAGTGAGTTACCACCGTTAACATGGGACGTAACCCTAGATACACGACAACTCTAGTTAAGAGATTTAAATGGTTTAGGGATAAATATCAGGTAGTGGTATATAAGTAATTTGAGAAGATTTTAAGGGTATACGGATAATATTCCCATTAATATAAATTCAAATAGTGATTACGATGAGGTTCCAAACTTCTTTGTCAATATGAAGTAAATGCTGACATAAATGCGAGAGCATGAATAATTCATATTTGGGAGCCGTTTGATTTGATCTAAAATATCATAAGATTTCATATTTCATATATCAGAAAATATGGTATGAATGCATTTGAGGTCAAATGAAACAGGTCCTGACTAGTAGAAAGCAGCCTGGAAAAGTTGAAATTTGTGATAGGTGGAAGACTTCTCGACAACAAAAGTTCAAAGTTAATTAAACATACGACGCCAGCTCTCTTTTTAGGGGAATTCATATAAAAAGATTATTTCTATATATACGAATAATTCGTACTTAAGTATATACACATAGTGATATCCCATAATTATAAGAATATATTGCCGAAACCACATGTGTGTTCACATTTGAAATGGGTGTATCTGATGCATATAATACATATATAGATATAGATATATATATATATATATATAACCATAAGTGGCAAAAATGGGTATAGGAGAAGCTAGCAAGTTATAATAGGGGAATGATGGGCATGATGAAGTGAACAGAGAAGCCCGTTGATCAGCTCCAACTCTGTTATAAAGGGGAGCGATAACTCAAGAGAGCGACGTACTTAAATGGTGTCCCCTAAGTATCCCCATCATTCCCTTCCACCAAAATAAAATAATCCTCCTTGTTGATAAGTCTCGGGAAATATTGGGAACTAACATAATTGATGAGGAGGGATGGAATATTTCAAGAGCGATGCCTATTTTTCTTCTTCTTCTTTGTTCTTCGTTAAGATATGACCGACTTCCTTTATCATGAGCCCAATTCTTAAGTCTTCCCACAGACTGGTCATACTGCCCGGTGCCCAGCAAAGTAAAGAGGGTCCTTTTCACGTCGGTGGTCCTCAACTTTGGTGGCTGAAAAAGAACCACAACTCAGAGCCCAAAGCAACAGGCATCCATGGCTTTTGAGTTCCAACTAAGGGCATCCGATGGGCACTACCTGCTGGTCAGTACGACGGGTTTCCCACAAGAAATCACCAACCCTTTGTTTAGAGAGATGCAACTAGAATTAAGGGAAGGGATTTGCATGGGCCAAATAAAAAAAAGGGGGGGGTCTTTTCATATATATATACTCTTAAATTTTTATATATTTGATGTTATACACATAATTTGAAAGATATTGAGACGGTTGCGAGACGTTTTCTGTAAGTTGTATAAGGCGTAAGTCTTAAGGCACAACGAGACGTAAATCTTAATAGAGAAGAAAATAATCTTAAAACCATAAAAAATATTAAAAATAATAGTGATTTTCATGTGTTAATGTTATATCAACTCAATGATAAATTCATGTAATTTTAAAAGTACTAAATTATGAGCCAGTTGTCTAGTGCAGTTAGTTTGTCACCCTTCCTCATATGGGGAAAGATCCGATTTCGAGCTCGATTATCCCCTCCCTGTTAAAAAAAAGTATCTACTAAGAAAAAAAATTGAATTATATTTTAAGGACTACAAAAGAAACGTAAATTTTGGACATACCCTATAATATCTCATTACATCATCTTCTCAAGTGATGCACACGTCTCAATTAAATATTTTGAGACGGTGAAGGCACTGAGGCGTACCACCCCAATCAAAAAAATACATAAGCCTTAAGTAAAAGACACGAGGCGTAAGTCTCACGGTATTTTTCTAATACCTCACCTTAAGGTTTAAGCCTTAGTGCCTTGAGGTACCGTCTTTTAAAATAATGGTTACCCCTAAGGCTAGCTATCGCATTAACCGTTATATCTTTGAAATTCAAATAAAACATAAATTTTCTTTCTTTTAATCTATATATTGTTATAGGATTACTCTAGGAATGCCTCTAATTAATGTTATTATTAACGGACATAATTACATGATGATTTTGTCCTGTTAAAAGTTAACAAAGAACATCTCTCTCTCTCTCTCTCTCTCTCTCTCTCTCTCTCTCTCTCTCTCTCTCTCTCTCTCTCTCTCTCTCTCTCTCTCTCTCTCTCTCTCTCTCTCTCTCTCGGAATTTAGTCATTTCACACGCAGTTGGGTTGACACTAAATCAACCATAGTCAAGTTAGGACATTGGCGATATATATTAACGGCATGGCACTAAAAATATAATTTATTTTAGGGGTCTAGTGCAAAAGACGTTCAATTTTTTTATCCTTTTAAAAGTTAACGAAGAAGATCTCTCTCTGTAATTAAGCTGGATGATCATCTCATTTATGAAATTTCGGGTTTGGATTAAGTATTTGAGACTTACGACGATCATCTCTTGTTAATTACGAAGTTTTCTCATTAATTTCAATATATATATATATATATATATATAAGGAAAAGCAAACTGAGTGGTGTCAATATTGCTGAAAATATTTGTTAACAAATTAAGAGTGATCATGTGTATGTTAACCGTGTACGTTGTCGTAGAGAATGATGAGAATCTCATCCCCAAAGCAATGAGCTGATTTGAATAGACGACGGTACGTCCAGATGCAAGTCGTTTATATAAATTCTAACGTGTAATGATTAGTGCATTCTATGAACTAATTACATTCGTCGATATAAAAAATATAATTTTTAATAATTTTTAAATTTTTTTAATAATCTTCAAGTCTAATTAATATAATTTATCATTCACATCATCGTCAGGTAACATGACGTGAGGATCATAAACAAATAAAATCTTAATTATGTGAATAATAAAATTGAATCAATTTCACTGTCACGTCGTCTGATGACGTGAATGACATATTAAATTAATTAGATTTAAAAATTATTTAAAAATTATTAAATATTATACTAATTACACCGATGAATATAATTAATGCACGAGGTAGACTAAGTATTACTCAATTCTATCTAACCGAGTCACATGCCTATCTATTTAATTAAGAGGGCTAATTAAAGTAGTGTTACGTATGCTTCAAAGTCGAATTAGTCAGCTTTAAATATATATGCAGATGGGTTTGGGAAATTCTGGTGGGATATGCATATGTGCCCATCCAAGCTTAATTATCCTTAGAAGATGTTTAATTACAAGTAAAGAACTTAGCAAGTTAATTGACATTTTTTTTCATCTAAGAAAAGCCCCGGGGCTATTTGATTATAGCATATCAATTGCCTGTAGCTGAAAAATTAATATCCACAAAATTGGGCCTAGCTCTTTCGCATGCCTCCTTTTTAGTTTAGTTTTTAGTTTTTTTTTTTGGGTTCGGAAAGGAGGAGGTCGGCTCCTAGCTTTCATTCGTAGTCATGTGTTGGTGCTGCATGCTTCCAGATAACTGTGTACTAATGAAAGTTGGATGTATAATTAAAGATTAATTAATTATCCTTATCATTGCGTACGTAAACGTACGTGTGTCCTTATGTTTATCCTACTAATTATGACAGTCGGATATATAAAGATTAAATTATCCAATAAAATCAGATCTCTCAATATGCTTTTCTTGTCCCATATTTTATGATTTTTATATCTGAAAACTAACATGAATAACAAATAACAAATAATATCATTCCTATATATATATATATATATATATATATATATATATATATATATATATTAGCATTGAACCGACATGTGGTCTGTTGTCCCGTTTCGGTGGTGCGCATAAATTGGTCCCCTGGTTGAACCAGTACATCATGCATCGACGGCTAGCTGAGAGAGTTGTTAGATGTGAGCCCAACTTAATTAATTAATTGGCCTCCACAAGGGATCGATGGAGCTGATCAATCAAGGTGGTGATGGTAGTTTCTCCCTCCTTAACATGCATGCATGCATGCTTATAAACGTCAGGCATGCACAGAAAATTAATTAATTAAGTAGAAAAACTGTATATATTTAATGCATGGTCACCAAACATTCTGTTTTAATTCGATCCTCATTGATTAAATGCCTGAACGGTAGTCTCAGGGAACTCGCTAGCTAGGGTGGGGGCGCGAACCAGGGGCGGCACTATATATTTCAGACGTACGGGAACTCTTAAATATGACTTCCTTCAGATCTTCTACTGCCCTCCTTTAGACTCCACTGAGCCGTACCATCTTTGAACTTTGCCTTCTCCGAAGCATTGAAGCTAACAACTCCCTGTAACGTCTCCGATCGAAGAGAGTTTAGGTCTCCAAGCAAGAATTAACGTCTGCGTGCTATTAATTAATTAATTATATACGAGTGATCATGATCCCTCTTGTACGTGCGTACGTATATATATATATATATATATATATATATATATATATATATATATATATATATGATCCAACATTTCCACCACCTCTTCTGAAGCCTGCATGCGCGTCCTGAAGATCTGTATGTTTAGCATAGATCAACTCTTCACATTTTTCAACTAATCGTTGCAGTTAGCTATATATGTTTGCAGATTAATTACATACGTTACGCCTGGTTTCATTCTAATCTGCATTGCCTCCCCGGCCAACGCCCAAGCCTGTAATTGGTCAGCTTTTTCGATAAATAGACTAAACCGTAGCCAGTTAATTAAAGGGAGTGAAACGCCAGATATCCGAAGCTCCCCAGAGATGATGTTGTTTTCATGTTTGATTCATTGTTAAATATCGTAAAAACTTTATGAGTCACTATAATTATATGATACACAAAATACAATATATATTTTATGATATGTTTCCCGCGATTGTGTGACAATCTTACAAACGCCTAATTAAGTGAATGGCACAGACAAAATTTTAATATTTTTGAAATACTAAAAATATGCTACACAGCTGTACGGCAATGTCAATCTGACGGCCCTTTTTATCGAAGCCGGAAGGGGAGCATGCAGAGGTGCAAATTAAGCCGTCCACATCCAACATGCACCGCGCGGGATCAACGTCCTGCGACATGGTGGGAGAGGTGGAAGCAGCCCCGCCTTCATGCACGGTGTTTAATTATTATTATTATTATTAGTATTATTATGGAAAAGCACATGCAGACGGATATGATTTGGATCGATCCGGCTGCGCTTCGGTGGGTTCGATCCCTTTCCCCTCTGTATGTTACTCATGTTTATGTGGCGCTCATCCATTTGGCTAAGCGATCCACGCAAATGCTCTTTCTTTATCCTCTCTTTTGCTGTGAATAAGAAAAGGTGAATGACGCACGTACGGGTGCTCCTCCTTTTCCCTCAAATTATTTGCTTGTACGATAACACACACGCAAACACACAATGATCACACACAGAGAGAGAGAGAGAGAAAAGAGAGCTAGAAGGGGGAAGAGGATGACAATGCATGCATGAGCTTCATCTTGGAAGATGAAAGTTTATTTATTGATAGATGTCAGGATCAATCGTTTAGACGTCTTCCATGCATGTTCACGATTTCGCAATTTTGGGAAGATTAACAAAATATCATAATAAGAAAACCCTCCAAAATTAATAACCTTCCAAAAAAACTCCCCCCACTGAAGCAACTTAAAAGATGAGAAAAAGAGGAGGTGGCGTGCCTCTCGCGAGGAGAAGGGGAGAGAGGGGGGGGGGGGTTGGTGTATGTCTTGACCAATAATATTACATGCAATTATTTGGACGTTTGAAGTAGTCTTCAAATTAAACCCACCAATAATTAGGCGTTTGTGTTGATCACCCCCCCCCCCATCTTAATGACGGAGCACGCGCCCACAGGGAGACCCGCAAAGCGATGCGGCTGCGACGCCCATCTTTGGGCAAAAGATCGCTACTTTAACACCCGCACGACTCCTGTTTTTTTTTTTTAATGGCCCTTTTTCGTGGACCGGCCGCTGCAGGGTGAAGCCTTAGGGGGGAAGACATGTGGGGAGAGTGATGAAAGGGAGAGATGCGCTTCCCTTCTCCTCTTTGGGTACTTAAATCGGGCAACGTGGTGGACGCGTGGAAGGCGGGTTTGCGACCCGTGCAATACAGAGATTCAGAAAAATGAGATCCTCCGTTTTGTTGCTACACCGGGCGGTTGGGCCAATGGGAGAGAGCCCCAACATAACATACACTAGAGCATAATTTGTAGGTTGGGTGTGACTCACATTAATCCGAGTGTCCTGCATTAGATTTGAGAGAAATCGATCATATAGATCTATCTTAGATCGATCAAATCGGGACTTGTCATCATAAGAGAAAATTTGTTGGTGCAATCGGATCCATTTATGATGTGTTTACACGGTAGAGAGATGGATCTATCATCGTAGAAATTTTAGGAGATGAGTTTAACCAGATTTGAGACGTCTCAAAGTTGATTTGAACTGGGGGAGGAGCGCTATTGGTTGGGGTGAGAGATTGTCGGTGTGGGAGAGGTGACTATCGGGGTTGGAGGCCGAGAGGGTTGGTCTGCGAGCAGGGGGGTCGCCGAAGTGTGGGTAGTAAGGAGCTATCAAGATGAGAGTAGGGAGAGGACATGGTGGACTTGGACCGATTCGGCCCAAGTCATATGCGACTCGAGCGTACTATATCAGATCAGTGCGATCTCGATCCAGTACAGATCACCTAGTTGGTGAACAATGCATTAGAGTAGAGATGTTAAAGTTTATGGGGCTATTCGACTCAAAACATTAAAAATGTAAGAATTTAGGTGGAAAGTTTTTTATTATTTTAAATATTTTTAATTACAATATGTATATAATCAATATGAGATTAGTCAATCATCTTCTCTCGCGTGCATATCCACTTAGATATGTCATATGGACCGTAACAAATATGGGGAGTGCAATCTAAAACGTCACTACAGATATTGGAGATTTTGCCCTCGATCTCTCCTTCGACGTATCGTTTCTTGGGATCATTCATCGTTGTAATCTTTAGGGATTTCTTTCTCCGCGACTTAGAAAACATATTTGTGTTGCCGTATAGTCCTCTAATTTAGATTCCTTTGTTTCTTTGGGTTGTCGGAAAAGTCTTCTTTTCTGTCAGGGCAATGCCCATCTGTCATTGTACGAGGCTTCGGCCCTCCGTCTTTGTTTTTATGTCTTAATAAAATTTTATTAAAAAAAGCTCTGTTATTTAAAACATAGTTTATCATGTATATATGTCTTTCTTTTTATCAATACGAGACTATTCTAATTAGAAAATTCGATCGATTATAATTTTGAGTGACTCTAACACGATGTGAATTTTTTATTCATAGAACAATCGCTAACATTTCAAAAACAAGGATTCTTTATTGCATTTATCTCGATGCACACGGAGATTTGAAGACAATATTTTCAACCCAAAGTGGTACCGACTACATTTATTCCATCCTTTTTAACCGATCACATTGTCATAAGAGAGTCACATCATCAATGCTGGAGTGGTGCGCACTCTCAATCTTCGCTAATACCTTATTTGTTTGTATAATATGTGGAGTTAACTCAGATACTTCATCTTTATTTATCTTAATTGATCTGAGTGTGCGGATCTTATATTTTAGCCAGCATCTTAGTTAAGAGTTGGTATCTAAATTAAGGGCCGATTAAAGTATTTGAGAGAAAATATGGAATGAGATAATCACGATTATGATGATATCTCTGGATCGAAATAAAATTAATTATTTTTTAAAATAACTTAATCCCAATGATTATATCTCCCTTAATTAATTTAACGGGGCTTAATTAATTTTTTAAATAAATAATCTCTTCGCACTTTTCAACTAATACATATTCAGATGCGCATGTATAGGCGTAGGGTGTGGGGTCCTCTGTTGGCCGCGGCACGGTGGACCAAGGCAGGGAGGATTTTTTTTTTTTTTTTTTTGTCTTCGAGCTCCACGTAGTAGCAGGCCAGAGAGCGGTCCCAATCTGGTGGCCCAGGTGGCGTGCCTTCTGTTCACACTGTTTAGTGGTGGGCGTTCCCAATCACGTCCACCAATTGGCGTGCCATCTTAATTTGGCCTTCGCTCACGGGTAGTTTCCCCTGATATATCTCAAGGACATGAGCTCGAAGTCGACTGGAAGATGAGGAAAGTTTGGAAGACCATTGATGGAGAAAACCAAGTTTGAGCTGGTATAAATTAATGTAGTAGATGGAGAGCTTTAAATAGTTGCTTGCCTTGCTGGGTGGTGACTCCATTGCGAGTAGCATCTCAGCAGGCCTCCTTTTGAATTTTCTTGACTCGCCGGCACATGTAGCCTTGTCTTTCCTTTCTCTTGGATGTCAACCATCACAAGAACAGCGATCCATCTATGCATATATATATATATCAAAGAGAAAGCAGAAGAAGATTTGTTATCTGCTATTCAACTTTGAGGTTGTGGGTATTGTTTGGTGGGGGGTGCAACTCGGGTTTGATTGGGTCAGGTAATCTGATGCACGTCAATGGATGCTGATTAGGTGTTTAACTTGACGTATGTTAAAAATGTACGTAGATCAATGAAATCTTTTGTTCTTTTTGTTTCGTTTTGCTTTGTTTGTTTGGAGGGACATCAAATATCGGGGGTCTCTGGTTTCCTTTTGTTTGGATTACTGTAAAATTCCGAGATCTAGAGTGAAAATAAATCATTTTACAAGAAAACTCCTGATTTTCTTCCAAATGTTAGACTCCCTAAGAAGTCTTGTTTTGCAAACCTTATTAGTGAGGTTAAAGAGGCAGCCAAAAGTCTGCAAGTGACTCGACAGCAATAGAAATTAGGTTCAGGAGAAAAATAAAGGTCTGCCTTCACCCTGAGATGTTGGCTCAGTTCATCAGAGAGGAGATAAAAAAAACTACAAATCAGGGAGAAGTAGACAAACTATTTTGGAGTCATGCTGCCTCTTATGGACTCTGCAGGTATATCTAATTATACTCTGCACCAGGCTGCGATTTTGGAGCAGAATTTGGTAGCTACCAGTGGCACCAGATGTGTAACTTCTATGGCTCCCTGCCTCGTGTGAGATAGTGGTGGGAGTCAAAGCCAGAGCACCCTCTTTGGCTTATTGTGAAACGAAGCAAATCTTATGTGATCAGATGGGGCATGCCCCAGAAGACTTTTGTATCCCAATGGCCTGTGATCCCTTTCAGATGTTGGGGGAAAAAAGAGTTGTTGCCGTCTATAGCGACATTTTGTTGTTTTAGTGCTCTGGGTGTCATGGAAAAGAAGAAAAATTTTCAAACTTTGATGACAATTTGAGAACAGCAGGTAATGTGCTGACTGCTACAAAGAGAGAGTGTCATGTGTTTCTTGCACGAAAATTTTCTAGACAGTCTGTCGGCACACGGCTCATGGAAGGCTATATATGATATGGGGTCTTGATTCAAGAAGATGTGAATTATGGGCGGCTGAGAATGGGGTATCAGAGGGAGGGATGGTTAGAGATAGACCTGTAAACGGAGCGGATAGTGTGATATATATCTGAATTAGTATCTGATTAATAATCGAATTATTCGTCGGATATTTTATTCGAATAATTATCATATTAATAATATAAAGAGACGAGAAAATTATTTATATTTTATAGAATCCTCGTAAATTAGAGCAAAACCGAGTCTTAAGAAAGATGTGCAAATACAGAAATAGAACATGAAACTGCGTAAATGGAGCGAAGAGGTACGATCTATTACGAAGAGAAAATAAGGAATGTAAAACAAGAATATGGAAACGTGATCGAGTGTATAAATCAAATGAATACATGAAATGGGGATGGCGGCGTATTCTCTCGTAGAAAAGAACAGAAAAAAAGAAAGAAAGAAAACTACGTGACCAAGGTACCGGACTTAATTTGTAATTCAAATACGGATGGTTATAGGTTGTGAATATCTTACACCTGCATGACGGTATGTATAGTAGATGATATAAATATGTACCCTAATCGCTGGATAGAGGAAAATGGACATCAGGGAAGCATATATATATGGCCTTCACGAAAAAGGAGACATATACTAAATTACTCGAGACTCAAAAATTATCCATGCTCTGGAATCGGATGGGAAGACCCGTATATATATATATATATATATATATATATTAATTCAGTACCTTCAAAAAAGGCTAAAAGTAAAAGCAGTTAAATTCTCGAGCTTCGACAAAATGGAACTATATATGTTTTTTAGTTAACTTCAAATACAAGAACAGATAAGTAGATCGAAGGCAAAAACCACCAACAGAAATAGGATTATATGATATATACTAGAGAATTGGACACACACGTGCCGCTCTCTGGATGGGCTAATCAATGCTCCTAATTAACATTGCCCACATTTGACACCCAAGTGGCTCCATGAGCTGGTTGTTGTATCGAACACATTCTATCAATCGCAACTTTGATATTGCTCGTGGTGCTGAGTAGTGTCTGATTATGTTCGGTCGATTTTAATACTTTTTTTCATGTTTGATGATTTTTCTGTTATATCAAGTCCAATATAAGTTAGTTTGAATCCGTATTAAAAAGATGACATAATACACGTTTCTTACGTTCTGCAATCGGTCTCTCTTGTCCTTCCTCCTCCGTACCTAATTCTGCCCTTCTCCTTTAATTGTCCTCCTCGTGCTCTCTTTCTATATAAGATAATAGAACTAGTATCATATCAAAATTAATAGTCTAACCAAATTGGGGGCACAAAGTGTTTTTTTTTTTCTGAGAAGAGGGGAACAAAGTGCCGACACAAGCAAGAAGTTCACGGCATCGATGAGATCTGCCAAGTAAACTAAAAAATAGAAAGTCAGAATTATACTCAGTCAAAATCTAACAATTAAATTTTAATTTGATCAAGATCCGACAGTTAGATTTAAATTTGATCAACGTCCGATCGATCATTAGATTTACTCTCCATCGAAATTTGATCATTGAATTCAAACTCTGACCGTTAGATTTGTTTCCGATCGAAATTTGATCGTTGGATTTAAATTTGATCAAGATTCGACCATGGGATTTGCTCCTAATAAAAAATTCGATCATTAAATTTATTTCTCATCGAAATTTGACTGTTGGATTTAAATTTGATCAAGATCCAACCGTTAGATTTACTATCGATAAATAAATCTGATTAAGATCCGATGGTTAAATTTACTTCTGATTGAAATCTGACCGTTAAATTTAAGTTTGATCAAGATTCGACGGTTAGATTTTCTCTAGATAGAAAATTCGACCGTCGGATTTAAGTTTGATAAAAATCCGACTGTTGAATTTACTCCTCGTCTAAATCTAACTGTTAGATTTAAGTTTGATCAAGATCTGATCATTGGATTTGCTCCTGATATATAAATCCGATCAAGATCCGACCTTTGAATTTACTCCTGATCAAATTTTGACCGTTGAATTTTAGTTTGATTAAGATCTTACCATTATATTTAAATTTGATCAATATCTAATTGTCAGTTAGATTTGCTATGAATCGAAATCTGACCGTTGGATTCAAGATCCGACAGTTGGATTTGCTCTCAATCAAAATCTGACTATTGGATTTAAATTTGAATCAAGATTCGACCTTTGAATTTTCTCCTGATCGAATCTGATGAACATTCGGATAGGGATTTATTTTGCGACGGATGATACTGTCACTAATCTGTCTTGAAATATTTGTGAAAGAAAATATTCTATCGTGAATCCATCTCTAAGGTAAAAAAGATTGCGATGGATACTCTCCGTCATTAATCCGTCCTCAATTTTACGATGGACTCAATTCTTCGTTGATCTGCCACAAAAATACATTCACAATGTGCGACGGAAGATATTTGTCTATATTTGGTTGCTGAATTTGTGACTCATTTATTCCGCCTCAGATACGTCGCAATATCCATCGTATCTTAATGACAGAGTGAATCTATCGCTAATGTGTCTCAAATCATACGTAATTTCAAACATTGCGATGGATGTATGTTCCATCGCTAATCCGTCGCTATGTCATAATGTAAAAAATACGTCACTAATAGCAATTTTTCTTGCAGTGGAATGATATAGTTATAATTGATTTTGCTTCATTCCACAAAGTCAAATCTTCCCTAACAATTACCTCAACTAATTATACAATTTTAGTTTAAAATTTTTGATTTGAAGTCAAATTATATAAAATTATAAATGCCATCTAGGGACTTATGCTCTCCTCAAAGTAATTGGACTAACACTGTTACCCAACATACTTCTTATTGAAAATTGCATTGAATATGACTTAAGGCCATGTTCCGGGAGTTCTTAGTTGGAAGTAATTTTAACCTTATATGAACTTTCAATCTAACAAATCATTTTGAGGGTGAGTTGTTATATCTTGGAAAAGTTACGTATGTAAATTATTTTTGTTTAATTTTTAACCAAAGGTTCTAAATTGAGATTTCTTAAATTGAAATAAAAGTGTGCTTAACAAAGATTTAACATACATTACTTAAGATCAACTACTATCACTTAATTTTTTCAGGTTATAAATAGAAGGGATTTTTGCATGAAAATCATTGTTAGAGATGAATTTGTAAAAAAATCATACCTAGAAATATATTAACGGACATATCACTAAGTTAATTCAAATAGTGCATATTCAAATAGTGCATAAATGTCATTTAAACGTGATTTTTTTTGTAAATTTTTGATAAAAATAAGTGATATGTATGTAAATAAATATGATATTTTTGTATAATTTAGATTTACACAGTGATATGTCTGCTAATATATTTTTAAGAATGATTTTTTTATAAATTCATCTCTAACAATGAATGTCATGCAAAAAAACCCTAAATAGAAACTAGAAATAACTATCAACCAAGAATTTCCCCGAACACCACCTATGGAGAGCATAAAGCCACAGGCTCAGAATCATCCAGTAGCCAAGGCTCGTAAGTCCTGCGGCCCATTGGCCCTTTTCACGGCCCGTTAGCAATGTACAACCTTCATCCACGTTCAGATCGCTGATCGAGAATTCCTCACCTAACAGCTTGCATGAAGTGGTGGACCTTCCCCGCCCAACAGATTACCTCGCCAGGGCTGCAGTGTGCAGAACACCCCCCTCCCCAACTAAACATCGAGCACGCAAGCCATGATCATCGTAGAATTGCATGTTCGAACCCGCTGTTTGGGGCTCTACAGTCGACGGTGTCAGTGTTCGGGAGATCCAACCACGTATGGGTGGAGAGCGAGGGCATGCTCCATGCCGTCTACATCTCCAAGGGATGCCCTGGGCAACTGGCAGGTTTCTAACAAGAACAGGTACGTCGAGTCCGATACCTTCAAGTTGGAGAAGGAGAGGAAGAAGCCGTCTTTCCTGCCTGCGCTGGAAGGCGATTCCCCCGCCGTTCTAGCCGCCTACTGTTAAACCAGGTGAGGGCTCTCTCTCTCTCTCTCTCTCTCTCTCTCTCTCTCACACACACACACACACACACACACACACACACACGCACCCTTGAAATTTTCTCCAAGCACCATTGGTATGTGATCATCTGCACGGGCTTCATTCCTAGGATGGTTGTGGCTAAATACAGTTGCGCGCGGTTCGGCAATGTCAACAAGTACATCAGCAACACTAACGTGCTTGTGCATGTACTCGGTGGCGGAGAATGACATCCCACAGGAGATCGACGTCGAAAACCTACGGACGTGCGGCAACTGAGACGTGGATGGCGCTTGGGACCGGCCATTCACTAGTGAAAATGCACACGGTGACAGTACCACAAACAGGACTGCAATATGGTTGCACGCTGGTTGCCCACGTCTGTGGGATCTCAGTGTATACATTGGACGATTAGTACGGTTACATAAGACTACCGCGGGATGACAACAGAGAAGAGTCCTTGCAGGAAAATACAACAAACAGGATCTCTGTACAGAGTCCTTAACAGGGCGCAGTAACAAGGAGTCCCAATCCGGAGTGGCCATCTTCCCAGGGCATGTAGAGTCACCCGCGTGGCTGTGATCTTCATGCGATGCTTGAGAAACTGGATGAGCGTTATCACTCCCCCGCAAGTCCAATGACGCGACGTCGACGTTCAGCTTGGATCGAAGCAGAGCAAACGGAGGACCGGAGAGAGCCTTGGTGAATATGTCCGCCAGGTAGTCTTGTGTAGAGAGATAATAAACATTAAGGGCTGCTTTGTTTACGGGGTGGGGTGGCTTATTCGAGCCCCACCGCCCGAATAAGCCACTCCACCTCGGTTAAGGGGGGATGGGTGTGAGGGAAAATTGTGGACCCACAATTTTCTCTCACATCGATTTGTTATTCCCCCTATCTTAACCCGTAAACAAAGTGCCCCTAAGTGCACAAGAGGCGCGCTCTCGAACAAAGTGATAATCAATTTCAACGTGTTTAATTAGAGCATGGAACATCGGATTAACCACAGGATAGGTGACACCTATATTATCACATCACAAAGTTGGAGGGGATAATAAAGGGGAGCCAATCTCATGAAGCAGAGAGACTGTGGCCAAATCACCTCGGCAGCATTGACCACAACTTAATTTGTACTCTGCCTCTACGCTGGAACGTGCAATCGTAAACTATTTTTTTGCACTCCAAGAGATGAGAATATGGCCAAGAAAAATAGCGTAGCCGCTAGTGGATCGGCGATTAAGCCCACGTCTGGCCCAGTCAGTATCACTAAATGCACGAAGAACTCTAGAAGAGTGGCGATGAATGACCAAACCATGAGAAACACTACCCTTTAGATAGCGTAAGATATGCTTGACAGCAGACCAATGTCCTCAATCGGAGCATGCATAAATTGACACACTCTATTAACTGCAAAAGTAACATCGGGTCTAGTACTAGTGACATATTGAAGGGCTCCCACAATACTGTGATACGTGGTAGGGTCACTCAAAAGTGGGGAGGAAGTGAGAAGAGCAGGGGCCAAACCCGAGACCATGGGTGTGGAGACAGGCTTGGCGCCATCCATCTTTGTTCGATGCAGGAGATCCACAATGTATTTAGTCTGAGAAAGAAGAAATCCACGAGAATGTGAAAGAATCTGGACACTTAGGAAATAATGAGCCGACCTTAAATCCCTAATATAGAACTCATTCTGAAGGGTGCAGAAGAGGGATTGGATGAACGAGAGACTATTTCTAGAGATAAGAATGTCGTCAACATGAACAAGAAGATAGATGATAAGCCTGGAACGTAATAGAAAAATATAAAGAGGTGTCCGTCTTTGAACCAACGAATCCAAGAGCAAGAAGATGGGAGCTCAAATGTTGAAACTATGCACAGGGTGCTTGCCGAAGGCTATAAAGGAATTTGTGTAAACGACAAACATACGAGGGAAATTGTGAATGGGTGAAACTGGGATGTTGATCCATAAAGACTGTTTCATGAAGAACACCATGAAGAAACTCATTAGAAACATCGAGTTGATAGATGTGCCACCCAAATGAGAGAGGAAGAGAAAGAATAAGACACACAATGGCTATCTTAACAACGGAACTAAAGGTATCATTGAAATCAATGCCAGGTTGCTGCCGAAACCCACAAGTCGAGCTTTAGGATGACTTATGGACCCGTCAGGATGACGCTTGATTTTAAAGACCTATTTACAACCAATGACATTCATGGAGTGAGAGCGAGGTATAAGAGACCAAGTACCATTGCGAAGCAGTGCATCGAACTCGGACTACATGGTGGCACGTCACTCGAGGAAATGAGAGGCCTGAGTGAAGCATGTGGGTTTAGCCACCTCAGCTTCGTGTATTAGGAGGAGCGGCAGTGGATGACGAGATGCCGCCAACACACAAGTTGACCGAGAGTCGGCCATGGTAAGCACCAAGCAACACTCTATGACCCATAAGACAAATGGGGGTCTATTAAGCCACTCTGGGATCTTTTCGTCTGTAATTACCATACAACTATAGTCCTTCATTCGTACTCAATGTCCCTGATCATAATTAAAGGTATGGTCATACTGTCAAACCCTTCTTATTTAGGACCTGATGAATGTACTCTAAGTCCGATTGGAAATTCCTTTTTCACGGAGCTATCTAACTCAGCCAAAGATTTAACTAAGTATCGTTCGTAGGGTATTATTTTTCATGCTATATCTGAGAGTGAATAATCCATCATTGTTACTCAATTACTTTTGCATGTATTATATTGTATCCGAATACATGAGCATCCAGGACTTATGGATAAAGTCCCTTTTTCAGTAATCAAAATACATATGTTCTCATGCAAGGTATCCTTGGTGACTCATCTCTAAGGACCAAATGTGCTACTATGAATGAAGAATCTTTTGATTGATAGTTAGATATAATTACCATCCAGAGATTCATTATGAAATCAGTTCAGTGAACCCTATTATTGCAATGGGTACCTGCACATATATCTTAGTGTCCGCACACTAATGACCATGAGATCAGTCACCCTCATCATCTAAGAGGATATCATGTGCACTGGTCTATCCGGATTCTTTGACGTCTCATCTCAAAGTTTCTATGACCAGGAACACTTAGAACATATGCATCTTCAATGTTGGTCTCACTATCATAATCTCATTATGATCCAACCTTAATAACATACGTTCAAGAACTTCATCACGTCAAGTGGTAATATGCATAAATAATACATAATAAAGAAATTACCATAAATATAAATGAGAATATATAAGAAATGATGGCATCACTTCATAAGTGATTAGCTTTCAGGGCATACACTTCTTTCACCAATAGAGGTAGGGGGACCCACAATCGCAGGTAGCCTGACAGGTGAGCCCGGATGGGCTGTGAACGGCTCTGGAGGCACCAGCAATGCTGCAAGGCAAATCCCACCATCTGCGGGTGCTTGAGATTACGTGGCAGTCCTACGCATAGCTAGTATCATGGACGATGCTGCTCCTTGCAAGTCGGAGGCCACACAGGGTGATGCCGGTGACTTGTCAGAGAAGGGTGACGAGATTAGCGAGACAGGGGGTGCTATAGCCTATATGGAGGAGAGACTCTACTATGCCGCTAGTGGTGATGTCAAGATAGAGGAGCAGCAGCCAGAGGACCACTCAGGGTAGCCACCATTGCTAGATGAGAATGGCGGCCGAGAAGAGGCCATTAGGCACTAAAAGTCCCCTTCTTCTAAGAGAAAGAGGGAAAGGAAGAAGAAAAACACATGCCAGAGGCATGGAGCAAAATATGCAGTAAAGAAACTAAAGGAGAAAGGAATAACTAAACACACGCAACAACGTGGAGCAATGAACTAAGCAGGTGCAATAGAAAGTAAAGAGATTAAGGGAAAGTAGAGAAGAAAGTGACCGTGATCGCCACTAGGGTTCAGCAACGCCGACAGTAGTAAGATGTGTTGGCCCAGACTAGATGGGGGACAAGAAGGGGGGTTAAGTTTTCCCCTTGCTGAGATGGCGCATTTAAAAAATGACTCCCACTAAACACAGTGGAAACAAGATTAACTATGTTAATTCGCCCAATCAGAACTAAAGTGAGATTTAGGTTCACTCAGTCTTTCCAATCTCACTCGAACAATCTATGCACTAAACGATTAAGCGTAAACTAAACACGAATAGCAGAGTAGCAAAGTGTGTAGACACGCCAAAATTGACGTTACTGTGAGTACATCTTATATTGCCTTGTAATACCCCAATTTGATCCTCAAATTAGCTATGTTTGAGTGATTTTTCTCACTTTTCTTGGATTTCTCCCTTTTTTCTCTGTTTTCCTATTTTTCCCTATTTTTCTGGATTTTTCTAGATTTTTCTGGATTTTTTGGGTATTTTTCTCTATTTTTCAGAAATAACGACTTGACGTGGGGCGTCTTTTAAATAACGACTTAAGCTTGGGCGTTTTTTAAAAAAATTGACGACATATACTGAGGGCGTCAATTCCACTCAATTCCCATTTTTCTGGATTTTTCTAGGAACTTTTCGGATTTTTTTTCGAAAATTAACGACTTAAAAGAGGGCGTTATTTTGAACTTGAAAATAATAAAAAATTCAAAAAAATGAATTCACGACGTACATGAGGGCGTGTTTTCAAATTGATTATTTTATTATTATTTTTTTAACCCCTTTGAGAGGTGATTTGGTGGCCTTCCGGGTGTCAGAAAAATTCACAAAAATAGTCGTTGGAATCAGGGCGACGAGATGCACCTTCACCTAAAAAATAGGAAAATAATATTGAGAAATGAAAAATGGCCCTATTTTGAATATTTTAAATTAACGTCTTTTGTTAGGGCGTGTTTTAATTAACGCCTTTGAATCAGACGTGTTTCATTATTTTTCAAATAAATTCTAAAATTAATTTTTTAATTAACGCCCTTAGATAAGGCGTGTTTTTAAAAGACGCCCTTTGGCAGGTCGTCAATTCTTTAATTGACGCCCTGAACCAAGTCGTGTTTCACTTTTATGCTCCGAACGAACGCAGCCTTTCCCAGAGAGACTCCTGCTTCGTTTGGGCTCTTGCCTAGCTTAATCCTCCCCTATTTTGGGCTCTTGCCCGTTCTTATCTCTTCCTCCTTTGGACTCTTCCCTCCTTATCTCCCTTTCTATCTTATTTCCGAGCTCTGTTAATTGGTTGGACTCCTTTTTCTCCGGATTTTCGGATTTCTTCCTCCCACCGTTGATTCTTCTGTTTCCTTCTTTTCTTCTTTCTTCTTCTTCTTCTTTTCTTCTGCTGCCGTCTGCTTCCTCTTCGGTCTTCTTCTCCTCTCCTCCCTCCGTTCTTCTGCTTCTTTTGTTTTTCTTTCTTCTGTTTTTTTTGGTTTTCTTCTTCTTTCCTTACGCAGGGGCTGTTCTTGGCTAAGGAGGGGCTTCTTTCACGGTTCACCTCTTCATCCCTTTGAGGCTTCCTCCCATCGAGCATTCAAGCCAAAGGAGCCACCAAACAAGATTTTTCTATCTTATCTCCCCTTATTTGTATTTTTTGTTAGTTCATAATACATGCATCATGTTTCATTGTTATATTGATTTTTCTCAACCATCGTATTGAGATCTCCCCTTAGTGCATCTCTTGCACATCTCCATGTTTTGCATACATTCATCATATTTTTCCCCACCTCTTTGCATAGGGGTTTAAGGGCCAACACCCTTAAGGTGTGTTCTTCACCATGATTTCATGCTCATCTTTATTTAGGATTTGATGCTACACTCACCACATATCTAATGCAATTTATTTATTGGTGTTTGTCTTTGTTGCAAGGGTAATCAATTGAAGAACTCTCTTCATCGGCCGGCCGATCTAGAAGAGAAAGGAGCACTCACGTCCCCGCACTTTTAAAGGTATTTTTCGCGATCACCTTCCCCATGCTTTCATTGTTATACTTTTGAGACCTCGTGTCTCTGGCGATCACATCACAACCTCCTTTTAGCACCTCGTGCATGTTTCATCTCCACTATTGTTTATTGATTATTGCTTTTTATTAATTTCATTTGTTTAAGTGGATTTTAATTAAGATCTACAAATTGGCGATCACGGTGGGACCCTTTTGTGTTCTTTGTTTATTACCCCTTTCCCCTTAGGCACCCGCGTGTGCCGTCTCCCCTATTGCACCCTCGGTGCGTCTCCCTTTTGTGCCCCTCGGGCACCCTCCATTGGTTTTGCACTCTTCCCTAAGTGATTTATCAGTTTGTTGATTTTTCTTTAAAAATTTCCACTTATTTAAATTTTTTTGATGAGCATGCTTATATCCTGTTGATTGCCGTGGAGGTTTGAAAGAATTCACGCCCCTCTCAGGGGCGTCTTTTATTTATAACGCCTTCACGCAGGGCGTGTTATCTTTGATTAACGCCTCCTCCATGGGCATCTTTATCACATGCCCTGCGTTATTTACCTGCTCTGTGAGCTAACGCCCTACCACAGGGTGTTTCTTTGTTGATTAGCGCCTCCCATTCAGGCGTTTCTTGTGATTTGACGCCCACTGGCAGGGGCGTCCTTTTATTGATAGCGCCTCAGTCTAAGGCGCGTTTTTCTGCCCCTGGCCCCTTGCTTTGATTCACGACAGTCACATCGTCGTGTCTTTGGTTAGTGGCGCCCCCAGCCAGGGCGTGTTTTTACTGTGGTTTTTTTTTTTCATGCTGATTGATGCCTATATTTATTGATTGATCATATTGTGCTGATTGGCTTATTTTCCCTGCTGCATTCATCTTTGCATCGGTTTGAGAGACCTCCTCTCTCTTCATTAGGATTCCACACACCCTCTTGGAATCGGGACGACCCTCCATTGAGCATTCCGTCTCTTTGGACCGGAAATCCCTTTTCCAAGCCTCCGTAAGTCCCCGCACCCGTGGATTCCCTCACGGACGCCGGGCAGGTTGTACCCTTTTGAAGTCCCGAGTTAGTTGGCCTATGCGTGGTGAGAGAGGATCCCTAGTTGGCATTGAAGTTCAACTCATATTGAAACTAGGTTCCCCCCTTGTGTGAATCATTCCAAACTTTGCTAAAATTCATTAATTCACCAAGGTTTAAACAAATAAAAATCAAGGTAACCATTCCAACTTGTGTGTTTCTTTGCAAATTGTTTGCACATTAAACTGCTTGAATGGCTTATTTTGATAGACAAAATAACATGTTCAATTCAATTAATGTTCATGAGGGTGATCAACCTAGCACATCTTATTCCCCTCAATTTCAACATGTTCATTATTCTCACCATACTTTCAAAGGGTCACGTCCTCATTCTTATGGTCATGCCCGACCCATGGGCAATGTCCAATCCAATGGTCCTTCAACTCAATTTCAAGCCACTACTTCCTCGGGATCCTCTCGTCCCAATGATGAGAAGGTCTCCCAGATCATTCATGCATTAGATCATCTTACCCCTCAACAGATCCAAGCCCTTAAGGCTACCGTTGAGGGTACATCTCATGCATCTCCCCTCCTTCCAATTCTATATGGGTGGCCCATCACCCACCTCCTTCCAATTCTATATGGGTGGCCCATCACCCACCTCCTTCCAATTCTACACGGGTGGCCCATCACCCACCTCCTCCTTCCAATCATATTCGGGTAGCCCATTACCCATCTCCCCCTATTCATTCTACTCGGGTGGTCCGACACCCGCCTCCTTCTATTCCTCCTCCCTCACGGCCCCGAGGCCCATTTATTCATTGCAATCCGGCCCTTCCGGGTTCTTTTACGGGTCATACCGTCAACTCCCCTCCACGGCCTTTTTATGCGGCCCCTCCTCCTTCAAGGCCCTGCCAGCCCTCTATTGTTCAAGTCACACCCCTCCAACAATCTCTTTTTGATAAGATTACTTTCATGGAGGAACAATTAAAGAGGGTCACGGTTCCTCCTACTCCGGTCAATCCTCTCTATGCGGCTTTGGATGACATTACAAGAATGGAGAGAGAATGGAAGGATAGGATGGACGACTACGGCGTTGATATTCCAAGCGAGCAAGAACCGGCAATTGAAGAATCCGAGCCGGTGTATGATGATGAAGCTCCGCAGGCACCCCTTTCGAGTTTCCTTAACTTTCCACTTCCCCCACTTTCATTCGATGAACCCCTCGCTCAGGATGAAGCCACCATCCCCGATCCAACCCCTATTTCCGAGACTTCTTGGTGTTACGACGATGGGTCGATACTCCAATCACCCGCGCCGACGCATCTTGAGTTTTTCACCACTCCAAACACCGCTCGCCCCATTCGGCATTTTCTATGCACCAAACCTTCACCCATTAACCCCCCACCCATTACACCTCCTCCAGTTACACCATTAACCTCCGCAACACTGGCCTCCCCCAAGCCTTCCACTATTAAACCACCACCCGTTAAGCCATGTACCTCCACACCATCGGCCTCCATTAATTACACCATTAAACCTTCCCCAATTAGCCTCCCATTACCGCCACCTCGGTCTTCCATTATCCCTTTAAAACCCACTTTGCCTATTCCACCACATAACCCTCCACCTTTACCTATGGCTAATCCTGAGCAGGACCCACCACTTTTTGCACTCGAGCTAACCCCGACCGCTTGCAAGCAAAGGGAGAAACTTGATGTGTTTGAACCTCCGCCTCCACTTACGCCAACACTTTCCATTATACCTCCACCACTCACAAAGCCTTCCGCCTCCGCTTCACCTCCTTTTACTACTCGGAATGGGAGTGCTTCTGCAAGTACTTGTGCCGAAGGTGATCAAGAGCCGGGCAAGACAGATGTGGCCACGGTTATGCGATTCAAGATTCAAGAAGTCATTTACCGGATGCCAATCCGGATTATTGTGCCGAGCATGGTCGCAGAGGCCAAGACACCGCCATTGCTCAGGGAAGAATGCCAAGAATTGATGCCATCCAAGGGCCAGGCAGGGCACCCCTTGTTCAAACTTTCCAATCCAGAATTCATTATTCCTTACAAGGGGCGAATGCCCATTTTGCTCAACATTCCATATACACCACATTCAATGGGCAACTCAATGCTTCCCGTTCCAACTCTACAACTCCCCCACATTATTGATCTTTGCTTTCCAAGGGAGTTGTCTTTTACTATTGAAGCTTCTTTTATTGGGCCAATTGACCGTACATGTTCACTGCCGTGGAGGGACAGTTATCTTAATGCTAAGGGGCCATCCCTTATTTGTTCCACTTCCTATTCATTCATCTCTATCACTTTTTCTTCATGGGCCATTCCCAGGGTTAGGAGGAGGATCTCATCCTCTCGCCCTTCACATTCTTCATATTCTTTGCATTTCATGCATTCATCGCATCCATCCCATTGCATGCATTTGCACCTCCTGCTTCCCGGGTTTCCAAACCCGTATCTTCCCCGCCTTCCGGCACCGCCGGATCCTCCGCATTTCCCATCTTATTCATATTCATCTTCATTACTCGGGCATCGCGCCCCTTTCCAACCTTTTCATCTCCCAGATTTCTCTCCCTTCTTCCCAGGGCATCGCGTCCCTCGGCATTTTCTCCCTCCGGAACCTCCGGACTTTTTCTTCGGGCACGACGCCCCTTTCCATCTTCTCCTTCCTGATTTGCTTCCTCCGGAACCTCCGGATTCTCCGTCTTATTCTCTCTATCTTCTTTCAGGGTATCGTGACCCTCTTGATTTCATTCCTCCGGAACCTCCGGACCCTCCATCTTTCTGCCGATTCATCTTTCTATTCCTTCATGATATCGCATCATGTGTCCTCTTCTTCCTTTTCCATCATCTTTTTCCCTACTTCTTCCAAGGGCACCGCGTCCCTCGATATTTTATCCCTCCGGAGCCTCCGGATGATTCCTCTTATCATGATTCTCCTCCGCCTCCGGACCCTCCAGATCCACCTCTTTCTATCTACCAATTTCTTCTTCTGATTCCTCCTAATTCTGGGTCTGACCCAACTTCTTCCACATCCACTGCCTTGGGCATTTGCCCTTTCTCCCACTGCTTTCGAGGCTTTAGTCCTCACTCCTCCTTCTAATTCTCCTCTCCTTCTGTAGATTGTTCCATGTGATCAGGGTTTCCACACCTTAGCAAGGGAGTTCTAGCCCTCGCCTCTCTTCCTTTTTCTCCTTATTCGTCTGAGTCTGGTCTTGGCACCACTCCCTCTTGTTAAGCCACTTTCAAATCCTTTGCTTCCAATTCTTTTGACTGCCAAAGAGGACAAATCTCACGATGATCAAGACCGCTTCTCGCGGCAGCTGCTTCTACAAAGGTCGCAAGGTAACATATTGGCGTAAGTATGCATTTTAATGATATCATTTTCTCATTACTTCACGCATGATTTTCAAAATCAAGTGCTTCTTAACGAGATTAAGAGTGGTGTTTTAAACCTTTATCTTAGGCTTTTGTTTAATTAAATCACTCTCAAAAGAGTCTTTAGGCTTGCTATGCAGCACCTTTGGTTAATAAGAACCCCGCGCTGGGAATTCGACATTCTCTCCCCGCTTGTTAAGAGCAACCCTTAGCTGGGCATTCCACACACTTCACGGCGTCCTTAGCCGGCTTCTTTGGTTAAACACCGTTGCTACCTTGGCCATGCCATGAGTATATCTGAAAGTCTTTTCTCTTCTCTACTCGGCCGCGTGCAGGGGCAAGAGGTTGACGAATGAAATGACTAACCTAGGTAATCCCCAATACGAGAGGAGTCTCAAATAGGGGCAGTCTTGACCCAAAATCAATATGAATTTTCATATGAGCTTTCATGATATACATCTCGCCAAAAGGGCTATTATGAAAATCAAATCAAAATTTCAATAAATTCAAAATTATGAATTATGGCATGACAAGAGTGGCAAAGTCCCCGCAGGGAAAACCCTGGTCGTATGCATGTCAAGGGTCTAAAAATCAAAGGCACAAAGCCCCGGCACAACAGACTATCTCTTTGAGGGGAAACATCTTGGAAGGAATTCAAGTCTTGATATCTCCCATCATGTATAAAGCTTATCTCCAATTATTCTTCTCTTCTCCCTCCAAGACCGAATGTTTCTCGGGTATGGCCTTAGTAGGGGCACCGTTGATCAAAGGCAGTCAGTTATAGGGCGCCACCCTTCAATGCACGTCCAGCTTTGGGCAAGTTTTAGTGAAAAGGGAAGGAACGAGGACCCCTAGCCAGTGGTTTAAAACACCCTTTGATGTTGCTTTAGCAATGTCTAACCAAAATCAAACAAAAAATTGAATATTTCTTGTCCAAACTCCATAAAATTTGAATATTTCTTTTCCCAAAATCCAAAAAAAAATTGAAATATTTTCCAAAAATCTCCATAAAAATCCAAATATTTCCAAAACCCACAAAAATTTGCATATTGATCAAAACTCATAAAAATTTGTATATTTCAAAACTCCAAAAAGATTGCATTGTATTTTCTGATGGTGTTTTACAGGAATAGCTTTGCAGAGACCAAAAGCACGGGATGAGTCCTATCTCCACTCATTGCTATCAATCTATTGATTCCTCCCGATATTCACATGACATACCACCCTGGGCATTTTTTGGTTATCACTTCCTTATATCATTTTGGTTATATCTCCTGATTATCATTCTGATTATTCATCTCCAAATCTTTCAATCAACTCCTGCTAATTTCTCTGGATCAATTCTGCCGATGGGCATTATCAGATCTTAATCATTCAACTCCAAAACTTGATTAGCCAGATTGGCATCCTCATGACAAAATAACAAACAATGATGCTTTGCAATATCATGATTCAACTCATAATGGTTACTATGTTGTGACATGATATTGATTCATGCTATGCTTGCTACGCTTAAATACCTTATTCATTGCTTGTTATCTTTTATATCTTGGCTGATGAATTTTTGAGCGCAGGATAAGAAGCTCTTGGTCCCGCCGACTGGGCATCATCATCAAAGTCCCACGGTGCTTGCAGCTCATCTCTCAGTTCCCCCATACTTATTGCTCCACCATCTCTCCCTGTATGCATTCTACTATATGTTATTACGCTATTAGATTATATCAAGGACCTTGTGGCTTTGGTAAATCTGGAATTTGAGTTCCCCTTCATCAAAAACAATGATAATTCCAGAAGAGTCTTAGTCACACGGATAGGCCGTTGAGCCATCCAAGACTGGGGACGATGGTTCCCTTTTACGAGTTGGTGCGTGGATAAACGGGCTTCGGCTTAGTATCAGCTCGCGAAATTGGTTTCTTGACCCAGTCTGGGCAGTTTAACAATATTATCCTTGATTATTCTATATTTTCATTTGATTTATTTTTTTCCTTTAAACCCAGCATGCATTCATGTAGGAATTTGAAACAATTGTTGAAAAATCATTCTGATAAGCTGTTTTTGTGGGTCAAATTGATCTTGATCTTCAATGTGAGATATTCCATGCCGAATTGAGTCCTCAGTTCGTTTTGTCGCTGTTTTGGGTCATTTTCTCGAAAGCTCCTTGTTTGGATTTCTATCATCTTATTTTAATCCTTTTCCCTTTGATCCACCTTGGCTGCAGCACGTCCACTGGCTGGTAACCGCTCCCCAATGGTGAAACCTTCAGGTTTGTGACCTGGGGTACTTCCACCGCGCTGGAAGTTGATCATTTATTTTATCTCCTTCGTGCACCGCGTGCACACTCCCCGTTTTATCCGAACATCGTTGGTTTCATTGAATTTCCCGGGATTGCTTCATCTCGTGCTTCTGATTTAATTCTCATCAAGTGATGTTGATTGCGTGTCTCATCACACCTTGGCATCTACTTTTCAGTTTGCTACGCTCCCTTGCAAAGCAGACGCCAAGGCGGGGCAGCTGTAGACACGCCAAAATTGACGTTACTGTGAGTACATCTTATATTGCCTTGTAATACCCAAATTTGATCCTCAAATTAGCTATGTTTGAGTGGTTTTTCTCACTTTTCTTGGATTTCTCCCTTTTTTCTCTTTTTTCCTATTTTTCCCTATTTTTCTGGATTTTTCTAGATTTTTCTGGATTTTTTGGGCATTTTTCTCTATTTTTCAGAAATAACGACTTGACGTGGGGCGTCTTTTAAATAACGACTTAAGCTTGGGCGTTTTTTAAAAAAATTGACGACATATACTGAGGGCGCCAATTCCACTCAATTCCCATTTTTCTGGATTTTTCTAGGAACTTTTCGAATTTTTTTTCGAAAATTAACGACTTAAAAGAGGGCGTTATTTTGAACTTGAAAATAATAAAAAATTAAAAAAATGAATTCACGACGTACATGAGGGCGTGTTTTCAAATTGATTATTTTATTATTATTTTTTTAACCCCTTTGAGAGGTGATTTGGTGGCCTTCCGGGTGTCAGAAAAATTCACAAAAATAGTCGTTGGAATCAGGGCGATGAGATGCACCTTCACCTAAAAAATAGGAAAATAATATTGAGAAATGAAAAATGGCCCTATTTTGAATATTTTAAATTAACGTCTTTTGTTAGGGCGTGTTTTAATTAACGCCTTTGAATCAGACGTGTTTCATTATTTTTCAAATAAATTCTAAAATTAATTTTTTAATTAACGCCCTTAGATAAGGCGTGTTTTTAAAAGACGCCCTTTGGCAGGTCGTCAATTCTTTAATTGACGCCCTGAACCAAGTCGTGTTTCACTTTTGTGCTCCGAACGAACGCAGCCTTTCCCAGAGAGACTCCTGCTTCGTTTGGGCTCTTGCCTAGCTTAATCCTCCCCTATTTTGGGCTCTTGCCCGTTCTTATCTCTTCCTCCTTTGGACTCTTCCCTCCTTATCTCCCTTTCTATCTTATTTCCGAGCTCTGTTAATTGGTTGGACTCCTTTTTCTCCGGATTTTCGGATTTCTTCCTCCCACGGTTGATTCTTCTGTTTCCTTCTTTTCTTCTTTCTTCTTCTTCTTCTTTTCTTCTGCTGCCGTCTGCTTCCTCTTCGGTCTTCTTCTCCTCTCCTCCCTCCGTTCTTCTGCTTCTTTTGTTTTTCTTTCTTCTGTTTTTTTTTGTTTTCTTCTTCTTTCCTTACGCAGGGGCTGTTCTTGGCTAAGGAGGGGCTTCTTTCACGGTTCACCTCTTCATCCCTTTGAGGCTTCCTCCCATCGAGCATTCAAGCCAAAGGAGCCACCAAACAAGATTTTTCTATCTTATCTCCCCTTATTTGTATTTTTTGTTAGTTCATAATACATGCATCATGTTTCATTGTTATATTGATTTTTCTCAACCATCGTATTGAGATCTCCCCTTAGTGCATCTCTTGCACATCTCCATGTTTTGCATACATTCATCATATTTTTCCCCACCTCTTTGCATAGGGGTTTAAGGGCCAACACCCTTAAGGTGTGTTCTTCACCATGATTTCATGCTCATCTTTATTTAGGATTTGATGCTACACTCACCACATATCTAATGCAATTTATTTATTGGTGTTTGTCTTTGTTGCAAGGGTAATCAATTGAAGAACTCTCTTCATCGGCCGGCCGATCTAGAAGAGAAAGGAGCACTCACGTCCCCGCACTTTTAAAGGTATTTTTCGCGATCACCTTCCCCATGCTTTCATTGTTATACTTTTGAGACCTCGTGTCTCTGGCGATCACATCACAACCTCCTTTTAGCACCTCGTGCATGTTTCATCTCCACTATTGTTTATTGATTATTGCTTTTTATTAATTTCATTTGTTTAAGTGGATTTTAATTAAGATCTACAAAGTGTAGTGGTGCAGTGAATAAAAATCTACAAGTTGACCTGTGAATGGAGATAGAAGAAATGGGCAAACACACAGGCATGCCACAAAGAACACATAGATTTTTAGGTGGTTCGGGGCCACTACGGGCTCTCTACGTCCACCCCTCACGGAACCCCGTGAGGCTTCACTATCACGCTACGAACCGTAGCAAGACGGGGACGAGCCCCAACACCACACACGCTGCTTCCGCAGCAATACACAGACGGGGACTAGCCCCAAGCCGCTACCACCGCAGCATACACACACGCAGTCGGGGAACACACCTCGGACGTAAAAATCACACGGAGACGCAGCTCCGTCTACACACAAAAACTCGGGGAAACTTTCCCCACAATAAGTCCACACACTCGGAGACGCAGCTCTGCCCACACACGACAGTATTTCGAGTTCAATAAAGTGAAAAGATATACAATATCCGCCCCAAATGATAACCTATGCTCACTGCAGAATATAGATCAAGAAAACCATCATAAGGAAATGGGTAAGAGATGTAGAATGTTTTCCCCTTGTTCTAAAATGGCCATTTGAATGTTTTCCCCTTGAAGCATCGGTCGGAGGGAGTCAAATCCGTAGGATAATGAAGTAGCTGGTCGTCTTCCTTGAAGATCCCAGCTCGTAGAGGATAAGCCTTCATATCCAAGCTCCAGATCCACCTGCAAACATCAGAAATATATGATCACTCAAAGCCCTCTCCTCACCACCTTGTGGCCGCCCTCTCTCTTCTTTTATCTGCAAAAGTATAGAACAATAAGTGCAGGGCATTTTTCCTTCGATGGTGATCGCAGGATATAAATAGGGCAGGAATATAGAACAGAAGACCACAAAGGCCCTTGTAAAAACCTCTCTAAACTACACCCATACCATAGGAGAAACCCTAAGGGTAAAGGTGTAAAAGGTCAAGTCAATCGGATCTTCAAATGGGCATATCAAAAAATAGCTTGTGAGTGGATAAGTAATGTGCATAGACGTGAATAAGATGTGCATGGACCTTAAAATGCATTTAGAAACCATGTACAGACTCTATATTGCTAAGTACGAAACATGCACAGACTTGCCATGCGTTGTAGGAGAACCACATGCACAGACCCATAGTGTATAGCAGTAAAACATGCGCCGACCTGTTCTAATGCATTTCACAAAAACATGCACCGGCTTATAAAGCGTTGCAGAAAACATGCACAGACTCTACACAGTCATATGAAAACATGCACTGACTTGTGTTAGAGCATATGCACTGACCTTTATGATGTGCAAAGGGGCAACATGCACCGACTTGGAGACTCAAGTGCACAAGACCTGCACTGACCCTACAACATGCATGGGCCAAAAGGTGCACCGACCTTCTATATATGTGCCTTAGCGAAAAGATGCATAGACGTGTAAATGCATAAGGCAGAAAAGGTGCACCGACCTTGGCAGAAGTAGCACTGACCTGTGTAGACAAGTGCACAGACTTTGTGCACGCTAGCACCGACCATAGCACAAACTTTGAGTAGCATGATGCAAAAGATGCACCGATACAAAAGATGCTCCGACCTATGTAGGAATGTGCACCGACCTGTATCTATATGCAGACACCTGTGTGGACTGACCTATGAAGGCATGTGCACCGACCTTGATGCATATGCTCTGACTTCTACATGAACATGCTCGGACTTATATGATGCAAGTGCACCGACCTTACATTGATTTTGTATGTATGCACCGACTTGTATATGAACATGCTCTGTCTTCTTTATGCATAGAAGAAAACATGCACCGACCTATGGGATCCATACTAACACCGACCTCCATGTAACTAGCACCGACCTAGTGCTGGCCTTATATGAAGATATGCAATCTAGCACTGACCTCACTGAGCAGAGGAATATATATATGCACCACAGCCAGAACATAGAGCAATAGGTGTTGACTCCGTGAGTCGACACTTTTTTTGACGTGAATCAAAACTCAAATAAAACACAGTTGAAAACCCCAAAAATCCTCTTCCAAACATTAGAAACAAATTACCATGCAATGTATCAAGGTATTGGCATATATTAAACTGCATTCCAACAAATGCCAATAGATGTGTTAAGCATCATGAAAGCATTAACACTCCTAGAATTGTATGCGTACAAAACACTGTCAAACCATACAATCCTCAACAAGTAGCAAGCCAAATTGAAATGCATTGAAATATAAAATCTTACCATGACTCCAGTGGATTGAGAGCAACATCCATATTAAACCTGCACTAGAACAATCAGTCATTTATACCAAAGACATTTCATATCAATCTTCTAACAACTCAATTGAAGAACCAACTTCAATTCATTTCATATGGAAGCAATGCAACATACTCAAATGATTCAGAAATCATTAGGCCATATCTATCACAAGCTCTCATGACAATTGTGATTCAATCAAACCATTGTGAAAAGGAGTTCAACCAACCACTCATGAATCCAAGTTCAGTCCTAAAAGGCTCAAAGAGCCAAGAGTCGACCCATGGTGAATATGGAAGAACCAAATGACCTTTTTCATAACACATACACACAATATTTTGTTATCATCAAAATCATTATCAAAGACAAAGAGGGAGCGCAACGAACCCAACAATCTCCCCCTTTTTGATGATGACAATATATTGTGGCCACCAAGATTCTCTCCCCCTTTGACATTATCAAAAAGTTGGGGGCTAGTAATGAAAAGAGACAAAAATGTGAAGTAAAGGCGCACGAACCCAACAATAACCTACCATAAAAGGAAGGTGTGTGGACCATGAACATCAAGCAAGAATTTGGAATTTTATGAGCAATGTGCAAACAGATTGAAATATGTTCAAATGCTCGATTTGTGAATTATATGCAAATGTATGACCGAAGTATGCAGACGGAGTATAAAGAAACTAAACTATATGCAAATTGTTATGCCAAAGAGCACATTATTCTCCCCCTATTATCATGAACAAAAACTGACTGACAATGGGTTTATTTAATCTATTATTTACATGTATACTCTAAAGATGCATCAGGGTGACATGAAGTATGACATGAATCCCAAGATCAGGCAATAAAGCACTCAAGCACGGATAGATAGTTATAAAAGCAAACAAGTCCCTTAGGGATATGTTTAAGAACAATGCTATTGATTATGGAACATAATGTGCATGAGCAATGCTAAGAGGGTCGTGCTTACAAAAAGATGGTTCTGCATAAACTATGAAGGTTGACAGATTCATAAAGTACATTCACACAATCAAGTCCAAGGTGAATATGTGATAATTGAGCAATGAATTTCAAGATCATATAGATAAACAGATTTTCTAAAGAACATAGGAAAGAACCTATCCTCCATACACTTCCATACATAATGCTCGAATATTGGTAGCTACATATAACCCCAAAATTTTGATTAAACATAAAAAGGTGACTAACCTTTTGACGCGAGTCATACCATTTGTCTCAGGGGCATTTCCCGGTTACTCAGTTTCGTCACTTATCTTAACTATGGATTTGCTTCACTTTTCGACCCAAGTTTCCTCCTTTGTTTCAAGGAAGATTCTCGGTTACTCGGATTTACAGTCCACTTATAAAGATTTTTGGTGGGGCAAACAGCTTTTTCCTCACGAGACATGTGAATTCTATGTAGAGATTCAAGAGTCCTCTAAAGTGTTGAGAGGAATAGATGAAATCCTTATTAAATTGAATCATTTATCTCAAAAAGGTGTAAAGTGTGTGGGTGGTTGTACTGAATGTAAGACATGAATTAGTTTAATCACAGTTATGTCTCCCCCTAAGTGTATGCACGGTTATAAAAAAATCTCCCTCTTAATATATGACATGTAACAAATATATCTAAATCAATGCAATTTTATCTAGCAAGGGAAAAAGTCATAGGATGTTTTCAAGAAAAGGGTGATATAATATATATACACTCAAACATCCATCAGGGTAAAGTCTTCACACAAGGTGACTACCGGTACGTGGCTGAGAACGTAAGTTTGAAGACCACCATCAAACATGGGGAAGGATTCCAATTGGACAAAATCCAACCTTCCACGATCGTCATTTGATATACCAGATAATCATGGCATTCAAGCACACAGATATGTCAAGTATATGCAAGTATATGCACGTAACTGAACATATGATCAAAGACTTCCTTTATGTACTAGTATGCAAAGATGTGTATGATATGTGCAGTGTGTATCATGCAACTAAGTACGTGTTCTATGTATGCAAGACTGAATTGTTATTTGTAAAAACTAAGTAAGAGTATGAAAGACTTTATGTGCAGTGTAAGGCATTCAAAAAATTAAATTTATTCACAAGATGTGCAGAGAGAAGTATTCAAGACAACTAATCATCAGACTCACAAGATCTCAATATTTCAAAAGATGCCAAAATCAGTGAGATATGAATGTAATTATCTAAATTCAAACATTTTTGTCCAAGATAAAATTTTACCTTTTCAGATATTTCAAAATGAACTCAAGTAAACTAAATTTCAAAACAAACCATTTTTGTCTCTCTCGCCTTGAGAGTCCTTCATTTGTTGACTTTTCTTGGCCTCAAGGCGCCCCTGTAAAATAAATTCTCATTTTGAAAATTTGGGTACCCAAGCCATCTTGGGTCCCGAGGGGTTAGTTCTAGCATGAGCAAGACATATTTTATTTTTCTTCTCAATTCATTCATCATCAGCTCTCATTAAACCACATATATCCATTGAATGACCATTTTGGCCGCAATAAAAGCAATGAGAAGATTTTCTTTTCATAAACCATTTGTCATCATTTTTTTTAAGCGTAAACTAAACACGAATAGCAGAGTAGCAAAGTGTAGTGGTGCAGTGAATAAAAATCTACAAGTTGACTTGCGAATGGAGATAGAAGAAATGGACAAACACACAGGCATGCCACAAAGAACACAGAGATTTTTAGGTGGTTCGGGACCACGACGGGCTCCGTACGTCCACCCCTCACCGAACCTGGTGAGGCTTCACTACCACGCTACGAACCGTAGCAAGACGGGGATGAGCCCCAACACCACACACGCTGCTTCCGCAGCAATACACACACGGGGACTAGCCCCAAGCCGCTACCACCGCAGCACACACACACGCAGTCGGGGACCACACCACGGACGCAAAAACCACACGGAGACGCAGCTCCGTCTACACACAAAAACTCAGGGAAACTTTCCCCACAATAAGTCCACACACTCGGAGACGTAGCTCCGCCCACACACGATAGTATTTCGAGTTCAATAAAGTGAAAATATATACAATATCCGCCCCAAATGATAACCTAAGCTCACAACAGAATATAGATCAAGAAAACCATCATAAGGAAATGGGTAAGAGATGTAGAATGTTTTCCCCTTGTTCTTGAATGGCCATTTGAATGTTTTTCCCTTGAAGCATCGGTCGGAGGGAGTCAAATCCGCAGGATAATGAAGCAGCTGGTCGTCTTCCTTGAAGATCCCAGCTCGTAGAGGATAAGCCTTCAGATCCAAGCTCCAAATCCACCTGCAAACATCAGAAACAGATGATCATTCAAAGCCCTCTCCTCTCCACCTTGTGGCCGCCCTCTCTCTTCTTTTCCCTGCAAAAGTATAGAACAATAAGCGCAGGGGATTTTTCCTTCGATGGAGATCCCACGCAAGATATAAATATGGCAGGAATATAGAACAGAAGACCACAAAGGCCCTTGTAAAAACCTCTCTAAACTACACCCATACCATAGAAGAAACCCTAAGGGTAAAGGTGTAAAAGGTCAAGTCAATCGGATCTTCAAATGGGCATATCGAAAAATAGCTTGTGAGTGGATAAGTAATGTGCATAGACGTGAATAAGATGTGAATGGACCTTAAAATGCATTTAGCAACCATGTACAGACTCTGTATTGCTAAGTACAAAACATGCACAGACTTGCCATGCGTTGCAGGAGAACCACATGCACAGACCCATAATGTATAGCAGTAAAACATGCACCGACCTGTTCTAATGCATTTCAAGAAAACATGCACCGACTTATAAAGCGTTGTAGAAAACATGCAAAGACTCTACACAGTCATATGCAAACATGCACTGACTTGTGTTGGAGCATATGCACTGACCTTTATGATGTGCAAAGGGGCAACATGCACTGACTTGGAGACTCAAGTGCACAAGACCTGCATCGACCCTGCAACATGCATGGGCCAAAAGGTGCACCGACCTTCTATATACGTGCCTTAGCGAAAAGATGCATCGACGTGTAAATACATAAGGTAGAAAAGGTGCACCGACCTTGGCAGAAGTAGCACTGACCTGTGTAGACAAGTGCACAGACTTTGTGCACGCTAGCACCGACCTTAGCACAAACTTTGAGGAGCATGATACAAAAGATGTACCGATGCAAAAGATGCACCGACCTATGTAGGAATGTGCACCGACCTATATCTATATGCAGACACCTGTGTGGACTGACCTATGAAGGCATGTGCACCGACCTTGATGCATATGCTCTGACTTCTATATGAACATGCTCGGACTTATATGATGCAAGTGCACCAACCTTACATTGACTTTGTATGCATGCACCGACTTGTATATGAACATGCTCTGTCTTCTTTATGCATGGAAGAAAACATGCACCGACCTATGGCATCCATACTAACACCGACCTCCATGTAACTAGCACCGACCTAGTGCTGGCCTTATATGAAGATACGCAAGCTAGCACTGACCTTACCGAGCAGAGGAATATATATATGCAGCATAGCCAGAGCAGAGAGAAATAGGTGTTGACTCCGTGAGTCGACACTTTTTCTGACGTGAATCAAAACTCAAATAAAACACAGTTGAAAACCCCAAAAATCCTCTTCCAAACATTAGAAACAAATTACCATGCAATGTATCAAGGTATTGGCATATATTAAACTGCATTCCAACAAATGCCAATGGATGTGTTAATCATCATGAAAGCATTAACACTCCTAGAATTGTATTCGTACAAAACACTGTCAAACCATACAATCCTCAAAAAGTAGCAAGCCAAATTGAAATGCATTGAAATATAAAATCTTACCATGACTACAGTGGATTGAGAGCAACATCCATATTAATCCTACACTAGAACAATCATTCATTTATACCAAAGACATTTCATATCAATCTTCTAACAACTCAATTGAAGAACCAACTTCAATTCATTTCATATGGAAGCAATGCAGCTACATACTCAAATGATTCAGAAATCATTAGGCCATATCTATCACAAGCTCTCATGGCAAATGTGATTCAATCAAACCATTATGAAAAGGAGTTCAACCAACCACTCATGAATCCAAGTTCAGTCCTAAAAGGCTCAAAGAGCCAGGGGTCGACCCATGGTGAATATGGAAGAACCAAATGACCTTTTTCACAACACATACACACAATATTTTGTTATCATCAAAATCATTATCAAAGACAAAGAGGGAGCGCAACAGACCCAACAAGTTGAACCACTGAAAGCGCCAAAGACCCTGGAAAATAAGAAATCCAACCAAAAAATGAAAGGGGGCTGACTGAAACAGGTCGCGGTCTTGCCTGCAGTCGCGACTAAATGGATGTGATCTCTGCAAGAGCCGGGACATCTAAAAGAAGTCCAGGAGCGAGTTCTTGTCCTCCTTCCTCCTTAGCAGGCCAAAGAGGAAGGGCCTCGTGCTGAGTTGCTACTTAAACCTGTGAAGAAAGGTGAGAAAACATGAAGAAACACCCAATTAGACTATAAATTAAGCAGAGAATCTGAAAGAAGGAGATGAAAAACATTTAAAAGGAGGGACCTTTATCTAGGAGGTTTGGTGGTTTTTAACCCCTCTTTGAGGAGCCAGAAGAAGCTACGTGGGTGTGTGCTATGCAGTGATTAATGCAGAATCAAAGTATGAATGCTAAGATGCAAAGAGAACGAGGAGAACCCAAGAGAAAACTCTGAAAAATAAAGAACTAGGAAGAAACACTAAGAAAACCAGTGTGGGAAGAGGATGGCGTGCGAATCCCTGCTTAAAGATGAGCCCAAAATGTAGTAACACTTCGTGGCCAACTCCAGATATCCTCCCCCTTCGAACCCTAGGACTTGGGGTGCTATTTATAGAGATCTAGGTACCCTAGCTCGGAGATAAGGGATAAACCCTAGAAATTAGAGTTCTACAACGATAATTTGATGAAAACTCGATTGGATAATGACCCTAAGGCCTCCATAAACCTTCTAGGATCGAAAAAAGCCCTTATCATTGATGCAAAATAGGACTCTAGGGCCCCCACGATCGGAGAATTAGAGTTTAGCTAAGAACAGGATTCTTCTGATGTCACCGTCGATTGCACGACCGCCTTGTTGATGAACGCGGTCGGACGACCAACCACGAGTAGGCCAAAGAAGAAAGCCCACACCCGGTCGACAGACTTAGGCTTCCAGCAGGCTATCGGTCGACCGACCCTAGCTTCCGGTCAATAGACCAAAGCTTTCGGTCGATAGGACCAGCAACCTAATAGGCCGACAGGATCAAGACGGACGCAGCTCATCCCACAACCATGACCTGATCAACACGGCCGGTCGTCCAACCATGACCTGGCCTTGCTGGCTAGACCGTCGGGCTTCGGAAATGATCACAAAGGGTGGAAATAGGCTAAAAAATCCATCAAGAAATAACCTGAAGACCATGGACAATCTGGGACATCAATAAAGCGGATAAGAAATCAACCCAACTTGCGGGCATAAAATGGGTGTCTACAGATGCCCCTCCTTGATATCCGCTTTGCAAGGGAGTGAGCGGAGATGGAGCGGAGGTATTTGTGAAGCAAAAAGATGACACGAGAGCGAAGCGGAGCAGATTGAAAAATGGGTATCAAGGCAAAAGACACCTATCAAAACCAGCAAGCGATGGGAATTCTTAGGAAAACTTTGAACTGACCACAAGGGCAGGCTAGCACAGATGACACTTCTATGGAAAAAAGTTGTCTAAATTAAAAGAAATAAATATGATTGACCTCTTGAGATGAAAGAGGCACCCTATTCTTGATCGGCGTGCAAGTTACTCATCAATATGAGCAGATCGGAAGAAACTAAACTAATGAAATTGAGAGAAGGAAAACCAGACAAACATCAGGCTGACCAACAGGACCAAGTAAAAAACCCAAAGAAGACCTTCAAATTCGGAATGGAATGAGATTTCTTATCCAGGAAATAAGGCACGACTAACCAAAGCTAATGGGAATTGCTAGATGGATAATGAGAATGCGAAATGCTCCAAAAATTATATGATGCATGTTGGGCTAAAATAAAATAAATCATAAAAAAATGCAAAGAAAAAAGAAAATATAAAATACTCAAGGATAATATTGCTAGACTGAGCCAACCCAGGGTCAAGAATCTCCCGTGCAACCACAGCATGCAGGGTAGGCTCCATCGTCCCCCGACTTAGCTATCCTAATAGCCTATCTGACGATTAATTGTATGTCCCTAGATCATCATCGTTTTTGTTGAAGGGGAACATTAGATCCCAGAACATACCAAGAACTAGTCGGTCCTTGAGATAATATAATATCGTAGAATACTATATAGTAATGCAACAAGGAGAAGGGATAGAAAGCCATACCTGATTTACCTGTGCAGGTGGAGTGACATTTTCCCTTTTTTTTATTTTTTTTCATATAGATATAACGATAAAACAACAAAACAAATGATCACTATAAATAGAACGACACTTGCAATGGGACAGAATGCACGGTGGGACATGAAAAAAACACGGTGGGACAGGTTGAGACAGGGTTGAGACAGGGAACATGGTGACACATAAACGAACCATTTGCAATACAACAGTAGTTGGTTAAAATGACAAGGACGGATGCAATTTTAATGAGGACCGTGACTGCTAACTATAAACTAAAAATGGCCGTTCGATTCCCTCATTCGAATGCCCCCTTCCTTTCAAGACCTCTCTCCCACGGACGAAGCACCCAGCCAACCTAACCCCCCATCCAAAGCCATGGCACCCGAGAGGGTTAAGCAGGTGGTGAAGAGCCTGTCACCACCGGTGACGAGAAGAGGAGGAGGTGACGGCCTCCATGGCTCAAGAACAAGAGGAAGAATGTGTTAAAGGCAAACCCATGGCGGCCATCCCTGAGACGGAAGAAGAAGGAGAGAGGGACGAAGCTACAGTCCCCGTAGGAGAAGAAGAGGAAGAAGCTGCAGAAGAAGAAGGAGCGGCAGGAGAGGAGGTGGCGGCCGGTGGAGCTCGAGCAACGTCTGAGGTAGGATTGTCCCCCAACAACCTTTAAAGATTGAGTCTTTCTTCTAGAATGGTAAATGAGGATGAAGGAGAGGCCATAGATGCTCTAGGACAAAAAATGTAGGGCATTGATGCCCCGTGGACACCCTTCCATAACAAAGAGATCCATATGGACTCTCGACTGATATCGTTGTCGCGAGTGGCACTGTGTCTAGAAAGAACGCGGTGGACCTGGGCACTGCGTCCATCACAGAGGTTTTTTTTTTTTAATAAATCATGTAATGCAATGCCCTATATGTTTGCTAATGCGTGCATATGGATTGAACTTGTGCAGGGAGCTACTCAGACCTGCATTTCATGGTTGCTTGTGAGGGCGGTGTACCTAGCACTACCCAAATTCCAGAGGGAGAGATTAGAGAGGATGGGATTCTGGGAGTTCCTGGGCATTGATGTTCTGAGGGTAGACATAGTCGTAGTCCAGGCTCTAATGGTAAGGTGGGATGCCGAATGCAAGGCATTCATTTTCCTATGGGGGCACATGATCCCTACATTGGAGGACGTGGCTCGAATCACCAGGCTACGGGTGCACGGCCAGGCAGTGAGTGGCAAGAAATTTAGGGACTATAGGGAGATGGATTAGAGACTCCTAGGCTTGAGTTTAGAGGGAGAGGAACAGTCCTCTTTGATCCCAAGGGTGAGACTTCAAAAGAGCCTAGGGTTGAGAGATATAGGGGCTAGGGTAGGAGGGACCCCGGTGTAGCATTTGCAGAGATTGGTGGAAGGCGAGAAGGTGAAGGTGGCTGGCGTAGCAGGACGGAGGGAGACATGGTCCTTTGACACTTCCTGATCCTTATGATCGGGAGGCTTTTACTGGGATCCCATGGCGACGAGGTGAGTTGCCGTCACTTGCCCCTGCTCGAGGACTTGATCAGAGTGGGGGATTACGTGTGGGGAGCGACAGTGCTGGCCCACTTGTTCCACAGCCTGAGCATCTCCGGGCGACAGGCTTCACTCAGCGAGTTGTACCCATTGCTCTAGGTAAACACCCTGAACTTAAAACCATTCAATTATTTGATTTATGTAATTATTGGTTGTTCTTGTGATTGTAATTAATCATTTTTGCCTCTTTTCATTTCAAGTGTGGAGCTACCTATACCTGCCCTCCCTCAGCAGTGGGATGGAGGTTCGGCTTGGACTGGTGCCCCTAGCACGCTAGTGGGCGCTAGGGCAAGATGGTCGTTCATTATAGCACCAGATCGCCACGATCCAAGACGACATTGACACTCTCCCCTATGCAGTGGTAAACTCCCAAAACTCAATTTGTTCTTAGATCCTTAAATTAAATTCCATCTTGTAATTAATTACTCTTCCTTCTTAAAATATAGGTGAACTGGACGCCATATAGGGAGTAGGCCCAGAATCAGCAGTGGGTGACGGCTGGCTCTCCCTACTTCGGTAGGGAGATTTGGCTTCATTCACTGAACATAGTGGAGCCCCTCCACTATAGGCTGATTTTGAGGACACATGGGCTAGATCAAGCTCCAGTGGAGTTCCCTTCCTGACAGACGGCAGTCAGGCCTGGGCGACAATTTAGAGGACTCCAGGGGACTATTGACTGGAGGATACAGGTAGCGGACCAGATCTGAGACTGGGAGCAGAGGGGCCAACTCGTGACAGTACGTGCATAGTTAGACGAGGAGCACCTGCAGGCGTACTCACGTCGATACGGGAACCAAGTGTTCCGCAAGACATGTCGATCGATGAGTGAACCTTAACCCTTATTTGATTTAAAAATTATAAATTAAGATTGTTGGCTAATGAATTTTGTGTAGTTTGACCCAGCGGGGAGGATAGCAGAGCTGCAGGGCCAGCTCCATAGTATGAATGGTCAGCGGGATGAGCTCCAATGCACAGTGGACCAATTGGTAAAATTTTACCGCACAGCCCCTTCCCTTTTGATATATATATATATATATATATATATATATATATATATAATGCTGAACTAACCCCCCTTTCCAAATGCAGCGAGCGAAGATGGCCCAACGCCAATTGACCCAGGCTCCCTCGACCTCTTCCCAGATATCGGAGGACTGGGCCGAGCTGGACGAGCAGGTGGCTCGAGCGATCTCCCGAGCTGAGACGGCGGAGGCTTCCCTAGAAGAGAGGGTAACCACCACAACTCTCCTCCTTGAACAATTTCTTGAACATACACCTAATAAAGATAATGGATTTGCAGAAGCGAGACCTGCAGGTGGCCCTAGGAGAAGTGATGCAGCTATGTGAGGAGCTCGCAAGATCACGCGATGAAGCAGCTAGCCTACAGAGTAGGGCGGAGCAAGTCGAGAGAGACGCTCATGATTAGAAGGTACATGCTGGAGGCTTGGAAAGAGCACTTCTCATCCTGGGGGAGTAGCAACACCACTCATTCAACGAGGCCCGGAGTGCCAGCTCCTACCGGCAATATCTTACCAGTTCCTCTAGACATCGAAGAAATGAAGGGGAGGAGCGCCGATAGTGGCGCAAGGAGGGTAGCACAGCAATGGGTCCTCCACCCGAGGCACGCCAAGAAGGCACGGAGGAGAGCGGAGAGTAGATAGAGGCAGCCTTGACCCTTGCACAAGTTTTTTCTTTTATCATTCTGAACGATGCTTGTTTTGGCAATGTAAACCATGTACAGAACCCCCCGCCTTTAGGAAAAGAAATGAATTGAGTTCTTTATTTCCCATTTTTCTTTGTGGATGGATGCCTAAAGTGGGTGCAATGCGTGGAATTGTGTGGAATACATGGGATGAACAGGTCAAGAAAATGAATATACAACCATGTGGAATGTGTAAATGTGTAAAATGCATAAATTGTGAAATGCGAATGAGGACATGGAAAAAATGGGCAGGAAGGAAGAAAGGGGTGAATGGGGGATGAGCAGGGATGGTTTGTACACCAAAGAGTGGACCATTGCCTTCATATAGGCAAGCTCGGAAAGCATTCAGAAAGAGTCACAGTCTGCCAGATAACTACGATAACCAAGACACGGTCTAGATATAAACCATGATAAAGCTCTGGGAAAGGGGCCAAACGGTCAAATCTGAATAGGGACTACGATGATACATGGAACGCGGTCTGGTGGTGGACTGCGATAAGCTTCTGGAAAAGGGCCAAACTACCAAATCTGATCAGGAACCGCGATGGTAAAAGCGGTTGGCCTGGCGACCGCGAAGCATAAGGTAGCGGCATATCACACAACCACGATCAGTGAAACACTAGAGGAATCTAGTTCCGACCCCGAACTGGACCACAGAAACGTCCACCTGAACTTGATTCCTAACGCTCCTGAACCCACTCTAACTTGAAACCCATAATCCTAATCCAACTCCTATCGAGATTAAGCCTTCCTAGAGCTTTATAAATAGGCCTAGAGAGCTAAATTTGTTCTGCACTGTAACACCCCAGATTTTTTCTATGAATTTTTTAGAACTAAATATAATTATTAAATCAATTAAAAAGGTTTAATGGACTATTAAAAGAATTATGGGTTAATTAAATTAATCCAAAGGCCCTAAAATTAACCAAAGGGCTAAGCCCCCTTAAATTGGGCCCAAAGACCAATTTCTAAGATTGATAAGCCCAAGCCCACACCTACAACGTAATAGGATTATTTTTCAAAATTTAAGAGGATAATTAGGAATAATTACAAGAGGGAATTTGAATATAATTCAAATTCTGGTGCCTTAGCTAGTAGCGGTCTATCACAAGACTGCTACTTGATGAAAACAGTCCAATGGAGACCGCTACCTCCTTCTGAAAACTAGAGTTGAAGAAGCGTGGAAAAATGGGATTTTTGGCATCCCAATCCACATGATTCGATACTATCTGTCATAGTAACTTAGTCTAGGACTCTAGACGATAGATCCTACCCCAAATTAGGACTCCTAAATCGATCTAATCCTAAGCCCTAAGCCAAACTCTATAAATAAGGTCCATATTCAACTTGCGCGAACCCTAGTTTTGGCTCGCCTGGTTCGACGGTATGGAGATGGTATTATGAGTTAGTCCTTTAGACTTTATTATTCCCTTTAGTATCTTCTAACCTTCTGCCAAAAGTCGTGCTAGGAGGTCAAGCATTTAGAGAGTTAGAAAAGCCGGAAGTTGCTGTTTCTCTGCAAATCGCGCAGGAACAGACGTGTTCTCCTAGTGAAGATCAGAAGGTTAGGGACCCAAATCGAGGTATTTTTAAGTTCATCCTTTAGCATAAGTTGTTCCTCTTTATATCTTCTTGTCATCCTTCAAATTTCATGAATTTAGGATGAGAGGATAAAGAGTTTGAGCGTCTAGAAGTTAAAGGTTCCACGTAGGACGTGCAGGAACTTGGATCTCCTTCCAGCAACAAATTCGAAGTCTAGGGAACAAATTAAAGGTAAGTTATCTCATAAACGACTTAAACATCAAGTTAGAAACAGAAGCCCTCTAACCTTGTGCATTTTCATGCTTTCTACATGGAGAATTTCATGTTTTATCATGACTACGCAGTTAGGTTAATTCTGCATACATGATTCCTGCACCTTAATAGAAAAGATGATACTTTTGGCTTAATTCATGCAACCTATGCATCTTTGACATTCTAAACATGTTCTCATATGGTTAACCTTCTATTTTACATGCTTCTCAGGCATTTATTCCTCTAGATTAGCCATATACTTCGATTTTTATTTCTGTCTGTAGTAGTCAAGAAACGGTCTCAAGGAGACCGCTATCATCAAATAGCGGTTCCCAAACGACTGCCACCTCATAGAAACGGTCCTCTCTAGACCGCTTTCTACTTTTGATTTTCTACACCCTGTTAACCCTAAACAGAACGCAGAACGGCCCTTATAAATATATGTTAAACCTAAGTTATTAGGCTTTATTCCTAGTTTTGACTTTATATTCATGATATTGGCTATATTGTGCATCTATCATGATAGGTTTTATACTCAACATGTTTTATAAATTTATTTTAATCTTATGTTAATTTCATGCCAAAATCATATAGTTTTATATTAAAGTTAACTTTCACATGGTTTATGGAAATTTGTTTCATTGATGAATTAATAGCTGTTTCTATGCAATTCACTCTCATCTTTGAGTCTTTCTTAAGTACATGACACGTATTCCGGTATGATGTCATTAGTTACACTTGCACTTATAGGCACACTCTATTAGACTTGTGATCCTCTCCGTTGAATATTCCTTCCACCGGACTAGGTGATCTTGTTTCAAGACCTCCGTAAGTCTCCGCGAGTCTAGGATTCCCACTAGGACACCGAGCTGGTTGTACCCTAAAAGCCCAATGGATTAGAAAGCACATGTCATACTGGCATTTTTCTGTACCTTGGCTAGTTGCGGCCATCAGGTGACTGCCTCCGTCAAGTAGCTTCCTTCTCGTGACCATTTTTTGCCAGATTTGTCCTGCGTCGACCCTTTTTCTGTTCTGGCGTCGACCTGTAAAGAAACGGTCCTTGCTTGACCGCTACTTCAAGTTAGCGGTCCTGGATTGACCGCCTTCTCAAGAAACGATCCAGACATGACCGCTTTCTTTCTCAGTGTGTTTAACCCGAGGTTTGACCCACGGGTTGATTTTTCTATGTTCCTAGATGGTCTATTGATTATCTAGAACCCAAAATGTAACGCCCAAAAATTTTCTAAGAATTTTTTGAATTGAAATATAATTGTTTAAGACCATAAATGGACTTAATAGGCTATTTAATGAGAAATGGACTTTAAATGTAGTTTTGGGTTAATTAAATTAATATGGAAGACCAATTAATAACTAAGCTCTTTGGCCCGCTTGAATTAGGCCCATAAACCTAGTCCATTAGCTTTAAGGCCCAAACCCAACTCTAGAACCGTCCTTAGGAAAAATCACCTACTTAATAAGATATCTAGGGGATAATTATAGAGGAATTTGATTTTTATTCAAATTTTGGCACCAAAAGGAAATGGCAGTCTATCGCGAGACCGCTACCCACAAGAGGCGGTCCTCAAATGACCGCAATCTTCTTCCGAAACTGTGAATGATAGAAGCGTGAAAAGGCTGGATTTTTCTCATCCAAATCACTTGGGATCGAAGCTATCTAGCATGGGAAGCTATCTAGGACTCTTAGGGATTGAATTGAGCCCAAAATAAGACCTTATTTTGACCTAATCTAGTAGCCCTAACTCAACCTCTATAAATAAGCCCTAACTTCGACCCACGCGAACCTTAAAGTTGGCTCGTGAAGTTTGAAGGTAAGGAGACACTATCTCAGGTCGTTCCTTTTGAACATTTTGTTCTCCTTTGTATTGTTTAACTTCCCTCTAAATTTCGTTTTAGGAGGTCAAGCCGTTGATAAGATAGAACCCTCGGAAGTTGCTGGTTTCCTGTAGTTTGCACAGGAATGAGTTTTCTCCGAGAAGGAACAGGACATTAGAGGCCCTAGATGAAGTAGGTTCAAGTTGTACCTTTAGAAGTATTTGTTCCCCTTCGAATCTTCTACCTATCCTCCAAGTCTCATGGATTTAGGTCAAGGGATTCAGGAGATAGAACGTCAGGAAGTTACAGTTTCTACGTAGGACGCACAGGAACCAGCACCGTCTTCCAGCCCAAAATTCGAAGTCTAGAGCTTTATCCAGAGGTAGGTTATCTCATGAACGGCTTAAACATCAAGTTAGGATTAAAAGCCCTCTTGTTTTGCTAGATTTCATGCTTTCTACTTGGAGAATTTCATGTTTTCCTATGATCACGCATGCATAGTTTTCATAGCATCATATCCCTGTACCCTTAACCAAAAAGATGATAATTGTGGCTTATTACATGTAACTCATGCATCTCCATGATTTAACTTCATCATGGAATGTTTATTCTTCTATCTAGCATGTTTTCCATGCATATATTGCCCTAGATTAGGCTTATACCTCGGTTTCTGTCCCTGCTCACAGCAGAAAAGAAATGGTCTCCCTAAGACCGCTATAATCAAATAGCGGCCTTGCGACTGACCGCTACTATCAGTATGCGGTCCTCATCTGACCTCTATTTGCTTTCTGGTTTCTGCACTTTGTTAACTTCAAACATATTGTAGATTAGCTCTATTAATTATATGTTAAGCCCAGGTAATTAGGTCCTATTTCTAGTTATGACCCTGCATTTATGTTAATGGTTATATTGTGCATCCACCATACTAGGTTTCATGACTTACATGCTTTAAAAACTTACTTTAATCTTATGCTAATTTCATGCCAAAACCATATAATTTTGTATTAAAGTATATTTCACATGCTTTGTGGACTTGTTTTGATCGCTATTTTCTACATGATTCACTCTCATCTTTGAGTCTTTCTTAAGTACATGGCACGTATTCTGATACGATGTCATTAGTTACACTTTGCACATGATAGGCACACTTTCTTGGACTTGTGAACCTCTTCACCGGATATTCCTTCTATCAGACTAGGGGATCATGTTTCAAGGCCTTCGTAAGTCTCCACGAGCCTGGGATTCCTACTAGGACGCCGAGCAGGTAGTACCTGTAGACACGCCGTTTTCACGTTTTCCCTGGGTAAATCTCATATTACACCGTAATGCCCTAAAGTGACTTGCGCATTTGATTCATGTGGGTGATTAATCATCTTTGCTTTGATGACTTAACAAGTCCATACATAGCAAGTCTATACGTTACAACAAGTCTATACATTCAAGTCTGTATGTTGCAACAAGTCTATACATAGCAAGTCTGTACATTCTCCAAAGTCTATACAATCCCTAAATCCATGCATCTCCAAAGTCTATACATTCCTCCAAGTCTATACATTCCTCCAAGTCTATACATTCATCTCCAAAGTCTATACATTCCTCCAAGTCTATACATTCCCACCAAGTCTATACATTCTCCAAAGTCTATACAATCCCTAAATCCATTCATCTCCAAAGTCTATACATTCCTCCAAGTCTATACATTCCCACCAAGTCTATACATTCTCCAGAGTCTATACAATCCCTAAATCCATTCATCGCCAAAGTCTATACATTCACTCCAAGTCTATACATTCATCTCCAAAGTCTATACATTCCTCCAAGTTTATACATTCATCTCCAAAGTCTATACATCCCTCCAAGTCTATACATTCATCTCCAAAGTCCATACATTCATTCCAAGTCTACACATTCCTTCCAAGTCTATACATTCCTCCCAAGTCTGTACACTCCATGTCTACACATTCCCCCCAAGTCTATACATTCCCACCAAGTCTACACGTCACCAAGTCTACACATCCATAAGTCTGTACATTCTATGTCTAAGCATCAAAGTCTAAGCATAGCAAGTGTGTACATCCAAAGTAAACATGTCCTAAAGTGAATAATTAGAAAAGGTTAGAAAAATATAAAAAAATGAGAAAAGCTTATATAAAAAAGAGCTTATAAAAAATTCAAAAAAATAATAATAAATAAAAAAAGGTTATAAGAAAATACAAAAAAAATTAAAAAAGGTTATTAAAAATACACAAAAATTCAAGAGGTTATTCCTAATACATAAAAATAAATAATTTTATGTATGTATGTATATATATAAAAAGGGAAAATCAATAAAAGATATATACTAGTACATATATTAATATTACTTATCCTTAATCTAATTATCATTAATCTATCTCTATCTTTCTTAATCACCCCTCACCGTTACCTCTCTCTTTCTTTCTTTTCCAACCACCCAACATAAAGCATCTCCCTCTCTCATGTCTCTATCCTTTCGTTTGTTTTTTTTTTCTTATTATTCCACCAACAGAGAGCATCTTGACACCTCTCTTCTCATCTCCTTGTCTCCCACCAACCCACGTGAACCCCACTCCCATGCCATCTCACTTTGCATGCTAATCACCCACACACACTCCACACTGCACACACCCCTCTCCACCAAGGCACACACACACGCACACTGTTCTCACCCCACTCATCACGGCACCTCCACTCCCCAGGTCCTCATCGCCTCTCCTCTCTCTTCCACAGGCTACACTCCTTCCATTCGGCGGCCGGGGGGGTTATGGTTTTCTCACTCTCTCTCACCTTCTAACAGGGCCTCCTCTCCACCTCCTCATTTTTCATTGCACACCACCTCCCCGTCTCACTCTTTTCTGCTCTCCCTTCTCTCCCCACCACCCTCACACAGCCACCTCTCTCCCTCTCCCTCTCTTCTCTCTTTAACCGAAGCTACCACCCTCTCCACGGCCATCTCACTGCACTCCCGCCGCGGACGCCGCCAACGCCGTCCACTCACGCCACCACCGTCGCTGCCGTTGTCGACCGGACGCCCCCAACGCCGTCCACTCACGCGCCCTCACCACCACGGAGCCGCCTCCCTCTCTGCAGCCCCCCCTCGACGCCACAGTCGCCGCAGCCGTCCACCTCCGGACGCCCCCCCTGCATGCAAGCCTGCCGGCCACCTCGTCTCCCAGCTGCGGCCACTGTTGGGTTCGGTGCTATGTTTTCAGAGGGGGGGTGAATGAATATACCCTTTAAAAAAAAACTTTCGCCCAATTAAAATTCTAGTTCGCTAACTAGACAAAACTGAAGGCTAATAAGCAATTGCGGAATTCAGATTTATTAAGACAACTGAAATGCTTATAGATGAACTAACTAGTGACTTAGGAACAATGTCAACGAACTCTCAATACCACAGTCAAACATATAGTGTGCGCAGCAATGAAATAAAAATATATAGAAAATCAAACCATATCGACCCTATGCATTCATCTAGCGGCAAACTCACAAAGAGATCAAACCACTGCACAATGATTTTTAGGTGGTTCGGTCCTGCAGACCTACATCCACCCCACACTCAAACCCGAGTGTGGATTCTGCTGGCTCACAGCTTGAACAGCTGGGCATCACAGCTTGCCATACAATCCGCTGAGCAACACAGCTTGCTGTCCATTGGAATCCACCACTGCAACCGCTGGGGATTACAGCTTGACCCGTCCAGAGGCAACACCTCTGCAAACGCTGACTAACAGCTTGAAGAAAGGTAAAAGATGAAACAAAAAAATGGGAAATAAACAGCGACTGAAAGCTTTAAATGAAGCACAAATAATATGGCTCTCAACAGAGCTGACTGGCCTGGATTTGATCCACGGTCCAGTGAAGAATGATCTTCAGAATGAAGCCTCTCTCTACCCTTCTTCTTCTTCCGATCACTCTATCTCTCTTTCTTTCTCTTTTTCTTTCTCTTCCTCTTTTATCTGCTCGAGCTCTCTATCTCTCACTTTTTCTCTTCTGCTTCTTCTCTCTTTCTTTTCTTCTTCTTATCTTTTCTCTGGATCGAACAGGCTCTCTATTCTTTCTCTTTGCTTCTGCTCTTCTGCTTCTATTTCGATCAACCTCTCTGCTCACCATCTCACTTCTCCAGATGGAGAAGTCTTCTATATATAGCAGCAGCAGCTAGGGCGTATGCTCTCTACGATTCCCACCCAAGCTTTAGTCCACGTGGTGGTGTCTCAGCTTCTTGGATCACGTGCCAGGTGCCAACCTCGGATCACGTGCCCAGACACCTGCAGGATTAAAGAAGAGTTCAGTCGATCAATAAAGAACAGGCTGTGCAGACTTCATATAAGGTAGCAGTGTATAGACTTAAGGATGCAGTGTGTATGCAGTGTACAGACTTGGCGTGCAGGCTGCTGGACGCAATGTATAGACTTTGCGTGCAGGCTGATGGACGCTGTATAGACTTGCTGTGTAGGCTGCCAGACAATGTATAGACATGCTGTGCAGGCTGCCAGACAATGTATAGACATGCTGTGCAGGTTGTGGGGGAATGCGTAGACTCTGTGTGAAGGCAATGCATGTACAAGTGATGCAATGTTTAGACTTCATGTATGCAGGACTGTGGCGTGTACACACTTTGTAAATGCAAAGCTATGGCATGTATAGACTTCGTGCATGCAATGCTATGGCGTGTACAGACTTCGTGAATGTGACGCTGAAGCATGTACAAACTTCACGTATGCAGACTATGAGCATTACAGATGGTTGTACAGACATGCCAAATGAGTATGCAAACTTAGTGTGCACCATTGTGTAGACTTTGTAACATGTAGTATGAGCATAGCAACACAGTGTGCAGACTTCGTGCAATGCATGAAGCAGTGTATGGAGTTAGAGTGCAATGCATGTTCAACGGTAGATAGCAAAGTATATACATTACAACTGAATGCACTGTCATGCCGAATGAATGTACAGACTTAGCGTTGTGAACCCAACCGATGTCTAGACTTTGTTAAGACGCTGAATGAGACGCTAACCCAATGCATGCAATCAGTGATGTACAGACTTGAAGATGCAATGTGCAATGCAGTGAAGTGTGTACATTGAATACGAATGCATAGACATGCTGAAAATAGATGTGTGGACTTTGAAAGCAAAGGACCTCACATGCATTAGTGTATAGACTGTATGCCTAATGGATGCACTGATGCAGTATATGCACAGAGGAAGCAATGCACCGATGCAATGTATGCACATAGTAGATATTGAACTGAAGCAATGGATGTATAGACTTCACGATATGTGGACTTGCCAAAGACAACTGGACGATGTACAGACTTGAGCGAAGCAAAGTCTGTACAGACTTGAAGGTTCACAATGTATAGACTTTGGCAAAGCACCAATGTACAGACTTACACAGTTCTAGCTACAGTGCAATGTATAGACTTGGAAGCATATGAACATGGCGCTGTACAGACTTTGAGTGAGAGCCCAATGTACAGACTTGGTGGAACTGAGCGTAGGTAAAGATTAAGAATGTATAGACTTGCTCAGTTCAGCACGTAAGTAAATATGCCAATGCAGTGTACAGACTTTGTAAGAGACACTAGACGCTATACAGACTTAGCCACAAGCTGAACAATCGGATGTATAGACTTGAGATGAATGCATGAACAGTCCGATGTACAGACTTGCCAAATGTATAGACTTTAAGTCCAATGCAGGAGGCTGTACATACTTTGATGAATAAACAAGCCGATGTACAGACTTGCGAATGTAGAGACTTGAGAACTCTGACTATGTTCACGCAATGTATAGACTTGAATAGTGAGACACAAGGAGAGACGCTGAATGAGACACTGAAGTCTGTATAGATTTTAACAGTGAGAGAGTGTACAGACTTAGCAGCGAGCAGACAGACGACGGCCAAGACAATGTATGGACTTTGTGTCTTATGTGAGACGAACGATGTATAGACTTAGCCAGCCTTCAGCTCGATGTACAGACTTACCTTAAGCAATGGCTGCACAGACTTCATGAACGATGTTCAGACTTTTGTGTGTGATGAACAACCGATGTATAGACTTATGCATGAAGCAAGGCAATCTGATGTGTAGACTTTGTCAACACAGTGGCATGCAACTAAACGATGTGTAGACTTCAGAAATGCATAGAGACGCGACAGCGTGACAGCATCGACGCAGCAGTTTACCCTGATGTGAAGTTAGATTTGGGTCAGTTTAGTGGGTCGACGTAGTGACCCCATGCGTCAACGCATCCTACCTTATCTTTAAAGCCATCTGAGGCATTTCAAGGCAGCGTCAACCTCGTGGACTCAATGGGTTGACGCCATCTGAACTACTTACGAGATGTATAGACATGCGAATCTGATGTAAAGACTTGAGGGGGGTCGACCCATCTAAGAAGGGGGTCGACCCACAGAGCTAGCACACTCATACGTTCTCCACAGAACATATCAGATATAACACACTCATGCATTCTGATGGGGACATCACCAGCAATCCCATTTGTTTGAGGATCTCGATGCTCGCCAACTGTGCTTCATCTTGTTCGCCACTTTATTTCGAGTCATATGATGTAATTTTCATTTTCTTATCATATAATTTTTCTTTTATTTAAGTCTAGTACCTAGGTTAATGGGCCCAATTCAATGGGCTAGGCCCATGGGCGCCCCCCCTTCCCCTTGGTTTCTTGTAATTAGTGTAAAAGTCATGGACGTATTGTAAATTGTGGGATCCCTATAAATAGGACCCCATTTCTTCCATTTTAAGCTAAGGAGATATTGAGAAAAATTTGAATTCCAAGAGAATTTTCTTCCTTGGAGTGAGAAGCTCCCTCCCTCTCTCTCTCTCTCTCTCTCTCTCTCTCTCTCTCTCTCTCCCCAAAGGGGGCGAACCCCATTCTCTCTCCTCCCCACCCCCAATTTCGAAATTCTCTCCCTCTCCTCCCCATTCACCTTTCGTTAAGGCCCCTCCCCCTTCCCCATACACTCAGTCAATTCCCCTCCAACCCCTAGGTGGAATTCCCCTCTCCTAGGCACCTCTCCATTCTCCCAAGCAACCCTTCCTCTTCCCCAAGCAACCAATCCTTTTCCCAAGCCACCCCTTCCCTTCCCCAACACACCTCTCCATCTCCCAACACACCCCTTCCCCTTCCCAAGACCACCATTGATCACCCACCATTAAGACCCAATTCAAACACATCCTCCCTCCCTCAAGGGTCACTTGTGCCCCTTCCTCTCTCCCAGCCCTAGCAGATTTTGACCCCATCTCCCTCCTCTGCTAACTCCGCCCCCTCTAGCCTTCTCCCCCCCTTCTCCAACCTGTGGTGACCCTCCCCACCTCCCCTCCCAACCAGGGAAAGCCCACAGCCCCTTCCCACCCATCCTCCCACTCCTCTCCCCCTTTATCCTTCCCTATCTACCATTGCTACCCAGTCCAGCAGTAGAAGCAGAAGTACCAGCGAATTGTAGAGCCTGCCCTGGAGTCATCACACATCTTCAGGTGGCGTGCCATATATTTCTGAAAAGCTCGTCGAGGCAGCTTCGCAGGCGAGGTGGTTTTGCCGGCATCCGATATCGCTGCTGCCCAGAGGAGCCATTCTCCCCCGACTGCGCAAAGCTGCTTTGGCAGAGAACCTGAGCCCAAGTGCAGACACGACCACGGCTTCTACAGGACGACTTTGGATGTGATTTTTGGATGACGCCTTCTCCTCCAAGACCTCTATCAGCACCAACAAGAAGAGAGCCATTTGGATCTCGAACCATAGAGTTCCAATTTTTCTCCTCGAGGTGCGCAGGACAGTCCAGTCAGGGCCTGAACTGACCCACCTTCACTCTACGGGCCCTATCTCCCTGCTTCAACCTTTTCTGGTGGGCTCCTTGGTTGCTGCTCGAAGAGGATCCTCCCACGGTCGTGTCAATATAATCTACATCACTTTTGAAGCTCAGGAGTGTTCATGACGTCTTCTCCATCCTGCTACAAAGTTCTGGAGTTAGTCCGAGCCAGAATAGAACAGTCCAGTTCCAGATTCGGCCCCAGCTGTCGGCGACATCCAGAGCTCACAAGAAAATTCAGGAGTTATCCCGAACCAGTCAGTGACAATTTGGCCCTGGTTTCATTGGCTTCTGAGTTTGGGAGCGTCATCGTCAGTGTCAACAGCGAGCACCTGTCAGACGGGCAGACAGGCGGGCAGAACCGACGGTGGGATCAATCGGCTACCTCCTTAGCTATTTTCCCTTCCCCGCCTGGCCGGCTTAGCACCCCTCCCTACGTGGAGGTAGTGTTTGAATGTAACCTCTATTTTCCCCACCCCACGATCACCCTCCTGCGCGAGGAGTAGTTTTGTACTAGCAGGTCTTTGGCCGAAGCGTCATCGGCGCGGCGTGTGGGTAGCCCACGCTTCCCCGCTCGTCCTCGTCTCCGACCGGGATCGGTGTCTTCACACCGATCAGGTGAGCTTTGAGCCCCCATCATCTGCTGGTTTTACTATTACTTATCTTAGTATCGTTTCTAGTTGCCCGTCGGCAGTGAGGCGAGTGCCCGATCTCAAATTGCCATCTAATTGAGTGCCACCGCGGAGCGAGTTGTGAGAGAGCCACTACATCCCACGCCCTTGGCGTGCTGGCCGCCTACAGAATTGGGCATCCCAGGACCTTAAGGGTTCAGCCCAAGCTAGTCAAATCCTCGGATAGGCGAGATCCATCCTCGAACCCTCACCACTATCTCCGGTCCACCTACGGACCCGGGTGTGCACGACGCGGGTGAACCCGCTTGAGTGGGTCCACCGTTCGGTTCGGTTGCTTACGAATCTTGGTCCGAGGGGTCGTGTCACATCAATTTGGTATCAGAGCAAGTTCAAGACTTGTCTCTGCTAAGTCTTGTCCTGGGGCCATTGCATTCGTCACCCGTTCATCATGACCACTTCCTACTTAGCCTATTCGCCATCCTTAGACCCATTAGCAGCTTTTGTGTTTGATGGATCCCGCCCTAGCATATATCTAGAATGGGTGAAGTCTATAGACCGACACTTTGGGAGGTTCACCCTGTCAGGGCCTATCCAAGTCAACTATGTCAAGAGTTTGCTCTGGCGCCAAGCTAGGAAAGAATGGGAGTACATTGTAGGTTTGAGAGAAGCCAAAGGGGAAGCACCCATTGAATCTTGGCTTGAAATGAGGGCCGATCTTAGAAAGATCTACGCACCCCAATCCGGACCTCCTCAACCAACCACTTTTCCACCCCCAACTCCAACCCAAGTACTTCCCCTATCAAGCCCAACCCAAGCCCGTCCATGTTCACCACCTCGGGAGTACCATGAGCCGGCTATCTCCACTCCTCCACCAAAAGACCCATTCCTCCCCTTGGAAGAGGAGCCCATGATCCAAACACCTGATCCCTTGGAAGTAAACACCTCTTCCCTTGGAAGTAAGACCGACCTAGACCCCCTCCTGACCCTCGAGGAAACCCAAGACCACACCGTTGAGGAGGAGGAGCCACAAAACTCACCCACCCCTCCTAGTCCGGGTTCTCATGAGCCGCACACTGTCACCATAGATGAGTCCATACTCCAATGGCTCAAGCAAAGTCCCACCCTCCTGAGATCACCACCATTGGGATATCAATCCCAAATTGTTCCCACCCGGTCTCCCCATGTCACTTTACAAACCTTCTACTTCGCGGGAGACTTGGGAGACCTAGTGGATTGCCTATATTGGCAAGTCCACTTGACCGGCTTGCTTGCCATGGGACCTTCGGAGCCTAGCACCATTAACTTTGCCCACCCCACCATTGGCTCCATCACTTCCGTTTGCACGAGTGGACATTTCACTATTGAGATTCTTCTATTTCTCCCCTTGGAGGAAGAACCCACTCCGGTCTACTCCCCACCCATTGAGACCCCAAATGCCTTAAACGGTCAACTCACTAGAGATCTTGGACCAATTACTTTGGAGGAGGATGACTCACCACCATATTGAGGATGTTGAGATAAACTTAGAGCTCCTTTCCCCCGGGTACATTTATGTTGATCCTTTTGACCCCTCCCAATGGGAACCCAGGAACCCATGTGGTCCACCCACATCACTTATCACCCACTCCTTCCTACCCTCACCCACCATGTTGGACCAAGCCCATCTCTCCCAAGACTCAGATTACACCATGAGAGCCATGACTTTGGGCAATACACACTTAGGGATCGAGGAAGTGCCCCACTTCATGATATCCACCTTCCTAGACCCCTTTGACCCATTCCAATGGAGGTCCAAAAGCCCACACATAGGAGACATATTTGGTACAAAAGTGCATAAGTCTTGGCATACAACACCACTTGATATGATTCTTAAGTCGGGTCCACTCGTTCATATCACCCACATGTCAAGTAGGATGCATGATTGGTTCATATTTGGGTGTATCGGCCCTCCCTCATTTAACATTGGTCATACACATGTCAAAGGCATCTACGGATGTCCGGGTCCCCCGATATTTATCACCACTTTGCATGATAGGTACACCTACGGGTTCCCTGGCCCACCTAGGTTGACCAAAGTCTACACGGCATCATTGCATGATAGGTCCACTTATGGATGCCCCGGTCCTCCCAATTCCATCAAAGTCTTCTTGGCGTCAAAGCATGATTGGTCTACATATGGTTGTCCCGATCCACCTTTACACACCAAGCTTTCTACACCCACACCGCATCATAGTGCATGGCATATGCATTCACGCAAGCATCTAGCAACGAGTGGTGAGGTTCACAAAGAGCAGGCAAAAGCTTGCGAGCACCACTTGGAATTCCAAGTAGGCAACTTATCGATGGTGACATTGGAGTGACTCTACCCTAGGGTCACCTCCAACTTGAGGGCACGAGGACTTGGACCTTGCCAAGTTCCGAGTGGCTTTGGCAACCCGGCTTACGGGTTGGACTTACTAATGGGTTTTGAGATTCACCCCATTTCTCACGTGGCAGATCCGGCACCCTATATGGGCACCGCGGTGGATCCTAGTGAGTACCTTGCGCCTATATCTTCCCTTGTGAGTGATACCCTCAGAGAGCCACCAAAAATCAGCATGAGAGCCCGACGTGTGCACACAGAGGCAATACTAGGCAAACAGGGTACCATCACCAGTAAGAGGGTGTGCCCAAGCCACCGTGAGAGGATGAAGGACCGTCCCCTGGTTGCAGATGCAGGGTTGAGTTTGGAGGTTGAGGTTCACCCCGAGCTGCTTTAGAGGACCACTTCCCCGGTGGACCCATACCCGACAGAGTCGAGTTCTCCGCACCCTGGGGGTATGATGGGGACATCACCAGCAATCCCATTTGTTCGAGGATCCCGCTGCTCGCCAACTGTGCTTCATCTTGTTCGCCACTTTATTTCGAGTCATATGATGTAATTTTCATTTTCTTATCATGTAATTTTTCTTTTATTTAAGTCTAGTACCTAGGTTAATGGGCCCAATTCAATGGGCTAGGCCCATGGGCGCCCCCCCTTCCCCTTGGTTTCTTGTCATTAGTGTAAAAGTCATGGACGTATTGTAAATTGTGGGATCCCTATAAATAGGACCCCATTTCTTCCATTTGAAGCTAATGAGATATTGAGAAAAATTTGAATTCCCAGAGAATTTTCTTCCTTGGAGTGAGAAGCTCCCTCTCTCTCTCTCTCTCCCCAAAGGGGGCGAACCCCATTCTCTCTCCTCCCCACCCCCAATTTCAAAAATTCTCTCTCTCTCCTCCCCATTCACCTTTCATTAAGGCCCCTCCCCCTTCCCCATACACTCAGTCAATTCCCCTCCAACCCCTAGGTGGAATTCCCCTCTCCTAGGCACCTCTCCATTCTCCCAAGCAACCCTTCCTCTTCCCCAAGCAACCAATCCTTTTCCCAAGCCACCCCTTCCCTTCCCCAACACACCTCTCCATCTCCCAACACACCCCTTCCCCTTCCCAAGACCACCATTGATCACCCACCATTAAGACCCAATTCAAACACATCCTCCCTCCCTCAAGGGTCACTTGTGCCCCTTCCTCTCTCCCAGCCCTAGCAGATTTTGACCCCATCTCCCTCCTCTGCTAACTCCGCCCCCTCCAGCCTTCTCCCCCCCTTCTCCAACCTGTGGTGACCCTCCCCTCCCAACCAGGGAAAGCCCACAGCCCCTTCCCACCCATCCTCCCACTCCTCTCCCCCTTTATCCTTCCCTATCTACCATTGCTACCCAGTCCAACAGTAGAAGCAGAAGTACCAGCGAATTGCAGAGCCTGCCCTGGAGTCATCACACATCTTCAGGTGGCGTGCCATACATTTCTGAAAAGCTCGTCGAGGCAGCTTCGCAGGCAAGGTGGTTTTGCTGGCATCCGATATCGCTGCTGCCCAGAGGAGCCATTCTTCCCCGACTGCGCAAAGCTGCTCTGGCAGAGAACCTAAGCCCAAGTGCAGACACGACCACGGCTTCTACAGGACGAATTTGGATGTGATTTTTGGATGACGCCTTCTCCTCCAAGACCTCTATCAGCACCAACAAGAAGGGAGCCATTTGGATCTCGGACCATAGAGTTCCAATTTTTATCCTCGAGGTGCGCAGGACAGTCCAGTCAAGGCCTGAACTGACCCACCTTCACTCTACGGGCCCTATCTCCCTGCTCCGACCTTCTCTGGTGGGCTCCTTGGTTGCTGCTCGAAGAGGATCCTCCCACGGTCGTGTCAATATAATCTACATCACTTTTGAAGCTCAGGAGTGTTCATGACGTCTTCTCCATCCTGCTACAAAGTTCTGGAGTTAGTCCGAGCCAGAATAGAACAGTCCAGTTCCAGATTCGGCCCCAGCTGTCGGCGACATCCAGAGCTCTCAAGAAAATTCAGGAGTTATCCCGGACCAGTCAGTGACAATTTGGCCCTGGTTTCATTGGCTTCTGAGTTTGGGAGCGTCATCGTCAGTGTCAACAGCGAGCACCTGTCAGACGGGCAGACAGGCGGGCAGAACCGACGGTGGGATCAATCGGCTACCTCCTTAGCTATTTTCCCTTCCCCGCCTGGCCGGCTTAGTGCCCCTCCCTACGTGGAGGTAGTGTTTGAATGTAACCTCTATTTTCCCCACCCCACGATCACCCTCCTGCGTGAGGAGTAGTTTTGTACTAGCAGGTCTTCGACCGAAGCGTCATCGGCGCGGCGTGTGGGTAGCCCACGCTTCCCCGCTCGCCCTCGTCTCCGATCGGGATCGGTGTCTTCACACCGATCAGGTGAGCTTTGAGCCCCCATCCTCTGATGGTTTTACTATTGCTTGTCTTAGTATCGTTTCTAGTTGCCCGTCAGCGGTGAGGCGAGTGCCCGATCTCAAATTGCCATCTAATTGAGCACCACCGCGGAGTGAGTTGTGAGAGAGCCACTACATCCCACGCCCTTGGCGTGCTGGCCGCCTACAGAATTGGGCATCCCAGGCCCTTAAGGGTTCAGCCCAAGCTAGTCAAATCCTCGGATCGACGATATCCATCCTCGAACCCTCACCACTATCGCCGGTCCACCTACGGACCCGGGTGTGCGTGATGCGGGTGAACCCGCTTAAGTGGGTCCACCGTTCGGTTCGGTTGCTTGCGAATCTAGGTTCGAGGGGTCGTGTCACATCACATTCTTCCACAGAATAGATCAGATATAACACACTCATGCATTCTCCACAGAATAGTTCAGACATAGCATTCTCCACAGAACAAAACAGTCATATGCATTCATGTGAATAGATCAGACATATGCATTCTCCACAGAACAATATGGTGACTCATTCATGTTGCTATCATTAAAACACCACATCATCAACAAAGCACAAGGGGCACAACAATCTCCCCCTTTTTGATGATGGCAACATAATGAGTCACACTGACTCGTCAAACTATTCTCCCCCTTTGACATAAGCAAAAAGGAGATGGTTTGAGAGACAAAATTCAGTACACAAACAATTCTCCCCCATAAATTCAGAATACAGAGAATGAATCATTGAATTGGAGTTCCCCCTTATGACAAGAAAACATCTCTCCCCCTATCAACATGCATGATTGACTACTCTCCCCTTAAATGCAGATATCCCCCTGAAGCACAGGAATGAACTCTGGTTATCCAATAAATCAATCTGAAATCTGCCATTACAAACAATCTAAACTCTGGTTGTGGCACCTCACATATGCATGAACAGAATGAAACAGGTGGAAAGTCCACAGAACCAGAACTTATTGTAAAACAAGATGGAAGATTCCAACAGTGTGGAGAGTAAAGTGATTGATGATAGAAAGGCAAGAGTAGATAACAATCATCACAAGACATCTCAATGAATAATCAATATCAAGATTTATGTTGATCAGGCTATCTGGAAAGAATCTGATCATGAGGGATTTTAATGCTTGCACCACTACAATAAGTCTTGAGAAGTATAGACTCTTCTATCATAAAGGGTTATGAAGTGGCAACTTAACCAATCTGATTTAATTATGATGTATACCAAATTTGTCAAATTAAACTCAATACTCATATCTAAATCCAAGTTTTAATAAAGGTGAACCAAATATTTAGATAACACTCAAAATCAATCATCTTTATCTTACACACATGATCTCAATGACTCTTTTAAGAGTTACACAGATTAGTATTGATGTTAAACACCTTTTCCAAGAATATGAGTTGACAGACTTTTTAATATATTTTCATTTGAAGCACATTATATTTTTTCTGAGCAATTTATGTTGATCATCACCTTTTTACATGAGGCACAACACGTCTTAGGTGAAGTGACCCAGTTACTCAGTGGGATAACTGTCATTGCCTCTCAACTTTGAGAACAGAGTTAGCAATATAAGTGTCTTTTTACATGAGAAGACACCTTGATTAGAGGCCAGACTTCCCAGTTTCTCAACACAGAAATGCCATTGCTGTGTCAGGTTTTTCGATAAATTTTTATCAGAGATAACTATGGCACCTCATGACATGAGTTACTTTATTTCATTGATAAAGAACCCAGTTTCTCAGTGACCGAGTCATTGCTCTAAATTCACAATTTTTTATTTAGTCAACATTTTTCAAGTTAATGTTTAATAATAATACTCACTCTATGTATCTTAACCAAAGTAGCCCTGATTTCAAATTTTCAGATATCTGATGAGAGAGTCTAAGGTTTTTATGACACAGATGGTTAAGATTTATTAAAGCCTATCATTAAGATATGTTTAATTCATTTAATTACAAATCTGAGAATACATTAATCTTATATCAGTCTGATTCAGTGGTAGTTCTTAAACCTATATGATAGGAATTTCTACAAAATTCTCAGACTGAATTGCATGACATGCAGCTTAAGTTCCTCAGATCAGAACAATAAATTTAGCTGACCAACAATCAACAGTAGAAACAAATCAGTCACACCAGCTAAGAGATATATGAAGGATGAGTATAAGCTGGTGGAAGAGTCAATCACCAATAGAGAAGAGCATTAGAAGAGAGTTTATCAACAGACAGTAGCTGAGTCTGGAATTCAGACAGATCAGCTGTTTTGGTGAAGACAGCAGAGAATCAATTGAAGTAAACTGAGAGCATTAGAAGATCCAATAAACTAGACAGGAGGATTTCAGGTGAAAGTGAATGAGATGATCAGAAAATTTCCTCTGTCTAGATTCATCATGAAAATAGCAAGGCATGAGCAGCAGAATGGTTAATCAGAACAAGTTGAGCTCCCCCTGACTAAGTGCATGAAGTGTATTGAAAGCACATCACATGATATCAAATTTTGCATTCAGATATGATTCATGCAAATTAGACAGAAGAGAATTACCATAAGCATGATTGTTCAATTCATATTTCAGAAAGTTTCAGTTTAACATCAACAAATCAACATGATATGCAATTTTCCCTGCCTATATGAAAACTTGACCCTTGGTACTTGGCGGAGAGCCTGGTCTCAAGGACCATCTCACACATAGTAAGAACCTCCAGGCAGATTTCCCTACCTTTTAGTAGCTTACCATTTGATATACCAGGGTTATGCAATGATATGCAATGCAAAGAAGTCCTATGTGTAAACAGTTACTTCTTTTTGGAGTTTTCAGTATGATGATGTGCAATGCATTCACTACATGTATGCATATGCAATTTCAGACAATCATCAGTATGCAAATCATGTATGAGAAGAGTTCAGAAAATCCAAACTTGACAATGCTGAACATGAAAGAATATGCAAAACATAGATTTAACATGCTATGCAGAATGTTTACTCAAACATCAGAGCATTCTTTATTCAGATAGCATCATGCGAGAGCAATCAACTTTTCAAGATAAATCAATTTAGCATAGACAGATCATTATGATATGCGATCATCTAAAGGACACAACTTCAGAAGAAAGAATTTAAACTGAGTTTTCAGAACTAACCTGAATAGTCCACTTCTGGGGGTTCCATTTTTGAGTGCCTTGGATTATTAACCCCTTTATTCTTCTGCTTCCAAGGCACACCTGCAAAGATGTTAGTCAATTTGATCCTGCAGGAACCCAAGAAGTCTTGGGTCCTGAATTAGCCTTGATGGGTGTTCTGAACAATCTTTTAGCAATATTATCATCATGATCCATCATGTAACAGTTATCCATGGAATGACCAAATTTTCCACAGTACCTACATGAAACAGCAGATTTTCTGGTCCTATGATGCATATCAACAGCAGCATGAGACCTATGATATTGAGCATGAATTCTTCTGTTGTAAGCATGAGCAGTTTGTTTCTTATTACCTGATGACCAACATTCAGTAAATCAGTGACCTACCTTGCCACAGTTAAAACATGAAATGTTTGCACTTCTTGTTCTGGGGAATTTAGCAGATTTGAAGTTAATATGAGTTCCCTGAACATGCCAGCAGTCCTTGACTGCATGACCATATTTCCCACATTCAAAGCATCTAAGATGCTTGCTTCTTGATTCATTGTTACCCCAATGATTTCTTGACCAGCACTCATCTGCCTTATGCCCAGGCTTGTTGCAAGTGAAACAAATAATATGCTGGCCTGAAGTAGATTTATATCTATGTGGGCCATGAGCATGTGTGAAAAATCTAGAATTCACATTATTATCTTCTTTCATTTTAAAACATGCATTCATTAGATGACCACGCCTACCACAGTAATAACAGGATGCATCAAATTTCTTAGTGGCATGGTTTCTATCAGATAAATTCTTAGAATGCATTGCTCCACCAGCATGCTCATCTTCAATCAACAGTCTGCAATCATCCATTACATGCCCTATCTTGCCACAATAATGGCATGACACTTTAGTTTTCCTGGCGACATGATTACTAACAGACTGACTAGATGCATGAGAATGAGTACATGAAGCATGAGCATTTTGCATTGACCCATTACATTCAGCAGAGCTAACTGATTTCAAGATGTACTCAGAAATATTGTTTACCTTCTTTGTATGACCCTTCTTTTTCAATTTCTGATTATTCTTAACAGTTTTTGTTTACTTTTCATTTTTCTGGGCTTTGAACTGAAATACAGATGTTGAAGGTGATTTATGATTTTCATTTTGTTTTGGGGATTGCTTTGAAGTACCAGCTACATCTGAGCTTTGCACAAAGGTGGCATATAGCTGGCTTTTAGTGATTTTCTTAACATCAGAAGTGCAATTTGTTCCCCCTTTTGAATTCTTATCCTCACTTTTCACAACAGTTTTTATTTTTCTTTCAGTTTTTGCAAACTTGGATGCTGAGTTTTCCAGATCATGAATTTTATTTTCCAAGGATGCTATATGAAGCTCATAACTAGCTATCTCCTGTTCACTGCAATTGACATATTCACTTAAGACTTTATTTGCAGTTTTATACTTCTCAACTTCTTGTTCCAGATTGCTCAAGGTTTTTGATTCTTCATCACAGACATCTTTTCCCTTTTCTGTGGTGAGAAGTTTTTCAGACAAGCCAGTATTTAACCATTTCAATTTCTCAACTTCAGTCTTCAGTTCAGTGTTTTGTTTGGTCAGCTTCTTAACTTCTTCATCACAATTTTTATTACTGGACATCAACTCCAGTTTCTCAATTAGTTCCTCTTCTCTTTCTTCCACTTTAGTTTTCTCAATAATCAGATTTTTGTGATCCTCTTTAAACGAGGTAATTTGCTTATTCAGCCATTCATTCTCACTAAAAAGATCTTCATTACATTCTCTTAGAGCTGAGCACATATCACAGCTTGACTCTACAGAAGAGATATGCATTGCTTCCTTGTTGATTTTCTCTATTTCAGCTTCAAGATTTTTATTCTTCCTTTGAATTTTTACATTCTCAGCTTTCGATTTCTTCAGATCAACCTTAATCCTTTCCAACTCTTCCAGATTAATCAAATGTTCATTAGTTTTTAGTTTCAGCTGACTTTCTAATTCGGAGATTTTATTGAAATCTTCTTGGTTTTCCTTTTTCAATAGGCACATTTGTTTCATATTCAAGTGATTCTCAGAAAGACATTTATCATATAATTCATTTATCTTCTGGCACTTTTCACATGATGAATTAGAATCACATTTCTCAATTTTCTTTTTCAACCTTTTATTCTCAGATTTTAATTTCTTGGATACTTTTAACAAATCTTCATACATCACTATCAATTCATCAAAAGAGTATCCATCTGATCCGGAGCTTACCTGAGATGAGGTCTCATCATCATCATTTCTCCGATCAGCCATCAAGCATTTGTTGTGATTCCTGGTGAGCTTTAGTTTTTCCAAAATTTCTTTGGCAGACTTGCAAGAGGAAATACATGAGATTAGAGCTCTATCAATTAATTCTTTCATTAAAACTAAAGTTCTAGTATTGACAGAATCTTTCAATTTATCCTTCTTAGTCCATCTAGATTTATCTTTTGATAAGTTGTATGGACCGTGAGTCATTACCTTCCAGAGATTAGGATCAGTTGATTTTACATACAGATGAAACTTGTCTAACCAAGAATCAAAATCATTACCTCTGAATATCGGAGGATTAGCCATCAAGATGTAATGAGAGCACCGAAATCAGATAAGCAAATAAAGACAGTAAGCCGGTGAAACAAAACACAGAACACAAGAAGCACACTATGAAATGCACCAACCAGAAATGCAGGATCTACTGCGGATTGTTAGATCCTAGGCACAACAACCCGCTCTGATACCAAGTGTTGGGTTCGGTGCTATGTATTCAGAGGGGGGGTGAATGAATATACCCTTTTAAAAAAAACTTTCGCCCAATTAAAATTCTAGTTCGCTAACTAGACAAAACTGAAGGCTAATAAGCAATTGCGGAATTTAGATTTATTAAGACAACTGAAATGCTTATAGATGAACTAACTAGTGACTTAGGAACAATGTCAACGAACTCTCAATACCACAGTCAAACATATAGTGTGCGCAGCAATGAAATGAAAATATATAGAAAATCAAACCATATCGACCCTATGCATTCATCTAGCGGCAAACTCACAAAGAGATCAAACCACTGCACAATGATTTTTAGGTGGTTCGGTCCTGCAGACCTACATCCACCCCACACTCAAACCCGAGTGTGGATTCGCTGACTCACAGCTTGAACAGCTGGGCATCACAGCTTGCCATACAATCCGCTGAGCAACACAGCTTGCTGTCCAGTGGAATCCACCACTGCAACCGCTGGGGATTACAGCTTGACCCATCCAGAGGCAGCACCTCTGCAAACGCTGACTAACAGCTTGAAGAAAGGTAAAAGATGAAACAAGAAAATGGGAAATGAACAACGACTTAAAGCTTTAAATGAAGCACAAATAATATGGCTCTCAACAGAGCTGACTGGCCTGGATTTGAACCACAGTCCAGTGAAGAATGATCTTCAGAATGAAGCCTCTCTCTGCCCTTCTTCTTCTTCCGATCACTCTGTCTCTCTTTATTTCTCTTTTTCTTTCTCTTCCTCTTTTATCTGCTCGAGCTCTCTATCTCTCACTTTTTCTCTTCTGCTTCTTCTCTCTTTCTTTTCTTCTTCTTCTCTTTTCTCTGGATCGAACAGGCTCTCTATTCTTTCTCTCTGCTTCTATTTCGAAGAACCTCTCTGCTCACCATCTCACTTCTCCAGATGGAGAAGTCTTCTATATATAGCAGCAGCAGCTAGGGCGTATGCTCTCCACGATTCCCGCCCAAGCTTTAGTCTACATGGCGGTGTCTCAGCTTCTTGGATCACGTGCCAGGTGCCAACCTCGAATCACGTGCCCAGACACCTGTAGGATTAAAGAAGAGTTCAGTTGATCAACAAAGAACATGCTGTACAAACTTCATATAAGGCAGCAGTGTATAGACTTAAGGATGCAGTGTGTATGTAGTGTACAGACTTGGCGTGCAGGCAGTTGGACGCAATGTATAGACATTGCGTGCAGGCTTCTGGACGCTGTATAGACTTGCTGTGCAGGCTGCCAGACAATGTATAGACATGTTGTGCAGGCTGTCAGACAATGTATAGACATGCTGTGCAGGCTGTGGGAGAATGCATAGACTCTGCGTGAAGGCAATGCATGTACAAGTGATGCAATGTTTAGACTTCATCTATGCTGGACTGTGGCGTGTACACACTTTGTAAATGCAAAGCTATGGCATGTATAGACTTCGTGCATGCAATGCTATGGCGTGTACAGACTTCGTGAATGTGACGCTGAAGCATTGTGGACACCAAAAATTGCACGCCCTGCAGGCCCACTGGCGGCACACCCCCAGGGAGCTTCAGCGGCACACCCCCAAGGGCCTTCAGCAACACAACCCCAGGGAGCTTTAGCGGCATACCCTCCACCCAGTTCAACGGCACGCCCCTTGCCCTGCTCAGCGGCACACCCTTCAGCGGCACAGCCCCTGGCCATCAGCGGCACACCCTTGGCCTTTAGTGGCACACCCTGGTGGCCTCCAGCGGCACAGCCCATTTGGCCTTCAGCGGCACAGCCCCTGGCCTTCAGCGGCACGCCCATTTGGGCTCCAGCGGCACACCCATTTGGGGCCTCAGCGGCATGCCCATTTGGGGCCTCAGCGGCACGCCCTTTTGGCCCTCCTGCGGCACACTTCTTGAGCCCGCCAGCGGCACAGCGTGAAGGCATTTTCAACGGCCGAACGACGTGACGCCCATGCCCTACGTATCCTTGGCGCACAGTGAGCTATCCGAGGAGTCAACCAGAGGTTGGGCCACGCAGGCTACTCCCCTGACATCCAGGACGGGGGAAGTCAAACCCCATCATGACCAGCTGCTTCCCGCCTCCGACTGCCGTGCTCGAGGGCTCCCGCTGCTGGGAGTATAAAACCACTCCCATTCTGGCAGAGAAGGGAAGAGGATAGATGGAGGAGAGACCCAGAGGCAGAGACGAATAGAGGGGGTTGCATACGAGAAGAAGAAGAGAGAATAAAAGAGAGAGGGCTCCGGCGTGGAGTCTTTCGACAGCCACAGGCAACGAGAAGAGAGTAAGAGAGAGAGAGGGCTTGATGTAGTAGGGGAAGGTGGGGGAAAGAGTAGTGGACGATCGTCCCTGCTTCGATCCCCAACACCTCCTCCTCTTTTGTTTCTCTGTTTTCCCCCTCTCTATTCCTTTGTTCTTAGGTTTTCTTTCTTGCCTATAGCCTTAGCTCGGGCATGTTTTATGATGTATACGGGTGGATACGGCCCTTTATTTCCCATGAATGAAGATCTCCCCCCCCCTCAGTGGGTTTTCTCTTTGTCTCATTGTTTTGGGCCACAGTGCGTTTGGTCATTTTTCCCTTCGCTTTTCGGTGTTTGCGTTCATCCCCCACGTTGACAGTTTCCTCCGGATGTGCCACCATCTTGAATGGTTTGAGGTCATGAACCTTCTCCTGTGAAGCCCAGTACCAGTACCTTCACCTGTGCCTGCCCCTTTGAACCTTTTTCCCTTTTGCCAGAAGTCCCTGTGGGTTTGATCGGTCTAACACCCCTCCCCGCTAGCAGACCAACCCTCTTTTGGAGCCCTGTCCGGTGCACCTGCACTTTCCCCCAGCGGCACACCCTTCCGGCACCTTGGCCGGCACACCCATAGTAGCCCCCCCAGTGGTACACCTCCCCTCGGTGCCCCAGCGGCACACCTGGCCTCTCCCTAGCCCGGTACACCCCTCAAGCACCCTGTGCTTGTCCTTGGCGGGTACGTCTTGACTAACCCCCAGCCCACCCTGTCCAGTCTTAGAGGTCTTCGGCTCGTTGTTTTCCCCGTGTTTTTTGAGGTTTTATCAATGTGTTGCCGCCCTCGGGCGCCCACCTCCAGTTGTCGGGTTCCGTCACTCCATGTGGGTGCGTTCCCTTAGCTCCCTTACGCTAGGGTCAAGGGGAGATGCTGTCGAATTTTTGTTAGAAAATAACAACACATAAAAAAAGATGCAACAAACGAATGGGATAAGAAATACATATCAAAAGACAACAAAACCATCAAATGAATAGAACAACAACAGATTGCAAGAAGAAGGAGGAAATATTTGTATAAAACTACGTAAAACTCAAAGAAAAGGAGAAAAGAAAAGCCTTAAAAACAAGTAATAGAGGAGTGGACCTTCATCGGCACGTCCGTTCCAGCCTTCGCCGGTACACCCTATCAGCCCTCCAGCGACACACCCTATCAGCCCTCCAGCGGCACACCCTATCAGCCCTTCAACGGCACACCTTCTTGGCTCCTCACCGGCGCACTCCTCCACCATCTCATTCTTCCCCTTGCCGGTACACCCTATCAGCCCTCTAGCGGCACACCCTGTCAGCCCTCCAGCGGCACACCCTATCAACCCTTCAACGACACACCTTCTCGGCCCTTCAGCGGCACACTCTTCTCACCCTCCGAAGTGGAACACAATGTATAGACTTTAGATTGATGCACGAACATAGCAACAAGCAATGTATAGACTTACAGACTTTAAGGAACAATGTATAGACTTTGAGCTGGCCAATGTATAGACTTTGGGCTGGCCAATGTACAGACTTTGAACTGCAGCCAAGGGACAACGTATAGACTTTGAGCTGAACAACGTATAGACTTTGAGCTGGCCAATGTACAGACTTTGGGCTGGCCAATGTATAGACTTTGAGCTGGCCAATGTATAGACTTTGAGCTGCAGCCAATAGACAATGTATAGACTTTGAGTTGGCCAATGTATAGACTTTGAGCTGCAGTAAATAGACAGTGTATAGACTTTGAGCTGGCCAATGTGTAGACTTTGAGCTGCAGCCAATGGACAATGTATAGACTTTGAGCTGGCCAATGTATAGACTTTGAGCTGCAGCCAATGGACAACGTACAGACTTTGGGCTGACCAACGTACAGACTTTGAGCTGCAATGTACAGACTTTGAACTGCAATGTACAGACTTTGAGCTGCAATGTACAGACTCTGTACTGCAATGTATAGACTTTGAGTTGGCCAACGTACAGACTTTAGGCTGGTCAATGTATGGACTTTGAGCTGCAATGTACAGACTTTGAACTGCAATGTACAGACTTTGAGCTGGCCAACGTATAGACTTTGGGCTGACCAATGTGTAGACTTTGAGCTGATGAACCCAGCCAATGTACCGACTTTGAGCTGGCCAATGTACAGACTTTGAGCTGGCCAACGCATAGACTTCGAGCTGATGAATGTAGCCAATGTATAGACTTTGAGCTGATGAATGCAGCCAATGTATAGACTTTGGGCTGATGAATGTACAGACTTTGCATTGCGGTGACCAGCCAATGTGTTCCTTCACCGGTACACTATCTGTGGGCTTCCCCGGCACACTCTCTTGGCGCTTCTCCAGTGCGCCCTTGGGACACCATGCGCCACCCTTCCCCTCCTTCGCCGGTACACTCTCCAGCCAGCGCCCCAGCGGTACACCTCCTTCAGCCCTTCAGCGGCACCCCCCCCTAAGCCCTTCAACGGCACACATCTCCAGCCCTTCGCCAGCACACTTTTCTGCCCACCTTTCTTCAGCGGTACATCCCCTTTAGCCCCCTTTTTAACCCGCCAAGGGCCAACTCTCCCCCCCAAAAAAATACATGTATATATGTACATATGGGCATATAATGGCAGCACTAACAAGCTAATAAAAAAATCATGATGAGTAAATAAGCCTGAACAGATCGATATAAAAAAAAAGAATGAAATGAATGAAATAAGTGACAATAATAATAATAATAATAATAATAAAAGTAATAATGACAGTGAGCAAGATGAGGGAAATCACCCGGAACAGATATGGAAAGAGGAATAAGCAACGAGTAACAAGAACAATAATGATAAAACAATATAAGGTATTAATAATCCCACATTGCAGCCCCGTCTCCCCCACGACCTGGCGCCGAAGGAACAATAATGTGGCCCTCGTAGGCCGGGCCTGGGCCTTGGGAGTCATCCCAACGCGGCCATGATCCGACCTTGCCTCAGGCCGACATGCCGATTAGATTGGACCCACTTCTCAGGCTGGATCCCCTCCGAGCCACCACTAAAATTACCGTACACCCGGCAGACATTTGAACAGGTTCACCTCGATTCACACCACGTTTCTATTACGGATCTGTGTCTGAACATGAAAAGACCCGTGAGCAACCAACATGGCTGACGGCTCCTGCCCCGACGTGGTCGTGACCCAGTATTGTTCCGGGCCGATAGCTCGTCAAATCGGATTCACCCTATGGGGATTCGTTCCCGCCCTTTCATTGAAATTGCCGCAAACTCGGCATACATTTGTACGGGGTTGTTCCTATCTACGTCGCACCTTCAATATGGACCCTTGTCCGAATATCAAGTGGTCCGCAAGTGACCAATAGAAATCTGAATAGAACGAGATGGCTCCTATCATCCCCGGACCCTATACATGGGAATAACAATAAGGCCTCTGTGGGCTGTGCTTGGACCTCGGGTCCGTCCCGATTATGGTCATCGTCCGACCCATATCCTTGGCCTATAGCTCGCTTCCTTTGAACATGTTTTGGTTTTGGAATCTAGTCCCGGGACTCTTCCCCGTTGCCCTCCGGCACCGGGAACATTAATGATGCCCACGCAAGCCCCGTTTGGACCGCGGGAGGCGCCCCCGGTATGGTCCCAACTCGATCTCGCACCGGGCCAATAAATTCTTTAGTTTCCTATTACACTAACCGAGATTTAACCAAATGTTTTCAATGTCTCAGAATAATATATTTGCCATACCATGGCATACATATGTTCCAGGCCCTCCTGCGACGATTATGATATTCTCAAGCCGGACACCCGTCCGAATATTTAACGGTCTCCCGAATGACCGACACGTTTCGAACGTTCGCTTCCCTAGACTCAGGGCTTTTCCGCCGACTCAAGGGATATTCCCCGTTGCCCCTGGGCACCGGAAATATTAATGATGCTCATGCAAGCCTTGTTTCGACCGTGGGGGGGCCTACCGTAGTATGGTCGCAGCTTGCCCTTGCACCGGACCAACAAGCTTACTAGTTTCCGACCGCTCTAACCGAGGTTTGGCCGAACGTTCTCCATTCTTCTGGATAATAAAATTACCATATCCTGGCATACATATGCTCCGGTTTTCCCGTGACGATTGCGCTCTTCTCGAGCCGGACTTTTGTCCAAACATGAAAAGGGTCTATGAGCGACCGATATGACCCGTGGCCCGGAACCCAATGTGGATCCTGATGCGATTTATTCCTGTTTCTATCTTGCGCAGTTAGTATTAGTCCTTTCGGTCGCAGGGCCCCTAATTTCGGTAATTAATCAAGGGTGTTCCCTCGTATGGGGGATGTAAATGACATCGTGACCTTTACGGCACGACAGGAGCTGGTCCCGACACGAATCACACAATTGTCTGACGAAGTCAGGTCGAGCGCACCATGGGCTCTTCGGGGCCTGAATAAATTGTCACTCCGGTGACTGGCACGCCCACGCACTCAATAAACCAACAAACGAATAAAATAATTGTTAAATAAAAAGTGCGTCCACAAGTCTGGCATGCCCAGTGGGACCAATCCACCCTTCATCTCTTTGCCGGAATTAGGGGCCCTGTGGCCCCCTTCTTGTAACACTAATTGTGTTATTTTCTCAAATGCAGGAGAATCGCATCATGGTGCCGACAATGGCTGTCACTTGCGGCCCTCAGGTCGTCGGGAACCATGTTCGGGGTGGCTACCTGGCGGTCCCCCTCAACTTCGGGAGTTTCCCTCCCACCGTGGGCTTCCCCAACTTCTTGGGGGTGGCCTTTGTCAACATCCTCGACGTGAAAGCGCCTGACGAGCCCCAGTCCAACGCTCCTACACAGGGGGCCACTGAAGCTACTGCCGGCCGAGCTGTGGCCGAGGACAACGATGGCGTCCCTACAACGACGTTGGTCTGCAACGTGCTCCACTTGCACCGAACTGCCGGTCCGTCCCACCAAGGATCGGCATCCCACCAGAGGAGGCTCCGGAGGAATAATACTTGCGTCGGCTCGGGGCGCCGCATGTCTAACTCCAGGAAATCTATGACCGTCGGGAGCCAGCAAGCCATGAGAAACTACCTCCGGGGCCCGAGTAGCACTCCCTTGGGTCGCCAGAGATTGCTGGGGGCGGTGGCCGCCGCCTTCCAAGAAGAAGAAGAAGCCCAGCCCGTGCCTAGTGCGGAGTCGAGGAATCGGTCGGAGGAGCCGCGCCGATCCCCTTCTTGGGAGGAAGCGTCACCCCGACGCTCGGTCTTCGACATGTTGATCTTCCCGGGAAGGTCAGCCAAGAGAATGACGAGGAGGGACAGAAGCTGGAAAGTCTTCGCCTGCAACATGGCAGTAGTCTTCGGTCGGTATGGGGCCCTACCCACTGACCCTGAAGAGGTGGCCAGACCCGCCGCAAGACCCAATCCTTTCGCCGAAAGGGGAAGAGCAGTAGGCGAGGTAACACAGGCAAGCGTCGGAGAGGCCTCCCAGGAAGAACCCTCCACGGTTCTAACGGCCCATGTAATTACCACTGGAGGCACCAGTGGCGGGCCCTCCACATCATCTGAGGACACCCCGACCGAAGAAATAGGGGGCATGCCCTGTCTCCCCACCAATGACCCTGCAATACTGTACGTGGTGCAATAGTACCAGTAGGAGATCGAAATATTGAAGAAACAACTGAGTGAAAATAATGCCCAACCCACAACATCCCAGCAGACCGAGGTTTTGCTCGAAGCGCCCGGGGGCAGCGGGCGATCCTCGGAAGCGACTCCGCAGGCTGCGGCATTCCCATCAATTCCCAGCTACACTGGGGGCATGCCTCTGCAACAGGCATTGCACCCAGTGCTGGCCCCGCCACCGATTTTGCCTCCCCAAGGGTCTCCCATGGCCCGACACACGACGGTACTAACTGCTCCAGGGGCACAGCCTGCCCACCTCCTCTCAGGCCCGGTCGACCCGATGAGGACAAATGGAATGATGATAGATCAGATGATTGAAGAGAAGCTGGCCTAACAGGGCGACAGAGATCGTGCCGCTTTTGAGCTGTACCAGGTAATGTACCCTGTCGATCGTGCGGTCAAGAGGTTGCCTCCCAGCATCAATAAACTGTCGGAGTTCGAGAAGTTCAGTGGACAAGGTTCGCCGAAAGAGAACATAACTCACTACATCAACCTCATGGGTGATTTGGCGGCCGACGAGTCCTACTTGCTCAAGTACTTTGGGTCCTCCCTCGCAGCACTCGCATTTGAATGGTATTCGAACTTACCGGTTGGGTCTATCAATAACTGGCCTGACATGCAACGGAAGTTTCGGAAGCGATTCCACGCTGCCAAAAGAGAAATAACTATGGCTGAACTAGGTGCCTCCAAGCACAGGACTGATGAAACTACTTTGGAGTATATCAGAAGATGGCAGAATCTCAGTATGAGATGCAGGCGGCCACCACACCAAGAAGACGCAGTGCAAATCTGCAAACAAAATTTGAAGTGGGAGGTCCTCAAAAAGATGATTGGAATTAAAATCAGGTCCTTTGACCAGCCAAACAATATAGTAACAGAAATTGAGGCTTCCCTCTCCTCTGTCCCTGCGACCTCGAGCCGTGGGGTTGAATCAGTCGATAAACGGCCCGCGCCCGAATAAGTGCATACGATCGACTCCAGAAGGTTCGAGCGACAAATAAATAAAGAAGAGAGGGTCGTCACCAGTCCTTCGCCGGCTAGACCGGCCGAATATCAAGAAGCCCCCTCCTTGCGGGCCAAAATGATGAAGCCTTACTCCTTTCCTAAGAAAAAGACCCGGCTTTTGTTTGAATGGGCCATCAAATACAATAAGGTCACTCCGCTAGAACCAAGGAGGCCGGATGATCTTAGAAGAAGAGACAACCCCCATTTTTGCCTGTATCATCAAATGTTCGGGCACTCCATTGAAGACTGCTATGTGTTCAAAGATGCTGTCGAGCGCCTGGTCAGGAAGGGGGAACTCCAATTGGGCAAACATAAAGTGGACCCTCCACGTCCGCATGAGATGCCCGATCTGAAGAGAACAGCCAATATGGTATCTCTGTACCACCTATCCCCCAAAGAGGTGCTCGAGGCTCCTTCAGCATGCACCGATGAATGTGTCCTATGCGGGCATTCAGAGCCCCTGGGCCTTGAACAAGAAGCCGAAGGAGAATCTACGGCGCTGCATGCACCAGATGGTTTACCGCGAGAGCATACACCAACCCCGGAAGGGAAGGAAAGGGAGATTTCAGAGAACAGAAGGAGTAGCATTGTCCTCTCTTGCCACACACTCTCGACCGGGCACGGCTCAGTCCAAACCGGTGAAGGAGAAAATGAAACGACATACCTCCCGTCATCCAGTGAGGAGGCCCATCATCATAACCCTCCTCCACATGGGGGTCTGGGGGTAGTAATGTCAACTTTTCAAGGACAAGGTGTTGTCGGCCATGACGACATGATCTCGCCGACCCCATTCGAAGCCAGGACGAGAGGCAGCACCTCCAACTTCCATCAACCCACCCTCACCATGACGGAAAGATTATTTGAAGAATTGCATGAAGTCGAGGCGTCAAGGGGGAAATCAATCAAGACACGTTTATGCCCAGCAATGCCCGCGCATGCAGGGCCCTCTTCTGGGACCTTCTGGGGCGGCTGTGAGCCACCCGAGGTCCCACCACCACCACCACCACCAGCAATGTCCCGGATGATACATGATTACATTGGGGGCACCCCCTTCCAGCGGCTGCAGAATGCACCCTCGATACCTCACATGACGCCAAGAACAGATCCTCTTCGCCAATCGTTCGGCTCGTACCCGGGCTTGATAGCGCCAACAGGAACGAGTAAGTCGAGGGCCGAGCGAGGGGCAAAGATGAGGCGGCTCGAGAGCAAAGTCGTCAAGGCCGAATCACAGACAGCTGACCGAAGAGGTGATGAGTCCGCCTTGGACTATACGAGAAGAGGGGGAAACCCCCGTGAAGAATATGGAGACCCTCCAAATTGCGGGGGCGCCGTCCAAAGACTCCTAAGAAGCCTGAAGGGCGAAATAATATAAAGGGTCATGGATATTGAGGTCAAAACTCTTGAAGAGCTGAGTGGCCTAGCATCTAATGCCGAGATCTTCCTGGCAAAATATTGCCCCACCCCGACTGCCCAGAGTGATGAAAAGCGATCAGCCGACAAGCAGTTGGCACGAGAAAAATTTTGCACCCCAGACTTCGAAGCCTTCGAGATACAACAGGGGAGAACAAAGGTCGCAGCCAGAGCTTCCTCCACTAAGGCCGCTGACCAGAGACTTTCATTAAGGGACAGAATGAAGAGGCCCTACTCCTTCCCGAGAGATAAGACTCGGATCCTCTTCGAATGGGTTCAAGAATATGGTAAAGTTGTGCTTCCAGAGCCGAAGAGGCCAAACGACGTCGAAAGAAGGGATGACCCCCAATTCTGCCTATATCATCAGATGATCGGGCATTCCATTGAGGAATGTTGCGTATTTAAAGATGTTTTCGAGGACCTGATCAGGAAGGGCGAATTAAGAATGGGCAAGTACACGGTAAACCCACCACGCCCTCACCAAATGCCCAACCTGAAGGTGACTGATGCAACCGCACCACACCGTCCGAAGAGCAGCGCGCCCTTCAGGACATTCCAGCTCTCTTTCAAACAATGGCAGGAAATCTGAGAAGACGGCGCCAGATGCTGCTGATCCCCCGTCCTGAGGGCATCCATCTAGACTGACACTGGATGCATGGTCGGCTATTGCTGAATGTACCCCCCCTTTTTTTAAAGGGGTGATAGTCACCTGTAATAGTGAGACATATCTATGGAATGGTGAATGATTATCTAGGCCTATTAAAGGCCCTTCCATTATGAATTCTCGCATTTACACCGTGGCTGCTGCTTGCAAGGGCCACCCAGACGATGAAGCCTCTAGATAGCGATTTTAAGAAAAAGGTGGAAAGGAAGAAGAGAAAGAAACAAAAAAAAGAAGAAAGAATTGACGAGAAAGGGTTATACGGCCATATCAGTCGATACCCGTGCTAAATGAGATTACCACTTTGGGGTTGATGCGGTGGAGCGAACCACTCATCCCCTCCCTGAGGGGGTTAGCGCTCTCCTGCACCTCCACTCTGGTCAATCATACAAGAAGGAAAAAAAATAGAAGAAAAAGAGAGATAAAAAAAAGAAGAAAAAAGTTGGCAAGCATTGTCGACCAAAAGAGCAAGAAGAAACCCGGCATCCCGCCTGACTCTAGGAGGGTCCGAGTCCGCGGTGCAATGACCCCGCTCGTTCCTCCTTACTGCTGCCTCCATCCGGCACAAAACGGCCCCTGAGTGGTTGTTAAAAGACCCAACGAGCCACAATTGTAGCTTGGTGAATGGTTGCCCGCTGTGGGGAATGCTTTATAGCAATGAGGCCAAGCACGGCCACCACTCCCGAAGAGAGCATGCACATACCCCGCCATGGGGGATGAGAAGAAGATATATACCCTGCTACCGGGGCATAGGAGGCAAAAAAAAAGGGGAAACACACCCCATTCCCAGGGGCAAATGAAGAGAATCCGCCCCGACTGAGGGGTACACAAAGCAAAAGCTACACCCCGGCTTCGGGGCATTTAAAGAAGAATCCGTCCTGACCTGGGGACATAAGAAGAAATAGAATTGCACCCTGGCTTAGGGGCATTTGAAGAAGAAATACACCCCGATATGGGGGCACATGAAGCAAAAGACATACCCCGTCATGAGGGCATGAGAAGAAAAGAATTCACCCCGGCCTGGGGACACATAAAAAGAGAAACGCACCTTGGCTTAGGGGCATATGAAGAAGAAACGTACCCCGGCCTGGAGGCATAAGAAACAAAAGCACACCCCATGCTAGGGGCATATGGAGAGGAATGCACCTCGCCTTGAGGGGCGCAAAAAGCATAAGAACACACCCTAGCTTAGGAGCATTTGAAGAAGAAACATACCCCGTCAGGGGACACAGAAGTCATGAAGAATACGCCCCAGCTTAAGGGTATTTGAAGAAGTCACATCCCACCTCGGGAGCATGAGAAGCAGCAAGAATACATCCCGGCCTAGGGGTATTTGAAGAAGAAATATACCCCGCCTGGGGGCATAGAAGCCGTAAAGAACACGGCCCGGCTTAAGGGCATTTGAAGAAGTCACATCCCGCCTCAGGAGCATGAGAAGCAGTAAGAATACACCCCGTCCTAGGGGTATTTGAAGAAGAAATATACCCCGCCTGGGGGCATAGAAGCTGTAAAGAACACGCCCCGGCTTAAGGGCATTTGAAGAAGTCACATCCCGGCTCAGGAGCATAAGAAACAAAAGATATACCCCACGTCGGGGGCATATGAAGTCAGGAATCACACCCCCGTCTTAGGGGTATTTGAAGAAGAAGCATACCTAGCCTCGAGGGCCTAGAAGCTATAAAGAACACGCCCCGACTCAGGGGCATATGAAGAGAAGTCCACCCCGGCCTAGGGGTATTTGAAGAAGAAGCATACCCCGCCAGGGGACATAGAAGCCATAGAGAATACGCTCCGATTTAGGGGTACTTGAAGAAGCTACATCCCACCTTGGGAGCATGAGAAGAAAAGAGAATCCACCTCGGCTTAGGGACCTTTGAAGGAGCATACCCCAGGCTCGGAGTCCATGAAGCAACATGCACCTCCCCCCGAGGGAACATCTGAAGCAGAACAAACAACATCCCCCGGCTTAGGGAAGCATATGAAGAGAGGAATACACCCTGATATGGCGGCACGTAAACAAAGAAGAAGAATTCACCCCGCCTCGGGTGCATAAAAAGCAAGAACTACACCCCACATCAAAAGCGGCAATACACTCCACTCTGGGGGCACTAGAAGCGGAATACACCCCGTGCCGGGGGCATATAAAAAAAAGGATACCTCGCTCTGGGGCATCAGAAGCAGCAACACGCCCCACCTTGTGGGCATCAAAAGCAGCAATACACCCCACCTTGGGAGCACAAGAAGCAAACATTTCCCCTGGTGTGTCTGGGAAGAAGAAAAGAATTCACCCCGGCCTGGGGACACTTGAAGAAAGAAGCACATCCCGCCACGGGGGCACATGAAGAGAACCCCTCCCGCCTCGGGAGTATAAGAAAGGGAAGAATACACCCTGGTCTGGGGGCTTTTGAAGAAACAACACACCCCCTCCGTGGGAGAGAAAGCTACACCCCGGTCCGGGGACACATGCAGAGCATCCACCCCGCTCAGGGGGCACAAAGAGGTACACTCCGCCCTTGGCGCATAAGAAGCAAAAGCATTTACCTCGATCCGGGGGCGTAAAGAAGAAAAGAGACGTACATCCCGACCTGGGAGCACATGAGGAAAGAATATACCCCGACCTAGGGGGCGTCAGAAGAAGAAACATACGCCCCGATCCAAGGACATAAGAAGCAAGAGAATATGCCATGCGAAAAGGGTATAAGAAACATGAAGAATGTACCTCAGCCTAGCGGCATAGAAAGAGACACACTCCGCCCTTGGCGCATAAGAAGCAGAAGCACCTACCCCAGCCTAGGGGCACAAAAATACACTCCGCCCTTGGCGCATAAGAAGCAGAAGCATCTACCCCGACCCGGGGCACAGAAATAAAGAGACATACATCCCGATCCGGGAGCATAAGAAGAAAGATATACTCCGCCCAAGCGGCATTTGAAGAAACAACATACCCTACTTCGGGGGCACAGAAGCCATAAAGAGATACACCCCCGCCTCAGGGGGGGGTAAGAAGCAAAAGATACACCCCGGCCCCGCCTGGGGGCATAGAAGCCGTGAAGAGTATACCCCGGCTTGGGGGCATTTGAAGAGAGCTACATCCCGTACCAGGGGCATTTGAAGAAGAGACATACCCCACCTGGGGGCATAGAAGACGTGAAGAGTATACCCCGACTTAGGGGCATTTGAAGAGAGCTACACCCCATACCAGGGGCATATGAAGAAGAAACATACCTCGCCTCGAGGACCCAGAAGCTATAAAGAACACACCCCGGCTCAGGGGCATATGAAGAGAAGTCCACCCTGGCGTAGGGGTATTTGAAGAAGAAACATACCCCACCTGGGGGCATAGAAGCCGTGAAGAGTATACCCCACCATAGGGGCGTTTGAAGAGAGCCACGCCCCGCCTCGGGGGCATAAAAAAAACACGCCCTGGTCTGGGGACATAGAAGCCAAAAAACACACCCCGCCTGGGGGCACAGAAGCGAAGAGGCGAAACACTCCCCCCCCTCAGGGGGGATGCATACCAAATGAAGCTACACCCCAACCTGGGGGCACATTAAGAGAAATACACTCCAGTGTGGAAGCATTAATGAGAAAAGATGAGCTGAATAAAAAAAAAGACACACGCGAGGTAGACGTGGTCTTCGAGCCCGTCTCATCACACAGAAAAAAGGAAAAAAAAATAATACACATGAGGCAGACGTGGTCTTCGAGCCCACCTCATCACACAAAGGAAAAGAGAAAAAAAAAGAAGACACATGAGGCGGACGTGGTCTTCGAGCTCGCCTCATCACACAAAAGAAAAGAGAAAAAAAAAGAGAGGAAGACACATGAGGCAGACATGGTATTCGAGCCCGCCTCATCACATAAAAGAAGAGAAGAAAAGGAAAAGAAGACACATGAGGCAGACGTGGTCTTCGAGCCCGCCTCATCACACACAAAAAAGAAGAGAAAAAAGAGAGTCACGAGGCGAACATGGTCTCTACACCCGCCTCTCCATAAAATAAGAAGAGAAGAAGAGAAAGAACAATCACGGGGCAAACACGGTCTTTGCACCTGCCTCTCCATAAAAGAAGAAGAGAAGAAGAGAAAGAACAATCACGGGGCGAGTATGGTCTCTACACCTGCCTCTCCATAAAAGAAGAAGAGAAGAAAAGAAAGAAAAATCACGGGGCGAACACAGTCTTTGCACCTGCCTCTTCATAAAAGAAGAAGAGAAGAAGAGAAAGAACAATCACGGGGCGAGTATGGTCTCTGCACCTGCCTCTCTATAAAATAAGAGGAGAAGAAGAGAAAGAACAATCACGAGGCGAACACGGTCTTTGCACCTGCCTCTCCATAAAAGAAGAAGAGAAGAAGAGAAAGAACAATCACGGGGCGAACACGATTTTTGCACCTGCCTCTCCATAAAAGAAGAAGAGAAGAAGAGAAAGAACAATCACGGGACGAACATGGTCTCTGCACCTGCCTCTCCATAAAAGAAGAAGAGAAGAAGAGAAAGAACAATCACGGGGCGAACATGGTCTTTGCACCTGCCTCTCTACAAAAGAAAAAAAAAAGAGAGTCACGAGGCGAACACGGTCTCTGCACCCGCCTCTCCATAAAAGAAGAAGAGAAGAAAAGAAAGAACAATCACGGGACGAGTATGGTCTCTGCACCTGTCTCCCCATAAAAGAAGAAGAGAAGAAGAGAAAGAACAATGACAGGGCGAATATGGTCTTTGCACCCGTCTCTCCATAAAAGAAGAAGAGAAGAAGAAAAAGAGTAGTCGCGAGGCAAACATAGTCTTTGCACATGTCTCTCCACACAGAAGAAGAAGAAGAGAAGAAGAGAAAGAACGGCCACGAGGTGAACATGGTCTTTGCACCTGCCTCTTCAAAAATCGTTATGAGGGGAATATAGAAGAGGAGAAAAGAGAACGGAAGGTGAAAATAAGGAAAGAAGAAAAGGAAACACTCTTGAAGCGCTCCAACGGCGCAGTAGCCTGCAAGCCCTTCAGCGGCACACTACTAAGTGCCCTCAGCGGCACACCCATTATGAAGCCTCCAGCGGTATGCCCTTCGGGGCACACTCCCAGCGCCCTTCAGCGGCACAGCCGCATGCCCCCTCAGCGGCACGCTTCCAGGCGCCCGCACACCTTCGGAGTGCCTTACGCGGCACACCCTCCTATGCTCTCTCCCAGTGCACCCTTCAAGTGTCCCGGCGGCACGCTCTAGCCAGCCCTTCAGCGGCACGCCACCCCCGCCCCCTTTATACGGTGAGCAAAAAAAAAAAGAAAAAAAGGGGAAAGAAAAAGAGGAAAGATGGTAAAAGAGGAAGAGAACGGATAAAAGAAGAAGAAAGCAAAAAGGAAGATAGGGGGGATCTCGACAAAAAAAAAGAAAAAGAAAGAGAGGGAAGAAAATAAAAAAAAAGGAGAAGGAAAAGAGAAAAAAAAGAGAGAGAAAGAAGGAGAAAGAAGAGAAAACAATAATAACAATGATATATATGTGTGTATACATATGTCTCCCATCCGCACGCCCCTACGTATCGACGGGCATCCGCACGGGCAAAAACGGCTCCACCCTGCATTGGTGTTAGTCCCTTGCCAACAAATAAGTCCTTTTCCGGTGCAAGGCTTTGCGCCCTAGCCACCCGCTCTTACACATTATTGCAATCACGGACCTTACGTCCGAATCGGCAAAAAAGAAAAAACCCGTTGCGTTGGCATTATCTTCTTGCCAACGAATGAACCTTATCTTTGGCACAAGGTTCCATGCCCTAGCCACCTTCTCTCATGCAAAATCGCTATTACGGGCCTTACGCTCGAATCGGCAGAATCTCTATCCTTACGCTAGCATTAGTCCCTTGCCAGCGAATAAGTCCCTTTCTGGCGCAAGGCTTCGTGCCCTAGCCACTCGCTCCCATACAATATTGCCATTACGGACCCTATGTCCGAATCGGCACGAATTCTCCCGTTATGCTGGCATTTTCTTCTTGCCAACGAATGAGCCTTACCTTCCGGCGCAAGACTTCATGCCCTAGCCAACACTTGCGTATCACTCGCTCGTCAAAAAAAAAAAGAAAAAATGGGGTTAAGAATAGAGATACCCTACCGGACTTGCCCCTACTCAGAGGCAAGGGTAAAAATGGCAACAACCCAGCCGTGGCGAAAACCCGAAAGGGCACTACGGGCAAAATCGGGTACCCCGCCACGTGAAAACCCGAGAGGGCGCATGGGCAAAAGCAAGAGGGGGCCGGTGCCGGCGAAAACCTGAAAGGGTGCTTGTACCGGTAATGTGATTCAAAAAAAAGGAGAAAGAAAAGAGACAAAGAGACAAATAAGCTACGTTAGTCCCCGGCACCCCGTCGGCACTGATGAAGAGACAAAAAGACCAATATATCATGTTAGCTCCCGGCACCCCGTCGGCACTGACGAAGAGACAAAGAGACCAACAAACCAAGTCAGCTTCCGGCACCCTATCGCTACTGACAAAGAGACAAAGAGACCAACAAACCATGTCAGCTCTCGGCATCCTGTCGACATTGACGAAGAGACAAAGAGACCAACATATCATGTCAGCTCCCAGCATCCTGTCGGCCCTGACGAAGAGACCAAGAGACAATAAACCAGGTCAGCTCCCGGCACCCTGTCGGCGCTGACGAAGAGACAAATAGACCAACATATCATGTCAGCTCCCGACACCCAGTCGGCGCTGACGAAGAGACCAAGAGGCAACAAACCAGGTTGGCTCTCGGCACCCTTTCGGCATTGACAAAGAGAAGAAAAGACCAACATATCATGTCAGCTCCGGGCACCTTGTCGGTGCTGACGAAGAGACCAAGAGACAACAAACCAGGTCAGCTCCCGGCACCCTGTCGGCACTGACGAAGAGACAAAAAGACCAACAAAGCATGTCAGTTCCTGACACCCCGTCGGCACTGACGAAGAGACCAAGAGACAACAAACCAGGTCAGCTCCCGACACCCTATCGGCGCTGACGAAGAGACAAAAAGACCAACAAAGCATGTCAATTTCTGACACCCCATCGGCACTGACGAAGAGACAAAGAGACCAACAAAGCATGTCAGCTCCCGACGCCCCGTCGGCGTAGATGAAGAGACAAAGAGACCAATAAACCAGGTCAGCTCCCGGCGCCCTGTCGGCACTGACGAAGAAAAGAGGAGACAAACAAGTCATGTCGGCTCCCGACACCCCGGCGGCACCGACGAAGAGAAAAAGAGACCAGTACACCAGCGGGCACCGTCCGGCTCATCCTTCGCCTGCGCTACCCGTGGGTGGGGGGCATTTGTGGACACCAAAAATTGCACGCCCTGCAGGCCCACTGGCGGCACACCCCCAGGGAGCTTCAGCGGCACACCCTCCGCCCTGTTCAACGGCACGCCCCTTGCCCTGCTCAGCGGCACACCCTTCAGCGGCACAGCCCCTGGCCTTCAGCGGCACACCCTTGGCCTTCAGCGGCACACCCTGGTGGCCTCCAGTGGCACATCACATTTGGCCTTTAGTGGCACAGCCCCTGGCCTTCAGCGGCACGCCCATTTGGGGCTCCAGCGGCACGCCCATTTGGGGCCTCAGCGGCACGCCCTTTTGGCCCTCCTGCGGCACACTTCTTGAGCCCGCCAGTGGCACAGCGTGAAGGTGTTTTCAACGGCCGAACGACGTGGCGCCCATGCCCTACGTATCCTTGGCGCGCAGTGAGCTGTCCGAGGTGTCAACCAGAGGTTGGACCACGCAGGCTACTCCCCTGACATCCAGGACGGGGGAAGTCAAACCCCATCATGACCAGCTGCTTCCCGCCTCCGACTACCGTGCTAAAGGGCTCCCGCTGCTGGGAGTATAAAACCACTCCCATTCTGGCAGAGAAGGGAAGAGGATAGACGGAGGAGAGACCCAGAGGCAGAGATGAATAGAGGGGGTTGCATACGAGAAGAAGAAGAAGAGAGAAGAAAAGAGAGAGGGCTCCGGCGTGGAGTCTTCCGACAGCCACCATGCAACGAGAAGAGAGTAAGAGAGAGAGAGGGCTTGATGTAGTAGGGGAAGGTGGGGGAAAGAGCAGTGGACGATCGTCCCTGCTTCGATCCCCAACACCTCCTCCTCTTTTGTTTCTCTGTTTTCCCCCTCTCTATTCCTTTGTTCCTAGGTTTTCTTTCTTGCCTATAGCCTTAGCTCGGGCATGTTTTGTGATGTATATGGGTGGCTACGGCCCTTTATTTCCCATTAAAGAAGATCTCCCCCCCCTCAGTGGGTTTTCTCTTTGTCTCATTGTTTTGGGCCACAGTGCATTTGGTCATTTTTCCCTTCGCTTTCCGGTGTTTGCGTTCATCCCCCACGCCGACGGTTTCCTCCGGATGTGGCACCATCTTGAATGGTTTGAGGTCATGAACCTTCTTCTGTGAAGCCCAGTACCAGTACCTTCACCTGTGCCTGCCCCTTTGAACCTTTTTCCCTTTTGCCGGAAGTCCCTGTGGGTTTGATCGGTCTAACACCCCTCCCCGCTAGTAGACAAACCCTCTTTTGGAGCCCTGTCTGGTGCACCTGCACTTTCCCCGAGCGGCACACCCTTCCGGCACCTTGGCCGGCACACCCATAGTAGCCCCCCCAGCGGTACACCTCCCCTCGGTGCCCCAGCGGCACACTTGGCCTCTCCCTAGCCCGGTACACCCCTCAAGCACCCTGTGCTTGTCCTTGGCGGGTACGCCTTGACTAACCCCCAGCCCACCCTGTCCAGTCTTAGAGGTCTTCGGCTTGTTGTTTTCCCCATGTTTTTCGAGGTTTTATCAAGGTGTTGCCGCCCTCGGGCGCCCACCTCCAGTTGTCGGGTTCCGCCACTCCATGTGGGCTCGTTCCCTTATCTCCCTTACGCTCGGGTCAAGGGGAGATGCTGACGAATTTTTGTTAGAAAATAACAACACATAAAAAAGGATGTAACAAACGAATGGGATAAGAAATACATATCAAAAGACAACAAAACCATCAAACGAATAGAACAACAACAGATTGCAAGAAGAAGGAGGAAATATTTGTATAAAACTATGCAAAACACACAGAAAAGAAGAAAAGAAAAGTCTTAAAAATAAGTAACAGAGGAGTGGACCTTCATCGGCACGTCCGTTCCAGCCTTCGCTTGTACACCCTATCAGCCCTCCAGCGGCACACCCTATCAACCTACCAGCGGCACACCCTATCAGCCCTTCAACCGCACACCTTCTTGGCTCCTCACCGGCACACTCCTCCACCGTCTCATTCTTCCCCTCGCCGGTACACCCTATCAGCCCTCTAGCGGCACACTCTATCAGCCCTCCAGCGGCACACCCTATAAACCCTTCAACGACACACCTTCTCGGCCCTTCAGCGGCACACTCTTCTCACCCTCCGAAGTGGAACACAATGTATAGAATTTAGATTGATGCACGAACATAGCAACAAGCAATGTATAGACTTAAAGATTTTAAGGAATAATGTATAGACTTTGAGCAGGCCAATGTACAGACTTTGGGCTGGCCAATGTACAGACTTTGAACTGCAGCCAAGGGACAATGTATAGACTTTGAGCTGAACAATGTATAGACTTTGAGCTGGCCAATGTACAGACTTTGGGCTGGCCAATGTATAGATTTTGAGCTGGCCAATGTATAGACTTTGAGCTGCAGCCAATAGACAATGTATAGACTTTGAGTTGGCCAATGTATAGACTTTGAGCTGCAGCCAATAGACAATGTATAGACTTTGAGCTGGCCAATGTGTAGACTTTTAGCTGCAGCCAATGGACAATGTATAGACTTTGAGCTGCAGCCAATGGACAACGTACAGACTTTGGGCTGGCCAACGTACAGACTTTGAGCTGCAATGTGCAGACTTTGAACTGCAATGTACAGACTTTGAGCTGCAATGTATAGACTTTGAGTTGGCCAACGTACAGACTTTGGGCTAGTCAATGTATGGACTTTAAGCTGCAATGTACTGACTTTGAACTACAATGTACAGATTTTGAGCTGGCCAACGTACGGACTTTGGGCTGGCCAATGTGTAGACTTTGAGCTGATGAACCCAGCCAATGTACCGACTTTGAGCTGGCCAATGTACAGACTTTGAGCTGGCCAACGCATAGACTTCGAGCTGATGAATGTAGCCAATGTATAGACTTTGAGCTGATGAATGCAGCCAATGTATAGACTTTGGGCTGATGAATGTACAGACTTTGCGTTGCGGTGACCAGCCAATGTGTTCCTTCACCGGTATACTATCTGTGGGCTTCCCCGGCACACTCTCTTGGCGCTTCTCCAGTGCACCCTTGGGACACCATGCGCCACCCTTCCCCTCCTTCGCCGGTACACTCTCCAGCCAGCGCCCCAGCGGTACACCTCCTTCAGCCCTTCAGCGTCACCCCCCCCTTAAGTCCTTCAACGGCACACATCTCCAGCCCTTCGCCAGCACACTTTTCTGCCCACCTTTCTTCAGCGGTACATCCCCTTTAGCCCCCTTTTTAACCCGCCAAGGGCCAACTCTCCCCCCCAAAAAAATACATGTATATATGTACATATGGGCATATAATGGCAGCACTAACAAGCTAATAAAAAAATCATGATGAGTAAATAAGCCTGAACAGATCCGTATAAAAAAAAAGAATGAAATGAATGAAATAAGTGAGAATAATAATAATAATAATAATAAAAGTAATAATGATAGTGAGCAAGATGAGGGAAATCACCCGGAACAGATATGGAAAGAGGAATAAGCAACGGAGTAACAAGAACAATAATGATAAAACAATATAAGGTATTAATAATCCCACATTGCAGCCCCGTCTCCCCCGCGACCCGGGGCCGAAGAAACAATAATGTGGCCCTCGTAGGCCGGGCCTGGGCCTTGGGACTCATCCGATTAGATTGGACCCACTTCTCAGGATGGATCCCCTCCGAGCCACCACTAAAATTGCCGTACACTCGGCAGACATTTGAACGGGTTCACCTCGATTCACACCGCGTTTCTATTACGGACCTGTGTCTGAACATGAAAAGACCCGTGAGTAACCAACATGGCCGATGGCTCCTGCCCTGACGTGGTCGTGACCCAGTATTGTTCTGGGCCGATAGCTCGTCAAATCGGATTCACCCTATCGGGATTTGTTCCCGCCCTTTCATTGAAATTGCCGCAAACTCGGCATACATTTGTACGGGGTTGTTCCTATCTACGTCGCACCTTCAATATGGACCCTTGTTCGAATATCAACTGGTCCATAAGTGATCGACAGAAATCTGAATAGAACGAGATGGCTCCTATCATCCCCAGACCCTATACATGGGAATATCAATAAGGCCTCTGTGGGCTGTGCTTGGACCTCGGGTCCGTCTCGATTATGGTCATCGTCCGACCCATATCCTTGGCCTATAGCCCGCTTCCTTTGAACACGTTTTGGTTTTGGAATCTAGTCCCGGGACTCTTCCCCGTTGCCCTCCGGCACCAGGAACATTAATGATGTCCACGCAAGCCCCGTTTGGACCGCGGTAGGCGCCCCCGGTATGGTCCCAACTCGATCTCGCACCGGACCAATAAATTCACTAGTTTCCTGTTACACTAACCGAGATTTAACCGAATGTTTTCAGTGTCTCAGAATAATGTATTTGCCGTACCATGGCATACATATGTTCCAGGCCCTCTTGCGACGATTATGATATTCTCAAGCCGGACACTCGTCCGAATATTAAACGGTCTCCCGAGTGACCGACACGTTTTGAACGTTCGCTTCCCTAGACTCAGGGCTTTTCAGTCGACTCAAGGGATATTCCCCATTGCCCCTGGGCACCGGAAATATTATTGATGCTCATGCAAGTCTTGTTTCGACCGCGGGGGGGACCACCACAGTATGGTCACAGCTTGCCCTTGCACCGGGCCAACAGACTTACTAGTTTTTGACCACTCTAACCGAGGTTTGGCCGAACGTTCTCTGTTCTTCTAGATAATAAAATTGCCATATCCTGGCATACATATGCTCCGGTTTTCCCGTGGCGATTACGCTCTTCTCGAGCCGGACTTTTGTCCAAACATGAAAAGGGTCTATGAGCGACCGATATGACCCGTGGCCCGGAACCCAATGTGGATCCTGATGCGATTTATTCATGTTTCTATCTTGCGCAGTTAGTATTAGTCCTTTGGCCGCAGGGCCCCTAATTTTGGCAATTAATCAAGGGTGTTCCCTCGTATGGGGGATGTAAATGACGTCGTGACCTTTACGGCACGACGGGATCTGGTCCCGACATGAACCACACAATCGTCTGATGAAGTCAGGTCGAGCGCACCATGGGCTCTTCGGGGCCCGAATAAATTGTCACTCCGGTGACTGGCACGCCCACGCACTCAATAAACCAACAAACGAATAAAATAATTGTTAAATAAAAGGTGCATCCACAAGCATGTACAGACTTCACGTATGCAGACTATGGGCATTACAGATGGTTGTACAGACATGCCAAATGAGTATGCAGACTTAGTGTGCACCATTGTGTAAACTTTGTAACATGTAGTATGAGCATAGCAACACAGTGTGCAGACGTCATGCAATGCATGAAGCAGTGTATGGAGTTAGAGTGCAATGCATGTTCAACTGCAGATAGCAAAGTATATACATTACAACTAAATGCACTTTCATGCCGAATGAATGTACAGACTTAGCATTATGAACCCGATGTCTAGACTTTGTTAAGACGCTAACCCAATGCATGCAATCAGTGATGTACAGACTTGAAGATGCAATGTGCAATGCAGTGAAGTGTGTACATTGAATACGAATGCATAGACATGCTGACAATAGATTTGTGGACTTTGAAAGCAAAGGACCTCACATGGATTAGTGTATAGACTGTATGCCTGATGGATGCACTGATGCAGTATATGCACAGAGGAAGCAATGCACCGATGCAATGTATGCACATAGCAGATATTGAACTGAAGCAATGGATGTATAGACTTCACGATGTGTGGACTTGCCAAAGACAACTGGACGATGTACAGACTTGAGCGAAGTAAAGTCTGTACAGACTTGAAGGTTCACAATGTATAGACTTTGGCAAAGCACCAATGTACAGACTTACACAGTTCTAGCTACAGTGCAATGTATAGACTTGGAAGCATATGAACATGGCGCTGTACAGACTTTGAGTGAGAGCCCAATGTACAGACTTGGTGGAACTGAGCGTAGGTAAAGATTAAGAATGTATAGACTTAGCTCAGTTCAGCACGTAAGTAAAGATGCCAATGCAGTGTACAGACTTTGCAAGAGACACTAGACCTTGTACAGACTTAGCCACAAGTTGAACAATCGTATGTATAGACTTGAGATGAATGCATGAACAGTCCAATGTACAGACTTGCCAAATGTATAGACTTTAAGTCCAATGCAGGAGGCTGTACAGTCTTTGATGAATAAACAAGCTGATGTACAGACTTGCGAATGTAGAGACTTGAGAACTCTGACTATGTTCACGCAATGTATAGACTTGAATAGTGAGACACAAGGAGAGACACTGAAGTCTGTATAGACTTTAACAGTGAGACAGTGTATAGACTTAGCAGTGAGCAGACAGACGACGGCCAAGACAATGTATAGACTTTGTGTCTTATGTGAGACGAATGATGTATAGACTTAGCCAGCCTTCAGCTCGATGTACAGACTTGCCTTAAGCAATGGCTGTACAGACTTCATGAACGATGTTCAGACTTTTGTGTGTGATGAACAACTGATGTATAGACTTTCTCAACACAGTGGCGTGCAACTAAACGATGTGTAGACTTCAGAAATGAATAGAGACGCTACAGCGTGACAGCGTCGACGCAGTAGTTTACCCTGATGTGAAGTTAGATCTGGGTCAGTTCAGTGGGTCGACGTAGTGACCCCATGCATCAACACATCTAGCCTTATCTTCAAAGCCATCTGAGGCATTTCAAGGCTGCGTCAACCTCGTGGACTCAATGGGTTGACGCCATCTGAAATACTTACGAGATGTATAGACATGCGAATCTGATGTAAAGACTTAAGGGTCGACCCATCTAAGAAGGGGGTCAACCCACAGAGCTAGCACACTCATACGTTCTCCACAGAACAGATCAGATATAACACACTCATGCATTCTTCCACAGAATAGATCAGATATAACAGACTCATGCATTCTCCACAGAATAGTTCAGACATAGCATTCTCCACAGAACAAAACAGTCATATGCATTCATGTGAATAGATCATACATATGCATTCTCCATAGAAAAATATGGTGACTCATTCATGTTGCTATCATTAAAACACCACATCATCAACAAAGCACAAGGGGCACAACAGCCACCACCCCCCGTTATCAAGCACGCCGTTGGTCGTCCTCCTTCCTCCGGTCGCCGCCGCACCGAGCACTCGCAGAAACCTCCACCCGACGACCACCCGACGACCACCCGCGACCACCGTCGCCGCGGACGCCACCTGCCGACGTCGCCGTCGACCTCCCTCCGCCAACGCCACCGGACCACCCTGCTCAAGCCCGTCGGAGAGCCCCATGGCCTCCCTCCTCGGCACTTCCATAGTCGCCGGTCCCCCCTGCATCGCCGTCAACCTCCGGCCAACCGCGTCTGCACCGACCCCCGGCGCCACGTCCGTCATCACCGTTCTCCACGCCGTTCTCCTCCGGGCTCCCCACGCCGTCCACGTCGCCGTCCAACGCCTCCTTGCATCCACCGTGCCACGTCCCGTCTGCTAGCAGCTGCCGCCCAACCATCGTCGCTGCCGTCGTGGACCGGACGCCCCAACGCCGCCGTCCACTGCGCCTCCCGCCTGCCGGCCTCCCCCGCGCTCTCCTCTCCTTGCGGATCGCTCTCTCTCATCTCTCCCGTCCCCGTCTCTCTTTCTCCCTCTCCCTCTCTCTCGCGTCTCTCTTCTCTCTCTTCGCGTCCCTCCGTCTCTCTCTTCCCCCTCCCGATCCCACTTGCTCTCTCGATTTCTCTCTCTCCCATTTTTTTATTTACATTTTTCCCCTCTCTTAATCTCTCTCGCCTTCCCTCTCTTTTATTTCTCAGCGTCTCTCTCTTTTCCCCCTCTCTCTCTGTTTCTCACTCTCTCACCCCCCTCTCGCAAATTCTCCCCCTCTCTAGATTCTTCTCTTTGTTTTTTTTTATTTTTCCTTCTCTGTCCCCTCTCCCTATCCCGCTGATCTCCCCTCCCTCTCTCTCCTTTTCTCCGTTTCCCCTCCCTCTCTCCCCCTGCGTCTCTCATCTCTCTCCACTCTCTCTTTTTTCTTTCCCTCACACCTGATCTCTATCCCTCACTTTATATGTTTGTTTCTCTTCTTCTCTTCTTTGTTAATCTCTCATCTCACGCGCTCTCTCTCTTATTCTCTCTGTTCATTCTTCCCCCTCCAGCTGTCTCGAACTCTCACGATGTTCCCTTCGTTTCTTCATCTTTTATGATTTACGCATGCACGCACAGTTTCACATTCATTCACACCCTCATGCATGCAGAGCTTATATATCTACATATTATATATGCACGTAGAGCCTATATATGCATGTAGAGTTTATATATAATATATACATATTATATATATATATATATATGTATGAGTGAGAAGAGCTTATATATATATATATATATATATATATATGTTCATATATAATATGTCCATGTTTATATATGTGTGTGTATAACTATGTATATGTAAATATATTCTTCATTTATTTTAGTCTTATTTCATCCTTTTGATAGTGCAAGAAGGAAAGTGAGCCTTCGGCTCAGTTAGCACTTCCCATGTCCCTGCACACCTGAGGGAGGTGTCCCCCCACCATTCACCGGGGCTGTGCCCGCTCGGAGCCCTCCCGGGCTTCTAAATAAGCTCTTCTCACCCCTTGTTATTTTTGGCATTTTTTTGTCTGTTATTCAGTTATTATTGTCTTATCTCATGAGTTGTTGCTATATCATTGTTCTGATGTAATTTTTGTGTTTGTTTATTTTGCAGGGTAGCCAACTCAAAAGCCCTCTTCTTCGGCCAGCCGAACGAAGAGGAAGAAGGAGCCCATATCATCCCGCGTCAAAGGCAAAAGCGATCAACCAGTTTGGGGCCCTCGGTCCCTGGCGATCACACCACCAAACGCGTGCTTGTAGTAATTTTTATTTTATGTCTATAATACCTGCGGATAGCTAAATCCCGCACGGGTCTGTTTGTACTATAATCGGTCGCGGTGAGTCATTTCACCGTGGTCATTTACTTTCAGCACTTCCTTTCTGCACTTTGTTATATTATTGTTAAAACCCTGCAGGATCAATGTCCTGCGGCGGTCTGTTTACTCTCTGTTATATTTTTGCTATTATAACTGTGTGAGGAGTGATATGCCGTTCCAAATTCTGAGTCTACGTGTGTTTTTTTGTGTCCGCCAATTTCTACTACGTAGAGTCCCAGGATACGAACTCGGTATATAGAAAACTGCTCTCGGAATGGTAGGTCACGCCTACCGGGAAGGGGTTCAGTTTGCGTGAGAGGGTCTTCGGATCTCTATCTCTGCCACGTACCAGAGTTCGATAAGTCTAGGTTGTCCGCGTTCCCCTACAGAGTGCTGCATTTAGGTCGTACTCTCCACTTTTTTTTCCCATATCACCCCCCTTTTACGCATGCGTTTCTTTCATCATTTTTTTCTTTCACAGAGAGGGAGAAAGCCCATCTCTCTCTCAGTCCACCATGTGACGCGTTCACAGTACCCTCAAAGCCTATTTGTGTAGAAAGTACTCACTTGACCAAAGTTTTTCTATGTTCTGGATAGATAGCGGCCATCAAGAGATCGCCACTGTCAAGTAGCGGCCCTCCCACGACCACATTCTGCCAGAATTTTAGTGCGTTGACTCTTTTCTCTCTGGTGTTGACTCTGTCAAGAAACGGTCCATACTTGACTGCAACTTCATAGTAGCGGTCCAGGACATGACCGCCTATTCACGAAACGGCCCAGGCCTGACCGTCTTCCGTTTCAGTGTTCTTAACCGGAGGTTTGACCCACGGGTTGATTTTCCTATGTTCCTAGATGGTCTATTGATGGTCTAGAACTTAACACCTTGTTCAATAAGTTATTAATGAATTAACAAAATTTAAATAATGCACCGTTATGCTATTGGATTTCCTTCCGTGGCATAACCTTGTCATTAAATCATCATTGATCTCATGTTTCATATTTGGTACGTGCTTACCTTGATATTGTTGTTATAAAACTATTATTTGAATTGTACATTATTGGCCGAAACTTTATTTATATCTCTTAGAAGTAGCTTGATTTATAACTTGAAGATGCAAGAGCGGGCACGGACAGTGTGCAAGGGCTCGACACTAGCCCCCTTGGCAGATAGCCGGAAACATACTAAAACTATGGGGTATGATGAACCCTGGCGTCGCATTGCGCTGGGTGTACTTTTTTTATAAACGGGTGAAAACCACAAGGCAATCTTATGAATTTACATGCTTGCTAGTACATTTTGTTACATGACTTTATAGTGCATAGCCTTTATGATTATGAAAAGTACATTCTCGTTCATGAAAGGTCAAGTTATATTCATGATATATTCGTTCTCGATCTTGCTCTCATTCTACATGAACTCTCATATCTTTTATGTCTTGATACTTGCGATGTTACTTTGGATTATTGTTGTATGATTTATCGCATTTCCTTTATCTTACATCCTAGAGCAAAATGTTAATTATTTAAACTTACCTTCATGTTGATACGAAGATACCTACTGGGCAAGTGTGCTCATTAACCTACTTTTCTAATCTTTCCAGGAAACTCTAGTGGATCGGATTCCGAGTATTCTGATGATGGATCCGAGAGTGATGATTAAAGGCTCGAGAGAAGACTTAGAGTGTCATGAGTCCTTACGTTAGTTTGGAGTCATATCATGTAATTTTCACTTTATTGAGTCATATTATGTAATTTTTATTTTTATTGAGTCAAGTGTGTCAAGGAGTCAAGTCATAGTCTTCATTGTAAAACTTTGATTATCATTCAATAAAGTGGAATTCTGAGTACATCACATTGTGTCCATTCATCTTATGTGTGAATGATTGCGCTCTGATTATATTGCTCGCTTGAGGCATACTAGCCGACTGTTCACGGTCCCGAACTATTTCTGCTGCATAATCTCGAGGCGTGACAGTGAAGTTGGTATCGGAGCCTAGGCATAAGAAAGTCCTAGAAAAATGTCATGTCATAGGCTAAGTCCAAAGATTTAGGACCCACACCCATGAACTAAGGAAAGAAATTTCTCACCTATGAGGGATTGGGTAGAGCCCGGGATGAGATAGTTAATTAAGAAGATTTACTTAAGACAAATCTTCATAAGTCCCATAGGAAATAACTAAATGCTTATTTTCTTAGGTACCATACACTCACAATCGCCGCTGAACATGCCGCTAATCGTGTTAATTGGGAAGTGATGCAATAAACAGTTGCGGGTCTTACCCAGGCCCTACAAACTGTGGCCCAAGCTAGCGCGAGGGCTGGCGCAGGTAATTTGCACGGGAATTTTCGGAGTATGAATCCTCTAAGATTCTCTGGATCCTCCAACCCCGACGAGGCAGAAAATTGGATCGACGAGATGACCACGATATTCGACGTCATGCAATGCTCCGACCAAGAGAAGGTCTATCTCGCCACTTTTCAACTCAACAAAGATGCACGTACGTGGTGGAAGGCCACCGCAGCACAACCTCAAAATGCTCAACTTACATGGGAGGAATTTCTTACACTCTTCTGTGCAAAATACTTCTCCGAGCGCATCAAGGAGAGAAAGGCTACGGAATTTGCTTCCTTACGGCAAGGAATGATGTCCGTAGTGAAGTACGAGCTTCAATTCTCCCGTCTAGCTCCTTATGCTCGTCACTTGGTTAGCACCGACTTGTTAAAGGCTAACCGATTTATGGATGGCCTAAGGCCAGTTTTTATTTCTCAACTTGGACCTCAAAATATTCGTACTTATGCGGAGATGGTCTAACGTGCGCATTTATGCGAAAGGACCTTGGAGAAGGTCGAGAAGTTCAAAGGCAAGAGCAAGGAATCAAGTCGCAAGTTCGATAAGCGAGGACGAAAGGAAGAAAAGTTCAGCATCACGGGCACTTACAACCCCCGTGATAACAAGAAGAGGTCCCGCAATGGGAACGAAAGAAATAACAACAAGAACAAAAGGTTAAAGGAGGAGGAAATGCAAGTCGCAATGGCTTGCTCATTTTGTGAGAAGTTCGGCCACTCGGCCGAGGAATGCTAGAAACGTCTAGGGGCGTGCTTACGTTATGGATGTCAGGAGCACCGTATGCCCGATTGCCCTCTTATGAAGGAACAATCTTCTAATGGAGGACGTAGACGCCAGGCACATCTTAATGTCGTGATGGATGACGAAGCGCCCAAGGATGATGGGCTAATGGAAGGTACCGTTCAAATTTATTCTCATCTTGCTTTTGTACTATTTGATACTGGTGCCTCTCATTCTTTATATCTACTACTTTTACAAAAACTTTACCAATTTCACATGTTCCTCTACCATCGGACCTAGCGATCACAACACCCTTAGGTCCTGGAACTAAACTTACTACCCACTACCCAATTAGTGAGGTAACAATAGAAGGTCATAACCTTCCCGCAAACCTCATATGCCTTGACATGGAAGGCTATGATGCTATCCTAGGGGTAGATTGGCTCGTTGACCACTATGCCAATATTAATTGTCGCAATAGGAGAATTTCCTTCCACAGACCCGATCTTCTAAGATTTTCTTTCCTTTGAATCAAATATAGAAAACACCCTACTATTATTTCTTCTCTTCACACTTGCATACTCATCTCGCAAGGTTGTTGAGTCCAAAGAAATCATCCTAGAGGATATCCTCATTGTGAATGAATTCCCTGATGTCTTCCCATCTGATTTACCCAGTTTACCGCCCGAATGGGAAGTAAACTTCTCCACTGAACTCATTCCTGGAGCAACACTTGTTTCAATAGCTCCCTACAGGATGTCCCCCACGGAACTCAAAGAATTGAGGAAGCAACTCCAAGAGTTATTAGACAAGGGCTTTATTCGACCTAGTACATCCCCTTGGGGTGCGCCAGTGCTATTTGTCAGAAAGAAGGATGGATCTCTCAGGTTATGTATCGATTACCGACGACTAAATCAACTCACAATCAAGAACAAATATCCGTTGCCGTGTATCGACGAGCTCTTTGATCAAATCTCTGGAGCGGAATATTTCTCCAAGATAGATCTCAGGTCGGGATACCATTAGCTCAAGATTAAAGATGAAGACATGTACAAGACTACTTTCCAGAGCAGATATGGGCACTACGAGTTCGTTGTGATGTCGTTCAGGTTAACTAACGCCCCTGTAGCATTTATGCAACTTACGAATAATGTCTTCAGGCCCTATCTTGACCGATTTATGGTCATTTTCATTGATGACATTCTCATATACATCAAGACTAAGGAGTAACATGAAGAACATTTAAGAGTAGCTTTGCAAACACTAAGAGAGCATCAACTCTACATGAAGCTCAGCAAGTGCGAGTTCTGGCTAAAGGAGGTGTCTTTCCTTCGCCATATTATTTCAAAGGAAGGTATCGCTGTTAATCCTTCTAAAGTGGAAGCTGTTAAGAACTGGAGCCGGCCGACGACCGTAAGTTAAAAGTTTTCTGGGTCTAGCTGGTTATTATAGGTGATTCATCAAGGATTTCTCTAAGATTGTCGTTCCTTTGACTAGACTTACAAGAAAGGAGAACCATTTTATATGGTCAGATGATTGTGAAGCAAGTTTCCTAACTCTTAAGGAACATCTCATTATAGCCCCTATATTGGCACTACCTGTTGAAGGTGGTGGCTTTGAAGTATATACCGATGCATCTGGCATTGGCCTATGATGTGTCCTTATGTAAAATGGCAAGGTGATTTGCTATTCTTTGAGGTAGTTGAAGCGTCATGAAGAAAACTATCACATGCGTGATTTGGAGCTGGCTGCTGTTATCTTCGCCTTGAAAATCTGGCGACATTACCTTTATGGGGAGAAGTTCACTATATTCTCGGACCACAAAAGTCTAAAATATCTTTTTACCCAGAAGGAGTTAAACATGAGGTAACGCAGATGGTTGGAGTATCTCAAGGACTTCGACTTTTCTATACAATATCACCCTGGCAAAGCAAATGCTGTAGCAGACGCTCTCAGAAGAAGACCACAAGCAACTCTAGCAAGGCTCAGGAAAGGTATGACTTATCTTATCGAGGATTTTGCTCAATTGAATCTAGATGTTGATAAAGAAGAAGAAGAGTGTTTTATTTCCAATATCCAGTCGCAACCGACATTAATAGAATACCTGGTTAAGTTGTAAGAAAACTACCCCACATTAATGGAGATCAAAGCAAATATTGATCAACGACCGGAGTTTTCTATCTCAATCGATGGAAGATTATTATTCAACCAGATCATGCGGACACTAAGAAGCTGATCATGGAAGAAGCTCATAAAGGTATGCCATTTACCCTGTTGTTACCAAGATGTATAAAGATCTTAAAAGGAAATTTTGGTGGCCTAATATGGAGAGAGAAGTGGCAGACTACGTATCACGCTGCCTCACTTGTTAGCAGGTTAAGGCGGGACATCAAAAGCTCGCTAGAAAGTTACATCCCTTGGAAATTCTCAAGTGAAAATGAGAGAGTATAGGGATGGATTTCATCATAGGCCTACCTAAGTCAAGAGGTCGACATGATGGTATATGGGTGGTCGTTGACCGCTTGACTAAATCGGCTCACTTTCTACCTGTTAAAAGCCGATGGTCCGTAGATATCTTGGCTGCTTTGTACATAAAAGAAATTGTGAAATTACACCGTGTTCCTGTTACCATTATTTCAGATCGAGACCCTCAATTCATGTCTCAATTCTGGAAAGGTCTATAACATTCATTAGGGACCCGGTTGAATTTCAACACCACATTCCATCCACAAACCGATGGTCAAATTGAAAGAACAAATCAGGTGGTGGAAGATATGCTCAGGGCATGTGCAATTGAGTTTGGTGAAAGTTGGCACGACCACTTGCCTCTAGTAAAATTTGCTTATAATAATAGCTATGAATCTAGCATTCACATGGCACCGTTTGAGGCTCTATATGGAAGAAGTTGCCGCTCACCTATATGCTGGAATGAAGTTGGAGAAAAATAATTTCTAGGCCCCGAAATCTTCAGGGATACTATCGAGAAGATACAGCTCATTTGGGAGAGACTCCAGATGGCTCAAGATAGGCAAAAATCATATGCTGATAATAAAAGGCACGGCCTAGAATTTCAAGTGGGAGACCATGTGTTTCTCAAGGTTTCTCCGGGTCGAGATGTTAGAAGATTCGGCATCAAAGGCAAGCTCACTCCAAGGTTTATCGGCCCTTTTGAAATTCTTGAAAGGGTTGGCGAGGTGGCATATCGGATTGCCTTACCACCTCAATTAGTTGGAGTGCACGATGTATTCCATGTTTCTATGCTCAAGAGGTACATCTATGACCCTTTCCATGTTATAAGTCATGACGACTTGGTGATTCAAAAGGATATGATATACGAGCAAAAGCCAATCCGAATAATCGATCATGAAGTACGTCAGCTCTGAAATAAGACTATTCCCAAGGTCAAAGTTCGATGGAACAAGTGCACAGACCAAGAAGCCACATGGGAGACCGAAGAAGCTATGCGTAAGAGATTCCCGGAACTATTCTATTGTAAGTATAGTCTCCATAAAACCCATGCAATGAATTTGGGGACCAAATTCTCTTAAGCGGGGGAGGGTGCAACGCCCGAGAATTTTCTAAGAATTTTTTAGATTTAAATATAATTATTTAACACCATAAATGGACTTAATAGGATATTTAATGAGAAATGGGCTTTAAATGTAATTTTGGGTTAATTAAATTAAATTGGAAGATCAATTAATAACTAATCTCTTTGGCCCGCTTGAATCAGGCCCATAAACCCAGTCAATTAGCTTTAAGGCCCAAACCCAACTCTAGAACTGTCCTTAGGATAAATCCCCAACTTAATAAGATAACTAGGGGATAATTATATAGGAATTTGATTTTTATTCAAATTATGGCGCCAAAAGGAAATGGCAGTCTATCGCGAGTGTAGATGATTTATCTACCACGCCCCCAAACTAAACAAATATGCATATGGGCATGAAAGTATGAACTAAGGGGCAATGAGAGATATATGAATGAACCGTGATCGCCACCCAAGGATCAGCAATAGGAAGGAAATGCTACAAGAACATAAGACCTACTGCATACCTTGGGAAAAGAAGAGGAAACCGCGGCCAAAGGAGACCGCTACAACGTGATCGTGCTTGATGAACGGGGTACGGGGAATGATGTGGATGTCACCTCCTCTCCTTCCAGCCAGCTAGAGGAAGAGGGCCTTATGTCATGCTCATGCTCTTTTGCAAAACAAAGCCAAACAACAAGGAAACCCATTAGAAACATGAAGTGTAGCATCCAATCCCGTATGTGTAAAATAGGGTGAGAAATTGAGGGAGAACGCACTGGGGAAGGGTTTTTAACCCCCGTGGAAGGGTGTAAAAGATAGGTGTGTGTGTTGTGATGAGAATAGAACAAATAGGAGGATTAAACACGCAGTATAACTGCGGAGAGAGTGCATGTAATATGAAGAAAAATGTAGAAAGTGCAGAAAACTGTAAACTGTGATGATTTGCTAAAAGTAGAGGTGAATAACTAAGAGAAGAAACAAAGAAAAAGAGCCCTGAGGGATGGAAAACATAGCCAATACTTCCCTCTTCAGGTTGGGATCGAAGAAACGAGGAAGCGATGCGGCATGGCTTCGCCCCGAACCAAAGAATGGCCCCCCTTTCACGCACTGCGAACTGGGCAGTTTATGATGCGGGACGAATGACACGACCGGGCTAAGACATACGACCAACTCGATATGCGGCCAGCACTAACATGCTAAGGTAAGCTGGGTGGCAGACCATCGTGGCGTTCTCCGGGTGGAGACGTCTCTCTACAAGAAACTCACTCTAGCCCGATGATCATCCCTACAAGGGAAATGCGGGATCGCAGCGGTTAAGGAACCCCTGTCGCCAAGAGGATACAGTTCAAGCTCGGTGCTCGACTGGAGTTAAGGAACGGTTCTCACACTCACAATCACGGTGATTTGTATTTGGATACGGCCCTAATCTCACAAACATAGCATATATAACTAGAGAGGGGGAAAATCTACCGCCCAAGAGCATGGCCCAACTAGGTCCAATTCGACCAAACCAGGCCCAGCTCCTTCAAGTGACAGCCCCATCTCGAGCCCACTTACTTCATGCCCAAAACTCACTCGGAGCAGCACTTCCTAGGCGACCCTCAGGTCCGGAAGTCCGAGCGATAGATCGGTCGAGAGATCCCTTACGGGGACCCAACATGGCCTACCCGAGCTACACACTTATCGCTCAGGATAAAACCCCGAGCGAGCCCCCCAGGCTCAGACCGACTGTCGGAAGCTTATCCAAGCATCCGTTATGCATCCAGTAGGAGCAAAGAACTCCAAGGGATATGGGAGAGCAAGAGTCATTATGCCATAAAGAGCCCACTACATGGACGTAACATCCCCGAAACCCCCTCAGCTCCCCAGACTCTTACGTTAAATGGACTACTATATAAATCCCAAGGAGACCCTCCGAGAAGGTAAGCAATCATCCTGAGAGAAAACCACCACACCTCTTGGTGGAGAATAATCTCGCGCCCTCTCATTCTCCTACCACCTCTCTTCGCATCCATGCTCTATCACATTTGCTGACTTAAGCATCAGAGGGTTTTTCCCAGGGACTCCTCCCTGGGCACCTCTGATCCGTTTCCTGCCTTGTAGTTCATACAGACGTGGTGACCATGATCAAAGATTCTCCCAAGATCTCATGGCTCAGGATCAGCGCGAGATTACGCCTCTTCAATAACATCATACTAGATAATCAAATGCGAGTGTAAGGAACGTGCGCATACCTCCAGGACTAGCGCGTAGGAAAGAAACCCCAGCCGAATCCGATAACCCCGATACACAACAAATGAATATTATTATAATTTCACAAATATGGCCCACTCCTCACAGGAAGATAACAGGCTACAAGCACGAATTTCGGGGTTGCTGGAGCACGGGTTGATGGGCCACACTCGTAGGAGACGAGGGAGGCGAGTCGGGGCCGATTGGGTGAGCCGATTGAAAGCAAAGTGGTTCTGCCCGCGCTGGTCACCCGGCGCAGCAAACTTGTAGCAGTTGGTACGGCTAGATCCGATGTCCGATCAAGGTACCGTTTGTTAGAGCACGTCGGCGATTGGATGAAGAACACCTCGGCCAAGTGGCGCGATCAGATCTGATCAGATATGGGCGTGATAGCAACTGCACTAGGGCTCTGGTTCTGTTCGCATAGAACTACACATATAGACAAAGAATTATGGGAAAAATACGCCCTGGTGTCGGAATTGATCGCCGCTTGCTGGATATCATCGGCGACGTTTGGAGGAAGGATCTGACTAAGGGGTCTGGTCAGATCTGCAAGGAGGAAGGTGGGGTAGCTTCTGCAAGTCACCTCTGGATCTGGATCGGATCTGTGCAGGTTCGTCAGCGTAGTTCCACGAAAATATTCGCCACAATCAGCACGGATCTTCGAACAATGCGAGGCTAGCGGCGTTACGAAGAAGATAGGGAGAGGTACGACTTCTCCAAATTTCAGATCCAAAGGGGTTGAGGGAAGATTTGGGGGATTTTCATATCAGGGAGGAGTTGATCTGGCTTGCAGGATTAGGCGGCGATGCGTAGCTTCACCGTCAGAATTGTTGCCAGCGATCCTGAGCTCCGATTGACGTAAAGTTGGCGCTGGATCGTTTCTGACTCACATATATTCCTCTGGTAAAATCACCAGCTTCAGATCTAAAGAGGAGATGACTGGGAGAGGTTCGTAATTTGGAGACGAGATCTGGGCGGACAGACTCGAAAGCAACACTCGAACATAGCGATAACGGAGCCTCTGCCTCGCACCTCAACAAGGGGAGGTGGTGGAACGATTTTTATTTATTTATTTATTTATTTACGTAGGCGTGCCAGTCACCGGGGTGACAAATTTATTATGCGCTCGATCTGATTTGGTCAGTCGATTGTGAGATTCGTGTTGGGACTCGTAACCCGCTGTACCGTAAAGGCTACGGCGTTAATTACGACCCTCCATGAGAGGGACAACCCTTTAATAAACGCCAAAATAGAGGGACCATAGGGCCCGTAGAATACATGCAAGATGTAATTGCATGCAAGCCCATAATATGGTAGTATTTATTTATTAAGCTGATTCCCGATACAAGGCGGAGAACTTAGGTTCGAGGACCACTATCACGCATAGTGAAAGTCTCCGGTCGGGCATAACCCGGCTTTCCGCCAATCACCATTTGATATACCGGAGAAGCGTATCATGCAGGTATACAAGGTAATGATATTTAGTTTTATTGCTCATTGTTTATTTGATCATTTGTTAGTGATTTTAAGGGGGATTTCGGGAACGCCTCTCTTGTTTTGAGAGTTATTGGGGCTTCTTGTTTTGAGATTGCGCACGGCATTACGGTGCACGCATATGGACTCATGAGGTGGGCCGGGCATGACCATGTTCGAGCAGACTCATATAATGTCGGGACAATGTATACCGAGGTACGATAAATTTGTTGTTCAAGAACTGAGGGAATACGGTTGAAAACCGATTGAAACGAATTGAAGCCAGCAGAGTATTGGCCCAGAGCGATGTTATGTCATGACCATAATAGGATGAATCCCGAGGTCCAGGCACGACTTATCGAGCGTCATTAATATTCCTCACACTCGGATTTAGAGGAGGAGAGAGCTCCGAAGCGGACACAACCATGTTTATTATTTTCTATTTATACTTGTTATTATTTTGGGTGTATGAATGTGTTTCTTTTTTTTAATTCTTTGCTCTTATTTTGTTTATATTATTCCCCTTCGCATTATTTATTTGTTTATTTTTTTTACATTGCATGTATATATTTTATTTTCTTTATTGGCCTTTGTTTGATTACTATTTATTTATTATTTTTTCTAGTTACCATTTTTATTCTCTTTGCTTATTTATTATTATTTATTTATTTGTCCTTTATTTGGCCATTATTTGATTAGTATCGTTCTATCTTCTTTTTATTATTATTATTTCTTTATTTTATTCTAACCATTTTTTTTATTTCCCCAATTTTGAATGAGTGTATTTTATTTATCTCATTATTTGTTTATTTTGTTTTATTTTTACTATATATACACATATGTATGTGGAGTGGGGGTTGAACGCACGTGTATAGTTTGGCTTTTGTTTGATATGTGAATGGGCAGCAACGTGCGTAGATATGGGGTTAGGTGTTTAATGATTGTTTATTGTTAACGACATGTGGGTGTACATTTATGTATGGATGTGTTCTTAACGTTAGGAGTAGGGCTGTCAATGGGCCTGGCCGGCCCGACAGGCCCGCGAGCTTGGCACGATTTCGGGTTGGGCCGCAAGCTCTTTTTCAGCCCGTGAGTTTTTACTAAGGCCTAAAAGCTAGGCCCGACTTGGCCCACAGGCCGGACTCGGGCTTTGAGTTCTGCCCGCGGGCCGGCCCGGCCCGACCCGTTCTCTTTTTTTATTCTCACTTTAAAATTTAAAAATTATTTAGTTAAAATTATGTTAATTTATTTAATTAGAAAATTTTAAACTCTCTTTTAACACAAATTATGTAATTAATATCAAAATTTTAATTAATTTAGTGAGATTATAAATTTTATATTATTAAATATATTGTTTTTTATTTTTTTATTTAAATTGTCAGGCCGGGCTGGGCTTTAGTCGGGATTTGAATTTTTTAAATAATGTCGGGCCCGGCCCGACCCGGTCTGACATAGGGCCGGCCCGGGTCGGGCTTGGGCTTTAATATGAATAAGTCGGGCCCTGGCCGGGCCGACCTAAGCCCGGCCCGGGCTTGGCCCATTGACAGCCCTAGTTAGGAGGTGTTTAATAGTCAATGGGTGCATGACGTGGGGGAGAACTGAGATCGACCTGAGCTCAAATAAGGTAGACCTGGACAGGAAAAAGGTAGACCTTGGATGAATAAGGTAGACCTGGACAAGCAGACCTTGGAAGAATAAGGTGGACCTGGACATGTACACAGACTTCATTTAGCATGTTGTAACATGTCCATAGACCAGACTGGTGCGGACACACGCCACTATACACGCCAGTGGACGAGGACATAGCGTGACCCGGATAGCTCGAGGAGGACGTGGACGCATCGACCGAGCCTTCACCTTTATTTCATAATTGTTTGGCCTTGCTAGGCCCTATTTGGAGCTTATGGATGATTAATGGGTTGTAATAAGGCTAATGGGCCTATGGTCTTGTAATGGGCTAGAATAGCATTGGGCTTGACTAATGGGCCTATGGTCTTGTAATGGGCTAGAATAGTATTGGGCTTGACTAATGAGCCTTTAAATGGGCCAAGCCCATGGGCTTGGTATGAATGGGTCAAATGGGTTAACCAATGTGAATGGGCCATAGTGTGAAAAGGTCCATGAGTCTAGTGGCTATGTGTGAAAAGGGGTTCATGTGAACAAGGCCAAGGGCTAGGTGTGCTAAGGTGTGAATGGGATCAAAGGTTGGAGGCTGGTGGCTAGTGGAAGGGGGTGCCCCCCCCTCCTTAGTCAAGGTTAGGTAGCCACCCTCCCACCTTGTCTCCCCTCCCCTTTGAATTTCAAAGGTAGGTAAGTCTATGTCCCCTTGTCCCCCACTCTCTCCCCTCTTATTGTCAAAGGGTCGCAGCCCCCTCTCCCTCCCCTTGATCTCACGAATGTATCACCCCCTACCCCTTGCCAATTCCTATATAAACATGTGTATAGTGTTAGGGAAGAAGTAAATGAAAGATTTGTGAGAGAAATTTACATTAAGAGAGTGATTCTCTTCTTTTCCCCTTTGGTGTGATGCCCTGCCAAATCCTGTGACGGGATTTACCTTGGGCGTGTGACTCGCCCCTCTATCCTCCCCATCCCCTTCGCATCTAGCTCCACCAAAATTCTCAGAGAAGCTTCTACAAGTCAGGAAGATTTCAGAGGTGGTTTCACCTCGATCGGAGTTCTGGATCGTCGGAGACAATTCATCTCGTAACGGCGCGCAGATCTGCCGAGCTTGCTGTCCAGATCTAGAGTTTCCTGATCCCGAAATTCTCCAGATCGCCTCACAAGTTTTATGGATCTGATTTCCAGGGTGATTGAAGGATTTTCAGTCCTTTTCGAGCTGCCGCTGATCTCGTTTCGATCCGAGATCTGTGCTGATCGTGGCAACAATTCTCGTGGGATCGCGCAAGCTGATATGTGCAGACCCGACTCAGCACCAGAGCCGACTTCCCGAAGCTGCCCCGCCTCCTCCCCTACAGATCTGTGAAAGTTCTTTAGTCTGCATCTTCCTATAGACTTCGTCGACGAGCTCCCATAAACGGCACCTCGTTCCGACATCAGCAACCAATTTTCCCATAATTATTTGTCTTCCTGTGCAGTTCTGAGTGCACAAAACCAGAAGCTGAGAAGAGTTGCTTCTGTACCCAGATCTGAAAAGTTCTGATCATGCCCTTCAAAGCAGACGATCTTTGTCATGTCGCCGAAGTTCTCCAACAAATGGAACTCCGATCGGGCATCGGATCTTGGCGCACCGGCATTCGCAAGTTCACTACGCTGGGTGACCAGCGCGGGCAGAACGAACTCGGCTTCCAATCGGCTTACACGATTGGCTCCGACTCGCTTCCCTCGCCTCCTGCGAGTGCGACCCGTGAACCCGGACTTCAGCAACCCCAAAATTGATGTTTGTAGCCCGTTACCTCCCTGCGTGGAGTGGGCATTAGGTTCTAAAATTATAAATTTTAACAATTGTGTGTATTGGGGTTATTTTGATTCGGCCGGGAATTCTTCCCCACGCCTAGTCGTGGAGGTACGTGATTGTTCCTCTCTAACATTGCTGGTTTAGTATATTGTCATATATGTTACGTTTGTGAGATTAGGGCCGTTAGCTAGTTTCAATTACCGCGATTGTGTGTGAGTGAGAGCCGTTCCTTAGCTCCAGTCGAGCACCGAGCTCGAACTACACCACCCTAGGCGACAGTGGTTCCTTAACCGCTGCGATCCCCACGTTTTCCTCGTAAGGGATGATCATCGGGCTACCTAGTGTTGCTGTTGAGAGACGTCTCCACCCGGAGAACGGCACGGTGGTCAGCCGCCAGGCTTGCCTTTAGCGTGCTAGTGCTGGCCACAATCCAAGTCTGTCGTACATCTTAGCCCGGTCGCGTCATCCGTCCCGCATCTAATTGGTATCAGAGAGTCAATTTAAGTCTAGGGTCATCTAAGTCCAAGGTTGAATTGCATTCCAATATTCGGTATATCAAAAGGTGTCGCCCGACCGTTAGGTTACGCCTATCAGGGAGGTGATTCACTCGCGTGAGAGGATCTTCGGATCCCCGGACTCCGCCAGGTACCGGATATCAATTTAAGTCTAGGTTCCTAGTTAGTGCATTCCAACCTTTGTGTCTTTGCATGCCCACCCGGCGTGGTACCCAATACCATCGCCCCGCATCTATGGCTAACCCACGGGATGCCCCCCGGGAGACTTCCACTCCTTATATGAGGCAATGATGGCCATTATGGCTCGATTGGACCAATCCGAGGCTACCTTTCGGAATTTCTCTGATAATATGGATGGTCGCCTTAGGACCATGGAGGGACACATGGAGACCTCCGACAGATCTGTCCAAGATCTAGTTGGACGGTTAGATAGAATGTCACACGGGGACCCTCCTTGAGCAGCCCAAGGCCCACTCATACCACCTCCCGCGGTGGTCCAAGTCCAACCCGCTCCAGTAGCCTAAGTCCAGCCTGCTCCCGCGGCCCAAAACCAGACCGCACCTGCTCCTCAGCCAGACCCTCACCGAGCCATCGAACCACCACATCGTGACCTTGGCCTAGAGGACTATGGGTCCGATAATGCGTATGGGAGGTACGACCGACGCCATCATGGCTTTCATCAGCCAAGAGATGAGGAGGACGATTGAGTCCTTAGGACAGTGCGAGCAGACCCTCCCACTTTCAACAGGTCTTTGGACCCAAAAGTCTATCTTGATTGGGAGGCCGGCATGGACCGGTACTTCGAGTGGTTCGAAATGACGGACCTCCGGAGAGTCAGGTTTGCAAAAATGAAGTTGTTAGGGCAAGCGTAAACTTATTGGCGCAATGTGGAGAGCTTGCTCTATCAGCGTCGAGAGCCCCCGGTTGAGTCTTGGGATGAGATGAAAGATAGACTTAGAACCAAGTATCTTCCCACCTCGTACCGTCAACGGCTCATTGATCGGTGGCAGAACCTCACCCAAGGTGATAGGTCTGTGTCCGAGTACATCGCAGAGTTTGATGAATATTTCTTACGATGTGACATCTCGGAAGAGAGCACGATGCTTGTTTCTCACTTTCGTCGTGGTATGCGGCCCCACTATCAGTATGAACCCCTTCGCCACAATGTAACCACCCTGGAGGCCGCATATCAGGTTGCTCTCGAGTTAGAGCAGTTTTGATGCGGGACGGACACGGGAGACGACACTATTAGGTGCCACCCTCGGACTCTACATGAAGACGCGACCAGCAGCACACACCAGGGAGACACTAAGCCCGACACTACGAGCTCCTAGTGGCAAAATGTCACTAACAGAAGTGGAAGCTCACTCGTCATCCCAAGCGAGGGAAAGCGCGGACCGTGTGCGGTTAAGGAACCGGCGGAGGTCAAGGGTAGTCCGACTCAACTTCCGGACTCGGATCGAGTCACGGGACGGGTCACTCTCACTCTCACAGCAGTGACATGGACACACGGGCTAGTACCTACGCTCTCGACAGTGGCAAAAGATCATATACTAGCTAAGCAAATGAACGCCAAGAGGTTCGGACCATTACCTCCACGCACCCGGCGTGGCGAAGACAACCCCGGCCAATCACGGACCCCCGGTTAACACAATTTTACAGCAGTACAATAATTTGACCCACTCCACGCAGGGAGGTAAAAGGTCACATGCGGGGCTCGGGAATCACGCGAATTGGGTTGACGGGCAGCATCTTGATGTCGCCCGGCGGTGCCGAACTCCGCGTTTTCGTGCCTTTCGAACGGCGGGTTCTGCTGGCCCGTGGGGCCCACGGGTGGCACTGGCCTCCGGATCTGCAGGAGTGGGGCCCACTGTGATGGGGACCCCTGGAGGCGCGCCTCCACTGACAGCGGTCGGCCGGGAACACCGACCGGTGGCCGAACAACTCCGATCTCCAAGCTTTTGGAATGCTGCCCACGGATTTTGCTTGCTGTTTTCAGGCGCGCGCTCTGGCGAAAACAGCCGCTGCGGTCGATCCCGAAGTCGGATCGGGACGCATGAGCTATCGTTGGAAAGCTCTCTTCAAATGCTTTAATCTAGACTCATAGAGATCTGATAGATCTAGACGGATCTAGACTTTAATGAATTTACAAATCCCTGTTGTACAGTAACCGAAACATCAGATTTATAGGGTACTTGTCTGAGAACCACGGTTGACCGCCTAGTAAACCTCCGATTCAGCTCTTGAGTTCTTCTTCACAGTTATAGGAGATCAAACGACGGAACGGGGGCTATTTTTGGAATTGGATTTGGAGGTGGTGGCGATTTGATATGATTTTTGGGGTGGTTGGTGGTCGGATCTGGGAACTAGGGGATAGAACTGTAGCTAGGACTGAGAACGATTTTTATAAAATATGAAATGGACGAACCAAAAATTAAAAAAAATGGTGGATGAAGGGATGGATGCAAGGAACACCCAGTTAAATTGGGCAAACCAAAGAAAATCAAAAAGGGGACCTAAGACTTGAAACTTAGGGCGGATGGGAACTTGGACAGAATTTTGGCAGAACCAAAGTGGAAGGGTGGACGAAAATCAAAAATTGTGAAACGGGATCTGAATGACAAACCAAAGTTTATGGGGTATCCTTGACACCTATGGGACCTCCAGTAAAATTCCTAGGTCGATCTGAGCTCTTGGTTGATGGCTGAATTTCGTGGAGGCTGCTGTGGTACTGCGCGGGCAGAACTCCGATGAAGATGATGGCGGTGCGGTGGCGGCTCGTGGCGGCGGCGGCGGCGACCGGAACTGATAGGGGAGGAGTCACACCTCCAGAGGCAACCTTCACAGCTGCAAGGGGGGAGAGAGGGGCGCACCAAGCTGGAGCTCCAACAATTTCTTTGATTCCAAATGGCATTAATTCAAGTAAAATGGAAAATACAAGTTTAAATAGGTTACATCTCACATCCATCCACAACCATTGTATCTAGGGGATGGGAATGAAGGGCTGGGATGGCATGTGACACACACACAAAAATTAATTAAAAAACTAAGGGGAGGGGGGCGGCCCTTGGACTAGGTGTAGAAGGTTGAATGGTAGGTGGGAGGTAGGTAGCCTCCTTGGACTTTTTAAGCCATTTGTCCCCCATGTGTTCTTTTACCATTCAAACTTCTAGATGCCTCCATGTGGCATGTTGACCGACCCCACGTGGGACCCAAGGCTGAGGTGGCCCAATGGGATGGGGCCTGGGGGGCCCGTGGGGCCCACGGGGTCCGAATTACACATAAGACCCTATTACAATCAAAATGGCAAACCGAATGCAACAAAATAAACGCAAATTAAACACACATAAAGTCTAACTAAATATAATAAATGGGGAGGCTCAAGGCGGAGTCTCCAGGCTGTCTCCGAGCCAGATGGACGCTGAGGTGGCTCGAGTCGTGCTCCGTGTGCGGTACCGGTGGCTCGGCGTGTCGCGCCGCTCAACTGCTCGGGTGTCCGCACCAAGTTTGAGTCGGAGTTCGCTCCCGTCCAGCGACCGGGGACCATCCATCAGCGTGGGTCCGACTCTAGGACCACACCTAGTTCCTATAGCCGATTTTCGGTGGTACGTCCTCCGGAACCCCCTCGCCAGGACCCCGCTACCCTCGGGCCTTGCCCTCTCCCTCCACGGGAACCTCTCCCTCACCCACAGGCACCAATCCCCACCCCACACCCCCAGCAACCCACATTGCGTGCCCGACCCCAGCTCCCACCACCCCTTGCCCGTCGAGAAGACAAGGGAAAGGGGCCGATGACCGGTGGAACCTCTTCTAGCACGGGGCCACGTGACCAGTGCTATAGGTGTGGTGGAATTGGCCACTTTGCGGCCAAATGTCCCACTCGGAAATCATTGGCTATCTCGGACACTCCAGTCCGCGACACCACACCGGAGCTAGTAACGGTCCACTATGAGGCGAGTCCCGAACTCGAGAAGGAGTTCTTTGATGAGCTTTTAGAAGAGCCTGCTACTCAGTCCCAGGGTGATGTGCACTTGGGTGTGATCCTCCCAAACCTCTGAATCCCCATTTAGAAGTCAATAGGTTCATGTTAGATGTCTAAGAGTCCCAACTTTGGGTTACATTGTTTATTTGGTGTCTAGGTTTGTCTAAGGTCATGTGTGTGTCTGTTTGTTTCTACAGTTTATTTTCTTTCATGCATATGGTTTGCATTAAGTCGTGTCCCAGTAAAAGGCCAGCCATGCACGTATAAGGAGTTAGCTGATGCATGCTATATGCCCGTGAGTTCAAAAGGGAGAGTACGTCAAGATCAGGGTCATACCTGAACGGTTTCCTCTTGGGGGGCCGTAAAGCAACTTTAGGTCCGGGATACCCGCCCCTTCCGGGTCAAGAAACAAGTGGGTTCGAATGCGTAGGTTATTGAACTGCCAGGCGACTATGGTGTCAGTTTGACGTTCAATGTTTCTGATCTGGTAGCATATCGAAACCCGCGGTGATCCCTAGTGAGTTTCGGGCTTTCTCCTCCTGTTGTGAGTGACACACCACCCGAGAGTCCACCTCTTCCAGCCCCAACGCACACATATAGATTATATATTGGATGAGCAGGTGATCACCACCAGGAACGGAGCCTACCAACACTTCATAGTGCGTTGGCGAGGATGACCCATGATGAACAACGCCTTGATCACATGCGGAGAGCTCAAGCCTCGGGACCCTTACTCGACGGGGTCGAGTTCCTCCCACCCGGGGAGAATTGGTGCGGACACACGCCACTATACACGCCAGTGGATGAGGACATGGCGAGACCCGGATAGCTCGAGGAGGACGTGGACGCATCGGCCGAGCCTTCACCTTTATTTCACAATTGTTTGGCCTTGCTAGCTCTATTTGGAGCTTATGGATGATTAATGAGTTGTAATAAGGCTAATGGGCCTACGGTCATGTAATGGGCTAGAATAGTATTGGGCTTGACTATTAGGCCTATGGTCTTATAATGGGCTAGAATAGTATTGGGCTTGACTAATGGGCCTTTAAATGGGCCAAGCCCATGGGCTAGGTATGAATGGGTCAAATGGGTTAACCAATGTGAATGGGCCACAGTGTGAAAAGGTCCATGAGTCTAGTGGCTATGTGTGAAAAGGGGTTCATGTGAACAAGGCCAAGGGCTAGGTGTGCTAAGGTGTGAATGAGATCAAAGGTTGGAGGCTGGTGGCTAGTGGAAGGGGGCGCCCCCCCCCCCTTGGTCAAGGTTAGGCAGCCACCCTCCCACCTTGTCTCCCCTCCCCTTTGAATTTCAAAGGTAGGTAAGTCTATGTCCCCTTGTCCCCCTCTCTCCCCCTCTCATTGTCAAAGGGGCGCAGCCCCCTCTCCCACCCCTTGATCCCACGAATGTATCACCCCCTACCCCTTGCCTATTCCTATATAAACTTGTGTATAGTGTTAGGGAAGAAGTTAATGAAATATTTGTGAGAGAAATTTGCGTTAAGAGAGTGATTCTCTTCTTTTCCCCTTGGGTGTGATGCACTGCCAAATCCTGTGATGGGATTTACCTTGGGCTTGTGACTTGCCCCTCTATCCTCCCCATTCCCTTTGCATCTAGCTCCATCAAAATTCTCAGAGAAGCTTCCACGAGTCAGGAAAATTTCAGAGGTGGTTTCGCTTCGATCGGAGTTCTGGATCGCCGAAGACAATTCATCTTGTGACGGCGCGCAGATCTGCCCGAGCTTGCTATCCAGATATGGAGTTTCCTGATCCCGAAATTCTCCAGATCGCCTCACAAGTCTTCTGGATCTGATTTCCATAGTGATTGAAGGATTTTCAGTCCTCTTCACACTGCCGCCAATCTTGTCTCGATTCGAGATCTGTGCTGATCGTGGCAATAATTCTCGTGGGATCGCGCAAGCTGATCTGTGCAGACCTGACTCAGCACTAGAGCCGACTTCCCGAAGCTGCCCTGCCTCCTCCCTTGAAGATCTGTGAAAGCTCTTCAGTCTGTGTCTTTCTATAGACGTCACCGACGAGCTCCCACAAACGGCGCCTCGTTCCGACATCGGCAACCAATTTTCCCATAATTATTTGTCTTCCTGTGCAGCTCTGAGTGCACAAAACCAGAATCTGAGAAGAGTTGCTTCTATGCCCAGATCTGATCGCGCCCTTCGGAGAAGACGATCTCCGTCCTGTCGTCGATGTTCTCCAACAAACGGAACTCCGATCGGGCATCGGATCTTGGCGAACCGGCGTTCGCAAGTTCGCTGCGCCGGGTGACCAGCGCGGGCAGAACCAACTCGGCTTCCAATCGGCTTACCCGATCGGCTCCAACTCGCTTCCCTCGCCTCCTGCGAGTGCGGCCCGTCAACCCAGACTTCAGCAACCCCAAAATTGATGTTTGTAGCCCGTTACCTCCTTACGTGGAGTGGGCATCAGATTCTGAAATTGTAAATTTTAACAATTGTGAGTATTGGGGTTGTTTGGATTCGGCCGGGAATTCTTCCCCACGCCTAGTCGTGGAGGTACGTGCTCGTTCCTCTCTCACATTGTTGGTTTAGTATATTGTCATATATGCTACGTTTGTGAGATTAGGGCCGTTAGCTAGTTTCAATTACCGCGATTGTGTGTGAGTGAGAGCCGTTCCTTAGCTCCAGTCGAGCACCGAGCTCGGACTACACCACCCTAGGCGACAGTGGTTCCTTAACCGCTGCGATCCCCACGTTTCCCTCGCAAGGGACGATCGTCGGGCTACCTAGTGTTGCTGTTGAGAGACGTCTCCACCCAGAGAACGCCATGGTGGTCAGCCGCCCAGCTTGCCTTTAACGTGCTAGTGCTGGCCGCAATGCAAGTCTGTCGTACGTCTTAGCCCGGTCGCGTCATCCGTCCCGCATCACTGACACAATTTGCACCGACCTTGACTTTTGCATGTGCACCGACCTTGGTGTGGTTGCAGACACACATATGCATAAACCTTACCGAATCAAGAGGAATGGTGGGGAAGTCGGTGCAATGGAATTACATCGACGCCAGTGAAGGAAAGGGTGATAACCAGGTCGAAGCAGGGGCGGAGGGGAAGTCGGTGTAAGGTGAAGGTGAGAGGCGAGGAGGGTGATTCGGTGGCGTCGAGGCTGTAAAAGGGGAGCGAAGCGATTCGGTAGCATCGCCACTGACACATGGCAAGTGGAGGATGAAATCGTGGCATCACCACGATTCAAGGTAATCGAGCGGCGAGTCAGTGCAGCAGCGAGGGGGGAACAGGATGCGAGTCGGTTGCGTCGCCACCGATTCATCACAAGCGGGCAGCGAATCGGTGGTGTCACCACTGACTCATCAAAGAGAGGGAGGGAGTCGGTGGCGTTATCACCGACTCACACAGAGCTTCGCTGGATGGGTTCTCCAGAGAGGAATTCAACTCAATGGGTCCCTGGAGTCATCTGAAGCAGTATTTGATCAAATTTTTTTCGAGTGTTTTCAAAGTTTGGATTAAGTTGCATTAAATTTTCTTATATTCATTTGTATATTTGTTCTGCAGTTTTAGAGGCTGTGCGACGTTCATACTCTAGCACTGTTAGCCGGTTTATGAATTCATCGACAGAGCCCCTGTCATGGGTCAATAGCAAACATTTGAATCATGAAAACTCTAAAAACAATCGGGCAGCATTTCCCCAGTACAGGAAATGCTCCTCTAATCGAGCGGATCAACACATGGGGAAACCGGTGTTAAACCATAAACCAGTGAGAAGCCCCAGATGGGACTGTCTCAGAGCCCAAGATCAGCACATTGTGAATCCTGATGGCCAGCCTACTAAGGATTCGTGATGATCCCGGGGAAACTGGAGTTATAATGGGTCAGAATGTAGCCAAGTAAATGGCATTTTATGTCTTACCTTGTGCAAGGGACTTCCAGGGGAACATATCGTGATTCCTGGAACCCATGGTGAGTAGAGGACGGTGGCATAAGAATCACAAGCAAAGCTGTTCCCCTCCCCGGTGGCTGATTCGCTGAGCATTAAGATCGACGAGAAACACTTCTCATCATGTTCCAAGGCACATAGATGGGAATCGTTGAAACATGCAGGCCTCCCACCCCTTTTTGAGTTTGGATGGGCAGTCCCAGCCCATGGAACCGGGCTAGTGCCTGACTTGGGGGCAATTGGGGGAAGCTCAGTGAACGGAAGAAAACAAAATCCCCAATGACACTCTGTCGAACACCCCAAGGGTGGGATATTATCACCCTCCGAAATGAACCATAATAAAACTGAGGTAGATGTGGGATTAAATGACGCCCCTACAACTCATCAGGAGGAGTGAAAGGGTGTCTAGCAGTTTCCCTTTGTTCGTCTGCTATTGAATGCGACGCATAGATTCAGTTCAATCACACACATTAGAAACATCCTCGGTGAAAACACAGAGCCCCGGGGAGGGGGGTTTGATGTCGCCCTCGTTGGGCATGGCCATAGGCCATTACGATGAAATCATCACGGTCCCTCCGCTGAGCAATCCTAGGATTCGCTGTGGCTGTAGCCCTAAAGGGGCCTCCTCACGCTCGGGGGAGAGGCTGAGAGGAATCAAAAGAAAGAGCAAAGAGAGAAACAATAGAACGATGGATGATGCACGCACAACAGACCAAGGAGCAGAAGCCTTCTTATTCTTCTCTGCAATCGCAGAGGGGACAGAAATACATGAATATAGATTTTTCAAGAAAATAACGAAAGGAGAATACGAAAGGCCATTCCTCGGAACAGACCCACCTCCTTCCACTCTTTCTCTCCTCCTTCTCTCCTTTATCGCCTCTGGGAGTGAGAGCTCTCTTCGTATACCTTTTGCCCGCTCTGGGGGGATGCTCTCTATTTTTCTTTTTTATGCTGGGTGCGTCCACCTCCGTCTCCATTTTTCTTCTCGGTTCCTCTTTTCGTCGAGGGCAAATGCCCCTTTTATAGACAGAACAGAGCATCGCCCAGGGGATGGGACGGGTTGCTCTGCATCGACTCACTGCCCACCAGCGCCCAAAGCGCCATCGATTCGCCTGGAAGCACCGTCGATTCGCTGCTCTGCCAAGGCTTGAGGACGCCGCCGACTTACCTGTTGTGTCTCTGTGTTTTGATGATAGCAAACACCATGAGTCAATATGTGTTTGCTGTTTGTTGCATGATTCAATATGTGTTTTACTGCATTCTTCTTGTGTATTTGGTCATGCCTTTACTCATTGCATATAGGTCAGTGCATGCATTGTTACATGCATTAGTCGTCTAGAGCCAAAGTCCGTGCACACTTGCTTGGACTTAGAATATGCATGCTAGGCTTAAGGGATATTGGCTCGGTGCATTCCTTGCATCTTGCACATTCTGTTCGCTCATAGAAGGTCGGTGCATATTGACTACTCTGCTTACTTACCTCGGTGCATGTTGCTTCTAAGGTTTGAGCATGCACGTTTGAAGTCGGTACAGCTATCGCTCATGCATAAAACACGGTCGGTGCAGTTTTTCATCTTATGTACAATCCCGGTAGGTGCAATCTTTGCACCTAGATTGTAAAGGTCGATGCACTTCACTGAAGCATGCATATCCCATGTCGGTGCATACGTTGCCCGGGTACATAAGGTCGGTGCAAATTATATTCTGCACGCACCAAGTCGGTGCATTCTTTGCCCGCACACACATAAGGTCGGTGCAATCTTTATATCAGGCTGCATGAGGTCGGTGCAATCCTTGTTATGCACTATGTAAGCCTGTGCATGATCTGCATTTTGCACGACAAGCTCCGTGCACCTCAGTGTAGCAATGCTGCTAAGGTTCGTGCAACATATCTTCCTCTATGTGATACATGGTCTGTGCATATATGGTCTCACGTTGCATTTGTTCTTTACATAGTCCATGCATGTCTTTGCTGTTTGATTTGTGCATATGTGCATATAGACTTATATGGTCTATGCTTAGATTCATATACGCACTATGAAGTCAGTGCATCCTTCATACTTAACTGAAAATCATTTATGTAAAATGACTCTCATATCAGTAGGTCAATACATAGTGGCTATTAATTCATGACTACGATATGTTTGACAAAATGCCTCTATTGTGTTTGATAGGGACTTAAGCGTATCTCATCTCCTGCTCGTGATAAGTAAGTGAGGTACGTGGTCCAAGGTTCCACTGAGCTCGTGTGTGACATCAGAACCAATTATTGGGGGACGTGATCCAAGGCATACCGGTCCAAAAAGAAGCTGACACGTGGTTCATCTCTCCATCTGCACCTGACGCACGGCTTCTCTGGGAATGGCGGGAACAAGCTCTCCACACGCCTGAAGCGAGAGGTTGTGGGACCCAAGTCTAAAGCTCCATAAGAAGGCCCCTCCTGCGATAAAAAAAAGGCGATAGAGATGACGAGAAAATAGAAAAAGGCATCAGAAGAATTCTAAGAGAAAGAAAGAAAGAGAGAGCAGAGCTAAGAGAAGTGAGTTTGTGAGAAAGAGAAAGAAGAGGAAAAAGATGGTAGAATCTGAGCAGCTGAGAAAAAGAAGAGTGAGCCAAAGTCTGATAAGAAGAAGAAGAAGAAGAAGAAGAAGAAAGATAGTTAGTGAGTGAAGAAGAAACTGAGAGCCAGAGTGAGAGAGAAGAAAATCGTGAGAAGGAGAAAGAGTGTGCAGCCAGTGCATCCTGAAGATTTGATCATGAATTGACTCGTGGATCAAATCCACAATCATTGTGCTCCTTGGAACTATATATGTTTTTGTTTCTCTTGTTTTATTTTTTGTTTGTTCTTTTCATATTCTCAGTATTTTTCTATTTCCCTTGTTTGGGATCGGGGTTCCTCCTGTGGTCTCAGGAGAAGGGAGATTAGTTCTCCGGTTTGCTAGTGACTGTGTGTCACTAGTGGTTACCCTCCGGGATAGAGGAAGAGAAGAGAGTGCTCCTCTGTTCAAGCTGTTAGGCAGTGTTTGTAGGCAAGCTGTGAGGCCCAGTGGTTTCAAGCTATTTGGCAGCGGAATCCACACTCAGGTTTGAGTGTGGGGTGGATGTAGGTCTTAAGGACCGAACCACCTAAAAATCTACAGTGCAGTGGTTTGATTGTGGTTTGCTCCTCCATATCTTCTACCCCCCTTCTCAGGTCTCTTGTGCGTTCATAACTGGAAGCCTCCTTGTGTGTTTTCAGCTTGGAGTTGTTGACGAGGTTAAGTGTTTGTCAGAGTGCTTACTAGAATCTTGTGCTTCTTACTGCTTCTCATGGGTAGAGTTCTCTGAGCAAATTTCTGTAATTTGTGTCTTGCAATGATCTCTTTGTTGACTAATAGGATTTCTTATATAGACTCACTGAGTTCCTCTTGAGTCTATTATGGTGATTACTGCTTCTTTATGCTCATGTGCATGTCTAGCTAGATTGATCTATCTGATCTTATCACCGCTAGAGTCCTGATTCGAGGGAAAAGTTTTATTCCACAAAAGTTTTTAATAGGAGATTCATTCACCCCCCCTCTGAATCCGCACCTTGCACCTCAACATTACCTTAAAAGAATGCCACTGATTCATTTCAAAAGAAATGCCACCGATTCACATTTGAAGTGATGCCACCGATTCACTCTAACAAAAATGATGCCATCGATTCATTCTGAAAAAAGTGGAGCAATTCACTTTCTTTAAAGAAAGTGCCACCGACTCACTACAAAAAGTGTGGCATTTCACTTTTTTCACTTTTTTATTCTTTTCTTTAAAAGGGGGTGCCGACTCATCCCATGGCATTTTTGTAATTTTTGTAATTTTGCCTCGAAAGTGGCCCCGTCAGAAGCCTGACGTCCGACGCAACCTTGGATTTGATGCAATGACCTCATAGTATAGATTTCATCATTTTCGGGCCCCCATTTGCAGTTTCCGGTGATTCCGACGTGTACCGAGCCCGTGCAGATTTTCTCAGGTTTTATCATGATTTGGCCATCGGCACAGTGGTTTGTGTGACCAACTCAACTTCGCAGATATGTGGGATATCCTTATCAAGTGGACTACCCCTAGAAGTATTTTCTTCTTGGCTGGGCGTCCTTTCGGCCACTTACGGATCTTTCCTGTGCGATGTGTACCCGAATAGGGTAACCCGGGTTTTCCTCTGATTTAGCATTCGGCTCAGCGATTTGTGCTGCCAACTTCATTTTGTGGATGCAGGGAATATCTTCATCGAGAGAGCCACTCGTCGAAGCATTTCTGCCCTGACCGGATGGCTTTTTGACTAATTACGGACTTTCCCGACACTCCGCGTGTGATAATTGGATTCCCCGGGTCTTCCGTTGACATCACCTTCGGCACCGCAAATTATGCCCTCAGGCCTGCTTTACGCCTGTAGGAAGCGTCTTCATTGAGTGGGAAACCACTTCAGATGTTCTCACACCCATGGGATAATTTTTCGGCCACCTATGGACCACTTCGGCATTCTGCGTGTCTTGATCGGATCTCTCGAGTTTTCCGGTGATTGAGCCTTCGGCTCCCCATTTTGGAGTGTAGGGGCACTCGGCCAGCGTTTATGACCTGCAAAAGTAAAGTTGAAGAAAAATTAGAAATATTTTCAGTGTCAACAAATGCCCCCCACCCGCGGGTGTCGCGAGTGAGAGACGAAAGAGCGGGACCTGCGGGTGTAGCCCATAGCCCATTAAGAAGGATATTTTTCATCTTTCATTTATTATTTTTATATTATTCTTATTTTATTATTTTTTATTATTGTCATCATTTTTTATTCATTTCATCATCATTTTTTTTTATCATTTTTATTCTATTTATTTCTCTATCATCATTATTTTTATTCCCATGCAAACATGCATGCACTCATCATCAACAGGCATACATATATAGTATAGTTCCCCTCTATCATGGATAGGATAAGGATAGTGCCCAAGATTTGCGGACGGAGTGTGGCTCATGAAGCACAACTAAGGGAGACATGCATACGTGAGGAGGAAACCGCGTAGAGCATATGCATAGCGTAAGCCACGATCCACACCCAAGACTATTCCTCCATAGAGTGAAAGTGTAATTATATGGGCAGCGAGCCTTAAACATAGGGACATGCAGATGTTCTAAGTAACACTAGAGGATTACTTTATCGCCTACACATGTATTTGGGGTTCTCGACTAGTAGCTTCGCACATCCTCCTTTTTTATTCTTGATTCGAGATTTCATTGTTCGGCGCGAGTCTCCTCATGTGTCTCAATGGGGATTCCCAGCTACTAAGATTCATTACTTTATTCGCAGTGTTATTATGGACTTCACCGTTCGGTGCGAGTCTCCTCATGTGTCTCAATGGGGATTTCCGGCTACTAAGATTCATTCTTTTATTCATAGTGTTATTATGAACTTCACCGTTCAGCGCGAGTCTCCTCATATGTCTCAATGGGGATTCCCGGCTACTAGGGTTCATCCTTTTATTCATAGTGCTATAATGGACTTCACCGTTCGGCGCGAGTCTCCTCTTGTATCTCAATGGGGATTCCCAGCTACTAGGATTCATACTATTATTCACATATATTTTTTTTCTCTCTTTTTTTAAAGGGGGTAAGCAACTTTTTCCCTCACGATTACCCTTCATGTGAGTGTAGAGATTTAAGGCTCCATGAAGTGTTAAGAAGAATTTATGACGTCCCTATGGCTAGGGGCCACTGCCCATATTGTGTGCAAGGTGTGATAGTTTCGTCTAGGGTGTTTCATGCGAGTTGTGCTAGCAACATAGCTACGACTCTTCCCCTCGCCGTATGCACTCGCTGAGAATTGACTTCTTCCATCTCTTAGTGTATGCTGTGACGCACGCAGACGTAGAATCTGGGCAGTGTTATTTAGCAAGGAAGCATGCAGTCTTAGAAGTTTGAAGGAAGTGTATTAAAACTGTACTACAGGCAGACATGCATGCGAAACAAGTAAGCAAGCAAACCATGTTATACTAATTTGTTTTCTATTTTTTTATCTTTTGTTTTCTCTTTCTCTTTCTCTTTCTCTTTCTTTTTTTTCTTTCTCTTCCTTTCTTTCTTTTCTTTTCTTTCTATTTCTCTCTTTCTTTTTTCCATCTTTTTTCTTCTTTTCTTCTTTTTCTTTCTCCTTTTTTTTATATGGGGCTTAATAGGCACACCCGAAGGTCGACATTTTGAGAGGTAAGTGGCTGATGTCGCGACAATAGAGAGAAGGTGTCATATGTTGTTGGGAATCCCCAGAGGGATCAAGGGTTGGTATTGTTGTGTCTCCTCTGAATTGGTGCTATCCTTGTTTTGTTTTAATGATTGGCAACAATGGTTTGACCATTGGCAATAGTGGTTTAACCTCATCAGATTGAATGCACAGTCATTTCTTCGAACAAGTTTTGCATTGGCACATGGTCCGTGCATATATTGGTCGGTGCAGATTTAGTCTGCACATGACCAAAGTCAGTACATGCAGTCCTTTGCACATGTCAGGTCGATGTGTTTTTGCTTTTTAGCACATTTGAAGTCCGTGCACTTCATTGTTCAGGTCGGTGCTATTTTGTGTCTCAGTGCATGTGATGCGTCTCAGCTTGCGTCTCATGCTATGTCTAAGGACAGTGCAATGTTTTGTCTGAGGACGTTGCACTGCGTCTCATCCTACGTCTCAATGCATGCCTACGTCTCATGATTCGTCTAGAACATATATTAAGGTTGGTGCAGGTTGTGTCTAAAGCAGACACACAGCCGGTGAATGTCTACGTCTAAGGTCTGTGAGGTTTGTGCATATCTTGCGTCTTATCTTGCGTCTCACATAGCCTAGTCGGTGCATGTCTAAGTCATTGCATCTGCGTCTTATGCATTTGTGTCTTAGCATAACCTCGGTGCGTAGTTTGCCTCTCACATTGCGTCTCATGAATATACTAGGGTTTGTGCACACTAGCAAGACTGTGCATATCCCTTTAGCTAACGCATATAAGGTCGGTGCATTTCGACGCAAGGATCGGGGCATGTCTCATACATTATCTGTGCACGTTTGCCTTATGCCATACAAGGTCCATGCAACATTTAGGTCCATGCATATAGAAACTCGGTGCAATACACTGTTGCTGCATCTGAAGGTCCGTGCATATAGAAAGTCGGTGCAATACACTGTGCATGTTCGTATATGTCTGTCAGCATATGAACTCGGTGCAAGTCACTGTAGATCTCGGTGCATGGCTAAAGCCTATTCAGTCGGTGCATGTTTTTGTCTTAGACATATTATAGACGATGCAAACTTTGCACTGAGCTCTTTTCTATCCTAGGTCTGTGCACATGTCTGTTTATGCATTTCACGGTCAGTGCACATCTGGTTTAATTAAGCTGTCTGTGCAAGGTCTTCTCTTCCACGTGATGAACTCTAATTTTTTGCAAGTGATCCTAAACGATACTCTGTCTTTTGCAGGAAACAATCAGGTTTACAGAAGAGGCACGTGACCTCCGAAAAGGTAGAAGGCTGGCTCATGGATAAAGGGTGAAAAGATTGGCACGTGATTCGAGAAAAGGAAGCTTCTATTCCCTAGCATGTGGACAAATGGAATTTCAGTAGGGTTCTATTGCTTGTTCCATACGAAGCCCCTATTCCTATATAAATCTATATTACCCTTCGAAGAAAGCGGCTGGTGGCTGTGCTGAACAGAATTGAGAGAAAAGAAAAAGGAGTGCCGCTAGAGAGAAGAAGAGAAGAGAAGCACGAGAGAAGAAGAGAAGAGGAGAGCCCAGAAGGAGAAGAGAGAGAGCAAGAAAGAGAGTGAGAAGGAGAAGAAGTGTGAGCTGCAGTCTCCTTCTAACCTCTGGATCAAATCCAGGGTCAGCTTGCTCTATCTTAAGAGCTACATTGTTTTCTTTTATCGGTGTGTTTTTACGTTTCTTCAGTTTTTCTTTTTGAAACCTTCAAAAGCTATGACTCAGCAGAGCTAAGCTGTATTGCTCAGCAGGCGAGGGTGTTCCTCGGACAGCAAGCTGTGAGGCTCAGCGGTTGTAGGGATTTCTATCCCCAAAGCTGTGGATCAGCGGTATTCAAGCTGTGTGGCAGTAGGAAGCCTTACTCAGTTGAGTAAGGGGTGGACGTAGATCTCTGGACAGAGATCGAACCACCTTAAAAATATTTGTCTCCTGTGTGATTGCTTGTGCCTGTTCTCCTCGGTAGATGAATGCTTAGGCTCGCATAAATGGTTTAGCATGGTTTGATTAGTTAATCGTTCATCTGCTGTTATCTTCTGATTGGTTTCATCTTGTGTTCTTAATCGAGTTTCTACTACTGGTTGATTTCACTTGCTCTTGGATCATCCTTCTTCTGAATCTGTGGGTGAGTCCATTGCAATTCAGTCTATTTCCGCACTGGTTATTTTTAACTGCCGTTGTTGCCTTTTATTTGGGGTTGGATCTATTCACCCCCCCTCTACATCCGTTCATCACACCCTTCACTTGGTATCAGAGCCAACCTCTCCCATAGGGCCTTACATCCCGGAGAGTTTAGAATGGATGTTAGAGGGTTAACTGCTGAGGGTCAGTCCACTTGTCACACCCCGAGCCTTTATTACAGCGGAAGACTCGCTCGAGGAACGTGAACAGCCGGCATGGTAAGCCTCTTGCAAGCAAGAACGATCAGAATGCAAGGCAATCACACATAAGAATGTAATCGCACAATATTTATTCAACTTCAACTTTCATTAATAATCAAATCCAATATTCGAATACAACCACTAATTCAACTTCCATCATGCTAGACTTAAGAAATTAGAAATTACATAGACTCGATCTAAACAATGTAAACTTCCTAAGTCTTCGCTCATTCTTTATTCACACTTGGATCCGCTACTTGAACATTCCGAATCCAAACCCGACTCACTTCTATTTTCTGAAAAAGAGTGGAAATAGGTAATGAGCACACTTGCCCAGTAGGTATCTTCGTATAAACATGAAGGCATTATTAAAGTAATTAACGTTTTTGCTCTAGAGGAATAAGGTAAAATCATGTGAATGCGATCAATCATGCGATTAGACCAAAGTATGTAAGATAGAATGAGAGCAAGTATGAACTAGCAAGAATGTTATAAGAACATGATATGGCCTTTCATGAACAAGAATGTAACGAGAATGTACTAGCAAGCCACATAATCATCACTCCAGTATCTTTTACTTATGAGCAAGTACTTCGTGAATTTCTGTGGAATATCAGGAATGTCATGTATAAGTATCAATCATGCTGTATCGTGTTGTGGATTTTCACTTATTTATAAAGAAAGTACTCCCAGCGCAATGCGACGCCAGTAGCATCATGCCCTATGGTTTATAATAGTATGTTTTCGACAATCAGTCGAGGGGACTAGCATAGAGCCCTTGAACACAATTAGTGCTCGATCGCATCTTCAAGTATAAATCAAGCTTTTTCCCCGCATGTAACAATAAAGTATGGCCAAGAATGTATAATTCCAACAAACTCTTGATAACAATAATTCAATGAATGAATGCTTTAATAAGAATCATGAGAAATCAAGAATGACTTATACTATGTTATGCTTATGGAATTAAATCGGCAGCATAACGATACGTTCTTTATTTTACATTCATTATATTAGGTTTCTTAATCAATATGATAAGTTCTAGATCATCAAGAGTCAATCTAGAAACTTTGGAATATCAACCCTTGGTCAAACCTCGGGTTAAAATACTCAAGCAGTGTGACGGTCGTGTACTGGGCCGTTACATGATGTGATGCTCCAGTATTGGGCCGTTAGATGATCCTGACGGTCCAGTATAGATCTGTTACATTGTCAGAATCAGAAAACATCGATAGTGCTTTCTAATCAATTGGGTTTTAATGGTACAAGTAACTCGGCGTCCTAGTGGGAATCCTAGGCTCGCAGAGAATTACGGAGGCCTTGAAATAAGATTTCTTAGTCCATTGGAAGAAATATCTAATAGAGAGGTCCTCATGTTCAAGAATAATGTTCCTATAGTACAAAGTGTAAACTAATAGACAACATACCGGAATATGTGCCATGTACTTAAAGAAATGACTCTATTGATAGAGAGATGTGTAACAATAGGAAATCATGATAAAACTCTGTCAATACATCTTTGGAAAATCATGATTTAGATACAAAACTATAGAATTTTGGCACATGAAATTAACATAACTTAAAATAATTTAAGATACCTAAATTATGCAATTTCTATCATGAATCAGTAAATAATCTTAAAGATTTGAAATCAGGTCAAGACTTAGATAACTAAGCACACTTATAAGTTAACTTGACTGATTTTCAATTCTGTCTACGATCACACTGACGGTCGAGGATGGGGGCGTCACAGTGATTGTGACGGTCTATCGAGGGGCCGTTACAGTAGTGTAATGCTCCATCTATGGTCCGTCAGAGACAACATAGTAATCTAAATACAACAGAGAGTGTGACAGCTTATCGTAAGGCCGTTACAGTAATGTGACGGCCTAAGTCTGATGCGTCAGAGTCTCTGCTGATAGTACAAAGAATTTAAAAGACTATGATTTGAAAACATGTCATGTTTTTTTTAAAAAAGATCTTACTATCCTAGTCATGATAAATGAAGTAAGAGTCTGTCTAGATGCATAGGTTGCAGTGAATTAGCAAGATCATATCTTTTGTCTTTGATTAAGGCTAAGGATAATTATGCATGCATGACCCTACTAAAACATGAAATTCATAGTCTATAATGCACGAAATCAAGTACAATCAGAGGGCTTTTATCCCTAACAAGATGTTTTTGCCAATCATGAGATAACCTACTTCTTAACTAGGCTTTAAGCTTCTAATTTGAATCTAAAAATCGAGCCCTAGCTCTCCTTTCCCAGCGATTTTCCAGGAACGTCCTGCTGCTCTATCTCTCCAACCTCTTGTCCTAAAGATATAAAATTTTGAGGGTAAGAATATGAAACTAAGGTGATAAAAAAATTCTAAAGGATTGAATTCTAAATACCTCGTTTAGACGTCCTAATCTCTTGATCTTCAAGGGTCCTTTGCTCTGAATCTTGAGTTACTATGGTCGAACTAGCAACTTTGGAAGCTTCAATCTCCTTGGTTGGTTGATCTCCTAGCACGAAATTTGGAGAACTATTAGTCTAAAGTATACTAAACAAAATCTTCTAAAGAACTTACCCGAAATTCTATCTCCTTACCTTGATTCTTTACGAGCCAAAAGTAAGGGTCGCTCAGTTCAGAACTAGGTCCTATTTATAGGGTTTTGAAGATTAGATCGATTCTAGAGTCCTTAATTTGCTAGAACCTAATCCCTAAGAGTCCTTAGTAATGTTATAAACTCTCCAAGTCGATCTCTTGTAGATAAGATCCCAAAGTTCTAATCTTTTTGCTCGTTCTTTCTTTCATGGAACTGACAGAATGTAACGCATCAAGACTGGTGCGTTACATGGCTGTGGCGGTCACACGATAGACCGCTACATCCAACGTGCACAGAGTTCAACATCAATCAAACTCTTTTGTTAATTATCCATATTATTATCCATAAAAATGGTATTTATCCTTAAAATACGTAAATAGGCTAAATAACCTTCTAGAATATGGGCCAAACTTAATGGGCTTGGTCCTTAAACCTTTTGGATTTTATTTAAATAGGCTAGGTTAATTATTTAACATAATTGAGCCTTATAATGACGTATTAATCCAATAATCCTTTTATTAATCTATTTAGCCCTTATAAATTCCAGAAAGTTCTATAAATAACTCAGAAATTATTACATAAATTCTGGGGCACTACACCAGTAAGCCCCCTTTCTTCGATGGGTCTAATTACTCTTACTGGAAGAATCGCATGGAGGTATTCCTTCGGGCTAAGGACTATGAGATTTGGAAGGTAGTTAGTATTAGTCTTTTCGAGTTACCCCCATCGGTATAGGAAGCTGAGTATCTCATTGCCCGAGGTTGAGTCAACCAATTGGTCGATGCTCGGTAATGGATAGCAGTCCTTAGGGGTGGCCTTATTCAGGTCGGTGAAATCCACGCACATCTGCCACTTGCCTGAAGCTTTCGGTACTAGGACAACGTTGGCTAGCCACGTCGGGTACAGGACCAGTCTAAAAAGACCAGTCTCATGTCCCTTGGTGACCTGCGGCTTGATGATTGCCTGCTTCTCTGGTGCATGCTTCCTTCTGCGTTGCTGTACGGGTCTCATGGCGGGGTCGAGGTTGAGCTTATGCATCACGATCTCTTCTGGTATCCCAGGGAGTTGATCATCGGACCAAGCAAAGACTCGGATGTACTTAGAAAGGAATTTCTTATGTTGCTACTGAACCTTGGGCGGTAGGTCGGCTCCGATCCTTACTCCTAGGGCTGGGTCGTCATTTAGGAAAACCGTCAGTAACTCGCCACCAGGTTCGGTGGTTGTGGTTTTATCCTCGACTCCCCGGGGGCCCTTATCCTTCCCGTCCGGCCTTGTGGCTTCTACCGAGATATTGTAGCACCTTCTAGCCGTGGCCTGGTTACCTCGGATTTCCCCCAACCCATTTTTAGTGGGGAACTTCATTTTCTGGTGATAGGTAGACGGTACTGCCTTTATTCGGCTGAGGATTCCCCGACCGAAGATGGCGTTGTACGCTATCATGCCTTTGATCACTATGAAGTCCACCATAACCGTAACGGTTCTGGGTGGGGTGCCGAGGGTAACCGGCAGGCTTAGGGCTCCCTCGGGATAGGTGGCCAGGTCATTAAACCCGCAGAGGGGGGTTCGGACCGGGCGGAGCTTGGATGGATCCTCCCCCATCTTAAGGAAACAGTCATAAGACAATACATCAGGGGCACTCCCATTGTCAACTAGAATCCTATCTATGTTACAATAGTTTATCATAGCCGAGATCACGAGGGCGTCGTCATGCGGGGTGCTCAGCCCTTCCAGGTCTTGGTCGGAGAAGACTATGACCTGGGGCTCACTCGGCGGGGCCTTGGGAGGCTCTATGGCTCGGCTCACCCGCTCAGCATGACGCTTCCTTCCTCGACTGCTGTCGCCTCCTGATGCCGTCCCTCCGAAGATGACGTTGATGTGGACACCTCGGGGGGCGTTGTCGATCTCCTCCGTGGCGCCTCGGTCTTCTTTACGCTCGGATGTGAACCGAGCTAGGTGTCCCTGATGGATGAGGCGCTCGATCTCATCCTAGAGCTGGTGGCAGTCATCGGTGTGGTGCCCGTGGTCGCTGTGGAACAAGCAATGCTTGTCACGATTACGGTTCTTCGACCTTATCGGCTCAGGCTGGCGGAGAAGTCCCGAGTCTTTGATGTCTTCATAGATATCATAGACCGGTGCGGCTAGTGGGGTGTATCGCTCGTACTTCCGCTTGCGTTCCCCATCACGGTCTCACTTTTTTCCCGAACCTGAATTTGGCTCAGAAGTTCACTTCTTGTCCCCCTCCCGACCCGAGCCGGTTGCTTCTCGGCAAGCGTTGAGCACCTCCTCGCATTCGGCGTGGCGCAATGCTAGAGTCACTAGCTCGGCAAGGGTCGAGGGAGGGTGGAGGACAAGTTCACGGTGGAGATTCTCGTCCCTGGTGCCCCCAGTCAGTGTGGTTATGGCTGAGGCCATGTCCAGGCGGGAGATTCTCAGGGCTTCCGATTTAAATCGGTGAATATAAGCCCAGAGTCTTTCCCCTTGTGCTGTTTAAGGGCCAGGAGCCCCGCTACCGACCTCGGGGGGGCACTTCCGGCGAAACTCTCTTTGAAGACTCGTCCGAATTGCTTGAAGTCTCAGATGGATCCGGGGGTGAGGGCCCGGAACGATGCTTGAGCGCCTTGGACCAGGGTGGTCACGAAGGCTCGGCACTTGATGGCGTTAAATGCTCCGTGCAGGGTCATCACAGCGTCAAAGCTGTCGTAATGATCGGCCGAGTCGCCCTGGCCGTCGTAGGGCTTGAAGGTAGGGATGGAGGTTCTGGGAGATACCTTTGCCTTCAAGATGTACTCGGAGAACGGGGATTTCTCCTCGTCCTCCGAAAAAGAGGTCTTCTGCAGGGCGCAGAGGGCGCGCTCCTGTTCTGTAAAACGCCTCTCAAAATCCCGTAGCCGGAGGGATAGTTCCAGCTGCTGTCATGTCGTGGGGCTGGGGGGAGCATCTTGGCGATCTCCGGGAATGTCAGTTTTCAGGTTCGGACGGCGCGCCCCTAGTTTTCCCCTTCTCGGCGTGGAGGAAGCCTCCTGCTCCGGAGGTGGAGCCTACGAGGGTCCTCCAATCCTGTTGCGGATGAGTTGCTGGCCGCGGAGAGTGAAGCGGCCTCCGACGGTGTGCTGGGACATATTTTTGCGGGGAGGGCTCCCTGTCGGAGCGCGGGACCTTCCATCCCTAGCCACCTGGGCCCTCATGAGTTCCACGAGGACATCCAGTTTCGCGTTGAGGGCCTGGAAGGCTTCGGCGCCACCGTTGGGTGGTAGCCCTACTGCCGCAGGAGGGGGTGGTGGATCGTCGGCGGGGGCGCTGGCGTTGGAGGGAGGGTTCTGTGAGGCCCGAGAGGGGCCATCCCCTGCCGCTACCATGGCCTTTCCCCTCTCACCGGCGGACCTCCTCCCTGAGCTCCTTCGCACCATACTGGCTTTTTGTACGTTTCCCACAGACGGCGCCAGATGAAGAGGCGTGATCTCGCGCTGGTCCTGAGCGGATGGAGGATCACCAGGTAGTGAACTGCAAGATAGGGAAACAGATCAGGGGGCCCAGGGAGAATCCATGGGAAAACCCTCCGATGCTTAAGTCAGTGGAGCTATGGCGGGAGCAATAAAGGGAGGTGAGAGCTTGTGCACGAGATCCCTCTCCACCAGAAGGGTGAAGTGGTTCTTGCTAAGGATCTTTGAGCGTATGATTGCCCTTACCTTTCGCCGGAGGGTATCCTGGGTTTAAATAGTGTGCCGCCTTCTCGGAGTCCTGTAAGTCGCGGGGTCTCAGGGGGGCGTTACGTCCTCGACGTGGGCTTTCATTACCTTATCGTGGGAATGTTATCACCTTTTGGGAAGAAGAAGTCCCTCGCCTTCCTGAATTCCTACCCGCAGTGGACTCCTAACGGCTGCAAGGATAAGCAATCGTCGGCCGTTCTGAGTTCAGAGAGGCCAGCCCTATCCGGGCGATAGGCTTAGCTCGGAAGAAGATGGGTCGGATAGGTCGGCGTACGCTTTCTTCTCTCGGGCGGAGAGATGGCTTGGGCCGGACCTTTCCTATGACCTGACCAACACTAGGGCCCTCCGAGCCTAGAGGCCGCCTAGGAAGGTTGTGTCCTCGAGTGAGTTTTTATTGGGCTTTCATCCCTAAGTGGGTGTGGGCTGTCACTTAGGCGAGCTTGGCCTCGTTGGGTCCTATCGGGCCTAGTCGGGCTGATCTTTCAATGGGCTACAGAAATCTCCCTCTCCAAGCTTCATCACATAGTCTAAGTACCTAAGGCACCTGCTGAAGAAATATCAAATGGAAAACGTCAAAGTAATAACAACACCTATGGGCACCTCAATCAGTCTTGATGGTGACCCAAAAGGTAAATTGGTTGACACCAAGCTCTATAGAGGTATGATCGGATCCCTTTTGTACCTTACTGTATCTCGACCTGATATTCAATTCTCAGTATGTTTATATGCTAGATTTCAGGCTAGTCTTAGAGAATCTCACATGAGTGCAGTGAAGAGGATTTTTAGGTATCTCTCAGGCACCCCTGACTTAAGTCTATGGTTTTCTGCTAAGTGTAAGCTCGACCTTGTAGCTTACACTGATGCAGATTATGCTGGGTGCAGAATAGATAGAAAGAGCACTAGTGGGTATTGTCAATACCTAGGTGGTTGTCTTGTGTCTTGGGCATCTAAGAAGCAACACACTGTTGCTCTTTTCACTGCTGAAGCAGAATATGTTACAGCAGGGAATTGTGCAGCCCAAGTCTTATGGATAAAGCACCAACTTGCTGATTATCACATCAATCTAGGATGCACACCTATTTTGTGTGATAACACCAGTGCTATTTCATTAACCAAAAATCATGTTCATCACTCTAGGATAAAGCACATAGAAATTAAACATCACTTCTTGAGAGATGAAGTAAGTAAGAATGAAATTGAATTTCACTTTGTTGAAACTGAAAAATAAATTGCTGACATATTTACTAAGCCCCTTGAAAATGATAGATTTAAATTTTTAAGAAGGGAACTAGGCTTATGTAAATTTCAGCATGATGATTAATGTTTCATTCCTATCTGTTGTGAATAAATGCTCTTCATAAATGTTTCAACTGCACATGTCACAGACCATCAATTAAGTAACTCTGTCAGTAGGTTAACTGCATGCATTGCACTCTGTCTATTAATAGAGTCATAGTTCTGCAGTGCATTTGTGTCATGCATTTTCATTATGCATTCATATGTCACCTTGTTTCGACCAATCATGATACACATAGACAGGGGGAGCATGTGTTCTCCATTCTTGTTGATTGTCTACCTTGACATGCATTGTGTTAGAGGAAGTTCAGAAATCTGTCTGTCTATTCTGATTTTTTTTCTGAACCAACTTCTCTTGAAATCATTTCTCCTGGCATCCCTCTATATCAAGTTGATACCTTCTCATGGTAACACACTTGGCATCTGACCTACCTTTACTTCAGAAAATTCATTCACTCTCATCCTTGAAAATCTTGCTATCCCTGAGATTCTGAAATAAAGACAAACTGATGATCATTTCACTATACTAAGCTTCTAAAATCAGATATCTACTCCTATAAGAATCTGAATGCACCTTGTCTGAACTGATGATTTAGGTTTGATGAACTTTAGAGTCTAAAGGCTTAACTCAATGAAAAAGAGTTGCTCAGTTAATAGCTCTCAACCATTCTTTACATGTTATGTCTGATTCTGTCATTCTGAAACTGAAAGTCTATAAACTCAAGAAATCGTAGTTGAGAAACTAAGATATAAGTATTGTTTTTAAACAAAACAAAAGGGCAGCTATATAAATCTTTTGGGTCAAAAATAATTTAGCAGAGCAATGACTAAAGTTACTATGAAACTGGGTCCTCCATCAAAGAAAGAGGATGTACCCATGTCATGAGGTGCTTTAGTTAACTCTGTTTAAAAAGGATAAATTTTTGATTCAAAAACTAATTGGCAGAGCAATGGCTGACTGCACAGAGAAACTGGGCTCTCTATCTATGAAATAGAGTGAACCTATGTCATGAAGTGCTTCAGTTACCTCTGTTCAAAAAATTGAAACAGAATGGTAAATCCTACTGAGTAAACTGGGGGTGTTGGCGTCTGATCAACGTGTACCTCCATGTACAAAGGTCTGGATCATACCTTCCTATTCATACATATATGGTCAACAAGTTAAATCCAGCTGTAACCCTGAAGAAATGTATCAGATTTTGCTTAACCTCAATACCTACTCTAGTTGCTCATATGAACTTCTCTGATTTTATACTCAAGTAAATTGAAGATTGATTGTTCTGACATGATTTTGTATGCCTGGTTTATTGTTATTAACATCTACAACGAGTCTAGTTGCTAAACACTAACTCTCATTACACTTAAATCAGACTTTTACCAAGGCTGCCTTACGTGAACTCTTATTCTAATAGATTCTGATCTAAGTATGCTTGTTTAATGAGATTTTACTTCAGTTTGTCACTAGATCTCATGGATTCCTTACTCTGAAACCCTTCTCATTTTTTGTGTCTCCTTACTGCCACAATTCCCTTGTCTCTCTCTTGTTCCTTGTTTGCTAATGGCAAAGGGGGAGAGAATTTGATGAGTTTTAACTCGATGGGCAGTTTGAGTCTTATCAATTCTTTAGTGAAAAGGGGAGAGAAAGGGGGAGTGTCTAAAGGGGGAGAGATTTCCTTTGTAGTTTCTGACTCTTATTGCATTTGTGTTGCCATCAAAGTATAAATTGTTGCCATCATCAAAAATGGGGAGAATGTTGTGTCTCCTCTGAATTGGTGCTATCCTTGTTTTGTTTTAATGATTGGCAACAATAGTTTGACCATTGGCAACAGTGGTTTAACCTCATCAGATTGAATGCACAGTCATTTCTTTGAACATGCTTTGCATTGGCACATGGTCCGTGCATATATTGGTCGGTGCAGATTTAGTCTGCACATGACCAAAGTCAGTACATGCAGCCCTTTGCACATGTCAGGTCGATGTGTTTTTACTTTCTAGCACATTTGAAGTCCATGCACTTCATTGTTCAGGTCGGTGCTATTTTGTGTCTCAGTGCATGTGATGCGTCTCAGCTTGCGTCTCATGCTATCTCTAAGCTCAGTGTAATATTTTGTCTAAGCATGTTGCACTGCGTCTCATCCTGTGTCTCAATGCATGCCTGCATCTCATGATTTGTTTAAGGCATATATTAAGGTCGGTGCAGGTTATGTCTAAAGCAGACACACGGTCGCTGCATGTCTACGTCTAAGGTCCCTGAGGTCTGTGCATATCCTGTGTCTTATCTTGCGTCTCACATAGCCTAGTCGGTGCATGTCTAAGTCGTTGCATCTACGTCTCATGCATTTGTGTCTTAGCATAACCGTAGTGCATAGTTTGCATCTCACATTGCGTCTCATGCATATACTAGGGTTTGTGCACACTAGCAAGACTGTGCATATGCCTTTAGTTAATGCATATAAGGTCGGTGCATTTTGACGTAAGGATCGGTGCATGTCTCATACATTATCTGTGCACGTTTACCTTGTGCCATACAAGGTCCATGCAACATTTAGGTCCATGCATATAGAAACTCGGTGTAATACACTGTTGCTGCATCTGAAGGTAAGTGCATATAGAAAGTCAGTGCAATACACTGTGCATGTTCGTATATGTCTGTCAGCATACGAACTCGGTGCAAGTCACTGTAGATCTCAGTGCATGGCTAAAGCCTATTCAGTCGGTGCAGGTTTTTGTCTTAGACATATTATAGACGGTGCAAACTTTGCACTGAGCTCTTTTCTATCCCAGGTCTGTCCATAGGTCTGTTTACGCATTTCACGGTCAGTGCATATCTGGTTTAATTAAGCTATCTGTGCAAGGTCTGCTCTTCCACGTGATGAACTCTAATTTTCTGTAAGTGATCCTAAATGATACTCTGTCTTTTGTAGGGAACAATCAGGTTCACAGAAGAGGCACGTGACCTCCAAAAAGGCAGAAGGTTGGCTCGTGGATAAAGGGCGAAATGATTGGCACGTCATCCAAGGAAAGTGAGCTTCTATTCCCTAGCACGTGGACCAATGAAATTTCAGTAGGGTTCTATTACTTGATTCATACGAAGCCCCTGTTTCTATATAAAGCTATATTACCCTTCGAAGAAAGCGGCCGGTGGCTGTGCTGAACAGAACTGAGAGAAAAGAAAAAGGAGTGCCGCCAGAGAGAAGAAGAGAAGAGAAGCACGAGAGAAGAAGAGAAGAGGAGAGTGTGAGCGACGTCACGCGGTTCGGGCAGCGAAGAAGACGTGGAGCACGCGGGCTCCTCTTTGTTTGCTGCAACACAGAAATAAAAGAAGAGAGAAGGGGCCACCACGGGAGATTGTTCCGGCGGGGCGAGCAGGACAAATGTAATATAGCAAGATATGGGGGTTAAACGGCCATAGCGGGAAGTGACTCGCCGCGGCCTCGAGGGGACAAGAATGGTGCAGAAATTAAATAGAAAGAATTGAAACGGCCATTGGGGAAGTGACTCGCCGCGGCCTCGAGAATATGAGCAGATAAGAATATAACAGAATACAAGGAGAATATAAAGAGCGGGAATTTAAACGGCCATTGGGGAAGTGACTCGCCGCAGCCTCGAGAACATGAATAGATAAGAATATAACAAAATATAAAGAGAATATAAGAGCGGGAATTTAAACGGCCATTGGGGAAGTGACTCACCGCGGCCTCGAGAATATGAATAGATAAGAATATAACATATAAGAGCGAGAATTTAAACGACCATTGGGGAAGTGACTCGCCGCGGCCTCGAGAATATGAGCAGAATATAATAGAATATAAAGAGAATATAAGAACGGGAATTTAAACGACCATTGGGGAAGTGACTCGCCGCGGCCTCGAGAACAAGATGTGATCGCCAGGGGCCAAAAGACCCCAAAATAAAGAAAGTGATCACGCCTACCTCAAGAGCGGGAGATGGCGGGTTGCTTCTTCCTCCCCCTTCGGTCGGCCGATGGAGAGGGCTTTCCTTGGGTACCCTTGCAAAACAATGACAAACAAGTAACGAGTGGATTAGAAAGATGAAGGTGTAGTATTCAAATCCTTGCGATAAAAATACGAAATGATGGCAAGACACACACCTGGTTGGTGTTATCTTTTAAACCCCTCTCGGACTCGAGTAGGAGGAAAATGAGGTGATGGATGCAAGAAGTGTAAGAGAAGAGGCCCCTTGTGAAGGGGGATAGAGGATGCAAGATGATGAATGTAAAGGACTACGAGAAAAGGGAAGAATGGCTTATTGTATGTGCCGAGGGTGAAATCCGGCGGAGCTCCGGCAGCGTGGGGACGACGTGGAAGCGCGGTGGATGAAGACGACCTTCCTCTCGCGAGCGTGGGCACCCGAGAAGCCGGCAGAACCTCCACCTACAAAAGAACCCACGGGTTAGAAAAATGACTCCGTAGCCTCTGGGCTGCGGCAGCCTATCGGATCACTGCTTAGCTCCCCTAGAACTGAGGGGGTGGGCCTCTATGTATAGGGCTCCGGAGGGTGGAGGCGTCCAGGACCCTGGACACCTCCATCAGGGCAAAAAAGATATTTTATTCTATTTTTATTCATTTTTTCTGAATATTTTCATGGAGGCGTCCAGGGTCTCGGAAGCCTCCATAAGTCCCACCGAACTCCGCCGAAAGACGCACGCGGTTTAACACAACGCGTGGTTTTGGAGCGGCGACCCGTGATTTGGAAATGGGCGCGTCCAGCCAGCTAGACGTCTCCACAATTTGGATTCTTTCACACACGACAAACCGTCGTTCGGTGGGCGGCGCCCCGTGAGTGAGTTGATGGAGGCGTCCAGGGTCCTGGACGCCTCCAAGAAATTATAATATTATTTTTTTTGTTTTATTTTTTTATGCCAACTGGCATATGTATTTTTTTATATTTGTTTTCATGGAGGCGTCGAGGGGCCTGGACGCCTCCATTAATATATATATTTTTTCATTTTTTTTGGGGTTTGAAAAATAAATAAAATAATGGGGGCATCCAGGAGCCTGGACGCCCCCATGAAGACCCGCCTGGGTCCTCAGACGAGGCGTTGGCAGCCGCCCGACAGATACCCTTCCTGGTTCCGATGCGTCTGACTGGTGTTGATGCCGTTCGAATGCTGCGACGAGACGGTTCCGGATGCTGACAAGGGCGGAAGAAGACTCAAGAAAAGGAAGCACTCGAGCGATTCAAAATGCGTAAGCCGTCGCGGGGCGTCGTATAGTAATATGAGACTTTCTCAGGAGACTTCAGGAATGGCGTGTCTACAGCTGCCCCGCCTTGGCGTCTACTTTGCAAGGGAGCGACACGTAGTGGAATGGTATCGAAGTGGAGTGAAGTGGGAGCGGACTGATAAGTTGATGCCAAGGTGTGATGAGACACGCTTTTGGCGTTACTGTTTGTAATCTCTCCTGAAGTTTCAATGAGGCGACCTTGAAGGAGGTCTTTCAAATTTTGACGATTTGCTTGGACGGAGATCAAATAAGGGAGGGTGAGATGTGCACTCTGGCACGAAACAAAAAGAGACCAACTTCTCGGTGTGGAAGTACCTGGGTCATAAACCTGTAGGTTTCACCTTTAGTGAGCGGTTACCAGCCAATGTGGAAGTGCTGCGGCCAAGGTGGGTCAAACAACGTAAACAGTAAAGGAATATCTGAGGGTCTGTCCAAACAAGGGTCTCCTTTGGAAGAGCAGTGTAGGGCCGTTTCAAGGAAACTCAGCATTTCATTCGGAGTGGAACATCTCATATTTGTAAGAATTGAAGCATAGCGGCTTTCGCAATCGAATCACTTGAATGATCTTCCGTAATAAATCAAAGTCCTATATGAATGCATGCTGGGTTAAAATAAAAATTTAAAACAAACTAAAATAGAAAATAGCCAAGGATAATATTGTCAACTTGTTAAGAACGGGTCAGGATACCGATCCGGTGAGCCGACACTGGGCTGGGGCCCGTTTATCCGCGCACCAACTCACTGAATGGAACCGTCACCCCATGCTACCACAAATTAACGGCCAATACATACAACCCAAATTCTTCCGGGATCATCACCGTTTTTGTTGAAGGGGAACTCAAATCCCAGATTCGTTCGGGCCGCAAGGTCCTTGACATGTTCCAGTAGCGTAGGTATCATATACTATGATGCATGAGATGGTGGGACCAACCAATGAAAGGTGGTACAGGACAAAGACGTCCGTTAGCCAAACCTGCACAGATTAGCAAATGTTAACAACATCAGAAAGTAGCAGAATCACAGCAGAATCGCACCACAATGGAAAGGAGATCTAGCCAAAATCCTGACGTGGACAATTGATGTGACATGTTTCGTCCTGTAGCGCCCTACCCTTCCTATAAGAACTCCCCTTAGGCTAGTTCATTCAAATGCACCAAGGTGGGTTTTGGAAACTCAGGAGAGGAAGGAGAGGAGAGTTTGGAGCTCAGGATGGAAGGAGAGTCTTCCCGCGTTATGAAGAGGAGCAGGCCTAGCAGCGAGATTAAGCGACTTTCCGACCTCGAGGGTCATCTGAGTGGGACGATCATGTCGCATATGGTAAGCTGATTCATTTCAAATTACCCCACGTGAACCTTCTTCTTACTTCCTTCCTTTCTTCTTCTTTCTTTTCTCTTCCAGCCATATCCACTCTTCCCGGGCCCGAGGAAGTTTTCCAAATTGCCATGGCTTTCAAAGTTAACTTCCAACATATCCATCGGTATGAGGGCCATACTCTCGAAGTGGCATCTGCAGGAGCTCCTTATTCACGCCAAACACTACGAGAAGATTCGTATGGACTGGGCGGCTATGGGCGCACTAGTGGAGATCTGGCATCCCCAGACCCACACTTTTGTCTTCCCGACCTTCGAGGCTACCATCCTCCTCGAGGAGGTGGAACTTCTGCTCGGATTGAAGAAATTCAAGAGTGACGGGAAAGTGAAGGCTATGCGGATGCTGACACGGGGGACTTCTGAAAGCGTCCTTGGAAGCTTCATGCCGGCCGACGCAGCCCGAAAGGTCCGTACTCAAAAGGGGATCGATCTCCAAAAGCTCACGGAGTGGGTCATGGACGCCCTGAGAGGGTCACCAGACGATGACTATTTGGAGGGAATCATGAAGGGGTTCACCATTTGTCTAGCGGGTGCTCTCTTGTTTCCTTATACCGACAACATGGTGGAGGAAGACCAACTAAGTGCCATTCGTGGGATCTGGAGTGGAAAGAGGGTAGGACCCGGCGTCCTTGCCTATCTTTACAGCGGTCTTACTGCCTCGAGCATGGGTAAGCCTCCATTTGGTTGCGCACTTGTCTTGAATTGCTGACTTGATTTGCATTTCAAATTCGACCACCGCGAGGGAATGCCAACGGCTTCGAAGCTTTTCCAACAAAGCCCGCTTCACCACATAGCCGACGTGTTAGGCTTTGGTGGCACTGTAGCGAACCGTGTTTCATGGCTGAAGAAACGTGAAGACTGGCGGTCTAACTTTTGCACCGTGACACAAAGCTTCTTCACTTGCGCATCGGCATGTCTACTCTCGCTTGAGCTCCTCATGAGGTCTTCTTGTGAAGTTGATCTCCAACTGATTGGTGCGACCGAGTTTGTCCTTTACAACGCGCATCGGTGCTGCCTCCAGATCGGCATTCCACGTCATTCGTTCCCACTACCGACTGGCATCGTTCCTTTGAAGAAGAGAGAATTGGGCACTGAAGCGGATGCGAAGGAAGCGAAGGCCGCCAAAGCACCCTGGAAGACAAGTGTTGCGGGAAAGGCCTTAGCGCACGTGGGGGAAGAGTGCGAGCTGTGGAGGGCTTATGTAACCGAACTGGGGAAGTTAAGGCCTAAGGCGCCTAAACCCTTGATGTAGCTCATTCTGCTTTTCTAATGGAATAAAATCTGGCATTTGGATGTTTTGGACCCTTGTCCCCTTAATTATTATTTTTTTTGGTGATTTTTCATTTTATTTGTGTTTTTATTTTGTGCTTTTGTTTGGATTATATACATACTCTTGTCTTATTTCTCTTTTATTATTTTTTTTGAAATTTTTATTATGGGGGCGTCCAGGGGCCTGGACGCCCCTAAGTTTTTATTTTTCGTTTTGAAAATTTTATTTTTTTGGGGGGCGTCCGGGGTCCTGGACGCCCCTAATTTTTTATTTTTTAAATTTTTTTTTAGTTTTTGCTTTGGGGGCGTCCAAGCGCCTGGACGCCCCTATTTTTTTGAATTTTGAAAAAAAATAAAAAACATGGCGGCGTCCAGGCGCCTGGACGCCCCAAATAAGGTGGATTCTATATATATTGGGGGGCCTCCCCCCCTTGCTCATTTACTGTTCAATCAGATGACCCAGTCAAACCAGACGACCCATTCTTAGTCCCAATGGAGCAAGGAGGCCCGAGCCAGGGTGGAGAGAAGCGAAAACGACGGGCTCTTCGTCCGAGGAGGCTGAGGGATGATGCCGAGGAGGCTACTGCGGCGGAGGAGATTGCCGTGGAGGAGGAGGCTCCTCCTTTGGCCGTAGAGGCTGCAGTAGATGCTGGCCACGCGGGAGAGGACGATCACGACCCGGTAAGCCCTTCGGAACTTCAATCTGTTGGTTTAATAGGCTGGACAGGCGGACGAGAGGCCGTGTGGTGAGGGCCGGTGAGTGAGGGAAGGAGGCGTCTAGGGGCCTGGACGCCTCCACAATTTCTTTTTTTCTTTTTATTTATTTATTCATGTAAATAATAAAATAGGATTAAAAATAAGGAGGCGTCCACGGCTTAGGATGCCTCCATGATAATATATATATTTTTTATTTATTTTTGTTTTTGGGTTTTTCTAAAAATAAAATAAAGAAAATAAAGAGGAGGCGTCCAAGGTGTTGGACGCCACTAAAAAAACATAAATATATTTTTTATTTTTATTTTTTAAAAAAATAAAATAAAATAAATAAGTAGCATATAAGTGTTATTGTTTATTACTATCCATGATGCTGATGTGTTATTTGTTGGTTTTGTGGTGTGCAGGGCGTGATGAGGGGCCGGATCAACTGGTCTCTAGTGGTGGCAGCGTACCGTGGGCTGCCAGACTTCCAGAGGGCGCGTGTGGACGCCATGGGCTTTGGAGCCTTCCTCAGGATCGATCCCTTCCGGCTCGACCTTCCTCTTATCCAAGCATTGAGGGAGCGGTGGCACGCGCCGAGCCGGGCGTTTCTGATGCCATTGGGACACATGGTGCCGAAACTAGAGGACGTGGCTCGGATCACCGGGCTACGAGTTGACGGAGAGGCGGTGAGCGGGGTCACCTACCCCGACTACCGAGAGAGTGCCCTGGACCTGCTGTGGTTAGAGACGAGCGTGACTGATAGAGACAACAGGGTAGTCGGCCGAGGGGAGATCATGGAGGCGCTCGGATTCGGTGACCCGCGCCAGCGGGTTAGCGAGACTGGAGCGGAGTTTCTGGCACGACTGGAGGGAGATGCCTGTGCAGCTTTCACCCAGGACCCGAGCGAGCGGGAGCTGGTGGATCTAGACCTCCGGAGGTTCCTTTTCTTCTTCCTGGGCCGCCTTCTGCTGGGGACGAAGGGTGACGGCATCCACTGCCGCTTCCTCGGGATCCTGGCGGACCTTGACAGAGTGGGGCACTACACGTGGGGAGCGGCTCTGCTTGCCCATTTGATTGCTGATCTCTCCCAGACTTCAGAGAGGGAGACGACAGTCAGCAGCTTCGCACCTTTTCTCCAGGTACACAATCTATTTATGCATTTTACCGTAGTTAAATATGCAATTACTCGTGCTAATGATGTATGATGGATGCAGGTGTGGAGTTATTACTACTTCCCGATGGGGAGGGCCAGGCAGGGGAACAGGAGAGCCGTTCCTCTAGCGCGACAGTGGAGGCCGGTCGTGGTAGCGGCACCACACAGCTACCAGCTGGCGTCACTTCGTCGGGAGCTGAGCAAGTATCCCGAGGCCATGGTATGATGCGTATGATTTTTTGTGTTTTTATGCATGTGACTGAATGGTAACTAACATGATGTATGTATGGTGATGTAGGTGGTGTGGAGACCTTACCTGGGCATGGGCGATGCTGGCCAGCCCTGGGTTGTAGCGGGTCTTCCTCGCTTCAGGCGGGACGTGTGGGTCCATTGCCTGAACGAGATTGAGCCGCTGCGGCTTAGACTGGTCATGAGGACGTTGGGGCTGGCCCAGGAGTGGGTAGACGTAGATGCGCCGGCCCGCATTGGGCGGAAGACCAAGGGGAAGGCGAAGATCGTGGACTGGCGTACGCGCTTCCAGCACAGTACCAGGACTGGCAGCAGGGCGGGGTCCCAGTAGTGTCCCACGTACAGGACAGCACAGACTACATGAGACGGTACCGAGCTACGTACGGGGACCGCCTCTCCTTGGGTGGTATGGCAGGGGTAAGTGAAATGAAACTGCTCCACTTTCTATATGTATGCATGGGATACTAACTTATGTGTAATGCAGGATGCTCGTGATAACATGATTGCTGACCTGCGGGCCCAGCTGGCAGACGCCAGGCGGCAGTTGGTGGCCATCCGACAGGAGTTGGAGATCCTGGTGAGTCTACACAATGTATTTTTTTTGTGACATGAATTTTTGATACTTAGCCTCTGACTGTCGTTTGCCCCGTGTTTCAGCGGGCCCACCAGGCAGCAACAGCCGGGACGGCTGGTGGAGCGGGTTCCTGTTCGTGGGGCCCTCCCCCGGAGATCTCTGCCCTTCAGGAGCAGCTGGCGTATGCGGTGGCTCGGGCTGAGGAGGCCGAGCGTGACCGCGCGGCTCGAGTGAGTGTCTGCCTGACCCCGACTCTCCTTCTAGCTGCTTTCCTTTTATCACTGCTCTCTTACGGTGTATTCGTGCTTCGACAGGTGGCCGAGATTCGGGAGGCCCTGGCCCGTGCTGTTCGTGCCGAGCAGGAGCGCGATGCTCGGGTGGCGGAGCGTGACGCCCGGATTGTGGAGCTGGAGGAGGAGTGGCGATGGGAGGCTGAGGAGCTCCCTCGTGACGTGCTAGATTTGCGTATCGCGCTCGAACTGTCGAGGAGGGAGGCGACGCGGGAGAGAGAGGAGAGGGAGAGAGAGGACAGAGAGAGAGAGAGAGAGAGAGAGAGAGAGAGAGAGAGGACAGGAGGGCGGAGCGACTGCGAGACTGGGACAAGAGGAGGGCTCTGGAGGCCCAGCTGATGGAGCTCCGATTGAGTCTCCGCACGGCGGAGGGGAGGCTTCGAGAGAGCGAGGAGCGGTACCAGAGGGCGAAGGAACGCGGGGCGTGACTTCGTCAGTCTGGTTCTTTTTCCATGGGCAGCTATCTGGTTTCTTCGGCCGAGGAGCGTCGCCGTGCCTTCGAGGTTGGGGTGCCACCATAGGGTGAGGTGAGCACGGCTTCTCAGGGTTTGCAGAGGTCGCAGAGGCCCCCTAGGGATCCCCGTCAGAGGAGGGAGGAGAGAGATGACTAGGAGGGTGATGGCGAGAGTTAGGGAGTTGCTTGTACACTCCACCCTCCTTACTGCATGATGTACTTTCGACTATTATATGAAATGAAAATGGCTTTCTTGTGTTGTGTGTACCTTTCCTCTCTCACTTTTCTGCTGCACCGAGTTGTTTCGAGGCATGCCTTACGAGACTTTGCCCTGAACAGCGGGGAACTGCGCTTTGCACGGGGATTCTGTTTCCTTTCTCTCTTTTTTGGGCGCGTCCAGGCGCGAGGACGCGTCTTAATCCTTGAATTCAAATTTAAAGCGTCGGGTGGCCTTTCTTCTCCCGTGCCTTACCCGCAAACGAGCCCGCCTTCCGCCGAAACTCGCTTGCCCCCCTTTTTGTCTTCCTCCTCTTTTGATCGATGGAGTTCGGTGGGCCCGACCATGGTGAAGGTGGAGAGGGACGAGGAACTCCTCACCCGAGGAGGGACACGCAAGAATACGGAACGGCGTCCATGGAGGAGGAAGGGCCGCTTCGGGCCCCCGAGGGACCCGAGGGGCCCAATGGCACGGAAGGAAGTGAACACGGCTTGGTGAGTGCTTCAGGTTTCTCCTTCTTTGATCTATTTTGAGTTTTGAAGCGGGCCTCGCGAGGGGGAAAAGGGTTCGGCGAGTGTTGCACTCAAATGATGGACGCGTTCTAGACAGGGGACGCGTTCTTTGTTATGATGCGAGGCCCTTCTTTCTTGGTGCAGGACATGGCGAGGACCCTGGGCCTGGCCGATGAGTGGGCGAGTGCAGACTAGCCGAGCCGCATCAGGAAGGAGAGTCGCGGCAAGGCGAAGCTTGAAGATTGGCGCATACGTCTCCCTGGGCAGCAAGGGAGCGTACTGGTGCAGGATAGTGTCGACTTCCTGCGGCGGCAGAGAGAGAGTTATGCGGGGCTTCCCCAAGCCGGGGATACGCGCGACGTCGACGGGTCGCATGCCCAATTAGCCGAGGTCAGGCGGCAGCTGGCCGCCACTCAACAGGAACTGTCGCTCCTGGTAAGCTAAGTGCTGTATTTTCTATTTTTAAATGTGGAGCTTAGCTGACGGCTGTTGTTTGTTCGTTCCAGCGTGCCCAGCAGACAGCGATGGTGGGAGTGACTGGCGGTGCATCTTCCAGTTCCTCGGCCCCTTTTCTCGAGATTGCCTCCCTTCGGGAGCAACTTACTGGTGCGGTGGCTCGGGCTGCCCGGGCGGAAGAGGAGCGTGATGCGTGGGTGGCGACTGTAGCAGAGCTGCGACATCGCGGTGAGGAAAAACCTTCTCTAGACATCCTGGAGTTAAGGGTTCTTCTGCAGATGATGAGGAGAGAGGCAGAGAGAAAGAAAGCCGAGAGAAGGTCCGAGCGACAGCGGGATCAGACCGAGAGGAGGGCCTTGGAGGCCCAAGTGAGGGAGCTCCAGCTGGGCCTTCAGGCTGTCGTGCAGAGGCTAGGAGGGATGGAGACGCGCTACGAGAGAGCGCGAGAGTTCGGGGAGCGACTACGCCAGTCTGGTCGCTTTGCCGCTAGTGGCTTCTTTGCCACGCCAGGGGAGGAGCAGCGAGTCATTGCTGTGGAGCCGGCGCCACGAGGCGAGGCGGGTGCTACTGCACGGGGATCCCGGAGGCTTCTGAGGGACCCTCACCTCAGGGGAGAGGAGAGGGACGCCTAGAGGGACGAGCATGAAGATAATGGCACGAGTTGGCGAGCCAGTGGACCCGCCTCATCTCTATGATTGTAGTGTTTATGACAGCTTATCTAGAATTATAAATGGAGTGATTTGATTTTCTGCTGCTTGTTTGTTCTCTTGTGCGTTCCTTCTTCCCTACACTTCTTCTCCTTTGCACTGTTCCCATGTGATGGGTCTGTCGAGACTCCACCCCGAGCGGAGAATCACGTCTTGTTGTGACCATTTTCCACGGGAATCTACCGTCGAAGTCAATAATGACGGCCCTAGTCCCTTTTCCCGGATGTTGTGTCAAGTTTTGCAGACGTCCTCCAAAACATGATAGGGTATCCCTAGACAACATAGGGGGCTAGTCGTCATATTCTTCGTCCAATCAATCACCATGTGCGGGCGGTGAAGCATGGCAGGTGCCTCATCGCGAGGGCTATCATTAAAGGTGATGGAGGCAATCTTGGCCTGCACTCCTTCCATTTCTATAAATTCTTGTCCCTTTTATCCTCCCAGGTATATCGAGAGCTAACTCGAGGAGCACAAGTTCTCACGGGAGAGGAGGAGTTCAAAATTCTGAGAGTTAGATGGAGGGCGAATCTTCCCACTCCTCGAAGAGAAGCAGGTCTAGTGGTAGTAGTTCTAGGAGGCTTTCGGACCTCGAAGGGCACTTCAGTGAAAGGACCCGATCGCAACTCGTAAGCCAAGTTTTCCTGCCCTTTTTTCCATTCTTTTTTTCTTCCTTTCTTTCTGACCAAACCTCCTCTCCATTCCCTGTATGCGTAGAGTGTGATGAAATCACAGATCTGATGGGAGTTGGTAGTGGCAGCATACCGAGGTCTCCCAGATTTTCAGAAGGCGAGGCTAGACGTGATGGGATTTGGCACCTTTCTTCGGATCGACCCGCTCGAGCTCGACCTGGTCCTAATCCAAGCCTTGTGTGAGAGATGGGACCCAGTGAGTCGGGCATTCCTGATGCCCTGGGGGCACATGGTGCCCAGCTTGGAGGATGTGGTCCGGATCACAAGCCTGAAGGTGGAGGGCGAGGCAGTGACCGGGGTCACTCATGCGGATTACTGAGAAGGTGTTCGGAAGCTACTGGGTTTGGACCTAGATGGTCGGAAAAACAGGTCGGTAGCTAGGGCGTCCCTCATGGATGCATTAGGGCTCACCGACACTCGTCGGCGGGATGACGAATCCTCAGAAGAGTTCATGGAGAGGATGGAAATAGGATGCCGTGCCGTGTACTGCACAGATTTTGACAACTGGGAAAGATGCAACATAGATTTGAGGAGATTTCTCCTCTTCCTTTTGGGGAGATTTGTACTGAGCTTGAAAGGGGACGGTATCCAATGTCGCTTCCTGGAGCTGCTATCAGACCTTGAAAGAGTAGGGTACTATGCCTGGGGAGCTGTCATGCTGGCACACTTGTTTGCAGGCCTGTTCCAAGAAGCGGATCGTGAGATGGATATGAGTGGTTTTACACCATTTATCCAGGTATTTTTGGTTTTACTTGTTTTGTATTTTTTTTGTGTTTTTGCAAGGTACTGATGACCTGCGCCGAGCAACTCTGGAGCTATTATTACCTCCCCATGGGGAGAGCTCGGCATTGGCGACCCGCGATAGTGCCGCTAGCCAGGCGGTGGGAGCCCATCATGAGTGCGGCACCCCTGACCTACCAACTGATGGTGCTAAGGCGGGAGCTACAGGAGTTCCCTGCAGCGATGGTAAACTGGTGACCCTACTCAGACATGGTCGATGCCGACCAGCCGTGGGTTCTAGCAAGTCGTGCCCGGTTCGGACGGGAACTGTGGATGCACTGCCTGAATGAAATCGAGCCGCTTCGGCTACGATTGGTTATGAGGACTTTGGGACTGGCTCAAGAATGGGTAGATTCAGCTGCGCCACCTCGCGTTGGGAGAGAGACGCGAGGACCGGCGACCTGCATTGACTGGCGCGTGCGGTTCCCTGAACAATATGAAGACTGGCAACGGGGTGGCACGATTGTAGAATCACATGCGCGGGATAGCGAGGACTACTTGCGTCTATATAGGACAAAGTACACAGAGCGGCTCCAACCCCGGGGACTTGTGGAGGTAGGTTTCCCCTTTTCTCTTTTCTTCTTTCTCCTTTTCTTGGTTTTCTGGTGAAAATGCTGACTCGTAAGGCTACAGGATGTCCGAGATGCCATGATAGCGAATTTACGAACTCGCTTGGCAGAGATGGAACAACAGTTGGGCGATGCCCGCGGAGCTACGAGCGCCTTGGTAGGTATACAGTACGTTCCTAATTAAAACCCCAGATTCCAGATGTTGGCTGCTAATTCACGCGGTCGTAGCATGCCCAGATTGGCGCGGCTTCCCCAGCGATGGGAGTAGGTGGTGCCTCTTCCAGCTTGTGGATTCCCACCTCAGAACTTGACTTGCTTCATGAGCAACTTGCTCACGCCACGCAGCGTGCTGCGGAGGCAGAAGGGATGCTCTCTATACAGGTAAGAGTCTCAGTGTTGAGTTCTCCTTGTTTATGCCTTATCGCGTATCTGAGATGGTACACTCGGCAGGAAAAGGAGACGGAAGAAGCGCTTGCCCAAGCTGCGTAGAAGGAGGCTAGGATAGCAGAACTGGAGAGGGAACTGCGGCGTCATCCTGATGACGACTCCTCTAGGGATGCTGTGGAACTGAGGATCACTCTCCAATTGGAGAGGGAAGACCGTGAGAGAGAACGTGCAGAGAGAGAAAGAGACGCAGAGAGAGAAAGAGCCAACAGATTGACTGAAAGGGAGGAACGAAGGGCCATGGAGGCCCAGTTATTCGAACTTTGAACCAGCCTTGGTCTTGCTGAATAGTGGCTGAGAGATGGTGAGGAGCGCTACTGAAGAGCACGAGAGCGTGGCTTTCGTGTTGGTAGCTTCTCTGCTGCTTCCGTGGATCAACGCCGGGGTGTGGGAATAGGAAGGGGAGTACAGAGCGGTAGGAGTACCGCTTTTCGTAGTTGGGTAGCACCTTTGAGAGCGTTTTGCCCGGAGAGTAGTGGGACGAGTAATGCAGAGAGAGAGGGCGAAACTTGATGTAATTTTTCTGGTTTTTGGAATAAAATACAAGGTTCGGTTTGTTTGGTTTTCACCTTTGCTTCTGTTGCCTGAATCCCTGCACACATCACTGAAACAAACAAATCAAAATTTCTGTTCTGACTTGGCCCCTTGCTCAATAAGCAAATGGTCACTGTGACTGTCCTTGATAACTGGTCATGGGGCCAAGCCTTTATTAACGAAGGCAAGGGAAAGATGTGGTGATGATAAATACGACAGGCAAGCACACGAATGCAAGCGGTATTAAAAGTGAGATGCTGCACGCAAATGCAATCATGCAAAATTGATTTGTTTTTTTATATTTGGCATTTTTTTATTTTTATCATAAAAAAGATTTTTTTGTTTGCAAATATGTACATTTTCTTCTTCTTTTTTCTTTTTGTTGTTTTTATCATTTCAATTTTTTGTTGCTTACGCCTGGCAAGCACCCAAATGGCACCTAACCTACGTGAGAACAGGGGTTTCTTACTAACCTCCCAGGTATCCTAAGTGCACATCTAGATTGATTTGGGCCTCTAGACCCCTCGAATGATGATCCCGCCGGCTAAGACTTACCCTGATGACAATACCGTCATGCCATGCTTAGGCTCCCAGTCGCTTCCGACCACAGGGATTCACCCAAAAGGTGTTTGAGGTAAGAGATTTACCTGACCCGGGTCTGTTTCCTCACAACTCTAGATGGTATATGATGGAACACCCTGGAACCCCAATGACCAACCGCGCGATGCTGACCCGGAATCAGACGCCGTCGCACCCATAGGTGACGCGCTTGCATTGGCCTAAGCCCGAGGTTAAACAAGAAGACATCAAGGTGGTAAACAGGGGTCTTTACCAGCCAGAAACACGGAGACTCCTTCGCAGCGATAGCTTTTGCTTTTCAAAGTAGGCAACCAAATGTGTATATTAAAATAAGGTCGCAGACCCTAGGCAGTTTTCACCCTTTAGAAACTCCATCGAACCTTCATCTTTAGAGGGAGAAGGAAGAGTGTAGGGGATAAACCTCCTGAGAGGACCGGCAAAGCCGTTAACCCGACGAGCGAATAAGGGCCCATTAACTCTTTCCTTTCGGACAACTTCGGACCAAATCTCGAGCGTTTACATTTGATGCGGGACGGATGACTCGACCGGGCTAGGACGTACGACGGACACAAGTGCGGCCAGCACTAGCACGTTAAGGCAAGCCAGGCGGCTAGCCACTGTGGTATTCTCCGGGTGGAGACGCCTCTCAACAGCGCTCTCTCTTTAGCCCAGCGATCGTCGCTTGCGAGGGAAACGTGGGGATCGCGGCGATTAAGAAACCACCGTCGCCTAGGGTACCGATTCGCGTTCGGTGCTCGATCAGAGCTACGGAACGGGCACTCTCAACTCACTAGCACGGTGATTTAGATACAAGCTAACGGCCCTAATCTCACAAACGCAGCAATATAGAATGTATACTAAATTAGCAATGTGAGAATGGAATGAACGCGTACCTCCACGTCTAGGCGTGGGGAAGAATTCCCGGCCGTTTTCCGAACAACCCCGATATACAAATGATTTAATTTTACAATTTCAGATCTGGAAACCCACTCCACACAGGGAGGTAAAGGGTTACAAAATGGCGTTTGGGGGTTGCTGGGTCCCGGTTTGACGGGCAGCAAGCAACGGAGCCGAGGAAGGCGAGCTGGAGCCGAACGAGCGCGCCGAGGGCGAGTCGACTTGGTTCTGCCCACGCCAGGCACCCTGCGCAGCGATCTTCCGACGACTGTAACTCCTAGCCACGACGTCTGATTGGAGTGCCGTTTGTTGGAGAATGACGGTGACGGGACGTAGTTTCTTCACTCCAGAGGGCGCATTCAGATCCTTTCGGATCTGGGTGCAGCAATGATTTCTTTCAGCATCTGATTTGGTGTTCACAGAACTGCACAGACAGACAAATAAATGGTGGAAAAAGGGTTGCCGATGTGGAAATGGAACTCCATCTATGGGAGGTTGTTGATGACGTCCATAGGAACAAATCTTATGAAGACCTCTCTCTCAGATATTGGCTGGATGAGGCGGGACAGATGTGGGAAGTCGCCTCTGGATCTGGACTGAGTCTATTCAGATCTTCTTGTGCGACCTCACGAGAATTGACGCCACGGACAGCACAGACCTTGAAATGCAACGAAACCAGAGGCAACGTGAAGATGACTTGCAATACTTTAATTGATCTTCAGATACAAGCTCCTGAGCACGTCGTAGTTGGGCTGCATAAACCGAAACACAGTCACCCTCAGATCTGGACTGCACTCTGGGACAGATCTGCGCGCCGCCACGAGAAAAATCACCGCCGGTGCTCTCGAACTCCAAACGGCATCAAACCAGCGCTGAATTATTGCAATCTTGTAGTAGTATCAAGGATAAATCGGAGGGAACAAGATGATAATAGGGGGATGGGAAGAGAAGGTCGAGTCCACGACCAGATTTCTGGAAATTCACACCAAGGGAAAGGGCAAGAGAAAGAGGGAGAATCACTCTCTTAACAATTTTCTTTCAACAAAATATCATTAGCCACTGCACACACAATGTACAAGCCCTTAAATAAACCATTACAAGAGGTATAAGGGGTGGGGAGGTAATGGGTTTCAAGGGGAGGGGAAGGGGGATGCGCCCATGGCCATGAAAGGGAGAGGGAGGGGACAAAGAGACATGTTGGCTGCCTACCTTTGACATTCAAGGTAAAAGGGGGTAGGTTGGCAGCCAATTAATCTTGACCAGCAGCCATTTAATACCACATGTTGTGAATGGAGAGAAGAAAAAAGAAAAAAGACAATTTCCTAGCCTAATAGGACAAGAAAGGGGGCGCCCCCCATTTTGGGCCTTGAATGGGCCATTTTGGTCATGGCTAAGCCCACTCATCCTTCTAGGAATCCAATATGGCTTAAGGCCATTCTCCTCTAGTTGGCCCATGTATGAAGAGCCCATATATGGCCTATGGATCCATCCAAATGGACCAAGGCCTCTCCCTTTCTTAATGAAGTCTTAAGGGCCTTAACCAGTTGGCCCCTTTAGAGCCTTACAACCAACCCAGTTAAGAAAACCCAAGTAGAATGCTCATTACAAGCCTATTTTTTTATGCAAAAAGAACCCAAATTGATGCCAAATCATACAAAATTTAAAGGTAATCCGATGTAGTTCACTTGGTGCCCCGCGAACGGCACCATCGGTTCGCCAATGGGTTGCTTGCTGGCCCTGGTGTCCGCACCAATTCTCCCCGGGTGGGAGGAACTTGACCCCGTCGCGTATGGGTCTTGTAGCTTGAGTTTTCCGCATGTGATTGAGGCGTTTGTTCATCCTGGGGCATCCTCGCCAACGTACTAGGACGTGTGGTAGGCTCATTTCCGTGTGATGATCACCTGCTCATCCAGTATATAATCTATATGCATGCGTTGAAGGCTGGAAGAGGTGGATACTCGGGTGATGGAGCACTCACAATAGGAGAAAAGCCCAAAACTTACTAGGAATCACCGCGGGTTCCAATATGCTACCAGATCAAAACATTGAACATCGATTTGACACCATAGGCATCTGGTAATTCAATAATGTATGCTTTCGGACCCACTTGTTTCTTAACCCAGAAGGTGGGTATCGTGGACTTAGAGGTGCTTTGGTCTCCAGGAGGAAACCAATCAGGTATGACCCTGATCTAGACGTACTCTCCCTTTGAATCCACGGACGTATAGCATGCATCGGCGAATTCCTTTACGCACACGACTGGCCTTTGATTGGGACGCGACTCATGCAAACCATATGTATGAAACAATAACTAGAGAGACAAACAAACACACCAAACAAGCCACACAAGAAAACACACTGACTCATGCACGACTCTAGACTAAGGTGGTAGCATCAAGCCCACTAGGTGGCGGCATCCTGGGCGGCCGAAGGGTCACCCAACTCTTCCCCCAAAGCATAGTACTCATCGGCTAGTGCCTCATCGGCCTCGTAATCGACACACTCAAGCTCGGGAGGTGCGGATCCTCCAACACCTAAGGCTAGGGTGGTGCGAGCGGGACACTCACTAGCAATGTGGCCAAACCCGTGACAGTGGAAACACTGCACGCGCGACCGACTGCTCTCCCCGATAAGAGGGGCCTTACCCTTATCCTCCCGACGGGTAGAGGGTGTAGGCAGCAAGGGTGCAGGTGTAGGTGCCGTGGGCAATAGTGGAGGAAGTGTCGGGGCCAGGGGACGAGCTATGGGTGCCGGGGGACGGGCAACAGGTGCCGGTAGATATGGTGGAGGTAGATCCCTTGGTGGGGGAGGTCGAGACCTCGGAGCAAAGTGCTCCTGACGGGCGGGCTCCTGAGGACGAGCCATGGGTCCCCTCGGGTATGAACCTAAGGAACCACGGGAGTCACTACGGAGAGGAGCGGGGCTCCACCGGGGAATAGACTCAAACTCACCCTCGAATTGCTCCATCTCGAGAGCAACTTGATATGCATCCTCTAGCTTATCCACCCTGCGGCGGAGAAGCTCATACCGTAGGTGTGGGCGTAGACCACGCTGAAACCGAGAGACGGTAAGGGAATCCTCCTCCGTGGCATCACATCGGAAGTAGTATTCATCAAATTCGGCGATGTAATCCGAGACGGTCCGGTCTCCTTGAGTGAGGCTTTGCCACCTCTCTATAAGACGCTGGCGGTAGGAGGTAGGGAGGTACTTCTTCCTAAGCTTCTCCCTCATCTCGGTCCACGTATCAATCGGAGGTTCATGACGATGAAACAATAGATTCTCCATATTCCTCCAATATGTTTGGGCTTGACCCAAAAGTTTCATCCTAGCAAATTTGACCTTTCGTTGGTCTGACATCTCGAACCACTCAAAATATCGATCCATGCCAGCCTCCCAATCAAGATAGACCTTTGGGTCTAAGGACCCGTCAAATGTGGGAGGGTCGGCCCGAACGGTCCGAAGGGCCCGTTCATCCATATCTTGGTCGTGAGTACGCCGTATAGGATGACGATCACAACCATATCCCCGATGCTCATTCTCCGACTCATAGTCATGCACCTCAGGGACTTCGTGCCTCCTATTAGCTACCCCTTGACCCCTTGGAGTCGCGGGTCGTTGACCCAGCTCCGGTTGACCTTGTGTAGGTGGGACGGGTGCTTGGACTGGGGAAATCGGTGGTGCCTCGACTGGACCTCTCTCTAGTGCGGCAACTCTCCCGACCAATCCCTGAACGGACTGGTTCGATCCGGTGGCCCTATCTTCTACGGCTTTCATCCTCTCTTCTAGGCGGGTGCCTAGACCGTTCACTCGGGTACTCACTCCTTCCATCCTATCCATTCGGGTACTTAAATCACCCATTTGCGTGTCTAACCCATCAAGACGTGTATGCAATCCTTGCACTTGTCCCATAAGATTTTGGAACATTTCGAGCACAGCTGACGCATCGAGACTAGTGGATCGGGGATCCGCCATAGGTGGGGGTGGGGGTGAGTACTGAGTACCCCTACGAGTGGGCATGCAAACACACCGACTAGACGACGCCGACTAAAGCAAACACACTAATAAAAAATGATGCACCTAGACCTAAACCAATATCCGGTACGTGGCGGAGGTAATCGACCCGAAGGTCACTCGCGCAAGTGTGCGACCTTCCCGATAGGCGTAGCCTAACGTTCGGACAACACCTTTTGAGATACCGAATAAAGGGATGTAAATGCAAAGACACTCTTTTTTTGTTTGTTTTAAAACAATGATGACCCTAAACACGACTTAGACACTTAGACTTAAATGACACCCTAGACTCAACTCGCTCTGATACCAAATTGATGCGGGACGGATGACTCGACCGGGCTAGGACGTACGGCGGACACAAGTGCGGCCAGCACTAGCACGTTAAGGCAAGCCAGGCGGCTAGCCACTGTGGTATTCTCCGGGTGGAGACGCCTCTCAACAGCGCTCTCTCTTTAGCCCAGCGATCGTCCCTTGCGAGGGAAACGTGGGGATCGCGGCGATTAAGAAACCACCGTCGCCTAGGGTACCGATTCACGTTCGGTGCTCGATCAGAGCTACGGAACGGGCACTCTCAACTCACTAGCACAGTGATTTAGATACAAGCTAACGGCCCTAATCTCACAAACGTAGCAATATAGAATGTATACTAAATTAGCAATGTGAGAATGGAATGAACGCGTACCTCCACGTCTAGGCGTGGGGAAGAATTCCCGGCCATTTTTCAAACAACCCCGATATACAAATGATTTAATTTTACAATTTCAGATCTGGAAACCCACTCCACACAGGGAGGTAAAGGGTTACAAAATGGCGTTTGGGGGTTGCTGGGTCCCGGGTTGACGGGCAGCAAGTAACGGAGCCGAGGAAGGCGAGCTGGAGCCGAACGAGCGCGCCGAGGGTGAGTCGACTTGGTTCTGCCCACGCCAGGCACCCTGCGCAGTGATCTTCCGACGACTGTAACTCCTAGCCACGACGTCTGATTGGAGTGCCACTTGTTGGAGAATGATGGTGACTGGACGTAGTTTCTTCACTCCAGAGGGCGCATTCAGATCCTTTCGGATCTGGGTGCAGCAATGATTTCTTTCAGCATCTGATTTGGTGTTCACAGAACTGCACAGACAGACAAATAAATGGTGGAAAAAGGGTTGCCGATGTCAAAATGGAACTCCGTCTATGGGAGGTTGTTGGTGACGTCCATAGGAACAAATCCTATGAAGACCTCTCTCTCAGATATTGGCTGGATGAGGCGGGACAGATGTGGGAAGTCGCCTCTGGATCTGGACTGAGTCTGTTCAGATCTTCTTGCGTGACCTCACGAGAATTGATGCCGCAGACAACACAGACCTTGAAATGCAACGAAACCAGAGGCAACGTGAAGATGACTTGCAATACTATAATTGATCTTCAGACACCAGCTCCTGATCACGTCGTGGTTGGGCTGCATAAACGAAACACAATCACCCTCAGATCTAGACTGCACTCTGGGACAGATCTGCGCGCTGCCACGAGAAAAATCACCGCCGGTGCTCCTGAACTCCAAACGGTATCAAACCAGCGCTGAATTCTTGCAATCTTGTAGTAGTATCAAGGATAAATCGGAGGGAACAAGATGATAAGAGGGGGATGGGAAGAGAAGGTCGAGTCCACGACCAGATTTCTGGGAAATTCACACCAAGGGAAAGGGCAAGAGAAAGAGGGAGAATCACTCTCTTAACAATTTTCTTTCAACAAAATATCATTAACCTCTGCACACACAATGTACAAGCCCTTAAATAGACCATTACAAGAGGTATAAGGGGTGGGGAGGTCGTGGGTTTCAAGGGGAGGGGAAGGGGGATGCGCCCATGGCCATGAAAGGGAGAGGGAGGGGACAAAGAGACATGTTGGCTGCCTACCTTTGACATTCAAGGTAAAAGGGGGTAGGTTGGCAGCCAATTAACCTTGACCAGCAGCCATTTAATACCACATGTTGTGAATGGAGAGAAGAAAGAAGAAAAAAGATAATTTCCTAGCCTAATAGGACAAGAAAGGGGGCGCCCCCCATTTTGGGCCTTGAATGGGCCATTTTGGTCATGGCTAAGCCCACTCATCCTTCTAGGAATCCAATATGGCTTAAGGCCATTCTCCTCTAGTTGGCCCATGTATGAAGAGCCCATATATGGCCTATGGATCCATCCAAATGGACCAAGGCCTCTCCCTTTCTTAATGAAGTCTTAAGGGCCTTAACCAGTTGGCCCATTTAGAGCCTTACAACCAACCCAATTAAGAAAACCCAAGTAGAATGCTCATTACAAGCCTATTTTTTTATGCAAAAAGAACCCAAATTGATGCCAAATCATCCCAAATTTAAAGGTAATCCGATGTAGTTCACTTGGTGCCCCGCGAACGGCACCATCGGTTCGCCAATGGGTTGCTTGCTGGCCCTGGTGTCCGCACCAACATTCCACGGCCACTTTTGTGGATTCAGACTTTTGCTTTGAGGGGTTCCATTTATCGCAACAGGCACGGTCACGACCAGGCTGTTCTCTTGATTTTGATTTTATATTTCTTTTTGTGAGGGAGATATAGTCGTTTGACGTTTGTGGGCTCCCTTTTCGTATGCCTGCGGGGACACTGCCCTCTTCTCGTGCTCTGATCGATGCTCGAGGAAATGGATCCTACTCTTACCTTTGGGGTTTGAGTTTCGGTTTCTCATGCTCAGCGTTTTAAGGGGGCCGTCTGTCTCATTTGGTCGAAGAGAAAAGAATAAAGATTACAACTTCCGGAGATCTTCTGGGTGGGGCCCCACCGTAGGTGATGCTACCGACTTTTTTGAATAAAATACATAAGTGAGCACATGTTAGCTTCCTTCGAGCGGGCATAGGCCGACGTGGCTGGACAGGGATCTCCACGGTTCTGGCAAACCAAGACCCGGTGCCTACCAAGCCTTAATGGGCCCTATCCTAACATGAAGGTTAGATGCAGGGACTTAACTACATGGTGACTGCCAGGCATCGGCATTTTGAATTTTCCATATTTTTAGTGGTTTTTGGTATTTCTTTATTTTTGATGTTTTTTTATCTTTTCATCATTTTTTTGTGTTGTGCTAAGGGTAGTATTTCTTAAGATAAAGCCCATTCCAAGGGTGGGATAATTCGGTTCCTTCGGCGTTGACTAGCTTGTAGGCATTGCCAGGGTACACGGCTTGAATTACAAATGGTCCTTCCCAATTGGGTTGGAACTTAGAACGCGGACCTCCAGGTTTGACAAAAATTCATTTTACGACCATCTCACCGACTTTGAATTTTCTCTCAATGACTTTCTTTTGGTAAAAGCGAGCGAGTCTATTTTGATACACACGCGCGTGTTTGGCAGCGGCCAGTCGCTTCTCATCCAAGAGTTCCAACTCGGCGAGGAGTGAATTACGACGATCGTCGAGGGGAAATTCCTCGTCCAATTGTACCCTGAGAGAAGGGATCAGAGTCTCGTAAGGGACTACCGCTTCCATACCATAAGTAAGGGCAAACGGAGTCTGCCCGGTGGGGGTACGGATTGAAGTGCGATACGCCCATAGGGCTTCGATAAGTTTTTCTGGTCAGTCTGAAAACTTACTAGACTCGCAGGTTTTTTTGATGATTTTGAGCAATGTTTTATTGGTGGCCTCCGCTTGGCCGTTACCTTGTGGGTAATAAGGCGATGAATGCTGTAATGCAATTGCGTACCTTTTGCAGAGGTCCTGTAGGTCCTGAGAAATGAACTGTGGCCCATTGTCGGTGACGATTGTGCTTGGGACGCCGAATCTGGCGATGATGTTCTTCATGATGAACTTGCAGACTGTTGACGCCTTGATTTTCGCGTAAGCTTCGACTTCGACCCATTTGGTGAAGTATTCCGTCACAGTAAGGATGAAAGATTTCTGCTTGGTGAGGGAATTGGGATCACCTAGGGGACCAATGATGTCGAATGCCCACATGGAGAAAGGCCACGGGGAGGATATTGAATAAAGTGAGGAAGATGGTGAATGGATTTTATCGGCGTGAAGTTGACACTTGACACACCTACGGACATAGACAGCACAATCTTCTTCCATAGTGGGCCAATAAAAGCCTTGGCGAATGATCTTCTTGGCGAGCATCTGACTATTCACGTGGCCACCGCACACACCCGAGTGCGTCTCCTCTACATAATTCCAAACCTCATCGTCACCAAGACATCTTAACAGAATACCAGTAAGGCTCCTCCTATAGAGTAGACCTCCAACCAAAGTATATTTCTGAGCCACCCTTCTTATTGCTTTCTTGTCCTCTGTGGTGGCCCCTTCAGGATAAGACTGATCTTGGCAGTATTTGACGATTTCATAGAACCATGGTTTCTCTTCATGAGCCAGTTCTTCTTCGGCCTCTGCCAACATGATTTCCCTCTTCTCAAGGATATCTTCCTGCATGATCTTTCTTGCTATCCTATCTTTGATGTTTACGTAGGAAGCATCATCGATTGTAGGGGCGTGATGTTTGTAGATGGAAATGGACTCAAACCATCTTCCTAGAGGGAACCTTATAGATGATGCCAATGAGGCGAGGGCATCGGTGAGAATATTCTGATGACGAGCGACATGAACAAAGATCAGTTTGGTGAACAGTTTGGCAAAGGCAGCAGTGAGTTCTTGGTATGGCTTGAGTTTGGGATCGCGAGTGCTATATTTAGTGAGCACCTGGCGAAGGATGAGTTGACTATCACCTACGACTCGCAACTCAGTGATACGAAAAGAATGAGTGAGTTCTAGGCCAGCTAGAAGAGCTTCATATTCGGCTATATTGTTGGTAACTGGAAATTTGAGCTGGTATGCCAATGGGAATGTGAGGCCTTCAGGCAACAGGAGGGCGACGCCGATTCCTCGCCCTTGAGAATTCAGAGCTCCATCAAAATATAGCGTCCACATTGGCTCATCTATTTGGTTGACGGACATTAGTTCCTCATCTGGAAACTCTGATTGGACGGGATCGAACTTGGGAAGAGGATGGTGAGCGAGATGCTCGGCTATGGCATAGCCTTTAATCGCCTTTTGCTAGATGTAGGTGATGTCGAACTGAGAGAGAAAACTTTACCAGCGTGCTAGCCTATCCGTAAGGACGGATTTCTCCAGAAGGAATTTGATAAGATTCATTCGAGCAATCAAGTGGACCTCATGAGCCAAGAAGTAGTGCTTCAATTTCTACACTACCCAAACGAGGGCAGCACAGGTTTTCTCCATGATGGTGTACTTCTGCTCACAGGGATTGAGAAGTTTGGACAAGTAATAGGTTGCCCGTTCCTTGCCTTCTTCATCAGCTTGTGCGAGGACGGCTCCCACGGAGTCATCCAAGACTGAGACGTAAAGGATCAGAGGTTTTTCTGGTTTGGGTGGAATGAGAACAGGTGGACTAGCCAGATATTCTTTCAACCCTTCAAAAGCTTTCTGAAATTTAGAATTCCAGTGGAATTCTACTCCTGGCTTGGTTAACTCGTAGAGAGGTCTACACCTTTGTGAATGTTGGGACACAAATCGACGAATAAACTGCAACCTCCCGATTAAACCTCGGACCTCCCTCAAATTCTTGGGAGGCGGCATATCCCTGATAGCCTTGGCTTTGTCGGGATCTATCTCGATCCCTCTTTTACTCACAATGAACCCCAGCAATTTACCCGATGACATACCAAACACACACTTTTTCAGGTTCATTTTCAATTGGAACTCCCTTGACCTCTGCAAGACCTTAGCCAAAACTTCTGGATGTTTCATCCTGATCCTTGATTTCACCAATAAGTCATCCACATACACTTCCAGATATATATGCATCATGTCATGAAATATGGCCATCATCGCTCTTTGGTAGGTAGCTCCAGCATTCTTTAATCCGAACGGCATGACCACGTAACAATATGTTCCCCAAGGGGTAGTGAATGACGTCTTTTCCTGATCCTCTTCTGCCAAACGAATTTGATTGTATCCTGAAAATCCATCCATGAATGAGAGGGTTTCGTAGCCTGCCGTGTTATCAATCAACACATCAATGTGAGGTAAGGGAAAATCATCTTTTGGACACACGCGGTTAAGGTCCCGGAAGTCGATGCAAATCCTAACTTTCCCATCTTTCTTCATGACCGGGACAATGTTTGCCACCCATTGAGGATAAAGGATGACTCTAATGAACCTGGCTTTGTGGAACTTATCGACCTCTTCTTTTATTTTCAAAGCCATTTGAGGGTGAAAACGCCTTAACCTTTGTTTTACCGACACGGACCCTGGTTTTAGGGTTAAACGGTGTTCGACCAAGGTTGAATCTAGACCCGGCATATCCTCGTAGCTCCATGCAAACGTGTCCTTATATTCCTTGAGAACCTCAATTAATGCCTCTTCTTTAGAGGGTGGTAGGTTGTCACTTATGAGGATGATTCTAGGGTCTTCCTCAGTTCCCAAGTTGACTTCTTTGGTGGATTCTTCTACGGCGGTTGACGGCTCATCGAATCTCCTCATTCCACTAGCATATGCGCCTGCCGCATCCTCATATTCTTCACCCTCATCTTCAGTGGGGCATTCTTCATCCGTGATCTCGTAGACTCCATACCCTTCATCAAATGCACAATCGCCCTCATATTCTATTTCCGGTAGCTGGATGGAATTTTCTAACAACTGGGGGATGGCAAGAAGGGCCTGACACCTGACGGCTAAATCCAGAAGGAATCGACGAGGGATCTGCCTACCCTTGGATTTCTTCCTAGGTACTACCCTTGGCCTATCATTCCTAGATTGACTGACAATATTTACAGGAGAAGACCCCTCAGAGGAGGGGTAGAAAAGGTCACTCATCGGACCTTGGACGGGTGGTCCGCAGGGCGGTACGCACCCGTAGGAGATGTAAGAGGTTTCCTCAACGAAGATGTGTTGTTGGGGAGTTTGAAAATTGACGTTTTTTTTTCGTTTTTATTTTTAATGACAAAGTAGTGAAAAGAGATTGGAGGAGAGAGAAAAGTGGTTATGGCTAGAGAATTGTGAGGCTCATAGAGCAGATCATGGTTGAAGACCTGGCGCGGGTTGAGAAACCCGTGTAGGTATGTAAGCAGAGAAGGGGATCTGGGAAGATCATCAGACAATTATCTAGCCCAGGAAGACGATATCAGCAAAGGCTGAGACGAGTGGATGGAGAAGATGGCGGCTAATGAGCCGTCGACGGCAATGTTGAGGACGGATGAAGATCTGTCGATGACAGGGTCCTTCTGGCGAGGACGAGGATAGTTTGGAACCTTGGCAAGAGTGGTAATATTCTCTGGTATTCCGGAGATCAATGGTGGTCCTTCAAGCTGCGGAGACGAGAACATCCTTTCCAGTGCAACGGAAATGTCCCGTATGTCGAACCATTTGTTCCACTCGCATTCCGGATCTTTGATCCTGGCTCTTTTGGTGATCCTCGGACATTTTTCAGCCAAATATACAGCATGTGATCTCCCATATGCTTATCGTGGGTAATCTCCCATCTGAACAACGGGCCCTCTGTTGAAGTGGTTTGATAGAGTCCATGTGAGGGGCTTCCAATCCGCCTTGAACGGTCCTTTGAAGCCTAGGCCAAACCTGCGGTTCGGCCTAATTTCCTTTGGCGGTTTGAGCCTACCCTGTAACTGTGCGCCCAGACCTTTACCCTGTTGGTAGCCGATGTTCCTCATAATCTCCCATCCTTTGGAGTGAAAAGGGAGATATGATGTTGCGGTTGTCCTGACCGGCTCCTTTGGTGCTAGTGGAACATGAGATGAATCACGTACATCCAGTAGTGACAATATGGGCCGATGAGACGGCCAAACAGAGTGCAGAGAGGTGTTGATAGCATCCACTGTGTGAAGGACAGGTGTACTGACCACTTTAATAATCCTCCCATTGTAAGGAAACTTCAGGCATTAATGGTTGGTGGAAGGCACAACGTCCATGGCTTCGATGTAAGGGCGACCCAGTATAGCCTTGAATGTGGGGTCCATGTCAAGGACATGGAATTCCGTGGGAATTGACATGGGGGCTAGTTCTGCCTTCAGAATAATCATCCCCTACGGCGGCCTTTTGCTATTGTCATAAGCCGTGACCGTGATCGAGGAAGGTCTTATTTGTTCCTCGTTGACCCCACACAACTGAAGGGTGTCCATGGAGATCACATTTATGGACGCACCCGTGTCCACAAGACACGGGTTTATGGATACCCCATTAATTTTTTTTGAAATGCACAGTGCATATTTTCGAGCTTCCTTGGGAGCGAGCTCGTAGTTGTGGAACATGATGGCCAGTTGTGTGTCCGTTGGGGTCAGGACGGTAGAGATCTTTTCTACAGGGAGGTCCTCATTCACCATGACCCTTTGAAGGTACTCCATTAAGGCTGCCTGGTGGGATGTGGATCTTTGAAGTAGCTCCAGGATGGAGATCCGAGCAGGCGTCTTGTCCAAGTGTTTCAATAGATCATACTGTGTTCCAGGGATAGCTCTTTCTGGTTGTTCTCCATCATCCTTCTCTGGCTGAGATTGCTCAGGATTTTGACTGTTGTGGGGGAAAACCCTGTGGAAAATCCTTCCACTCCGGAGCACCATTGCCTGCGGCTTTTGTACCTCTGTGGGGGTAGCAGTGGGTTTTAACAGGGATTTGAGGGGTAGTGGTGGAGGAATGGTTGATGAAGTAGGGGTGATGACGGGAGCCGAGATTCTGATGAGGGGTTTGTTAGGTGGAGGCATGGCGGAGGTAGAGGGGATATCGCGCGGATTATGAAGGATAAGGGGTCTAGAAGGTGGAGGTGGAGACGAAGTAGAAGTGGGTAGGGCTTGAAGCGGGCAATGATTTTGAGGTGGGTGGTGGGTAATGAGTGGTTTTGAAGGCATTAGTGGTGATATGGTGGAGAAAGACGGGGTTATGTATGGTTGACGGATGATAAGGGGTTTAGAAGGCGTAGGGATAAATGTGGTAGAGGTGGATGGTAAAGTAGGGGAGTGGGAGAAGATGAGAGGGTGTGAAGGCGTAGTGGAGAGTGTCGATTGATAGGGGATCGGGGTACGGATGAGAGGGCGTAATGGTAGTGGAAATGGTGAAGGCGATACTGACACGGGTTGATGAGAGAGAGGTGCTACCCGGGCAAGGCAAGGGTGTTGCGTGATGATAGGATTGGTAGTAGAAAGAATGGAGGTACTTTCCTGGTGCCACACCTGCTCTCTCCCGACTTCCGGGAAGGAGAAGATGGGGTTAACCTGATGATTGGGCTGTTGGTGCTCCGGTAATGGATTCTGGATTATGCCCATGTTGGGCTGTTGTTGTGGGGCCTGCTGAGGCTGTTGTTGTTGTTGTGGTTGTTGCTGCTGTTGTAACTGCTGCTGTGGTCTGTGAGGAGGTCTCCTAGCCTTGAGAGCGGCGACGTATCGTCTCATTTCATCCCCATCTATTTGATGTTCATCATTCATATCGTGGATGTAATCTTTGAAATGGAAGCAGTAATCTATTGTGTGTCCTGGCTGCCTGTGGTAGACGCAGTATTTGGAGGTATCAACATTCGGGGGCCACACGGGCCTTTCTCTGGGTAGGACGAGTTGGTTTGATGCCATGAGGGTATTAAAAATGTCTGCTAAGGTTTCTGGCAATGGTGGATAGTAGGCTCTCTTGGGACCGACCGGCCTCCTTTGTTGCTGTTGGGGACCATAGTTCCCCGGGGGTGGAACTTGGTTGTACTGAAGCGGTGGTTGTTGTTGCTGAGGTTGTGGTTGTTGTTGCTGGGGTTGACGTAATGGAGGCATATTATCCTGGGGTGGATTATTTTGGGGTGGAGGACGAAGAGGGAAAGGACCTGGTTGGAGGGGAAGTCAGGGCATTTGTAGAGGCCTTGGGTTGACAACATAGTTGGCATTGTTGACCGCACCCACTTACTCATTTGTCACGACCCCTTCTGTGGCTCCGCCCGGGACACCAATGCCTGTCTTTCTGACCACTTTGGGCTTCGGTGACTCAAACATGTTCATAATGGGGGAGTCTTTTAACTGGGTTTGGATGTACCGGGCCCTTTCATAGAGTTCCTCCATTGTAGTAAGTTTATTCATGGCCAGGACGTGTCTGAACTGTGGGGTTACATTAGACACAATCATCTTCACTTGTTCGGGCTCGGAGAGGGTATCCCTTATTCTTTCCGCGAGAGACCTCCATCTATCAGCATAGCGGACAAAATCTTCATCGGGCTTCATCTTTTCGGCCACTAGGTCGGTAATGGAGAGTGAGGGACCGACACTATCCCTATATTTCTGCAAGAACCTTCTCTGGAGCATTTCAAAATTCTCGGCCTCGCGGGGCTCCAAGGAATAGAACCACTAAAGCGCGGGACCATCCAATGATCTTCGAAAGAGGTATGCCAGGGACCTCTGATCGTTTTGCCAATAGGAGGACTCATACATGAAATCCATGAGGTGAATGAATGGGTTGCCGGTACCATTGTATCTGCGGTACGTGGGCATTTCGGAGGGAGGAAGATGAATGACGGGAAGGATTGGCAAAGCAACCTCCGGGGTGGCTTTCACGTCCACCATCCTTCTCAGATTTTGAAACTGCTCGTCCATGCGATTGAACCTATTGAGGAGCGATTGGGCGAGCTCTTCTGGAGGTGAAGGTGGTACTTGCCACTTGGGGAGAAACTGTCTCCTGGAGACTTGAGGGGGGAACCCCGAATGAGAGGGAGCTGCCGGACCGCCGACAGTCGGCCCCGGCTGAAGCGGTATGTGGGGAACAATGGGAGTTTGAGATTGTGACGGGAACTGGAATGAGGGTGGTTGTTGGCTCGCTTGTCCTTGAAGCGAGGGAGACTGGATGGCTTGCGCCAATGAAGGAGATGGAATGGCCTGCACGGACTCTTGGAGAGGTGCGATGGCCGGAGTTGATTCCTGGGGCGTGGGGGAAATAGATTTCCCCTTCAGAATGGTCTGGAAGGCCCGGAGCTGTTCAGAGGTAAGCTCCGTGTTGGCGAGGACGCCCAGTAAGGAAGAGATATCCTGTGGTGGGGACGTGTCCCCGGTAATAACCTGCACCTCATGCGAGGGCTCATGAGAAGGACCCGAGTCCATAGCATAGACTCGCGGGTCCGCTGACAAACCACGACTAGGGTGGTTCTCCTCAAAAGACTCCTGAGCCATGCTCACAGTTTTCCCAGAATGCAAAAACATACACTAGAAAGTAGGTAGCAGAGATTATCAAACAAGTGGATGCCTTTATGCCTTTTTTTGTGTTTTGATTTTGATGATTTTTTTGTGCTTTTAGCGAGATCCGAAGTTCACACAAAATGGGGACCCTAGTTTATTTTTGTTTCACCGCCGTGTCAGCTAGGGTCTCTCGTCTCACCACGAATGGAATGACTAACTCCGGGGAACTTCAATGGTACAACCAGCCCAGTGAACGAAGAGGAGATTCTTCGATGTCGGGGACTTACGGAGGTCCCAGTGGAGGAGATTCTAGTCCGTTGAGAGGAATTCTCAAACGGAGAGTCCTTCCTTCACCGGGAAAGGGTGATCCTTAAAAAAATGAAAAAGGATATAAAAGAGGGATGGATGTATGCAATGGAATGCTGACAGAGATATAGAGTAAGAAAACAACAGAAATAACAAACATATAATAAACACCCAACCAATCACAACTGACAGTGCTGCCGTGAGCACAACGGGGGCGCGCGAGGGCGCCAAGGTGGAGAGGCACAGACGGTGCCGAACTTGCAAGGATAGCCAAAAGGAAGCAGCAGAGGTCCCACCGTGATTGCCAATCTGTGAGCGACGTCACGCGGTTCGGGGAGCGAAGAAGACGCGGAGCGCGCGGGCTCCTCTTTGTTTGCTGCAACACCGAAATAAAAGAAGAGAGAAGGGGCCACCACGGGAGATTACTCCGGCGGGGCGAGCGGGACAAATGTAATATAGCAAGATATAGGGGTTAAACGGTCATAGCGGGAAGTGACTCGCCGCGGCCTCGAGAATATGAGCAGATAAGAATATAACAGAATACAAGGAGAATATAAAGAGCGGGAATTTAAATGGCCATTGAGGAAGTGACTCGCCGCGGCCTTGAGAACATGAATAGATAAGAATATAATAAAATATAAAGAGAATATAAGGGCGGGAGTTTAAACGGCCATTGGGGAAATGACTCGCCGCGGCCTCGAGAATATGAATAGATAAGAATATAACATATAAGAACGAGAATTTAAACGGCCATTGGGGAAGTGACTCACCGCGGCCTCGAGAATATGAGCAGAATATAACAGAATATAAAGAGAATGTAAGAACGGGAATTTAAACGGCCATTGGGGAAGTGACTCGCCGCGGCCTCGAGAACAAGATGTGATCGCCAGGGGCCAAAAGACCCCAAAATAAAGAACGTGATCGCACCTACCTCAAGAGCGGGAGATGGCGGGTTGCTTCTTCCTCCCCCTTCGGCCAGCCGATGGAGAGGACTTTCCTTGGGTACCCTTGCAAAATAACGACAAACAAGTAACGAGTGGATTAGAAAGATGAAGGTGTAGTATTAAAATCCTTGCGATAAAAATGACGAAATGATGGCAAGACACACACCTGGTTGGTGTTATCTTTTAAACCCCTCTCGGACTCGAGTAGGAGGAAAATGAGATGATGGATGCAAGAAGTATATAAGAAGAGGCGCCCTTATGAAGGGGGATAGAGGATGCGAGATGATGAATGTAAAAGAACTACGAAGAAAAGGAAAGGATTGGCTTATTGGATGTGCCGGTGGTGAAATCCGACGGAGCTCCAGCAGCGTAGGGACGACGTGGAAGCGCGGTGGATGAAGACAACCTTCCTCTCGCGAGCGTGGGCACCCGAGAAGCCGGCAGAACCTCCACCTACAAAAGACCCCACGGGTTAGAAAATGACTCCGGTAGCCTCTGGGCTCCGGCAGCCTATCGGATCTCTTAGAAGCTCCCCCAGAACTGAGGGGGTGGGCCTCTATTTATAGGGCTCCGGAGGGTGGAGGCGTCCAGGACCCTGGACACCTCCATCAGGGCAAAAAAGATATTTTATTCTATTTTTATTCATTTTTTTTGAATATTTTCATGGAGGCGTCCAGGGTCCCGGACGCCTCCATAAGTCCTACCGAACTCCGCCGAAAGTCGCGCGCGGTTTAACACAATGCTTGATTTTGGAGCGGCGACCCGTGATTTGGAAATGGGCGCGTCTAGCCGGCTGGACGTCTCCACAATTTGGATTCTTTCACACACGACAAACCGTCGTTCGGTGGGCGGCGCCCCGTGAGTGAGTTGATGGAGGCGTCCAGGGTCCTAGACGCCTCCAAGAAATTATAATAATATTTTTTTTGTTTTGTTTTTTTATGCCAACTGGCATATATATATATTTATATTTGTTTTCATGGAGGCGTCCAGGGGCCTGGATGCCTCCATTAATATATATATTTTTTCATTTTTTTTGGGGTTTGAAAAAAAAATAAAAAAAATGGGGGCGTCCAGGAGCCTGGATGCCCCCATGAAGACCCGCCTGGGTCCTCAGACGAGGCGTTGGCAGCCGCCCGACAGATACCCTTCCTGGTTCCGATGCGTCTGACTGGTGTTGATGCCGTCCGAATGCTGCGACGAGACGGTTCCGGATGCTGACAAGGGCGGAAGAAGACTCAAGAAAAGGAAGCACTCGAGCGATTCAAAATGCGTAAGCCGTCGCGGGGCGTCGTATAGTAATATGAGACTTTCTCAGGAGACGTCAGGAATGGCGTGTCTACAGAGAGCCCAGAAGGAGAAGAGAAGAGAGAGCAAGAAAGAGAGTGAGAAGGAGAAGAAGTGTGAGCTGCAGTCTCTTTCTGACCTCTGGATCAAATCCAGGGTCAGCTTGCTCTATCTTAAGAGCTACATTGTTTTCTTTCATCGGTGTGTTTTCACGTTTCTTAGTTTTTCTTTTTGAAACCTTTAGAAGCTGTGAATCAGCAGAGCTAAGCTGTATTGCTCAGCGGGCGAGGGTGTTCCTCGGACAGCAAGCTGTGAGGCTCAGCGGTTGTAGGGATTTCCATCCCCAAAGCTGTGGATCAGCGGTATTCAAGCTATGTGGCAGCAGGAAGTCTTACTCAATTGAGTAAGGGGTGGACGTAGATCTCTGGACAGAGATCGAACCACCTTAAAAATATTTGTCTCCTATGTGATTGCTTGTGTGTCTTCTCCTCGGTAGATGAATGCGTAGGCTCGCCTAAATGGTTTAGCATGGTTTGATTAGTTAATTATTCATCTGCTGTTATCTTCTGATTGGTTTCATCTTGTGTTCTTAATCGAGTTTCTACTGCTGGTTGATTTCACTTGCTCTTGGATCATCCTTCTTCTGAATCTGTGGGTGAGTCCATTACAGTTCAGTCTATTTCCGCACTGGTTATTTTTAACTACCGTTGTTGCCTTTTATTTGGGGTTGGATCTATTCACCCCCCCTCTAGATCCGTTCATCACACCCTTCAGGTATGACACCAAGGGGGGAATCTTTTCATTCATTGGTCCGAGCAACAATTCTGGGCCAATAGTATGGTGATGGTCGGCCTCGACTGAAGTTCGTGACACCTAAAGACTTGGTTTGGATGTAAGGCCGTAATGCCAAGGCAGAAGGGTCTTTTTGTTCATTGGATTGGATGATAGTTTCCGGGCCAATGATGAGATGACTTGTCAGCTTAGACAGAAGGTCATGACGCCGAATGACTTGGCTTAGGCGTAACGCCATGACGCCAAGGGAGAGCATTCATCGGCTTAGGCAAGGAGCCATGACGTCGGACCACTTAGCCTAGACGGAAGGTCATGATGCCAAGGGAGAATATTTACCGGCCTAGGCAGAGAGCCATGATGCCGAATAACTTGGCCTAGACATAATGTCATGATGCCAAGGCAGAATATTTACTGGCTTAGGCATAGGGCCATGACGCCGGACAACTTGGCCTAGACAGTAAGTCATGTTGCTAAGGTAGACTATTTACCGGCTTAGGCATAGAGCCATGACGCCAGACAACTTGGCTTAGGCGGAAGGCCATGACGCCAAGGCAGAATATTTATCGGTTTAGGCATAGAGACATGACGTCGGACAAACATATTTAACGACTTAGACCGAAGTCATGACGCCGCACAACTTGGCTTAGGCGGAAGGCCATGATGCCATGGCAGAATATTTATCGACTTTGGCATAGAGCCATGACGACAGACAACTTGGCTTAGGCGGAAGGTCATGATGCCAAGATGGAATATTTACCGACTTAGACATAGAGCCATGACGCCGGATAAGCATATTTAACGACTTAGACCGAAGTCATGACGCCGCACAACTTGGTTTAGGCAGAAGGCCATGACGCCAAGGCAGAATATTTACCGACTTAGGTATAGAGCCATGACGCCGGACTAGCATATTTAACGGCTTAGACCGAAGTCATGATGTCAGACAACTTGGCTTAGGCGGAAGGCCATGATGCCAAGGTAGAATATTTATCGGCTTAGGCAGAAGGCCATGATGTCGGAAAATGATATTTAACGGCTTAGAGATAAAGTCATGACGGCGTACAACTTGGCTTAGGCGGAAGGCCATGACGCCAAGATATAATATTAACCGGCTTAGGCAGGGAGCCATGACGCCGGGCAACTTGGCCTAGAAATAATGTCATTATGCCAAAGGAAGATATTTATCGGCTTGGGCTGAAGGCCATGATGCCAGACAAGAATATTTAACGACTTAGACATAAAGTCATGACGCCGTACAGCTTGGCTTAGGCGGAAGGCCATGATGCCAAGATATAATATTTTCGGCTCAGGTGGAAAGCCATAACGCCATACAAGGATGTTTAACGACTTAGACATAAAGTCATGACGCCATACAACTTGGCCGAGACAGTATGTCATGTTGCCAAGGTAAAATATTTACCGGCTTAGGCAGAAGGCCATGACGTCGGACGAGGATATTTAACGGCTTAGACATAAAGTCATGATGCCATACAACTTGGCTTAGGCGGAAAGCCATGGCGTCAAGATATAATATTTACCGGCTTAGGCAAGAAGCCATGACGCCGGACAAGGATATTTAATGGCTTAGACATAGAGTCATGATGCCGTACAACTTGGCTTAGGTGAAAGGCCATGACGCCAAGATAAAATATTTGCCGGCTTAGGCGGAAGGCCATGACACCGGACAAGGATATTTAATGGCTTAGACATAAAGTCATGACGCCATATAACTTGGCTTAGGCGGAAGGCCATGACGTCAAGATATAATATTTACCAGCTTAGGCGAGAAGCCATGACGCCGAACAAAGATATTTAATGGCTTAGACATAGAGTCATGACGCCATACAACTTGGCTTAGGTGTAAGGCCATGACACCAAGATATAATATTTACCGGCTTAGGCTTATAGCCATGACGCCGGACAAGGATGTTTAACGGCTTAGACATAAAGTCATGACGTCGTACAACTTGGCTTAGGCGAAAGGCCATGACGCCAAGATAAAATATTTATCGGCATAGGCGTAGAGCCATAACGTCGGACGAGGATGTTTAACGGATTATACATAAAGTCATGACGCCGTACAACTTGGCTTAGGCGGAAGGCCATGACGCCAAGGTAGAATATTTACTACCTTAGGCGGAAGGCCATGACGTCGGACAAGGATATTTTTATTGGTTTACGTGCCAACCTAGACGAAAGGTCATGATGCTGGCGATAAAAGTTATCTTTTTGTTCACCAATCTAGATGGAAGGGCAGAGCTATAGGTAGAAAGGATCTTTTTGTTCCCTGGCCAGGCAGGAGGCCTGAGCTGGAGGTGAAGGGATCTTGTTTATTGTTTGGCTGAACAGAAGGTTTGAGCCAAAATGTAAAATGGTCTTTTTGTTGTCTGGTCGAACGGAAGGTCCGAATCAAAGGTGAAAGGGTCTTTTTTTTGAATGGTCAGACGGAAGGTCCGAATCAAAGGTGAAAGGGTCTTTTTGTTGACTGGTCAGACGGAAGGTCTGAGCCAAAGGTAAAAGGGTCTTTTTGTTCTATGGTCGGACGGAAGGTCCGAACCAAAGGTAAAAGATGGGTCTGTTTGTTGACTGGCTGGACAAAAGGTCTGAGCCAAAAGTAAAAGGGGCTTTTTTGTTCTCTGAACCAAAGGTAGAATATGAACGTTAACCCGACGGGATGTCAGAGTCAACAAACCCTGCTTAGACGATATGTCTAAGACGAGGGCCAAAAATAGTGCATTGTTGTCGATCCGACATTATGTTGAAACCAACCAACCTGGGAGAGACACAAGGTCTGGGCCTGGGTAGAATATGCTTGTTGACTTGACAGACTGCCAAAGTCAACCATCTTGGCGAGGATGTAGGGTCTACGCCATAGAAGGAATATAGGATATAAATGTTGACCCGACGTCATGTCGAAGCAAACGAACTTGGTAGAGGCGTGAGGCCTTAGCCAAAGGCAGAATATAGAATGGGTGTCGACTCGACCTCCTATCAAAGCCAACGAACTTGACAGAGACGTGAGGACTAAACCAAGGGCAGAATATAGAACAGGTGTTGACTCGACGTTCTGTCAAAGCCAACGAACTTGGCGAAGGCGTGAGGCCTAAGCCAAGGATAGAATATAAGATGGGTGTTGACTCGACGTCCTGTCGAACCCAACGAACTTGGCGAAGACGTGAGGCCTAAGCCAAGGACAAAATATAAGATGGGTGTTGACTCGACGTCCTGTCGAAGCCAACGAACTTGGCGAAGGCATGAGGCCTAAGCCAAGGGCAAAATGTAAAATGGGTGTAAATGTTGACCCGACGTCATGCCAAAGTCAATGGACCCTACCCTGATGGAAGGTTTGGGGTGAGGGTAGACCAGATGGTAGACAAATGAGAGGCCTAGACCCAGGGCTAAATATTGATGTTAATCTGACAAAAAGTCGGAGTCAACGAACCTTGCTCAGACGGAAAGTCTGAAACAAGGGTAGAATGTGCAGATGAGGATGTCAGTCCGACGTCATGTCGAAGTTGACCAACCTAGTGTAGACGTGAGGTCTAAACCAAGATAGAATATGGACGTTAACCCGTGGAGATGACGGGATCACCAAACCTTGCCCATATAGAGGTCTGAGACAAAGCATAGAGGTCTTTTATTGGTTTATTAGTTTGGATTGGTTGAGTTTATTGAACTTGTTAGGTTTATTGAGTTTATTGGATTCATTGGCTTTATTGAGCTTATTGAGTTTATTGAGTCTATTGGTTGAGTTCATTGGGTTTATTGGGTTTGTTGAGTTTATTGATTTATTGAGTTTGTTGGTTTGTTTGAGCTTATTGGGTTTGTTGAACATTTTGTCGATTCCATTGAGTTTATTGGTTTTATTAAGTTTATTGAGTTCATTGATTTATTGGATTGATTGATTTTGCCTGGTTTATTGGGTTTATTGAATTCTATTGTATCCATTGAGTTTTTGATTTTATTGGGTTTATTGGGCTTGTTGGGTTTATTTAGTTTACTGAGTGTATTGGGCTTGTTGGGTTTATTGGTTCCCCTGAGTTTATTTGGCTTGTTTGATTTATTGAATTGACTAGGTTTATCGTGGTTTATTTAGTTCACTGGATTGATTGATTTATTTTGGTGATTCATTTTGTTCTATTTATTGGGTTAATTGAGTCTGCCAAATCTGTTAAATTTATTGGTTTTGTTGGATTTGTTGAGTTTGTTGATTCATTAAGTTTATTTTAAATCATCATTTTTAATTTTTTTTGTTTTGTTTGGTTTGTTTTTGTTGTTGTTGTTTTTTTGTTTTGTTTTTGTTCTCCCTGGGACAGACTGTTTGCGGTGCGAGACATTTTGTTTGGTAGGACTATTAGTGAATTTCATTATTTATTACGCCGATAGGACTAGGGAATGGTATCCAAGAGTCCTAGCCGAAATGGGGTGTCCCTCGAGCTGGAAAGGAAGGGGGGTTATGGGCCCGGTTCTGTGAGGTTAGGGGCAGTTTTTGAGCTCGGCGAGGGCGGAGTGCCTCAAGCCAAGAAGAGGCTTTACGAACCCAGCCTAGTGGGACAGAGGGTAATTTTAGGGCTCGGAGAAGGCGGACGTCTCAGGCCAAGGAAAAGGTTTTGTTGACGCAGCCCAATGGGATAAAAGGTTATTTTTGAGCTCGACGAGGGCGGAGCGCCTCAGGCCAAGGAAAAATATTTTATGGACCCAGCCCGACGGAACTGATGGGCAAAGATTTTTGGAGCTTGACAAGGGCATAGTGCCTTATGCCGAGAAAAGGGAGATCTTATTGGGCCGACATTGGGCAAAGGGGTCTGAACTGGTAGTGGTGGGATAGTCCCGTGGGATAAATATGGCATCTCTTGGTGTATCTGAATCATTGTTGGTTGAACACCAGAAGACAACGAGAATACGTTGGCCGAGGACATAGGTCCAAATCAAGGGTAGAGGGCAAGTCCCGGTGGGACATGTGGAGAGTACACCCGTAGGATGGGGCGAATGTGGAAGCCATGTTGACCCCATTGTAGACACGATAAAATTGACTTTACTGTGAGTACATCTCATATTGTCTCATAATGCCTCAATTTGACCCTCAAATTGACTTTGTTTAAGTGTTTTTTCCACTTTTCTTAGATTTCTCATTTTTTATTTTTTTTATTTTCCTATTTTTTTATTTTTATGGGTATTTTTCTCCATTTTTATGGATTTTTAAAGAATTAGAGGCAAGAGGGTGGGCGCCATTTTCTTAAAATGATTTAAAAAAATAAAAAGAAAAGAAATGACGCCCTCTTAAGAGAGCGCCCCATTTAAATTCAAGTTTGGTTTTACGTTATACTCCGTCAGCTAATTCATGGCCTATTTTAGGGGTGTTTTGGTTGCCATTTGGGTTTCAGAAAAATATGAAAAAATAGAAATTGGAATCAGCACAGTCAGACGTCCATCCATCAAAAAAATAATAAAATAATAATAATAAATAAGAAATGGCATTCGAGTCCTCTTTTCTAAAAATAATGGCAATTTATGGAAATAGCGCCCATCACTTGGGTGCCCTTTCAAATTGACGCCCAGAGGATGGGCGCCCTTTCCTTTTTGGCATTTTTTCGATTTTTGGTTCTGCGACACTTTGGAAAGTCTTTATTTCAAATAACGACCACCTGAGTGTCGTCTTTTCCTCCACATTCTCGAACTGCACCGAAGCCCTTTCTTTCTCCACTTTGAGCCCCATTTCACTTCGGAAAGGACTCTAATGACTTCCCATGACTAGGAGGACTCTTTCCAATATTTGTCTCCTACTAAAATAAATTTCCCTAATCTTTCTCAGATTGAAACCCACGCATTCTTCCCTATAAATAGCTCCCTGTGGCCCTTGCTCAAAAGGCGGACTTCAGTTCACAAAGGGAGGTGCTGCCGGTTTCTTGGCTCAAGGAGAAGTCTTCATCACGTCTAAAATCTTCATCTTTTGGAGGCTTCCTCCCACATGTTGATCCAAAGCCACGGCTGTCAATAGAAAAATCCCAGGAACTCCTTGCTCCTCTCTGTTTCTCTTTTTATTTTTTTATTGCATTAGTTCACGCATGCATCATGTTCTACTGACCTGTTATTCCTCTCAACCGCGTTCAGAGCCTCCTAATAGTGCAACGCTTGCACACTTTATCCTCTTACTTTTATCCCATCATTCATCATGTTTTACCTTACCCTTCACATAGGGGTTTAAAGGGGCAACACCCAAAAGGTGTGTTCACATCCATGTTCTCACGTTACATATTTCATTTGGATTTGATACTACACTTGGTTTGCTAATCCATTCTTATTTGGTTGTTGTTTGCAAGGGTAATCAATTAAGAGAGACTCTCTCCGTCGGCCGGCCGGTTGGAAGAGAAGGTGGCACTCACACTCCCCGCTTTTAAAGGTATTCTTCACGATCCCTCCTTTGCTTTATTGTTATATCCTTTTGAGGTATCCCTCTGGCGATCACCCTCCATATAGCATCCTATGCATGCTCTTTTGATCCCCCTTCCTATTCCTTTACCATGCTTTTACTTTTTCTTTTCCTTAAGTGGATTTCTTAGATCTACACCCATAACTTCCTTTCTTGTTTTCTCTTGCATTCAGTGTATTATAGAGTCGTTACCCTTCATTTAACAGACCAAGGCGGGTGCATAAGAGAGCGCTCACTTCCTCAGAGAGGGGACGAGTGGTTCGCTCCACCATACCAATCCCACAATGGTAGCTTCTTATTCGTACGGACTAAGCCGTGAGGGGAGTGATATTTCTCCAAGCAAATGCAGCCATCAAGGCCTCCTTCATTTATTATATATATATATTTTTGGAAGACCCAACCTCGGATAGATGGCATCCTAGATGTAGTAGACGGAATTTCATTCGCCCTCCTTTTTGCTCATCATCATTTTTCTCTCTCTTTTTTTTTTTTTTGGGTGCCTGCCCCCAGAACACGCCATTTTCTTCCCTTCTTATTTTTATTTTTCTTCTTCTTTTTTTTTGCATTTTTTTATCCACATTCAAGCTGTGGTGTGATGCTAAATGCTGGCTTCAGCCAAATCTATGAGGAGCATCTGGGGCAGCGATGCTACGTGGGGCTGCTCTTTTGAAGACGGGTATTTGATGAGGGCATGGTGGGTCCACCTTGTACTCAACAAACTGCAGTTCACCTTTCTGGATCAAGCTTTCAATAATGTCCTTGAACACATAGCAATCCTCAATAAGATGCCCCAACATTTGGTGATAAGGATAAAAGCATGGGTCGTCTTTTCTTGCAGAATCGCCTGGTTTCCTCGGCTCCGGGAGTACCACTTTGCCGCATTCACAGGCCCATTCAAGAAGAGATCTGGTCTTATCCTTGGGGTAGGGGTAAGGTTTCATCATTTTACCCCTTAGTGAGGACCCCTGTTTTGCCGGCTCGGCGGAAGAAAGGCTGGCTGCCTCTTTCATTTTCTTCTTCTATTGTTCGAAGGTTTCAAAATTTGAGGCGCAAATTTCTTCTTTCACAGGGTATTTGCCAGTTGGTTCATTCTTCTGACTCGAGGCTGTAGAAGCCGGGCAAAGCTTCACCAGAATTACTTCGACATCAGCCATAATGTCACTTAACTGTTCAAAGGTCGTGACTTCAATGTCAATGACCCATTGCATAATTTCTATTCTCAAGTTTTCTTTGCAGATTTGAATAGAGTCCCCGTAGCTTGGTGGATGTCGACACCTTTCACGGAGATTCCTCCACCTTCTTATATAATCCATGTCGAACTCGTCATCTTTTTGTTTGGTTGCTTGCAGTTCGGCCTCAGTGACTTCTTCTTTGGCCATATTCATTGTTCGTTCTGCCCTTGGCTTGTTTATTGTTGCCAAACTCACTGAGCTCGGGTATAAGGCAGTTGGCTGCATATGCGGCCCCATTGGCACCATCGTCTGAGACGCTTTGATTGCCCCCTGACATGCCTGGGGGACTAGATATTGGAATGGTTGACGGGAATGGCCCCTATGTGTTTAGGCATCATTTGGAGCACGGCTGGCCGTGTTGAGGGTTCAGGTGAGCCAGCACCAGCTTGTGCCGCTTCCTATAGATGTCCTGCCGATTGAGGCATGGATGGACTTACATTCATCTCATCTAGCTATCTCTGCAGCATTTCAATCTCTTGATATTTTTGGTGTAGTAGCGCCACCAAGGCAGAGTCTTGTAAGAAGGGGCCGGGAGTGCGACTGCCTTCCACCTCTGGTTTACACAAGATGAATGGCTTCCTGCCATCATTGCCGACTGCATGTAGCTCCTTCAATATGAACTCCTTGTATTTTATGCCTCCGGATGTAGGAGGAATGTGGTGGTGAACCCCCTTATTAGCTGACGGGTGTTATTTTGACATTTTCCCGGACCCAGTAGATGAGTGGGAGGAGGAAGCTTCAGCCTGAATTATTCCCTTTGGCATGAAGCAAATTTCTGCATCTTCCTCATCAACAGTTTGCGCCCCACCAGATGAGGCTGACAATGTGTTGTAGGAGAGAGCCATACATCTCCTTTCAGCTTTTGTGTGCTTCTTTTTCTTCTCCTCTATGGCTGGCATCTACCCCTACAGTAGGTTGCTTGGTGCATTCAGCATCTTTGCCTTTTCTTCAGTTCTTTTTGTTAGCCAATGGAACTCATTGCATCATTAAGGGGCATTCTTTTTAAGCTGCATAGGTTGGCCCTTGGGCTGCTCATGCTCGTCTAACCCATTTATAATGATTTGCATCCGTTCCACGGCTAGGCTGGTTTCTTCATGCACCCGCATCAGAGCTTGCGTCTTTTTATTATCTTTTGGCCTCCTGATAGTCGCTAGAGGGGCTATCTGGGGGCAGATAGGAGCTATAGGGGGTGGAATGGGCTGAGCCATGGCTCCACGAATCTGGACCTCTGGATTCGGACAAAATGCTAGTCTTGTTTTCTTTATTGTTGGCGTTGTTCGCCAATTTCCTTGTTTTCCTTTAGGAGCTGGAACATAGTCTTCATTGGTGCGCCAGTTGTAAGCCTCTAGCACTTCTTCGGGCAGTTGTTGATATATGGATATCATGTTGATTGATGCCCCCAGATTGGGCATTTCACGAGGGCATGGGGGATCAACTTTATACTCCCCTATTTGTAACTCCCCTCTTTTAATTAGGCCCTGGGCAATGTCCTTGAATATTTGACAATCCTCAATAGGATATCCAAGGATTTGCTGGTAAGGGCAGAAGCAAGGGTCATCTCTTCGCCTGAGATCATCAGGCCTCTTTGGCTTTGGAAGAGCAATCTTGTTATATTTGACAGCCCGCTCGAAGAGTGCTCGAGTCCTATCCTTGGGGAAAGCATAGAGCTTCTTTTCTTCATTCTGCTGGTGAGGCCTTTCTTGACATCCAATAGGTTTATTGGGGGGAGGATTGTGCACCCATTTATGCCTTTTCGCCCTGAGGCTAATAGCATGGACCGCTTTCAGCATCGGCCGCTTATTAACCTTCCGGGCTTGGTGACTTGAGTCGGCAGGAAGTGAGGGATATCTCTCGAAGAAATCTTCCACTTCCATGGCAACATCAATTAATCGGTCAAAAGATTGGATTTATATTCCAATTATCTTTTCCAAGATCTCTTTCTTCAGATTTTGTTTACACATATGTATTGAATCTTCTGGATGCGGAGGGAGTCGACACTTGATGTTGAGATCCCTCCATCTCTTGATATATTCTGCAGTAGGCTCATCATCTTTTTGTTTGGTTGCAAATAACTCGACCACGGTCACCTCTGCCTCGACAACGTGAAATCTCTCATTAAATTTATGCTACATATCTGGCCAGTCTTTAATAAATCCGACTGACAAGCTAGAATACCATTCGAAGGCAGGTCCTGTCAGAGAAGACCTGAAGAACTTCAGCAGGTACGACTCGTCTGTCACCAAGTCACCCATGACTGTTACATAGTGTGCAATGTGTTCTTTCGGGGAGCCCTGCCGGTTGAATTTGTCAAATTTTGGTGATTTGTTGACCCCGGGTGGCAGTCTCTTGGCAGCATGATAGGCTGGATATGGCACTTTATATATGTTAAAGGGGGCATGGTCTTCACAACCCCTCTTTGCCAGCCTTGCTTCGATCAATTGCTCCACCATCAGCTCGTTCACCATAATTGGCTATGCTGGTTGAGAGCAGAGGTGGGCGGGCTGAATCAATTGTGAGGCCGGAGCCGCAACATGAGCTGGCAGAGGCTCTGATAGGGGAGCCCGCTGCTGCATTTGAGGAGGCATTAGTCGTGCCGACTGAAGCCACTGGGAACAATGCTGGGGAGTAGCCCAGTTTTGATCAACAGTTTGTAAAATGACCGGTGAAGGAGTAGCCGTGAGGTTGGAACCTTCCCGTGACAGCTCGGCTGGTGCCCCTGGTTACTCGGGTGCCATAGCTGTTGTACCCATGTGGTTTTGATGATGTCAACCACTATGGCTTTGATGATGTCACACTATTTGTGCATGATAGAAATGATTCTTGTTCTTGATCGAACTTCTCTTGATTGAAATGAATTCCATTAATTACTTGTTGTATGCATCATGAGTTTGATGAGCATTTCATGAGTATGCTTGTGCATGCATCACACTAGAGAGGTATGTGCATTGCTTGAGTCAGTGCATGGTTAATTCTCTAAGGCATACACACACGGTGCATGTTTTTGGTTGCGCTGCGAACATACATAGTCAGTGCAGGTTTTACATGAGCATACATATTCGATGCATGTTTTTGTGCATGAACAAAGTCAGTACATCTTTTTGTTCCATGCATACACAAAGTCAGTACATCTTTTTGTTCCATGAAGTGCATACGTCGCTACCAAGTCCGTGCAACTTTTATTGTGCTAAGCACAGCAAGTCGGTACGACTCTCGCATCGAGCATATATAGTCAGTGCATGTTTTACTTTGTGCACACATAAGTCTGTGTAGGGTTGTGTCTTTCAGTATACAAAGTATGTGCACCTTGCATCTGTCACATACGAAGTCCATGCACTTGGTGTTAAGGTCAGCGCATGCTTTCCTTTTGTTCATATCAATTCGGTGCGTGTTCTGACTCTTATATATATACAAAGTCGATGCATAGTTTTCAGTTAAGTCTGTGCAACGCTTGTACTCTGCGTATTCATAGTCAGTGCATCTATTGGCCATATACTGGAATCAAGTCCATGCATGAGTGTGTGCAAAAACCACATTGAATCTGTGCACTTCAGCTTTGACATTATATCTACTCTATGCAATCTCTTTACATCTTGTATAACTGTCTGAACATGACTTTATGTCTGATGCCTTTGCAGGTGCTTTTTCGTGGAGGTTATGAAGGGCACGTGATCCAAGAATGGAGGAGGTGCCAGGATCGTGACTCGTGAAAAGCAGTTGAAATGGGATGATGCCACGTGGCCTAGGAATGTCAGATCTGGATCAGGCATTTAGGCTGGAAACGTGGAGAGCACGCGCCACACTCTTTGCTGCCAGGATAAATAGAAGACTCCTCGTTCAGAGGAAGGTGCTGGGAGATCGAAAAAGCTTTTGGTAGCAAAAGAAGAATTGAAGCAGATAGAGAATAAGAGTGAGGTAGATCCAACCTAAGAGAGAGCAGAAGAAAAAAAAAGAGAGTTTGTGAGTTCGAGAGAGAATAGAGAAGAGCAGAGTAGAAGAGAGAGAGAGAGAGAACCCGAGGAGAAGATTGAAGCCATCATTGAAGAATAGTTTATACTGGACCGTGGATCAAATCCAGGCCAGGGAGCTCCTGCGTGCGCCACGTCTGATTTGAAAAGTCTTACAGCTTTCTGGTGCTGCTACTTTTGATCTTTTGTTTTTTTATCTTTGTTACAAGCTGTTAGTCAGTGGAGCAAGCTGTGATGCTCACGGTGGCAGAGGATCGGTTCCTCTGGACGGCTAAGCTGTATTGCCCAGCGGACGGCGAAGCTGTAATGCCCAATAGGTCAAGCTGTGAGTCAGTGATTGGCGTAAGCTGTAGTGCCCAGCGGTCCAAGCTGTTAGTTAGCGGTTGTAGGCAAGCTGTGAGGCCCAGCAGTTAAGCTGTGTATCAGCGAAAAGCCACACTCTGATTTGAGTGTGGGGTGGACGTAGGCCTGAGGACCGAACCACCTAAAAACCTTCTTGTCCATCGTGGTTTGAGTGTCTATTCTAATCCGCTAGATGTATGCTTAGGTTCGATCTGAATCATTTGTCTAGCGAGGAATTTATTTTCATCTTGTTTATTTGATATTGGTTCTGGAGAGTGTCAAATTCACTCAAGTCATCTGAGCGTCTAAGTTCCATTCGTTTGCTTGATTGGGTTTAGTTAATAACGTAAGTTTGCTTAGGAGTCTGCACTCTTGCAGCTCAACTGTTTGATCAAAAGAATCATTATCCTTCTTATCTTGTATAGCTTAACTAGTCTTAATTCCGCAGTCGTATCTAGTTACAGTTTTTAATTGGGCAATTTTTAAGAGGGATTCATTCACCCCCCTCTAAATTCGGGCCTTGCATCCTATCAATTGGTATCAGAGAATACCATATGTTCCAACAATTGGTATCAGAGCGGGTTGCTGTGTAATCGGATCCAACGATCCGCAGTAGATCCTATAGCTTCTTTGGTGCATTTCAGAGAGGGTCTTGTCTCTTTGTGTTCAGTGCCTTGTTTTGCTGATTTGGTATCATGCCTTGCTACTGTTTGACTTAGGTGCAGTTTTCATACATCGCCCTTAGATCTATTCTTGGTCAGTCACTCTTCGATGGCTCATCCACCGATCTTTAGAGGTAATGATTTCGATCTATGGCAAGAGAATTTGCATCGGTATGTAAGATCAACAGATCCTAATATTTGGAAGGTAATGGTTCACGGTCCACATAAATTATCAAGGGATAAATCTAAATGGACTGATAAGGATAGATTGAAAGACTCTGTCAACTCTAGAGCATTAGATTTAATGGAAGCATCACTTGACAGAGCTCTAATTTCATGTGTTTCTTCTTGTAGGTCTTCCAGGAGATTTTGGAGAAACTGAAGCTTACCAGGAATCGCAATACATGTCTGATGGTTGACGGTGATGGACAGCAAGAAGAAAATGAAGAAGAAGACGAAGATGAGGTACCTTCTGAAAATTATACTGTGGATGATTGGATTGGAGCATATAATGACTTGCTTGACTCTCACGAACAGTTAAGACAACAATATAAAAAGATGAAAAAGAAAAGTGATCTGAATAGTTCAGAGTCCTCATGTGAAAATTGCTTAAAACTGAAACAATCTTATGATGCTTGCTTGTTTGACGTCCAAATGCTTAAGAAACAAATTGGACTATGTAAAAATGAAAATCAAGAATTTGTGAATGCGATCTCTGAACTCAAGAAAAAACTTAGCTCGACGAATGATAATCAAGCTCATAACACTAATTTTGCTCAGATTAAAAAATTATTGAAAGATCTTTATTATGTTAACTCTGAACTGAAGGTTCTAAAATCTGAGAATGAATGCCTTAAGAAACAGTGTCTAAAAGCCAATGCTGAAACAACATGCTCTATCAAATCTGCTGGCAATGACTATCCTCTTCTGAAGGAAAAAAAAATGAAAATCTTCACTCAGATTTAGATTGGCAAAAAGACTTAATTGCCTCTCTCAGAGAAGGAAACAAGAATTTGTTGGAAAGTAAAATTGAATTTGAAAAATTGGAGGAGGAATTAAATGAAAAACTAAAAGAAGAAAATGACAAATTGATTAAAGAGATAGAAGAATTGAAGCAGTTGAACACTGCTATGTCAGAGAGACTTCTTGTTCTAGAAAAAGGAAAATGTGTTGTTGATGAAAATCAAGTTGAAAATGAGCTCAAACTGAAACAAGAAGTTAAAAATTATAGAACTGCAAACAAAGTGTTGAGTGAGTGTGTCAATTGCAGTGAACAAGAGCTAGCCAGTTATGAGCTTAGTGTTTTAGCTCTTCAACAAGAAAATAATGACCTTAAGAAATCATTGTCTAAATTTATTGAAGGGAAAAATAATTTAGACTTGCTCTTAGAAATAAAGGTCAACTTTCAGAAGGAAGGGTTGGCCTATGACTCTGCTAATAAAAAGAGCTTTGAAAATAAAATACAAACACCCCTTGTTTTCAGTGTTGCTTCTCTCAGCCCACCGAACCCATCTGTATTTCAGTTTTCTGCTAAGAAAACTTTGAACCCAACTGAAAAACAAAAAGAGAAGAACAAAGGTGTTTTTGCCCCCATTTTGCAAGTTCCACACACACACTCACATGCATCTAAAAGGAAAATGATTTGTCATTATTGTGACAAGATTGGCCATCTAATGCATGAATGTAGACTGATGGAACAAGATGATCTAAATGCTAAGCATGCTAAACAATTGCATGATAGAAATCATGTACTTAAGCAAAAGAGAAATCATTGTTTTCACTGTGGCAAGATAGGCCACATTGCATCTCGTAGTTGGCACAAACAGGGGAGAGATGTTCATTTCAAATTTGCTAACTCCCTTGCAAACCATAATGCTGTTGGTAGGAATAGATATTCTGCATGTTTCAATTGTGGAAAGACAGGCCACAGGGCCTTTGAATGCTGGCACACTCAGGGTAGAAAATTTAATTCTAAAATTGTCAATCTCCCTGCAGATAGAAATGAGTTTGGTAGGAATAAATTTGCATTTAAAAGAAAAGGTCTTGCATGTTTTGAATGTGAAAAACCCGGTCACCGTGCATATGAATGCCAGTTGGGAGGTTGTGAAAAACAAAATTTTCATGTAAACAACAGAAATTTTCATACTCATGCACATGCTAATGTGCATAATAAGAGTAAAAAGTCTGTTGTTTCATGTCATTATTGTGGTCAGTTAGGGCATTCTATGTCTAACTGTTTCATCATGAAGTCTGATGATCTACTTGCTCAAGAAAGGGTGAGAGCACCCTTCAAAGGTGCCACTGTCATATCAGGACCCAAGATTGCTTGGGTACCTGCTTATGCAAAATAAAGGGATGTTTTGCAGGTGTGCCTTGGAGGAATAAAAAGGGATAATAAACCAGGGCACCTGAATTGACCCCATTTCTGAGCCTTCCAGGTAAAATCCAATGTATACTCTGTCTTTACATTCATTGCTTAATTTGTCAGTTAAATTGATTGATTGCAGAGCATGTTAAAATTTGGTTCAGCATTATATGCATTGCATATCTCTTGCATAATATGCTAATTCATTTGTGAGTCTTCTAACTGATCTCTTCTAAAAATCTGAATTGATTATCAAAATGATTGTAACCTGTCTCAGTTGGAACTGCATATTTGCTCCATGAGCATAATTCATGATGTTCCTATGATTTGTATGGTTGTGGTACTTAAATGATTGTGTCAAAATGCACTTAGTCAGGGGGAGTCAAAGCATTTCTTGTGTATCAAGCATACTTGTTTAGGCTAACTCCCTGCATGGTTTTCATGTCTTTCATGAGTGGTTAATGCACCTGCATACATGTAGTAAATTGCATAGCATTTCACTAATTTTGAAAACACCAAAAAGAATGTTAAGTGCATGCATTCATGTCAATTTTTTTTTTTTGCATATGATGGTCAAATGCATTCAGCTAGGGGGAGTTAACCCATGTGCATATATGATTGCATATCATCATATTGAAATTTTCAAAAAATTGACTCATTGCATTTAGTGAGGGGGAGCATATAAATCAAACTTTTGATATGTATGGTTATTCATCTATTTCTTCACTATCTATTTTGGTCAAACTAAATTGCTCTTCCAGTCAACTTATACGTTCTATGTCTAGCCATGTCTCCACTCTTTCGACTGTCTCAGCTCTTCCTACTACATGCATCATCAAGTGACATCAGTATCCAATGATTACTGTTGCATTTTCTGAAGAGACGTTTCACCTGAATACCTGGATTGTCTTACAAATTCTTTTTGCCTGACTATCTTTGACGATGCATTGATTTCAAGTGCTCTCACATTTGATGCATATTCTTGCTCCTACTTCGATTGAAAATCAGATGCTCTCAAACTCCCTTGACCTGGAAATTCAGGAAGATTTCAATATGCGTACCTTATTCATACATCTGGAAATTTGTTTTTAAGGAATCTTCTATTATAATGAATTATGAATGTCTAAAAGATCGTATTGGTTTAAGTTTAATGTATTCAATGAGTTTGATATTAAATGTCTAGAACAATATCTGAATCATGTTTTAATAAACATTAACCAACTGTTTTCATGTTGTGCCTTGCTCAATCTTCTGAAATCTGAACTGTTGAATACATGGCTTTATTTGGATTGAAGTACATGAAATTAGTATTTTTTTGAAATAAATAAGTTTTCTGAAATGTCTAAAGGGTAAATAGCTGTCAAAGCAATGACTTTGGTCACTGAGAAACCATGTCCAAAGGACTGTGTCATGAGGTGTCATAGTTAACTCTGCTTAAGGATGATTGATAATCTGGCAGAGCAATGGCGTGCACACTGAGAAACACATCTCACTCATCAAAGAAATGAGTTAAGGTATGTCATGAGGTGTAAATGTTAACTCTGTTAATTATAAAGCATGACTGCTAGTCACACTAAGTGCTTAGGGATATTGGCGTCTGATCAACATATATCCTCTAGTTACAAGGTGTGCACTAAACTAGAGTGCTCTTGAAATTTGTAGCATGAAAATTCTTTTTGACAAATTACAATATTTGTATTTTGATGCAAAAGATAAATTGCTATAACCCTAGACAATATCATATGGCTTCATAATTGTTTGATCTCAATACTAATGAATGTAATTCCGAAAGAAGTCATTGAATTTGATTGCATAAGAAAAAGGGAGGTTAATCAAGATATAAATATGAGGGCTTGGTTCACTATTATTAAACTGTGATTTCAGATATAAATACAGAATTTTATTAGCAAACTTTGCATACATCATGTTTAAACCATGCCGATTAATAAAACTCATTCATAAGCCCTTATAATGGAGGACTCTAAAAAAAAATTCTGTTTTAGATTTATGAAATTGGTATCTCCTTGAAAATCTTATTGAATTACTCATGTGTTTGAAGCTTATTTGCAATTCTTTTGCTCACTACCATTGATTCATGATAAAATTCTTCATGACCAGAATTTATCATTAATTGCTCCTGTGCTTTTGCTGATAGATGCTTATCAACTCTTCCACTCCAATTTCTCTGCTTTGTCAAAGAGGGAATTTGTCACATCAGCATGCTTCTTGCATTAAGGGGGAGATTAATCTACTTGTCATGTCCACTTGGCTGTCCTTCATCATCCCCTATCCCCATTTCAATACATCATACATCCTCAGGAGGAGTAGGGTTCCATGATTCTTTTTGTATCAGTTTCAGCGTATCTGGAAGTCAAAGAGGGAGAATATTTGGTGGCTCACTCATTTCATGCATGCTTACATTTCTTTCTCAAACTATTTTCTTTTTGATGAAGTCAAAGGGGGAGAATAGTTTGACATGAGCTAGTGTGACTCATAGTCTCATAGTGTTGCCATCATCAAAAAGGGGGAGATTATTGTACCCCTGTGGTTTTGATGATGTCAACCACTATGGCTTTGATGATGTCACACTATTTGTGCATGATAGAAATGATTCTTGTTCTTGATCGAACCTCTCTTGATTGAAATGAATTTAATTGATTACTTGCTGTATGCATCATGAGTTTGGTGAGCATTTCATGAGTATGCTTGTGCATGCATCACACTGGAGAGGTCTGTGCATTGCTTGAGTCAGTGCAGGGTTAATTCTCTAAGGCATACACACACGGTGCATGTTTTTGGTTGCGCTGCGAACATACATAGTCAGTGCAGGTTTTACATGAGCATACATATTCGATGCATGTTTTTGTGCATGAACAAAGTCAGTACATCTTTTTGTTCCATGCATACACAAAGTCAGTACATTTTTTTATTCCATGAAGTGCATACGTCGTTACCAAGTCTGTGCAACTTTTATTGTGCTAAGCACAGCAAGTCGGTACGACTCTCGCATCGAGCATATATAGTCAGTGCATGTTTTACTTCATGCACGCATAAGTCTGTGTAGGGTTGTGTCTTTCAGCATACAAAGTCCGTGCACCTTGCATCTGTCGCATACGAAGTCCATGCACTTGGTGTTAAGGTCAGCGCATGCTTTCCTTTTGTTCATATCAAGTCGGTGCGTGTTCTGACTCTTATATATATAGAAAGTCGATGCATAGTTTTTAGTTAAGTCTATGTAATGCTTGTACTCTACGTATTCATAGTCAGTGCATCTATTGGCCATATACTGGAATCAAGTCCATGCATGAGTGTGTGCAAAAACCACATTGAATCTGTGCACTTCAGCTCTGACATTATATCTACTCCGTGCAATCTCTTTACATCTTGTATAGCTGTCTGAAGATGACTTTATGTCTAATGCCTTGGCAGGTGCTTTTTTGTGGAGGTTACGAAGGGCACGCGATCCAAGAATGGAGGAGGTGCCAGGATCATAACTCGTGAAAAGTAGTTGAATTGGGATGATGCCACGTGGCCTAAGAATGTCAGATCTGGATCAGGCATTTGGGCGGGAAATGTGGAGAGCACGCGCCACACTCTCTGCTACAAGGATAAATAGAAGACTCCTCGTTCAGAGGAAGGTGCTGGGAGATCAAAAAAGCTTTTGGTAGCAAAAGAAGAATTGAAGCAGATAGAGAATAAGAGTTAGGTAGATCCAGCCTAAGAGAGAGCAGAAGAAAAAGAAGAGAGTTTGTGAGTTCGAGAGAGAACAGAGAAGAGAAGAGTAGAAGAGAGAGAGAGAGAGAGAGAACCCGAGGAGAAGATTGAAGCCATCATTGAAGTACAGTTTGTACTGGACCGTGGATCAAATCCAGGCCAGAGAGCTCCTGCGAGAGCCACATCTGATTTGCAAAGTCTTACAGCTTTCCGGTGTTGCTACTTTCGATCTTTTATTTTTGTTTTATCTTTGTTACAAGCTGTTAGTCAGCGGAGCAAGCTGTGATGCTCAGCGGTGGCATAGGATCGGTTCCTCTGGACGGCTAAGCTGTATTGCCCAGCAGACGGCGAAGCTGTAATGCCCAGCGGGTCAAGCTGTGAGTCAGCGATTGGCGTAAGCTGTAGTGCCCAGCGGTCCAAGCTGTTAGTCAGCAGTTGTAGGCAAGTGGTGAGGCCCAGTAGTTAAGCTGTGTATCAGCGAAAAGTCACACTCTGGTTTGAGTGTGGGGTGGATGTAGGTCTGAGGACCGAACCACCTAAAAACCTTCTTGTCCATCGTGGTTTGAGTGTCTATTCTGATCCGTTAGATATATGCTTAGGTTCAATCCGAATCGTTTGTATAGCAAGGAATTTATTTTCATCTTGTTTATTTGATATTTGTTCTAGAGAGTGTCAAATTCACTCAAGTCATCTGAGCGTCTAAGTTCCATTCGTTTGCTTGATTGGGTTTAGTTAATAACGTAAGTTTGCTTAGGAGTCGGCACTCTTGCAGCTCAACTGTTTGATCAAGAGAATCATTGTCCTTCTTATCTTCTATAGCTTAACTAGCCTTAATTCCACAGTCGTATCTAGTTACAGTTTTTAATTGGGCAATTTTTAAGAGGGATTCATTCACCCCCCCTCTAAATCTGGGCCTTGCATCCTATCAATTGGTATCAGAGAATACCATTTGTTCCAACAATAGCATGCTCATTTTTTTCATTTAATTATTTCTTCAGTAGTTCTATCTCCTGCTGGTACTTTTATAGCGTCATCAGGACGGGAGGATCCATAGTTGCTTTGTTATTAGTGCCTTCGAGTGTGCTACTGGAGGCACACTTAAATGGAGGAGCCGGAAATACTCCTTCTTATTCAGACACCACTATTTTGGCAGCAACAATAGAGATGTCTTCATAGACAATCTACTTGCTCTTGGCGACTTGCAGTAGCTCAGTGGCGACTTTACCCTATCTTATCATTGGGACTTTTCCTCCAGCGATTTCAGCCAGCTCTTCTTGTTCATTTGGCAGGGTGCATGCCCGTTCATTACCCTTGTCATATTATAGGTGAGGATTTGTATTCTTCTATTGCACTTTCTGACTCCCCTTCGGGCCTGACAGGAGAAAGCCGGCTCTTTATATATGGACATTCCTGTCATCTTTTCATTTTGTGGAGGCCTTTCAAGGCTTCTAGCCCCGGCTCGCCTCCCATCTTCATTCAACTCCCCCGGTGCCATTTTGTCTTTTTCTTCTTCCTCGGCTTTGATGGAATAAAACGCCCCCTGCCTTCCCATGGAGGGACGCCTGAGGCTGTAGAAATATTTCTGGACCATCTTAATCATCTCTTCTTGGCTGCACCTCGCAGGGATGGCAAAAGGCAGTGCTTGGATTCGGACCGACGCATGCATGAAAGCCGTGTTAGTTTGGCCACTTGATTGAGACTCCTTGAATATTTGGAAATGTCAGCCTGCCTTGCAGAGGCCCTAATAGTGGATGGAGGAGTGATAGCTACGGCCTCCTCCGCATGTAGTACTTGGTTGCCCCCTCTCCTAGGGACATCAGTAAAATTATTGAAGTTATGTGAGGATGATGCCGCATCTCGGGTCCTCTTGGGAACCGACATTTGTTTAATTTTCATTAATTTTGGAAGAAGCCTTCCTTGCTTGTTATCATTAAAATTCACCCTGTAGTCGGCCAACACTTGAAAGGTGTTATGGGTGGGGACGGTCGGGATGACCCGGTCTGGCAGAACTTTGGCATCGTGGTCATTGAAGTAGACCCGGACGCCCCCGATCAACATAGATTTCCCAGATGCTGACAATTGGCCCCGGGGAGCAGCAACAATTCTTGCTCTTGAGCTCTTCTTGTGGCCCCCAGCGGGCTTCTTCTTTTGTACCCCAGTTGGGCAGGTAGTATGGTGAACAAGACAGGTCACAATCACCAGACTCTTCAGCAGAGTTTTGTTAACCCGGCCCTCTCTTTGGCAGGTCACAGCTTTGTTCTTTGTCAGATTTGCAGGTTCCGAACCCTCCACGTGCAGAAGATCCATGAATGCCACTCCAGGAAGTTGGGGAAGCCAACAACCGGGGGGAAGTTGCCAAAGATAGTTGGTATGGCGAGGTAGCCATAAGAAGCATGGTCGGCCACGATCTGGGGGCCGAAGGCAAGTCTAGACAATCCGCTTGTTATCGCTTCAACCTGCAAAGGGGAGAGACAAGATGAACGAATAATTGATATCTAAAATATTTGAGTGGGGCCCCATGGTCCCTTTATTTTGGCGAAAAGATGAAGGGAGGATGTGTCCCACCGGGTGTGCCAATTTGGTGGAACGATTTTTATTTATTAGTTTATTTATTTATTTGCATAGGCGTGCCAGTCACCGGGGTGACAAATATATTGTGCGCTCGATCTGACTTGGTCAGTCGATTATAAGGTTCGTGTCGGGACTCATAACCCGCCATACCGTAAAGACTACGGTGTTAATTACGTCCCTCCATGAGAGGGACAACCCTTGATTAATCGCCAAAATAGAGGGACCATGGGAACCGTAGAATACATGAAAGATGTAATTGCATGCAAGCACACAATATGGTAGTATTTATTTATTAAGCTGATTCCCGGTACAAGGCGGAGAACTTAGGTCCGAGGACCACTATCACGCATAGTGAAAGTCTCCGGCAGGGCATAACTCGGCTTTCCGCCAATCACCATTTGATATACCAGAGAAGCGTATCATGCAGACATACAAAGTAATGCTATTTAGTTTTATTGCTCATTATTTATTTGATCATTTGTTAGTGATTTTAAGGGGGATTTCGACGACGCCTCTCTTGTTTTGAGAGTTATTGGGGCCTTCTTATTTTGAGATTGCGCACGGTAGTACGGTGCATGCATATGGACCCATCAGGTGGGCCGGGCATGACCGTGTTCGAGCAGACTCATATAATGTCGGGACAATGTATGCCGAGGTACGGAAAATTTGCTGTTCAAGAACTGAGGGAATGCGGTTGAAAATCGATCGAAACGAATTGAAGCTAGCGGAGCATTGGCCCGGAGCGAAGTTATGCCATGACCATAATAGGATGAATCATGAGGTCCAGACACGACTTGTCGGGCGTCATTAATATTCCCCACACTCGGATTTAGAGGAGGCGAGAGCTCCGAAGCAGGCATAGCCATGTTTATTATTTTCTATTTAGTCTTGTTATTATTTTGGGTGTATGAATGTGTTTCCTTTTTTTAATTCTTTGCTCTTATTTTGTTTATATTATTCCCCTTCGCATTGTTTATTTGTTTATTTTCTTTTTACATTGCATGTATATATTTTATTTTCTTTATTGGCCTTTGTTTGATTACTATTTATTTATTATTTTTTTATTTAGCATTTTTATTCTATTTGCTTATTTATTATTATTTATTTATTGTCATTTATTTGGCCATTATTTGATTAGTATGGTTCTATCTTCTCTTTATTATTATAATTTTTTTATTTTATTCTAACCATTTTTTTATTTCCCCAATTTTGAATGAGTGTATTTTATTTGTCTCATTATTTGTTTGTTTTGTTTTGTTTGTTTTATTATATATACACGTATGTATGTGGAGTGGGGGTTGAACGCATGTGTATAGTTTGGCTTTTGTTTGATATGTGAATGGGCAGCATCATGCTTAGATATGGGGTTAAGTGTTTAATGATTGTTTATTGTTAACGGCATGTGAGTGTGCATTTATGTATGGATGTGTGCTTAACGTTAGGAGGTGTTTAATAGTCAAAGGGTGCATGACGTGGGGGAGAACTGAGATCGACCTGAGCTCAAATAAGGTAGACCTGGATAGGAAAGAGGTAGACCTTGGATGAATAAGGTAGACCTGGACAAGCAGACCTTGGAAGAATAAGGTGGACCTAGACATGTACACAGACTTCATTCAGCATGTTGTAACATGTGCACAGACCTGACACAATATGCACCGACCTTGACTTTCGCATGTGCACCGACCTTGGTATGGTTGCAGACACACATATGCACAGACCTTAATGAATCAAGAGGAATGGTGGGGAAGTCGGTGCAAGGGAACTACGTCGATGCCAATGAAGGAAAGGGAGATAGCCGTGTCGGTGCAGGAGCGGAGGGGAAGTTGGTGCAGGGTGTGTAGACACGCCAAAATCGATGCTATGTTGAGTAAATCTCATGTCACCATGTGACGCCCCAAAGTGGACTTCAATATCGGCTTAATATGAAGTTTTTCTAATTTTTCCATATTAATTGTAATTTCTTGGCCTTTGCTTTAATAATTAAAATTAACGCCTATGGGGAGGGCGTCATTTAATTGACGACCTAGTTAGGGGCGTTTTTCTTAAATAAACGACTGTCCAAACGGTCGTCGATTCTTGGATTTTACAAATTCTAACGAAAATAAAACTCAAGGTAATTGACGTCCTATTGAGGGGCGTTGATTATTTAACGCCCGTTCAAACAGACGTCATTTGACAATTTTAAATAAGGAAAGTCCTTTATTTCTATAATTAAATTCAAGAATTGACAACTGTGTGAATGTCGTCATTTCAATTGACGCCCCTAGCTAGGTCGTCATTTTCACTTCCATCTCCCTTTCGCCTGCTTCTTTCCAGTAGTAACCCTTTCCCCATTTTGCACCTTCTGTTCGATTGGGAAGAGGGTTCCTTATTGAGGATTCATTGCCTTGTTTTAATCCCATTAAGGCAAGGATTTTTGGCCCTATAAATACCCCCTTGAATCCCTCACGCGCGAGAGAGAACGCAGAAGAACAGAGAGAGAAGAGAGTTCTTTTAATTTCCTTGCAGGTTCTTCCTCATAGTGACGTTCTTCTCCCACGGGCGACAGAATTTCCTCCAGCATAATCTTCATCCACTGCCATAGCCGAAGCTTTTGTTTTCCTCCCTTTACTGCTGCACACACAGCAGAAGGGCGTCTCTTCTTTTAGCCTTTTAGTTTGTTAGTTATATTCATTTCATTACACACGCACCCTTTTTCTCTAGTTCTTTGCTAGAGATACTCTTTAGTATAATTGCTTTGCACAATGATATCACTGCATCCATTATTCCTAACCTGGTTACTCCTCTTAGGGGTTTTAAAACCAAAGCACACAAGGTGTGTTCATGCTTAATTTGATTGATTTCATATTTTTAGAGCATTGATACTACACACTTTGGCTAATCTATATCTTTGTTCATTTTGTGTGTTTCTTGCAAGGGTAATCAAACTATAAATCCCCTTCATCGGCCGGCCGATAGAAGGAGGAAGGAAGAACCCCCAATCTCACCCGCTCAATACAAGGTACATGCGATCACTCCTTTGATATTTTGAGGTAACCCCTTTGGCGATCACCCTCCTTAGAGCATCCCATGCTCAACCCCTTTCTTTTTCATATCCACATGTTTTAGCATAGTTTCTTTTTATCCCTAATAATAATTAATCATCTTTTTTTTATCATTCAATTCTATCTCTTTTAAAAATATGTATGTGACACGTTCAGAAATTGGCGATCATGGTGGCACTCCTTTTGTTTTAGTTTGATTACCCCTCCCTTTGGCGCCCTCACGTGCCCCTCCCTTTGGCGCCCTCACGTGCCCCTCCTTTGTGCTCCACGTAGCACACTCCTTTTGTGCACCACGTGCACACCTCCCACTGGATTAGCCAATTTGCATAGTATCCATATCATCTTTATCAAAGGAGAAATTGATTTCTGTCTGTCATCAGGGTTAACGGTTCTCTGGAACTGAATAACGCCCTTCATACTGCCGTCATTTCCACATACAGCGACCGTTCGAACAGGCGATGTTTCCATTTTTTATTGCGAGCATTTTCATCATTTTATAATTAACGCCCCTCACAAAGGCGTCATTTCCAAATCTAACACCTCACACCAAGGCGTCATATTTCTAATTACTGCATTTTGATGCCCCTCCCAGAGCTGTCTTTTACTGGTACAACGCCTTGCTGAAAGGCGTTATTTCGGTTATCGTTGCGTTTATTCACATTTTAAGTTCGACTACTGCTATCTGACGCCCCTGTGCACAGGCGTCATTTCCACAGGCAGCGCCTCACTACAGTTTGCACTGTTCACAGTAACTAGCGACTGACACTCAGTCGTCTCTTGTTGATATAGCGACCTTATCCAGGTCGTCATTTTTTGTTCTGTGCCCACAGAACCCCGTTTACTACTGTTCATTCATTTGATTGATTTTGATATCACCTGCTTGATATTGCCTGCATTAGGCTGCATTTAGGGAATTCAGTTTGGGAGACCTCCTCTCTCCACACTTTTTGGAGTCACACCCCCCTCTTGGTGAAGGAAGGACCCTCCTTTGAGCATTCCGTCTCATTGGACCGGAAATTCCTAAACCAAGCCTCCGTAAGTCCCCGCACCCGTGGATTCCCTCACGGACGCTGGGCAGGTTGTACCATTGAAGCACCCGGAGTATAGTTGACCCATACGTTGGTGAGGAGAGAGGACGAACCTAGATACCCGGAGATTATATCCAAATTTTCAACCAGGACCCACATTCAAAGGAGAGAGCTTATTATAAAATTCACCTTAATCTTAAAAAAAACCTTAAAACTTTGGGCTGATTACAACTTGAGTGTTTATTTTGTTTGATAAGGTGATATCTCTTGGGTATACTTGTTTCTTCTTCATTAAGCATGAAACTCCATTCAGGTAAAATCATTAAAATGGCCAACTACGGATATACTTATGGTGGTTATGAGGAGGGTCACTCTGACCCATTTTATGAGGTTCCCTCTCAGGATCCTATCTACCACGAGGGAAACTATATTTCTTCTCCCACTCAAGTCCACATGGTGGACACCACTTCTCTGGAGGTTGAGCCTTCTTCCCAAGCTCAACCTACCACTCAAAATACTTCAGGGGACGTTTCCCCTTCTTTCAACTTCAATGAAGTTCTCAAAGTTCTTGCTCACCTGGATGATTCCCAACGCCAGGCGGGCCAAGCCGCTTTAAAGGGAAAGTCTATCCCGTCACCTCTAACCCTTCCCAGGCCATGGGTGGCCACTCTGCTAGTTCTCCCAACGACCAGGTGGTCGCACCTAGGGTGCCCTCGCGCCCACCAACTCCTGTTATGACTACACCAGCCCAACTGGCAAGTCACTCCATTGCTAGGCCTCAACAACCTCCTGTTCCTAAAATTTTGAGAAGGCCTTTGACGAACCAATACTCTTTTCGTCCGGCCCCAGCCGAGTCCGATAACCACACTATACTCCTCCAAAGGATTGCTAGTATGGAGGAGCAACTCAAGAAGGTCACTGCATCCAAGGTCACTCCTGAAATTATGCTTCCCACTCTGCCAGTTTTTCACCTATCCCCGTCTGAAATGCCGAATTTTCGACGGTACAATGGAACAGGTAATCCGCACATCCACTTGAAAGACTTCTTATATGAGGCATCATTCTGGCAAGATAACAAGCATTCTCTGGCTTATCTCTTTAGGCGGTCTTTAGATGGCCCGGCACTAGAATGGTTTTACTCCCTGGAGTCGGCGGATGCCGGTGATTTTGATGTAGTTCAACGAAAGTTTCTGCAGAAGTACAAGGACCGTGTGGGTCCCTCTTTGTTTGTTACTGATCTGGTTGCCGAAAAGATGAAGCCCGAGGAGGACTTCGTTTTGTTTGCTGATAGGTGGAGAGCTATGGCCGAGAAGTTAAAGGACACACTGTCGGAAACGGAGCAAGTGAAGATGATTATATCAAACTCCACTCTGCAGTTCCATCATATTTTAGCCATGAACAAGTTGAGCACTATGGAAGAGCTCTACGAAAGAGCTAGATACATAGAAACACAGATGAAAGATTCACCTATTATGGGCATGTTTGAGCCAAGACCAAAGGTAATAAAGAGGAACGTTAATGTCGGCAATACTGGTGCAACCACTGAAGGCACTGTTATTAATGAGCAGGTGAGCGCGTTCGGTAATTCCACACCCTTTTACCACCCTCTAAACCAAGGGCCACCACCACAATAGCCCGCCTTCCAAAACCAAGTCCACCAGCCAAATACTAACCTTCCTCAGACCCTACGGCCTCTTCCACCTCCTCAACAGCATCAACCTGCACAGTACCACCAAATGCCCCTGCCAGCCAATTATGCACAGCAACAACTGCAATAACCAAGAAGAACATTGGGTCCCCGAAGAGCACAATACCCTCCCTTACCCGAAAGCCTATTAGATATTTTCAATGCCCTCATGGCCGCCAACCTGCTCACCTTGACTAAAGAAAGAACGATATGGCCGCAACATGTAGACACCTCCCGGTATTGCGTCTTCCATCGGCAGCCGGGGCACACCATCGATAATTGTTTTCACTTTAAGGATTACATACATGATATGAATGATCAAGGTGATATTGATTGGGATGAGATGAGGAGGGTTATTGCTACTCTAAAGGCTCGAAGGCCTCCTCGGCAACCATCGGCTCAGCAGCACTGGCAACAAGGTCAGCAACAACAAGTTCCCCAGCAACAACAGGCTCCTGCACCCCAGCCAAATATGAGGATTGTCAATAATCCGCTACCGGAGCACCCGGTTCAAAATCAACAAGTAAACCTTGTCACCTCAATCCATGAAGTGGAGAGAGGGCAGGTTTGGCATAAGGAAAATGCCTCTGTCGGTGCCATTAATCAAAACTCCAGTCAACTGCAACCACCACAATTGCTAAGGAGGCTTCAGCCTGTACCCCCTTCCCAAATGCCACGCCCCCTTAACGTTCCAGCACTCCAGGGCCATTCAACCCTAACCCTACTCTTTCACGGTCTCTTCTTTTACGCCAACCCATGAATTCTCCTTCACCCCAAAATCCTCCACCAAATAGACCTCCCCTTATCCGCCCCTCGCCGGCAACCGTCACCCCTCCTGTTTCGCCACAATCTATACCGTCCACCACCATCATGCTTCCAAGGCCCCTTCTTGTCACTTGATCCCCATCGCCACCTTTCGATAATCCTTAGCCGGTTAGGCCTCTTATAAGAACCCCTTCTCAAGCTAATCCTGCACCAGCACCCAACACGCCCTACACCATTCCCTCTACCTCCTCTACCCCTTCATCCACTCTAAGCCCGACAGAGGCTCCGAAAACAATGGTGCTCCGTAGTGGACGGATGTTCCATCGAGTGTTTCCCCAGCGGGAGCAAGAGTCGATACAAGAACAAGGAGAATAGGAACAAGAGTCTGCACTGGGCACGGAGTATGACTTACTACAGCATTTGGACAGAACACCGGCCCGAATTTCTATTCTGGAATTGATCAAAAGATCTACTACACATCAGTAGGCTTTGAAGCAATATCTATAGAAAGTAATGGTAAACGAAGATATCTCAGTTGAATAGGTCACTACAGTCTTAAGTCCAGCCAGCAATCAATCGGCCATCACTTTCTACGAACATGAATTGGCTCCGCAGTCGGCCAGGAAATATGCACTGTGCATTACTATTGACATTAACAAGGTGGCAGTGAAACAATGTTTGGTGGATACTGGGGCATCCATTAATGTTTTGCCACCAAGTACCTTGAAAATGTGTGGCATTCCGGAGAGTCAAATCCGACCATATACAATCACTGTCACAGCCTATGATAACACCAAGAAGCCACCTTTAGGTATGATCACTTTAAAAGTTGGTTTGGGTCCAGTCTCAGTCACAACGGATTTCCATATTCTAGACATGGACCCGACATTCAATGGCATTTTGGGTCACCCTTACATTCAAGAGCTTGATGCTGTGCCTTCCACGAATCATCAATGCATAAAATTTCCGCACAAAGGGCGCATTATTAAAGTCACTAGTATGCCCATTTTGCCGACAGAAGATATACATTCCGCAACATCAGTGCCTTCTATGTGGCCTTCCAATAGGCCTTTGCTCTCAGTTTTGGATGTTGCCGATCTGCGGCAAGACTTGGTAAGGCCGTCTCCTTCAACCCCTCCTACCACTCAAATGCCACCACAGCCATCCAAAGGCAAGAAGAAAAAAGGTTCGATGAACACGCCAGGATGGAACATTCTGATGAAAATAGGGTATAGAACTGGTAAAGGCCTGGGTGTTAATCTTCAGGGGAGAGTCAAGCTCGTCAGGCATCAAAAGATGATTCCCCGAGGTGGCCTAGGGTACAAAGGGCCAAGCAAAAACAAAAATGAGTCATGGGCCGTTATGACTTCCACTCTCAAGATAGATCGTCAGCCCCTTATATGGACCCTACAAACACACTTCATGAAAGGAGGCACTCATAATGATGAGCAAACCATGCTAGTCACTTCCATGATGGATTGTCAAGATGTACATGCACGGCAGTTTGCTCGTCACATAGCCCCACTGGTTACATACAAAGCTCTGGAGTCTTTACGGCCAGATAAAAGAAGAAAGATGGATGACCCCGAATGTGACTGGTATAGATGGTTCGACATGAACGATATCACTATTGCTCTAAGCCGATTGTTTATGCCAACTGATCCGGAATGGCCGCCACTAATTCATGAATTAATCGAAAAGCCAGCAGTGATCACGGACAAGAGACAGCTTCTAAGCAATTACACAGATACCGGGGAGCCTGATGTGCCGTTCGAAAAAGGCTTCAACGTGGATATATAGACTGTGGGCCGGCCTCTTCTCTCTTAAATCCATTCATCCAACAATTGTTGTCTACTTGTTTAATCAAATATTTTGCTCAGATATCCCTAAACCACCCGCGGTCTTGATAACCTTTTCTCCAAATTCACCTCAAGTTTCTCCTCCGATTCCTCCCTTGCTCCTCGAGCAATTCTCTAAACTCTCCATCACACCCCCGCGCGGGTCATCATTTACTCAATCTTTCGTCAATCTGTCACTCTCAACGCCACCCCCTATTCCTCCCTCTCATTGCCTTCTTCTTGAAAATGAAAACGAAAAAAAAACGCCAAAATTCAAACTTTCCAATCTTTCATCTCTATTGAGGAGACCTCCTATATTCTTCCTGTGTGTGTCCCGACCCAGGGGCCGCTCTTTCAGGATTCATTAGGGAACCTTCTCTACCGCTCTGGTGAGTTGTCTTCATCTGTATCTCCTTCTGTACCCATCTTTTCCTCACCTCCTTCATCTTTGTCGAATTCTAGTGATCATGCTAGTTGCTCTTACTCTTCTAATTTTAAGACTCATGGGGTAGCTTTGCATAAGAGATCCAAGGGTAAACAGATTCCCCGTAGATTCTTGTTAGAGTTAGCCATCAGATGCCAAGCTTGTCTAGCCATTCCCGAGTTTGTGGAGAATCCAATTATCCTGCCAGAAGCTGAATATGAAGATACTTGTGTTTTTAATGAGGGTTTTGGTGTTTATGAGATAATGAATGATGAAGACCCTATTGAAGAGGGGGATGAAGGTTACGAAGAATATGAGGACGAGGCTGATGCTTTTGCCAGTGGCATGAGAAGATTCGATGAGCCGTCAGCCTCAGTAGAAGAACCTACCAAAGAAATAAATCTGGGTACTGAGAAAGACCCTAGGATTGTCCTCGTCAGTAAGAACTTGCCGCCCTCCGAAGAGGAGGCGCTTATTTTGGTTCTTCAAGAATATAAGAACACGTTCACATGGAGTTATGAAGATATGCCTGGACTAGACCCTGCACTCGTTGAACATCGACTTACGCTTAAGCCAGGGTCCATTCCGGTCAAACAGCGGTTGAGACGTTTCCACCCTAATATGGCATTAAAAATGAAAGAAGAGGTCGATAAGCTTCATAAGGCTAGATTTGTTAGAGTTGTCCTATATCCCAATTGGGTGGCTAACATCGTCCCAGTCATGAAGAAAGATGGAAAGGTGCGGATTTGTATAGACTTTCGGGACCTCAACCGCGCGTGTCCTAAAGATGACTTCCCCCTCCCTCATATTGATGTCTTGATTGACAATACGGCAGGATATGAGACTCTCTCCTTTATAGATGGCTTTTCAGGTTACAATCAGATTCGCCTGGCTGAGGAGGATCAAGAGAAAATATCATTCACTACACCATGGGGAACTTATTGCTATGTAGTCATGCCCTTTGGACTTAAGAATGCTGGAGCCACCTACCAAAGGGCTATGATGGTAATTTTTCATGATATGATCCACATTTATATAGAGGTGTACGTTGACGACTTGGTAGTAAAATTAAGAACAAGGATTGAGCATCCCAGGGTTCTAACCAAAGTCTTGCAAAGAGCGCGGGAATATCAGCTAAAAATAAATCCCAAGAAGTGCGTGTTTGGTGTTTCCTCAGGGAAGTTGCTTGGGTTCATCGTAAGTAAGAGGGGTATCGAGATTGATCCCAACAAGGCGATGGCCATAAGGGAAATGCCTCCTCCCAGGAATTTGAAAGAAGTTCGAGGATTGATCGGGAGGTTGCAATTCATTCGTCGATTTGTCTCCCAGCATTCACAAAGATGTAGGCCATTCTACGAGCTTACTAAGTCGGGAGTCAAGTTTATTAGGGATGACAAATGTCAGGCAGCTTTTGACGGATTGAAGGATTATCTGTCAAATCCTCCTGTCCTGAGGCCGCCAGTTCCAGGCAAACCACTTGTTCTCTACATTTCCGTCCTGGATGACTCTGTAGGCGCTGTCCTAGCCCAAGTTGACGAAGAAGGAAAAGAAAGTGCAGCCTACTACTTGTCAAAGTTTCTCAACCCCTGTGAGCAGAGGTACTCAGCTATAGAAAAGACTTGTGCTGCTTTCGTCTGGGTAGTTCAGAAACTCAAGCATTATTTCTTAGCTCACGAAATTCATCTCATTGCCCGTATGAATCCAATCAAGTTTCTTCTTGAAAAATCCGTTCTCACCGACCGATTAGCACGATGGCAAAGTTTCCTTTCTCAATTTGATATTATCTACATTCAGCAAAAAGTGATTAAATGCTATGCCATAGCAGAACATCTTGCTCATCACCCTCTCCCTAGATTTGACCCTGTTCGCTCAGAGTTTCCAGATGAGGAACTAATGTCCGTCAATCAATCTGATTCGATGTGGACGTTACATTTTGATGGAGCTTTGAATTCAAAAGGAAAATGGATTGGCATTGTTCTTCTATCACCAGAGGGTATCACTATTCTGCTCGCCTCTCAACTTGCATTTCCAGTTACAAATAATATAGCTGAGTATGAGGCCCTTCTGGCTGGGCTGGAGGCCGCTCATCAATTCGGTGTTACCCAATTGCGAATTATAGGTGATAGTCAGCTTATTCTTCGCAAAGTGCTCACCAAGTGCCGTACGCTCAATCCTAAACTCAAACCCTATCAGGAATTGACTTCTGCTTATACCAAGCTTTTCACCAAATTAATCTTCGTTCACGTTCCTCGTGATCATATCATTTTAGCTGATGCTCTCGCGTCTCTTGCATCTTTTTTGGTTTTCCTTCCCAAAAGGGATTCCCATTCTATCATTATTCACAAGCGGCTCACTCCAGCTATTAAGGATCCAACTTTCCTTAGTGTTAAGGAGGAGGTGCTTAGGAAGGTTAAGCAAGGTGGAATCATTGATAATAAGAAGGTCATGCTATTGGATTTAGAAGAAGAATTGGATGATGAAGAAAAGTCATGGTATTACGAGATTGCTAAGTATTGCCACGATCAATCCTATCCCGAGGAGGCCACAGCTGAAGAAAAGAAAGCCATTCGAAGAGTTGCTCAGCGATACACCCTGATTGGAGGTATACTCTACAGAAGAGGGCTCACCGGAGTTTTATTAAGGTGCCTAGATGATGATGAATCTTGGAAGGTCGTGGAAGAGGCACATTCAGGAGTGTGTGGTGGTCATGTCAATAGACAGATGCTTGCTAAGCAGATCCTTAGGCTAGGTTTCTATTGGCCCACTCTAGAAGAGGATTGTTCCATCTATGTTCGAAGGTGTGTTAAGTGCCAATTGCACGCCGACAAAATTCACTCTCCTGCTTCTTCACTCCATCCTATGTCCTCCCCATGGCCTTTCTCCATGTGGGATTTCGACATCATTGGACCCCATGGTGATCCGAACCTCCTCACAAAACTAAAGTCATTTATACTCACGGCCACGGAGTAGTTCACCAAGTGGGCGAAAGCAGAAGCTTACGTGAAAATAAAAGCGTCGACCGTCTGCAAATTTATAATGACGAACATCATCACAAGGTTCAGCATCCCAAGTACCATCGTCACCGACAATGGGCCACAATTCATCTCTCATGAGCTTCAGGACCTCTACAACAGGTATAACATTGCATTACATCATTCATCTCCTTACTATCCGCAGGGCAATGGCCAAGCAGAGGCAACTAACAAAACCTTGATCAAGATTATTAAGAAAACATGTGAGGCTACTAAATTTGCGGATTGGCCAGAAAAATTGGTTGAAGCTCTTTGGGCCTATCGCACTTCTATTCGTACCCCTATTGGGCAGACTCCTTTTGCCCTTACTTATGGAATGGAGGCGGTAGTCTCTTACGAGATTTTTATCCCTTCCCTTAGAGTACAATTGGACAAGGAGCTCCCCATTGATGAGCGTCGCGAATCTCTCCTTGCTCAGTTGGAACTCCTAGATGAGAAGCGTCTGGCCGCCGCCGAGCATGCGCGTATTTATCAAAACAGGCTTTCACGTTTTTACCAGAAGAAAGTAATTGATAGAAAATTCAAAATCGGTGAAATGGTAATTAAAAGAATCTTCGTAAAACCCGGAGGGCCTCGTTCAAAGCTTCAACATAACTGGGAAGGGCCCTTCGTCATAAAAGATGTTTATCCTGGCAACACTTACAAATTAATTAATGCTGAAGGTGAAGAGCTGGCTCACCCCTGGAATGGTCTTTACTTGAAGAAATACTACCCCTAAAAAAAAGAAAAAAAGTCAAAAAGAGAAGATCAAAAACAACAAAACAACAAAACAAAAATCAAAAATTTTGCAGACTAGCACGGTACATAGGCCGCGAGCCCGAAAAATCAAAATCTTTAATTCGTTCTTCAGTCTTGAGGGTTTAACTTTGGGGTCAACTCCCGCACACACTACACGCTTTGCTTTTAAACTTGAGCGGCCCAAAATTCGAGGAAAGTCAGACCCAAACTAAGAGTCTACGAACCTTATCTATTCTCTCCTCTTCGGCTCACGACAGGGAGTACGAGTCAGGGAATACTAACCAAACCTGTCCACCGCCCTAGTAGGTGGAAGTCAGGGCCCAAAAGGGAATAGAAGCTTAAAGCCCAAGTACAATTAGGTCTCTATCTGTTTGAAGAAAAGAAAAAAGAAAGTCGAAACAAAGGAAAAGCATGTCAAGAGGGCAAAGTCCCCGCAGGGAAAACCCTGGTCATAAGCATGTATGAATAAGGGCAAAAAGAGCAACAAAATTTTCCTAAGCCAAAGACCGAATCCCAACGGGCATTAGGGCAGGGGAGGAAAGTTTCCCCGTTCTCGGAAACCTCCCGTGAGCTTCCTTAACTTATTCTTCCCTTCCCCCTCCATGGTAGGTTACAAGCTCAGAGAATGGTGAAGACCGACTAAGAAGGATGGGCTGCGAGAGAACATGAGTAAAAACATAAGTATTTAAGCACGTTGACCCTTTGTTAAATCTTTTAAGAAATTTTAATGAATTCAAGACGGTGATTGTGTAAGGTTTAAGGCCCTTATACTGTGCCCGGTCCCATCAAAAGAAGCAAAAAAATTGTTTTCCTTAAAAATAACGCCCTCTGGGCAGGCGTCATTTTCATGAGCCGCAACTCCTCTAGGGTCGTCATTTCCAAAAAACCAAAAAATAACAAAAAATAAAGAAAAATATAATTGATCTTTTAATTCACGTCCTTTATAGGGGCGTCATTTAATAAATTCACGGCTTTGTCGATGTCGTCTTTTTTCATGATAAAAAATAAAAAAATAAAAAAAATGATTTTCTAAATAAACACCTCCCACTTCGGCGTCAATTCCACGATCAGCGCCCGTTTGCGGGGGCGTCATTTTTAAACTATATAAAAAAGAGAATAACAGAAAATCAAGCCTACTGCTGCTCATCTCATATGCTTGATTACATCTTTGTGTGGACATCTTTTTATTTTAAGTTGACATCTGTTTGCTTGCATGCTGCATTTCTTTATATATTTTTATTATCCACTTTTATTAATTAGAGGCTTGGCCCCTTGACCCGTCAATAAGGTCAAAGAAGAGACAACCCTTTGCTTATTGAGCAAGGGGCCAAGCCGGATAGATGGATTAATCTGTTTGTTTAAGTATGAACTACAGACACAGGGCAAGAAAGAAGACAAAGAAAGGAAGAGACAAGGCAAGTACACAAGTCCACAAGTGCTCAAAGTAACTCAGGTAACAAAAATTTTAATTTCATATATATATCAATGTATATCTGAGTACAGGTGTGAGGGTGGAGGGGTACAAGTAAGTCTCTCTCAACTCTCGCATCCACCCTCCTCTCTCCTACTCTCTACCTCACCATCGTCGTCCCGACGAGGCGCTCGTGGAGGGGGCATGGACGCCCGGGAAGTAGCTGGAGCTCGAGCCTGCTCCTCTGCCTCGCTCCTCTATCGAAGAGACGAACCCGCTACAAAGGTAGAACTGGTGAACGCATACCCCGCAGCTCTCGCTCGGTCCCGACCTCGCTATAACCGCTCCTCTGTCGACCGTAGCTGCTCCTGAGTGACGGCTAGCTGGATCCTCAAGTCTGCGAGCTCCCGCTCGCGTGCTGCCCACTCCTCTCGCTCCCGGGCATGCTCGCTGCGCTCCATCTCGAGGGTGACTCTCAGCTCTACCACGTCTTGAGGTAGCTCCTCTCGCCGCCTCAAGGCCCTCTCCAGCTCCGTGACTCGCTGCTCACGGATGGTCAGCTCCATCCCAGCTAGTGCAGCCTGGGTAAGTGTCGCCTGAAACTCGGAGGTCTGCAACCAATTAAACGAATCATCAGTTACACATTTAATTCAATAATTCATGAAATAAGCAACTGAAATAAGATCTTTGTTAACTTACCCGGGTAGTCATCGCTTGCTATCCTGCCTCGATACAGGTAAGCGAGGCTCGGAGCTCCTCCGTCTGTAAAAACACAAATTTTCATCAACACATAATAAACATGTAATCAAATACAAATCTGACTTTGCGTTTAAGTTTACCCGTGTGGCGAGGTCACGCTCTGCCACCTCGGCCCGTGCCACCGCTCCAGCCAGCTGCTCTGCTAGTGCAGTCGTCTCTGCACTAGGCCCCCTCGAGCTGGAGGCTCCTCCCGTCTCTCTCATCGCCGCTCCCTGCTGGGCACGCTGCATTCATTGAGATTGTCAGTGGCTAATCATCAATAATTCAAGAAATCATGTGCATATAGATAATTTAAACACTCATCAGGGTCTGTAGGTCTGCCCGTGTGGTAGCCAGTTGGGCCTCTAGGCTGTGGAGATGGGCTTGCATGTCCATCGCCGCTATGTCCCGTGCATCCTGCATTCATCATGCACATCAGTCACACAATAGATATATAACATTTGCAATTAATTAGAAAGAAAATGCATTCATACGTACCCCTAAGACCCTCATCTAGGGTCAGCCGGCGTAAACCTCCCAGTAGCGTCAGACGTACTCGGAGCTGTCTGTCGCCTGTGAGGTAACTCGGGTCCCGCCACACTGACAGTCGGCATACTGGTCAGGATACCAGACTCTCCAGTCAATCACCTTCGTGCGACCGCGTGTCTTCTTGCCTATCCCCCGGGGCTCTCCCACCTCGACCCACTCCTAGTGTAGGCCGAGGGTCCTCATCACCAGCCTAAGCCATAACAGCTCAATCTCGTTCAGGCAATGAACCCAAAGCTCATGCCCAAAGCGAGGTCGGCCCGCTACGACCCAGGGCTAGCCCTCATCGGTCATCCCCTCATAGGGTCTCCACACCACCTGCATTCACAAATGTGCATCATCATATCCCATCATCATCATTTCATACATATTTCATAAAACAAAAATTTTGCATCATATCTCACATGCATACCAGTGAGGTAGGGTAGTCACGGAACTCCCTCCATAGAACTCGCAACTCGTAGGCGAGTGGCGCTCCTGTCACGACGGTCAGCCAACGCCGTGCTAATGGGAAGGATCCCTCATCTCCGGGTGGAGGGTCGACACGCCCCATCGGCATGTATAGGTGGCTCCATATCTGCATCCATGCATTGCATTAGTAAAGCATTCACATACATTTAAGAAAAAGAAAGAAAAGAGATAAAAATGCATACCTGAAGGAAAGGTGAAAAGCCATTGACAGTTGTCTCTCGACCTGTCCCTGTAGACAAGTCGGCTATCAGGTGCGCCAGCAATGCTGCTCCCCAAGCGTATCTGCCGACGCCCTCTAAGTCCTCAAGAATCCCTAAGAAGCGGCAATTGATAATGTCTCCCTTAGTGCCGAGTAATAACCTCCCGAGCATCAGGAATAGAAACCTTTTCAAATTTCGATCTGCTCTCTCTCTCTCTCTGCTGGGTCCTGGCAATAGGCGGCCCTAGCCCCATCAATCAACCTCTGTGAGAACTACTCTAGAGACTCCCTCGACCTCTGCCTAGAGTCACCCAACCCCATAGCAATGGTAAGATCGGTGCGGTAGATGGTCCTACACTCACTCGGCATATCATAGACTGTCTCTAACCCTAGCAGCCTCTGAGTCAGCTCGCTATAATCAGGTAGGGTGATCCCGCTCACAGCCTCGCCGTCCACCCTCAGCCCGGTGATCCTAGCAACATCTTCTAGGCTAGGAACCATGTGACCCCATGGCATCTGGAATGCCCGGCTAGTTCTATCCCATCTCTCCCTAAGCACCTGGATCAGGGGTAGGTCAGGTCTCATGGGCTCTATGCGAAGGAAGGGTCCGAACCCCATGGCATCTACCCTATCCCGCTGAAAGTCTGGAAGCCCGTAGTAAGCTGCTTGAACTTGGACCCAGGATATCCGAGTCCTCATCAATCCCTGCAAACAAAAGAACATTGTTCACTTAAGTTTTATATAGTTTCTCATGTGAATTTTCATCAGTTGTTTCAATTTACCTTCTATTTGACTTATTCAATTGACGCCCCTGAGCGGGGCGCTATTTCAGAATGTGTTTTGGCGATTTTATGCGTAATTTGAATTGACGACCACCCTTGGGTCGTTATTTGTTTAAGTGACACCCCTATGGGGGGCGTTGTTTTGAAGGTAATTTTCTGCACTAAAAAAAAACAATTCAGATTTTCTTAATTGACGACCACCCCTTGGTCGTTGTTTAATGAATTAACGCCCCGGTGGGGGGCATTGTTTTTCAGGGTGTTTAAAAAATATAACAGTGCACGAAATAGAAATAAAAAAGAGATATATGTCAAAATAAAAGAAATGGCATGGAAATTACCAGCATGGTGATTAAGCATGATAATTTTGAAATGACGACATGCTGCAGGGCGTGATTTCATGAATTAATCATTTTCAAAAAATTAAAACAATTTAAATTGACGACCCGAAGGGGGTCGTTGTTTTAATTGACGGCACCCACTGGGGTGTCATTTGACTGTGCCACTGGTTTGCCTTTTCTTTCCCTTCACCGAGGGCTATGGAAATTGATGGAAATAAAAATAAAATCAAAATTGAATAAAATAAAGGCTTTGGGTAGGGCACCTACCTTGCTTCGTTTGGGCGTTTGAAGACCTCCGCGGAGTGGCTGCCGGGGTTGACATGGCCGCCGTGGTTGGCCGGGTCGAGGGACCACCCGCCGCCAGTGGCTCACCTTCTTCATCTCCTCCTTCTCCTTCTTCTTCTTCTTCTTCACCGTCATCATCTTCCTCGTCGTCTTCTTCATCCTCGCCATCATCTTCATCTTCTTCTTCTCCATCATCTCCTCTTTCTTCCTCGTTGGCCGCTTCTTCTTCTTCGCCATGCTCCGCCGCCGGAGCACCCTCGGCCGCCGTGAGAGGAGCTTCCTCCACAGCGTGCTCATCGCCCAGGTCCACCACCTCCGGGGCGGTGATCCTCTGTCGCTTGTGAGCGCCTCCAGCCATTGGTTCAGAGTGGGGGGAGAGTAGAGATAGAGAGAGAGATGGGTTAGAAAGGGAGGCTCGGTTAGGGTTTGAGAATGGGGGAAAGGAAAGAAAGGAGACGAAGGAAGGAGAAGAAGGAGGGAAAAGGGGTTTAACGGTCGAAAAGAATTGACGCCCTGAGGGAGGTCATCGTTATATTAATTGATGGCCTACGCTGAGGCGTGGTTTAAGTATTTGACGACCCGAGACTAGGCGTCATTTATGTTTGCATGGGAACTCTGGACGCACTTTTTATTTAAAATCGTTGTTTATTTGTTCATTGGGTTTATTAAGTGCGTGGGCGTGCCAGTCACAAAGTGACGATCTATTGTGCGCTCGATCTGGCTAATCATACGATTGTGTGGTTCGTGTCGGGACCGGAACCCGCTGCGCCATAAAGGTCAAAGCGTCATTTACATCCCCTCAGAGAGGGGAACACCCATGATTAATCGCCAGGAATTAGGGCCTCATGGCCAGGAAACTATATCGAGAGAAACAAGCCGATAACGGTCTCGAATCAGTCAGAAAGCCCTATGTCTAGGGAAGCAAGCATTCGAAATATGTCGGTCACTCAAGGGACCATTTTGATATTCGGACGAGCGTCCAGCTTCAGAAAATCATGATCGTCACGGGGAAAATCGGAGCATATGTATGCCGGGGTACGACAAATTTATTGTTCAAAGGGACGGGAAATATTCAGTTAAATCCCAGTTAGAGGGGTCGGAAACCAGTAAGTTTGTCGGCCCGGTGCAAGATCAAGCTACGACCATACTGCGGTGGCCCCCCCGCGGTCGAAGTCAGGCTCGCGTGGGCATCGTCAATGTTTCTGGTGCCAAGGGGCAGCGGGAAAGTGTCTCGGGACTAGATTCCAAAACAAAGACGTATATAGAGATAGCTGGCGATAGGCCTAGACATGGGTCAAGTGATGACCATGGTTGGGGTGAACCCGAGGTCCAGACGTGACTCACGAAGGTCTTATTGATATTCCCACACGTAGGGTTCGGGGAAGACGAGAGCCGTCTCGTTCCATTTAGATTTTGTTGGTCATTCATGGACCATTTTATGTTCGGACAAAGATCCGTATTGAAGATGTAAACAGAAATAAACCCGTACAAATGTCTGCCGTGAGTACGGAAAGTTTAATGCAAGCGCGGGATTAGATCCCGGGATATATGTCGGTCACTAACGGACCATACACTGTTCGGACGAGAGTCCACATTTGAAGCATCGAAGATAACGACAAAGCTGTACGGATATCTGCCGTGGATACGTCAAGTTTAATGTGGATGCGAGATTGGATCCCGATAGAGGTAGGTCAAGCTGATGAACTATCGGCCCGAGATGGTTTCAGATTATGGCCATAACGGGGTTCCCGAGGTCCACGTCCGATGCCATGGGGCGTCATTGCTTCTCTCTTCACACACAGTCTGGGGAAATGAAGGTTCCAAGGTATGCATGCATGTCGGTCACGGTCGGACCATTCATTGTTCGGACGCGAGTCCACGTTTGAAGCATCGAAGACGACGATAAAACCGTGCAAATGTATGGCGTAGACACGACAAGTTTAATGTGGGGTTGCGGGATTAGATCCCGGGAGAAGCGGGTCGAGTTAACGAACTATTGGCCCGAGATGTGTTCGGATCATGACCATGTCGGGGGTTCCGAGGTCCACGTCCGATACCATAAGGCATCATTGATTTTCTCTTTGCACCCAGTCCGGGGGAGTGAATTGTTAAGTGTGAAGCCCAAACTCGCCAACGTGCGGCCTCGCACGCGGATCGACCTTAAAAGGGTGATAGTGTTTCTTTTATTTTTTATTAACATGATTGCCCTTTTATTATTTTTTTGCTTGTTTATTCCCTTTTTGTATTAAGCAGGCGCGCCGTTTTAAGGGTTCAAAGGAGGAGATGGGGTGCGCCATTTTAAGGGTTCAATGAGGAGGGCGCGCCGGTTAAGGCCACGCCGGATTAGGATGTGCAAGGGAGGGGGCACGCCGTATTTGGGAGGTAAGTAGGGGAGCGCGCCGTATTAGGAATAGGCAAAGGGGGGGCGCGCCATTTTAAGATGTATAGAGGAGTGGGAGCGCGCCGTTTTAAGGTTCAATTGGGAGATTGGGGTTATGAGAGTGGTATTAAACAGGCGCGGTGGAATAGTGACCGCGCCGGATTAGGCCATGCCGGGACAACATCTCCTGAGTTTTTTTATTTGTTCTGTGAACTTGTTTTGCTTTCTGTCCTTGATTCTCTGGCCGGGGGGGATCACAAGTTAGATTGATTGTTCAATTGACACCATAGATCAATGGGATGAAGGTTTAAGCCTCGTTGATGGTTTGTTAAGGTGAGTGAGCATGAGGTTTAAGTGTTTTATTCGGGGGGGGTGTGGGAACGCGGATTTTATTATCCTATATTTTTTTTATTGATTGATTTATTATTTATTGATTTATTGGCATGCCAGTCACATGTGTGACGATTTCATTGTGCGCTCGATCTGACTTGGTCAGTCGATTGTGAGTGATCGTGTCTGGACCAGAAGTCCGTCATACCATAAAGGCTATGACGTTAATTACGCCCTTCCAAGGAAGGACAACCCTTGATTAAACGCTAAAGATAGGAGGATGACAGCGGTAAAGCCGCATGCTCAAAAGAGACGGAATTCGTTCACTTGCAAGACGTTAAATGGATTAGACGAAGCAGGGGTTGGTTATTTTTGGGATAAAATCGACGGCATATTCCCACCATCTTGGACCATGCCAAGTGGGGAATAGGAAACCACCCATGCAGTGGCAGGTTGGGATCCGTAAAAGATCGGGCATAATTGACCCGGAATCTGAGTAAGTACTGGCGTAACATGACGCGCTCTGTGCAGACGCGATGTTGCATCTATATCCCCCTTCAGAGGGCCATCGGAGAGCATGCAAGGACATAACTCCACAGGCTGGTGGGGTTGAGACAGAAAGCATCACATTTACTTGGCAAGGTATGTGTAAATTTCGGCAGCATGTCCCCTCAACTTGGATTATGCCAAGAGAAGATAGGTCATCATCCACAGCATGCCGGGATGACAACCGAACGAGGATGGGCACCGGGCCCCGGGACATCGCTTGCCTTTATGCCATCGATTAATATCCCCTCGAAACCCCTCAGAACTCATGCAATGACATGGCCATTTGGGTTCATGAGGGTGAAATCCGGATCGAGAATGAAGACTGTAGGGGAGGTCTTCCCCAGTAATGTGTCTTCTCAAGGCATCAATGACGGTCTCTGAACATCCCCGGGACATATGTGTGAAGAGATCAGAAGGCTGATAAATGGTATTGCAGAGATGGGCCTCTGACTGGACTTCATTTGGCCAAGAAGATGGGTCTCGGCGTGGCTTTAGTTGGCCTAAAGGAGGCTCTCGGCGTGGTTTTAGTTGGCCAAAAAGGGGGGCTTCTCGGCATGGGTCTATTGGCTAAAAAAAGGGTCTCGGCGCGGCCTTCTTAGCCAACAAAAAAAAGGGGGGGTCTCGGCGGGTGGCTTCCCGGCGCGCTCCTGGCCGCGCCGGGAGCCTGGCGCCGAGAGCCTGTGGGCTGGGAGGTGTGCATGAAGGGTTTGAATGGCTTTTTGTCGGTTTGCTGAAGAGGGAGGCCTCTCGGTAGGATAGTTCTCGGTGGGGAATTTTATACGCCGAGAAGGTGGAATTGCTACAGGGTTTCAGGGTTTACAGAGCTCAAACGATACTCTGCTTCTGGGATTCCTGAGCTTTCTGGCTGCGATTGAAGCCGAATTTGAAGTGCAGGAGGGGGGATTTCATGGATGCTTCCCTGAGAAAGGGCCAAGGGGGATCTGGAGGGTAGAATCAATGGGGAACGAGACCATCGTCTGGATTTCTGAAGACTTTATTTATTTCTGCCGCCGGCCGTCTGGGGATCAAGAGATGACTGTCTCTGATCCCCTGGACGAACTCAATAGCATCTAAAACCCGGTGGCTGAGGAACCTTTAGCATCGAAACTCCAAACCCTAGTCATCCAAGGGATTAGAATGGAGGGTCGAGAGATCGAGGTCGTCATTCGCTAGAATCTGAGGGATAGCAGTGGTCCGTAGAATCGACATGCCCTCGTATAGCCAGCGGTTCAGGGGACCAAGAGATTGATGTCTCTGGTCCCTGAACAGCACGAGGAGGGGTCCTTAAGGGCCTTGTAAAAAAGAGCTCGAACGGATACGGTGGATCCGCCATCGAGATAGGAGGGGAGGAGGTGACAGAGCCCAGTAACCCATCAGATAAGGGTAGGGGTCCTGTTTTCATGCCTCTAAAGAGAAGATTCGTATGAACCATTAAATGTTTCGCATAAACGATAAACATACAAGGATAAGCGGAGAGCAGACATTTCGATCAAAGGAGAGCAGATATCTTAATCAGTAGATCCCCAAATGGGTCACATTGACATTTCATTGCATCGCATCGAAGCCTTACATCGACTGTGAAATAGAAATGCAAAGCAGAAAGATGGAGATTGAGACCGGAACTCGCCGGCTACGTTCGATAAATCAAGACAAAAGCTCACTAGATTACATCAGTAGAAGAGAAAAGACAGCATGGGGAGGGCGGAGCATTGACTCCTCTCCCTCCCCGGAGCAGCCCACCTGAAGCTTGTCTGCTTCTTCCTCTCTTCTGCTTCTTTTCTTCTCTCGGCCGAGGGGGGCTCTCTCTTGGCAGGACTCCCTCTCGATTCTTTTTTTCTCTTGCTCTGTCTCCACTTTTTTTTCCCTCTGTTTTCTCTCTCTCTTATCTGTTCGAAGGGAGGGGGCTTTTATAACCATTTCCCCCTTCTCGGCAGGCTTCATCACGGCGCGCCCCATCTGAAGCTTCCCGGCGCGCCTGCCTTCAGCTTCTCGGCCCCCTCTTTTGGGTTTGGCAAGTGATTCTCGGCGCCACCTTCACACAGGCCCATTTGGGTCTTTCAAGGGTATCATCACCCAAAAGGGTCTTCCATTGGTGACACAGCTTGTATCGAGATCATTATTACGGTTTTCATCAGTCCGTAGATAGGGATTTCATCAGTCCGTAGACAGGGGTTTCATCAGTATTGCCATCTGAACGGTGACAAGACCGGGTATCATCTTATCGATATGGTCACTTGAATGGTGACGAGCTCGGACATCAGCTTTAGTCTGGGAAGACCTCAGCCGGGTATATAATCTGTGGAGACGATTCCTCTTCTGTTTTGACTTTGCAAAAGCCTTTACAATCTTCATCTGCCGGTACCGGCTTCATCTTTATCTCATATTACATTTGTCATTAAGCCGACATCTGACCTACCCTGACATATCATCCGTGGATTCTTGGACGAAGCAGTAATGCGGCTCTCATTAAAGTGTGCCAGGAGGTCTCATCAGTCGAGTGACTGCTGCTCTACCAGTGCTGCCGTCTGAGTGACATCGGCACCGGGCATCAGCTTGGCCGACAGGGGCTTCAGCCGGGTGAATGGTTGACGAGCTTCATCAATGGTCTTTCACTGTTGGTCCGACCCTCTTTTCAATCATGCTTCGACCTTTGTTCATTTTCAAGGTGTCAACAAATGCCCCCCACCTGCGGGCGGCGTAAGCGTAGAAAAAGCGGCACGGGGCTTGCAGGTGTCTTTCGTCATTCGAGGGTATCTTCCTCAATTTGCCTTCAATCCGGTTCTCAGACCTGATCATCTCGTTGCAACAATATTCTGCGCATGGATCTTTCATTTTCATATTTTTCATCTTCATATTTTCTTTATTTTCAACATTTCGGAGCTTCTCGGCACGGGGCCATAGGCTTCTCCGCATGACCCTCTCGGCGCAAGGCTTCTCGGCACGCAAGACCTTCCGGCGCAAAGCTTCTCGGCGTGAGGGGCCTCTCGGCGCGGCCGAAGGAGGGCTCTCGGCGCGCCCTTGGCCGAAGGGGGCTCTCGGCCTGGGTTCTCGGCGCGCCCTAGGCAGGGCTCTCGGCTTGGGCTTCTCGGCGCGCCCTTTGGCCGCAGGGGGCTCTCGGCGTGAGGAGATCTCGGCGCGTATTTGGCCGCGCCGAGAACCTATCTCCTTCGGCTTCTATTTAAGGCGCCGAAAGCCTCTTTCTTCTCATTCTCATCTTTTCTTTCTCTTTCTTCATTTCTATTTTTTTGTCTCGGCGGCGGCGAGTTCCTTGTCTCGGCCGTTCCCATTTTCTTCCCGTTTAGTTGGGTTTCACCCGGGTAGGACGTTTATTTTGGGATTTAATCCCTTTTTCTTTCGGGATCACCCCCTCTTGGTTGGTGACTCCCTATTCTCCTTGGGCAGACCCCGAATAAGGGGAGATGCTGCCGAAATCTTCGTAGGGTCTCATGTTACTATCTTTATAAGACTGGCTTCTAATTCACACTCTTTCTCCGACTGCAGGCACTGCAATGGCTTCTAGTTCTGATGCTGCATCTTCCGGAGCTGTTGGTGCTAGCTCCTCAGCCCAGCCCGACATATCACGGGCCAAAGTAAACTGGCTGAACATGCACAGTCTGGATTTCAGATACGACAGGATTGCTTCAGTCGATGAATCGTCTGACTCTGAGACTGACACAGTGTCGACGGCCCGGGTATACTCCACGACGACCGAGACATGCTTCAGGCGGGATGGTAGGTATCGGCCAGACCTCCCGAAGGATCGACATTTGATGCTGTTCATCCGGACTTTCACAGTGGGCGGCATGCGAGACTACCGGATTGCTCGCGTAGTTGAAGCTGCCATCCTTGCTGAGCGGGATAGCCTGAAGGAATCAGTGTATCGCAGCAAGGCCATCTATCTTCCTGGGGAAAAGTGTGACTGGGATGCAATCCTCGGCATATCGGAGCTGGAACCAGAGAAGAAGATGCTGGCCTGGGCCCCGGAATTCACACCTGCCCGGTGGGATAATGCTAGCGGCCGAGTTCATAGGGAGAAGCCCGGCTATGGTATGTTCTTGGCACCATTAAAGTGGGGATATCGCGAAGAGCCCTTCGTGCTGAATTGTTCGGCCGTTCAGTTCAAGTACCATCTGGCCGCTGGTTGGTTCGGGGATACCAAAATCACTGACGCGCACTTATTCCGAGTAGGGGCAGTGGAGTTCACAGAGTTTGTTCTGAAGGAGTATGCCCCTCTGCTGATCAGAGCCGGGGTATATCACAGCATTTTTGCTTCTAGATTTCGATATCCCATATCCAGAGGGTTGTGCTACGGGATGTTCGAAGTGTTCTGCCCTTTATTCAACACTTTTTATACAGCAGAGGGTGAGACATCCCTGGACCTCTGGAGTTTATCACAGCTATCCAGTCTGCCCATTGATGGCGAGCCGTATGAGGAAGTTTGCTTGACAGATTCCGAGAAGGATAGCTCTGATGGCGAGGGCAAGTATTCCATCGGCTTCTCATATCGGTATCTGATGAAGGTATACCGCTCCATCTATCTGGCGTACAACAGAGGGTCCTCCAAAGGCTATCACCCCCGAGAGAAAGGCAGCAAACTGAGGGTCCGGATAGGGCAGTGGCTCCAGTATTTCTTTGACGGTCCCCTGAAGTATGCAGACTTTCCTTCCCTGGGTCCAGTTGCCAGCAAACAGATAAGGGCCCCTCGCTATAAGTCGGCGCTGCCATCCTCATTGCGTCATGCGGGCAAAGGTGGTCCCAATCCGGCAGGAGTAGATCCCATCACACATTGTGCGGCCTATTTCACCTTCTGGTTGTGTACTTTCGCCCTCCCACAAGGGGACGAGACAGTCATTCGGCCAGAGGCCATATATCGAGCTTGCCAGATGGCATGGGGGATGAAGCTGTCGCTTTGCCCAGTGGCCCTGTGTTTGATATATAAATCTTTGGGGGACCTGCACAAGCATCAGACTCCCCGTTCTTTGAGGACCGTGGGTCCTTTTCACTTCTTCAACGCCTGGGTTTGCAGTATATTCCCTGAGTTGGCTCCGAGAACCTTGCAGGCAGATACGGCGTTGCCTAGAATGGTCGAATTTGCCAGTGCTGAGTCTGGTCCCTTTTATGATCAGTTGTTTAAAATAAGGGGCCGACTGATAAGGGTACCAGTGGATGCCCCTGGCAGCATTCATTTCTGGAGCTTGGCGGCAGGTTCAGCTCCTTTGATTGATCCTCAGAGAGAGTGCAAGCTGGAAGAGATAGAGACTTATGCTCATCCTGTCACAGGGGCTGAAGTTGCTCGGCCTATCCTGGAGCCGGAGCTAGTCAGATGGGCCATGGCTATTCGGCCCAGTGTTTTAGTTTTCAGGAAGGGTGGCCTTCTTCTTTTGGAGCCATACTATCCGTTCCAATTTGGGCGGAACTTCGGCTACGACCAACACATCCCCACCTCAGCTGCTCAGTTTCCTTTGGATAGCCGGGCCAAGCACGGGTCCGTCATTGTTGGCGAGGGCCGGTTGTGGTGGGATTTCTATCATCGCCAGGACGATGTAGTTTTCAGGGTGCCCACTGTTTCTAACCGTGTTCCCCGGGTAACATCAGAATATATCAAATGGTGGAACATCCGGACCGGTTTTTACAGGGACGGTAGGGGTGCCTTCTGGGATGTGGCAGAGCGCTCCTTCCTGAAACAGCAACCTGGGCCGGTGTTTGATATTCCTGAGGCCCACTTGAAAAAACTTTACTCACAGCACCCGAGGGAGGCGGAGAATTATCTGACTCAACGTCGGGCATTGAAGGAAAAGAGTTCCGAGCCGCTTGTCCCTGTCTTTGCTGCTATCAATGAAGACACTTTCATGAAGACCTTGAAGCATTTATGCCGTGTGGGAGGCGCTCGCTTGGAGGAGCAGCAGTACCCATTCCCTGTTGAAGAGCCGCTCCCGACAGTAGCTCCTTGGAAGGGTCCAATTGATAAATTCATCCATATAGGACGTTTGTACGCCGAGAAGATAGAACTCAGACGTACTATAGGCAAACGTCCTGGCTGTTCATTCTGCTGAATTTGCATGGATTATCTGCAGAAAGCCCGATAGCTGGCATATTGAACAAGCCACTGTTTATATCATTTCATTATGTCGATGGTTGGGGCATGGACCATCTTGACTTATTTCGATGCCTTGACTTTCACGGCCATAATGATCTGGCAGCTTTAGTAGAGAAGTGCCAGATATTTGGTGATGTGTGCTGGCTCATCAAGGAGGCTGTTTCCCGCTCCAAGGAGGTAGCTTATCTGTACTGGCCACTTTCTGTATTCTACGACGGCCCGGCAGGTAAGATTTCTTCTTTTCTGATTGCAGTGTTTTCTGCTTAGCATCTGAATTTCGCACCCACTGATCCCATCACCCTTCTGCCATTTTCGACAGACCGGCCTGATATAAAGCGGTAGAGGCTCTATAGAAAGATTATTGCACAGGCCGAGAAGCCTACTTATTTTGAAGTCCCGGCTGCAGCACCGACCACTACTCCCCTGCCTCCTGGCAAGAATAGGAAGGCTTCCGCAGTCAAGGCTGCAGTTGGGAAGGCCAGGAAGGCCAAAAAGGCCCATGTTCAGCAGTCGACTTCGGTGGCGATGGACACTGGGACCCCTCTCCCCAACATTCCCTCATTCGATGAGTTTGAGTTGCAAAGGGAGGCTGCTCAGACACCGGTTCGGGGTAACATCATTAGCTTCCATTTGCATTCTTCATCATCTTTTGCAGATTTTCAAAGAAGTCTTCGACTCTGACCCCTTCCCTTTTTGCGCAGCTCAAGAGCCAATTGTGGCACCCTCCGAAGCGGAGACCAGGCTGCCTTCCCCCACGCCGGCTAGTGAGGCGGGGGTAAGTGTGCTTTCTCATCTGTTTCACACTTCTATTGCCTTTTCTACTATAACCCTCAGAGGTCCCTTTTCTGTTGAAGTGGCAGCCGAGGAGCAGACTGAGGTTGAAAGGATGATAGAAGAGCCGATTCAACCTCCGGAGGGTCACAAGACTCAGTCGAAGTGGGGTACTGTTCCGGCCAGGCGCATAATTACCCGGTCCACATCCCGACATGCTTTAGAGGCGACCCCACAGCATGTAGCCAGGGTAGAAATATCATCGGGTAGCTCTACAACCGTCTCTGATGAGGAGGAAGTGGCTTTCAGCGGCAGTGAGGGGGATGCTCCTGAATCAGAAGCCCCGCTTGTACTTGCAAAAGGTGCTCTGTCTTTTCAGCTTGCTAAGCTGCTGGTGCCATCTTCTGAGGAGGAGTTGCAAGAGGAGTTTGCCGGGCTCGACACCGAGATCGACATATCTTCACTCTTTGTCAATTCAACTTCGGAGCTTCCTCCTCTTTCGCCCCACTTCAAGGATGCGAACCCTGCTTCAAAGGTGGGTCCCCTTTCAGGCTTGCTGCTTCATCTGCATCTTCATTTAGTGCTGAAGGTTGTTTTGCTTTGGTCTCAGGGCCCTATCACTGCCAGCTCAGACACAATTGCAACTTTTATGGAGGTTTCTTCTGCAAACTGGGCTATTGTCCCTTTTCTACCTTTATCATGCATGGGAGCTCCTGAGGTCATTCGCCCTGTTCCAATGCGAATACAGTCTTCAACAGATTTAGCATCGTTGGACCTGGGGGCCTCAGGAGACAGATGCACTCCTATCAGGGCTTCAGATTTCAGAGCCGAAGCTGATCTAGCCAGAAGTTCTGCTTTCATACCGGCCGCAGTGATGACCATCGCTCCTGAGTCAACAATTCCCATAACATCAATCATGGAGGGTGAACCTTTGCCTCTCCAGACTGTGGCCTCCGCGGCCTCGACATTGAAGGAATTGGCCACCGAAGCGGAGATGGAAGAAGGAGAGGTAGCTGCTGCAGAACTGGGAGTATTGCCTGTAACCGCCCCGGACTTTATCTCCATACTTTCAGAATCTGAGGAGGAGGTGCCTGAAGTTGCATCCGGGAGTATTCAGATGGCCTCTTCCGAGGAGATGGAAGTGGAAGATCTCTTGGCCACGCCAGAGGTTGCAGGGAGAGCTCAGTTGGTACCTTCGGTAGACCTCCCATCTTCTTCTTCGCAGCCGGATATCACCCTATGGGCGGACATTGACAGTGAAGTAACCTTTGAAGTAGCTCCTCTTCCTTTGCCTGGCTTTACTTCACCTGAGAGTTTTGTCTGGCAACATCTGGGCATGCTGCGCCAGCTAGTGGAGTCCCAGCACAGACTAACCTATCCACAGTTGAAGGAGATAGCCGAGCGCTTCACCGCCGGCTTGCAGGCGATGGGATGTCCCACAGAAATATGGGCCCAGTGGGTTCTTTTATTGTTAAAATTTGTTCATCGCCGGGATTTCTTGACACATATCATGTCTGACAAACTGGCGGCTTTGAAGTTGCAAAGAATGGAATGCAAATCCGAGCTGGCGAAGATGAACTCTATTCTTCAGGAGCGACAGTGCCAAATGCAGTCTTTGGCGGAGCGGGAGCAGTTTGTGCGCGACCGGATAACTATCCTGGAAGCTGAACTGTCCGATCTCCGAGCTGAGCTGCCGCAGCTAACAACTTCTCGACCGCAGCTCGAGGAAGAAGCAGCTCTATTAGAGGGGCAGGTGGCGTCCTTTCAAGACGAGTCCGTTCGACTGCAGGAGGAGGAGGCTCGTCTTCATGAACTGGGAGCCGCCCCTTATGTGGGTCTTCTGGCTTTCGAGGATATCTTCAGGCAGCCATGAACCATCTTCTCTTTCTTTTCTTTTGTACTCTTTTGCGATACAACGTCCCCTCGGGGCCCTTTATGTACTCACTTATTAATGAAAAGGAATATTTGGCTTCACGCGTATCCATTTTCTTCTGCATGTAGTTTTATCACTTTGAGAAGTGGGGTAGCGATTTTAGCAATCCCTCATGCGAATGGCCCGTACTTGGCTGGAGAGCGTCCACCCCCTCAGAGAAAGGATGGGGAACTCGCTCCACCGCGTGACGGCATCCGGGGAGGTGCTTAAACCGGATTCTGTTGGTAGCAGCAAACGTCCCTCTTGGCAATATGTGCTGCGAGGGAGACAATTTGCAGAAATGTGAAAGAAGAGGTTTCATCGGAATAGATGAAAGGTCTAGACTGGGTAGAGATTATAGCAGGTGGGACATTGAAAAAGGGTATGGGGTTTTCATCAGAACGGACATAAAGTACGAACTGGACAGATTGTATCATTGGTCGGGCGATGTACCGATCAGCCAACGGTTGACTTCATCATCGATATTGAGCTTATATCGATGCAAGGGGGATTTCATATGTTTTATCAAAATAGACGTAAGGTCTAAACTGGATAGGGTTTCATCATTGATCGGGCAAGGTGCCAATCGATCAACAGTTGGTTTCATCATCGATATTGGGTTTATATCGACGCAAAGAAGAGTTTCATGAGTTTCATCAGCATAGACGAAAGGTCTAAACTGGGAGGGTTTCATCATTGATCGGGCAAGGTGTCGGTCGACCAATAACTGGTTTCATCATCGATATTGGGTTTATATCGACGTAAAGAAGAGTTTCATAAGTTTCATCAGCATAGATGAAAGGTCTAAACTGGCTAGGATTTCATCATTGATCGGCCAGGGTGCCAATCGATCAACAGTTGGTTTCATCATCGATATTGGGTTTATATCGATGCAAAGGGGTTTATAAGTTTCATCAGAATAGACGAAAGGTCTAAACTGGCAGGGTTTCATCATTGATCAGGTGAGGTGCCGGTCAATCAACAGTGGGATGTAGGTAGAGGCGTAGGAATCGTCTGGATAGACGTAAGGTCTATTCCAGCAGGTTTTATCGCGGGTGGGACATTTGAAAGAGGGTGTGTAGATTTCATCAGGACGGACGTAAGGTCTTTCCCGGAGAGGTTTTATCGTCGGTGGGGCATGGAGCCAGATGACCAACAGAAGGTTTTATCAGCGAAGGGGAAGTAAGGGCAGCGTGCCTGTTGGCACGGAACTTTGAATTACCACATTACTGACCCAAGTGCCCTTTCGGGTTTTCACCGGAGCCAGCCCCCTCTTGCTTTTGCCCACGCGCCCTTTCGGGTTTTCACGTGGCGGGGTACCCGATTTTGCCTGCAGTGCCCTTTCGGGTTTTCACCACAGCTGGGTTTTAGCCATTTTTGCCCTCGCTCAGAATGTCCGAACAAGTCTGGCGGGGTATCTCTATTTTTAACCCCATTTTTTATATATACATATATATATATATATATATATCTCTTGAATTGGGACTTCAGCACAGGTCAGGCGATGTGCTGCTTCATTGGCGGCTGCTCTTATCATCGGTATTAGGTATATACCGACGCAAGGATTTCATAGGTTTCATCAGGATAGACGTAAGGTCTAAACTGGATGGGTTTCATCATTGATCGGGCAATGTACCAATCGATCAACAGCAGGTTTCATCATCGGTATTGGGTTTATACCAATACAAGGATTTCATAGGTTTCATCAGGATAGACGAAAGGTCTGGCCTGGATAGGTTTCATCACCGATTGGGCAGTGTGCCGATCGACCAGCAGTAGGTTTCATCATCGGTATTGGGTTTATACCAATGCAAAGATGTCATAAGTTTCATCAGGATAGACGTAGGGTTTAAACTGGATGGGTTTCATCGTTGATTAGGCAGTGTGCCAATCGATCAACAGCAGGTTTCATCATCGGTATTGGGTTTATACCAATGCAAGGGTTTCATGGGTTTTATCGGCATAGACGTAAGGTCTAAACCGACAGGTTTCATTGCTGATCGGGCGAGTGTGCCCATTAATCAGCAGCAGGTTTCATCACGGTGGGACATAGCGAGACACGCAGCTCTAGTCGGAACAGATGTAAGGTCTAGACCGAACAGGTTTCTTCGCCGATCGGGCAGGGTGCCCTGTCGACCAAAGATGGGTTTCATCATCGGTATTGGGTTTATACCAATGCAAGGATATCATGGATTTCATCAGGATAGACGTAAAGTCTAAACTGGAGAGGGTTTTATCATTGATCGGGTGAGGTGCCGATCGACCAATGGTAGCTTTCATCGCGGTGGAACCTGGGACAAGGTATGAGAGCTTTTATCAGGATAGACGTAGGTTCTATACTGAGCGGGTCTAATCGTCGATCGGGCAAGGCGCCGGTCGATTGACGAGGAGTTTTACGGCGGGAGGTGAGGCTTTCTTTGGGATTACCACATTACTGACCCAAGTGCCCTTTCGGGTTTTCACCGGAGCCAGCCCCCTCTTGCTTTTGCCCACGCGCCCTTTCGGGTTTTCACGTGGCGGGGTACCCGATTTTGCCTGCAGTGCCCTTTCGGGTTTTCACCACAGCTGGGTTTTGGCCATTTTTGCCCTTGTTCAGAATGTCTGAACAAGACTGGCGGGGTATCACTATTTTTAACCCCATTTTTCTTTTCTTTTCTTCTTTTCTTTTATTTGGTATGCGAGCTGAGAGAGAGAGCAGCTTGGGCAGGGCGAGATGCCACTGGACCAAGGAGAGGGTAGCTCGATCAGGACGGAGTGCCATTGACCAAGATGAAGTGGCCTGATTAGGGCGGAGTGCCGCTAACCGAGGAATGGGTAGCTCGGCTAGGGCGGAGTGCCGCTAAACCAAGAAATGGGGTAGCTCGGCTAGGGCGGAGTGCCGCTAGACCAAGGAAGAAGGGTAGCTCGGTTAGGGCGGAGTGCCGCTAGACCAAGGAAGAGGTAGCTTGGTTAGGGCGGAGTGCCGCTAGACCAAGGAAGAGGTAGCTTGGTTAGGGCGGAGTGCCGCTAGACCAAGAAAGAAGGGTAGCTTGGTCAGGGCGGAGTGCCGCTAGACCAAGAAAGAAGGGTAGCTTTTGGCCCGATTACTCGGAGAATGTTGGTTGTGCAGCATGATACAGCTTTAGGTGCCTACCGTTGAGTGGCGAGAATTGGATCTCCCCTCGATGGTTGACAACCATATAGGCCCCACCTTCGTAGACCCTTTGTATCACATAGGGACCTTCCCAATTAGCATTTAGCTTTCCTTTTGGGTTGGACGCCATGACTTCTCTATTCTTGAGCATAACGAGGTCACCTTTCTTGAACTCTCGTCCTTTTACGAGTTTGTTGAATGCAGTGGCCATGCGGGCCTGATACATTTGGATATTCTTCTGAGCTTGGAGGCGCTTCCCCTCCAATTCAGCCAGTTCTTCTAATCTTCTTTCCATATTGGTCTGTTCACCAGGGGCTAGGTCATATTGGACCACCACTCTGAGTGACGGGACTTCCAGCTCCAGCGGGACCACTGCCTCTGAGCCGTACACCAATGAGTATGGTGAGCACCCTGTAGGTGTTTTGAAGACGGTGCGATATGCCCATAAAGCTTCATACATTTTCTCTTCCCAATCCTTCTTGTTGGAACTGACGACTTTGGCCAGCAATGTACACAAGGTCTTATTAAAAGCTTCTGCCAACCCGTTTGCCTGTGGATTGTAGGGAGTGGAGGTTCTCCATTCAATCTTATACTTCTCGGCAAGCCGATAGATTTTCTGATTTCTGAAATGACTTCCATTATCAGATATTATTCAGTTGGGGATCCCAAACCGGAAGATAATGTTTTGCTTGATGAATCTGGAGACCAGCTCACCAGTCACTTCTCTTAATGCTATAGCTTCCGCCCATCGGGAGAAGTAATCTGTTATGGCCAGTATGTACTTATGTCCGGCCGAGGAAGTTGGCAATGGCCCGACTACATCAGTTCCCCATTGTGCAAACGGCCAGCTAGGGATTGTAGGGTGCAGAGTTGTGGGTGGCCTTCTAGGCACCGTAGCATGCTCTTGACACTTCTGGCATGATTTTGCAAATTTACAGCAGTCTTCAAACATGGTGGGCCAGTAGTAGCCCAGCTTCTTAATCTCTATCTTCATCTTGGGACCGGCCTGGTGGGCACCTGCTGTCCCAGCATGTGTTTCTTTCATCGCTTGCCAAGCTTCCTCAGTGGACAGGCAGCGGAGCAGAATCTTCTTGCGTGCATCTGCCATTATTCGGAATAGAGTCCCATTTCTGAGTTCATAAGAATCTTAATCCTCAGAAGCTTCATCTTTTCTTCTCTCTTTTGCGGCAGCTGTTGGTGCAGAAACCACTGTAGCAAGTGCTGTCTCCAATCAGATGCCTGTAATGTGCTGATAGTAGCAACTTCTTCTTCTTCGGGGCACCCTTCTAGCATGCTGGGGACCTGCCGCCGTTTATAACAACAATGTTCAGTGTTTCATTTGGTGGGACTGCTATTGAGCTGGCTAGCTTTGCCAATGCATCAGCTTGGGCATTATGTCCACGGCCCACATGCTTGAGCTCAATATGATAGAATTTCGCCATGAGGCTCACAGCTTTTTGGTGGTAGGGATTCAGCTCTGGCTTTCGCACCTCAAACTCCCCTTGAATTTGTTTTATTATCAACATTGAATCCCCAAATACTTGCAACATTTGGATACCCATGTTGAGGCTGACATGCAGTCCGATTATCAGAGCTTCATACTCGGCTTCATTGTTGGTGCATGGCTTGTTTATAGAACAGGAAGTATGTACCACCTCCCCTTCTGGTGATTTCAGCACAATACCGGCTCCGGCCCGTATTCTGGTTTTTCCATCGGAATCTGTCTCCGTTCTGGATGCTCCATCAAAGAATAGCTGCCACATAGCTGACTGAGCCTGGCAGGCTTCGAGTGTTTCATCATCGGGTAACTCAGTCCCCAGCATATCATTCTCAGGCACGGGATGCTCTGCAAAGAAATCAGCCACGGCCTGTCCTTTTATCGCCCTTCGGGGTATATAGGTAATATCGAATTCCATCAGAATCACTGCCCATTTGCCCAACCGGCCTTTGAGTACTGGCTGAGTCAGTATGTATTTGAGTGGATCTGCTGCAGATATCAATCTGACTTCATGTGACAACATATAGTGTCGGAGTTTCTTAACAGCAAAGACGAGTGCCAAGCATGTCTTTTCTATATAGCTGTAACATTCTTCAGTCCTGATCAGCCTCCTACTCAAGTAGTACAAGGCTTGCTCTCTACCTTCTTCATCGATCTGCGCCAGCATTGCCCCCAGGGAACAGTGTGTGGCTGCAATATATAGTATCAAGGGTCTGCCTTTAACTGGTGCCCCCAGTACTGGAGGGGTCTTGAGATATTCTTTTAGCTTCTCAAAGGCCTCCTGACACCCATCGTCCCAGAGGAACGGTACATCTTTCATCATGAGCTTATGAAAGGGGTGACATCTTCCCGACAGATTTGATATGAATCGTCGGACGTAGGCCAGACGCCCCTGCAGAGATCTCAGCTCGTGCAGATTCCTTGGTGGAGGGAGCTCCTGGATAGCCTTGATCTTGGCGGGGTCAATTTCAATACCCCTGTGCCGGACGATAAATCCGAGGAATTTTCCACTGGACACGCCGAAGGCGCATTTCATAGGATTCATCTTGAGTTCATATTTGCGCAGCCTCTGGAATACTATCCTCAGGTCTTGCAGATGGTCTTCTTTTCTGCTGGTTTTCACTACCAGATCATCAATGTAGCACTCTACTTTCTTGAAGAGCAAATCATCAAAGATCTTTGTCATGGCTCTTTGGTAGGTAGCGCCGGCATTCTTAAGGCCGAACGGCATCCTTTTGTAATGGAATATCCCTTTTGGAGTGCGGAATGCAGTGTGCACCCTGTCTTCTTCAGCAATCCATATCTGGTTGTATCCGGATGACCCATCCATAAATGACAATGCTTCATGACCAGTAGTTGCATCAATCATGACTTCAGTGATCGGCACTGGGAAATCATCTTTCGGGCAAGCCTTATTAAGGTCCCGGAAGTCGACACATATTCTGATCTGCCCATTCTTCTTCTTCACGGGCACTATATTGGCTAGCCATGTGGTATACTGGTTTTCTTCGACAAACCCCACATCAATCAGCTTATCAACCTCTTTGTTAATCTGATTTATCAGTTCAGGACGCATTCTCCTGGAAGGCTGCTTTACAGGGTTAGCCTCTGGGTTTATTGCCAATCGGTGCTGTGCCACATCAGAGCTCAATCCCGGCATTTCATCATATGTCCATGCAAAACAGTCTCGGAATTCTTTCAAGAACTGTATATATTGCTCCCTGACATCTGGCTCCAGCAGTGCGCTGAGGAATGTCGGCCTTGGTTCATCAGCGGACCCCAAATTTATCTCTATCAGCTCATCGACGGTGGCTTGGCCTCCGTCTTCGACTTCGGGCGGGGCTTCTTGCAAATCAATAAAGCCTCCCGGGATGTAATCTTCTTCAGTTTCATGCTCCTCTGTTTCATCATATTGGTCATCAGCGGATGCTGGTGCATCATATAGGGCCAATATTACTGGATTCTGTTCAGTCTGTCCCGAGGACGAGGCTAGTTCACCAGGAAATTCAGAAGTAGACTCTTCCGTTCTTAGAGGCTCTTCTGATGTGGGCTCCCTTGACAGGTCATCATTCTGCAGAGCCCGGAATTCTTCTAGAATGCGTTCAAACTCTAGACATTCTCTCAGCTCTTTGGCTACTTGGTCTTCATCGGGGTTCCCGTGTCAAATTGTGCTTCGGCCTGGAACAGATCCTCTTTGCAAGATGGATTCTCCCAGCACCAACCCTTCTTAGTCTCATCAGACATCCTTGCCTCCGGCTGGTTGTCTTGGGCTTCATTGTCGTTATGGATTGATACATAATTTCTTCATCTTCAAAGGGGTATTGATCATACCCCACTTCAGGGGGATCTTCATTCTGGTAGAAGGCAGAGATGACATCCACCTCGGCTTCATAGTATTCTTGCAGGGTATAACCCAGTCCCGGGTGCTGTGTGATCTTCCTCAGTTCCTTGTTATCTCGAGGCGGATCCCATAGCTCCTTGAATGCTTTCTTCTGGGCAGCAGGCTGTAGTGACGGCATCTGCATCTTAGAGAACATCTGCGAAACCCGTTGGGTAGTATAGTCCAAACCTGTGATTGGCACCATCCGGTTTGCAGCTTCTTCAGGGACCATGCAATCTTGATCATCTTCTTCGACTGGCTCCCCGGTGTAGAATACGATAGGGTGCTCGCAGAAGCGAGGGATCTCCATAGTCTTCAGTGGCAGCACTGTCTGGTATTCTAGGCTGGCGACGGGCTTGATTAAACCCTGCAGAACCTCCACCTGTGTGTACTTTTCTCTCATTTCTTCATCAATATCATCTGGGCGGATGCTAGGAGGAGTTATCCGAACAAAGTCTCCAGCGTAGGAGATGTGGGATACCTCATGCTTTTTAATGTAGCCCTTGGGTGGCGGTGGAGACCAACTTTTTGTCTTTGTCACCGGCTTCTTCTGGCTGACCACAGCCTCTCTTTCTTCATCCTTCTGTGACACCTCGGTATAATAGGATGCATCGAGCATATGACACTCGAATACTTCAAAGGGATGTAGATCAGCAAACACCCTTTCTTCTTTCCCTTCATGGCAATATTTGATGCACTGGTGTAGCGTGGACGGCACTATCTGATATTCATGCAGCCATGGCCTTCCCAGCAGGGCTTTGTACGTGGTATTGGAGTCGATTACATAGAATCGTACCATGGTAGTGAGGTCCCCCAAGGTGAGGTTGAAATCAGCCACCCCAAGGGGGGTCTCACATTTCTGATTGATTCCCGCAATCTTCATATCTCTGACCTTGGTGAGCTGCTGATCAAAGTAATATTTCTGGTAAATGCGGTACGGGAGAATATTCACAGCGGCCCCGGGATCTATCAATATCCTGCTCAATAGCTGACAGTTCAGGGAACCCCTCATATACAACGGTCTGTTATGACCGGAATTTGGGATCAACATATCATCTTCTGTGAACGTGATCGAGGGCCCAGAATTCACTTCTGTCAAGAGTGCTTCATATTGTGCCGGCGACTGCAAGGCATCAATGATGGCTTGGCGGGCTTCTTCACTCAGAGAGAGGATCTCCCAGATGGAAAACCTGGTAGGGAGCTTCTTCAGCATTCTCATGATCCGGCTACCCACCCGGACATTGGATAGCCTCATCTCCTCCACCCAACGGGGTCTTGGAGGTTCATGTGGTGCCTGTGGCCTTTGATGCCTGGCGCCAGTTTCATCCTCTAGGTTGATTCCCTGGGATGTTTCTTCTGTAGCAACGGCCCTTGGCTTTGCTAAAGGGTTACTTCTTTCATTTCTTCATGCTGCTTCTGCTTTCTATCTGCCGACTGCTGGCACTTGTTGTTTGTAGCTGGCATAACTTGCACTGACTGTTCGTTCTCCAGACTGGACAGAAATTCCAGGAATGAAGGGGCTTCATCTGCTTTTGTTCCCTCCTGGTATAAGCTGGCAGGGGGAGGAACCTGGACGCCTCGCATCTCTGGTTCCGGGATTTGATAGGGCTGTTCCCCTCTGAACATGATGTTATGGTTAGCTGGTGGTGGGCGTCCCCATCTTCTCCCAGAACGTGTTGCATGGGCTGAGGTAGAGGCCTCAGCATGGTTGGCTTCTAGCGGGGCATTTGATGCTTCATCCTCACCATTCTCCCCGGGCAAGGAAAAGAGTACCGACAGTGTATTGCACTGTACTGTCACGACTTTCTTCTCCTTTTTGGACTTGGGTCGTCTCTTCTTCTTCTGGGAATTTGGCTTTGCTGGCTCCTGCCCCCAGAAGGGCTCAGTCTCATCTTTTCTTTGTTCTGCCTCTGGCTGCTCTTCAATTTTCAATTCCTCGAGCTGTTCCCAGAGTATACAGTCTTTCACCAACAGGTGCTTGGGCTCTTTTTGCTCATATTCGTCGAGCTCATTGATATACTATTGTAGACGCCTGGCTGCAGGACTTACTTCTTTATGTGCAGGGAGGGGAGTTTGTCTCCTCCGGTTGTGAGTAGGGATCCGGATGACTGGTCCGGTCTCAGCTGTACGCCATACTGGCTTTATTGGAGGCGGCTCGGGCCTTGGGGTGACACCCCGGATAACTGCTCCGCTGGTACTGGCTGCGGGAGTCTTCTTTCTGCTCTTTATGGGTATCATCTGCCATCCCTCCTGATCTTTCTGTGGGGTGAGGAAGCAAGCTTCATAGGTATGCCTGGTGCATTCTTCAGCGGCTTCCTTGGGCAGCTGTTGGTAGACTGAGATCATATTGGCAGCCATTCTCCAAGGTGGAGGCTCATGTGGACGAGGCGGCTTCACCTGGTAATCTCCCAGCTGCAGCTCACCCTTCTTAACCATTCCTTCCATGATATCTTTGAAGACATAACAGTCCTCAATCGCGTGCCCCAGCGCACGGTGAAATAGACAGAACAGCGGATCATCTTTCTTTTCCGCATCTTCGGGTCTCTTCGGTTCAGGCAATGTTACCTTATTGAACTTATAGGCCCAGTTAAATAGTGCTGCCGTCTTATCCTTGGGAAAAGAGTAAGCCTTTTTCATCTTGTCTCTCAGAGAGACCTTGTCTTTTCTTTCTGCTGTGTCTGCCATCGGGAGAGCTTCATCTGCCCCTTTCTTCCCTTTTTGTTGTTCAAAGGTCCTGAAATCGACGGTGTTGGCCTCAGAATGTGATGGCCGTCGATCATTGGATTTTCCCTTCAGCATAGTGGGAGCATTGGCGGTCGGACGCTTGGACAAGAACGTCTCGACCTCGGCCACTATATTGTTCAGTCGGTCAAATGTTCTGACATCTGCACCGATCATCTTTTCTAGCACCTCTCTCCTGAGGCTTTGTTTACATATCTGCACTGCATCTTCTTGATGAGGAGGTCTTCTGCATCTCATAGCCAAGTTCCTCCACCTTTTGATGTAATCCAGTGCTGTCTCATCCTGCTTCTGCTTGGTTGCATAAAGTTCTGCTATAGTGATCTCTCTTTCTGTGACATGAAATCTGTCACGGAACTTTCTCTGCATATCAGGCCAGTCAACCACCGACCCAGCTGGCAGGCTCGAATACCATTCAAAGGCTAACCCAGTGAGGGATGAGCCAAAGAATTTGAGCAGATAAGCTTCGTCGGCTGCCAAATCACCCATAATTGTGGTGTAGTAAGCTATGTGCTCCCTGGGGGAGCCTTGGCCATTGAATTTCTCAAATTTTGGTGGTTTACTGACGCCCGGAGGCAATCTTTTAGCCGCATAGTGGGGCGGATACGGCACCTTGTACACATCGTAGGTGCTGCCATCGTCACCAGTCTTCTCTGACAGCTTCATCTCCACAATTTTCTCAATCATCAGCTTGTGGGCTATGGCTGGATCTATCTCCTCTGGGAAGAAATGAGCTTGTTGCTGGCTGTGAGGAGTCGTCATCACAGTTGCGCGCAAGATGGGCGCGGCAGGCTGCGTCTGAGATATAGAGGGCTGAGCCACTGTCTGCTGTGGAGTAGGTTGGCTCGGTGCTTTGCCCTTATCAGCCAGGAGAGGATTAGCAGGGGCAGCCGTTTCTGTAGAGCTGGAAGTTTGCCCCACAGGCTCGGCTTGTTTGGAGACCGGCGTAGCTTCATGTCTCTCATTGAGCTGTCTTCTGAGAGCACTGATCTCCTGCTGATATCTTCTAAACATCATCTGGATCATGGGATCCAGGGTTGATGGGATCTGTATATCTTCTGAGGTCCCTTCAGCATCATCAATGAAGGGATTATCCCCTTCTTCCGCTGTCACCACGTTGACTGTCATAGTGGTAACTCTGCGGGCTGCATCATCAGCTTTCATCTTATCTTTGGCTGCCTGGCTTCTTCTTGTGACGGGACCAGGTCTGGTTGCCAGCCTGAGCAACTCATCCGGCTGAGTTGGTAACATGCCTTGCCCCCTGGCAATTCCAGCCATGTTACAGGCGAAGATTTGCATTCTTCCTTTCTGCCTGTAAACTTTTCTTTTTGCCTGGTCGGGGTATTCGAGTCGGTCAAAGACCGATACTCTTTCTTTGACTTCCTCCCTGTAGAGGTCTTCTTCGTCATATCTGGCCCTGAAGCCTTCTTCATAATCATTTGAATCGGAGGAGGAGACTCCGATTATCATTTCTTGCAGAGTTTCTTCTTCTTCTTCATCCATGGTGCCCAAAGCACGGGACAATCTTTGTTGACCTAGGGCAGAGTTCCCTAGGTAATGGAAGTAGTCTTGGACCACTTGCTTCATCTCCTCTGGGCTATGCCTTTGTGGCTCAGGTTGGAGTATCAATCTGTCCTGGCTCTTTTGCTGATAAGCCAGTCTCGCCACCTGAGCATTCAAATGCTCGGTTCTGGAGTATCTGAAGATATCAGCCTGTCTGGCACAGGCCCTTGGTCTTCTTGCAGCAACCACAGTGATTGGTTCACTTCTTCTCACATCGCCAACTTGGCAGTAGTTGGCAGCAGCATCATGGTTCTTTCTTTGCCATCTTCTGCCCCCGGCCCTGGAACGGGTGGCAGTAAAGTCCTCCTTCTTTTCATATCTTCTACCCTTCATCATGGGGCAAGCAGCAGTCATATTCCTTCCTTGACCCTCAGTCTCATCTCTCCTCTCCCGGGTCTTGGGGTAGACAGCAGTAGCATTTCTTTTGTCTTTTCTCTCTTTCCCTCTGCCCCCTGCTCTGAGGCGGGCAACAGTGACATCAGTAAGATTCTCTCTGTCTCGAGCCGGGACCCAGCTCTGTATCTTCTTCGGCCGCCAGACCTGTTTGTATCTTGCTGGCTTGGGTGCCAGCGTCTTCCTTTCATCAGCTTCCCGGTTGGCCCTCCTGGTGGCCAGAACTTGGAACTTGTTGTTGGTTGGGATGGTCGGGATAATCCTGTCCGGACGGACTTCCCTGGGGCGGCCGTCAAGGTTCGCCCTAATATCGCCCATCATCATCGTCTTCCCGGAATTGGAAAGACGACGGTTAGCAGCGGCATACTGGCTTCTCCGGTTGGTTCTTTTCCCCTTCTGGGCAGCAGCGGGGACCATGTCCTTCCTTTGGACATGATGGACATAGCAGGAGACAACAGTGGAAGCTGTCTTCTTCAGTAAGCTAGCTTTCTCATCAGTGGTCTTCATCGGGACACTCGCAGCAGTGCCTTGCTCATCGTTGTCGACTTGCAGAAGGTCGATGAAGACGAGGCCCAGGCAGTTGGGCAGCCCAACGGCAGGCGGCATTGATCCGAATGTAAGAGGTACCGCCAGGTAGCCCTCTCGCACATGCATGTCAATCGGTTGCTGGTCGAAGCAGACAGACATGATTCCAGCCGTCATTGTAGATTCCTGAAAATGAGGAAAGTGGACGGAATCAGAAGTTTGAGGGGGGCCCGCTGGGCCTCCTACTTTAGCGTAAAGATGAAGGGAGACTCGGTCCCACCGGGCGTGCCAGACTTGTGGGAATGCGGATTTTATTATCCTATATATTTTTTTATTGATTGATTTATTATTTATTGATTTATTGGCGTGCCAGTCACATGTGTGACGATTTCATTGTGCGCTCGATCTGACTTGGTCAGTCGATTGTGAGTGATCGTGTCTGGACCAGAAGTCCGTCATACCATAAAGGCTATGACGTTAATTACGCCCTTCCAAGGAAGGACAACCCTTGATTAAACGCTAAAGATAGGAGGATGACAGCGGTAAAGCCGCATGCTCAAAAGAGACGGAATTCGTTCACTTGCAAGACGTTAAATGGATTAGACGAAGCAGGGGTTGGTTATTTTCGGGATAAAATCGACGGCATATTCCCACCATCTTGGACCATGCCAAGTGGGGAATAGGAAACCACCCATGCAGTGGCAGGGTGGGATCCGTAAAAGATCGGGCATAATTGACCCGGAATCCGAGTAAGTACTGGCGTAACATGACGCACTCCGTGTAGACGCGATGTTGCATCTATATCCCCATTCAGAGGGCCATTGGAGAGCATGCAAGGACATAACTCCGCAGGCTGGTGGGGTTGAGATAGAAAGCATCACATTTACTTGGCAAGGTATGTGTAAATTTCGGCAGCATGTCCCCTCAACTTGGATTATGCCAAGAGAAGATAGGTCATCATCCACAGAATGCCGGGATGACAACCGAACGAGGATGGGCACCGGGCCCCGGGACATCGCTTGCCTTTATACCATCGATTAATATCCCCTCGAAACCCCTCAGAACTCATGCAATGACATGGCCCTTTGGGTTCATGAGGGTGAAATCCGGATCGAGAATGAAGACTGTAGGGGAGGTCTTCCCCAGTAATGTGTCTTCTCAAGGCATCAATGACGGTCTCTGAACATCCCCGGGACATATGTGTGAAGAGATCAGAAGGCTGATAAACGGTATTGCAGAGATGGGCCTCTGACTGGACTTCATTTGGCCAAGAAGATGGGTCTCGGCGTGGCTTTAGTTGGCCTAAAGGAGGCTCTCGGCGTGGTTTTAGTTGGCCAAAAAAGGGGGCTTCTCGGCATGGGTCTATTGGCTAAAAAAAGGGTCTCGGCGCGGCCTTCTTAGCCAACAAAAAAAGGGGGGGTCTCGGCGGGTGGCTTCCCGGCGCGCTCCTGGCCGCGCCGGGAGCCTGGCGCCGAGAGCCTATGGGCTGGGAGGTGTGCATGAAGGGTTTGAATGGCTTTTTGTCGGTTTGCTGAAGAGGGAGGCCTCTCGGCAGGATAGTTCTCGGCGGGGAATTTTATACGCCGAGAAGGTGGAATTGCTACAGGGTTTCAGGGTTTACAGAGCTCAAACGATACTCTGCTTCTGGGATTCCTGAGCTTTCTGGCTACGATTGAAGCCGAATTTGAAGTGCAGGAGGGGGGATTTTATGGATGCTTTCTTGAGAAAGGGCCAACGGGGATCTGGAGGGTAGAATCGATGGGGAACGAGACCATCGTCTGGATTTCTGAAGACTTTATTTATTTCTTCCGCCGGCCATCTGGGGATCAAGAGATGACTGTCTCTGATCCCCTGGACGAACCCAATAGCATCTAAAACCCGGTGGCTGAGGAACCTTTAGCATCGAAACTCCAGACCCTAGTCATCCAAGGGATTAGAATGGAGGGTCGAGAGATCGAGGTCGTCATTCGCTAGAATCCGAGGGATAGCAGTGGTCCGTAGAATCGACATGCCCTTGTATAGCTAGCGGTTCAGGGGACCAAGAGATTGATGTCTCTGGTCCCTGAACAGCACGAGGAGGGGTCCTTAAGGGCCTTGTAAAAAAGAGCTCGAATGGATACGGTGGATCCGCCATCGAGATAGGAGGGGAGGAGGTGACAGAGCCCAGTAACCCATCAGATAAGGGTAGGGGTCCTGTTTTCATGCCTCTAAAGAGAAGATTCGTATGAACCATTAAATGTTTCGCATAAACGATAAACATACAAGGATAAGCGGAGAGCAGACATTTCGATCAAAGGAGAGCAGATATCTTAATCAGTAGATCCCCAAATGGGTCACATTGACATTTCATTGCATCGCATCGAAGCCTTACATCGACTGTGAAATAGAAATGCAAAGCAGAAAGATGGAGATTGAGACCGGAACTCGCCGGCTACGTTCGATAAATCAAGACAAAAGCTCACTAGATTACATCAGTAGAAGAGAAAAGACAGCATGGGGAGGGCGGAGCATTGACTCCTCTCCCTCCCCGGAGCAACCCACCTGAAGCTTGTCTGCTTCTTCCTCTCTTCTGCTTCTTTTCTTCTCTCGGCCGAGGGGGGCTCTCTCTTGGCAGGACTCCCTCTCGATTCTTTTTTTCTCTTCCTCTATCTCCTCTTTTTTTCCTCTGTTTTCTCTCTCTCTTATTTGTTCGAAGGGAGGGGGCTTTTATAACCATTTCCCCCTTCTCGGCAGGCTTCATCACGGCGCGCCCCATCTGAAGCTTCCCGGCGTGCCTGCCTTCAGCTTCTCGGCGCCCTCTTTTGGGTTTGGCAAGTGATTCTCGGCGCCACCTTCACACAGGCCCATTTGGGTCTTTCAAGGGTATCATCACCCAAAAGGGTCTTCCATTGGTGACAGCTTGTATCGAGATCATTATTATGATTTTCATCAGTCCGTAGACAGGGATTTCATCAGTCCGTAGACAGGGGTTTCATCAGTATTGCCATCTGAACGGTGACAAGACCGGGTATCATCTTATCGATATGGTCACTTGAATGGTGACGAGCTCGGACATCAACTTTAGTCTGGGAAGACCTCAGCCGGGTATATAATCTGTGGAGACGATTCCTCTTCTGTTTTGACTTTGCAAAAGCCTTTACAATCTTCATCTGCCGGTACCGGCTTCATCTTTATCTCATATTACATTTGTCATTAAGCCGACATCTGACCTACCCTGACATATCATCCGTGGATTCTTGGACGAAGCAGTAATGCGGCTCTCATTAAAGTGTGCCAGGAGGTCTCATCAGTCGAGTGACTGCTGCTCTACCAATGCTGCCGTCTGAGTGACATCGGCACCGGGCATCAGCTTGGCCGACAAGGGCTTCAGCCAGGTGAATGGTTGACGAGCTTCATCAATGGTCTTTCACTGTTGGTCCGACCCTCTTTTCAATCATGCTTCAATCTTTGTTCATTTTCAAGGTGTCAACAGGGGGGGGTTTGTTCACAGAGGTTCAGTGGTTGTTCACAGAAGTTGCTGTATGTGAAACTAAACGTTCAGTTTGTTCTTGAGTGTTCTTGTATGTTCTTGGCCCTGGCAAAAATCCGACGGCACCTCCCCCGGATCGGGACTTGCCAGAGAGAAGCGAAAGTCACCACACGGATTACTCCCGGGTAAACTCTCAAAATGCGGAACGGCCTCACGGCGGTCCGTTAGCCCAAGTGTGAGTGTGGAACACTCGAGGGCCAGCCTGCGAGAGCGACCATGACCCACGGGCGATGATCTTCGGGGCAGGGCGAATGTTTGCCACAAGGGCAATGAGTGTTCATCCATCGGAGGGCTCCTTTGAGGGTCATGCCACGGAGAGGCAGACCTCAAAGGCCCGGGATGATCGGAGAGTGAAGAAAGGAAGCGAAGGTTACACGAGGAAGATTAGGCTTGCAAAAAGAAAACTCTTCTCTTTTATTCATCCACACAAACGGGGAAGGTTTAGACACAGGGAGCCCCATGCAGAAGGAAAGGGGAAATACATCGGAGAGGGATGAAGGAGATGCACCGGTGGGGGAGAGGGGAAGGAGCACAAGCTCCTCCCCCCTCCGGACTCACCTTCCCTCTCTCACACACTCTCTCTTTCTTTTTCTTCTTCCCTTCACTGCACACTGCCGAGCGCCTTTTCCTCCAAAATGGCCAGTCGGGGTCGGAGTCTCCAGCCTCCCCCCTTTTTGTCTTGACGGCTCATTACATATATATATGGAGGTGGGGGAAGAAGTCTCTGAATCCCCCCTTCCCTTTCGGCTCATTACATATTAATGTCTGAAGCTCTCGAGTGGCCTGCAGGTGGAGAGGTTGATAGAGTAGGCATGGTGCCACCACGAGATTGGCCGACGGTGACCGGCGGGGAAGCGACGTTCGGTGCGGAGCTCGAAGATTGCCATTCCAGGGAGCTTGAGGAGCTCAGGCGGTTGCACGTTGGTCGGACGCAGGAGGCATGGCCATTTCAGGTAAGTTCTCTTTGTTTGCGCCCGAAAATAGGGGATCAGACTGATGACGGGATGGGATGTCTCGGAGGTAAAATGGCGTGGAGGGATGGTGATCGCGCCGGATTAAACCCAAGTGAAATTGGCGCGCCTTTTCAACCTTTTGGCCTTCAAAATGGCCATGCCGTAGTAGCTCTCAAAGGGATAGCTTTGCATATGGGCGCCGTTTTAATGCAACACAAGTGGCGCCGTTTTAAGCATCAAAAGGGGGAAGGCCCCTTCGACAGGAGCACGCCGGATAGCCAAAGAAAACAAGGGGCGCGCTGTTTTAAGCAAGGGGGGCGCGCCGTTTTAAGGCGCGCCGTTTTAAGGCCCCTTCGAGCCGTTTTAAGCACCAAACAGATTCTTTTCGAAGTCGCGGCCGCTTATATGAATGTCGGCATTCCCAGAATGTTCCGGTTGCGATGCATGGCATCCATGATGTTTCATTCGCAATCTTTGGGCTGCGGTTCAAGACTTTGCATGCCTTCCGGTGCATGCCGAGATTGTGTCGGAGTTCCTGACTTTTCTCTGATTCAACTCTCGGCGTGGCCGGTCGGAGAGTTGTAGCCGTATCTTCCGCCTGGGGGGCTTCCTTAACGGGTAGCGGACCACTAAGCGAGTTCTCATCCTGATCGGGCGAGGCATGAGGTTTATTCTGCGTTTCCGTCTTCGGCTCGCTCTCGAGTGTCGAGACATGCATGCCGTATGATCCTCCTCGACATTTTTCGACGTCCACAGGAACTTGTAACCGTCGTCAGGTGCATTAATGGGAAATTGATTGATGTGGTTGATCATCATGATCACCGTTTATAATTGACGACTTAGTGAGCAGGCGTCCATTCGTTAAGGAACGACATGTGTGAAGGCGTTATTTCTATGAAATTGAGGAATTATTTTGAAAATATTTTAAGGAATTTAAAGCGATTGACGTCTTTCCTTGAGGCGCGAATTAATAAACGCCTGTTTGGATAAGCGTCAATTATGGTTTTATCTATTTTCAGAAAATTGATTAAATGAAATGGATGACATGTGCTAAGGCGCGGGTTGAGGAATTGACGCCATTATTGGGGGCGCGTCTCAGAACGGAGAGCCTGAGGCTTCGTTTTATCAGACAGAATCATTGAATTGGAAGACAAGATCATATATGACATATTAGTTTGGCTCAATTAAAGGAAAAATCCTTTTATTTCATTTGATAAAGAATCATTATTACATTCACTGAGCCACCGTGGGCCTTATTTTCCTAAGTGCTATTACATAAGATTTGCATTGGTTCTCTTCTTCTTCAACATATGTTTTGGACCTATGGAGAAGTCCATCCTTCCATTGAGCCATGATTGTTTTGACTTCTTCTTGATATCCACTTGAGCCTAGTTCCCTCCTCTTAAGTGGTGGAAGATGAGAAGGTTATTCAAAAGTGTGCCGAGGTAATCCAAGCTGCAGGAGGCACCGATGAGCATTGTAGCGGACGAAGTCGTTCCTGCCGATCAATCGAAGCTCTATGCCGGAGGAGAGTCTTGAGCGAAGTTCTTGGGTCTTTAGAAACCCCGGTGTGCAAGTAAAGTCGCTCTTGGGCATGGTTTTGAAGTAGTCCCTCCATTCACTTTTTTTCTTGAGCTTTGGCACCCGATTAGTCACTCTCTCATATAGGCCTAGAGAATCCGTCATATATCGAAGAGGGCTTTTTGAGAAGATTTTTGAGGCCAATTGAGTTTCTTGGCATGGGTCAAATTTTAGGTGGAAGTCCACCCAGCAAGAAAGGAGTAGCATTGACCCATAGAGAGGTCGCCCCAAGGAAGCAGATGTGAGTCCATTATATAGGTTGGTTAGTACCGCCGGTCCTATTCTTTTGCCTTCCCATATGCTAGCTATGGTGCTTAAGTGGCATTCTTCTAGGTGGTCTTCTATTGAAGGGAAGAGGAGAACTCCAACCATGCATAATGTAAAGCCTTTCATTACTCTCTCCAACAAGTCTTCTCCTCTTGGGCTTTGTCCATGTTCTTGTATACCCATGAAGCTAATTTCAAAAGATTGATTCCTTTGTGGGCTTTGATTTGATTCACTAGATTTGGGTTTGGTATGAGGCTAGTAAGCATGTCATGTGCATTTATTGGTTTGATCATGCTAGCCATCCTTGATTCTTCTCCTTGCTTCATCTTTCTTAATCCAAAGAGCATCTCTACTTCCTCTAAGGGAATGGTGGCTTCAAAAATCTGAAAGAGGAAGGTATGAGTGTTTGGATGCCATAATTCTATTAGTGCTCCTATGGAGGCCCAATCTAGGTGGATATCATCATAGTGGGTAGCATAGGTTATAAGGCCAAGAAGGTACCATCTACTAAGAAAAGATCTCATGTCTAAAGAGAGTTTAGAGAGGAGTAAGGAGAGCCACTTAATTCTTAAGAACCTCCTTCGTCCCGGTACATTTGGGTAATCCTGAAAAAACATAAAAGGAAGAGAAGAAGAGAAGAGAATGCAATCAGAGTTTTTGAAAAGAGAAGGGGAAGAATGAAATAGAAGCTTTAAATTAAAAATAACTTACTTGGCCTTTGGCTATCCTCCCGCTTATGTGGCTTGCAACTTCAGAGATCCTAGGAAATCCTATCCTAGGCTTCTTAGAAGGCCTCTGCATCACCATCATCTTGTCCATCCTTTCTTTCGGTTTGAACAATACCTACGGTTCCCTGTTTACTACTTTTGAGTTCTAATTGAGTGTCTGACTAATGCAATGATCAGTCAGTCGATGAGTGTAGCAGAGGACTCATCGCCTTTTATAATGATTTGGAGCTTTGGCTAGCCGTTTAGAACATCGCAGTTTGAGTTCGAGTTCGAATCAGTCGATGGAGGTTTGATTCCGAGTAGGGAACGGAAAGCGCCAGTAAGATAGTTAATTGACGACATATAGCTTGGCATCATTTATTTGATTGGCGTCAATCTCAGTGTCGTCATTTATCCAACGCCTCTCTTGAGGGCATCAGCTTCAGTCCGATTCCAAGTGTGATGGTACTTTTAATTAACGCCCCAATGACCGTCGTCATTTATTGTTTTGACGCCACTGCATAGGGTCGTCTTTTCCTGAGCTTACACTTTTGAATTGCTTTACAGCATTATGATTGTTGATGAACTTTAAGTGCTACTATATCTTGATGAAGTTTATTGTGTCATGCACTTATGATCATACTTTGAGCTTATTGAGCTTATGATCTTTATTAAGTTGATGATTCTTTACTGAGCTAATAATTTTTTAGCATAGAAAAGCACAGGTTATGCAGGTCTTGAAACGATTGGATTTCTTCCACTGGTAATATCGTTCCATCTTTGTACTCTCCTGTACGCATTATTACTATATGATATCTACGCTATTATAGCATATCAAGGACCTTGTGGTTCTGATGAACCTAGAATTTGAGTTCCCCTCCATCAAAAACAGTGATAATTCCAGGCGAGTCTTGATCACATGGATAGGCCGTTGAATCATCTAAGGTTTGGGACGACGGTTCCACTTTCTGAGTTGATACGTGGATAAACGGGCTTCGACTTAGTGTCAGCTTAGAGATCTGGATTCCTGATCAAATCTCGATGGTTTAGCAATATTATCCTTGATTATCTTCTATTTTAGTGTGTTTTAATTTTTCTTTTAGCCCAGCATGCATCATGTAAGACTTTGAGCTCTAATGATGAAAATCCCCATATTACGCCAATAATGAGGGCCACCCGCTCTTAATGGAGTTGACATGAGATATTCCATTCCAAATCAAGTACTTTATTCTCCTTGAAGTCGCTCAGGCTGGTTACTTGAAAAGCATTCATTTGCTGGGTCTTTATCTCAATTCATTTTATTTTCTACAAATCCACCTTGGTTGTAGCACGTTCACATTAGCTGGTAATCGCTCTCCAATGGTGTCTTTCCTTCAGTGCCCTCGCGCACATTTGGTTCTTTAAGATTAGTCCATTCATCCAGCTAATCATTGCTTTCTTGTAATCATCCAAAGCTGTTTCATTTAGAATCCTAGAAAGATTTCCAATGCTTAGTATCGGAGGCGTGTCACATCACACCTTGGCATCTACTTATCAGTTCGTTCTCACTTCATTCCGCTCATTACACTTTCGCTTCATTTCGTTTCACTCCTTTGCAAAGCAAGAGCCAAGGCGGGGCAACTGTAGACACGCCAAAATCGATGCTAGGTTGAGTAAATCTCATGTCACCATGTGACGCCCCAAAGTGGACTTCAATATCGGCTTAATATGAAGTTTTTCTAATTTTTCCATATTAATTGTAATTTCTTGGCCTTTTGCTTTAATAATTAAAATTAACGCCTGTGGGGAGTGCGTCATTTAATTGACGACCTTGTTAGGGGCATTTTTCTTAAATAAACGACTGTCCAAACGGTCATCGATTCCTAGATTTTACAAATTCTTATGAAAATAAAACTCAAGGTAATTGACGTCCTATTGAGGGGCGTTGATTATTTAACGTCTGTTCAAACAGGCGTCATTTGACAATTTTAAATAAGGAAAGTCTTTTATTTCTATAATTAAATTCAGGAATTGACGACTGTGTGAATGTCGTCATTTCAATTGACGCCCCTAGCTAGGTCATCATTTTTACTTCCGTCTCCCTTTCGCCTGCTTCTTTCCAGTAGTAACCCTTTCCCCATTTTGCACCTTCTGTTCGATTGGGAAGAGGGTTCCTTATTGAGGATTCATTGCCTTGTTTTAATCCCATTAAGGCAAGGATTTTTGGCCTTATAAATACCCCCTTGAATCCCTCACGCGCGAGAGAGAACGCAGAAGAATAGAGAGAGAAGAGAGTTCTTTTAATTTCCTTGCAGGTTCTTCCTCCTAGTGACGTTCTTCTCCCACGGGCGATAGAATTTCCTCCAGCATAATCTTCATCCACTGCAGCAGCCAAAGCTTTTGTTTTCCTCCCTTTACTGCTGCACACACAACAGAAGGGCGTCTCTTCTTTTAGCCTTTTAGTTTGTTAGTTATATTCATTTCATCACACACACACCCTTTCTCTATAGTTCTTTGCTAGAGATACTCTTTAGTATAATTGCTTTGCACAATCATATCACTGCATCCATTATTCCTAACCTGGTTACTCCTCTTAGGGGTTTTAAAACCAAAACACACAAGGTGTGTTCATGCTTAATTTGATTGATTTCATATTTTTAGAGCATTGATACTACACACTTTGGCTAATCCATATCTTTGTTCATTTTGTGTGTTTCTTGCAAGGGTAATCAAACTATAAACCCCCTTCGTCGGCCGGCCGATAGAAGGAGGAAGGAAGAACCCCCAATCTCACCCGCTCAACACAAGGTACATGCGATCACTCCTTTGATATTTTGAGGTAACCCCTCAGGCGATCACCCTTCTTAGAGCATCCCATGCTCAACCCCTTTCTTTTTCATATCCACATGTTTTAGCATAGTTTCTTCTTATCCCTAATAATAATTAATGATCTTTTTTATCATTCAATTCTCTCTCTTTTAAAAATGTGTATGTGACACGTTCACAGGGTGAAGGCGAGAGGCGAGAAGGGTGATTCGGTGGCGTCGAGGCTGTGAAAAGGGAGCGAAGCGATTCGATAGCATAGCCACCGACACATGGGAAGTGGAGGATGAATCGGTGGCGTCGCCACCGATTCAAGGCAATCGAGCGGTGAGTCAGTGCAACAGCGAGGGGGGAACAGGATGCGAGTCGGTGGCGTGGCCACCGACGCATGGTAGGTAGGGGAGTGAATTGGTGGCGTCGCCACCGACTCACATAGAGCTTCGCCGGATGGGTTCTGTAGAGAGAAATTCAACTCAATGGGCCCCTGGAGTCATCTGTAGGGGTATTTGATCAAATTTTTTTAGAGTGTTTTCAAAGTTTGGATTAAGTTGCATTAATTTTTCTTATATTCATTTGTATATTTGTTCTACAGTTTTACTGGCTGTGCGAGGTTCATACTCCAGCACTGTTAGCCGGTTTCTGAATTCATCGACAGAGCCCTTGTCATGGGTCAATAGCAAACATTTGAATCATGAAAACTCTGAAAACAATCGGGCAACATTTCCCTAGTACAGGGAATGCTCCCCTAATCAAGCGGATCAACACACGGGGAAACTGGTGTTAAACCATAAACCATTGAGAAGCCCCAGATGGGACTGTCTCAGAGCCCAAGATCAGCACATTGTGAATCCTGAGGGCTAGCCTACTAAGGATTCGTGATGATCCCGGGGAAACTGGAGTTATAAAGGGTCAGGATGTAGCCAAGTAAATGGCATTTTATGTCCCACCTTGTGCTAGGGGCTTCCAGGGGAACATATCATGATTCGATAGACCTCCTAGAACCCATGGTGAGTAGAGGACGGTGGCATGACAATCACAGGCAGAGCTATTCCCCTCCCCGATGGCTGATTCACTGAGCATTTAAACCGACGAGAAACACTTCTCATCCTGTGCCAAGGCACAGAGATGGGAATCGTTGAAACAGGCAGGCCTCCCCCCTTTTTGAGTTAGGATGGGTAGTCCCAGCCCGTGGAACCGGGCTCGTGCCTGACTTGGGGGCAATTGGGGGAAGCTTAGTGAATGGAAGAAAATAAAATCCCCAATGACACTCTGTCGAACACCCCAAGGGTGTGATATTATCACCCTCCGAAATGAACCATAATAAAACTGAGGTAGATGTGGGATTAACTGACGCCCCTACAACTCTTCAGGAGGAGTGAAAGGGTGTCTAGCAGTTTCCCTTTGTGCGTCTGCTATTGAATGCGACGCATAGATTCGGTTCAATCACACGCATCAGAAACATCCTCGGTGAAATCACAGAGCCCTGGGGATGGGGGTTTGGAGTCGCCCTCGTTGGGCATGGCCATAGGCCATTACGATGAAATCATCACGGTCCCTCCGCCGAGCGATCCTAGGATTTGTTGTGGTTGTAGCCCTAAAGGGGCCTCCTCACGCTCGGGGGAGAGGCTGAGAGGAATCAAAAGAAAGAGCAAAGGGAGAAACAATAGAACGATGGATGATGCACGCACAACAGACCAAGGAGCAGAAACCTTCTTATTCTTCTCAGCAATCGCAGAGGGGACAGAAATACAGGAGTATAGATTTTTCATGAAAATAACGAAAGGAGAATACGAAAGGCCATTCCTCGGAACGGACCCACCTCCTTCCACTCTTTCTCTCCTCCTTCTCTCCTTTATCGCCTCTGGGAATGGGAGCTTCTTCCTCCTTGGAGCCCCTGGGAGTGAGAGCTCTCTTCGTATACCTTTTGCCCGCTCCGAGGGGATGCTCTCTCTTTTTCTTTTTTATGCTAGGTGCGTCCACCTCCGTCTTCATTTTTCTTCCCGGTTCCTCTTTTCGTCGAGGGCAAATGCCCCTTTTATAGACAGAATAGAGCATCACCCAGGGGATGGGACGGGTTGCTCTGCACCGACTCACTACCCGCCAGCGCCCAAAGTGCCATCGATTCGCTTGGAAGCACCACCGATTCGCTTCTTCGCCAAGGCTTGAGGACGCCGCCGACTTACCTTAAAAGAATGCCACCGATTCATTTCAAAAGAAATGCCACCGATTCACATTTGAAGTCATGCCACCGATTCACTCTAACAAAAATGATGCCACCGATTCATTCTGAAAAAAGTGGAGCAATTCACTTTCTTTAAAGAAAGTGCCACCGACTCATTATAAAAAGTGTGGCATTTCACTTTTTTCACTTTTTTATTCTTTTCTTTAAAAGGGGGTGCCGACTCATCCCATGACATTTTTGTAATTTTTATCATTTTGCCTCGAAAGTGGCCCTGTCAGAAGCCTGACGTTCGGTGCAACCTTGGATTTGATGCAGTGGCCTCAGAGTATAGATTTCATCATTTTCGGGCCCCGATTTGTAGTTTTTGGTGATTCCGACGTGTGCCGAGCCTGTGTCGATTTTCTCGGGTTTTGTCCTAATTTGGCCATCCGCACAGTGGTTTATGTGACCAACTCAACTTCACAGATATGTGGGGTATCCTCATCAAGTGGACTACCTGTGGAAGTATTTTCGTCCTGGCTGGGCGTCCTTTCAGCCACTTACGGATCTTTCCTGTGCGATGTGTACCCGAATTGGGTAACCTGAGTTTTCCTCTGATTTAGCATTTGGCTCAGCGATTTGTGCCGCCAACTTCATTTTGTGGATGCGGGGAGTATCTTCATCGAGAGAGCCACTCCCCAAAGCATTTCTGCCCAGACCAGACGGCTTTTTGGCTAATTATGGACTTTCCCGGCACTCCGCCTGTGATAATCAGATTCCCCGGGTCTTCCGCTGACATCGCCATCGGCACCGCAAGTTATGCCCTCAGGCTTGCTTTACACCTGTAGGAAGCGTCTTCATTGAGTGGGCAACCACTCCAGATGTTCTCACCCCCATGGGATAATTCTTCGACCACCTACGGACCACTTCGACATTCTGCGTGTCTTGATCGGATCTATCAAGTTTTCCGTTGATTGAGCCTTCGGCTCACCATTTTGGAGTGGAGGGGCACTCGGCCAGAATTTATGACCTGCAAAAGTAAAGGTCAAGAAAAATTAGAAATATTTTCAATGTCAACAGGAGTCGCACCCCGGCTAGATGCCGTTGTAGGACTAGCTCTTGAGCATTACAGTCAAGGAAGAACACCATGAGAATCACTCTCTCAAGAACACTCAATTTTTCATTCAAAACTTCAAAATTTCATTAGCCTCTTCACTAGCTTACATGGGGGGTTTATATAGAATTGACGGGAGGGGGAGGGGAATGCCATGGGGAGGGGAGAGAGAGGGGGGCGGCCTCCCATCATTGTCAAGATGAGATGGTCGACCAAGCAATGAGAGGGGTAAAAGATGCCAATTTCGAATTGGCCATGGGGGAGGTGGAAAGTGTAGCCAATTTTGAATTGGCCATGGGGGAGGTGGCCAAGGTGGAAGTCCAAGCTTGGACCAAAGAAAGAGAGAGAGGGGGGGGCGCCCCCTTCCACTAGCCAACCAAGCCACCATGTGTTTTCACACCTAGCCTCCAAGCGATGACCTAGACATAACCCCTTTCACACTTTGGCAACCCACTTGGCCCATTTGGCCCATTCAAAGCCCAATAGAAAACCCATTAACCCTTTATCACTATTCTAGCCCATTAACTCTATCCTAGCCTATTTAGCTATTACAATAGTACATGGACTAAATGGGGCCCAAACAAGGCTAAAAAAATGTGGAATGAAGGTCGATGCATCCACGTCCTCCTCGAGCAAAAAGGTGCTCCAGCGTGTCCTCATTCCTGACGTGTATGTGGCGCGTGTCTGCACTAATTCTCCCCGGGTGGAAGGAACTCGACCCCGTCGAGTAAGGGTCCCGATACTTGAGCTTTCCAGATGTGTTCAAGGCGTTGTTCGTCGCGGGGCGTCCTCGCCAATGCACTAAGAGGTGTTGGTAAGCTCCGTTCCTAGTGGTGTTCACCTGCTCATCTAGTATACAATCTATATGCTTGCGTTGAGACTGGAAGAGGTGGACTCTCGGGTGGTGTGTCACTTACAACAGGTGGAGAAAGCCCAAAAGCTCACTAGGGATCACCGCGGGGTTCCGATATGCTACCAGATCTGAAACATTGAATGTTGAACTGGCACCATAGTCGTCTGGTAGTTCAATAACATAGACTTTCAAACCCACTCGTTTTATCGACTTGAAAAGGGATGGCACCGCGGGCCTGGAGTTTCTTCACGGTCCGCCAGGGAAACCATTAAGGTATGACCCTGATCATGATGTACTCGCCCTTTCGGAACTAAGGGGCACGTCGGCGTGCATCAGCTAACTCCTTATACGTGCATTGCTGGCCTTTTGTTGGGACGACTTCATGCAAACTCCTATATGCTCGACAAATGCATGTGCAGACTCCTAACAAACTATGCAAAAAGGAAAAAGGATAGACTCACACAAGACCCTAAATCCCTACATAATGCAGTGGTGGTCCAGGGCACCCATATGTGTGACTAGCATACACACGATGCAACCCAATGTTGGCGGACTTATGGAATCCTAGACGTCCGAATGTGAACCACTCATGCATCGACTTCCTTTTGGATTTGAGAGGGTTGGGAGGGCCAGGAGAGCCTAAGTCACCTTCTTCATCGTCCCTATGTGATGGTGATGTATGCATTTCCTCCCAATGAACGGGCTCCTTGCTACGTGTAGGTTGACTGGCCCGTGGAAAAGGGGTGTGATAGTGGACTCCCTTGAAGAAGTGGAGTAGATAAGGTGGGTCAAGAAGCTCACTAGGGAAGGGGTCGAAGGGATCAAAGAATGTGTGACCCCTCGAGATGGGTTCCCTCATGACACGATCCCATGTTTGGAATTCTTGAAGGTGTAAATGGTCACCTTCATTCATTGTGGTAGGTGGGACGGTGGTCGTACGTAGAAGACATGGTTCCTCCCTCAGGATAAGTGGAATGGAGTTAGGCTCGGTCGGCATTGGGAGGAATAAAAGAACCTCCGTGGTGACATGACCCACGGTGCACACAGAGGTAATTGATCCCAAAGCGGGATGTGTGTAGCCACGACCTTTGGGTCAGTCGAAGCCAGGGACCAACATGTGCATCAACTTCAACTGCCAGTCTAACCTTGTGATAAGGTCTTCTAAAGTATCAACAAGGTAAAAAGACTGGATCATTGTGTGGAACGAGTTTACGGGCACTATTTGTAGTGTGGGGTCCACGGATGGATAGCAAGGTGTTCTGGGGACCAAGCCTTTCTTAAGCCAGCTAAGTAGTGGCTCGTCGATGATTAGCTTCCCCGTTAGAAGCACGGGTGGCTCTGGCTGAGGTGGCTCCGATTAAAGATCGGAAGGTGAGGTTGGTGGCATCACGGGTGGGGAAGGAATGTCCTCCCTGAGGAGGAGAGGTCCTTGGGGTGGCACCAAGTTGAGCCTATCGGATATGGCCTCTTTAAGCTCGGACCGGAGTTCGTCCTGTCTCGGGGGTGGGCTATGGGAGCTCGATGGCCAAGACTGAGAACACATTCGATTCACTCGATCCGAAAAGATCTTCACGAGTTCGGAAAAAGTGGGGCTTGGACTAGGGGCATCATGGTGGATTTGCTCATATTCAATCGGCCTAGTCTTGGGTCGAGGCTCATCCACGTGCAGGGCTCTTTGCCTCCGACTATGACCCACTTGGTTGGAGGTGACTAGGTGGGGTAGGTAGACCCTTCTAAGCTCGCCCTTCATTTGGCACCATGACTCGATGGGCCTTTGTCCCCTAATATCCCTCAAGCATTCAATGCTTCTCCATTCCTCGGCAACTTTATGAAAAAGCCTCTTCTTGGCGAAACTAACTTCTATGGATCCGGACATCGTGTAACACTTAAAATACTTGTCCATGGAGGCTTCCCAGTTTAGGTAGTCGCTCGGGACTTTGGAGCCATAAAAGTCCGAGGCTTCGGGCCTACGGAAGTGGAGGGGTTGGTTTCCTGGCCCATGGGTCCTACGCCACCATTCATATGACTTGGGCGACTCGTAATCCATGGGAAACGGTGAACTATAGAACGAGCATGTGATGGGGCTAAATGCAATTTGAATGAGACACTTAATGTAAAATGAAGAACCTAGAGCTAACCAATATCCGGTACGTGGCGGAGGTATTGATCTGAAGACCCAACTCACGCAAGACTGCTACCTTCCCGATAGGCGTAACCTGTCATTCTGGTAACACCTTTTGATATACCAGATATAGGAATGACACGTAAACCTAGGACAAGACTTTCCTAGACTCAAACAGCACTCTGATAACTATCCTAGACTCAACCACGCTCTGATACCAATTTGATGCGGGACGAATGACACGACCGGGCTAAGATGTACGACCAACTCGATGTCCGGCCAGCACTAGAGTGCTATGGTAAGCCAGGCGGCTGACCACCATGGCGTTCTCCGGGTGGAGATGTCTCTCAACAAGAAACTCACTCTAGCCCGACGATCTTCCCTGCGAGGGAAACGTGGGATCGCAGCGGTTAAGGAACCACTGTCGCCTAGGGTATGCAGTTCGAGCTCGGTGCTCGACTGGAGTTAAGGAACGATTCTCACACTCACAATCGCAGTGATTTGTATTTGGATGCGGCCCTAATCTCACAAATGCAGCATATGTAACACCATACTATATAAGCAAATGTGAGTGTAAGGAACGTGCGCGTACCTCCATGACTAGCGCGTGGGGAAGAAACCTCGGCCGAATCTGACAACCCTGATACACAACAAATGAATATTATAACAATTTCACAAATATGGCCCACTCCTCACAGGGAGATAACAAGCTACAAGCATGAATTTCAGGGCTACTGGAGCACGGGTTGACGGGCCGCACTCGTAAGAGACGAGGGAGGCGAGTCGGGACCAATCGGGTGAGCCGATTGAAAGCCAAGTGGTTCTGCCCACGCTGGTCACCCGGCGCAGCAAACTTGCGGTAGTCGGTATGGCTAGATCCGACGTCCGATCAGGGTGCCGTTTATTGGAGCACGTCGGTGACTGGATAAGGAACACCTCGGCCAAGTGGCGCGATCAGATCTGATCAGATCTAGGCATGACAGCAACTGCACTAGGGCTCTAGTTCTGTTCACCCAGAACTGCACAGGCAGATAAAGAATTATGGGAAAAATATGCCCCGGTGTCAGAATTGATCGCCGCTGGTTGGATATCGTCGACGACGTCTGGAGGAAGGACCTGACTAAGGGGTCTGGTCAGATCTACAAGGAGGAAGGTGGGGCAGCTTCTGCAAGTCACCTCTAGATCTGGATCGGATCTGCACAGGTTGGTCGGCGTAGTCCCACAAAAATATTCACCACAATCAGCACGGATCTCGAATAATGCGAGGCTAGCGGCGTTGCGAAGAAGACATGGAGAGGTAAGACCTCTCCAGATTTTAGATCCAAAGAGATTGAGGGAATATCTGGGAGATTTTCGTATCAGGGAGGAGTGTATCTGGATCGCAGGAACAGGCGACGATGCGTAGCTTCACCGTCAGAATTGTTACCAGCGATCCTGAGCTCCGATTGACACAAAATTGGCGCTGGATCATTTTTGACTCGTAGATATTCCTCTGGTAAAATCACCAGCTTCAGATAGGAAGAGGAGATGACTGTGAGAGGTTCATGATTTGGAGATGAGATCTGGGCGGATAGACTCGGAAGCAACACTCGAATGTAACGATAACGGAGCCTCGACGTCGCACCTCTGCAAGGGGAGTCGCACCCTGGCGAGATCCCGTCGCAGGACTAGCTCTTGAGCATCACACTCAAGGGAGAACACCAAGAGAATTACTCTCTCAAGAACACTCAATTTTTCATTCAAAACTTCAAAATTTCATTAGCCACTTCACTGGCTTACATGGGGGGTTTATATAGAATGGAAGGGAGGGGGAGGGGAATGCCATGGGGAGAGGAGAGAGAGGGGGGGCGGCCTCCCATCATTGTCAAGATGAGATGGTCGACCAAGCAATGGGAGGGGTAAAAGATGCCAATTTTGAATTGGCCATGGGGGAGGTGGAAAGAGAAGCCAACTTTGAATTGGCCATGGGGGAGGTGGCCAAGGTGGAAGTCCAAGCTTGGACCAAAGAGAGAGAGGGGGGGGGCACCCCCTTCTACTAGCCAACCAAGCCACCATGTGTTTTCACACCTAGCCTCCAAGTCATGACTGAGACATAACCCCTTTCACACTTTGGCAACCCACTTGGCCCATTTGGCCCATTCAAAGCCTAATAGAAAACCCATTAACCCTTTATCACTATTCTAGCCCATTAACTCTAACCTAGCCCATTTAGCTATTACAATAGTACATGGACTACGTAGGGCCCAAACAAGGCTAAAAAAATGTGGAATGAAGGTCGATGCATCCACATCCTCCTCAAGCAAAAAGGGGCTCTGGCGTGTCCACGTTCCCAGCGTGTATGTGGCACGTGCCCGCACCAGTTTATATAGGAGTGCAGAAACCCTAGGGTTTAAATCCGAGATAAACAACAAAAAATGGGGATATATGTGATTAAACTTGAGATAATAGTGTAGATAAGAGTCCTGGATCGATGGAAACTGAGGTGGAGGCTTATCTCCCTCAAAAGTAGTGTCAGCAAGGAGTCCAAAGAGCCCTGCGGCTAAGAAATCGGAGTTCTTAATCATCCGGAATCTATTCAGACAAAACGATCTATTGCGACACCGCCATTTGCAGAAATGGTCATATGGGTGACCGCCAGGTAACTGGGGCATAACAGGGAGTCGACACACACGCCACGGAGTCGATGCAGCTTCGGACAAAGGAGGTAAGTAGCGGTCTACCATATGGCTGCAACTTGCAAGTTGCGGCCAACCAAAGGGCCGCCACTTGCTGTGGCACTGGGGGCAGACAGCGGGTGAATCAGCTGGGTAGAGGAGGGAAGTTGCGGTCGTAAAAGGGCGGCCGCCACTTTCTAGTGGCGGTCATCCACCTGGCCGCCACTTGATTGGGCTTCAGAAAATCATCCGATCGAGGCTCTATCAAGGGCAAACCTCCAGGGTTTCAAGGCTCAATGGGATATAAGAAAGACCAAAGAATAGACTCGAGAATGCTCAAGGAAAGCTCTAAAATAGTGGGTAATTTGAGACATCACAAAGATGGATAAGAGAGATAACCCAACTTGCAGGCTGAAAATGGGTGTCAACAGATGCCCCTCCTTGATGTCCGCTTTGCAACGGAGCGATTGAAAGCGGCGCGGAGGCGAAATGGAAAGGAGATGGAGCGAAAGTGAAAGCGTCGAGAAATGGAGATGAAGCAAAGATGAAGCGGAGAGAACTGAAAAGCGAGCATCAAGGCAAAAGACACCCGTCACAACCAACAAGCGACAAGAATTCTATGGAAAATGCCGACCTAACCACAAGGAACGATTGACGCGGATGAGATATGTCTGGAGAACTAACTAAAGGGAAGAAGGAAAACACGACCAACCTCATCGGGGACACAATCCACGGACAATGAGGGGATCAGAAAGAGACACAACTGAAAAGTTGAAAAAGGGAAACTAAAACTGAGATAAAATTCAGACCGAAATCACGCTGACCAATCAAACTAAGCTGGAAGATCAGAGAAAACATTCAAATTTAGAGTAGAATGATAAATATCTTATCCAAGAGAATTGAAGTGCAATTAGCCATTGTTGAGGAGAAAACCCTGAAAGGATCTGAGACGTGATTGCTAAAAAATGACATCATGCATGCTGGGCTAAAATATAGAAATCATAAAAACGAATGCAAAGAAATCATAAAATAGAAAGTACTCAAGAATAATATTGCTAGACCAAGCAGGACGGGGTCAAGAGTCTTCTTGCAACCACGGCGTGCGAGACAGAGTCCATCGTCCCCCACCCGACTGAAACTAACGGCTTATCCAATGATTAACCGTATGCTCCAAGATCATCATCATTTTTTTAAAGGGGAACATCATATCCCAGAACACACGGACAACCAGCCGGTCCTTGAAAGGCTATAGTAATGTAGATACCATATAGTAATGCAACAATAAGAAGAGATAGAGAGCCATACCTGACTTACATGTCAAGTGAAACGACATTTTTTTAGATTTTTTCGCATATAAGACAACCATGACAACAAGATAAGCACGAGGATAACATAACATAACATGACACATATATAAACGAAACACAACATGAAAAAGATGTGTGAAACATAGTGAAAATGAACTAAACATATCACAACGAGGATGAACAAAACATAACAACATAACAAACATCACAAGAACAAACAGCAAGAGTGCGTGGGATCGAAGAACACAGTGGGGCAAGATAACACAACAACACGGTGGGATAGCACACGCGATGGGACAATAACATGGTGGGACAAAGACACATGGGATGACAACAAACCACGGGGGACAAAAGATACAGACAACACATGTGTGGGATGACAACACAACACGGCAAAGCAAGCCAACATGCATGGCCTAGCGACACAGTGGGATGAAAACATAGTGGGATGAAAATATGACAGACTGTAGCAACCCTGATAAATGAATATTGAAATAAAAGTAAAAACATACATAGTACAGAAGTAGTACAGACAAAATAAAGCAAATTAAAAATAACGCCTCTGAGTAAGGCGTTAATTTAAAAATAAACGCCTCTACATACGGCGTGACTAAAGAAAGGACGCCCACGCATGTGGTCGTCAACTCTCACGCGACCAAATAGGCAAGTAAAATAAACGCCCTTGTCTTCGGCGTGTTTCAAAAACAAGGAACGCCCTTATACAAGACGTTTCTTAAGAAACGACCTGAACAAGGTCGTTAATTTAAGAATAAACGCCCTGACCAAAGGCGTTAATTCAGTTCGTGACCCGTTCGAACCCAGAGCTTATCCAGGGAAAGATTAACCTAATCTAGTAAGTGTCTATTAGAGTAAGGACTCTATTAGGGATATGTTACCCTCAATCAAACACTACTTTTGTTAGGACTCCAAAATCTTATAAATAGTCTTGATCGAACAACCCTAAACCTATTTCGACGATCGAACTGCACAGGTACGTGAAGAACATATGTTCTTCTATTTTCTTCTTCTGTTCCTTTCTTCTGAACGTAGCATGAGAAGAATTAATATTCTTCGTTTCTTCTATTCTTGCAGGATAAGAAGACTAACGGGTAAGTCTTCTTTCTTTCTCCTCCTTTACCTCTGTTAAGTTATTACGAAGCATAATACCTTCGTATTCTATCCTCTGTAGGTCGTTCATCTTCATCCAACGTCTGCTGCATCTTTGATTCTTACAGACCCTTCACGGTTATCTCCAAATCAACCCTTTAAGGTAGGATTTTCTCATGTCTCGTAGCCCAAACTAAAAATAAATATAAGAAGCACCATGCACGATATATTTATACAGTTTGTATGTAGTTTTAATACGTTTTCTGTAAATTTTTCAAGAAACGCCCTTGAATAGGGCGCTACTTTAAAAGAAACGACCATCACAGTGGTCGTTAATTAAAAGAATACGCCTTGTATACAGGCGTTAATTTCATGAGCAATCGCATGTAATCAATAATTGATCTTGTTTAAAATTCAATAAATATGAAATATCGATTCTAATATCTTGCATGACTCTACCTGTAAATCCCTGCTAATTTTCTTGTCATGATCATGTCTCCTGTCTTGGAAATTTATTTGTTGAAATATTGTAAATTCCATGAATTCACGACCTTGACAACGTCGTTTTACACCTGTTAACGCCCCATCACAGGGCATAAATTGAAAAGAAACGCCCCTTTCTAGGGCGCGTTTTTTGTAAATTCCTGAACTATGTATATCATGTAAAATAAAATTAAACAGTAACGCCCCTTTTCAGGGCGTGTTTTAAGGAAATCCTGAAAATTATTTATATTCTGTCAAATATTTAAATAATGAGACGCCTGCTTATATAGTCGTCAACTTTGAAGAAACGCCCCTGTCCAGGGCGCGTTTCATATAAATTATTGAAATAATGAAAATTCTGCAAAACGGAACATATGTAAACGCCCTTATGTTAGGCGTTACTTACCTGACAAACGCCCCTGACTAGGGCATGTTTTTCATGAATTAATAAATTATTGAAAATTTTGTAAAATAGAAATATGTTAACGCCCTTCTGTTAGGCGTTAATTACTTGAGAAACGACTTGACCTAAGTCGTTATTTTACTGTAAAACTGATTTTTCCCTGTTTTTGTTAACCGGTGATTTCATATGTTATATAATATATATATCGGCACTATTCTCCACTCCGTGAGTATAGTCCCACGTTTCACGTTGTTTCATCGATCACACTCAACTCTCATTGACATACAAGCTCTCCATTGGACATTCCGTTCCTTTGGACTAGCGAGTTAGTCATAGAGACCTTCGTAAGACTCCTCGTAGCCTTGGATTCCCTCAAGGCCGACTGAGCTGGTTGTACCCTAAAAACCCATTACACGATCCTTGCCATGTCAATCTAAAGAAACATGGTATACCGGCCCTTATGATTATACAAAGAGTATATCATAAGAAATTCTTAATGGGATGATGATATCATGCCATATCATGTCGTTCTTGTAAACCTCAATTCTATGATAAGAATGAGGGTATCTTGCTTGATCTAATGTTTATGTGGACCTCAATTCTATATAAAGAATGTCCATATTGATTTGTCATGGGACCTAAGTTAAGGGAACCATATTCTACCTAGTTTTATTGATATCGTGATTTTACCGTTATTATCGCCAATCTATGTCCTTTGTCATATTTTTGGACTCTATTCTGTCAAAGTTGTCATACATGTCTACAAGCTTGAATATTGAAACTCTATATTGGCTATATAAACAAGAGTGGATGTCAAAAATACATGATAAATGCCTGTGCATATAGGGCCCGATCTGGTCCTGGGAGGAGCACCCGAAAGTACTTGTGCCCATGGGAGTTAAAATGATAAGGTATCTGGCATTATATCGAGTACTTGACTTGCTTGATTGGACATTCCACACACTTCTTGTACTTGAATCGTACTTGACTTTACATGAAATGCGTGGCTCGAAAAAGGGTAATTTACTTGCTTGATACATGATAGCCAAAGTTCTTGACATGACTTGTTAAACGTGCTTGCTTGTATACCTTGAATACACTTGTCATCTTGTTGGAAGTTCATGATTAAGTTCATCTTATTTCTTGATATTACATTTTCTCTATCTTGTCGTTTTATGCGAGCATGCATAGCTTTATTGTATTCATGAAAGATGTAATTACTTAAACCCCTTGCTAGTACTTGAGATATAATTTCCTACTGAGCGTTCGCTCATTCCGTTTGTCCCTTTGTACTTTTCAGGTAAGTCCGACGACGATGGAAGTCAATCGGATGGGAATGTTCAAGAGTGAAAGTGATAGAGCTGCTCAAGTGTCGTCTAGTCTTTCCTATAGTTTCTTGAGTCAAATATGTATTCTTTTCCTTTTTATTAAACAGAGTATTGGATTTGTAATAGTCTATCCATTATGAAATAAAGGATTGGGTTATCTTGCTATTTTGCGCATCTCTGTCTTTGCGTCGAATACACGACCACTCTGATTGATATGATTGATATAGACACGTCGCGCATCTCCGGGTATCTTCCGCGCTCGGGGCGTGACAGTCTTTGTGGTATCAGAGCCTAAGGTATTCAATTCCTAGGAAAAACCCAAGTCCAAGGATAAGTTGAACCTTTAAACCAGTGAGATTGGGTAGAACCAAGGGTTAGATTTAACATAGTATACGAGTCTTTAAATACGATCACGTACTAATATAGTTATTGTAATTGTAGGATAATGACTGCCGAACGTGCTCAATGGCGCAACATGCAGCGTACCCTTCAAGGGATGACCCAAGTGCTACAACAGGTAGCACAAGGTGGTGCTCCACGAGCTGGAAGCTTACACCAAGCCTTTAAGAATATGAATCCCCTGAAGTTTATGGGATCGACCGATCCGGACGATGCCGAGCATTGGGTTCGGGAAACCGAACGCATATTCCGTGTCATGCAATGCACGGACCAGGACAAAGTGCTATTAGCTACATTCCAATTAGAGAAAGATGCTAGATGCTGGTGGGAGTCTATTGAAGCAACCATCGATCCTACTCAAGTAACATGGGAAGAATTCGTGGAATACTTCAATGCTAAATATTTCTCGGACCGAGTCCAAGAAAAGAAGGCTGTCGAATTCGCTGCATTAAAGCAACGATCCTTATCATTAGCAGATTATGAAGCTCAGTTCTCCAGGTTATCTAGATATGCTAAGCATCTTATTAGCACGGAGAAGATGAAAGCCCGTAGATTTCTTAATGGGCTTAGGCCCCACTATATTACTCAATTGGCGCCTATGGACATCCAAATTTATTCTGAAATAGTGCCCTGAGCTCAATTACTTGAAGATGCCACGGAACTATCTGATAGGATCCGTGGAAAAGACAAGAAGGAACAAGTCACGAGTTCGGGTTCTTTCAAACCCAACTTTAAGAAGAGGCCCAATAATGGAGGTTCTTCCTCTCAAGATCAGAAATTCAAGAAGACCAAGCCCTTCTCTATCACCACTACCCCTTCGAATACAGTCTGCAAGCATTGTGACAAGGCTGGTCACAAGACGGAAGAATGCTAGAGGAAATTAGGAGCTTGTCTCCGTTGTGGAAGCCGTGAGCATCGGATTCCCGAGTGTCCATTAATGAACGACCAAGCCGGCGATGGTAAACGCCCGGTGACAAAGAATGCTCATCTTCATGCAATACAGGAGACCGAACCTGAAGAAGAAGGCGGATTAGTGGAAGGTACATTGAAAATTTGTTTCAAATATGCACATGTCTTATTTGATACGGGTGCATCGCATTCTATGGTTTCTAAGAAGTTTGCTGACCCGTTACCTCTAGAACCGGAATGGATGAAAATAGTGTTGTCTACTCCTCTCGGAAACGAGACGGATATCACGCATCATTACCAAAACTGTGAGGTATTGGTTTGAGGAAAGAATTTTCCTATTGATCTTATCTGTTTAGATCTAAAAGAATATGATGTTATACTAGGAGCAGATTGGTTATCTAAGTACCAGGCAACGGTTGATTGCCGTAATAGCAAGATCATTTTCAAAGAATTTCCAGAACTGACTTATACTAGTCCTAAGAGTCGAAGCAAATCCCTTCTTATTTCGGCTCTTCGAGCAAGCAAGCTCGTCAGGAAGGGATGTGTATCCTTCCTTGCTTTTGTCACTGTTAAAGAAGCTAAGAAAACCAAGATAGAAGACGTTCAGGTAGTGCGAGAATTCCCAGACGTATTTCCAGAAGATTTGCCGGGATTACCCCCTCAAAGAGAAGTGGCCTTCACCATTGACTTAGTCCCTGGTGCTGGTCCTGTTTCAAAGGCACCATATAGAATGTCCCCTGCTAACTCAAGGAGTTGAAGGAGCAGTTGATGGAACTAATCCAAAAAGGGTTTATTAGACCAAGTACTTCCCCGTGGGGAGCACCAGTCTTATTTGTAAAGAAGAAGGATGGATCCATGAGATTGTGTATCGACTATCGACAGTTGAATCATCTTACTATCAAGAACAAGTATCCACTACCGAGAATCGATGAATTATTTGATCAGATTTCAGGATCCAAATATTTTTCCAAGATTGATCTCAGGTCGGGATATCATCAGTTAAGAATCAAGGATGATGACATTCACAAGACCGCATTCAGAAGCAGGTATGGCCATTACGAATTTGTTGTTATGCCTTTTGGACTAACAAATGCCCCTGCTGCCTTTATGCAGTTAATGAATAGCATATTCAGGCCTTACTTGGATCAATTCATCGTAGTCTTCTTTGATGATATATTGATATATTCTAAGACTAAGGAAGAACATGAAGAGCATTTGAGGATTGCATTGCAAGTCTTGAGGACAAATCAATTATATGCTAAACTCAGCAAATGCGAGTTCTGGCTTGAAGAAGTGGCTTTTCTCGGACATGTCATATCCAAGGACGGTTTATCTATAGATCCGTCAAAGGTTGAAGCTGTAAGAAACTGGGAAAGACCCACTAATGCAAGCGAGATCAGAAGTTTCTTAGGTCTTGCAGGCTATTATCGGTGATTCATCAAAGATTTCTCTAAGATCGCCGTGCCCCTTACAAGGTTAACTCGTAAGGAGATCCGATATGAATGGAGTGAGGAATGTGAAAGAAGTTTCCAAACTCTTAAGGATCATCTCACTACAGCTCCGGTGTTAGCTCTACCAATAGAAGGAGAGAAATTCGAGGTTTACACTGATGCTTCTGGCATTGCCCTCGGATGTGTCCTAATGCAACAAGGAAAGGTCATAGCATACTCTTCACGTCAACTGAAGAAGCATGAGGAGAATTACCCCGTCCATGACTTAGAACTGGCCGCGGTAGTATTTGCCCTAAAGATATGGAGACACTATCTCTATGGAGTACAGTTCACTGTCTACTCCGATCACAAGAGTCTCAAATATCTATTCTCACAAAAGGAGCTAAACATGAGATAAAGACGCTGGCTAGAATATCTCTAGGACCTCGACTTCAATATACAATACCATCCCGGAAAGGGTAATTATGTTGCTGATGCCCTTAGTCGAAAGTCGAGAGCAATGATAGCCAATTGTATGATACAAGAATGGAGGTTACTTGAACAATTCTCCGAGCTCAATATAAGCTTGGACACGGAATCCAAATTTGTTACATTATCTCATGTAAGCATACAGTCAGATTTATTATCTGAGATACAAGCACTTCAGGGTGATGATCCTATATTAGTGGAAATCAAGGGCAGATTAGAAGGACAATCTGATTTTCAACTAACTTCTGATGGAAGATTATTATTCAAAGGTAGAACTTGTATACCTGATTGTCCGGAATTAAAGAAGAAGATCTTAGATGAAGCTCACCGATCAAGGTACACTATTCATCCTGGATCAACTAAAATGTACCAAGATGTAAAGAGGAACTTTTGGTGACCCAATATGAAAAGAGAAATAGCGGACTATGTATCACGCTGTCTTACATGCCAACAGGTCAAGGCGGAACACCAAAAGCCTGCTGGAAAACTACACCCTCTAGATATTCCTAAGTGGAAGTGGGAGGATATTGGTATGGACTTCATCATGGGTTTGTCTAAATCTAAAGGAGGACATGATGGAATCTGGGTTATCATTGACCGAGTAACTAAATCGGCGCATTTCTTGCCAATAAAAAGCCGATGGTCAATTGATGTGCTAGCTGCACTGTACATCAAGGAAATAGTCAGGATACATGGAATTCCTGTCTCAATCGTGTCTGACAGAGATCCCCGTTTTAGTTCTCATTTTTGGAAGGGATTACAACATTCGTTAGGAACAAGGCTCAACTTTAGTACTGCTTTCCACCCACAAACGGATGGTCAGACCGAGAGAACTAACCATGTTGTTGAGGATATGCTTAGAGCATGCATCATTTACTTTGGAGGATGCTGGCACGATCATTTACCACTAGTGGAATTTGCATATAATAATAGCTACCAAGCTAGTATCCAAATGGCACCTTTCGAAGCCTTATACGGAAGGAGTTGCAGATCACCCATATGCTGGAACGAAGTTGGAGAAAAATAACTGCTAGGTCCAGACATGGTAAGGGATACAACTGAGAAGATACAAGTAATCAGAGAAAGATTGCAAGTTGCTCAGACGAGACAAAAAGCTTATGCTGATACAAGAAGGAGAGATCTTGAATTCCAAATCGGAGATCATGTATTTCTCAAGGTATCGCCTGGACGTGGCATACGAAGATTTGGTGTTAAGGGCAAGCTTACGCCAAGATTCATCGGACCATTTGAGGTACTTGAAAGAGTTGGCGAGGTTGCTTATCGCATCGCATTGCCTCCTCAATTGTCCGAGGTACATAATGTATTTCACATATCCATGTTGAAGAAGTATGTGCACGATCCATCTCATATTATTGAACAAAGAGATCTGGTGATCCAGAAAGATCTCACCTATGAACAGAAGCCTATGAAGATCTTAGATCGAGAAATACGAGCTCTAAGGAATAAGGTTATTCCCATGCTCAAGGTGCAATGGAATAAGAATCCCGAACGCGAAGCGACATGGGAGACCGAGGAATCTATGAAGAAACGATTTCCCGAGTTATTCTAAGAGGTATATACACTCTCCACGTGTATAATTATATATATTGAATTTGGGGACCAAATTCTTTTTAAGTGGGGGAGGGTGTAGCAACCCTGATAAATGAATATTGAAATAAAAGTAAAAACATACATAGTACAGAAGTAGTACAGACAAAATAAAGCAAATTAAAAATAACGCCTCTAAGTAAGGCGTTAATTTAAAAATAAACGCCTCTACATACGGCGTGACTAAAGAAAGGACGCCCACGCATGTGGTCGTCAACTCTCACGCGACCAAATATGCAAGTAAAATAAACGCCCATGTCTTAGGCGTGTTTCAAAAATAAGGAACGCCCTTATACAAGACGTTTCTTAAGAAATGACCTGAACAAGGTCGTTAATTTAAGAATAAACGCCCTGACTAAAGGCGTTAATTCAGTTCGTGACCCGTTCGAATCCAGAGCTTATCCAGGGAAAGATTAACCTAGTCTAGTAAGTGTCTATTAGAGTAAGGACTCTATTAGGGATATGTTACCCTCAATCAAACACTACTTTTGTTAGGACTCCAAAATCCTATAAATAGTCTTGATCGAACAACCCTAAACCTATTTGGACGATCGAACTGCACAGGTACGTGAAGAACATATGTTCTTCTATTTTCTTCTTCTGTTCCTTTCTTATGAACGTAGCATGAGAAGAATTAATATTCTTCGTTTCTTCTATTCTTGCAGGATAAGAAGACTAACGGGTAAGTCTTCTTTCTTTCTCCTCCTTTACCTCTGTTAAGTTATTACGAAGCATAATACCTTCGTATTCTATCCTCTGTAGGTCGTTCATCTTCATCCAACGTCTGCTGCATCTTTGATTCTTACAGACCCTTCACGGTTATCTCCAAATCAACCCTTTAAGGTAGGATTTTCTCAAGTCTCGTAGCCCAAACTAAAAATAAATATAAGAAGCACCATGCACGATATATTTATATAGTTTGCATGTAGTTTTAATACATTTTCTGTAAATTTTTCAAGAAACGCCCTTGAATAGGGCGCTACTTTAAAAGAAACGACCATCACAGTGGTCGTTAATTAAAAGAATACGCCTTGTATACAGGCGTTAATTTCATGAGAAATCGCATGTAATCAATAATTGATCCTGTTTAAAATTCAATAAATATGAAATATCGATTCTAATATCTTGCATGACTCTACTTGTAAATCCCTGCTAATTTTCTTGTCATGATCATGTCTCCTGTCTTGGAAATTTATTTGTTGAAATATTGTAAATTCCTTGAATTCACGACCTTGACAACGTCATTTTACACCTGTTAACGCCCCATCACAGGGCGTAAATTGAAAAGAAACGCCCCTTTCTAGGGCGCATTTTCTGTAAATTCCTGAACTATGTATATCCTGTAAAATAAAATTAAACAGTAACGCCCCTTTTCAGGGCGTGTTTTAAGTAAATCCTGAAAATTATTTATATTCTGTCAAATATTTAAATAATGAGACGCCTGCTTATATAGTCGTCAACTCTGAAGAAACGCCCCTGTCCAGGGCGCGTTTCATATAAATTATTGAAATAATGAAAATTCTGCAAAACGGAACATATGTAAACGCCCTTATGTTAGGCGTTACTTACCTGACAAACGCCCCTGACTAGGGCGTGTTTTTCATGAATTAATAAATTATTGAAAATTCTGTAAAATAGAAATTTGTAAACGCCCTTCTGTTAGGCGTTAATTACTTGAGAAACGACTTGACCTAAGTCGTTATTTTACTGTAAAACTGATTTTTCTCTATTTTTGTTAACCGGTGATTTCATATGTTATATAATATATATATCGGCACTATTCTCCACTCAGTGAGTATAGTCCCACGTTTCACGTTGTTTCATCGATCACACTCAACTCTCATTGACATACAAGCTCTCCATTGGACATTCCGTTCCTTTGGACTAGCGAGTTAGTCATAGAGACCTCCGTAAGACTCCTCGTAGCCTTGGATTCCCTCAAGGCCGACTGAGCTGGTTGTACCCTAAAAACCCATTACACTATCCTTGCCATGTCAATCTAAAGAAACATGGTATACCGGCCCTTATGATTATACAAAGAGTATATCATAAGAAATTCTTAATGGGATGATGATATCATGCCATATCATGTCGTTCTTGTAAACCTCAATTCTATGATAAGAATGAGGGTATCTTGCTTGATCTAATATTTATGTGGACCTCAATTCTATATAAAGAATGTCCATATTGATTTGTCATGGGACCTAAGTTAAGGGAACCATATTCTACCTAGTTTTATTGATATCGTGATTTTACCGTTATTATCGCCAATCTATGTCCTTTGTCATATTTTTGGACTCTATTCTGTCAAAGTTGTCATACATGTCTACAAGCTTGAATATTGAAACTCTATATTGGCTATATAAACAAGAGTGGATGTCAAAAATACATGATAAATGCCTGTGCATATAGGGCCCGATCTGGTCCTGGGAGGAGCACCCGAAAGTACTTGTGCCCATGGGAGTTAAAATGATAAGGTATCTGGCATTATACCGAGTACTTGACTTGCTTGATTGGACATTCCACACACTTCTTGTACTTGAATCGTACTTGACTTTACATGAAATGCGTGGCCCGAAAAAGGGTAATTTACTTGCTTGATACATGATAGCCAAAGTTCTTGACATGACTTGTTAAACGTGCTTGCTTGTATACCTTGAATACACTTGTCATCTTGTTGGAAGTTCATGATTAAGTTCATCTTATTTCTTGATATTACATTCTCTCTATCTTGTCGTTTTATGCGAGCATGCATAGCTTTATTGTATTCATGAAAGATGTAATTACTTAAACCCCTTGCTAGTACTTGAGATATAATTTCCTACTGAGCGTTCGCTCATTCCGTTTGTCCCTTTGTACTTTTCAGGTAAGTCCGACGACGATGGAAGTCAATCGGATGAGAATGTTCAAGAGTGAAAGTGATAGAGCTGCTCAAGTGTCGTCTAGTCTTTCCTATAGTTTCTTGAGTCAAATATGTATTCTTTTCCTTTTTATTAAACAGAGTATTGGATTTGTAATAGTCTATCCATTATGAAATAAAGGATTGGGTTATCTTACTATTTTACGCATCTCTGTCTTTGCGTCGAATACACGACCACTCTGATTGATATGATTGATATAGACACGTCGCGCATCTCCGGGTATCTTCCGCGCTCGGGGCGTGACACAGACAGAGGGACAAAATAGCACGTGTGGGATGACACTAAGGGACGTAGACACGTGTGACAAGGACATGGCGGGACAAAAGACATGACAAATACACTCTTCAATCAAAGTCCAAGATCAGACGAAGCAGAACCGTCGGGTTCATAATCGTGAGGCAAAGTCCTCTCATGGAGATATGATGAAGCGAGGCATTGTAAAAGCTGAAAAGGACATAAGTTCCATAACAGATCGAGAGATAGGATTGAAGAAGAGACAGAACATAAAATATGTGAATAGGAGGCCAAGCAGAAGATATGAAACAAGGAAACTCGAACACCAGTAACCTGCACACTTAACAAACATATTATATCTGTTCTCAAAACAAACAAAAAAAGGAACAAAAAGACACATTTTTTTTGGATTTTTCAACAATTTTTTGATTTTTTGATTTTTGACAATATATGATTTTTTTGGATTTTGAAATATTTGATTTTTTGGATTTTGAACAATATCTGCTTTTTTTAGAATTGTAAAAATTAAAAATATTTTTGATTTTTTTAAATTTTTGACAAAGTAATCTGTAGCACACACAGACATGCTAAACTACTGGCCAGGAGTGGTCATTCATCCCTTCTCGCTAAGCACTTCCCTTGAGCGGGGCGTGCATATGAGGGTGGCTCGTCACAACCAACCGCCTCTAAAGAACGGTGCCCCTATTAAGGCCATACCCGGGATACAACCCAGCCTAAGAGGGAGAAATAGAAGAAAAGTAGAGATAGGCTTAATGCAGGATGAGAGATATCAGGATTCAAATTCCTTCCAGGGCACTACCCTTCAAAGATACAGTCTATTACGCCGGAGCTTTGTGTCTTTGATTTTGAGATCCATATTTATCAGGCACGCATGCGACCGGGCTCATGACGTCCCGCAGGGAACTGTACTGCCACTCTTGTCATGCCTTTGATAATAATTTTGATATACTCATTCCTTTTCTTTTAAGAGCCCTTATTGGCTAGATATATCATGAAAGCTCACTTTTCCAAGGGTCAAGACTGCCCCTATTTGAGACCTCTCTCGTATTAGAAAGCGCCTAGGTTGGTCATCTCATCTGTCAATCTCTTGCCCCTGCACTCGACCGAGCAGAGAAAGAAAAGACCTTTCGTGCATACCCAAAGTATGGCCAAAGCAGTAACGGTGTGCCTCAGAGGAATCGGCTATAGCTCGCCGTAAAGTGTGTAGAAAACCCATACAAAAGGAACACCCTCAACGATCGGGGAAAGAACTAGACTCCCAGCGTGGAGTTATCACCAGCCTAAGAATGCAGCAGAAGCAAATTGAAAATTTAACTAAGCTAAGCAAACTTCTTAAAGCCATTCAACCATGTTGAGGAACCGGCATTATAACCATGCGCATGAACAATATAAACAATGGAAATGAAAGCATATTCTTGCACAAAATAAAGATACCTTGTAAATTCATGGAGCGAAAACCAGCGTCCTGAAGTTATCTTGATCATCGAGCTTTGAGTAGCGCGAGCCTTGTATTCCGGGCTTGACAGGACAAAATGGAGAGGATAACAAGGATTAAAGATTCCTCTACACGGAGGAGCGGTAAACATCAAACTGAACGAAGAGAGATAAAAGGAAGAGAGACGAGGGCTAGAACTTTCTCGTCAAGGCATAGAGACCCTGATAACAAGGAACCAGATACAGCATAAACAAGATCAGCTAAGATCAAGGCGGACTAAAGCCTCGAAAGCAACAAGAAAAAGGGTGACGGCCCCGAAAGGGTGAGGAAGAATGAATAGAAAGATAATGAGGAGATTGCTGCGGAGGTAAGGAAGAAGAAGAGTAATCATCCGACGTGGTCGGAGTAGGAGAATGGTAATCACTTGATAGGGTCGGAGAATGGTAACGACGGTCATCCGACAAGGTCGGAGAAGGAAAATAACGGCCATCCAACAAAGTCAGAGAAGAATAAGAGATAGAATCTGGAAATTCTAGAGGAGAATCAGAAGACGTCCCGAAATCGAGATGGAAGGAGGCCTAGAATCGCAGGAATAAAGAAAATCCAGAGGATCCAGATAAAAAGGAGAGGAGAGAGGGTTCATGGACCCAGAAAAAGAGGACAAAATCATAGAAACTAGACTAGAAGGAGGAAAGTACATCACCCAAGGGTGGGAGCTAAGTAGAAGAAATGACGAAGGAAGTGAAGAAGAAGACGAAGAAGTGACCCTCTGAGTGCATAATAACCGGCCTTCGAACTTGCGCCGCCGCCTCTTCTTAGCAGATATTTCTAGATAATGGACCTGCCTGGCATGGGCTCGGACCCTCGAGCTTCTTGGCCTGCAATGTCTTCTCAAATAACGATCCCATCTGGCAGACGGCCTAGCCCAGTTATGAACATGCAGCTTTGTTGAGGAGGTTACCCCTAGACACCCGATGCTAACAATAGGTGGACATTCTCGGACAAATGACTCCTTTGGTGAACAAACATCGTGAAACCACGAAGTTTTGTCCCTCGGCATAAGGATGTAGAGATCCGACAACTCTACAAGGTAATCAAACTTAAAGCACAACTCCCTTGATAGAAGAGCAGGATGAAATTGTAGGAGAGTAATGCGCGGCGTTGACGTGGCCGGCTTGTTAATGAACCAAGGGAGATTACATAGAAAGCGTAGAACATCTTTGGGAGATCTTGAGAATGCAGAAGATACGCCCAACTGCCCCTTGAATATAGAATCCATCAAACCTTTGGCGACCGTATGAGTGAGCACAATGTGGGTGGAGAACCCTTCTTAGCCAGCAATCTGAATGGCAACAGAGCGAGGAGAAATAATAGCATCAACGGTAAGACCTCTGGTGAGCAAAGAGATTTCCACCAGCCTCGCTTGAGAAGAAATTGGCACTAATGCAAGGGAACTCTTTTCAGCAACGGTCATCGAAAGTGTAGGCGCATCATCCCCAAAAGAGTCAGAGACCAAGACGCGTATCGGCATGCGGCAAATGAAATCTTGAATCTTAAAATGCATAGTCGGCACCGAACCGTACTAACTCGGCTCATTATGTCCCGGAGGACCAGACCCAAGGGGCACCAAAGGTAGCGCACACCCGCTCCGTGGGGTGGGAGTGGATGGAGAATTGGAGGGAATAGGAATAGGCTCGGATGGTGTGGAGCTTTCGATGGGTGTAATGACGTCAAGTGGTGGCAAAAGCGATGTGGTGATGATAGGCTCAGGTGAAGGCAAAGGCGAAGCTTGCTCAGGCTCAGGCGAAGAGAGTAACGGTGGAGATGGGGGAGATGAAGATGGCAAAGTAGGGGGTTTTGGGAGAATAGATGGTGAAGGTGATGGTAATAGGGGTAGTAGAGATGGTGGTGGAGATGGAGGCAATAAAGAGGAGGACCGTGGCGCCCACCATCGACGTATCGACACGATGCGTCGGGCGATGCCGGGAGCAGAAGCGGGGGTAGTGGAGGAAGAAGGGGAGGCACTAGCCTGAGCAGAGGCTTGGGTTTGTGGAGATGGAGTCGGAGTAGGGAAAGGCTTAGGTGGGGAAATAGGTGATGGAGTAGGCGACGGAGCGGGAACGGTGTCAGATGAAGAATCACAGGGGTCCCCCTAGTCTTGAAGTGATGGAGACGGTTGCCTGGGTGGCGCCGCTTGTTGCTCACTGCGGAGATGTAGAATGACTTTGTGAATGGCAGACCAATCGATCCTCTTCTTATCTTCCAAGCCATAGACATGTGTTGGCACTCAAAATATCACTCGCGGCGATCAAGTCTCAAAGACGAACGACACGGCCCACTGAAGCACAGAAGCTGATAAATATCAACATATTGAAGACTTCTCAAGCTGCCAGAGCCTCGAGTCACCCTGTATGAGCACGGGGAATTCACCTCAGGAGAATCGAGATTAACTCGCAACCAACCGGCAGTGCGACCAAGCCTGCCCAATGAACCGGCATCGACTCCGTCGTGCCGCATACACTACACCCGTTGCCCGACCAAAGATGACGGTCTACCCGGTGGCTACCCACCTCATGAAAGACTCTCCTGAGATGAAAGAATGCCATTGGCTCTTCAGAATGGAGGACCGAAAGCTCTGTCGGTAGAAGATCCCGGTCACTCGGCACGGGTACGGCTTCCCGCCAAGATGGGCCCGTTAGTGGCCGAATGATCACCCAGCCCAGGCGGAACTATTCCGGGTGTTATCCCACCCTCCAAGAAGCTTCGAGCACAAAACAGACTGAGCCGACAGCACATATCATAGTGCCAAGAGCCATGTCAGCAGAAAACCCGCGTGATCAAACCAAAGTCATCTGAAGTTCCGAGAATGGCCGTACGTCATCCTGAGAGCTTCGACAACACATCTCATCGAAGTTTTGAAAAATGGTGGTGAGATAAATGCTCACGGTGATCCCTGGGACCATCCCCGGACTCATCGACTGACCCGCGACATACGAAGGACGCTAATACGGCGCGCCCTAAATCGGCGCACCCCATCATCCGGTGCCCTGCTGTTCCGGCGCACAAAAGGTAGTGGAGATCCCTTCCCCGGTGTGCCATTTCTCACGCCGGATGAGGATTCGAGCTTGCTTCTATTTATAGGTGGCTACCCGAAAAGAAAGAAAGAAAAAGAAGAGGGGAGTCTAAAAAAAAAAGAGATCGAGGGTGAGAGAGCCAATCACCTTCGACAGAGAGAGGGTTTCTTGGGAGGGAAGCAGCATCCTCACATAGCATCTACCTCGCCGCCGCCTTCCTCTACCTGAAGCCCTCCGGAGCCGGAGAAGATAGTCTTGCCCGATACTCTGTTTTGCTTTTAGGTGGGTTGTCTACGTGATTCCATCTGTCCTGCTATTTATCTTCTCTCGATCAAATGTAAGCGTGAGGCGGGGGAGATGGCAATGATATGAGCCAATCTCATTCCCCCTTTCACCATCGTGTGATTCGTTCTTTTGTGAGTCTTGTTGCAATTAGAGCGCGGCGTTTGTGCCACGGCGCCAGCCCCGAATCTGTAATATATGCTTTAGCCCTCCCCGTTGATGGGATGATGATGAGTATATGGATGTGATAGTGTGTTGAACGCTCGACATCTTCTCTCTCTTACCCGCTTCCATTGTAGTTGGTGTATGTCGGTTTCCCCGGTGTTTAATTTCCAGTTCTGATTTCTTCGATTACAAACGTGCCCGGTATTACCATGGGCTACAGAAACGACCCCTCCCCGGGTCCTTCATGTCGAGGTCATGGCTGTGCTTCGCACAATGATTTCTGTATACTGGGTGGATAGAGCTGTGCCTGTACACATGCCTCTTCCCGCTTTGATATGAGGTCCGACTTCCATTCCCTCTCCCCCTTTGCATTGCTCTATTGCTCAGGAGAGTTGGAAGCCACCTGCAGAACGGAAAGGCCCATCTTGTGATTACTGCGTTCTAGTTATTCGAGCATATGTGCATGTAGTTAGATTATCTTATCTACGTACCCATCATCCCTCTGTGTGACTGCTAATCGTCTGTTCCTCTGGGAATGTTAGCCCAATCTCGCAAGCATCGATGCCTCAACCCTGTGTCTGGTAATCCGTCTATACCGAATGCCCTCATTCCTCTTGTTTATGGTTTGCAGCCATTGAGCCGTTTGAGTTCCGTCGGTTTTATCTCAGTCATCCGAGGAGGGGGACATTCCCCATTGTTTCACGGAACTGCTAGTTGTTCGAGGGGCTCTACCTCTCCGTGGTAGATGCTTCCCAAAGGCCACAGAGCGGATAGTGATGAGGACTTCAGCCCGACAATCCTAAACCCAATGATTTGGGGATCCTGTGGTGTCTAAGGGAGGCGTGCTCCTAGTAGGCTAGTCCTCGGAGTTTCTCTCCCAAATGGTCTCTCTCAAAGGGGCGCAGTGTAGGCTACAGGTTGCCCACCCCTCGTAGGCTGGTTTTCAGGGTGTTGCTTCCATTATCAGCTGGCTCATCCCTCTATCTTCACCCAAGGAGCTTTGGTGCCCCTCGCAGGCTCGTCCTCGGGGTATCCTATCCGGTTGGGGCTTTGCTGGCTGCCACTATGTAGACCGGTAGTTTAGGGGTTTGCTCCGTAAGTGAGTAAGACTCCGTTCCTCTCCTGCAACCTTTCAGGGATAGGGGAGATGCTGCCCAATTTTTGGCAGGTTTTAGACAGACAAGTTGTTTCTGTGGACTCGTCATAATAAAACATTCATTCTGAGTCAAGGAACCTCTGTGCTCGAGTATGAACCTCGCACTGTCTCATGACTCTGCTCCTGGAGAGCCCCAGACTTCAATTCAACAGGCAATAAACCCAATTAAACCTTTAAACCTTCAAAACATCTTAATAAGTTTAAATAGTTTCAAAATTCACAAGAAAACATGTTAAATCGGCGCGGCTCTAATCTGGGGCGCCTTAATACGGCGCCCCCCCCCCCGCGCCGTATTAACGTTAGACTCATCATTTTCATTTTTCAAATTGCTCTAAACCAGCGCGCCCTAAACCGGCGCGCCCTGAGGCCATCGCGCCGTATTAACCTTTGCCACGGCCGCGCCGTATTAAACCCTTTTACCTACGCTTGGCCGTACGTGCCGGGGAACCTATCCTTACGCGCGATCGCGTCGATTTTGAATCGTTACGCTATTCTGATTGCTTGCTCACCTTCCGAGCAATTCTCGCCTCCCGTGGTCGAGATTAGCCACCCAAATCAATAATAAACCAAGGAAGAAGTTCCTCAAGCCACGGACGAGCTTATTATCATGCTTTTAATACCATGTGTGTTAGCATTTTGCTTTCGTCATCATGCGTATGTTGCCACTTTCGTCACTTTAGCGGAGTCTATTAAACTTGATTGGTCATTGTTCATCTTTACAACTCTGTGACCATGCTTAACGTTGTCATCAGCATCACGCATGCATGCATGTATGGACCCTCGGGTATATTAAATGGCATTGACGGAAGTCCGGGTAACTCCCGATTGGAAGTCTTTGCTATGCGCGACAGTGGTCTTCGGACCTATGTCCTCCGCCATGTATCGGTGGTATCCAACTTGATGGATCATTCCCCTCTTGCATGATAGACAGAAGCATCTCACGTGACGTGGTCACGTTTATGCCTTTGCACCTTTATTCCGGCCTCGACAGCCCACTATCTCGGCAATTAATCAAAGGTTTTCCTTCCTCGTGGGGGATGTAATTAACGCCATAGCCTTTATGGTATGGTGGACTGCTGGTCCCGACCGAATCTCTCTCTCGCCTGACACGGGTCAGAATGAGCACATAATAAACTCGTCACTCACGTGACTGGCACGCCCGCGTAGTCAATCAGTCAGTTAACTACCAGTTAGTTAATTGGTTGATCAACATGTAAAATAAACCAAATAAACCTAAATACATAAAAAAAAATAAGAACATGATTTCCCATCGCAAACAACATGGTCCCAGAATTCAGGGCAATCCTTAACCAAATGCCCCTGCTGGCGGTGATAATCACAAAATTGAAGCATATTCCCAACCACGGGTCAGCAAGGCACAACCAGAGAGAGCCGCAACGCGTTGTTGACACCCATTTTTTGCCTATGAGTTGGGTCTTTCCTCTTATCACCATTTGTTGATACCTCGAGTTGTCTATTATTCATTGGGCCATTTCCAGGATCGTCTTTGGGCTTATTCTATGGGTATCTCCCTCCCTGGCTAGGTCTGTTCTCAAATTCGGGCTTATAGGGCCTTGATTTTGCTTGGTTTCTAGGTTAAATGGGCTCATTTACCCTAATTTATCAATTTCAACTGCCCAACAATTGCACGGTCTATCGCTAGGCCGTGTATGTATTGAACGGTCAGATTCGGGATCGTGTGAAATTTACGGTGATTTATCTCTGGCTTTTCTGCATTTCCACCCACACGGCCTGTCACTCGACCGTTTAGTGTGTTGGACGGACCACTACACGACCGTGTTGTTTTCATGGGCAGTTGTTTTAAATGCACGGTCATATGATTGACTGTTTACTATTGGGCGGTCTATTTGGAACCATTTACAGGCTCAGAACGATTTATTAGATATTTATTTGATTTTTTGAATTTCCACCGACAAGCCTTTGCATGGTCTGAGTTCAGCCGTTTATTGCCATTGAACGGCCTGGGTTTAGACCGTCCAATCCCCAGAGTCCTAAGCCACTATTTATCCTATTTTTATGGATTTATCACCGACACGTTTTGCACGGTCTAGCAATGGACCGTGCCATTCATTGAGTGGTCTATCATTAGGCCGTTTTATCCTAAAGAGTCCAGCGCCGGGTCAGCCAATCAGTTCGATAGGATAATTGGATAATTTCCCATTTTATTTATTTATCACCGACAACATTAAGCGGTCTAGCAATGGGCCGTTTACAGTGTTGGGCGGCCTATCGAACGACCATGTACATGCCCGATATCTTTGGTTTTATTGAATTTTCTCTCTCCATCTGTGGTTAATTCCCTAACTTATCCCACCCATTTTTTCACGGTTTCTCCACAAAATGGGGTGCCGTTTGATTTGGGCGGGAGATTAGAGTATTATCTATGGATTTTGTTTAATAATCTCGGATTAATATACAGTGAAAAATCCAATTTCGGGGCTGGACTTTCATGGGTCTATAAATAGCACCCCTAGTCCAAGCTTGAAGGGAGGAGATCCAACGTCGACGTCGAAGCTCTGCCGAATTCTTGAGCGAGCTGTAGCCAGGGAGGGAGGCTCTCTACGTCCGCTTGAGCCTTCAGTCAAGGGAGTAGTCACTTTCTTTGCGTTTGGTCTAGGCTTTTAGTTGTCCTATCATCCTTTGCATGCTCATCTCCATTACTTTTCTTCCACGTTTTTTACTATTTGCACATCATTTTCACACCATCCTATCATTTTTACACCCTATAGGGGTTTAAAAACTACCCCAGGTATCGCCCATTCCATGCCGTTATGTTGACTTTCTGTTCTATTTTATAGTTGCTACACATTCCAGGGCTAATTTGGGTTTTGTTTGCTTGTTGTCTACATTATTTTGCAGGTCAGCATCAGCATAGCACGAGGGCCATCCCCTCTGGCCGGCCGAAAGGGGTGGAGGATCAAGTCCTACAACTTGGAGTCTGGCGACTTTGAACAGTCTTATTCCATCCGTCTTCAGAAAAGCACGGTCAAACACGAACCGTCCGGATCCTGTGAGCGGCCGTCTGCGAACCATTTTTGAGCCAGTCCAGCCTTCATCCCGTTTCTCTTTCCAGCGCTGTGAATGGCCTATCGAGTAGCCGTGCCATCCTTTGAGCGGTCGTTACTAGACTGTGTACAACTGTCGGCGCTGCACTTTGGGGGAGTGTCTTCTCCCTTTCCAAGGTACGGGTGCACTACCTTTGCATTCTACACCTTGGTGGCTATCACAATCACACACACACCTCTCCACCTTTCTTTCCTTCATTTTTGATTGCCTTTACATCTTGACTTAGGAAGGTAAGAGAAAGAAGAGAAGGGGGGGGAACATGTCAACATCCCATTTTTTGGCGATCACGGTGGGACCCCTAGTGCCCATTGTGCTGTTGTTTTGCTAACCTGTGTTCTGTGCTTGGTTAGGTTGTCTAAGTTGTTTCATGTTGCTATCAAGTCCACGGTGCGTTCCTATTCCTGGAGGTGTATGCGGTTCTCCCAGGGCCGCTCAAAAGTCTCCCCGCAGTTGGACGATAGGCCGTGCTGTCCCAGTCTCAGGTGCGTTCTTGTTTGATTTCTGTCACGCTGCCATTGATTACGCGGTCCGCTTCTGGCCGCTCCTGAGTTTCCACAGTCTTGAAATAAACTATCCATTTCCATCTCACGAGTGTTTGGGTTTCTGTGAGCCTGCTTAGATTTGGCGGTCCTTTCTGGACCGTTCACTGGTATCCACGGTCGGTCAAACGGCCGTGCTCGCCGGCTGGCTCAAGTATGTTCCTGTCTTTTATACACTTGTTTTTGCAGACTTTATGTGGTCTATTCAGGGCCGTTCCATAGTTCACACGGTCGATCGATAGACCGTCCAGTCAGGTGCGTATCTGCCTCTGCAGTTCCACTTCGTTCCAGTTCCTCTACTCTTAGTTTTTTTTACTACTCCCTGCTGTTGCACGGTTCTGCCCAGGACCGTCCACCTCCCTGAGCCGTCTCCCATCAGACCGTGTTTTAGTGCTACAGTGCACCCGTGATCACCATTTTGAGGATTATTTGGCATTATTTCATACTTGTTTGGGTGCTGTTTTGATCTCCCTTGACAGTCATTTCATGGTTGCATGATTATTGTTATACTTGTTATAGTTGATTGATCGTTGCTTGTTAGATTTAGGTTAGATTTTGCATGCACTCCGGTGCGCATAGGACCATACATATATTTCATACTAGTTGCATTCCTACCTTAGTAGGGGATCCTCTCGTCTCCATATTCCTTGGAGCGGACTAGGTGACCTTACCCGGGACATCCGTAAGTCCCCGTGAGCCGTGGATTCTCACACGGATGCCGGGCCGGTTGTACCTTTCTACCCTTAGGTTTGCATTTGCATACGTGTAAGGGAATTAACCTTAGTCAAACCCAAAGTTTGGACCTTATTCCCTATAGGTTTCCTATTTTGAGGGAATTGACCTTAATTTGAATCATTAAAAGGCCCATCGAAACTTTGGAAAAATAAAAATTGACGATCATATAAACTTGTTTGATCTTGGTTGAATCCCCTCACACCCATATTGTTTGTTTGCGCCTGTCCAAGCCCATTTGTGTTATTTCGTGTTGCATCCCCCATCATCCATATAAATTTTATTGTTAGGCCCATTTAGGCTAGACCATTCTGTGCGTCCATTTGTTTAGTCTCATTCTCCTAGGTTTCTTTTTGTTTCTTTTCTCCTTTGCATTATTGAGTCAATCCCCCTCTTTAATTCTCGAGCCCTTTACTTCCCTCATTGTATTTCCCTGATTTTTCCTGTATAAAGTCTCCATTTGCCCTCATGGAGTGCCATTTTTCTCCTGTATATTACTCTTCCTCTTCCCCGTCTTTCTATTCTCGCGTGAATTCCTCTTCCCACGCGGGCCCATCTTCTCGTGGCCCTTCCGACCCGCAAGCAAATCTCATGGCCCACCTATCACCTCTTGCTTGCCAAATGGCCCCGGTCTAGGCCCAAAAATTCATCGCTAATCTTAATGGGCCTTATTCTCATAACGGGCCACCCTCTTCTACTCTTGTTACATCACTATGGTTTTGATGATGTCATACACCATAAGTCAAACATCATAAATTCTCACAAGAATGTGCCTTGGAGGTTGTGAATGTCATATGGCTGTTTTGTTGCATGACTGCTTTTGGCCTTGATGAAGCCAATTTTGTTTTTGGGCTTAAATTCTTCACATATTACATTTTCTGGTGTTACTCTGTAAATGTCGACTTATAGAGTCAACTTTTGGTAGTCAGGAATTTGCCTTCACGTAACGAAGGTCGGTGCTAGTCTTGCATTTGGTAAATCTTAGGTCGGTGCAGGTTCTTCTGGAACCGCATGCACGATCGGTGCACCTCCAGTGTTAGTATGATAAGTCCGTGCAAGTCTTTCCTTGAGCATATTGCTGCCCTGTCCGTTTTAAGGTCGGTGCATTTCTTCCCTAGCACATTCATATAGGTCGGTGCAGCTTCCTGTAGCATACCATGTCCGAGCAGGTTTGTGTCCTAGGCATTTTTACAGTCGGTGCAGGTTTTGTCTTAGACATATTGCAGTCGGTGCAGTTTTAGTCTTAGACATATTGGAGTCTGTGCACTTATGCTTTGGACTACATAAGGTCGGTGCATATGTGCACTTGGTGCACGTTTTGACCTAGTGAATATATAGTCGATGCATGTCATGTTCATGCTATCTAAGGTCAGTGCAACTTATAAGGTCCGTGCTATTCACTGTTTATAGTCTGTGCACGTTACTGGACACACATTCATAGTAGGTGCAGTTTTGTGCCTCATGCATTTTCACATCGGTGCATGTTAGGGTCGGTGCATGTTTTACATGCACGCATTTAGGGTCGGTGCATATTTTGTTTAAGGCATAAACATGTTCGATGCATGGCCAAGTCGGTGCATCTTTTCGCTCAGGCACATTTGAAGTCGGTGCATACCTTTTTTTTTTCAACCAAGAATTTGGGGATTTTATTAATATGTGGGAGAACAAATACAAGAGGCCTATTTGGCCGAACAAATACGGATGGACGGATAATGTAATGTATCCATCCTAATATGCCCCTTTACTACATGTGGAAGGTCAACCCAATTATTCCAAAAATCATAAGAAAGAATAGTACATGCCCAATTTGCCAAAGAATTGGCCACATTATTGCCTTCTCGATAGGTGTGCTTGAACGAGAAGTGCATGCTAGCAAAGAGGCGGTGGATGTCTTCCACAATATGTATGAGTCGCCATGGACAGGAGTTTTGCTTCTGAACAATCCCAATCAAAACTACTGAGTCAGACTCAATGATGAAATTAGACAGTCCATAGAACGAACACATTCGAAGACCATCCCGCATAGCCATCGCTTCCGTCTCCAAACTAGAAACGAAAGGGTAGCGACGAGCAAATGCCCAAATTATGTCACCTTTTGAGTTGCGTAGAACTCCGCCTCCTCCTGCACTGCCAATGCTTCTTTTGAATGCACCGTCCACATTTAGTTTGAGTGTATTGGTTGGGGGGGAATCCAACTGATGACTGCAATTTTGATCTTTGGTGGGGATGGGAGAGCTACCCCCCACCGCAGCATCACCTGGCCAATCTTCCAAGGTATGGTGGTAGTTGAAGTTTTAAGAAGAGGAAAAAGGGACTTGATGTGCATAATAACTTGTTGCAGGATTCTGTTAGCTGACATAGCAATACCTTCATATCTGGCAGCATTTCTAGCTCTCCAAATCTCCCATATAATGGCTGCCATGGTAATGAGAGTGCTTGTTCCTTGAACAGTGAAAGGAGAAATATTATGGAAGGCAGCTGAGTCGGGGTTGTCTCCCAGTTTATTCCATTCCATTCCTTCAATAAGTGGTTCAAAACTGGACCACACTGATGATGCTAATTCCCCATAAAAGAAAAGGTGACCTGCAGTTTCAATATTTCCACAAGAACAACACATACATCTCAAACACATGGAGATTCCATACCTGTTGATATAGTTATCAGTGGGCACTACTCGGCGTTGGATTTTCCATAGAAGGACTGCCCATTTTGCAGGGAATGGGGCTTGCCAAATCCTCTTCCAGAAGCTACCATGTGCATTCTTTAGGTCGGTGCATACCATGTGCATTCTTTAGGTCTGTGCATACAATAGTCAGTGCATTGTTCCCACGTTTGTGCATGCTATAGTCAGTGCATACTTTCATCATGCATGACTGAAGTCTATGCAACAAAAGGTCTAAGCACTCGGTCTGTGAATTCCTTGCCTCGGTGCAAGTTTTGCCTTGGGCAAGATAAGGTCTGTGCATTCCTTGCCTCGGTGCAAGTTTTGCCTTGGGCAAAATAAGGTCTGTGCATTCTTTGCCTCGGTGCAAGTTTTGCTAGTGCATGTCTTATTCATGCTACAAGTTATAAGGTCTATGCAATTTCTGCTCTTCTACATGGCGAATTATACTTTGCTGAGAATAATCCTAAACGGTACTCTGTTTTACTTTTACAGGGTACAATCAGGTTCGCAGAAGAGGCACGTGACCTCTGAAAAGGCAGAAGGTTGGCTCGTGGATAAAGGAGAAATGATAGGCACGTGATCCGAGGAAAGGAAGCTTCTATTCCCTAACACGTGGACCAATGGAATTTTAGTATGGTTATGTTGCTTGATCCATACGAAGCCTCTGTTCCTATATAAAGCTACATTACCCTTCGAAGAAGGGTGCTGGTGCTGGATAGAGCTGGAGAAAGCTGCCGCAAGAGCTTCCATCTTCCCTACCTGAAAAGAGAGCATCTCCAGGAGAAATAGTGTAGCGACCCGGATTCCAGATACCCGGTGCACCCGGTATAAATACCGAATACACGTGATACCATGAGGGACCCGCGAGGCCTCCCAAGCGCGGGAAAGCGCCGAAGGGAAAAAAGGCATGTGTAGAGTACATTGAAGCAACAGAGATATAACAGTAAGCAAGTAAATTTCATTAGATTGGATTGCTAAAGTAGCAGAAATAAAATTACAGCTTCATTAAAAAACTTTTAACAATTAAACACAGAGTCCAGCCCAAAGGAAAGACAACAAGTCTAGCACAGTACAGTACGACAGAAAGAAACGTACACAGAAGTCGGGAGAAACCCGACGCAGGTACGGCTGGCAGCTACAACAGCGAAAGAGCGCTCCACCAAGAAGAGCAGAGGCAGACGGCGAAACCCACCTGAAAAGCAGCAGGGGTGAGTCTCAACAGAAACTCAGTAGGGGTCACGCGGATCCCCACTGGAAAACGCACAAAGCAAAAGCAACGGAAGCAGCAACAAATGCAGCAAGAACAGCAACGTAGCAAGGCAGGAAAGCTACACTACAAAGGTGTAAAGGAACAGACGGGAAGTAGGAGTAGGGAACACGCAGGAGAGGGTGAGAACCCGCACCAAACAAGCGGCTACCGAACTAACCTCGGCACCCCAAACTACTCCAAACGAAAGGCAACAGATGGATGACCCCAAACTCACACAGAAGGGTACATCAGTCTGTCAACCAGCCCAACAAAGGCGAAGGCGAACGCCGACGCCGAGAAGCAGACAAAGCGCGACAGAGAACGTCGTGCACAAAGCCCCACGCACGAACAGAACACCGTGCGGATAGCAACACACTGACCCCGAGTGCAGCCACGAACGGGCAACTCGCAAAGGTCACAACGCGCAAGAAAACGCGAAAGCTACGCGTCACGTGACGGAAGCACCCCCTTAGAAAGCCAGCTGCGTCCACTGACGTCTTATGCCGCACCTCAAGTGTCTCACCTACAGTACTGTTGTAACAGCAGAGATGTAGACACCAGCTGAACCAAACAGTAACAGCAAAACAAGTAACTAGTCAGGGTCACGCCCGTCGACGTAAGTCCTTAGTCCCTGACCACGTGTGCACACACTGGCTATAGTCTAAGCCAGGTCCTCAAGCTAGTATTCTCCCTCGGCAGGACGCCACCGTTGACTAGGAGCCCGCGGAACTACTAAAAACCGCTCACCGGGAAAATCCCTCCGCCATCCGCTAGCGGGTCGGCACCTCTAGGCCTTAGGTCACACAAGTGGAGGCTTCACACGACACAGAAGCTCAAACACAAGTGCCAAAGTACAGACAGGCAACCATGCCCCTCAACACGTACTTCGAGGCACCAAATGGCAGCATCGCCACTGCCGACAACTCAGGACAAGCAACTAGACCTCCTACGCAACGATCCTTGAGTCAAACGACTAAACGGCAAGATCGTCACAACCAGCGGAACAAGCCGCCAATCGGTCTAATCCTAAGCCAGAGAAACCACGCTCCGCAGAAAACAACACACGGAGACCTGAGGGGAACGCCAAGAACCCTCAGCACAGTTGGACATGCAAACCGAGGTAGAACAGCACCTCGAAGCATCCAGAAGCAGTGTCTCGGACAGGACAAAACTGCCAAGACACGCACAAGCAAGGTCACACGTCAACCACTGGGTCAAACCGGGTTGACCTGAACCAAACAACAACAACATACAAGAGTAGGATCAAGAATCCTACCACAAGTAAGAAGACTCCTGGCTACCTTACAACGTAGTCTTAACCCTCATAGGACGTCAAGAGACATCCACGGGACAACGGGCAGACCACAAGGACAAGCCAAGACACACAGAACCATCGGGCGGAAAACCAAGGCACAAGGCAAATAACGCACCATCCCTAGACCGCTACTAGAAAGTGACGGTCTCGCTCAGGGCCGTTATTTCCCAAACGACGGACGGACACCAGGCCGTCACACACCACCCTGATAACCTACAAAACCACACAAAATCCAAGTAACGCATGGCTCTAGGCGCGTTACAAGCAAACGAGGCACGGGGTCCCCACCGTCACATCCAACGGTGCAGCAAACCCAAACCAACGTGAAGTAACGCACAACGCCAGGCGCATTACAGTAAAACGACGCGGCAGGAGAGGGCCGTCAGAGACAAACGACGCGCAGGGGCCCATCCGTTACTTCAACGGCATGGCCACCCTCAACCAAGCACAACAGCAAACGACGGACAGAGGCATGCGCGTTACTCACAAACGACGCACGGGGTCTCCACCGTCACTTCCAACGGTGCAGCCACCCTACCTCGTCCACGCAGAATGTAACGGCCAGGGGCAGGCGCGTTACACTCAAACAACGTACAAGGGCTCGACCGTTAGAGGCACCGCCTCAACGAGTCAAACGTCAGTCAACTGGCAAGCAACAGCCTGGGCAAGGCGCGCCGCTTCCATCTAACGCACTGGGTCCAGTGCGTTAGACCAACCGACTAAACCCCAAAGAAAAATGACAAAACGAAAGTAACGGCCAAGCACTGGCGCGTTACACGGGAATAACGCACCACCCTAGGGCCGTCACTCACCCAGAAGCAAAAGTGCTAAACCCTCAAACCAAATAACGGTCCATCGTAGGGCCGTCAAAAGCAAGTGGCGGTCGCTGGCTAGACCGCTACTTCGGTTACGGCGGGAAAACATAGGAATGGCCGGATCGGCCCGTTCCACGCCCCATTCATGCCGAAACGCAGGGGAAACACACCGCAACGACAAAAGACAACACCAAGGGGCTCCAAACCCCACATGCAACATCAAAAACGCAAGATTCGGGCGATTTCACCAAATCAACCCTAAATGGGTCACCGAGGTTCCCGGGCTTCTACCGGCCTCGAATGAACACCAAATCACACGAAACCAACGTGGATGGGATTCTAACATCCCTGCGGTCAGTTAGAGACTAACTACGCCGCAAATGGTCACCGTTTACCGGCCGACCCTAAAAACCACGAAAATCACGGTTTAGGCAAAACAAGCCCAAACACGCTCGTTTCCTAGCCGAACGACGTGCAATGGCAGGGAAAACGAAGAGGACGAAGCAAGGATCCGTCACCCTACCTCCACCGAAGAAACCGTGCCCCGAAGGGACTAAACCACGCCGAAAACCACTCGCGAACCGATTTCACCGGCTTTGAATCCACCGATCGGGATCGCGCCAGAATCGATCCGATCCTCGCTCCATCGCGCATCCAACCAGCTCCACGGCTTCACCGCCTCGCCCACCTACGCCTCCGTCTGCAGCCGGAGCCGGAAAGGGGAGAGAACGAGAGAGAACGGGAGAGAGAGGGACGGTCGCGCGAATGAGGGAAGAAAGAGGAAAGAAAAAAGAAAAAGAAAGAAATTAGGAAATTTTCCTAATTTCCGAAAATTCCGAAAATGCGCCGAAAATGCACAAATTCAGAAAAATACGCAGAAATAGTCGAAACGACCGGCTCGACGAGTACATCGTCGCTGTAGCATCCACGAGTTCGAGAATTGACAAACAAACTCACCGTAGGGTTCCGTAACTAGTACGTGAGAAAAACCCACACGGCTCGTCAAACTCAACTCGGAAGCCACAAAAGCGAACCGAAACTCAGCAAAACCAATCCGAAACAGACCCGAAAGATCCAACAAAGATCCAACAAGATCCGCAAAAGATCCATCAAGATCCAGGGCATTACATCCTCCCCTCCTTTAAGAAATTTCGCCCTCGAAATTAAGGACTAACAAAGGAGAAGCAGGGAAGAACAACCCAACAACACAAATCTCGGAAAACACAGCTCAGAGGAACACCGTCAGACCACAATCACAGGTACACACTCTAGCTTCTAAGACAGCAAGTCTACAGCACGAGTACGGCACCAAAGTGAACACATCTGACACCTCCGAAGCAAGGGCAACGTCGTTTACGTCTCACAGGGCAGGAGACACGACAGCCACAACAACAGACAACCGAAAAACACAATAACAACACGGCAAGCAGCAGCTCACACAAGGAGACACAGTCCTCACAGCTGACAGCTCGACCACATCATCGGCTCTAGTGCAAAAAGGCAACAGGGAACACCTGGCGCACAGGACACCAATGACAACAACAACGCTGGACCAAAGACACAATCAAGTCAGCCCTCACTCAGATATCACATCTGATCAAGTCGCAAGCTCACTCGAAGGAAGAAGAGTACAGCAAAGCTAACTGACAAAACAATGGTCCAAGACGAGAACACAAAATCATAAAGAAACAGCGCCAAAATAACACAACGGTAGCACCTGCAGAACTCTGGCTCCGCACAACACGCAAGACCAAAGAAACACATCTGCAAGCAGGGTCACAACAAGGCACAAGAACAGCTGAGCACACAACCACACAAGAACGGGTTACGCATCAGACTGCTCACCAAGAGAAGACCCACAACAATAAGAAACGACAACAATCTCGGGGAACGTAACTCAAGGACTAGCAACACGCCTCAAGAGCACAACACCCAAGAAAGAAAAAGCAGAGCAAAGGGTACTTAATCAGCAAGGAATGCTAACCAATCCCCCAACACTCACACAAGTGCCAATGCCAACACAAGAAAAACCACAAACAAAAGCACGGTAACTGACGACATCAAGGTACGAGAAGCCAAGACGAAGTCACATCGAGAAAGAAAGAACCTCTCGACAAGTGGGTAGCCAACCCACACACAACAGCTGTACCCTCAACAACGTGCACAGGCAACAGAACAACATCGGTAATCACATCTCAGCACACACCAGCGCCATCGCAATCAACAAGATCGCAATTCACACGCCACGAGCACCAATCCAGCGAATAGCCGAACACAAGGAGCCTAAGTGCAACAAGAGAAGAGCACCAGCTTCAGCGCAAAGCACAAGGAAAGCATCAGTCTCAGCTCACCTTCACGTCCCGACACAATAAATGAGCCTTCACAATACATCGGCCGTTAGACACAGCACGATAACTACGGTACACAATAGCTCTTAACACCATCATGGAGTCCAAAGCCAAGCAACCGTACCACAAGGAGCAGATCAGACTCAAAAATAAAGATGCCTACACTTAAGCAGACACAGGACAAAGGCATCACTAAGACAGCAAATCCAAGGCAAACTTCGGAAAAGCATCACCAGGAAGGACGAGAAGCAACAAGCTCAACAACAGCAGCTCACCAGGAAGGGAAAATCCTAGGTTCGCTCGAGCAACTTCTCAATCGAGGCAACACGACAACCGAAACGATGAAAACAACAATGCATCAGAAGCTAAGCAGACTCAAGCTGGGACAACCAAAGCAACGTAAGAACGTGCATGGCCATCACACCAACGCTAAAAGTCATAAGCTACCTGAGCAAAATACAGAAAACAGCTCGAACAATGCACTGCAGGTTCATGCCAACCGACAAACACTGCCAAGTGCAACACGATCGAGACCAACTCCAAAACAAACGAAGCACATCGTCATATCCAGACGAGAGCAAAAAAAACCATCTCGTACAGTGCCAACCAAGCACGTACAAGACCACACGCGAGAAGCACCGCGATAAACCATCGCAACACCTACGCCAGCAAGAGACTGTACTGGGCCTAAGGACTCTGGAAACTGTATATCTCGGATTCCCATGTACTTCACACAACAATGATCTGATAGCTCAGAAAAGAAACTCCGAACATCTCAGAACACTGCTCTGATACCACCTGTAGCGACCCGGATTCCAGATACCCGGTGCACCCGGTATAAATACCGAATACACGTGATACCATGAGGGACCCGCGAGGCCTCCCTTCGGCGCTTTCCCGCGCTTGGGAGGCCTCGCGGGTCCCTCATGGTATCACGTGTATTCGGTATTTATACCGGGTGCACCGGGTATCTGGAATCCGGGTCGCTACAAATAGAGATCGTGAGAAACCCAGTTCATGCCAAGAAAAAGATAGAATAGTCTTTGAGAGCCACCAGCCAAGAGAACTTGTTTAGTCTTTACGCTCCTTTGAAGCTACATTCTCCGGTGTTTTTCTCGTTTCTTGTTTTTCACTTTGATTCGAGTATTACCGTTGTGTTTCAGTGTTCCCTCTGGTGTAGAGGAAGGGAGACAGTGTCTCCGGTTTGCAAGTGACGGGGGTGTCACTTGTGGGTTCCCTCCGGTCTGGAGGAAGGGAGACTGAGTCTCTGGTTGCTAGTAATAGGGTGTTGCTAGTGTTTTCCCTCCAGGTTGGAGGAAGGGAGGAGTCTGTTCTTTTGGTGAAGCTGTGAGGCAGCCATTGTCGCAGACTGAGTCTGCTTTTCTAGCGTATGCTAGTGGAATCCTCGTACGGTGTGGACGAGGGGTGGACATAGATTGCAGTGGGTAATCGAACCACCTAAAAACCCTTTTATCTCCTCGTGTGATTGTTACTTCGCTTTCTGAAGATTTCTGACTGTTGGTTGGTGGAGGTTGCCATCTACGTTGGCTTCTTTGACCCCTCATGCGCTCGATCAATTAGCTATGTATTACCGATTGCTATCTGTGCGTTCATTTTGTGATGAGCATATGTTCCTATCGAGTGTGAAGTGCTTTGCATCTTATCTCTCGAGTCATCGAGTGTGATATTTTGGTTTTAGTTTTTAAAATACAGGTGATCTATTCATCCCTCCCTTCTAGATCACTCTCTACGTTTCTATCAATTGGTATCAGAGCAGGTTGCCCATTATATGGTCCAACGACCAGGGTAGACCTTGAACTAACACTCCTCGCATCTTCATTGCCGAGGGACATTTTATTAATAGACCTCCTTTCTTTGATGGTGTCAATTATCTCTATTGGAAAAATTGGATGGATGTGTTTTTAAGGGTGCAGAGTCACGAACTCTGGAGGGTAATTACAACAGGACCATTCGAGCTCCCACCAGAGGAGGATACATGGACGAGGGAACACATCAGGCTTTCAACAATCAACTGGACGGCACTCAACGTAATGCAGTGCACAGTCCATCCTGAGGAATACGCGAGGATTTTTGCCTGCAAGATGGCTAAGAAGATGTGGGACGAACTTGAACTCATGTATGAAGGTACATCCCTAGTTAAGGAAACGAAGGTAAACATGCTCACCTCCGAGTATGAATTGTTTAAAATGAAATCTAAAGAAACAATCACTGACATGTATGCCAGACTATCGTTGATCTTGAATAGTCTTAAAGGTTTTGGAAAAGAGATTTCTGAAAAGGATTAAGTTCAAAAAATTCTTAGATCGATGTCTCCCGTGTGGCACACTAAGGCCACCGTCATAGAAGAATCCAGGGATTTGTCTAAAATGACTGTCACAGAATTAGTTGGATCTCTGATGACTTATGAAATGACGTTAAAAAAGGATGTTGAAGAGGTAAATAAGAAGGGCAAGAACATTGCTCTTAAGGGGTCTCGTAGTGGCAGTGGTAGCAGTAGTAGTAGTAGTTATAGCAACTATAGTGAAAAGTTTGAAAACTTCTCAGATCTTGATCAAGATGAGCAAGCCTTACTGACCCGTAGATTTCAACAATTCTTGAGATCCAAAGGCAAGAAGTTTAGGAAAAGAAAACCTCAATCATCTGGTAAGAATTTTAACTCCAAGTCTAGCAAATACAAGGCCACTAACAAACTTACTTTTTTTCATTGACACAGGCCCGGCCATATGAAAAATGATTGCCCTGAACTTAAGAAGAAGAACACCAATGTGTAGAAGAAGAAGCCCAAAGCAATGGTCTGCACCTGGAGTGACGAGGAGGAGGATGTTGATGGAAATTCTTCCGAAGAAGAAGAGGAAAGATTGTGTCTGATGGCCGACATAGACACTTAGGTAAGCATCCCTTTTGAACAATACAATATAGATGATTGGGACGATGCTTATGCAGATTTACTTGATAAATTTAATTGTCAAACAAAGGACTACAAAATGCTTAAGAAAAAACTGAATAGTATAGTCGAGGAAGGAAACTGCTTGAAAAAGGAAAATGAGGATCTGAAGAAAGAAATTCAAGAATTAAACTCTTTAAAAATTGAGAATAAAGACCTCCAAGATCATGTTGAACTAGCTAACAAGAATCTGGATGAATTCAAAGTAAGATTTCATGAATTGCAAAAGGAGAATGATCTGTTTTCTGAAAAATATGATGCTATAAAAATGTCAATTCTGAGATATAGAAAATGAGTGAAAAGCTGAAAAAGGATCTTGAAGATAAGCAAAACACCCTAGAAAAATTTGTGCAAGGAAAATCCAACCTAGACACCATGCTAGGTGTGAGAGTGAATTTCAACAAGGAGGTTTGGGATACAATCCCACTAACAAAAGGCCATTTGAATTTAAGACTATAACCTTCTGCTTTGAAAAGGGAAAAGAGAAGCTAGACACCCCATCCAGCTCTAACGGCCAAGCCCAAGAATATGTGAAAACTAACTCCATTCCGTCAAAGAACACCAAAAAGAATGATCATGCTAAACCCATAATGCATCAGAGTAGCAAGACTACTCCCTTAAGGAACCCAGGTGTCTACAGAGTAAACCCTACTCAATTCAGTAACAGAATTATGGCAACAATTGGAGTGCTCCAACCCAGTGGAGTCATCATAGGGCACCCAGTCAGAAATAAAAGTGGAATCATAATATGCAAAATTGGGTTCACCTTAAAACCTCACAAAGGTTCCCCGATCAGAAAAGATTCTGGAATAACCCACAAAGAAAAACCTATAACTGGAACAACTCACATGCTATGAAGAACAAAATTCATCAAAATCTGAGGACCAGAGCTAATAAAACATTGCATGCTGAAAATGAAAATTTTGCTCACAAAAAAGGAACCAGACATGTCTGGATTCCTAAGATTGTTGTGGAAGGAATGAGTAACTTTTTTGGACCCAACTTTTCTTGGGTTCCAAAATTTCCTTGTGCTTGATTTGATTGCAGGTCAGTCTGGCAGCCGAACACAATAAATGGTACCTGGATAGCGGCTGCTCCAGGGACATCACAGGTGACTGTGGACGCGGATTTTTTATTTATTTATTATTTGTTTATTTATTTATATTTATGGATTTATTGGCGTGCCAGTCACATGTGTGACGATTTCATTGTGCGCTCGATCTGACATGGTCAGTCGATTGTGAAGTCCGAGTCGGGACCTAGAGTCCGTCATACCATAAACGCTATGACGTTAATTACGCCCTTCCAGGGAAGGACAACCCTTGATTAAACGCCAAAGATAGGAGGCCTCATAAGGCAAACAGATATTCGTGTGCATAACTTTAAACTTCATACCAGGGCCGGGAAGGCGGGTAAGAGAATAACGTCAACCACAAAAAGAGACTGTAGCGTTGAATCGGCGGTTCGAAACAACTAGACTTGGGGGAAAAGGGGAAATGGAGGATATCAATCACGGACAGGCTGAGCCATGACCGTGATGGAGGTTCACGGCATCGATCAACATTTCGACAGCATTTCCCCTTTATCTGGATTATGCCCAGGGGGAAATAGGCTATCACCCACGGAGTGTCGGGATGAAAGCCGAGAGAAAGAGAGAGGCTGAACCTCCCTACCCATATATAAATGCCATGGGGCAATGTTTGATTTTCCCTTAGGGAAGCCGACGGAACTCATGCAGTGGTATAGCCCTCCCGAGCTAAAGGGGTTACTCATAAATCCGATGTGGGACGACGGAATGTAAGTGAACGCTCAATGTTGTGCCCTCGCACGCGGATCGACCTGCGCGGTCAGGTCGCGGGGATCGGCGCAGAACAAAAATTTGGATTGAAGACTCAGTAGTAAAATTTGGTTAGATTATCGGTGCAGTTCCAGCGTGCATAGGTTCCCAGGGCGAAGGCAAGATGGCCAGGGGAGTTCCCGGCGCAGACTTCCCGGCGCGGCGAGGCTCCCCGAAAGGGGGTATCGGCGCAGAGTGCTTGAGCAGGCAATGGAGGCTCTCGGCCTGGGCCTCCCGGCGCGACGAGGCTGCAAGGGGGGTCTCGGCGCGGAGGGTTGAGATGGCCATGGAGGCTCTCGGCCCGGGCCTCTCGGCGCGCTGAGGTTGGGTCTCGGTGCGGAGGTGAAGATGTCGGGGAGCGGTTCCCGGCGCCGTGGGGAGGCTTCTCGGCACGGGAAGAGTCGCGCCGGGAGCCGTTCACCCACTTCACTATTTACGGGGCCGAGACAGATTCAGGGCTTTACGGTACTCTATTTTTGGGGTTTTTTAGGTTTCAGAGATGCAGATCAAGGCAGACAGGCTCTGGAAGGAGACCAAACATTAGGTTTCAATGACTTTGATTTGTGTCTTGAAGAAGGCCAGGTGCCTGGAGGGATTGGCAGAGGAATCATCCGACACAGGGAACTCCTTTCACCACTGTCATGCAAAGTCCCAGGGACGGCCTCAATCTTGTCTTCCATCCTCCTGGGAGAATTTTGGCAGCACTTCCCCCTGCGATTAGCATTTGCCAAAGGGGATGATAGACGATCGCCCACGGAGTGCCGGGGCGAAAGCCAAATAGAGGGGTATTGGACCCCTGACCGTGTACGTGCCTGCAGCACCGTTTTGATGTCCCTTTAGAGGTCAACGAAGCTTATGCAGTGGCAGAGCTCCTTTGCCTCGTAAGGTTATGTGAGGGGTTATCCGGCATTAGTCTTTATCCCTCAGGTGTATATGGGATCTGTAGCATCCTTCGACGGAACTAGAGGTTTCATTGGGCAGGCTACAAGGGCTGTCTGTGCATCTTCTCGGCCGGTGGCGGGAAGGTGTCAACGGAGCTCTCGGCGTGGGAAGTTTCGCGCCGGGAGGGTCTATTCGTGTGGCACTGTTCTGGGCGTTGGGAGATTCCGGCCCCCTGTTCTTGATTCTCTGGTTTTTCAAGAGGATTTCAGGCAGGGTTTCAGATAGGGAATCGATCGCAAGGGTTTCATGGTTTTATGAATAGGAAGGCCAAAGGTTTAGGAGAAGCTAGTATCTGTCGAAGGGCAGATCATCCATTGTTGAACCCTATTGGGATGTACGGGGGTTTTTCTGATCACCTGCTGCTCAGCCGGTCAAGAGATTGCTATCTCTGACCCTGAACTAGCTGTGAACTCGACAGAAATCCACGGTACTCGGAAGGGTTCATCGGCTCATGGAAGGAAGGAGAGGGACGGAGCCCAATAGCCCATTGAACGAGGGTTGGGGTTCCGCCTTCGTTCTTTGCAGGAGAACCGACTCCGAGATATGAAGCACGATCCGGAAACCAGAAGCATCTAAGCAATAGACAAGCGGATGCAAAAGAAATATCGGAGGCAGATAACAGCGATTTCAATCCATCTGTACCCAAATAGGCCACTGCAACATTCCATTTCGATGCATTCTCCCAAACTTACATTGATCATAAGGGGGAAATGAGGAGCAGAGAGATACAAATCGAGGCCGGGATTGTCCGGATACACTCTATCAATCGAGATGAAACTCTAAAGAGATTACATGAAGAAAAAGAAGAAAAGAAAGCATGGGGGAGGGCGGAGCATTGACTCCTCTCCCTCCCCGGATGCCCACCTGAAGACTTCCCTTCTGCTTCTGCTAGTTTCTTCTCTTTTCTCTCAGTGGAGGAGGCTCTCTCTCTCTGTAGGGTTTCTTCTCTTTTTTTTTGATCGATCGCCAGCCGACCTCTCTTCTTTTCAAAGGGGGTTTGTTTATATAGATCTCCTTCTTCTGTCCTTTCGGTGGAGGGTATTCGGCGTGGCCAGCTTCTTAGCCACAGCTCCCGGCGCGTCCAGCGGCCCTTCGTTGAGGTTCCCGGCGCCATGGTCAGAAGCCCAATCGGCCGGCCCATTTAGTGCTTTTAGGTCACATAATTGCCTTGGCTTCTCTTAGTTATTTTGTATTGACTTTTATCAGAACCGAAAGAGGCCCCTTTAGTAGTGACACAGCTTTGTTGAGATCATCTCGAGGTTCCATCAGTGAACAAACTGGGGTTTTATCAGTATTGCCATCTGAATGATGACGATAACACCGGACATCAGCCAGGCCTGAGATGGTCCTAGCCGGGCAATTAGTTGGTGGTGAGGATCCTCCCTCAATCCTGACTTTGTAGGCATCTTCCAGTCTTCATTGCTGGTCTGGTCCCATCTTTATCTTTGTTCATATTTTAGCTATCAACAGTGACAGGTCAAAGTTCAGTGAATTGGAAATGAAGATGGGAGGTATGGTTAAATTTGGAGGTAGGAATAAATGTAAGATCATAGGAATAGGGACAGTTGGTAAGTCCCCCTCCAATGTGATTGAAAAAGTTTTGCTGGTAGACGGTCTTCAACATAACTTGCTTAGCATCAGTCAGCTATGTGACAAGGGTCACAGAGTTATTTTTGACAATAATGCATGCAAAATTTTTGAAATGAATTCTGACAAAATCATGTTTTTAGGACATAGGGTGAATAATGTTTACATGGTAGATCTTAACAAGAATTCTGAATCAAATCTTTGTCTTTCTGCTGATTTAGATAATAATACTTTTAATTGGCATAGGCATTTAGGTCATGCTAGCTACACTACCTTAAATAAATTGGTAAAATTTGATCTGGTTAGAGGTATACCTAAAATAAAATTTAACTCAAATTCATAAATCTGTGATGCCTGTGCTCTAGGTAAGCAGACTTGAAAGTCTTTTAAATTAAGATCTGAGCCATTATCTTCTAGACCAATGGAACTTCTTCATATGGACCTCTTCGGTCCTACTAGAACTCAGAGTCTTAATGGAAGTAGGTTTGGTTATGTGATTATTGATGATCATTCTAGATTTTCATGGATCTTTTTCTTAGCTAACAAGAATGATGCTTTTCAAAAATCCAAACAGTTTTTCAATAAGGTCAAACAAGAAGGAAAACATAAAATTTGTTCAATTCAATCTGACCATGGAGGTGAATTTGAAAACTCCATGTTTTCTGATCTTTGTGAAGCTGAGGGACTAACACACAAATTTTATTCTCTACGACACCGGAGCAGAATGAAATTGTGGAGAGAAGAAATCGAACCATTGTGGAGATGGCCCGAACTATGCTGATTAAGAGTCAACTACCAAGGAAGTTTTGGGCAGAGGCGGCCAATACAGCAACTTATACAATCAATAGGGCCATGGTAAGACCATTTCACAAGAAAACCCCTTATGAGCTATTGAAAGGTGATAAACCAAACTTGGCTCACTTCAGAATTTTTGGTGCTAAATGTTTTATCCATAATAATGACAAGAAGGACCTAGATAAATTTGATGCTAAAAGCCGTCCAGGAATATTTTTAGGATACTCTGAAGTGTCTAGAGCATATAGGGTTTTCAATATAACTGAACAAAAAATTGAAGAGTCTCCACATGTCATTTTTGATGAAACAAAAAGTGCTACTAACATTGAAGATGATGACAAGAATTCAAAGCATGATGGAGAATTCCTAGATGATAAAGAAGAAGAGGAGATTCAGCCAAATGAAACACCAGATGCTCCCAACCAGGTAAGGCCGCCTGAAACAGGTGAGTCTTCAATAAATGTTAGATTTCTAAAAGACCACCCTGTTCAAAACATCATAGGAAATTTGAATGATCCCCCTAGGACAAGGTCTTTTCTTAGAAATGTTAATAATCAAGACCTAGTAGCATTAGTGTCACAGGTAGAACCCAAAAATGATGAAGAGGCTTTAAAAGATGAATCTTGGGTTAATGCAATGAATGAGGAACTAGGACAGTTTGAAAGAAACAATGTATGGGAACTAGTTCCTAGACCTGAAAATGCAACTATTATTGGAATAAAATGGGTGTTTAAGAATAAACTGAATGAAGATGGAATAGTTTCTAGAAATAAAGCTAGACTTGTAGCTAAAGGCTACTACCAGGAGTTCAGAGTAGACTTTGAAGAATCATATGCTTCTGTTGCTAGGTTAGAAGCCATAAGAATCCTGCTAGCTTTTGCATGTTCTAAATATATGAAACTTCATCAAATGGATGTCAAAAGTGCATTTTTCAATGGTCTCATCAAGGAAGAAGTTTTTGTAGATCAACCACGTGGATTTCAATTGTCTTCATACCCTAACAAGGTTTTCAAGTTGAACAAAGCCCTGTATGGATTGAAACAGGCTCCTCGGGCCTGGTATGAGAGACTGATAGAATTTTTGCTCAGCAAGGGCTACCAAAGAGGTAAGGTGGATCAAACTTTGTTTACAAAGGTGCTAAATAAAAATCTCATCATAGTTCAGGTATATGTAGATGATATTATTTTTGGTTCAACATGTACAGAACTGTGCAAAGAATTTACTGAAATGATGTCTAATGAATTCGAGATGAGCATGGTAGGTGAACTAAAATATTTTCTTGGATTGCAGGTGCAGCAATTGGAAGATGGGTGCTTCATCAGTCAGACAAAGTACTCAATGGAAATTCTCAAGAGATTTGGGATGGACAACTTGAAGCACATCTCAACTCCAATGGGTACCAACACTTCTCTAGATGCAGATGAATCAGGTCAGGAAATTGATGCAAAGCTATACCGAGGTATGATCAGATCCCTACTCTATTTGACTGCCTCGAGACCGGATATCCAATTCAGTGTAAGAATGTGTGCTAGATATCAATCTAGGCGTACTGAATTGCATTTAGCTGCTGTGAAAAGAATCTTTAGATACATTTCTAGAACTCATAACTTAGGACTGTGGTACCCTGCATTAAATGCTTTTGATCTAATTTCATACACAGATGCTGATTTCGCTGGCTACAAAGTAGATAGGAAGAGCACTAGTGGACATTGTCAGTTTTTAGGTGGGTGTCTGATTTCTTGGGGTTCCAAGAAGCAACACTCTGTGGCCCTCTCCACTACAGAAGCTGAGTACATAGCTGCAGGGAGCTGTGGTACACAGGTGATTTGGATCAAAAATCAGCTTCAGGACTACCTAGTAGACTTAGGCTGCACACCCATTTACTGTGATAATACTAGTGCCATCAATCTTGCAAAGAATCATGTCTTGCATTCACGAACTAAACACATAGAAATCAGACATCATTTTATTAGGGATGAGGTGTCTAAAGGAACTTTTGAATTGTTCCATGTTGGCATTACAAATCAAATAGCGGATATTTTTACTAAGCCATTGGATAATGACAAATTCACAACTCTAAGGAGAGAATTAGGCATCTTTAAATTTTGCTGAACTCTAAGCTCCATAAATAAAATGTTTTCATGTTTCTTCAATAAAACTAATTTGCATGAAAATGAGTTTCTGTTTTGCATGTTTGCCATTCGTCATGAGTTGTGTCTGCATATTAGTTCAAACTGTGAGGGGGAGTTTTATCTTTGTCCTGATATGTTGAGAGGCTTGAAGAATTGCACATACTGCATGTGATTTACTTGCATATCAGATCATCTTGTGAGGGGGAGTTATCCAATTGTTATCATTTTTTGAAGAATTTTTTTTTGCATCACATGTCCTTGGATAGAGAGCATGTCAGATAGAGCATCTCTGGCTGGTCAGGTTGTGAAGGTTGACTGAGTCAAAAGTTCTTAAGAGATTTGTGTTGTTGTTGCTTCTATTGAAAGAACTTATACAGTCCATTCACAGAGAGTAGAATTTCATTCATGTCTTAAACCTGTAAGTCTGAGCAACTGATGTATTTCTAGAATCTTCTATCTAATAAATCAGTTGAGACTTAGATAAAGGGTCAGAAGTATATCTTCTTACATATTTCATGATCATGGAACAAGCTAAACTCATATGTCATGAAACCTGCTAAAACTTGAAATCTAGACTTCAGGGAATTAATTCCATCAGAATCAGTGCTTCTGGTATTGTCTTCAAACATACCATGTTAGAAATTTAAAGGGATAAAAATTTCCAAAGCAATGGTATGATCACTAAGAAACTAGATAATTCATCAAAGAAATGAATCTCTTCCTATGTCATGAGGTATCAGATTAACTCTGGTTAAATATTCCAAAAATATTTTCTATCTGATCATGACAGAGCAATGGTAGCAAGGTGGTGAGTAACTGGGGAGTCTGACCTCTGATCAAGGTGTCCCCTCACATAAAAAGCCACCTCAATTACTAACTCTATTCTCTAAAAGGAGAGGTAATGCGGTTCTCACATTGAGTAACTGGGGATTCCGGCCTCTAGTCAAGGTGTCTCCTCATGTCAAAAGGTGTGATCTACCAAATTACTTATTGATGTTTTTGCTGCTCATTAAATATAAATCAGTCAAATCCCTTGTTTTTTTACTCAGTACTATGGACTGTTTTTCCTCAATGCTTCAAGAACCATTTCTGTGGACCAGTTTCTTGCAGTATACTAAGTACAGTTTATGGTCAGATCCCTCTTGACATATATGTTCATACTTATTCTCCATCATATCTTCTGTACGTAGATAAACTTCAATCTTACTCTAGCTCTCTCTTGTTTACTAGAATTTGAAGAATCTACGCTTACTTTTATTCTCCTACTTAATCTTTTAAGATATGATCATGGGTCATTCTACACTATGATAAAACTGTATCTTTTTCTCACTTGTCCAGCAGCTGCATATCTCCTTAATTTCATTTTGATGATGTCAAAGGGGGAGTGATTCTGGTAGTGTTTCTGGCAATTGGTGATAATTCTGGTAGGAGTCAGTGATTAGTGATGAGTTTGAGTCTGGCTGAAGTTTGTGTTAATGTGAAGGTTCCTACATGCATATATCATGAACTGCTTGTTTGTGTCAACGTGAAGGTTCCTGCATTCATATATCATGAACTGCTTGCATATCTTGATGATATTGTGTTTTGGCTTCAGCTGGTCTGTTGTTTAGAGTGGGCAGGAATTAGTGCTTGTGTTGTGATTGCATGCTTGCTTAATCATCCTTATTGACTACATTGATAATTGATTGACTCATAGTGTTGTCATCATCAAAAAGGGGGAGATTGTTGCATCCCTATAGTTTTGATGATGTCATACACCATAAGTCAAACATCATAAATTCTCACAAGAATGTGCCTTGGAGGTTGTGAATGTCATATGGCTGTTTTGTTGCATGATTGCTTTTGGCCTTGATGAAGCCAATTTCATTTTTGGGCTTAAATTCTTCACATATTACATTCACTACAAGAAAATAGACCTTCAGGGGCATTTCAAAACTGCCCCCAAAAAATAGAGATAAATGCCCTAAAAACCTTTAGGGTCAGTTTGATTAGTTTCAGGGGCAATTTAAAATGTGCCCCTATTGCCTCGGTCCCTAAAGGTTTTTGGGGCACTTTTTGAAAAGTGCCCCTAATTTTATCATTAGAGGCACTAAAAAATTGCCTTTAAATATTCTAACAGGGGCAATTTTGATGATCAAATGCCTCTAATAAGTATATTTTTTAAGGGCAATTCCTCCTTCAAACTGCCCCAAATAACTTATTTTAAGAATAGTCATCTAAAAATATTTATAAATAATCACTTAGAATAATATATCTAAAGGGCATTTTCTTCCCCAAATTGTCCCGAATGACCAATCTGTAAGAGCTCCCGTTTCTAAATATCGCACCAAAATAGCCATCCTCAAATATAAAAATTAAAGTCAAACATTCCTAACATGCAATCAATACATGGATCATATTCTTCTTAATTCATTGACATGTACAAACACCAACCATTATACACCATACATGCATATATAAACTATCCACCTTTTAACATAATCATAAGTAAGACACGATAGTCATTACAAAAAATAATCTCTTCATAGATTTATATTATAAAATCAAATCATGAAAATATCCCAATTACATAAGACATATAGAATCCATGACTTATAAATACAACTCAAACTGTGGAACCTCAATTTTTCACTCTTCAACTAAAATATACAAACTCAACTCTTCAAAATAGATAAAATAGTTTCCATTTGGTGCTCTTTCGGTACAAACATTTTCTTGCTAATGGACTAGTAAGGGAAGCCAATTGATTGGATGGTTTGACATGTCGCCATGACAGTTGCATTCCTCTCTACCATACTCTTGGCCAGCTTCTCTTCCACCGCTTCTCTATCAGTTTTATTCTCCCTTCTGCACCTTGGCCTTCACAGGCCTTGTGGGCTTGATGATGTTACCCACATAAAAGAAGAAACACAATTGGCACAATGGTGCTAATGAATAATTCAGAGCTAATAGATAATTCAGAACGAAGATGAATAAAAAATATATTTAAAAAACCAAAATGAATAGAAGATAGGGTATCCATTTGAACATGTATACCTCATATCTATGTCTGTGTCATTCATCCAAATACTTTACATTTCCATATCTAAAACAGAGAAAATAGAACATAAATTATCTAATGAAAGGATTAAAACATATAACATCTTTTATTAAGCAACATATAATCTAATAGATGCATTTGAATAAGGGAATGGCATCCGCACATTCACAAAATAAGGCCAGGAAAATAGTGAAGGCATAGGACTCAGTTTTAGACTCACAAGATCTTACATTGTGTCACAAATTTTTGCTCTAACTGTCCACTCATCCAACATAGGCTCCCGTGCAATGCTGCATTTTCAGAGAAAAAAACAAGAAGCAAACTCCAAATTAGCATATCAAGACTAGTATAGCAGTTTCTACTTGGAAATCTTCATACAATATAAGATTAATTAACATTGACTGTGGGGAAATGCATGTTTGGAAATTTTCTTTTAGGAAGCAGATTTGTGGCACCATCCACCTTCATTAGGCAGGTGGCTGGTGGAAGATGAGATATACCTGATTAACTTCATCCAACAGTTTAAAAAAATATGTTGATAATACCTTCAAGGATATGATCTCAAATCTGCTTACAGTGCTGTGGATGGAGTCACTTGGCACCTGAGTGTCCTTGTCAACTATTCTTGCAGAGCCCAGGGTCATCTCTCATGGAAAAATGTGGGGTGCATCTCCAAGCATGAAGGGCATCTAAGAGGGGGCATCCCTTAGCATCCAGGCCAGTATGCAATATACAGTATATGGTGCTCAAGGCTACCCTACGGATCATCTAGGTGGATTTAAACAGTGTGACTTTCTATAAGCATTGAAGAAAAGTGAGAGTTACAGAAAAAGAATGGTATAGGGATGCTAAAGAAATGGCAGCAGCTTTGGATGGCACCATTGAGGGGGCTCTTTTATAATGATGGCAAGGGGGCTCTTTTATAATGATGGCAAGATGTGCACAGCCACTAGTGACAATTCCATTGGCATTCTTCTGAGAGAATGCTATTAATTTAAAAAAATCATAAATTATATGAGGTATGGTACTCAACACTTTCTAAGAGGAAGGTATACACAATGCAGAGTTTGTTATCCTCTGTAACATTGGTGATAGCATTGCATGACATGCATGTTCCTGAAATTACATGATTAATGATACTGTATCTCATCTATCATTTACCTCCATGATGCGTTTGCACAGAAACTTGGAAGTAACTTCCTTGAAAACCAGCTTCACATGAACTTCAGAAAATAGCTGGCAAATACAAGCACAGATCTTCACTTGAGATTATCATATTTGCATACTTGGACATTTAGTGGAAAACCAAAAAAATCATTATTTATCCACAAAGTTCATTGGTGAAAATTATCCAAATAGTTAATTTGACAATACCATACCCTCTGTTTGAATGGACAGTTGGCGCATCCAGAAATAACATGAGACAGTGTTGGGGGAAGGAGAGCTCCAGGGACATGATTTTCAGTCTCCTGAATTCTCCTATGTGGAATCACAATTCTGAAATTCAGTAGCAAAGCAAATTATGGATTCAAGTGTTATTTACCTTTTTGGTTTGACAAAATAGAATGCTAACTGTGGAAAGGTTTTATTATGCTCTTATTCTTCTGAAATCAAACTGCACCTAAGAAATTACTGTGGCTTCCTAGCACTATAATCCTCTTTATATGACAGTATAATCGCCATAAACAAGGATAATGTTTTCAAGGTGGTAACAGCTCTTTCACCCAAGGGCTTTTTTGTACACCAAACATATATTATTCACCAAATTAAAGTTGCATTTTTATCCCAGGCAGAAAGCCATTTCAAGCTGCTTCTCCTAACTTGAGGCAGATTGCATTATCAGCTCCACTGGTAATAGTGAATCACATTTCATTCAACGAAGTAAGGTACATCTCCACTTGGACAGGACACATGCACCACATCTGTACACTTCTTTACATTTACTAAGGCACCGGTATAACCCAGCACATGAAAAATAGAAGAAATTCATTAGATAACTGTCTATTTGTATCAGGATGATAAAATTGAAAGATCCAAACAAAAAAACAAATATTCATGGAATTAACTTCTTCTACTGTTATAGCCTTTTGTAGGACTGTGGAGCGTTTGGATTGTGGAAATCCAGCTGCTCTACACAGTTCCTCCGCCCATCTGATTTCTTTTTGAAGGTTACTGAATGAACTGTTAAAAGTATTCTCTAAAATACCATTGGTTCCTTCATATGATATTGCCCCCAGCATGTCTGGGAAGCATAATGATCATTCTTCTTTCTCTGATCTAGGAAGGCGAGTAGCTTTCCACCATTGCATAAGTTCACTACCAAATTCTTGTACCACAGCCACAGAACAATTGTTCTTCATTCTCTTGTTTGTATTCCACAGATATGTAATTGGCGAATTGGTTCAATATGAATGAAAGCATCAACATTGTTGAACATAGGAAGCATTCTTATCATCACTTTCCACAGAAATAGTTTTATCCTAGAAGGGAGACCTTCGGACCATACAATACCCTTTCATCACACCTAGACTTGTCATCAAACATTCCCACAAAAGATCTCACAGAAAACTTGCCTTCTTATCCTGTAATATCCATTTTTTCATGTCTTCTTGATCAGTATGTAATGCTACCTGATTTAGAATGTGATGCAACTTTATATCTTCTTCCAATTTAATATATGTAGTTCTCTTCTAAGGTGTATATTCCAATCTTCATTACCTTCAGTGTTAAATGGTGGATCTACCAATGTTCCTTTGTCTGAAGCTATCTGATACACGTTTCTGAACTATAAGGAGAAGGATTCCTCATAAGATCAGTGGTCTTCTAAAAACACTAACACAGTCAGTTGTATTGCTTATGTTTTTCCAACCAGTAGAGTGGATGAGCCATTGGATGGGTAAAGACAACATTTATTATGCCAGATAAAGGATCAGAAATGATTACCGGCTTTGTTTGTCAATATTTCATATATAACAAGTCTACATAAATTGTAAACATTATATGTTTATGTGCATTATTGATATTAAAAGTTTACTTGCTGGTTTATTTTACTTGCTGGTTTAGTTCCCCCTCCCCAAGACACACAACTCAGCTGTAGATTTAGTTTGATATTTTATAAGCTAGGCAGATTAATATACTTGGTGGTTTTTTCCTTTACAGTAGTAAACAAGTGAATGTTTCCTTGGAGACTGTAGAACAATTGAAAAATTAACCTGATTTCATATCCTGGGCAAAAAACCTATCCTTTTGAGGAGATAGAAAGGAACGTGGTAAATAAATTTAAAGACAACTAGAGGAAAAATAATAATAAATGAGTGTCAATGTGATACAATCCTTTCTTCAAGGTCAAGCTAGGGCAGGAGAAATTTTATATAAAGTTGTATCCCCTGTTTTAGGGGGCTGGTTGTCGAAGTGTTCTTGTGGGGGTCTTGTCTTGTCTTGTGCTTTAGTCTATGTTTCATTTCAATCAATATTTGTGTTTTTTTGCATAAGATGTGGGCATGGAGAATATTATTCACAATTAGATTATCTATTGGAGTTCTATTTGTGTTAGGCCTTTAGGATGACTTTTTTTTTGAAAAGTGAGTAGTACCACAATTGTAGGCTCTCTGTTTGTAGAAGTAGCAAAGCTCTTTGCTTTGCTCGGTTTGATTTGGCGTTTAGTTCACCACCTATTTTTGGGGCTGTCGTTGATGGAGAACAATGATCTACATTCGTTTACTGCATAAACCCCAATCAGAATAGTCCGCCATGTTTTTTATATGCAGTTGGTGCTAATGGTGTTAATTTCAACTTCTTCTTTGTACTAGCACAATGACAAAAGAATAGCAAATAAGACAATCCTTTGCCAAGATTTCTTAGACAACACTATTTTCCCAACTTAGGCTCAAATAAATAGAATACATCAATCGCCTCAAATAAATAGACTGAAATTTACAATCAAATTTACACCCTTTCATGAGAAAGGGGAAGCTATCACAGAACAAGGTCACTGGATCGGTTAGTATTCTAATCAGTGATAGAAGGTTTATAAGAAATTGTGCCCAGATGTCCATGTAAGTAACCAAGCTATGGCTGTCAACAAAAATAAGACCCAAGGTCACTAGATCGGTACTGATTTGTCAGTGAGAAGTAATTACAGCATGTTAGCTGATAGCTATCAACAAGAACATGACCCAAGGCCACTCACTAGATTAATTCATGGCCATGAGAATATTTCTTAAAGTTCACAAACGATACCTAATAGGAATAGCAATAGCAGCAATTTCCTGTAAGCTTATTTTTGTTTCAAGCTTTTCCTATGTTTCCACTTCAGCATATTATACACCATTTTTTATCCTTGCACTTCATGTATGCAGGTTCAAGATTTATTTCATTAATGCAACTATGTGTTTTAGGATATGATTATATGCATTATCATGTTATTCTCATGTATATCTATGAATTGCATCAACACGACCACCAAATAATAAAGTTTGCAACAGAAATTAAGACAGCTTTGGTGCTCATTTTTATGCACAGAGATCAAAAATAGCATGCCTGCAAGGGTGGCATTTGGCTCATTATCCCAGGCATCTCACTCATTTTAAAAAAAAATAAAATGTAAGATCAACTCCTATTCCATTCATCTTCATTGGGAAACATATTACAACTTCATGCAAAAAAATACCTATTCTGAATGGCAGTCACGTTGTTCCTTGTGTGAAAGAAGAGATCAACATTATCCTGCAGCTGCAAGCAAACAAAGAATATACAAAAAGTCATAAAAGAGTAGGGAACAGTTTTCTTATTGAAAAATAATGTTTGGACATAATTCCTAAAACAAAGAGCAGATTAACAAGCAACTGAATTACATTATTTTATTATAAACTGAAGGTCCAATTTCTTGGTTAAATGTAAGCTATACTGAGACCTAAAACATTTATCAGATTAGTACTAATTGGTAACATAGAATACAACCTACATAAAGAAAATGATGGAAAGAAAGTTTAACGTAACATGTTCCCATTTTGCCTCACAGAAGAAGAAAGGAATACTGGCTGGTAACAGATAACACATCCTACCTAAGTTGAAAGTTTGTACTGATCCAGAACCTTTAGAAAAGCCCTATCATGCTCTCAGCTACCCATAATCTATTTGGGAAAAAACAATGCCCGAGCATCATATGCAAAAGAACTAACAATGAACAGGCTTGGGACAAGAAGGACAAGTAAATAATAAACCATGGGCAATGTTCATCCACTGATCTGAAATGCAACATACAAATTTCAGCTGTCTCAAATAGTGTCATAATACAAAGTTTCATTAGATATATTTAAAATAGTGAGGAAACAAAATAATTCTGGAGATGACAGAAATATTACCTTATGTCAAACTTGTACATGCACCTAAAACTTTGAAGAGAAGCTAGAAGCTTCCCCAATTTGAAATCACAGGGCCGTAAGCTCGCTGACACCAAATAGTTTCTTTTCATCTGGTGCTTATTATGCTTGGTTATGTTTATGACTCAGTTAGGTCTACATCCAAAGGCCGTAGGGCCAGCTGTAGTCCTATTCCTGAGAGGTCAGCTCATGTTGCTGCAGAGTGTAGTGCGGGAACCTTGAAGGATGACATTGTGAATAAACCAACTAGCAGTGACCAATCAGAACCTGCTTTTGGATGTCATCCTATGCAACACCTGGAGACTGTTTCAAGTTCAACCCATGAAGATATCAAATGGTGGGCACTGAAGCTAGGTGGATTTAAACAATGTGACTTTCTATAAGCATTGAAGAAAAGTTGAAGATATCATAAAGTTGTGCCATAAACAAAGCAACCAATTCACCATATAATCAAAAGGCAACAGCACCCAAGTTTTGGCATGGTGCGGCAATATAATAATCGTTGGACATTGATGTAAACTTAGTCTCGCATAATAATGTGGCATAATCTAGGTCCTAGAGCTGCCGCAGGAAAAGACAACAAATAACTCATGGATGAGATCTTCAGCGGAGATAATCCCATACTTTCCTAAGGCCTGTAACAATAGCAATAACATATAAGTTGAAAAGTTACGAACAATTTTCATGGATACATATACACTAAGTGCCAGTTTCAGACATCAAACCTGTTCTACAACTGAGTCATCAGTGAATGCAATCCTCTGCTTGTTCAATTTATAGGCAATGAATGTGCATGAAGCTGATATTTGGTTTCTGAAAAGGGAAATCATTCATCAGAAGTTAGATTCAAGTTAGCAAAATTTAAATAAAATATTCACATGCATGTTCTGCAACCTTGTGCTATATAGTATTCCAGCAGCATCAAATAGCGGTTTAACCTCATCAAGGAATATCTTCAGTGCACTTGATGGAGAAACAACTGATTAGAATGGCTGCAGACAGGTACATAAAATAATCAACAGTATAACCAGCATCAAATACTCATTATCTATTGCATCTAAAGCTCACTTACACTGTGACCAGTAGAAGGAAGAAATGCTCCAGCTTTGAAAATAAGGCCTATAAGGGGATTGTTGGCGGGAGGTGGTGCACATGCTCCATTAGCAGGGGTGCATGAATGATAATAACAGATAAATTGCTTTACAAACAAAGTAAAAGAATGGTATTTCTAGGTCCCAACTTCACCAAACAAATGAATGGTAACAACATACAAATTGCTTTACACAAAGTAACATCAAACATATAAAAAAGGAAATGGCTGGTAGAAATTAGGTAGCTTAAAATCACTAATATATAGCAAATGAATGAAATCACAAAGAAACTAAATTCTGGTTCATGTATAATCACATAGAAAAACAAGGGTCTAATCACATATTTCTATTAACAAACTCTATTAACAAGGGTATAATCATCTTTGAGTTCTTTTCCTTTCAACCTGCAAAGAAAATGACAAATAAAAAGTAATAACTCAAATTACAAGAGTTTAACTTCATTCCTAAAATTAAAGTAGAAATGTAAAAGAGATGAAAGTCATTACATGTGTTCTTAGTCAAGCTATTATTTTGTCAGTGGCATCTCCAATTGTTCTGACATCATTGTATGGTCGAATAAGTGGGGCTGATGGTTGTATAGGTATTTCAATAGACACTTCACAAAAAAAATCTCCTAGTTCCACTCCTCCAACTTTCTTTTCTGAATCTCTACTAACAACGATCCCAGAAGCTACCACAATATCAACTTCAGTCCAACTCTTTAAAAAGACATCTTCAACATTCTATAAAAAAATTTAAGTTAATAAATGAAATGATGGATTCCAAGTATAAAAATTCAAATATTAGAAACGTAATAAAGTAATGATCTAAACTATTGTTAACTTACATTCTGATTACATGCTTGAGGACCCTTTCCTCTACTTATTGCCAAAGAGGGTATCTAAAATTGCAATTAAATAATATCAATAAACATTTGTCTAAGAATTCTTATTGCAAATAATTGAGAATGTTGGCAACTATAATACAACTAAACAATCTTCTATAGATAAATATTTTACCTCTTCATTTTGTTCTGTGTTGCCTGCTTGAGAGGATGAATGCTCATGTAGGGATCGAATATCATTCATATTCGTGGTGGCATTTGAACCCTATTAAATCAACAAAAAAGAAGTGAGCTATGTTCATATTAATATATTACATTCAAACATATATTTTCAAATTACCTGCATATTAGTCATTGGAAAATTCAAAGCACCTAGCATGTCATTGATATTGATGTTACTTGTACTCTCTCCACCATTTTGTAGTACTCCCATCAAACAACGGCCAAGGGACTGTACTGTAGTTTGCAATAATTTCATCTCTTCTCGCATTTTCTGTACTTCCTCTGTATTAGTAGAAACTCTCTCTCTAGTTGTAACACGACTGATTTTATCACCAAACACCTTTGATGGTGTAGGGCCCAACCCAATTGTCCTAACCCAACTACGTTCATCCACTCCCATGACTTGAGAAAATACATCAGTCCTTGAGACTTTCTCCATTATTTGAGATCCCTCAGGTTGTTCAGAGTATAATTCTTGGATACGTGACTTATAAGATTAAAGAAAATAAATGAGTATTTAAAATAATAAATTAATTGCAATGCAAAGTTAAATAAATCACAACCAATGAAATATTTAAAAAGATACTTACAATTATTTCAGCAGATGTCTCGTCCGTAGGATTCCCATTCTTACGTGTATGAGTTACCATAAATATATGAGCTCTAGGAGGATCTTCACCATTTGGCATCTTCTTTTTCTAATAAAAAAAATCAATAGTAAAATAGATCATCACTAAACCAATTACTAAATTGTATGCATTTGGTAGCCACTAATCATATTCACATTGGCATCATTTATTGGCTTAGTTCATCACATGATTTTGGTTCACAAAAAATGTAATAAATATTTACAAGTATAATGTGCATACCTCTAGCTCTCTTACCTTAGCAAAACTTCTGGTACCTAAGGTGTACGAAATTTTTTGTTGTGCACGATTTACCTTATTCTTCGTACTGATGGCCTGATTCGGAAAAAGTGAATAAATTAACAATAACTCTTATAGTTATTGAGAATATTGTAGTAGATACCTGTCCTTTCTCTGAATTCCAAAGATCAAGAGCTTCCTTTAACTGATCTAAATCAATCCTACTATCTTGACAAGCTCTCACTCTATCCTCATCATTCTCAAAGGGATTATAATAGTTTGACTTAATTGTTGCCTTCCAAGCTCTTCTTTTCTTTGCAATTGACTTTAAAACCCAATCCTTACAATCACCATCAAAGTCAAAGCTGCTCTGCATGACAATGTTTCTTTCCATGTAAACTGAAAAAATAAGAAAATTAACAATATCAATTAGTTCTTCTTACCTTAACATCCTCCCAAATATCATCTTTAATTGTCTTGTCCACATATCTCCAATCCGTGCCATTTAATAAACCATGTTGCCTTATAAGTGTGCCTAGAAAGTTTGACAATTTAGAGGTATGCTCATTTATCGGTTGCCCATACTCATTGGTCTTGATAGGAATTTTGTCACGTTCACTCAAGGTCCAAATATCCTTGCAATGTGTTGGACCACGTGTCCGGCGATCACTTCTGGCACCTAATAAAGATATGAAAAGAAAGATAATTTAGCATGCCAATAATATAAATTTCAACAACATTAAATATTTATGAGATTAGAGTCATTATTTATACAACTTTCTTTTTCCGCAGTAGAGGAGTCCTCTCCAAGATGTGAGTAGCTTGATTCAATAGCATGTCTTCCAGGGTTTAATGGATCTTCTCGTACCATTGGCCTCACAGGTATATCTTGTCCTCCTTGTTGAGGATGAATGTCATCTCTTGAGAGGTCAGTGGGAAGAATTTCTATTGGAAGTTGGAGGTAAGCCTTAGATCTTGTGACCCTTGTTGAATCTGAGGATGTATGCTTGTTGCGCTTCATATTATCTTAGCCTACCAATCATGACAAGTATTATAGACTAAATGCAAACAAAGAATGCGTTATCTATGACAATATAAATAACAAAAAGATAAAATGAAGGCAAACATAGAAATTGAAAATTTAATGACCTATACAACAACACTAATGAAAACATCATACAAATAGTTATAGTATCTATTAGTCATCCTCTTCATGAATCACATATTCAGCATCATCGCCTATTACTTGCTTTTGTACATTTCTCAATAACATGTCAACTATTTCCCCATCCATATCTGCCCTAACCAAACTAAGGTCATCAAAGTCATTAGCTTCATTAGGTACTAAAGTCAAGTCTGCATCTGCTTCTTGTACATCGAATCTGAAGCTTTCTTGCATATTGTTGTCAAGGCCATCTTCTATTGACATAGTTTCCATATCAAAGAAGTCACGAGGATCTATTCTCCTCACAAAATGCCAATCCACATCAAGAGGGTCTTCTATGTAGAACACTTGCTGAACTTGATTAGCAAAAACAAATGGCTCATCTAACAATTGTTGACCCCCATAGCAAAGCCTTCTTAAGTTCACAAGAGTGTGGCCAAATTCATCTTTTTTCACTCCTCTTTCAGGATTTAAAGCATCAACCCAATCACACTTGAATAATACAACCCTTCCAGCTTGATTATAGTTGAGTTCTATTATATTCTTCAGCACACCATAATATGTTACATCTCCCACAATAGGGTTTCTATCTGAGGCACTTGAAAAACTTGATGTCTTTGCAGTTAAAACAACCCCACAATTTTGAGTTTTCTTATGCATCTCACGACTTTTCGTATGGAATCTGAAACCATTTATTATGTATCCATTGCATCTCCTAGCAATATCACTTGGACCACGAGCCAAACATGCAATTAACTCGGTGACATTTTGATTATTTGAACTCCGTAACTTCTGTACCTATTACAACAAAATAAAAAATATATAATCATTACTCTCTCAATGACATTGTTTACAATAAATTATTTAACGGCACTCCAAAGGTAACTTACATGGTCTTTAAACAATGTAGAGAACTTTTCATTGTGAATGCGCTCTAACTCTTTCGGACGTATATGTCGTTGTTGACATTTTATGATGTTTTTATGCTCCCTGGATAGCAAATGTATTAAGTAGGACTTGGACAAATATATGATGTAGGAATAAATGGAATAATAAAAACTTACACAAGATATGTTGTAACTTCTTCACAATTAAATAGCACATATCTATGTGCTTGTTTTAGATCCGTTTTATCTAGAACAATAGCTTCACACTTCCCCAATGGATGACCTTCTTGTTTAAAGAAAGATGAACTTTCAAGCACATTTGTCTCAGGTGTGGCATCATCATTACGGATTGGCCTATTAAACATGGTCTCCCAACTACTTAGATATCTTGAACAAAAGGTTAAACATTCTTCCACAATATAACCTTCAGCAATTGAACCTTCAGGATGACTTCTGGTACGAACATATGACTTTAATTTGGAGAGATACCTATAAAAAAGCACATAAAATGATTATAATAGTATATGTAATTAATAGAATGCATGTGTAACCATATATTCAACTAACATTTCTATAGGATACATCCATCGATAATGCACAGGCCCACCAATACTTGCCTCTCTTGCTAGATGAATGGTTAAATGCACCATAACATCAAAAAAAGATGGAGGAAAAATCCTCTTCAACTGACAAAGTGTGAGAGCAATTCTTCTTTCTAGCCTTTGAAGATCATGCACGTTAAGAACTTTTAAGCATAGTTCTCTAAAGAACTTACTTAGTTCAACTAAGATTGAGCTCACATTTCTTGGTAAAGTCCTTGTGCTTATCAGAGGAAGAATATGCTGCATGACAACATGAAAATCATGACTTTTGAATCCAGATATCTTGCATTACTTTACACGCACACATCTTGAGATGTTCGCTGCATAACCATCTGGGAATTTTATTCTTTTTAAGAATCTGCAAAAAAGTCTTTTTTCTTGATCTTTCAATGTGAAACATGCAATAGGCTTTATAGTTTTATGGCCATCTGATACAAAGTGAAGAGCATGCTTTATGTTCAGAGCCTGCAAATCTAGACGAGCATTCGAGTTATCCTTCGAGCCATCTTTATCATTAAATATAGTATTGAGCAAACTTTCGCGAACATTCTTTTCAATATGCATCACGTCGAGATTGTGACGTAATAAATTATGCTCCCAATATGGCAAATCAAAAAAGATACTTCGTTTTTTCCAATTATAAAATGGATCCACATCTTTACCATGCTTCTTTTTTCTTTTTGATTTATTTTGACAAGTCTTCCCAAATGTAAAAGTGAATCCTTGCAATTGTGCCAAACAATCAGAACCAGATAAAGGTTTAGGAGCACTTCTATACTCCTGCTTACCATCAAATGATCTATACTCAGATCTAAATCGATGATCAAGATCTAAAAATCTGCGGTGACCCATATAACAGAACTTTCGACCATAAGTCAAGAAATGAGACCATGTGTCCTTTTTGCAATGAGGGCATGCGTATTTCCCCTTGGTACTCCAACCAGATAAGTTTGCATATGCAGGAAAATCATTGATTGTCCACAATAATGCAGCACGCATTTTGAATATCTCTTTTCTCGATGTGTCATATGTTTCAACCCCAACTTCCCACAACTCCTTCAACTCCTCTATCAAAGGTTGAAGGTATATGTCAATATCATTACCAGGAGCCAAAGGGCTAGGAATAAGCAAAGACATGATAAAATAAACTTGTTTCATACACATCCATGGCGGTAGATTATAAGGCATTAGAATAACTGGCCATGTACTATGAGAGATACTCATCGTCCTAAATGGATTAAAACCATCAGCTGAAAAACCAAGTCTCACATTCCTACTATCTGAAGAAAAATCAGGATTAAGATAGTCAAAAGTCTTCCAAGCAGGAGAATCAGCAGGATGTCTCATCATGCCATCTTTAGTGCGCTCTTCATCATGCCATCTCATAGAAGGAGATGTTTTTGATGACATGAATAGTCTTTGAAGCCTTGGTATTAAGGGAAAATGGCGTAATATTTTGGCTACAATCTTTGATTGTTTCTTGGTTGATTCCACCTTATTTTCACCATTTGTTTCAACTTGTATCCATCTTGAAGCACCACAAGTACTGCATGATTCATCATTAGCCTTTGTCTTCCAATACAGTTGACAATCATTAGGACAAGCATGAATATTCTTGTAATCAAGTCCTAAGTCCTTAATAATCTTTTTGATCTCATATAGAGAATTTGGCAATGTTTCACCATCAGGCAGCACTTCTTTCAACAATTCTAACATCATAGTGAATGAACTATCACTCCATCCATTGAGACATTTGATCTGATAGAACCTAACAAGAAATGATAGCTTGGTAAATCTTTTACATCCTGGGTATAATTCTTGCTCAGCATCTTTGATCAATTTATAAAACTTTTCAACTTCAGCATCTATTCTTTGTGGAGAATTTGATACTCCAAATGTAGACGAACTCAGATTTGCGAAGACAAAAGTGTCATTCAGCATTTCATGCATTTCAGTATCAGGATTTGAATTACTGGAGTCATTGAATGCAACATTTTCTGAAGCATCATGTGAACCTTCACCATGAAAAATCCAATGAGTGTAGTTGACATTGAAACCATGACAAATTATATGCTCGAAGACCTCTTGCCTGATCATCCTAAAGCAATTATTACAATTCACGCAAGGACACATGATCTTCCCATCACTAGAGGTTTTTTGAAATGCAAAATCTAAAAAATGAAATGCTCCATCCACGTATCTCTTGCTCACCCTACAACATTGAATCAAATATATAAGTCAATAGTTACGTATTTTTTCCATCACAGAAAAGAATAACCATAATACCTTATTATGTATATATACCTTGGTTCTTGAATCCAACTCTTATCTAACATTTTTCCAACAAATTTGACTATCAAAGAGTGTGAAGAAATAAATTTGATCACTACGAAAAAGGTAACGAAAAAGTTAGTGTAGTGATGGTTAAGTATATAATATACATTTTAAATTATCAACAAAAAACGTATGAATCTAGGAGATTCTTTAACAAGTTTTGGTTTAACTACATACCTTGATGAGGACAGAATGATAAATGTGATTGTAAATTGTACGAAAACAAATCAATCACTAGGCACAGATGTGATTAGGGCAAGCAAGTACTGCATAAACGAAAACCAAATGAAAATGCGACTACGTTAAGCAAGTTCATAAAGTTAGACAAATTTTATTCTCTACACCATGCTTAAAGGAGAAGAAAAATAAAAGAAACTATTTAAAGAGAACATGAAAGTAATTTTTGTCATAAAGTGTGCAATGTTTAATTGCTCTCATAACGTGTCATGAGCCTATTGAGCATCCACCTGAAAATTATGTAAATGACTTCTTTAAAAATGAAAGTTAATGGTTTCATTTTGCTTCTTTTACATGTAATCCTAAAGACAGTATATCCAAGATGCATTGACAGTATGAAATATGTAAAACATGTAGCCCCCTATCTGCTTTTGTGTGATAGAACCTTAGCTTGCTATTAAGTGTGAAAGATTTATTCCATTTAGAATTTGTGTACCTAGTTTATTTGTCAAAGTTATTAAGTTGTCAGGGGAGGATGAACGTGCTATTTAATTACTCGTATGCATTATTTTGACAACAACCGCATGATGTTAAGAGGGAGTGTCCCTAGTATCATGGTCAGCTAATATGTACTGTGTGATGGTGAATGCCTTCATAGCTTGTGCATTAAAATGGTGATATAAGTTGATTTCAAAGCCCATCAAGTTGTCAAGCATCCTTTTCTTGAGGAGCACGATGGACACTAAAGCTTTTGATGTACACTTTGGAGATTTGCAAGTTTTCTAAAGTTGTAGGTGCAGGATAGCTGCATGAGAACACCATGCTACAAATTGCACACTTATAGTACATTGTTAGCACTAAGAAAGAAGAAACTGTTACGGAACACCGTTAGAAGAGCAAATGTGAGAATGAGTTTTAGGCTGCACATATGCTTGATTTATGTTTTGGTTTGTTGACATACCATCAGGCAATATGCAACCAAGTTTTACCTTGCAACTGCATTAATTGTTATATTGTTAATCTACTTCATGCCTATTTTTTGGTTAGGAACATAATCGACCTCTTGCTGCACTGACACACTTAAAAATGAAAAGGTCGTACTTGAAGAGCTTGACCATGCAACAAGGAGCTTCTAATTAATGCAAGTGCTTGAGGAAGAACTTTAGATTTAACAGTCAAACCAATATTTTTGTTTGACTTTCTGTCAGTCATCAAAGTGCAGCAAAGTTCCAAGGCAAGAGCCGCCATGTGTAAGTCCGAATCGTTGTAGGATTAAAGAAATAATAAGGTCACAACATAAAATAAAGATCATAAAGGCTACTGTCGGTTGAGAGGTGAAACCATATCAGAGCAGACAACTCCGCAACTATAATTTCATAAGCAGATGAATCAATTTGGTTGCCATAAGCAACAACTAAAGAATTCATTGTCTCCAGTGTAGCCTGCCTCAACACACGGTTAGCCTATTTTGGGAAGATATAAAATGTAACAGAAGATTTTGAGTCAAACATTCAACATATACAAGAGATACCACAAATCTGACATATATAGATTCAAAATACCTTGCGCAGAAAAGTTGTAAACTCTGCCACAACCTGATGCAGGACAATAGAAAGGTCTATTCGAAGGGGTGAACGAGATATAATAGCAAAAGCCTGAACCAAGAACATCAATGTAATTAGTGGAGGAAGGCAAAATATAGCAGTAGTCAGGAGGCAATGATAAAGCAACTAGATTCCTCTTCGTGCAACAAATCAACACGGCTAAACAGTCAAAGTATCACAAACACTACTGTGGCACTTTAAAGAGTACTCAAACTAGAAGGCAAGTCATCGTTACTTCTAAGGAAAAGGAGAATGCAGGAATGGCTAAAAATTCAAGATACAAGGGCCAATCAGTTTTAAAAAATCAAGGAGCACCCTGATAACACTTCAAAAGTTTTGATTCAACTTTATCTTTTTACACAATTTTCAAAATAGTTATCAGTCCTGGTAATATTTCAAAAGTTGATTCAACAATCTTTTTACTCAATTTCTATAGATCCATACTTAATGATAACCAATTAAACAAAAAGGCTAATGAAGCGTGATATAGTGCAAGAGCAAATTTACTGCCCAAAATAGCACATAACCTGATAACCGCACAAAAATAGTAAAAACCAACTGTTATAAAATAAGTAGGATTTAATATGATTGGGAAAAATCATTCACAGTTTGAACTGCACTAATGTCTTGTCCCTTGATGCAAGGTACTAAGCTACCCGTACATAACTCCAAATTAGAAAGGTCACTTTAAAAAAAACTCTAACTAGAAAGGAAAGAAAAAATAATACAATTAACACCAGACATGTGGCTCAAACAGTTCCCAATTTAACAAAATGAACATTGTAGATTTCTTCCTATTCTTCCCACTCCTCCCTCTCTGTCCACCAACTTTCAACATGTGGCAGTCACTTCACTTAAATCTCCCCTCATCGCTGATAATGGTCTGCCCCTCCATTCTTTGGGAACCATAACCACTCTATTCTAGCCCTCCTGTCCAACATTACATTTTAGGATCAAAAATTTAAAAACACACAAGTCAGCAAGATATATGTATTGGCCTTTACAAAAAAATTCTGTTTAACCTAATAGAAAAATGAGCAGAGTTCCTTCATTGACCTATGAAGCAGGGGACCTTGGTGGGGCTGCTACCGGAGGCGGGGAAGGAGCACTTGCTACCAGTGGCAGGGAGGATGCAGCTACTACTGGAGGCGAGGAAGCAGGCGGCTGCTACCGGCGGGCGGGGCTGACGGCGGCTGCTACCGGCGGGCGGCGCTGCAGGCGGCTGCTACCGGCGGGCGGGGCTGACGGTGGCTGCTACCGGCGGGCGGCACTACAGGCGGCTGCTACCGGTGGGCGGGGAAGTAGGCAGCTGCACTATCGGAGGCGGGGAAGCAGGGGCTGCTACCGGTAGGCGGGGAAGCAGGCGGCTGCTACTGGAGGGGGGGAAGCAGGTGACTGCTATCGGAGGCGACCGGGGAAGGAGGGGCTACTACCAGCGAGCGGGGAAGCAGGTGGCTGCTACCAGAGGCGGGGAAGGAGTGGCTGCTACCGGTGGGCTAGGAAGTAGGCAGAGTCGATGCCAGGCAGCGGCGACTCCGATGTCGGTGGCGACGATTGTGACGGTGGCTGTGCTGGGAAGGACCTGTCCACGGTGGGAAAGAGGGGAAGGCGAGAGAGTAAGAGAGAGAGAGAGTTAGTTTGGGAGGTGACGAGGCGGGGGAAAGAAATTCTATTAGGAGGGAGATGAGAGGGGAGGTGGAGTGGTGGAGGCCGGAGAAGGTGGAATATTGATCGAGGGAGTCCGCGACCGCGCGAGAAGGAAGGAGGCCAGATGCCGGTTACGATCGCACGGGAGCTCCAATATGGCGCGCGTAGGTGAAATATTTAGGGGCATTTTTAATGGATTGATATTTTTGTATAGTTATTTTGAGGCAATTTTAAAATGCCTCTACATATTTAAAGACAATAATAGAAATAAAATATCACTATTTATGATAATTTAGAGACACTTTTAAGAAATGTCTCTAAATGAACTGCCCCTATATCTATACTTTTTTGTAGTGATTTTTTGGTGTTACTCTGTAAATGTCGACTTATAGAGTCAACTTTTGGTAGTCAGGAATTTGCCTTCACGTAACGAAGGTCGGTGCTAGTCTTGCATTTGGTAAATCTTAGGTCGGTGCAGGTTCTTATGGAACCGCATGCACAGTCGGTGCACATCCAGGGTTAGTATGATAAGTCCGTGCAAGTCTTTCCTTGAGCATATTGCTGCCCTGTCCGTTTTAAGGTCGGTGCATTTCTTCCCTAGCACATTCATATAGGTCGGTGCAGCTTCCTATAGCATACCATGTCCGAGCAGTTTGTGTCCTAGGCATTTTTACAGTCAATGTAGGTTTTGTCTTAGACATATTGCAGTCGGTGTAGTTTTAGTCTTAGGCATATTGGAGTCTGTGCACTTATGCTTTGGACTACATAAGGTCGGTGCATATGTGCACTCGGTGCACGTTTTGACCTAGTGAATATATAGTCGGTGCATGTCGTGTTCATACTACCTAAGGTCAGTGCAACTTATAAGGTCCGTGCTATCCACTGTTTATAGTCTATGCACATTACTGCACACACATTCATAGTCGGTGCAGTTTTGTGCCTCATGCATTTTCACGTCAGTGCATGTTAGGGTCGGTGCATGTTTTACATGCACGCATTTAGGGTCGGTGTATATTTTGTTTAAGGCATAAACATGTTCAATGCATGGCCAAGTCGGTGCATCTTTTCGCTCAGGCACATTTGAAGTCGGTGCATACCATGTGCATTCTTTAGGTCTGTGCATACAATAGTCAGTGCATTGTTCCCACGTTTGTGCATGCTATAGTCGGTGCATACTTTCATCATGCATGACTGAAGTCTATGCAACAACTCGGTCTGTGCATTCCTTGCCTAGGTGCAAGTTTTGCCTTGGACAAGATAAGGTATGTGCATTCCTTGCCTTGGTGCAAATTTTGCCTTAGGCAAAATAAGGTCTGTGCATTCTTTCCCTCGGTGCAAGTTTTGCTAGTGCATGTCTTGTTCATGCTACAAGTTATAAGGTCTGTGCAATGTCTGCTCTTCTATGTGGTGAATTCTACTTTGCTGAGAATACTCCTAAACGGTACTCTGTTTTACTTTTACAGGTTACAATCAGGTTCGTAGAAGAGGCACGTGACCTCTGAAAAGGTAGAAGGCTAGCTCGTGGATAAAGGAGAAATGATAGGCACGTGATCTGAGGAAAGGAAGCTTCTATTCCCTAACACGTGGACCAATGGAATTTCAGTAGGGTTTTGTTGCTTGATCCATACGAAGCCCATGTTCCTATATAAAGCTGCATTACCCTTCGAAGAAGGGTGTTGGTGCTGGACAGAGCTGGAGAAAGCTGCCGCAAGAGCTTCCATCTTCCCTACCTGAAAAGAGAGCATCTCCAAGAGAAATAGAGATCGTGAGAAACCTAGTTCATGCCAAGAAAAAGATAGAATAGTCTTTGAGAGTCACCAGCCAAGAGAACTTGTTTAGTCTTTACGCTTCTTTGAAGCTACAATCTCCAATGTTTTTCTCGTTTCTTATTTTTCACTTTGATTCGAGTATTACCATTGTGTTTCAGTGTTCCCTCTGGTGTAGAGGAAGGGAGATAGTGTCTCCGGTTTGCAAGTGATGGGGGTGTCACTTGTGGGTTCCCTCCAGTCTGGAGGAAGGGAGACTGAGTCTCCGGTTGCTAGTAACGGGGTGTTGCTAGTGTTTTCCCTCCGGGTTGGAGGAAGAGAGGAGTCTATTCCTCTGGTCAAGCTGTGAGGCAGTCGTTGTGGAAGACTTAGTCTACCTTTCTAGCCTGTGCTAGTGGAATCCTCGTCCGGTGTGGACGAGGGGTGGATGTAGATTGCAGTGGGAAATTGAACCACCTAAAAACCATTTTGTCTCCTCGTGTGATTGTTGCTTTGATTTCTGGAGATTTTTGATTGTTGGTTGGTGGAGGTTGCCATCTACGTTGGCTTCTTTGACCCCTCATGTGCTCGATCAATTAGCTGTCTATTATCGATTGCTATCTGGGCGTTCATTTCGTGATGAGCATATGTTCCTATCGAGTGTGAAGTGCTTTGCATCTTATCTCTCGAGTCATCTAGTGTGATATTTTGATTTCAGTTTTTAAAATACGGGTGATCTATTCATCCCCCCTTCTCGATCACTCTCTGCGTTTCTATCAACTCTTAGTGGGCCCCCCTCCTTTAACGGGCCCTCTTATTCTCTTAATGGGCCCCATCTTGTTGCTGGCCTAATCAGTCCTTATTCCCATGGTCATGATCCTTCCAGGCCCATGCATCCTTCTATTCCTGGAATGGGCTTTCCTTCTTCTCAGTCCGGATCTCCTTATCGGCCCAATATCATAATCCTGGTCTAAATCCACACTCTCTTGCTCAGGCCGGCTCGTATCCCTCCCGATCTCTCCCCATCGAGGAGATGATTGCTCAAACCCAACGCCAGCTTGATGAACTTCAACGTCAAATTGATCCCAAAACTTCTTTGAGTGTCCGGTTTGCATTCCAAGGTCTTCAGCTTCCACCGCGTTCACAAATTCTCGCATATCGCCGCTATGGTAGAGTCGGTGACCCCTACATGCACTTGAAGGAGTTTCTTTATGAGTCGGCCCAATTCCGACATGACCAACATTTGATGGCCTATCTGTTTGGTTTGTCTCTAGAAGGCCCGGCTCAGGATTGGTTCTTTGCATTGTCACAAGATCAAGTGGTGAATTTTCAAGCCGTTCAAGAAAATTTTCTTCAACAATATCAAGACCAGGTTGAGCCCAAGTATTCTATGGTTGATCTGGCCCATGAGAAGATGAAGCCCGACGAGGAGTTCTCTACCTTTGCTGATCGCTGGCGTCACCTGGTCGCACAAGTCCCGGGGCATATTCCAGAGGGAGAACAAATCAAAATGACCATTTCTAATGCAATGCCCGATTACGGCTTTATCTTAGCCTTGAACGATATCACCTCATGGCAACAGCTTTATAGCCGAGCCCGCTTCATCCGCCAACAACTCCTAGTTTCCCTTGACCCTGAGTCCCCTTCACCTTCTACGCCCACATACGCCTCCTATCCATCACCTTCCATGAGTCAGCCATCCACCACATATCCTTCCACAAGTCAGCCTTCCGCTCCCCCACACCCATATACCTCTACATACCCCTCCACATATCAACCCTCCACGAGTCAGCCTTTCGCCTCTTCCTACCCGCATGAATCTCCACCTCCGGTCAAGGAAACACCACGCCCCGAGCAGGTGGATGCCGTCTATATACCCCCTCATCCTGCTCCGCATATGCCTTCACCAAATCCTTCCCTTAGCCATGCACCATTGCCTACGCAACCTCCGCTTCCATCCCCGCAACCTTCTCCATCACCTTCCCATATCCCTCGGCATCCACCGTGCCCGAAGCGGGCTCCTTCTCCGTCGTTGCCGGAGTCTCTTACATTCATTTTTAGGGCTTTGATGGCCGCTCATGCGTTGTAGCTCCCTCCGATTGTGCCTTGCCGACCCGCGGCCGGGGATGTGTTTCAACATTATGAATTTCATCGCCAGCAGGGACATTTGGTTGAAGATTACCCCGAGTTTCAAGAACTTGTTTATGGTTTGGAAGACAAGAAGATGATCGATTGGGCCGCCATGCATGAAGCTATCTTAAATGTCTGCAATAAGCAGCAGCAGCAGCAAGAAGTGCCGCCTAGACAGCCATCTCCACTACAAGACCAGGGGCACCCCTATGATTCTTTATATGGTATTGCACCTGCTCCGTCACCTACTCCACCACCCGATCCCTCACCTATTTCATCACCTACCCCCGCACCTTCACCATCTCCTACTCAACCTCCACAACCTCCACCAACCCAAGCCTCTGCTCAGGCTAGTGCTACCCCTTCTTCCTCCTCCATTTCCACCATTGCTTCTAATCCCGACGCCGCTCGCCGTGTCGTGTCGATACGTCGAAGGTGGGCGTCACGACCCTCCAATTCCTCCGCCTCACCACCATTGTTACCATCCTCACCTCCACCACCTCCATCGACCACGTCACCCTCTCCACCATGTTCAATACCCCTGCCGCTATCACCATCATCTTCACCGCCTCCTCTTCCATCACTTCCACCATCTCCACCGCCTTTACCCTCCCCTTCGCCATCTTTGCCCGAGTCTGAGCAGGCTACGCCTACTCCTACACCTTCACCTTTACCCCCTCCTACGCCTCCACCTTTTCCTTTAACTCCACCCGGGCCTATCATCGCCGCTATCCCTCCACCGCCCGAGGCCTCTACACCTTCTAAATCTTCACCCACGCCTTCCAAGCCTTCTCCACCCCTTTCTCCACATACTTCCACCCCACGGAGCATATGTGCGCTATCTTTGGTGCCCCTCGGGTCTAGTCTGCAGGGAGATAATGAGCCGAGCCAGGTTTCGATTATGCATTTCAAGATTCAAGATGTCATTTGCCGCATGCCAATCCGGGTCCTGGTCCCTGGCAATTTTGGGGATAATGAGCCTGCATTTTCAGAAATGGTTGCAAAGAAGAGTTCACTCGCACTAGTGCCAGTTTCTTCACAAGCGAGGCCAGTGGCAATCTCATTGCTCGCCAGGGGATTCACTATCGATGTTGTTATTTCTCCTCACTTCATTATTGTTCAGTTCACTGGCCGAGAGGGATTCTCTACTCAGATTGTGCTAACCCATACGACCGCCAGGAGCCTGATGGATTCCCTATACAAGAGGCAATTGGCCGTATCTTCTGCACTTTCCAAGGACATTCTACACTCATTCTGCAATCTCCCTCGATTTATTGGTGAATCGGCCACGTCAACTCCGCGCATTACTCTCCCTCAGTTTTATCCTGCTCTTCTGGTAAGAGAGTTATGCTTCATGCCCGATTGCCGAATGGAGATGCTGAATCTCATGTTGCTAGTGTCGAGTGACATGACTCCGTGGTTTTCTGATGTTCATCCTAAGGAGTTACTTGTTCAAGGATGTCTGCCTATGGTTAGCACCGGGTGTCTAGGGGTAGCCACCCTGATAAAACTACATATTCTTGACTGGGCTAGGCTGTCTGCCAGGTGGGCCTGTTATATGAAAAGATGTTTCAAGAAAAGAAGGCCGAAGGTCCAAGTCCGTGCCAGGCGGGTCCGTTACAAGACAATTTCTGCCAAGAAGAGGCGATGACGCAAGTACAAAGGCCGCATGTTGTGCACTCGAGGGGCCGCTACTTCTTCTTCTCCTTTCTTCCATTCATCATTTCGTCTACTCAGTTCCCACCCATGGGTGGTGTATTAACCTTCTCCCAATCCAATTTATGTTATTTTCTCCTCTCTTTTCAGGTCTGTAAACCCCCATTCTTCTTTCTCCCCTCATTCGGAACCTCTGGATTCTCCATTTTCTCATGATTCTTGGCCACGCCCTATGTCATCCTTTCATCCCACTTTCGGGGCTTCTTCTAATTCTTCCCCTCCGGTATCCCCGGGTTCTACTTCTCATTCTCTTTCCCCGACCCTGTCGAGTGACCGTCATTCTTCTTCCCTGACCTTGTCGGGTGTCTATCATTTCCCTTCCCCGACCTTGTCGGGTGTTTATGCTTCTTATTTCTCACCTCTGGCGGGTGATCGCTACTCTCCTTCTCCGACCATGTCGAATGATTCTTATTCTCCTCTTTCTTCTTACTTCTCCTCACCCTTTCGGGGTTCTTACCCTTTTTCATGCTATTTTCGAGGCTTTAGCCCGCCTTGATCTCAGTTAATCCCTATTTATTCAGTATCTGGTTCCTTGTTATCAAGGTCTCAGTGCATTAACGAGGGAGTTCTAGCCCTTGTCTCTCTTCCTTTTTATCCCTTCTTCGTCCAGTATGATGTCTGCCACTCCTCTGTGTCGAGGAATCCAATCCTTTGCTCTCCTTTCAACCTTTATCCTGGCAAGCAAGGAATACAAAGCTACTCGCGCTCCTCAAAGCTCGATGATCGAGATCGCTTCAGGATGCCGGTTTCCACGCCATGGATTTGCAAAGGTATCTTTATTTTAGGCAAGAAACGTGCTTTCATTTCCATTATTTCTATTGTTTCTGCACATGGTTATAATGTTAATTCCTTAACATGATTGAGTGGCTTTAGGAGTCTTTGTTTAATTAGATCTTAACTTTGTGTCAAACAAAAAATTTAGCTTCTGCAAGATCCTTACGCTGGTGATAGCTCCGCGTTGGGAGTCTAGTTTCTTTCCCCGATTGTTGAGGGTGACCTTTTGTACAGGTTTTTTCACACACTTCACGGCAAGCCATAGCCGATTCCTCTAAGGCACATCATTGCTGCTTTGGCCATACCATGGGTATGCATAAAGGCCTTTTCTTTTCTCTACTCGGCCGAGTGTAGGGGCAAGAGATTGGCGGATGAGATGATTGACCTAGGTGCTCCCTAATACGAGAGAGGTCTCAAATAGGGGCAGTCTTGACCTTGAAAAATGAGCTTTCATGTAATATCTAGCCAATAAGGGCTCTCAAAATCAAAATTCCATGAATCAATATGCAAAATTATGAAAATAAAGACATGGCAAGAGTGGCAGTACAGTTCCCCGCGGGACGTCATGAGCCCGGTCGCATGCGTGCCTGATAAATATGGGTCTAAAAATCAAAGACACAAAGCCCCGGCGTAACAGACTGTATCTTTGAGGGGTAGTGCCCTGGAAGGAATTCGAGTCTTGATATCTCCCATCCTGTATGAAGCTTGTCTCCTTTTTTTCTTCTACTTCTCCCTCTTAGGCTGGGTTGTATCCCGAGTATGGCCTTAGTAGGGGCACCGTTCTTTAGAGGCGGTTGGTTGTGGCGAGCCACCACCCTCATATGCACGCCCTGCTTAAGGGAAGCCTTTAATGAGAGGGGTAGGAACGACGGTCTCTGGCTAGTAGTTCGAGCCCGTCTTTGGGTGCTACAGATTGCTATTTCAAAAATTCAAAAAACAAGGAAATATTACCAAAAATCCAAAAAATGAGATATTATCAAAAGTCCAAAAAAATCCAATATTGTTCAAAAACCAAAAAAATCAAATATTATTGAAAATTCAAAAAAATCAAGAAAATTGAAAAATCTAAAAATATTTGTCTTTTTATTCCTTTCTATCTATTTATTTTGAGGACGGATACATGTTTTTTTTGCTAAGTGTGCAGGTTGCAGGTGTTCAAGTTTCTTTGCTATATCTTTCGCTCTGCCTCCTGTTCACGACTTCTGATCTGTTCTCTCTTCTTCAATCTATATCTCTCGATCTGTTCTTAAGCTTGTGTCCTTCTCAACTCTCGCTTCATCTCATCATGTCTCTATGAGAGGGCTCTTTACCTCACTATTGCGAACCTGGCAGTTCCACTTCATCAGACCTTGTGCTTGATTGAAGAACATATTTTGTCATTTCCCGTGTTGTCCCCCTGTGGTCGTCGTCCAGGTGTCTTTGTCCCATCTATGATCATCTCATGTTCCATGTGTTGTCTCGTTCCGCCATGTGTTGCATGTGTCCTTGTCCCATGTGGTTATTTCACATGTGTTATGTCGTCTCCCCTGTGGTTGTCTTAGATGCCCTCATCCTACGTATTTCTGTCCCACTACATGTGGCTCCATTCTGCATGGTGTGTTGTCTCGCCGTGTGTTGCCATGCCCCACCATTTTCTTCGTTCTCATGGTTATTGTTTGTTTATGTGGTGTTTTGCATGTGTTGCTTGCTCGTTCATTCTTCGTTATGTTGTGTTGTTTCGTTCATTTGGTCGTTATGTTTTTATTTTGTTCATGCTTGTTTATTCATGTTGTTGGTCATCTTATTTTAAAAATTCATAAAAATCAGAAAATGAAAATCCAAAAGAAATGTCATTTCGCCTGCACAGGTAAGTCAGGTATGGCCTTCTATCCCTTCTCATCGTTGCATTACTATATGGTATTTGTATTATTATATTATCTCGAGAATCGGCTGGTCATTCATGTGTTCCAGGATCTGACGTTCCCCTCTAACAAAAACGATGATGATCTAGGTGCACGTGTTTAATCATCGGATAGGCCGTTAGGTTGGGAAAATTAGGGAAACGATGGTTCTATATTGCATGCCGTGGTTACAGATAGTGTCTTGACCCTGATTCTTCCGGTCTAACAATATTATTCTCGAGTATTTTCTATTTTATGGCTTTATTGGCATTCATTTTAATGATTTCTTTTATTTTAGCCCAGCATGCATCATACGCATCTTTTTGAGCATTCATGACCCATGGTCTGTCTGAAGGTGTCTCATTTGTGATGGATGATTGTGCGTCCATGGTTTTGAGTAAGAGGAACTATTCCACTCAGAGTTGAAAGGTTTTTCTCTGGTCTGTTCACCTGGTTTGGTTGACTGAAGGTCCTTGTCTGGAGTTTTAGTCAGTTTCTTTACTTTTCGCTACTTGCTCTGGTCCCCTCATTGGTCCAAGGGATTGTGTCCCCCATGAGGTTGATCGTGTGGTTTCCTTTTTGTTTAGTTAGTTTCTCCAGACTGGCATCATTTTGGTCCGATCATTGCTTGTGTTTGGTTCAAATGTTTTCGGAAGATTCCTATCGCTCGTTGGCGAGGAAACGGGTGTCTTTTACCTTAATGCCCGCTTTTTAGTCCGCTCCGCTTCATTTTCGCTTCATCTCCATGTTCCATTTCACTTTCGCTTCACCTCCGCTCGCTCCCCTACAAAGAGGACGTTAAGGAGGGGCATCTGGTGACACCCATTTTTTGCCCATGAGTTAGGTATTTTCTCTTATCACCATTTGCTGATGCCTCGAGTTGTCCATTATTCATTAGGCCATTTCCAGGCTCATCTTTGGGCTTATTCTATGGGTATCTCCCTCCCTGGCTAGGTCTATTATCGAATTCGGGCTTATATGGCCTTGATCTTGCTTGGTTTCTAGGTTAAATGGGCTCATTTACCCCCATTTATAAATTTCAACTGCCCAGTAATTGCACGGTCTATCGCTAGGCCGTGTATGTATTGAACGGTCAGATTCGGGACCGTGTGAAATTTACGGTGATTTATCTCTGGCTTTTCTGCATTTCCACCCACACGGCCTGTCACTCCACAGTTCAGTGTGTTGGACAGACCACCACACGACCGTGTTGTTTTCATGGGTAGTTGTTTTAAATGCACGGTCGCAGGATTGGCCGTTTACTATTGGGCGGTCTATTTGGAACAGTTTACAAGCTTAGAACGATTTATTGGATATTTATTTGATTTTTTTGAATTTCCACTGACAAGCCTTTGCACGGTCTGAGTTCAGCTGTTTATTGCCATTGAACGGCCTGGCTTTAGACCGTCCAATCCCCATACTCCTAAGTCACTATTTATCCTATTTTTATGGATTTATCACCGACACGTTTTGAACGGTCTAGCAGTGGACCGTGCCATTCATTGAGTGGTCTATCATTAGACCGTTTTATCCTAAAGAGTCCAGCGCCGGGTCAGCCGGTCAGTTCGATAGGATTATTGGATAATTTCCCATTTTATTTATTTGTCACCGATAACATTAAGCGGTCTAGCAATGGGCCGTTTACAGTGTTGGGCGACCTATCGAATTACCGTGTACAGGCCCGATATCTTTGGTTTTATTGAATTTTCTCTCTCCATCTGTGGTTAATTCCCTAACTTATCCCACCCATTTTTTCACGGTTTCTCCACCAAATGGGGTGCCGTTTGATTTAGGCGGGAGATTAGAGTATTATCTACGGATTTTGTTTAATAATCTGGGATTAATATACAGTGAAAATCTAATTTCGGGGCTGGACTTTCAGGGGTCTATAAATAGTACCCCTAGTCCAAGCTTGAAGGGAGGAGATCCAACGTCGACGTCGAAGCTCTGCCAAATTCTTGAGCAAGCTATAGCCAGGGAGGGAGGCTCTCTACGTCCGCTTGAGCCTCCAGTCAAGGGAGTAGTCACTTTCTTTGCGTTTGGTTTAGGCTTTTAGTTGTCCTTTCATCCTTTGCATGCTCATCTCCATTACTTTTCTTCCACGTTTTTCACTATTTACATGTCATTTTTACACCCTCCTATCATTTTTACACCCTATAGGGGTTTAAAAACTACCCAGGTATCGCCCATTCCATGCCGTTATGTTGACTTTCCGTTCTATTTTATAGTTGCTACACATTCCCAGGCTACTTTGGGTTTTGTTTGCTTGTTGTCTACGTTATTTTGCAGGTCAGCATCAGCACAACACGAGGCCCATCCCCTCTGGCCGGTCGAAAGGGGTGGAGGATCAAGTCCTACAACTTGGAGTCTGGCGACTTTGAACCGTCTTATTCCATCCGTCTTCAGAAAAGCGCGGTCCACCATGAACCGTTCGGATCCTGTGAGCGGCCGTCTGCGAACCATTTTGGAGCCAATCCAGCCTTCGTCCCGTTTCTCTTTCCAGCGCTGTGAACGGCCTATCGAGCGACCGTGCCATCCTTTGAGCGGTCGTTACTAGACCGTGTACAACTATCAGCGCTACACTTTGGGCGAGTGTCTTCTCCCTTTCCAAGGTACGGGTGCACTTCCTTTGCATTCTACACCTTGGTGGCGATCACGATCACACACACACCTCTCCACCTTTCTTTCCTTCATTTTTGATTGCCTTTACATCTTGACTTAGGAACGTAAGAGAAAGAAGAGAAGGGAGGGGAAACATGTCAACACGCGTGAGTGGCCACCAAAGTCCTAAAGATATCCGTAAAACACTCCAACAACGAAGGGCAAGGAGCCCACTTCGGGCAAGGCGGATGCCGAGGGGTATGTGATAGAGGAGAAGGTTGTGGAGGTTGTGTAGGCAATGGTGCGTGGTGACTAGTGGAGGGACTCGGTGGAGGTGTTTGCAAGGGTGGAGAAGGAGGTATGTAGTGGACGGCATCCACCTGCTCAGGGTGTGGTGTTCCCTTGACCGGAGGCGAAAGTGGAGACATATGTGGGTACGCGGGGGCGGAAGGCTGACTCACGAATAGTGGACTCAAGGAGGGTTGATAGGTGGAAGTGTACGGGGATGTAGGAGTGGAAGGTTGACTCATGGAAGGATATGTGGTGGAAGGCCGACTCATGGAGGGTTGATTTATGGGAGGTACAAAGTGGATATATGTGGACGCAGGAGGTGAGGGAGACTCGGGGTCAAGGGAATCAGGAGGATTGGCCGTTTACTATTGGGCGGTCTATTTGGAACCGTTTACAAGCTTAGAATGATTTATTGGATATTTATTTGATTTTTTTGAATTTCCACTGACAAGCCTTTGTACGGTCTGAGTTCAGCTATTTATTGCCATTGAACGGCCTGGCTTTAGACTGTCCAATCCCCAGAGTCCTAAGTCGCTATTTATCCTATTGTTCTGGATTTATCACCGACATGTTTTGCACGGTCTAGCAATGGACTGTGCCATTCATTGAGTGGTCTATCATTAGACCGTTTTATCCTAAAGAGTCCAGCGCCAGGTCAGCCGGTTAGTTCGATAGGATAATTGGATAATTTCCCATTTTATTTATTTATCACCGACAGCATTACGCGGTCTAGCAATGGGCCGTTTACAGTGTTGGGCGGCCTATCGAACGACCGTGTACAGGCCCGATATCTTTGGTTTTATTTAATTTTCTCTCTCCATCTGTGGTTAATTCCCTAACTTCTCCCACCCATTTTTCACGGTTTCTCCACCAAATGGGGTGCCGTTTGATTTGGGCGGGAGATTAGAGTATTATCTACGGATTTTGTTTAATAATCTGGGATTAATATCCAGTGAAAAATCCAATTTCGGGGCTGGACTTTCAGGGGTCTATAAATAGCACCCCTAGTCCAAGCTTGAAGGGAGGAGATCCAACGTCGACGTCGAAGCTCTGCCAAATTCTTGAGCGAGCTGTATCCAGGGAGGGAGGCTCTCTACGTCCGCTTGAGCCTCCAGTCAAGGGAGTAGTCACTTTCTTTGCGTTTGGTTTAGGCTTTTAGTTGTCCTTTCATCCTTTGCATGCTCATCTCCATTACTTTTCTTCCACATTTTTCACTGTTTGCATGTCATTTTTACACCCTCCTATCGTTTTTACACCCTATAGGGGTTTAAAAACTACCCCAGGTATTGCCCATTCCATGCCGTTATGTTGACTTTCCGTTCTATTTTATAGTTGTTACACATTCCAGGGCTACTTTGGGTTTTGTTTGCTTGTTGTCTACGTTGTTTTGCAGGTCAGCATCAGCACAACACGAGGCCCATCCCCTCTGGCCGGCCGAAAGGGGTGGAGGATCAAGTCCTACAACTTGGAGTCTGGCGGATTTGAACGGTCTTATTCCATCTGTCTTCAGAAAAGCGCGGTCCACCATGAACTGTTCGGATCCTGTGAGCGGCCGTCTGCGAACCGTTTTGGAGCCAATCCAGCCTTCGTCCCGTTTCTCTTTCCAGCGTTGTGAACGGCCTATCGAGCAGCCGTGCCATCCTTTGAGCGGTCGTTACTAGACCGTGTACAACTATCAGCGCTACACTTTGGGCGAGTGTCTTCTCCCTTTCCAAGGTACGGGTGCACTTCCTTTGCATTCTACACCTTGGTGGCGATCACGATCACACACACACCTCTCCACCTTTCTTTCCTTCATTTTTGATTGCCTTTACATCTTGACTTAGGAACGTAAGAGAAAGAAGAGAAGGGAGGGGAAACATGTCAACACGCGTGAGTGGCCACCAAAGTCCTAAAGATATCCGTAAAACACTCCAACAATGAAGGGCGAGGAGCCCACTTCGGGCAAGGCGGATGCCGAGGGGTATAAGATAGAGGAGAAGGTTGTGGAGGTTGTGTAGGCAATGGTGCGTGGTGACTAGTGAAGGGACTCGGTGGAGGTGTTTGCAAGGGTGGAGAAGGAGGTATGTAGTGGACGGCATCCACCTGCTCAGGGTGTGGTGTTCCCTTGACTGGAGGCGAAGGTGGAGACATATGTGGGTACGTGGGGGCGGAAGGCTGACTCGCGAATGGTGGACTCAAGGAGGGTTGATAGGTGGAAGTGTACGGGGATGTAGGAGTGGAAGGTTGACTCATGGAAGGATATGTGGTGGAAGGCCGACTCATGGAGGGTTGATTTATGGGAGGTACAAAGTGGATATATGTGGACGCAGGAGGTGAGGGAGACTCGGGGTCAAGGGAATCAGGGAGTTGTTGACGGACGAAGCGGGCTCTACTGTAAAGTTGTTGCCAGGAGGTAATGTCATTTAAGGCTAAGACGAACCGATACTCGAGCGTTGCATTAGAAATAAGCATCTATATTTGCTCTCCCTCTGGAATATGTCCCGGGACTTGCGCGACGAGGCGATGCCAGCGGTCGGCGAAGGCCGAGAACTCCTCGACGGGCTTCATCTTCTCGTGGGCCAACAAATCCACAACAGAAAACCTGGGCGCAACCTGATCCTGATACTGCTAAAGAAATTTCTCTTGAACAATCTGAAAATTCACAACTTGATCTTGTGGAAGGGAGAAGAACCAATCCCGAGCTGGGCCTTCCAAAGATAGACCAAATAGATATGCCATCAACCGTTGGTCATGTCGAAACTGAGCCTACTAGTAAACGAACTCCTTCAAGTGCACAAAGGGATCGCCGGCTCCACCATATCGGCGATATGCAGGGATTTGTAAAGGAGGTGGAAGTCGGAGGTTTTGAAAGGCGAATGGGACACTCAAGGAGGACTTGGGATCAATTCGGCGTTGGGTTTGAACAATCATCTCCTGGGTAGGGAGAGATCAAGAATAATGTGGGCTAGCCTGAGCAAGAGGTTATGAATATGGACTAGGATTATAATGGGCCGGATAATAGGATCTAGGCCGAGAAGAAGAAGGGCCCATTCCCGGAGTGGAAGGATATGCAGGCCTAGAAGAAACATTAACATGGGGACCCATTGGGCCAACAGTAACATGGGTAGAAGGAGGGGGCCCATTAAGATGAATTTGACCATTGGACACTAGGCCAGCAGCATAAGAAGGAGAAGGCCCATTAAGAGGATGAGGCCCATTACAAGAATAAGGCCAATTAAAGGAAGAGAGCCCATTAAGGGAAGAAGGCCCATTAAGGTGATTTGCAATGAGTCATTGGGCCTGGGTCGAGTCGATTTGGCGAACAAGGCATGACAAATGGGCCATAAGATTAGCCTGTTCTTCAGATGGGTCGGAGGGACCACGAGAAGATGGGCCCGCGTGGGAAGAGGAATCCACGTGGGAATAGGAAGAAGATTGGAAAGAAGAAGGGTACAAGGGATTAAAACGATGCTCCATGAGGGCAAATGGAGACTTTCTACAGGGAAATCAAAGAAAATACAGCCAGGGAAGCAAGGGCTCGATGAGGAGAGGGCCCAGGAAGAGGACAGGGCCGATAGGGCAAGAGGCGGTCCTGGGGAGACCGCTATGGACAGAGGCGGTCCTGGGAGGACCACTACCAGACTCTGAGATAGACGGGCAGACAGACTTATGCCAATGCGAATGTGACCCAGGTAACACGAGGAGAGGACTTTATGCAAACAGATGGGACAAACTGGGTGATGAGGGAATAACACACAAAATGTGGAGATTATGCAAAGAATGCAAAACAATATGAACACACAACAATAATATGCAAGGTGGTCTCACTAAAGTCAAATAAGTTGATATGATCATTAAATTGTTTTGGAGTTTCAATGGACCATTGACGCCCATACTTGTATTTCCCTATGCTTAATCCTCAACCGATTTGAGAAAATAAGTAGGTGCCAACAACCATTTAATGTTTTGAATTAAGAATAATTCCCCCAAGATAGGTATCATATGGGAATAAGGTCCAAACTTTGGATTGACTAGGTTTAACTCCCTCACATGTATGCAAATGCGAGCCTAAGGGGTGGAAAGGTACAACCGGCCCGACGTCCGTGTGGGAATCCACAGCTCACGGGGACTTACAGAGGTCCCGCATAAGATCACCTAGTCGACCCCAAGGAATATGGAGACGAGAGGATCACTTACCAAGGTAAGAATGTAACTACAAAGTGTAATGGATGATCCTATGTGCACTAGAGTGCATGTAGAAATCTAGCATAAAACTGAAAAATGAAGGGAAGATTAAATTATGCAAACAAATTAGAATGGATGCAAATTATATATGAAAATGAAGACAACACGAAGGACAACAATGTAGGACCATAAACAAGCACAATCAAGCACTAAAAGATATGTAAAACCATCAATGAACGACGTACCTTTGCGTCTGCCCCTGGACCTACATGTAGATTTTATGCATAAAATCCAAAAATGGAGACAAGATTTAGTTATACAAACATGACACAATGAATGCAAATGGCATATGAAAATGAAGATAATACAAAGGGGAAAAAGATGAGAGCTAGAAACACACAATCCGACCTCAGGAAGGTAATTAAATCATCAACCAAAAATGTACCTTTGAGTTTGTCCCGGGTCTGCCTGCAGACTTTATGCAAAAAACTCAAAAATGAAGACACAATTTAATTATCAAAACATGACCTAATGAATGCAAATTATATATGAAAATGAAGATAATATAAAGGACTATAGGATGGGACCAAAAATAGAGTGATCATACCTTGGGAGGTGAATTAAATCGTCAAAGAAAGACGCGCATGTGATCCTGTGCGCAGAATCTGCCAGAAAGCAAGTAGAGGTACCTAGATGACCATTTATACGAAGTAGTAGTCCAGGGAAGACCACTACTACAGCAGAGAGGTGGGGTGGCCCTGTGGTGGCCGCTACCTGTATATGGCGGCCTCGGAGAGGACCGCTACCACCTGACAGACCCGAAAACACCCAGAATAACAGAAAAATGGAGAAAATGCTATCTAAACATGCACATACACACACCAAGTTTACAAGAGAGCATTAATAACGTGATGGGCACTAGGCGTCCCACCGTGATCGCCAAAGAAATAGAGTTGTAGATGATTTATCTGCCCCGCCCCCAAACTAAACAAATATGCATATGGGCATGAAAGTATGAAGAAAGGGCAATGAAGATAAGCAAATAAACCGTGATTGCCACCCAAGGATCAGCAATAGGAAGGAAATGCTAGAAGAACATAAGACCTACTGTGTACCTTGGGAAAAGAAGAGGAAACCATGGCCAAAGGAGACCGCTACAACGTGATCACGCTTGATGAACGGGGTGTGGGGAACGATTTGGATGTCACCTCCTCTCCTTCCAGCTGGCTAGAGGAAGAGGGCCTCACGCCATGCTCATGCTCTCCTGCAAAACAAAGCCAAATAATAAGGGAAACCCATTAGAAACATGAAGTGTAGCATCCAATCCCCTATGTGAAAAATAGGGTGAGAAATTGAGGGAGAATGCACCGGGGAGGGTTTTTAACCCTTGTTGAAGGGTGCAAAAGATAGAGTGTGTTTTGTGATGAGAATAAACCAAATAGAAGGATAAAACACATGGTATAACTACGGAGAAAGTGCATGCAATGTGAAGAAAAATGCAGAAAGTGCAGAAAACTGCAAACTGTGATGATTTGCTAAAAGTAGAGGTGAATAACTAAGAGAAGAAATAACGAAAAAGAGCCCTGAGGGATGGAAAACGTAGCTAATACTTTCTTCTTCTGGTTGGGATCAAAGAAATGAGGTAGCGATGCGGCATGGATTCGCCCCGATCCAAAGAATTGCTCCCCTTTCATGCACTGCGAACCGGGCAGTTTATATAGGAGTGCAGAAACCCTAGGGTTTAAATCCGAGATAAACATCAAAAAATGGGGATATATGTGATTAACCTCGAGATAATACTAAGGATAAGAGTCCTGGATCGATGGAAACCGAGGTGGAGGCTTGTTTCGCTCGAAAGTGGTGTCAACAAGAAGTCCAAAGCGCCCTGCGGTGAAGAAATCGGAGTTCAGAATCATCCGAAATATGTTATGAGAAAATAGTCTATCACGAGACCACCATTTGAAGAAACGGTCATGCAGGGACCGCCATTTGAAGAAACGGTCATATGGGTGACCACCAGGTAACTGGGGCATAACAGGGAGTCGACGCAGCTCCGGACAAAGGTGGTAAGTAGTGGTCTACCATATGGCCGCAACTTGCAAGTAGCTTATTAAGTAAGATGTTAGGTTCTAGATAATCAATAGACCATCTAGGATTATAGGAAAATTAACCCTTAGGTCAAACCTTGGGTTAAAAACACTGAGGACACTTGCGGTCATGACTGGACCGTTTAGTGGAAATAGCTATCAATACTGGACCATTTAACGACAGAGTCAACACATGAAGAAAGAAAAGTGTCGACGCAGTGAAATCATCTGGAACCTTGCGGTCATGTCAGGGCCGCTAGATGTAATTGGCGGTCAAGTAAATGGCCGCTAATAGACTCTTACGGTCTAATGGATGGTCGCTAAGATCCAGAACACAGAAAACTCCTATAAAGTGCTCTCTAGACAATTGGGTTTTGAGGGTACAACCAGCTCGACGTCCTAGTAGGAATCCCAAACTCACGGAGAATTACGGAGGCCTTGAAACAAGATCACCTAGTCCGGTGGAAGGAGTATCCAACAGAGGATCACAAGTCCAAGATTGTGTGCTTATAAGTGTAAAGTGTATCTAATGGCCACGCACCGGGGTACGCACCATGTACATAAGAAAAGACTCTAGATGAGAAAGGATCACATAAAATAGTGATCAAATCAAAACTAAACAAGTCCATGAACCATATGAAATTTAAGGTAAATACAAGGGTACATGATTTTGGCATGAAATTAACATAAATTTAAAATAAGTTTCTAAACATGTAAGCCAAGAAATCTATCATGATGGATGCCCAACATAACCAACAACATGAGTATAAGGTCATAATCAGGAATAAGACCTAATTAACTAGGCTTAACATATGATTAATAGGGCTGTTCTGCATTATGTTTCGGGTTAACAATAATATAGAACTCAGAAACCTAAAGCGGTCTTGGAAGGACCGTTTATGGGCTTTAGCGGTCAATCGTAGGGCCGCTAAAGGACTCTGGAGGTTTCAGGAAGACTGTTTCTTCCTATCTATAGCAAACAACAATAAAACTGAAATACATGCAAATCTAGGGTAGTAAAGCATAGAATACATGCTAGACACAGAGAGAAAACGTCACTACAATAAAGATTACTCATGGAGATGCATAGGTTGTCATGAATTAAACTAGAATTATCATTTTCATTATTAAGGGTAGGAACTATGCATTCAGGAATAGCCTAGATGCGTAGTGATAGTAAAACATTAAATACTCCGTGTGGAAAGCATGAAATTTCATAAAATCAAAGGGTTTTCACTCCTGACCTGTTATTCTAGCCTTTTGATTAGATAACCTACCTTTGATTCATTCCCTAGACTTTGGATTTCTGACTGGAAGTAGACCCTAGTCTCTACACGTCATGTGCCAAACCAGCAACTTCCCGTCCCTCTATCTTCTGATTCTCTTGACCTAAAACTGTGAAAATCAGAGGGTAGGTAGAAGATATAAAGGGTAACAAATGGTTCTAAAGGATCAACTTGAACTAACCCCGTTTAAGGCTTCTAATATCCTGATCTTTACTAGACCGACGCTCTGGTTCCTGTGCAGACTGTAGCAATCTAGCAACTTTCAGATGCTCTATCTCTCCAACGGCTGGGTCTTCTAGCACGAAAATTTGAGGAAAGTTAGATAAAACTAAGGAGAACATAAGGTTCTAAAAAACTAACTTGAGAAGATGTCTCCTTACCTTCGAAATACTAGAGCCAACATTATGGTTCACATGGGTCGAAGTTAGGATCTATTTATAGAGTTTACCTAGTGTTTGAGGATTAGATCGAACTTAGAGTCCTAATTAGCTGTAGGATCGATCCTCAAGAGTCCCAGACATGATTATATGTCTACACACTTTGATCCATGGTGATTTGGATGTCAAAGATCCAACCTTTTCATGTTTTCTCCCATTCACAGAATTAGGAGTGCTTAGCGGTCATTGGAGGACCGCATGACCGCTACGGTAGGTCTGGCGGTCGCGCGATAGACCGCCAAATTTTATTAAATCCAAAATTTTCAGATTTTCGTATTATCTCCCATTTATCCCCTAAGTGATGTATATATCCCATTTTAAATCCGTAAATTACCCAATTTACGTTTCTATTAATGGGCTTCGGTCTAAACGGTCTTGGAATTGGGTCTTTGGGCCTATTTTGTGGTGGACTTAGCCCTTTGGTCAATATAGGGATTTAAATAAATCTCTAATTCTTTTTTAATAGCTCATTAAGACATTTTTAATTACTTAGTAATTATATTTAATCTCAAAAAATTCTTAAAAAATTCTGGGGTGTTACACCCTCCCCCACTAAAAAAGAATTTGGTCCCCAAATTCAGTGTATGAGTTTTAGGAAGTGTGTGATTAATTATACCAATAATTTAGACAATTGATGAATATGAATGGGTCAAGATGGTACCTTTGATCGCTTTACCTTCATCATCCAAGATGGCATTTAGTCGGCCTCGTCGCCCGCATCCATTGTTAGCTCTTGAAGATTGTTCCTTTATGAGAGGACACATGGGCAAGCGATGTTCCCAACTTCCACATTTGAGACAAGCGCCGAGACACTTCCAATATTCTTCGACCGTGTGCCCGAACTTCTCACAGAAGGAGCAAGCCATCATGACCTACTTTTCTTCCTCCTCCTTAGCTCTTTTACTCCTTCCATTACCATTGCCATTGCTTTTCCCATTACCATTTCTTTTACCTTTACCATTCCCATTGCGGGACCTCTTGTTGTGATGGGGTTCGTCATCCTCCGTGATGCTAAACCTTTCTTTTTTTCCCTCTCGCCTATCATGTTTTCAGCTCGACATTTCTTCTTTTCCCTGGAACTTCTCTACCTTCTCCAGGATCCTTTCACATAAATGTGCCCGTTGGACCATTTCCGTATATGTACGGATATTTTGTGATCCGAGTTGTTGAATAAAGCCGGGCCTTAGTCCATCCATGAATCGATTACCCTTTAATAGGTCGGTACTGTTGACACCCGTTTTATGCCGATAAGTTGAGTCGTTTCTCTTACTCCCCTTTGTTGATGTCTCGAGTTGCCCATCACTCGTTGGGGCTATTTTCAGGCATGTTTTGGGACCAGTTTTATGGGTTGCCTCCCTCCTTGGTTAGGTCCAAGTTGATTCAGGACTTAATGGGCCTTAGTTTTGGTTGATTGGGCTTTTCTATAAGTTTCAACGTCCACGTGCATGTACGGTTCATCCATGACTGCTCAATCCATGTGCGGTTGATTACGGGCCGTCCATATATTTTGGAACATTTTGGCTAATTTTCTGAATTTCCACCGTCAAGCATTTATGCGGTCCTAACCTAGCCGCTCAATATGATGAATGGACGGAAAGTGGCAGCTCATCATCCAGAGTCCTGCGCTTGGTGGTTTTCCCAGATGATTATCCAATTAATTGAATTATCACCAACAAGGATAGAACGGTTCGTCCTTGGCCACTCTATTGTTGAACGGTCTCATCTGAGCCATTCTTCTATGAGAGTCCAACGGCGAACGTTTCGGTCAGTTCAAGGGATAAGCTGGATTATTTCAGATTTATTTTAAATTTCCACTGACGTGGTTGAACGGTCCTAACATAGCCGCACATTAAGTTGAGCGGTCTATCATAAAACCGTTCATCTGTTTGATTCCTGAATTTCAATAATTTTTATCCCTTTTATCCGTGGTTTTATCCCCAACTTCTTTCATCATTTTCTCCGCGGATAATCAACCATTTTAAGTGCCATTTCGACTGGATAAAAGATGATTCATTTACCTATGATTTTTGTTTGATAATCTCGACCTGAAAATGACTCTAAACCCTAGTTTCGAGCTAGGCTTTATAGGCTCTGTAAATAGACCCTGAAGGCCAAGCTTGAAAAGGGGGGAGATTTTTGGTCGACGGCGAAGCCCTGCCGCATTCTTGAGTGACTTAGCACCAAGGAGGGAGGCTTTCTACATCCATACAAGCCTCCAGTTCAGGGAAGAGTTTGGTTTTGAGTCCTTTCGTGTTTGATTGTTTTCGTCCTCCTTGTTATTGCATGCATTGCTTTTCACACTTTCTCTCACGTTCTCCTTCATCTTCATTACCATGCACACACCTACCTACGTTTTTTGACACCCTAGGGGTTTAAAATCCCCCAAGTATCCCCCTTTCCATTTAGTCACGTTCATTCCTCATTATTTCGACATTTACTACACCATTCAGTTCTAATCTAGGTTGTTTCTTTGTTTCTTTACGTTGTTTTGCAGGTCAGCACTTCATAGCACGAGGCCCATCCCCTCTGGCCGGATGGAGAGGGTGGAGGTTGGACCCCTTTGCGACTTCTGGCTTGGTGGTCTCGAGCGGTTCTCTTCTGTTCGTGCAAGGAGACGTGCGGTGCATCTTCGGCCGTTCTTCTTCGTCCGGCGGTCGTTATAGAGCTGTTCAACATCCAGGAGTGCTTCATGCCGCACCTTTTGCAGCACCCTTAGGCGGTCTATCATAAGACCGTGCGTCCTATAGGCGGTTCTCCATCAACCGGTCATCTTACCAGTGCTGCAGCCAGGCGAGTGTCTCTCCTTCCTTTCCAAAGCACGGCGTGTTCATCACGTTCGGCGCTTTGGTGGCAATCACAGTCATTTTTGTTTTCTATTCTCCTCTTACTATTTTTCACTTATTCATTGCATATCGATTTATTCATAACACATCTTCCTTTAAGTAAGAGGAGAAAATATATCTACACCCTTCTTTTGTGGCGATCACGGTGGGACCCCTAGTGCCCATCGTGCTTGTGAGTTGCTGACCCCCCTTTCGTTGTTTAGTTTTCTTCTTGGAGTGATTGCAGGTTGGGTGTGTTTTCTGCCTTCTGGAACGTGAGCGGTTCCTTCAGAGCCGTCCATCCTCTGGGGCGGCTGATCATCCACTGTCCTTCCCTGCGAACAGCGCCAGTTCCCCTCCAGCGTCCTGTCGTAGATGGCGTCCTATCGACCGTCCATACTTCTGCACGCCCTGTCTCTGGCCGTTCATCATTTTGGCACATGTACGCTTCTGGCTTTTCTGAGTGTAGATGCACGGCTTCTGAAGATCCGTCCCAGCGGTTACGCTGTTGGCTATAGACCGTTCTTCCGGTATGTTCTTCATCTGCCGTCCTATATTTCCAGCGTTCTGTGATTACTGCTAAAGGCATTCTGTTGTTCTGTTGCTCCCTGGTCCATACGGTCCTATTTGGACCATCTGTCTTTTGAGCGGTCTCACACAGACCATCCTTCTTGTGCCGCAGTGCACTCATTGTCCATTTTCATTGCCATATTCCATGAGATTTATCAGCTTTCTTGCTAGTTATTGATCTCCCCCTACTCCCGTATCACTGTTACATGATTGTTTTTATTGCTTATATATTTGATTGCTCATTGCTTGATAGTTACTAGGCTAGATTTTGCATACACTTCGGTGCGCATAGGACCATCCATCTCTTTCATAGCAGTTACATTCCTACCGAGGTAGGGTTTCCTCTCGTCTCATATTCCTTGGAGCCGACTAGGGACCTTGCTGAGGACCTCCGTAAGCCCCCGTGAGTCATGGATTCCCACACGGACGCCGGGCAGGTTGTACCGTATCCACCCTAGTCTAGGGTTTGCATCTGCGAGTGAGAGGTCCCTATAGAGTCACACAGTTCCTCTTTTCTTACCCTAGTTAGGCACCTAGTGGTTGAGTGAATTTACATTTTAATTAAGCCGCTAAGGTTCAAAGGGGAACGCATAAGAATTTGATGTGCATCATTTAATAACTTGATTGTACAATTGGGTGATTCTCCTCTCATCTCTTCCTTCCATTGCATGCTTGTTGTTTGCTTTGTTGATTTGGTTGGTTAGGTTTGTTTGCCCTAGTCCTAGGTGCTTAGTGTATGTGGGGTTGTTTCTTTCCCTCGGGATCATCTCCTAGGGTCAGTTCTCATTTCCATTCATACTTCAATCCTTTGTTTGATTCATCATCTCCTATGTCGTCATACGACTTCTCTTAGTCTCATGAGGACTCTCTTCCTCGTGGCCTTCTTGAGGACCCGCCTAGGGTAGCCCATATGCAGGGAGGAGAGGGGACTGCCCCTCCGCTCCCGACCATCCTTGGTGAGGGTGCCCAACCCTCTCTTTCAAATCAATACATTCACAATCCGGCCAATCAAATTCTTAATATGATGGCCCAGTTGGACCCTACCCAGCTCCATCTCATCCGGCAAGCCTTGCAGGGGGTCGACGCCCCCACTTCAGCTCCTCCTCGTGGCACGAATGCTACTGCCACCACATCTTCTGTTGCTGGGACCACCTCTGTGGGCCCTATTGACCTTACTCCCACACGTCCTCAGGTCCTTCGGTACCCCCACATGGAAATGGGCCAATCTTCCACCTCGGCCCATCAGCCGCTCGATAAGGGGAAGTCCCAAATCCCCTCTGTTCCTTATCTTGACACCTATGTCACTGTTTCTCCATCACCGCAGGCCCTTGTAGCCCTGGCAGACTTCACTTGGTTGCAACCGGGGGCCGCCCAGCTGGCTCATGCGGATGTGGGCCCTTCCCTGGCCCATCATCCATCTTACGGGCCGCCCCCTCAGTCAACTTATCCTTTGGCTACGTATCTAGGTACTGCTCCTCCTGCTCCTTCTCCCCTATCCCGGGAACGGGAGATTCTTGATAAATGGGCTGCTATGCAGCAACAAATCAACCTCCTCCACAAGCGGGTTGGCCCGCAATCTTTGGCTGACGTCCCTATTCCTAACTTCAGGGACATTCGTTTTCCTCCTCAATCTGAGCTCCCCGTGTACCGAAATATGACGGGAATGGCAACCCGTTCATTCATGTTCGGGAGTTCCTTTACGAGTCAGCACAGTTCCAGCATGACGATCACCTGATGGCTTATTTGTTTCGCCGATCATTGGAAGGGGTCGCCCTAGAATGGTTCTATACTTTGCCCATGGAGGAGGCCGAGAATTTCAAGACCGTCAAGGAGCGGTTCATTCAGAGATTCCAAGATCGGGTCGGTCCCGAGTATTCCTTCACCGACCTGGTAGCGGAGAAGATGAAGCCAGAGGAAGATTTTGCGACCTATGCAGATCGATGGAGGCAGATGGCCTCACGTGTGCCCGGGCAAATCTCGGAAGAAGAAAAAGTCAAGTTATTGATCTCCAATGCCACCCCAACATTCAGAAATATTTTGGCAATGAATGACATTTCGAATATGCACCAGTTATACAGCAGAGCTCGGTTCATACAAACCCAGTTTAAAGACTCCCCTATTCATTCACTATTTGAGGCCCAGAAACCCAAAGCCGCCAGGAAATCCCAGGGCCCCGTTACTGAGGTAGTACAAATCAACAAGCAGGTCCAGGCTGTTCAGTTCCCCCACCAAGCCGCTCCACCTCGTTTCCTACAGCCTCCACGCAACCCCTAGTTCGCCACTCCACAAGTTCCCCAACCCACTTTCCAGGTTCCCCAATACCCGCAACAACAACCACAACCACCCCAACAGCCTCAGCGGCCGCCACAATATAATAATGTTCCTCCACCTGCCGCTTACGGACCTGCTCGACCGAGCCCAAAGAGGACCCATTACCCTCCTCTTCCAGAGACATTGCCCGATATCTTCTCAGCTTTTATGTATACTGGTGATATTCAATTGCCTCCGGAGCGTCAAAATTGGAATCCGGTCGCCGATCAGTCCCGATATTGCATATATCATCGGCAGCCCGGGCACACAATAGAGCGGTGCTATCAGTTTAGAGATCTAGTGTATGACCTACACGAGGGCCAGAGGATTGATTGGGACCAGATGCACCAGCTAATCGAAGGCATTAAGCAGAGGCACAGATAAGCCAGGCCGCAGCAGGGGGCGCCCCAGCAACCCCAGCAATAGCAGCAGCAACAGGACCTTGGGATCCATCAGAATCCCATGCCGATGCATCAACCCTCTCCTCAGTAACAACAGCAGTCGTCGGCGCAGGCACCAGCACAAGTAAACATTGTCCAGCACCCAGCCCCCAACGCTGGGTGGACCTTTGATGATGAAACCCCCGCACACCTTTTGGCCTTTCACCACCACCATTCCCCCGCACCTGCTATTCCCTCCGTTCTCAGGCCCGCCGTTCTCACCACCACTCCACTCATTATTTCCTCCGCACCACCCATCATGCCCACTACATTCCCCTCCATACCGCCAGTTCCCTCACCATCATCCACCATACCCTTCATCATCGCCCCTCCACTCAACCCCTCACCCATTTCCCCTTCACCAGGGCCCATTAGACCAACTTCCGCCATCCTCACCCCCATTTCTACGCCTTCCACCTACCCCACCAGGCCAAGCGGGGGCCCATCTCAGACCGTGCCGGCACCACATTGCACCCTTCGGAGCGGGCGTCCCTTCCAAAGAGTTTTTCCTTCCACTGGTGCGATTGCACCCAACCTCCAAGTTCCCTCCCCGACAGCAGAAACAGAAGAAGTAGACCCCATGCCAGGCACGAAGTATGACCTATTGCAGCACTTGGACTGGATGCCAGCCAAGATTTCAGTTTTGGAATTGATCAAAAGGTCGCCGCTACACCAAGAGGCTTTGAGGACTTTTCTACAGAAGGTTATGTTGAGCAAGGACGTGGTAGTAGACAGTTTACTGTCGGTGTTGGCAACTGTTAGAAAGGGACCTTCCATTTCATTCTCCGAATCGGAGTTAGCACCCCCTGAGGCACGGCAGATGCCGCTGTGTATTACCATCTCTTTAAAAAAAGTGGCTGTTGAGTCTGCCCTAGTGGACACAGGAGCATCGTTAAATGTGTGTCCATTGAGTACCCTCCGTGTCTGCAACATTTTAGAGGATATGCTCAAGCCAACGCCCACCACCATAGTAGCATATGACAATTCCAGGCGTGCTTGTCACGGGGTCGTGACTGTACAGGCCGAGCTAGGGCCATTGGTTATGGACGTGGAATTTTAAGTATTGGACCTAGACCCAATGTTCAATGCTATTCTGGGTCATCTGTGGATAAACAACCTGAACGTCGTGCCCTCGACTGCCCACCAGTGTTTGAAATTTCCATTCCAAGGGCGGGTGGTCAATGTGAAGAGCATTTCCACGGTCTAGAATGTCGATGCGATAGTAGCCAAAATCCTTCCTACATTATGGCCAAGCAATCGGCCGATTTTGTCAGTTATGGACCTGAATTATTCGTGGGCATATGCGTCACGCAAGCCCGCTACTACGCCAACAAATGTCAAGATCAAGCCCAAGATGAGAGATTCCAAAGGGTGGCACATGATTCTGAAACTGGGCTATCAATCGGGCCTAGGTCTCAGCGCACAATTACAGGGGCGGACTAACCCCGTCCCTAAAGGCAGAAAGATGGGCCGTTGGGGCCTTGGCTACCACGATTCAGAAATATCGATACTTGGAGACTCTGGGCCGTTAACATGGGACTATCGACAGCATTTTGTGAAAGGCCCGCTACGGCCCGGCACTTTGAAGAAGTCGCCACCTAGTTACGATGAGAAGGCCGATTATGACTGTGATGATGCTGACCCACCACCGCCTCTGAAGGGGTTGGTGGGTGATATGGAAGATTTTGCTGGTTGTTTTGAGAAGTTGTTAAGTAAGAGAGAAGACCGTCCGAAGAAGAAGGAGACGCAGCTGGTGAAGCGTCCTCCAATGCAACTGGTCCGTCGGGGGCCACGGGAAGTGGGGAGCTCCATCACTACTTATTCTATGTCCCCATCCCATCTTGCCTCTTGGTTTTAACAATTGGGGTTTGTTCCCCGTTCCCCTCCAATCCTGGTCGACCCGTACTTCATGGAGAGACCACATGAAATTTTATTCGTTCCCTGTGCTTGCGGGCGCTGCCCGCCTATTGATCTTTCAACCTTATTTACTCCTCCTCCCCCCGGTGCTCAACTCCACGAGATGTGGTTTTCCTCCTCCGATCCGTTCTTTGATTGCATATTCCCTGAGTTATTCCCCATGCAACTCCCTCCTCCTCCATCCTCTTCCTCGTGCTGCGTGATCTCCTCCGGCCTCCAAAAAAAAATGCCAATTTCAAAACTGAGGTTTCAGTGGAAGATTACGCCGTGTTCTGCTCAAATTCCCAGGGGTGTGAAACCCTTGTTCCTTTAGATTTCCTCTCTCCTAGGTTAGATGTACAGTGCGCAGAGTCTCCTAGGTTAGCCGAGTCGGATGGGGTAGAGTCTAGTTCGAGTCTAGTTAGCCCGTCCTCATCTGCAGCGCCCCCTGTGGCGCGTCGTCCCAAATCCATCCCTGATAGGTTTCTACGAGATTTGGCCGAGAGATGCCATGCCCTTCTTAGGTGTCCGGAGTTTGTGGAGACCGCGATTGTTTTGGAAGATGATGAGGAATTAGAAGGGGTATGGAGCAACGACGGATTAGGGGTATATGAAATTGTGAATGAGAAGGACCCAGCTGACGATGAGGAAAGCGACGTGGATGACACTGCTGACCTGTACGCTCAAGGTTTGAAGAGATTTGATGAACCATCCTCGGCAGTGGATGAACCCACTAAGGAAATTAATCTTGGAACCGGAGAGGATCCCAGGTCCATACTTATTTCTGCCAATCTCCCTCCTCAGGTTGAAGAGGAGCTCATCAAGGTTTTGAGGGAGTATAGCGATTTCTTTGCCTAGTCCTATGAAGACATGCCGGGTCTTGACCCCACATTGGTTGAACATCGATTGATCCTTAAACCAGGGGCAACACCCGTTAAGCAAAAAGTGAGAAGATTCCACCCACAGATGGCCTTGAGAATTAAGGAAGAAGTCGACAAATTGCATAAGGCCAGGTTTATTAGGGTTGTTTTATATCCGCAGTGGGTGGCCAACATAGTCCCAGTAATGAAAAAGGATGGCAAAATTCGGATTTGTATCGATTTTAGGGACTTAAATAAGGCATGTCCGAAGGATGATTTCCCGCTTCCTCACATTGATGTATTAGTTGATAACACAGTTGGATATGAAGCGCTCTCATTTATGGATGGTTATTCTGGATATAACCAAATCCGTATGGCTCCTGAGGATCAAGAGAAGACCTCGTTCACCACGCCCTGGGGCACATACTGCTATGTTGTCATGCCGTTTGGATTGAAGAATGCAGGTGCTACCTATCAGAGGGCAATGATGGCTATCTTCCACGACATGATGCATGTCTATTTAGAAGCTTATGTGGATGATATTTTGGTAAAGTCGAGGTCTCAAGAGGAACACCCCGCCATTCTAGCCAAAGTGTTGCAAAGGGCTAGGGAGTATAAGTTAAAAATGAATCCAAAGAAATGCGTTTTTGGAGTTGCATCAGGGAAGTTACTCGGGTTTATAGTTAGTAAACGGGGGATTCAGATCGATCCAAACAAAGCAAAGGCCATTATGGAAATGCCGCCGCCTAAGAATATCACTGAACTTCGAGGTTTGATTGGGCGTTTACAATTCATCAGGAGATTTATATCTCAACACTCGCAAAGATGCCGTCCATTTTATGAATTATTAAAGGCGGGCACAAAGTTTGAATGGAATGAACAATGCCAAAAGGCCTATTAGGAGCTTAAGGTTTATCTTTCTAATCCCCCGGTTCTGCAACCACCCGTCCCTGGGAAACCCCTGATCCTATACATTTCTGTGATTGAGGACTCCCTAGGAGCTGTTCTGGCTCAGGTAGATGATGAAGGAAGGGAAAGGGCAGCATACTACCTTTCGAGGTTGTTTAATCCTGCTGAATCCAAGTATACTGCCATGGAGAAGACCTGTGCAGCGCTGGTATGGGTAGCTCAGAAGCTCAAACATTATTTCCTTGCCCACGAAGTTAGGCTGATCTCTAGAATGGACCCCATTCGTTATCTTTTAGAAAAACCTGTCCTTTCTAGCCGATTAGCTCGTTGGCAGAGCTTTCTTTCCCAATTTGACATCACCTTCGTCGCCCAAAAAGTGATCAAGGGATATGCTATTGCTGAGCATCTTGCTCATTCTCCCATCCCTCGCACGGATTCGATCCAGGACGAGTTCCCCGATGAACACTTGGCGGTAATCACTCATCTTCCTTTTTGGTCTCTCCATTTCGATGGTGCTCTCAATTCCCAGGGCAGTGGAATCGGCGCCGTTCTCCTTACTCCGGAAGGGGTAACCATATCTATCGCTTATCAACTCTCATTTCCTGCCACGAATAATATAGCCGAGTATGAGGCTCTCCTTGCCGGTCTGAAGCACGCCTACCTCATGGGCGCGCGATACCTTAACATCATAGGAGACTCTCAGTTGGTGTTGCGCCAAGTTCTGTCAACTTACCGCACCCGTGACCCTAAGCTTAAGCCCTATCAAGACTTGGTCACGCTCTTGGCTAGGCAATTCCGGAATCTTATCTATATTCACACTCCTCGTTCCCAGAACATCTTGGCTGATGCCCTGGCATCACTAGCTTCTTCTCTTTCATTTCCCCTCAGTCGTGCCACTGAGACCATTGTGGTCCAGCAATTAGACGCTCCCTCCCTTCAGGATCCCTGGTTTGACAACCTTAAGAAATCTGTAGAAAGGAAGGCAGAAAGGGAAGAAGTGAAGGAAGTCTCATTAACTAAGCTTGAGGAGATCATAGAAGAAGAAGAGTTGTCGTGGTATTATGAAATTGGGCAATATTGCAGGGATGGTTCATTTCCGGAGACGGCAAATGCCGAGCAGCGAAAGTCCATTAGAAGAGTCGCCTCAAGATACATGATTGTTGCTGGAGAATTGTATAGGCGGGCTCTCAATGGAGTTCTGATGAGGTGCCTAGATGACAATGAGGCTTGGAAGGTAGTAGAAGCAGCCCACTCCAGTGAGAGTGGAGGGCACATGAATGGACAGGCGTTGGCGAAGAAGATTCTTAGGCAGGGCTATTACTGGCCAACCCTAGAAGAGGGTTGCTCCACCTATGTCCGTAGGTGCCTTCAATGCCAGCTCCATGCTGACAAAATCCATGCTCCTGCTTCTTCACTTCATCCTCTTTCTGCTCCTTGGCCATTCTCCATATGGGCCTTTGATATCATCGGACCTCTCGGTGACCCGAATTCCGTAGTCAAGCAGAAGTCCTTCATCCTGACGGCTACGGAGTACTTCACCAAGTGGGCGGAAGCTGAAGCTTATGCAGAAATCAAAGCCACCACAGTATGCCACTTCATCATGAAGAATATCATCTCGCGGTTTGGAGTGCCAAGTGATATCGTCACCGATAACGGGCCTCAATTTGTCTCTCAAGAACTCCGGGACCTCTGTAAGAAGTTTAATATATCATTGCATCATTCATCACCATACTACCCCAAGGTAATGGCCAGGCTGAGGCCACGAATAAAACCCTTCCTAAAATCATCAAGAAAACGTGTGAATCACACAAATTTGCTGATTGGGCCGATAAACTGATAGAAGCTAGATCTATGGGCTTATCACACCTCCGTCCGTACCCCCACGGGGCAGACTCCCTTTGCTCTCAACTATGGGATAGAGGCGGTACTCCCGTATGAGATCCTAATCCCTTCCCTAAGGGTGCAGCGGGATAAAGAACTTAATCTCGACGAGCGTCGAGAGGCGTTGCTAGTCCAACTGGAACTCTTAGATGAGAAGAGGCTTAACATGGCCAATCATATTTCGGTTTACCAAAAACGTGTCTCGCGGTATTTTCAAAATAAGGTTATCGAACGAAAATTCCAAGTTGGTAATATGGTTTTGAAACACAAATTTATCAGATCAGCAGGTCCCAGGTCTAAGCTGCAACCCAACTGGGAAGGGCCGTTTGTAATTAAAGAAGCCTATCCGGGTAACGCGTATCGTTTAATCAACGCGGAGGGCAAAGAATTACCAAATCCATGGAATGGGCTATATTTAAAACGCTTTTATCCATAGAGTATGATGCGGGACAGACTGAGGAGATGACGTATATGAGACGGACACGACTCGACCAGCAAAGACACGACTACTAGAGCAACCTCGGCTCGACACTAAGAGCTCCTAAGGGCTACACGTCGCTAACAGAAGTGCAAACTCACTCGTCATCCCAAGCGAGGGAAAGCGTGGATCGTGCACAGTTAAGGAACCGGCAGAGTTCAAGGTAGTCTGACTCAACTTACGGACTCGGATTGAGTCGCGGGACGGGTCACTCTCACACTCACAGCGGCGACATGGACACACGGGCTAGGAACCCACACTCTCGCAGCGGCATAAGACCGTATACTAGCTAAGCAAAGTAACACCGAGAAGTTTAGACCGTTACCTCCACGCACCCGGCGTGGCAAAGACAACCCCGACCGATTTACGGACTCCCGGTTAAATAATTTTACAGCAGTACAAATATTTGACCCACTCCACGCAGGGAGGTAATAGGTCACATGTGGGGCCCGGGAATCACGCGAATCGGGTTGCCAGGCAGCATCTTGATGTCGCCCGGCGGTGCCGAACTCCGCGTTTTCGTGCTGTCCGGACGGCGCGTTCTACGGGCCCGTGGGGCCCACGGATGGCGCTGTCCTCCCGGCCTACTGGGGTGGGGCCCGCTATGATGGGGACCCCTGGTGGTGCGCCTCGCTGGACGGCGGTTGGTCGGAAACTCCGGTCGGTGGCCGATCGGCTCCGATCTCCACGTTGTGAAGTGGCTGCCCACGGATTCTGGTTTCTGTTTTCCGGCCCGCGCTCCGGCGAGATCGGCCGCTGCGACCAATCCCGATGTCGGATCGGGGCACAGGAGCTATCGTTGGTAAGCTCACTTGAAATCCTTCAATCTAGGCCCAAAGAGAGGACCTAGATCTATGCGTATCTAGACTTTGTTGAATTTTGAAGTTCCTGTTGTATAGTACCCGAACTCTCAGATCAGCAGGTGAGTTTTCTGAGAACTGCCATTGACTGTGAGGTAGACGTCCGATTCAGCTCCTGAGCTCTTCACCAAAGTTTTAGAGATTTGAACAAGGAAAACGGCAATAATTTTTGTGGAAGGATTTGTGGAGGCTATGGTTTGTTATGATTTTAACACTGGAGGGTGGTCGGATTTGGAAACGGGCAGATAGTACTGTAGATGGATCATAAGATGAATTTTGAAAAATATGAGATGGCCTCACGAAATTCCAAGAAAGATTGGGGACGATGGGGTTGGTGGATAGAACTCCCAGTAAAATTGGGATCTCTTGAAAAAATCAAAATATGGGTCGAACAATGGAAACTCAGGAAAGATGAAAATCAGATCTGAAACTGGCAGAACAGAAATTGAAAGTTGGACGAAACTGGAAAATTAGAAAAAGTGAACTAGAAGGCCAACCAAATTTTCTGTGGTGTGGTTGACATCCCTAGAACATCCCCTCCAAATTTGGTGCCCATAAGATCACGAGGGAAAGCTGCAAAATTAAGACAAGCTGCTGTTGCACTATACGGATAGAATACCGATGAGAACCGTGGCGGTGCGAGGGCGGCACGATGGCGGCGTCGGCGATCACCAGAACGATAAGGGAGGCGTCACACCTCAGAATGGCAACTGTCACAGCTGCAAGGGGGAGAGGGAGGAGAGAGGAAGGGGTGCGCCCAAGGCTGCTCCAAGCAAATTTTCAGATTTCAAATGCATTAATTCCTCCAAAATGGGAAAATACAAGTTTTATATGATACATATCAAATCCAATATCCACCATTGGATCTAGGGATGGGGAATGGATGGCTTGGATTAGATGTGACCAACACACACAAAAAAAGAAATAAAAATTCAAGGGGGGGGGGCCTATTGACCAAGGGGACTTGGTAGGTGGGGTGGGGTGGGAAATGTTGACAATTTTGGTCCATTGTCCCCCATGTGGACAATTGACTAGTCCAAGGCTTCTAGATGCCACCTAGGAGGTTGACCAGCCCCACAAGGATGACATGGAGCAGTGGGAGGGGGTCTGGGGGCCCATGGGACCCGGGAGTCCCATTTTGCAAATAAACCCCTCTTACAATCAAAATTACAAACCGAATAAAATGAAGCAAACACACATTACACACAAATAAAGCCTAAACAAATATGATAAATGTCGAGACTCAAGGGGGAGTCTCCCGGCTGTCTCCGAGCCAGATGGATGCTGAAGTGGCTCGAGTCGTGCTCCGTGTACGGTACCGGTGGCTCGGCGTATCGCGCCTCTCAACTGCTCGGGTGTCCGCACCAATTCTCCCCGGGTGGGAGAAACTCGACCCTGTCGAGTAAGGGTCTGCATCGCTCTGGTATCGCTCCAGAAGGTCCGGATCAATCTGCTACAACTCGCCATGCGTGATCCATGTGTCCTCGGTAGTGGGCCGTCCTCTCCATCGCACTAGGTAGCGCGGGTAGGATCCACTCCTGGTAACTGTCAGTTGCTCATCCAGTATATGATCTATATGCTCACGCTGCCGTGACAAAGGAGCTGGAGGTGGACACTCAGGTGTGGGATCGCTCTCAAGGAGAGGAGATGGCTCGAAAGGCTCACTAGGGATCACCACTGGGTCCCTATATGCAACTAGATCCGAAATATTAAAAGTAGAGCTTATACTGTATTCCTTGGGTAGGTCCACAACATACGCATTGGATCCAACACGTTTCAACACTCTAAATGGACCGGCTCCGCGAGCTTGAAACTTCTTAACGGTTCCAGAGGGAAACCATTCAGGTCTTACCCTGATCATGACATACTCGCCCGCTTGGAACTCTCGGTGGTGTCGGTGAGCATCGGCTAGCTCTTTGTAACGCGCATTGCTGGACTCAATGTGATGACGAATGTCGTCATGCAAACTCTAACATGCCTAGCAAACGACTCGGCAGACTCACTATGCTCTCCTAATATGCTGGACACATGTATGTACAGACACACAAGACCCTAGACAAACCTACTATTAGTCCGACCTGTACATATGTGACGGCGGACCAGGACACCCGAATGTGTACCTTGCATGCATTTGACGTAACAGGAGGTTGACGTCATGGTTGGCTCCAAGACACCCAAGTATAAACCAGCCTGGCAATGACGTCCTATTAGACTTGGGTGTGGGAGGGTCGAGTGGTTCGGGTGGTCTAGGTGGACCCGGGAAGCCAAATTCACTTTCTCCATTTCTCGAGTGAACTGAAGGGCTGGCCCATGGAGAAAGGGCGTGGATGGGAAGTGGTGGGTCACGGGGCTTCCTAGGGAAGGGGTTGACAGGATCGAGGAAAGTGTGACCTACCGTGATGAATCCCCATGGAAAAGGATCAAAAGGATCAAGAAGAGTTATGGATCCAGTGATGTGGCTCTCTTTTGACCCTGGGTAGAAATCCCCAATGTAAGCCAACCCCTCGTCACCTGAGGGGATCAGGGAAATAGCTGTCTCCCTAGGATGGGGGGACTTCCCTATGGGAGAGAAGGGGTCATGGAAGGGAAAGTGGTGGAGCTCGTCTGGTAGAGGTAAGAGCAAGATGAGCTCACTGGTGAAGGGACCCACCGTGCAGACAGAGGTGATAGAACCCAAGGATGGGTATATGAAGCTAAGGCTCTAGGTGGGTCGGGCCTGGGAGCCAACAGACTGGTCAGCTCCATTTGCCTACTTAATCACTTAAGTAGGTCATTCATAGTGTCCACAAAGTAAGAGGATTGGAAAGTGGTGCTAAAAGCTATGGTGGACACTATCTGTAGGGTTGGTTCTATGGGAGGGTAGCAAGGGTGTGTGGTATCTAGGAATAAACCCTTCCTTAGCCAACTAGCTAATGGCTCCTCAATAATTACCTCACCCTTTAGGAGCACGATGGGCTCCTTATGGAGTTCCATGGGTGAAGGCCTTGATGAATTGTCACCCTCGGATGGGGAGTGGGCATCCTCCATGATGGGGAGAGTGCTTGGGGACTCCGTTGATGGGGCCGAGTTAAGACTACCGGTGATGACCTCCTTAGGCTCGGGTAGGAGTACATCACTAGAAGTACGTGTCCTATCCACCCCATCCAACCGGTCCAAAATCATTTGCATAAGTTCGGCAACGGAGTGGGTTGGAATAGGGATATCATGGTGGACTCGCCCATAGTCAACCGTCCTAGGATTGGGTCTTGGCTCATCTACGTGTGGGGGTCTTTGCCTCCGACTAGGACCCACTTGGTTGGAAGTGATTGGGTGGGGCCGGTTGGAGGTGACCGGTTGGGGCACGTAGACCTTCCTAAGCTCTCTCTTCATGTCCCACCATGACTCGATGGGCCATTGCCTCCTAACCTCTCTCATTCTTTCGATGTAATCCCACTTTTTGGCAGCCTCATGAAGAAGCCACTCTTTGGCGAAAGAGAATTGCATTGCCTCAGACATAGTATAACAATCAAAGTAGGTGTCCATGGTGGCCTCCCACTTGAGGTAGATGCCCGGGTCATTGGAGCCAAAAAAATATGAGGCTTCAGGCCTACAGAAGCGGAGAGGATGGTTGCCAAGCCCATGGGTGGGCCAACGGTCATATCGCCTGGGCGACCGGGAGTCCATTGGATACTCGGAACTACAAGATGGGCATGATGACAAGAGACAAGACAAACCGACTAATGCAAACACACACTAGATGATGCACTTAGACCTAACCAATATCCGGTACGAGGCGGAGATAACCGATCCGAAGATCACTCGCGCAAGTGTGCGACCCTCCCGATAGGCGTAGTCTAACGTTCGGACAACACCTTTTGATATACCGGGTTATCGGGATGAAAAATGCAATTTTAAAACACACTTTTTTTTTGAAAATAATGATGATCCTAGACTCGACTTAGACCATGATGCATGCAAGACTTATGCAAGACTACCCTAGACTCAACTTGCTCTGATACCAAACTGATGCGGGACGGACTGAGGAGACGACGCTATATGAGACGGACACGACTCGACCAGCAAAGACACGACTACTAGAGCAACCTCGGCTCGACACTAAGAGCTCCTAAGGGCTACACATCGCTAACAGAAGTACAAACTCACTCATCATCCCAAGCGAGGGAAAGCGTGGATCGTGCGCAGTTAAGGAACCGGTAGAGTTCAAGGTAGTCTGACTCAACTTACGGACTCGGATCGAGTCGCGGGACGGGTCACTCTCACACTCACAGCGGCGACATGGACACACGGGCTAGGAACCCACACTCTCGCAGCGGCATAAGACCGTATACTAGCTAAGCAAAGTAAAACCGAGAAGTTTAGACCGTTACCTCCACGCACCCGGCGTGGCAAAGACAACCCCGACCGATTTACGGACTCCCGGTTAAATAATTTTACAGCGGTACAAATATTTGACCCACTCCACCCAGGGAGGTAATAGGTCACATGTGGGGCCCGGGAATCACGCGAATCGGGTTGACAGGCAGCATCTTGATGTCGCCCGGCGGTGCCGAACTCCGATTTTCGTGCTGTCCGGACGGCGCGTTCTACGGGCCCGTGGGGCCCACGGATGGCGCTGTCCTCCCGGCCAACTGGGGTGGGGCCCGCTGTGATGGGGACCCCTGGTGGTGCGCCTCGCTGGACGGCGGTTGGTCAGAAACTCCGGTCGGTGGCCGATCGGCTCCGATCTCCACGTTGTGAAGTGGCTGCCCACGGATTCTGGTTTCTGTTTTCCGGCGCGCGCTCCGGCGAGATCGGCCGCTGTGACCAATCCCGAGGTCGGATCGGGGCACAGGAACTATCGTTGGAAAGCTCTCTTGAAATCATTCAATGTAGGCCCAAAGAGAAGACCTGGATCTGTGCGGATCTAGACGTTGTTGAATTTTGAAGTTCCTGTTGTACAGTACCCGAACTCTCAGATCAGCAGGTGAGTTGTCTAACAACTGCCATTGACCGCGAGGTAGACGTCCGATTCAGCTCCTGAGCTCTTCATCAAAGTTATAGAGATGTCAACAAGAAAAACGGTAATAATTTTGATGGAAGGATTCATGGAGGCTATGGTTTGTTATGATTTTAATACTGGAGGGTGGTCAGATCTGGAAACTAGCAGATAGTACTGTAGATAGATCAGAAGATGAATTTTGAAAAATATGAGATGGCCTCAGGAAATTCCAAGAAAAATTGGGGACGATGGGGTTGGTGAATAGAACTCCCAGTAAAATTGGGAGATCTTGAAAAAATCAAAATATGGGTCGAACACTGGAAACTCAGGAAAGATAGAAATCAGATCTGAAACTGGCAGAACTGAAATTGAAAGTTGGACGAAAATGGAAAATTAGAAAAAGTGAACTAGAAGGCCAACCGAATTTTATGTGGTGTGGTTGACATCCCTAGAACATCCCCTCCAAATTTGGTGCCCAGAAGATCATGAGGGAGAGCTGAAAAATTCGGACAAGCTGCTGCTGCACTGCGCGGACAGAATACTGATGAGAACCGTGGCAGTGCGAGGGCGGCACGATGGCGGCGGCGGCGATCACCGGAACGATAAGGGAGGCGTCACACCTCAGAATGGCAACCGTCACAGCTGCAAGGGGGAGAGGGAGGAGAGAGGAAGGGGTGCGCCCAAGGCTGCTCCAAGCAAATTTTCAGAAAATACAAGTTTTATCTGATACATATCAAATCCAATATCCACCATTGGATCTAGGGATGGGGAATGGATGGCTTTGATTAGATGTGACCAACACACACAAAAAAAGAAATAAAAATTCAAGGGGAGGGGGGGCGGCCTATTGACCAAGGGGACTTGGTAGGTGGGGTGGGGTGGGAAATGTTGACAATTTTGGTCCATTGTCCCCCATGTGGACAATTGACTAGTCCAAGGCTTCTAGATGTCACCTAGGAGGTTGACCAGCCCCACAAGGATGACATGGACCAATGGGAGGGGGTCTGGGGGCCCATGGGACCCGGGAGTCTCATTTTGTAAATAAACCCCTCTTACAATCAAAATTACAAACCGAATAAAATGAAGCAAACACACATTACACACAAATAAAGTCTAAACAAATATGATAAATGTCGAGACTCAAGGGGGAGTCTCCAGGCTGTCTCCGAGCCAGATGGACGCTGAAGTGGCTCGAGTCGTGCTCCGTGTGCGGTACCGGTGGCTCGGCGTATCGCGCCTCTCAACTACTCGGGTGTCCGCACCAATTCTCCCCGGGTGGGAGAAACTCGACCCTGTCGAGTAAGGGTCTGCATCGCTCCGGTATCGCTCCAGAAGGTCCGGATCAATCCGCTGCAACTCGCCATGCGTGATCCATGTGTCCTCGATAGCGGGCCGTCCTCTCCATCGCACTAGGTAGCGCGGGTAGGATCCACTCCTGGTAACTGTCACCTGCTCATCCAGTATATGATCTATATGCTCACGCTGCCGTGACAAAGGGGCTGGAGGTGGACGCTCAGGTGTGGGATCACTCTCAAGGGGAGGAGATGGCTCGAAAGGCTCACTAGGGATCACTGCTGGGTCCCTATATGCAACTAGATCCGCAATATTAAAAGTAGAGCTTATACCGTATTCCTCGGGCAGTTCCACAACATACGCATTGGATCCAACGTATTTCAACACTCTAAATGGACCAGCTCCGCGAGCTTGCAACTTCTTAACGGTTCCAGGGGGAAACCATTCAGGTCTTACCCTGATCATGACATACTCGCCCTCTTGGAACTCTCGGTGGTGTCGGTGAGCATCGGCTAGCTCTTTGTAATGCGCATTGCTGGACTCAATGTGACGACGAATGTCATCATGCAAACTCCTAACATGCCTAGCAAATGACTCGGCAGACTCACTATGCTCTCCTAATATGCTGGACACATGTATGTACAGACACACAAGACCCTAGACAAACCTACTATTAGTCCGACCTGTACATATGTGACGGCAGACCAGGACACCCGAAAGTGTACCTTGCATGCATTTGACGTAACAGGAGGTTGACGTCATGGTTGGCTCCAAGACACCCAAGTATAAACCAACCTGGCAATGACGTCCTATTAGACTTGGGTGTGGGAGGGTCGAGTGGTTCGGGTGGTCTAGGTGGACCCGGGAAGCCAAATTCACTTTCTCCATTTCTCGAGTGAACTGAAGGGCTGGCCCATGGATAAAGGGCGTGGATGGGAAGTGGTGGGTCACGGGGCTCCCTAGGGAAGGGGTTGACAGGATCGAGGAAAGTGTGACCTACCGTGATGAATCCCCATGGAAAAGGATCAAAAGGATCAAGAAGAGTTATGGATCCAGTGATGTGGCTCTCTTTTGACCCTGGGTAGAAATCCCCAATGTAAGCCAACCCCTCGTCACCTAAGGGGATCCGGGAAATAGCTGTCTCCCTAGGATGGGGGGACTTCCCTATGGGAGAGAAGGGGTCATGGAAGGGAAAGTGGTGGAGCTCGTCTGGTAGAGGTAAGAGCAAGATGAGCTCACTGGTGAAGGGACCCACCGTGCAGACAGAGGTGATAGAACCCAAGGATGGGTATATGAAGCTAAGGCACCTAGGTGGGTCGGGCCTGGGAGCCAACAGACTGGTCAACTCCATTTGCCTACTTAATCCCTTAAGTAGGTCATTCATAGTGTCCACAAAGTAAGAGGATTGGCAAGTGGTGCTAAAAGATGTGGTGGACACTATCTGTAGGGTTGGTTCTATTGGAGGGTAGCAAGGGAGTGTGGTATCTAGGAATAAACCCTTCCTTAGCCAACTAGATAATGGCTCCTCAATAATTACTTCACCCTTTAGGAGCACGATGGGCTCCGTATGGAGTTCCATGGGTGAAGGCCTTGATGAATTGTCACCCTCGGATGAGGAGTGGGCATCCTACCCGAGCCTAAGGAGGTCATCACCGGTAGTCTTAACCCGGCCCCATCAACGTAGTCCCCAACAATCAAAATTACAAACCGAATAAAATGAAGCAAACACACATTACACACAAATAAAGTCTAAACAAATATGATAAACGTCGAGACTCAAGGGAGAGTCTCCAGGCTGTCTCCGAGCCAGATGGACGCTGAAGTGGCTCGAGTCGTGCTCCGTGTGCGGTACTGGTGGCTCGGCGTATCGCGCCTCTCAACTGCTCCGGTGTCCGCACCAGAGTCAAACCAGCAAACGACTTGGTGGCGGGGTACGCCTTCACTTGATCACGAAAGGAAATCCCAGGTCCAACATTTCACACACTACACCACCCCTCGTGGGTCGGTTTCTTTCTTTTGCATAAACACCGCTTCTCCTTGGCCATGCTTCGGAAAGGGTGAAAGTCCTTGTGTTTCCTTCTCTCTCGGCTGAAAATAGGGGCAAAAGTTGAATAAGGGGGCGAGGACCGATCTAGACCCCCCAATAAAAGAGGTCTCAAATAGGGGCAGTCCATTATGACTTTATTCCGCAAAAGAACAAGAAGGAAATGAAACAGAAAAAAGGGGCAAAAATCGAGGCTAAAAGCTCACCCAAAGCTCGCAGCTCTCAAAAAAAAGTTTGGAAGTCCCCAAATAACCAAACTAGGCACGACAAGAGTGGTAGTACAGTTTCCCAGTGGGACGTTATGAGCCCGGTCGTATACGTGCCTAGAGCGAAAGTAGGTTCGAGAATAGACATAAAGCCCCGGCGCAACAGACCAAATTCTTTGAAAAAGGGGGGTGTCGCGAGAAGAACTCAAGCCCTAAAAACCTCTATACTTATCACCAGCTTTCCTGCTAAATCTGTTTTATTTTCCAAGGATTGGATCCCACCCCGGGTATGGCCTCGGTAGAGACACCGTCAAAGTAAGGTTAGCACCGGCTACGGGCGGTCCTTTATATTGCACATTGAGCCCGGGAGGCCCCTAGTGAGATGGGAGGTTCCCTGTCATCGGGACTAAGCTGGTTTCAAAATCCACAAAAAAATCAAATATGTCAAAAATCACAAAAAATCAAATATTTCAAAATCCACAAAAAAATCAAATATTTAAAAAAAACACAAAAATCAAATATTTCAAAACCACAAAAAAATCAAATATTTCAAAACTCAAAAAAATCAAATATGTTCAAAACCCAAAACAAAATAAAAATATTTTGAAAACCAAACAAAAATCAGATATTTTCAAAGCTCCCAAAAAAGGATTTCCTTGATTTCCATTCATAGCATCCATTGCATTCATTTAACATTTGTTAATTGCCTATTTTAATAAGGCTTACCCCCTTGACCAAAAATCAAGAATTGGTTGTTTCCTAACATGTTATAGGCAAGGGGTTAAGCCTAAAACAGATTTAATCCGTTTTCTGTGTTTGTATGTGTGCAGGGGCAGGTAGAAGCCGAAAAGTGCAGTTAGCTCGTGACCATGTGAATAGTAAAGTCTCATCCCAACCGGTGCAGTCACGTCATAACTCAAACAAAGCTCAAACTCAATCCAATCATCAATCTTATTCATTTCATATATCAAACTTTCTAAACACAAGTCCTATCCAACATCATCATCATGAAACAAAGAAAATCACTCAGTCCTCCGCTGGGCATCCCCGCGAGGACGTATATCTCTCCGCTCTCTAACATAGGCCTGGTGCGTCGCTGGGATCTCTCCAACCTCTGCTGGTGGGGAGAGCACCCTGCTCACCTCCCACATGGTCAGGGCGCTCCTAACTGCCTGCTCATCCTCCTCTGTACCAATCCTCCTCGCTTGTAGTGCGGGAAGGTGGGGTAGTGCTGGTAGAACAGTCCGGGGTAGTCCAACCTGTAAGTAGCACCGGTGCGGGCTGTACATCGCCAGTGCGGTGTCGCTCACGAGCCTCAAGTCCAAGCCTAGCTTCCTGGGAACTCTGACAGTGGTGTCACGGAGGAAGCCCAGGCGCATCACGAACCGATCCAGGGGCAATCTATTGATGTACAGTCGCCACTCATCCCTGGTCTTCATCTCACCTGTCCTGCACTCTACCTGCGGAGAGAACCCGAATGCGCCACCTATGAAGAAGAGGGGGTGGCTCCCGAAGATCCTGTTGGCCGAAGCGACATCCTCCCTATAGACGAATTTCATCCTAGCACCCATCCAACACTCTAGGAGGATCATAGAGCCAAACAGAGGACCTCCTAAGGCTGCTGAAGTAAGGCCCTCGTACAAGTAAGCGAGGATGGCCTGAGAGATGGAAAGACCCTACCACAGGCCACTAATGGTACTAAGAAGGGGCATCTCTAGCACATGGTCAACTGAAGGGAACAAGATGGCCCCGCACAAGCAAATGGATGCAGCCTTAGCTATGGCTTCATCCCACCCACACATGTTCTTGCAATGCTCCACTACCCACTGGCTAAGAGGAAGAAGGTGAATCTGACGTGGGCCTACGAAGGTGTGGACATCCCTGCTATCTGGTATGAACCCTCCCAAGATGAGCCTAGGATCTATAGGAGCAACAGTATGACACACCGAATCTTCCCCTCCCACCTGGGACCTGGGTAAAGAGAAGTAGGTCTCTACCTCCTCCAATAGGATAGTGACCTCGAATGATGGGAAGATGAATGTATGGGTTTGAGGATTTCAAATTTCAACTAAGGCTGAGATACTGTGCCAATCAAGAGAAAGCTTTGGGTAGTTCTGACCTAACACTAGGAGAGGTTGCAGACGCCAAGATCTCAGGATAGATGTCACTCCTAGGGGCAAGGCGCGGACCATGGGAGCCAACCACTTCAAGGTGGAATAACGCCTGGGGCCAGGAAGAAGCTGAGGTGGAAAGAAGATAGAAGAAAGAGAGAGAAAGGAAAAGCATGTAAGTAAAGGAAAGAATTGAATTAAAAGAAATCGTGATTAGTTTACCTCTCTCAAAGGGCTCGAGCTCAGATGTCGCGGGATCGCAGTCAGTCGTTGGAGCACTTCCCGCTCCTTCCTGGCCGGCTTTGGCCCTTCGAAAGATGCTCCCTTCATAGAACTCCCCTCTAGGGCCCTCTTCATGGTGATTTGGTGATGAATAGTGAAAGTTTCAAGGCTTAGAAGGGAGAGGGTGTGTGAATCACGAATTTAGGCTCTCCCTCTCACTTATAGGGCTTGCTAGGAAGCCTAGGCCTCTTGAGATTGGGGTTGGATAAGTCTAGGACGGGCTAAAATGGGGTTTGGATAGGTTTAAGGCAGTTTACCCTCGGGTTAAGGACTCTCCAGGAGAGTCCCTTTTAAGTTCGCAGGGTGCCCCATTGGACGGTCTTACGATAGACCGCATATCTATTTGTGCGGTCCGTGAAGGACCGTTTATAATCCTCCAAGAACTCGAGGGCAGGGTTTCAAGCGGTCCTATTCAGACCGTTCTGCTTATTACACGGCTTACATTGAACCGTTCAACCTTCAGAACGATTAACATAAAACCGTCCTATGGCGCTTGGAACGGTCTATTACAGACCGTGTATTTCTTTGAGCGTCCCACTGAGAACCGTTCTTTCTGTCTGAAGCCCCTTGTGTACCTGTCCGACTAGTAAGCTGTGCTGCCCTCATCTCACTCATTTGGCGTCACTCATCTCACTCATTTGACGTCTCTCACCTCACCCATTGGTCGTCCCTCATCTCGCTCATTTGTTATCACACTCTCTCTCTCACTCAAGGTCGACGTCCCTCTGTCTCACTCACACTCGTGTCGCGTCTCACTCGTAGTCGTGTCTCACCCGTAGTCGTCGTCTCTCACTCACGCACTCGTGTCGAGTCGATAGTCGCATCTGTCCATTCATACATTCATGCATTCATTCATCCACAAAATAAAAAAAAACAAAAGCATGCATATCACTACCATATCACATCATATGTACAAAAGTCAGGCTGGGTACAAAGTCAAGCATGTCCCTCTCCCTGGCCCCCGTCACTATCTCCACCACCCTCGTGCCTCTTTGGTGGAGGCATCGCTGAAGTCACATCATCACACTGACGTCGCCGACGCTGCTCGTCCTCCTAGTTCCTCCGGTGACCGGAGGAACCCGTGAAGTAACTCCTCACGGAGCCGTGGGTGCCGTGGCTGCCACTCGGAGTCCCGCTGCGTGATCGCCGACTCATCTCCTTATAGGCTCACAGCTCTCCACTCAGCCCGGACGCCTCGATCAGAGCCCGATCCCACTCCGCTCGGACCCGCACCAGCTCCTCCTCTCCAGCTCGAAGTCGCTCTAGCTCCGCTCACTGGATCGCCGTCTCCAACGAGTCTGCTGGTCGGCTCTGTGCTGCCTCCTCCCGTACACGAGCCACCTCCTCCCGAGCCGCTGCCCGGCTCTGCTCCAACTCAGTCCTAAGGCGGGTCAACTCGGGAGAAGCCCCCTAGCATCGTCCGATGGGCCGTCGAACTCAGCGTGTCGAAAAGGAAGGTGAGAACTGCTGCTCCCCACGCGTAGTCGCCCACGTGGCTCAGCTCCTCAAGGAAAGGAAGGAACCGGCAGCTCATCACATCTGCTCTAGTGGAGAAGAGGAGTCGTCTGAACATCAGCATCAAGAACCATCTCAACACTCTATCCGCCTCTGCTCCAGGTCTTACAGCTACTCTCGGCCGCGCCAGCTCCACCAGTTGCTACAAGTGCTCCTCCGGCTGCTCGCCGACTGCGACTCCCGCCCATCGTAACCCCAGGCTATCCTGGAGACTAGCCCGGGGAAGGAGGGTCGACTGCCTCTCAGGGCGCCGCAGCTCTAAGCACAGCAATCCCCGAGCCATCACCCGGTAGTCAGGAAAAGTAGTCCCGCTGACCAATGACCCGTGCACTCGAAGGCCAGTGAGCCTGGCCACGTCCTCCAGCGTGGGGACCATATGCCCCCACGGGAAAAGGAATGTCTGACTCACTGGGTCCCAGCGGTCGTGCAGGGCGTAGAGCAGAGCTGCGTCGAACCGACACACCTTGATGCTCAGGAATGGGGCGAACCCAATGGCAGCCAACCGCTCCCTCTGGAAGTCCGGCAGTGCTAAGTACACTGCGCGGACCTGTAGCCATGAGGTGCGGGTCCTACGCTTTCCCTGCATTCATTCATTCATTTTAGATGCATTTTAGTAATGTATTTAAGTATTTTGTTTCATTTCTAAATAAAACCATCATAGCTTAAGTCTCTGTCAGTAGAGTAGTTACCCACAGGCCGCTCATTCCCTCTAACGGTCTGATGTGCACCGTTTTACTCCTTACGTTCTATGTTTTGAACGGGCCGGTGTAGGCCGTTCCTATCTTGAACGGGTAATCTCGCACCGTTCTTTCCTCATGCTTCTTAGTGTCGAACGGTCGCTCCTGCACCGCAGGAAGGTTGGGTGGTCCTATAAGAACCGCATGGTTCTTTGTTGACAGGTTTTGGAGCGGACCGATGAGGCCCGTTTGATTGTTTGAGCGGTGAGCCTCTCACCGTCATTGGTTGGTTTGGTTCTGTGGTTGTGAGTTTTGAACGGCTACTCCTGGGCCGTATGGATGTTGGGCGGCTCTATGTGAGCCGCATGTTTGCGTTTGTGCGGTGTTGACTGAATTGCCCTACCGTCGTCTTCCCCGACGACGGTGAGGGTTTCCCACAGGCAGGGAAGCCACCGTGGCCCCCCAAATTGGCCCCTAAGCCATCTAAATCCCTTAAAAAAGCTCCCAAACTAACATGCATGGCTTAAAAATGGAATAAAAATGGAAATGGGAGAAGTTTTAGGACTCCTACCTCGGGGTCTCGTTGCTTCTTGGCCGGCCTCTCCGCCGGTGCATCTTCTCCAACGATGGCGACCTCTTCCTCGGTTGCGGCTACTCCGGCTTCCTCCTAAGCTACGGGCGGTGGCGGGAGTGCGTCCCCCTCGGCCGTAGACGTAGTCGGCGCCACCACGGGCGGTGGTCCTTCGATGTTCGCCGCCGCGGCGGCGGTCGACGGCGGCGGTTCGGTTGCCTCCTCTCCGGCCATCTTGGGGCGGCGGGCTTGGTGCTTCTGACGCATAGAGAGTGAGAGGGAGGGTTGAGAGAAAGAGAGTTTGGGCGAGAGAGAGTTGAGAGAGGGGAGGTTAGAATGGGCTCGGTTGCCCTTCGTTTCTCCCCACCGTCGGTTACGGTGGAGGGAGACGAAGGGTTTAGCTTTTCCAGGTTGCAGAGTTTGCACGGTCTAGCGATAGACCGTCCATTGTTTGTGCTGTTGATCTATGACCGTTCATCTTCAACGGTAGGATGCTTAAGTCGGTTCAAATTCTATGATACATACGGTTCTCCCGTAGCCGTTCTTCTTGGGGCGGTTCGTACTTAACCGTTCATGTTTGAAGTTGTTTGGCTCCCTATATCTGCACTTGGTGTTCAGTTGATGAATTTTGATGTTATTGCAAATGTTGTTAACAAATTTGTGTGCAGCATCCAGAACTTTCACTTGCTGTTTCGCCTGCACAGGTAAGTCAGGTATGGCCTTCTATCCCTGTCACCCTTATTGCATTATTATATGGTACTATATTATCTCGAGAACCAGTTGGTTATCTACGTGTTCCCGGATCTGACATTCCCCTTTAACAAAAACGATGATAATCCAGGTTCACTTTTTTAATCTTCGGATAGGCCGTTAGGTTGGGATGTCACGGGGAGGATGGTTCTATCCTGCACGCCATGGTTGCGGATGGTATCTTGACTCTGACTTTTCCATCTTAGCAATATTATTATCGAGTATTTTATATTTTAATCTTTCTTTGCTTTTGTTTTTACGATTTCTTTTATTTTAGCCCAGCATGCATCATACGCATCTTTTGAGCTTTCATGACCCATGGTTTGCTTGAAGAATGTCCCGTCAGTGATGGTTAGCTGTACGTTCAGTGTTTGAGTAAGAGGAACTAATTCCACTCTTAGTTGGAAGGTTCTCTTTGGTCGATTCACTTGGATTGGTTGATTGAAAGGTCCCCGTCTGGAGCTTTAGCCTCTTTCCTTTACTTTTGATGCCTGCTTTTGTGGCCTCCTCATTGGACCGCGGGATTGTGTCCCCCATGAGGTTGGTCTTGTCAGTTTATTTCATTTAGTTTAGTTCCTCTAGACTGGTGTCGCTTTTGGTTTGATCATTCCTTGTGTTTGGTTCAGAGTTTTTCGGAAGATTCCTATCACTTGTTGGTAAAAACGGGTGTCGTTTTACCTTAACGCCCGCTTTTTCGATCCACTCTGTTGCATCTCCGCTTCATCTCCATGTTCCATGTCACTTCCGCTTCACCTCCGCTCGCTCCCCTGCAAAGAGGACGTTAAGGAGGGGCATCTGTTGACACCCGTTTTATGCCGATAAGTTGAGTCGTTTCTCTTACTCCCCTTTGTTGATGTCTCGAGTTGCCCATCACTCGTTGGAGCTATTTTCAGGCATGTTTTGGGGCCAGTTTTATGGGTTGCCTTCCTCCTTGGTTAGGTCCAAGTTGATTCAGGGCTTAATGGGCCTTGGTTTTGGTTGATTGGGCTTTTCTATAAGTTTCAACGTCCACGTGCATGTACGGTTCATCCATGACCGCTCAATCCATGTGCGGTTGATTACGGGCCGTCCATATATTTTGGAACATTTTGGCTAATTTTCTGAATTTCCACCGTCAAGTATTTATGCAGTCCTAACCTACCCGCTCAATATGATGAACGGATGGAAAGTTGCCGCTCATCGTCCAGAGTCCTGCGCTTGGTGGTTTTCCCAGACGATTATCCAATTAATTGAATTATCACCGACAAGGATAGAACGGTTCGTCCTTGGCCGCTCTACTGTTGAACGGTCTCATCTGAGCCGTTCTTCTATGAGAGTCCAACGGTGAACATTTGGGTCAGTTCGAGGAATAAGCTGGATTATTTCAGATTTATTTTAAATTTCCACCGACGTGGTTGAACAGTCCTAACATAACCGCACATTAAGTTGAGCGGTCTATCGTAAGACCGTTCATCTGTTCGATTCCTGAATTTCAACTATTTTTATCCCTATTATCCGTGGTTTTATCCCCAACTTCTTTCATCATTTTCTCCACGGATAATCAACCATTTTAAGTGCCGTTTCGAATGGATAAAAGATGATTCATTTACCTACGATTTTTGTTTGATAATCTCGACCTGAAAATGACTCTAAACCCTAGTTTCTAGCTAGGCTTTCTAGGCTCTATAAATAGACCCTAAAGGCCAAGCTTGGAAAGGGGGGAGATTTTTGGTCGACGGCGAAGCCCTGCCGCATTCTTGAGCGACCTAGCACCAAGGAGGGAGGCTTTCTATGTCCATACAAGCCTCCGGTTCAGGGAGTAGTTTGGTTTTGAGTCCTTTCGTGTTTGATTGTTTTCATCCTCCTTGTTATTGCATGCATTGCTTTTCACACTTTCTCCCACGTTCTCCTTCATCTTCATTACCATGCACACACCTACCTACGTTTTTTGACACCCTTGGGGTTTAAAATCCCCCAGGTATCCCCCTTTCCATTTAGTCACGTTCATTCCTCATTATTTCGACATTTACTACACCATTCAGTTCTAATCTAGGTTGTTTCTTTGTTTCTTTACGTTATTTTGCAGGTCAGCACTTCCTAGTACGAGGCCCATCCCCTCTGGCCGGCTGGAGAGGGTGGAGGTTGGACCCCTTTGCGACTTCTGGCTTGGTGGTCTCGAGCGGTTCTCTTATGTCCGTGCAAGGAGACGTGCGGTGCATCTTCGGCCGTTCTTCTTCGTCCGACGGTCGTTATAGAGCCGTTCAACATCCAGGAGTGCTTCATCCCGCACCTTTTGCAGCACCCTTAGGCGGTCTATCGTAAGACCATGCGTCCTATAGGCGGTTCTCCATCAACCGCTCATCTTACCAGTGCTATAGCCAGGCGAGTGTCTCCCCTTCCTTTCCAAAGCACGGCGTGTTTATCACGTTCGGCGCTTTGGTGGCGATCACGGTCATTTTTATTTTCTGTTCTCCTCTTACTATTTTTCACTTATTCATTGCATATCGATTTATTCATAACACATCTTCCTTTAAGTAAGAGGAGAAAATATATCTACAGGTACTAACCAAATGGGGAGCATAAGGTGCTAGCCGAGAGAATTGGAGCTCATACTCTGCCACGGACATCATTCCTTGCCTTAAGGAGGCAAATTCCACAGCCTTTCACTCCTTAACATGCTTGGAGAAATACTTTGCTTGGAAGAGTGTAAGAAATTCCTCCCATGTAAGCTGTAGATTTTGAGGTTGCGCCTTCCACCAAGTGTGTGCATCCTTGTTTAGTTGAAATGTGGCAAGACAGACCTTCTCTTGGTCAGTGCATTGCATGATCTCAAATATACAGTTCATCTCGTCAATCCAATTTTCTGCTTCATCGAGATTGGCGGATCTAGAGAAGCAGGGAGGATTTAAACTCCCAAAATTTCCGTGTAAATTTCCTGTGCCTACTCGAGTGCCAACTTGGGCCACAGTTTGGAGAGCTTGGGTAAGACCCACAACAGTTTGTTGCATCTCATCCTAGTTGACACGGTGAGCCATGATAAGGATGGGGGGGTACTTGAGAAGAAGAAGAATTTGTTAATTCCTATAGAGTGAAAGGGATTTATCCTAAAGATAAATTCTAATTAACTATCTCATCCCGGTCTCTACCCAATTCTCACATAGGTTTGGAACTTTCTTTCCTTACTTCATAGGTATGGGTCCTTGAACTTTGGACTTAGCCTATGACATGACATTTTTTCTAGGAATAAGTAAGTCCTGAGACCTATGCTCTGATACCACTTTAACTGTCACGCCCCGAGATATAAGTACAGCGGAAGAAATTTGAGAACGTGAACATCCGGTAAGAGAAGCCTCAAGTGACAAAAACAATCAGAGCGCAAATCATTCACACATAAGATGAATGGACACAATAATTGAACAAAAATCTAACTTTATTGATAATAATAATCAAGTACATGATATTGACTCTTTGACTAACTAGACTCAACAAAGCAAAAATTACATTGTTGACTCTTGACTAGACTAGCTACGGCTTCTCTCGAACCATCAATCACTCTCGGATCCATCACTCGAATAGTCTGAATCCGACCCGCAAGAATTTCCTAAAAAGATTGCAAAAGTAGGGAATGAGCACACTTACCCAGTAGGTATCTTCGTAACAACATGAAGATAATGTTTAAGTAATTAACATTTTAGCTCTAGAAATAAAGATAAATGAATCACGGCAAAATACACGGATAAAACCAGAATAACACAAGTACCAAGATACGATCAAGATAAGAGATATGCGAGCATGATTTGAGCAAAGATATAACAAGAAAGTAAGCTTGGCCTTACATGAACGAGAATGTACAAGCACTTAAATGGAATGCACTTGTCATCTCTAGAAAGTCATGTATCATGCAAGAATGTAATTTCACTAGATTACCGCGCGGATTTCACTCATTTATAAAAGAAAGTACTCCCAGCGCAATGCGACATCAGTGTTCATCATACCCCATGGTTTGTAGCATGTTTATGACAATCAGCCGAGGGGGCTAGAGTCAACCCTTAGACACAATCAGTCCCCGATCTGCATCTTCACATTACAAATCCAGCTACTTCCACGAGTATAACAATAAAACTCGACCAAAAATGTAACAATTCATATAATAAGCTCATGATAACAATATCAAGGTAAGAATGCTTCAAATTAAGGACATGAGAGTTCAAAGAAAGATTTAAATCAATGTTATGCCACAGAAAGAATTCGGCAGCATAACGGTACATTCCTTAACTTCCATAATTCATTAGTAGCTTATTAAGTAAGATGTTAGGTTTTAGATAATCAATAGACCATCTAGGATTATAGGAAAATCAACTCTTAGGTCAAACCTTGGGTTAAAAACACTGAGGACACTTGCGGTCATGACTAGACCGTTTAGTGGAAATAGCGGTCAGTACTGGGCCGTTTAATGATAGAGTCAACGCATGAAGAAAGAAAAGTGTCGATGCAGTGAAATCCTCTGGAACCTTGCGGTCATGGCAGGGCCGCTAGATGTAATTGGCGGTCAAGTAAATCACCGCTAATAGACTCTTATAGTCTAATGGATGGCTGTTGAGATCCAAAATATAGAAAACTCCGGTAAAGTGCTCTCTAGACAATTGGGCTTTGAGGGTACAACCTGCTCGGCGTCCTAGTGAGAATCTTAGGCTCACGGAGACTTACAGAGACCTTGAAACAAGATCACCCAGTCCGGTGGAAGGAGTATCCAATGGAGAGGATCACAAGTCCAAAAGTGTATCCTTATAAGTGCAAAGTGTATCTAATGGCCACGCACCGGGATACACATCATGTACTTAAGAAAAGACTCTAGATGAGAAAGGATCACATAAAACATCGATCAAATCAAAACTAAACAAGTCCATGAACTATACGAAATTTAAGGTAAATACAAGAGTAAATGGTTTTGGCATGAAATTAACATAAATTTAAAATAAGTTTCTAAAACATGTAAGCCAAGAAATCTATCATGATGGATGCCCAACATAACCAACAACATGAGTATAAGGTCATAATCAGGAATAAGACCTAATTAACTAGGCTTAACATATGATAAATAGGGTTGTTCTGCATTATGTTTCGGGTTAACAATAATACAGAACTCAGAAACCTAAAGCGGTCTTGGGAGGACCATTTATGGGCTTTAGCGATCTATCGTAGGGTAGCTAAAGGACTCTGGCGGTCTCAAGAAGATCGTTTCTTCCTATCTACAGCAAACAACAATAAAATGGAAATACATGCTAATCTAGGGTAGTAAAGCATAGAATACATGCTAGACACAGAGAGAAAACTGTTGAGTAGTGGACAGCGGATCTAAAGGGGAGGGGTGAATAGATCTGCCCCTCTTTTTGTAATGTAACCCTCTATATAGCTAGATAAAATAAATCGCAGCAGAATATAACTAGCTTATCGAAGAACACTATGATTCGCTTGGCAAGATGAGCAACTAATATATCGATTTGAACCTAAGCATGCATCTAGAACAAAGCAATCACATAAAAAAACCACAACACAAAGGATTTTAAGGTGGTTCAGATTGAATCCCCAGTCCTACGTCCACCCCTCACCAAATCCAGTGAGGCTCCACTAGTACAACGCACTAAACCGTAAATCGGAAAGACCTCCGATTGCCTTCCTACTAGCCACCGGTAGGGACGTCAACACCGTAGATCGGACAACTTCCAATTGCCTTCTTACTAACCACCGGTAGGGACGATCTTCAGTTCCAAATGTTTGAATGAAATGGAAAAGAATAAGATATGAAAACACTCAAAGAAGATATGAAATATGCTCAAAGAGAAAAGATCTTGTCTGAGACTGCTGAAGCTTGAATCTGATTCTTCAATGGTATCTTCTTCCTTGTGACATGGTCTTCCTTGGATCACCTTGAGTTGATGAAGAAGATGAAGGATGCAAATTTGATCTCCCTTGAGAATGAGCTTCTATGGATCACCTTGAGATGAGAAAGAGGATGATGGTTGCAGCTTTATATTCACTTGGCTTGGGGTTGATCTCCTCTTGAAGTAGCTTGAATCACTTGAGGATTTGATGAAGAACTTCTTCCCAGAGTACTATTCACGGCTACAGTACTCAAACTCCTCTCCCTTGAACACACCCTTGTAGCCTCCTTTGATCTCCCAAATGATCAACTAGGGTTTCTAACTCTCTTGCATGTGTTTTATAACCTTTGAATGGTCCTTGGACATCCCCAGACCAGATCCACAATCTATGGAAGATTGGGTGACTTTGGGGTTAAACAAATACAAGAAAAGGAGCTCTTCTCGAAGTGGAAAACAAAGTCAACATTGTTGGCTCGGGGCTGGCTGTCGACCTGCAGAAGCTGGCGGTCGACTGCTACTAAGAAACGCTGTAGACGGATGGTCCCTGGAATTTTCGGTCGACCGCTACTGGGCTGGCGGTCGACCGCCACTAAGACTCGTGCAAACTGGGAGCTGCTGGCTGGGGCAGTCGACCGCCAGCTGGGCAGACCCTGGGTTTTCCCGGGTCAGTCCGTTAACCTCTTTAGCTCCGTCGCTTGAGTCCTTTAGCAGCCCGTTCTCATCTGTGGCATCAACCTTGACACTCTTGAAGATCTCTATTGATTATATTACTCCTATAATCAAAATTTTGTTCCGGGGGCTCCGCGACCAGACCCCGCGACCTGACCGCGCAGGTCGATCCGCATGCGAGGGCGCAATCATTGAGCTTTCACTTTTGCCATCTCCACTCCATTCCTTGGCATATCTGTCATGAAAAAACATCAAGTAGTTTAGTCATATAAGAGTGGTAAGACATCAATGACTTATAGTGTCTAGCCATTATCAAAACAAAGAATAGCAAATAACTCAAATGACCACAGGATGATGTCGAATGACCCAAGTGACAACAAGATGACTCAAATGACCACAGGGGCACAACATTCTCCCCCTTTTTGATGATAACAACACTGTGAGTCATTATGTGGCTGTATTATCCAAGATGGCAAAGTTTATGACATATGCGACAAGTGCAGCTCAAGATCCATGATAGTGAAACATGTGAATGCGGATATGAATGCATGGATGATCAAAGCATGTGTATGTGAATGATATGCACAAACCCTCATCACATATGAAAACTCAAAGCTCACAAGGTTCTCTCCCCCATGGACTCTCTCCTGTCCACAATTCACTCTCTCCCTTTGACAACTCACAAAGGCCGCACAAAGGACAGACAAAGGTATTAGCACAAAGGACTCACAACAAGACATTTTCTCCCCATTTGACAGTAGCAAAAAGGAGGGTTAAGATAGAGAATGTAACTAATGTCTGAGTGACCAGAGCTGAATGAGAGTATAGAGCAAGCTAACATATGCAAACCTAAAACAGACCGTGAGCAACATAGATGGTTCAAAGCTAATGAAATCCGAGATCATCAATAGAGTTCGAAAAATATCTACATCCACGTTTTAATAGAAATGAACCAGAAGTCCATATCATGGCAGTGTTTAACATTCCCTTGTCTTATACATCCATATTCAATAACGATAAAGGGAATAGCACAAAAACTAGTATTGAGGCTAAACAAGCATGAGTAAAGTATGGAATTGTATGAGTTCAACAAATTTGATTTTCAATATCTTTTGAATTTGAAGGCACATGACTCATATTTTACGAGCAATCATGTCTAGTACATGTCTCCTAGCCGTAAGAATACACATTGTTTAGATGCCAGTATCCCTAGGTATTTGGCAAGACTGACGGTCATGCTTCAGAATGAACAGAGATAGCAAAATCACGTCATGACATATCCAATCTCATTTCTTTGATGAGAAGATATATTTCTCAGCAATTATGCTAGTGCTCTGCCTAGAGTTTAAATATAATTAAGACAGAGATAACATGGACACATCATGACATATCATTCGTCACTTGATTTATTGACGTGACATATTTCTCCGTGCAACAATATCATTGCTTTGTCAAATGGATTTTCAAGAATTCCAGCTCATCAAGATGTTTAAAAATAATACTTAGCTCTAGAGTATCACCAAGATGGTCATGACTTTTGAATTTTTAGATATCAGGATAGTCATTCAAAGCACAATATGTAATCTCTAGTTAATGTCTATTAAAACCACAGAACATAGATGATTTCAAAGGATATTTCAGAACTTCAAGAAATCATTAAGTCTGAACCATTTTCATTGGGTGGACAATCATCAGTGCATATAGTAGATAGCTCTTACTCCGTAGTTCTGTCGGGCTCATGATCTCATTTTCAAACTAGAGGCCAGTGAAGTTCAGATTGCAAGAAATTAAGTAAGGCAGCAAGACTCCCCCTAAGGATATGCAAGGAATGCACTCAAGGAGTTATGTTTGCAAGTGAATGAAATGACAAATGTTAAGGAGAGGTTGACTTGAATCATGCAGGGGTTGACCTGATCAAACATGAAGTTGGCAGAAATGAAATGCATGACCCAGCACATGGTTGTACACTTATTAAATGCAACAAAATGAAGATTAAACAAATGCATGAATGCTGCAAAGAGACAACTCCCCCTTACTATATGGCCTATATACGACAGTGACGTATGGTACTTGGCGGAGGTGAAACCTCACGCATATTGAGTGCTTCTAGACAAGTAAAGCCTTCCTTTCCATACGTCAACATTTAATATACCATGGCCATGCAAGTATGATGCTACACAAACCATGCAATGCATCGTGAACATGAATTCAACTTTATTATGTATTATGACTACATGCAATGCTACACCATATGCAAAATGACATAATTACATATAAACAATGCATGGAACACCAATCTGTAAAAACACACACTAAATTGAACAAGTTCATCATTTCAATTTTAATTGGCCTGAGGTCGACAAAGACCAAGCTCCCTTTTGAGTGTAGAAAACCTGTCATTACACAAGGGCTTGGTGAAAATATCAGCAATTTGATTTAGAATATCAACAAAATGTAGTTCAAAATTTTTCTTAACGACCTCATCTCTAATGAAGTAATGCCTAATCTTAATATGCTTAGTCCTAGAGTGCTGGACTGGATTTTTTACAAGGTTGATAGCACTAGTGTTATCACACAGAATCGGGACACAACCAAGATCCACTAAGTAATCTTGGAGTTGGTGTTTAATCCACAACACTTGGGTGCCACAGCTCCCCGCAGCAACATATTTTGCCTCCGCGGTTGAGAGAGCAACCGAGTGTTGTTTCTTGGAAGCCCAAGAAACTAAACACCCGCCTAGAAATTGGCAATATCCACTAGTACTCTTGCGATCCAGCTTGCATCCAGCATAGTCCGCATCAGAATAAGATATAAGAGATAAATCACATGATGACGGATACCACGATCCCCGCGACCTGACCACGCAGGTCGATCCGCGTGCGAGGGCGCAATCATTGGGCTTTCACTTTTGCCATCTCCACTCCATTTCTTGGCATATCTGTCATGAAAGAACATCAAGCAGTTTAGTCATATAAGAGTGGTAAGACATCAATGAGTTATAGTGTTTAGCCATTATCAAAACCAAGAATATCAAATAACTCAAATGACCACATGATGATGTCGAATGACCCAAGTGACAACAAGATGACTCAAATGACCACAGGGGCACAACAAAAATGCCCCTACAATAAAGATAACTCATGGAGATGCATAGGTTGTCATGAATTAAACTAGAATTATCATTTTCATTATTAAGGGTATGAACTATGCATGCAGGAATAGCCTAGATGCTTAGTGATAGTAAAACATTAAATACTCCGTTTGGAAAGCATGAAATTTCATGAAATTAAAGGACTTTTACTCCTGACATGTTATTCTAGCATTTTGATGAGATAACCTACCTTTGATTCGTTCCCTAGACTTTAGATTTCTGACTGGAAGTAGACCCTAGACTCTGCACGTCCTATGCCAAACCAGCAACTTCCCGTCCCTCTATCTTCTGATTATCTTGACCTAAAACCGTGAAAATTAAAGGGTAGGTTGAAGATATAAAGGGTAACACAAACTTTTAAAGGATCAACTTGAACTAACCTCGTTTAGGGCTTCTAATCTCCTGATCTTTACTGGACCGACGCTCTGGTTCCTGTGTAGACTGTAGCGATCCAGCAACTTTCAGATGCTCTATCTCTCCAACAGCTGGGTCTTCTAGCATAAAAATTTGAGGGAAGTTAGATAAACCTAAGGAGAACATAAGGTTCTAAAGAACTAACCTGAGAAGATGTCTCTTTACCTTCGAAATATGCGAGCCAACATTAGGGTTCGCATGGGTCGAAGTTAGGATCTATTTATAGGGTTTACTTAGGGTTTGAGGATTAGATCAAACTTAGAGTCCTAATTAGGTGTAGGATCGATCCGCAAGAGTCCCAGACATGATTATATGTCAACACACTTCGATCCATGGGGATTTGGATGCCAAAGATCCAACCTTTTCACGTTTTCTCCCATTCACGGAATCAAGAGAGGTTAGCGGTCATCGGAGGATCGCTACGGTAGGTCTGGCGGTCGCACGATAGACCGCCAAGTTTCATTAAATCCAAAAATTTTGGATTTTCATATTATCTCCCATTTATCCCCTAATTGATGTATATATCCCATTTTAAATTCGTAAATTACCCAATTTACGTTTCTATTAATGGGATTGGGTCTAAACGATTTTGGAATTGGGTCTTTGGGCCTATTTTGAGTTGGTCTTACCCCTTTGGTCAAGATAGGGCTTGAAATAAATCCCTAATTCCTTCTTAATAGCTCATTAAACCATTTTTAATTACCTAGTAATTATATTTAATCCCAAAAAATTCTTAGAAAAATCTGGGGTGTTATAATTGCTATGGCACAGGGGGCAGACAGAGGGCGAATCAGCTGGGCAGAGGAGGGAAGTTGTGGTCTTATGGGTGGCCGCCACTTGCTAGTGGCGGTCATCCACCTGGCTGACACTTGACCGGGCTTCAGAAAATCATTCGATCGAGGCTCAATCAAGGGCAAACCTCAAGGGGTTTCAAGGCTTAATGGGATATAAGAAAGACCAAAGAATAGACTCGAGAATGCTCAAGGAAAGCTCTAAAAAAGTGGGTAATTCGGGACATCACAAAGATGGATAAGAGAGATAACCCGACTTGCAGGCTGAAAATGGATGTCAACAGCGAGACCGCTACCTATAAGAGGCGGTCCTCAAATGATCGCAATCTTCTTCCGAAACCATGAATAATAGAAGCGTGAAAAGATTAGATTTTTCACATCCAAATCACTTGGGATCGAAGCTGATCGAAGCTATCTAGTGTGGGAAGCTATCCATGACTCTTAGAGATTGAATTGAGCCCAAAATAAGACTCTATTTCGACCTAATCTAGTAGCCCTAATTCAACCTCTATAAATAAGCCCTAACTTCAACCCACGCGAACCCTAATGTTGGCTCATGAAATTCGAAGGTAAGGAGACACTATCTCAAGTCATTCCTTTTGAAGATTTTGTTCTCCTTTGTATTGTTTAACTTCTCTCTAAATTTCATTTTATGAGGTCAAGCCGTTGAGAAGATAGAACCCTCGGAAGTTGCTGGTTTCCTACAGTTTGCACATGAACGAGTTTCCTCCGAGAAGGAACATGACATTAGAGGCCCTAGACGAGGTAAGTTCAAGTTGTACCTTTAGAACTATTTGTTCCCCTTTGAATCTTCTACCTATCCTCCAAGTCTCATGGATTTAGGTCAAGGGATTCAGGAGATAGAAGGCCAGGAAGTTGCGATTTCTACGCAAGACGCACAGGAACCAGCACCGTCTTCCAACCCAAAATTCAAAGTCTAGAGCTTTACCCAGAGGTAGGTTATCTCATGAACAGCTTAAACATCAAGTTAGGATTAAAAACCCTCTTGTCTTGCTAGATTTCATGCTTTCTACTTGGAATTTCATGTTTTCCTATGATCACGCATGCATAGTTTTCATAGCATCATATCCCTGTACCCTTAACCAAAAAAGATGATAAGTGTGGCTTATTACATGTAACTCATGCATCTCCATGATTTAACTTCGTCATGTCATGTTTATTCTTCTATTTAGCATGTGTTCCATGCATATATTACCCTAGATTAGGCCTATACCTCAATTTTTGTCCCTGCTCACAGCAGAAAAGAAATGGTCTCCCTGAGACCGCTATAATCAGATAGCGACCTTGCGACTGACCGCTACTATAAGTATGCGGTTCTCATCTGACCGCTATTTGCTTTCTAGTTTCTACACTTTGTTAACTCCAAATAGATTGCAGATTAGCCCTATTAATTATATGTTAAGCCCAGGTAATTAAGTCTTATTCCTAGTTATGACCCTGGATTCATGTTAATGGTTATATTGTGCATCCATCATGCTAGGTTTCATGACTTACATGCTTTAAGAATTTACTTTAATCTTATGCTAATTTCATGCCAAAATCATATAATTTTGTATTAAAACTATATTTCACATGCTTTGTGGACTTGTTTTGATCGCTGTTTTCTTCATGATTCACTCTCATCTTTGATTCTTTCTTAAGTACATGGTACGTATTCCGATACGATGTCATTAGTTACACTTTGCACATGATAGGAACACTTTCTTGGACTTGTGAACCTCTTTGCCGGATATTCCTTCTGTCGGACTAGGGGATCATGTTTCAAGGTCTTCGAAAGTCTCCACGAGCTTGGGATTCCTACTAGGATGCCGAGCAGGTTGTACCCTCAAATTCGATTTGTCTAGGAAGCACTAACTTGACGGAAGTTTTTCTGTGTTCTGGATAGATAGCGGCCATCAGGGGATCGCCACTATCAAGTAGCGGCACTCCCGCGACCACATTCTGCCAGAATTTTAGTGCGCTGACTCTTTTCTCTCTGGTGTCGACTCTGTCAAGAAATGGTCCATACTTGACCGCAACTTCATAGTAGCGGTCCAAGACATGACCGCCTATTCAAGAAACGGCCCAGACCTGACCGTCTTCTGTTTCAGTGTTCTTAACCGAAGGTTTGACCCACGGGTTGATTTTCCTATGTTCCTAGATGGTCTATTGATGGTCTAGAACTTAACACCTTGTTCAATAAGTTATTAATGAATTATCAAAAATTAAATAATGCATCGTTATGCTATTGGATTTCCTTTCGTGGCATAACCTTGTCATTAAATCATCCTTGATCTCATGTTTCATATTTGGTACGTTCTTAGATTGATATTGTTGTCATAAAGCTATTATTTGAATTGTACATTATTGGCCGAAACTTTATTTATATCTCGGGGAAGTAGCTTGATTTATAACTTGAAGATGCAAGAGCGGGTATGGACAGTGTCCAAGGGCTCGACGCTAGCCCCCTTGGCAGATAGTCGGAAACATACTATAAACAATAGGATATGATGAACACTGGCGTCGCATTGCGTCGGGTGTACTTTTTTTATAAACGGGTGAAAATCACGAGGTAATCTTGTGAATTTACATGCTTGTTAGTACATTCTTGTTACATGACTTTCTAGTGCATAGCCTTTATGGTTATGAAAAGTACATTCTCGTTCATGAAAGGCCAAGTTATATTCATGTTATATTCGTTCTTGATCTTGCTCTCATTCTAAATGAACTCTCATATCTTTTATGTCTTGATACTTGCGATGTTACTTTGGCTTATTATCGTATGATTTATCACGTTTCATTTATCTTACATCCTAGAGAAAAATGTTAATTATTTAAACTTGCCTTCATGTTGATACGAAGATACTTACTGGGCAAGTGTGCTTATTACCCTACTTTTCCAATCTTTCCAGGAAACTCTAGTGGATCGGATTTTGAATATTCCGATGATGGATCCGAGAGTGATGATTAAAGGCCCGAGAGAAGACTTAGAGTGTCATGAGTCCTTACCTTAGTTTGGAGTCATATCATGTAATTTTCACTTTATTGAGTCATATTATGTAATTTTTATTGAGTCAAGTGTGTCAAGGAGTCAAGTCATAGTCTCCATTGTAAAACTTTGATTATCATTCAATAAAGTGGAATTCTGAGTACATCACATTGTGTCCATTCATCTTATGTGCGAATGATTGCGCTCTTATTATATTGCTCGCTTGAGACGTACTGGCCGACTGTTCACGGTCCCGAACTATTTCCACTGCATAATCTCAGGACGTGACACAAAATCTTGATCAATAAGTTATTAATGAATTATTAAAGTTAAAGAATGTGACGTTATACTGTCAGATTCCTCCCGTAGCATAACCTTGTCATTAAATCATCTTTGAACTCATATGGTCTTATTTGGTGCATTCTTACCTTGGTTTACTTGTCATGAACCTTATTGTTTAACTTGTTAATTACTGGCCATACCTTATTGATATACTCATGGAAGTAGCTTGATTTAAAACTTGAAGATGTGGATCGGGCACTGATTGTGTCAAAGGGCTCGATGCTAGCCCCCTCCGGTGATTGCTAGAAACATAATATAAATCATGGGATATGATGAACACTTGCGTCGCACTGCGCCGAGAGTACTTTTTTTTATAGACGGGTGAAATCCACGATGCCATTACATGCTTGTTAGTACATTCTTGTTACATGACTTCTAGTGCATAGCCTTTATGGTTATGAAAAGTACATTCTAGTTACATGAAAGGCCACATTATATTCTTGCTTGATCATGCTCTCATTCTACATGAATTCTCATATCTCTATAGTCTATACCTTGTTACTTGTGTTATTACGTTGATTTTATCGCATGTTTCACCATATTTCATTAGCCTTACCTTCTAGAGCTAAGTTGTTAATGACTTAAACTTGCCTTCGTGTTGATACAAAGATACCTACTAGGCATGTGTGCTCATTCCCTACTTTTTTAATCTTTTCAAGAAATTCTACAGGGGATTCAGACTACTCAAGTGACGAGTCCGAGAGTGATTAAAGATCGAGAGAAGACATAGACATGAGTCCATATGATTAGTCATGAATCAATTGTGTAATTTTCTCTTTTATTGAGCCCAGTGAAGGGAGTCAAGTGTCGATGTAACCCATGAATTTTTATTATTCAATAAAGTGAAATTTTGAGTACATTCTCCTATGTTCACTCTTATGTATGTGAATGTTTAGCGCTCTAATTATATTGCTCGCTTGAGACAACTGGAAGAAAATGCGGAGTTTCTGACGGTCCTAATGCGTCGGAACTAAAGTTTCCGATTGATTTTCGACGATAATGGTCCGTCGGGTGATCATTGTCGCTATTTTAGATGGATAAATTTTCTGTCGGAAAATATGTCTGAAGTTTCCGATGGATAAATGCTTGTCAGAAATTCCGTCGGTAATATTTAGAGCGTTATATTTCCGACGGATATTATATCCGTCCCACAATCCGTCGGAACATATTTCTGACGTAATTTAATCCATCGGAGATTCTGTCGGACATTTTTTCGACAGATCACAGGTTCTGTCGTAAATTTCGTCGGAATTTGTAAGGTTAAAAGAAATAAAAATATGTATGTTTTCCGACGGAATTGACATTTCATCGGTTATTCCGTTGTAAATTTTCGACGGGACCGTCAGAATATCTGTCGAAAAATATTTTTTATTTTTTAAAAAAATAAATAAAATTTATATGAAAACCTGTTTAAATAAAAAAATAGAAAATCAATCCATCACAAGTAAAACAAAAGACAGGCAAGAAAGGAAACATAATAACATTTATCAATTTTATAATAGTAAAAAAAATCAAAAAATATCGTCCATATCTTGATCCTGTCCGTCTTGCTCGTCTCCTCCGTCGCCACTCGCTAGAGGATCCTATATTAAGAAAATAATAACATTAAATTTACATGCATAAAAAAAATTTACGGAGCAGATAAATTAAATATTTTCTTTGATTGTATAAATTCAAATAAGATATAATGCACTTCTGAGTGCTGGGTTCAAACTGGATATATAATTTAGAATTCGTCAGCTCTCACAAGTCAATTTTACCTCCCAAGTTGTGTAGGAACGATCGACACACTGATCAGATCGATATTTTAGATTTTGGACCCCCGAACCCAACTTCTTTAATTTTAAACTAAGTGCATTTGAAGAATGCACTTCTGAACGTAGGGCTCAAACCAGGTGTCCGATTTAGATTACGTGAACTCTCACAAGTCACTTTTACCTCCCAAGTCATGTTGTAACAATCGACACGTCAATCGGAGTGATATTTTAGATTTTGGACCCTCGAAGCCAACTTCTTTAATTTTAAACTAAGTGCATTTAAAGAATGTACTTCTGAGCGCCGGGCTCAAACCGGGTGTCCGATTTAGATTCCGCCAGCTCTCACAAGTCACCTTTACCTCCCAAGTCGTGTTGGAATGATCGACACGCTGATCTGAGCGATATTTTAGTTTTTAGACCCCCGAACCCAACTTCTTTAATTTTACACTAAGTGCATTTGAAGAACTGAGTAATTTGAGCGCCGAGCCCAAACCGGGTATCCGATTTGGATTCCGTTAGCTCTCCCAAGTCACTCTCATCACCGAGGTCATGTTGGAATGATTGGCACGTCGATCAGGCCAGTATTTTAGATTTTGGACCCCCGAACCTAACTTATTTAATTTTAAACTAAGTACATTTGAAGAATGCACTTCTGAGCTCCGGGCTCAAACCCGGTGTCCGATTTAGATTCCGTCAGCTCTCACAAGTCACTTTTACCTCCCAAGTCGTGTTGGAATGATCGGCATGCCGATCTGAGCGATATTTTAGATTTTGGACCCTTGAACCTCACTTCTTTAATTTTAAACTAAGTGTATTTGAAGAATGCACTTCTGAGCGCCGGGCTCAAATCGGGTGTCCGATTTAGATTCTGTCAGCTCTCACAAGTCACTTTTACCTCTCAGGTCGTGTTGGAACAATCGGCATGCCGATCGGAGTGTTATTTTTGATTTTAGACCCCCGGACCCAACTTATTTAATTTTAAACTAAGTGCATTTGAAGAATGCACTTCTGAGCGTCGGGCTCAAACCGGGTGTCCGATTTAGAGTCTATCAGCTCTCACAAGTCACTTTTACCTCCCAAGTCGTGTTGGAACAATTGGCATGCCGATCAAAGTGATATTTTAGACTTTGGACCCCTGAACCCAACTTATTTAATTTTAAACTAAGTGCATTTGAAGAATGCACTTCTGAGTGCCGGGCTCAAACCGGGTGTCCGATTTAGATTTTATCAGCTATCACAAGTCACTTTTACCTATCAAGTCGTGTTGGAACGATCGGCATGCCGATCAGAGCGATATTTTAGATTTTGGACCCCCGAACCCAACTTCTTTAATTTTAAATTAAGTGCATTTGAAGAATTGAGTAATTTGAGCACCAAGCCCAAACTAGGTATCCGATTTGGATTCCTTCAGCTCTCCCAAGTCACGCTCATCACCGAGGTCACGTTGGAATGATCGGCACGCCGACCAGGCCAGTATTTTACATTTTGGACCCCCGAACCCCTAGTTATGTGAATTGTTTTAAACTAAGTTACCTTTGAAAACTAACTTGGTTTTGGTTTTAGTAATTTGAGCACCGGGCTCAAATCGAGTGTCCGATTTAGATTCCGTTAGCTCTCACAAGTCACTTTTACCTCCCAAGTCATGTTGGAACGATCGGTACGCCGATCAGAGTGATATTTTAGATTTTTTAGACCCCCGAATCCAACTTCTTTAATTTTAAACTAAGTGCATTTGAAGAATTGAGTAATTTGAGCGCCGAGCCCAAATCGGATATCCAATTTGAATTCCGTCAACTCTCCCAAGTCACTCTCATCACCGAGGTCGCGTTGGAATGATCGGCATGCTGATCAGGCCAGTATTTTACATTTTAGACCCTCGAACTCCTAATTATGTTAATTTTTTTAAACTAAGTTAACTTTGAAAACTAACTTAGTTCCGAATTGAGTAATTTCAGTGCCGAGCCAAAATCGAGTATCTGATTTGGATTCCGCCAGCACTCCCAAGTCACTGTCATCACCCATGTCACGTTGCAATGATCTACACGCCGATTTGATCAGTATTTTACATTTTGGACCCCCGAACCCCTAGTTATGTGAATTATTTTAAACTAAGTTACCTTTGAAAACTAAAGTAGTTTTGATTTGAGTAATTTTAGCGCCAGGCTCAAACTGGGAGTCTGATTTAGATTCCATCAGCTCTCACAAGTCACTTTTACCTCCCAAGTCATGTTGGAATGATCGGCACGTCGATCGGAGTGATATTTTAGATTTTGGACCCCCGAACCCAACTTCTTTAATTTTAAACTAAGTGCATTTGAAGAATGTACTTCTGAGCGTCGGGCTCAAACCGGATGTCCGATTTAGATTCCGTCAACTCTCACAAGTCACTTTTATCTCCCAGATGGTGTTGGAACAATCGGCACGCCGATCAGAGTGATATTTTATATTTTGAACTACCAAACCCAACTTATTTAATTTTAAATTAAGTGCATTTGAAGAATGCACTTCTGAGTGTCGGGTTCGAACCGGGTGTCCGATTTAGATTTTGTCAGCTCTCACAAGTTACTTTTACCTCCCAAGTCATGTTGGAATGATCAGCACATCGATCTGAGTGATATTCTAGATTTTGGACCCCCGAACCCAACTTCTTTAATTTTAAACTAAGTGCATTTGAAGAATGCACTGCTGAGTGCCGAGCTCAAACTGGGTGTCCAATTTAGATTCTGTCAGCTCTCACAAGTCACTTTTACCTCCTAAGTCGTGTTGGAACAATCGACAGGCCGATCGGAGTGATATTTTAGATTTTGGACCCCTGAACCCAATTTATTTAATTTTAAACTAGGTGCATTTGAAGAATGCACTTCTGAGTGCCGGGCTCAAACCGGGTGTCCGGTTTAGATTTCGTCAACTCTCACAAGTCACTTTTACCTCTCAAGTCATGTTGGAATGATCGGCACGCCGATCGGAGTGATATTTTAGATTTTAGACTCCCGAACTCAACTTCTTTAATTTTAAACTAAGTGCATTTGAAGAATTAAGTAATTTGAGCGCCGATCCCAAACTAGGTATCTGATTTGGATTCCGTCAGCTCTCCCAACTCACTCTCATCACCGACGTCACGTTGGAATGATCAGCACGCAGATCAAGCCAATATTTTACATTTTGGACTCTCGAACCCCTAGTTATGTGAATTGTTTTGAACTAAGTTACCTTTGAAAACTAACTTGGTTTTGATTTTAGTAATTTGAGCGTCGGGCTCAAACCGGGTGTCCGATTTAGATTCCGTTGGCTCTCACAAGTCACTTTTACCTCCCAAGTCATGTTGGAACGATCGGTACGCCGATCAGAGTGATATTTTAGATTTTTTAGACCCCCGAATCCAACTTCTTTAATTTTAAACTAAGTGTATTTGAAGAATTGAGTAATTTGAGCGCCGAGCCCAAATCGGATATCCAATTTGGATTCCGTCAATTGTCCCAAGTCACTCTCATCATCGAGGTCGCGTTGGAATGATCGACATACCGATCAAGCTAGTATTTTACATTTTAGACCCTCGAACTCCTAATTATGTTAATTTTTTTAAACTAAGTTAACTTTGAAAACTAACTTAGTTCCGAATTGAGTAATTTCAGCGCCGAGCCCAAATCGAGTATCTGATTTGGATTCCGCCAACTCTCCCAAGTCACTGTCATCACCCATGTCACGTTGCAATGATCTACACGCCGATTTGATCAGTATTTTACATTTTGGATCCCCGAACCCCTAGTTATGTGAATTATTTTAAACTAAGTTACCTTTGAAAACTAAAGTAGTTTTGATTTGAGTAATTTTAGTGCCGGGCTCAAACCGGGAGTCTGATTTAGATTCCATCAGCTCTCACAAGTCACTTTTACCTCCCAAGTCATGTTGGAATGATCGACACGTCGATCGGAGTGATATTTTAGATTTTGGACCCTCGAACCCAACTTCTTTAATTTTAAACTAAGTGCATTTGAAGAATGCACTTCTGAGCGTCGGGCTCAAACCGGATGTCCGATTTAGATTCCGTCAACTCTCACAAGTCACTTTTATCTCCCAGATGATGTTGGAACAATCGGCACGCCGATCAGAGTGATATTTTATATTTTGAACTCCCAAACCCAACTTATTTAATTTTAAACTAAGTGCATTTGAAGAATTCACTTCTGAGTGCCGGGTTCGAACCGGGTGTCCGATTTAGATTCTGTCAGCTCTCACAAGTTACTTTTACCTCCCAAGTCATGTTGGAATGATTAGCACATCGATCTGAGTGATATTCTAGATTTTGGACCCCCGAACCCAACTTCTTTAATTTTAAACTAAGTGCATTTGAAGAATGCACTGCTGAGTGCCGAGCTCAAACTGGGTGTCCGATTTAGATTCTGTCAGCTCTCACAAGTCACTTTTACCTCCTAAGTCGTGTTGGAACAATCGACAGGCCGATCGGAGTGATATTTTAGATTTTGGACCCCTGAACCCAACTTATTTAATTTTAAACTAAGTGCATTTGAAGAATGCACTTCTGAGTGCCGGGCTCAAACCGGGTGTCCTGTTTAGATTTCGTCAGCTCTCACAAGTCACTTTTACCTCTCAAGTCATGTTGGAATGATCGGCACGCCGATCGAAGTGATATTTTAGATTTTGGACTCCCGAACTCAACTTCTTTAATTTTAAACTAAGTGCATTTGAAGATGTAACACCCTCAAATATAGCTAAGTTGTACTTTATATCACCGAGGCGCCTTTTGAAGTATCAGCTCAGTTCTTGAAAAGAACTCCGAAGTTAAGCGTGCTTAATGGGGAGTAGTACTAGGATGGGTGACCTGCCCGGGAAGTCCCCCATTCTGGAGCTGATCACTGTTAGAAAGGGATAAAATCGTGAGGCTAGTAGGCCAAAGCGGACAATACCTCGACGGTATAGAGTACGGGGCATGACAGAAGAATTAAGTAATTTGAGTGCCGAGCCCAAACTAGGTATCCGATTTGGATTCCGTCAGCTCTCCCAACTCACTCTCATCACCGACGTCATGTTGGAATGATCAGCACGCAGATCAAGCCAGTATTTTACATTTTGGACTCTCGAACCCCTAGTTATGTGAATTGTTTTGAACTAAGTTACCTTTGAAAAGTAACTTGGTTTTGATTTTAGTAATTTGAGCTTCGGACTCAAACCGGGTGTCCAATTTAGATTCCGTTAGCTCTCACAAGTCACTTTTACCTCCCAAGTCATGTTGGAACGATCGGTACGCCGATCAGAGTGATATTTTAGATTTTTAGACCCCCTAAATCCAACTTCTTTAATTTTAAACTAAGTGCATTTGAAGAATTGAGTAATTTGAGCGCGGAGCCCAAATCAGATATCCGATTTGGATTCCATCAACTCTCCCAAGTCACTCTCATCACCGAGGTCGCATTGGAATGATCGGCATGCCGATCAGGCCAGTATTTTACATTTTCGACCCCCGAACTCCTAATTATGTGAATTGTTTTAAACTAAGTTAACTTTGAAAACTAACTTAATTCCGAATTGAGTAATTTGAGCGCCGAGCCCAAATACCCAATTTGGATTCCGTCAGCTCTCCCAAGTCACTGTCATCACCCATGTCGCGTTGTAATGATTTACATGCCGATTTGATCAGTATTTTACATTTTGGACCCCCGAACCCCTAGTTATGTGAATTGTTTTAAACTAAGTTACCTTTGAAAACTAACTTAGTTTTGATTTGAGTAATTTGAGCACCGGGCTCAAACCGAGAGTTTGATTTAGATTCCTTCAGCTCTCACAAGTCACTTTTACCTCCCAAGTCATGTTAGAATGATCGACATGTCAATCGGAGTGATATTTTAGATTTTACACCCCCGAACCCAACTTCTTTAATTTTAAACTAAGTGCATTTGAAGAATGCACTTCTGAGCGCCGGGCTCAAACCAGATGTCTGATTTAGATTCCGTAAACTCTTACAAGTAACTTTTATCTCCCAGGTCGTGTTGGAACAATCGGCCCGTCGATCATAGCGATATTTTAGATTTTGTACTCCCGAACCCAACTTATTTAATTTTAAACTAAGTGCATTTGAAGAATGCACTTCTGAGTGCTGGGCTCAAATCGGGTGTCCGATTTAGATTCCGTCAGCTCTCACAAGTCACTTTTATATCCCAAGTCGTGTTGGAATGATCGGTACACCGATCCGAGCGATATTTTAGATTTTTGACCCCCGAGCCCAACTTCTTTAATTTTAAACTAAGTGCATTTGAAGAATTGAGTAATTTGAGCTCTGCCTGGGACTGCGCCTCCCCCCTTTCCGCCATCGTGGATCCTTAAACACGCAAAAATTAGAACATACACATCAATCCGAAATGAGAACATACACATCAATTACTAAATACAAGAGTTAAATCAAGTGAAATTATGAGTTGAACGCATAAAATTATTCTACTCATAAACACTTTCATCTTGATTCCGTCTAAACATCATGTGGGGTTTATAATATGAATAAGACCAAGGTTGGTTGTATTGCTGATTCATATCGACTGGGGATGGCCAAGAATGCAATAGAAGGGAGAAAGATGGGAATGATCGGTGGTGGTTCAGATTAAAAAAATCCCACCCAGAAATGCAATATACATTATCATGCTCCCTCCCTTCATAGAAATTGCCAACACAAAGTTTTTTTCTTCTTGTTGATTATTAGAATTGGAGGAAGGAAAATGATGCATACATTTTGAAGTCACTTTAAAACAATCATCTTTAAAAGATTAATCATGCTTCTGTGACAGTCGATCATATATGTTATCAACTCCAGCCCCACATGCAGGTACGTTCTTTAAACTTTATCTTTGGCATCATATATGCAGACTTCAGAAGATCAAAAGAATGCATGGATCTAAACTAATGTAGTTAACAAAAGTAAATTGTTGAATTGTGCAACAACAAAGGCAATGCACAGATCTAAGTTTGCAGGAATTAGGCAAAAGTAAACTAATAAAATGAGCATAATTATAGAGTGTCATCTAAATAAGATTGAAACAAGCATTTCCAAGTGAGGCTCCATCCAAAAAAATATGACACACACACTCAAATTTAAAAAAATAATCCCTCCATCCCACCCTCTCCTTTGCCCCCTCCCCTCTGATGAGTAGTGATAGGCGGATCTAGAGGGGGGGTGAATAGATCAGCCCCTTCTTTACAGTTATAACAACTAAATAAAAACTAAAGAATTGTAAGGCACAAACAGACGCAAGTTGGTGAGATAAATGCACAAACTATGATTAGGAGCGTTCCTACACAAGCATCTAGCGTCAACACAAGATAGAGAACAAACCATGGAGAGACAGGATTTTAAGGTGGTTCAGTCTCTATCCAGAGACCAACGTCCACCCCTCACACAACTTGGTGAGGCTTCACTAGTGCAAATGCACTACTGCTAATTCACAGCTTCCAACAGAGAGACAAACTCTGTCAACTCCGCTGCCAAACAGCTTGAGGGTACATAACCCAAATCCCATAGACCGGTGAACACACTGTCTGTCTTCCTACACGCAGGTAGGGAGCAATGTAAGTGTAATATCCCAGACCTTTTGGATCCTTTCTTTTTGGGTCCCGGATCTACTTTCTAGGCGTGTCCGGCTCTGTTGAGTCCAAAATTTCATTTCAGACATCTTTTGTGTTCGGATCGGCGCGATCCGGAGTTGTTTCAGAGGCCCGGAGCGCGTCCGCGGCTTTTCCACGCGTGTTTTCCGATTTCCACGTATGTGTTTCGACAATTCCTTCGGAACCTCGTTGCGGGTGAACTGGGTCGTTCACCTAGGCAAGAGTGGTACCGTTGTGATCGGTGCTTTCCGAGGATCGCGGAAACGTGATTTTTAATTTTTTGGTATTTTCTGGAATTTTTGGATTTTCTATAAATACCCCATTTCTTTTTCTTTTTCTCCCCCTCTTCTTTCTTCTTCTTCTTCCTCTTTCTTCTTCCTTCCCCAACGAGAGCTGCCCCCCTTTCTCTCTCTCTTCGGCCGACGACGACCATGGTGCGCTCCCCTCCGGCTGCAGATGGCGGTGGGCGACGGCGTAACGGCGTAGGCGGCGGTGAGACAATCCCGGTGGCGTGTGGCATTCGTGGGAGGCGTGAAGGAACGAGGGTTCTAAAAGAATTCTTCATGGTTTGTGGATGATCTGGCATGCCTCGAGGCGAGATCGAGGTAGGGTGACATTCCCTAGCTCCTCTCGTTTCTTTCCCGTGATTTCTAGCCCGGTGTGAGGCCGAGAGGGGTCGTTTCCATGCCCGGAGGATAAAATCATGATTTGGGGAGAGTTCACCCGATCCACATTTTTAAGCCGCGATTCGGCGTTTTGATGGCGTAGAAGCATGCTAGGGGTCCCTAGGGGGCTTCCCCCTTGTTTTCCCCCTCTCCCATGGAGGTATGGGGGCGTGGTTGGTGTTTTGGGTCGTTTCCCATTGTTTTGCCGTCGGGACGGTGTGACAGTCCTTCCAGTGACCGTCACAGCTTGTGACGCCCCACGGTGGGTGCGTTACAGGGGTTGTTTTGCCAACTGGGTGGTCCGTGGGCCTGACGGTCCCACGATAGGCCGCCAGGGCGTGCGACGCACCTAGGTTGGACCGTCAGGTGGCGATCTGATCGTTGGCATCCGACCGTTGCGGTTTTGACCGTTGGGGGTCAAGGCCTCTGACGCACCCAGGGTGGGGCGTCAGAGCCTTGTGATGCCCCTGTGTGGGAGCGTTAGAGCGGATGCGTCTCCACCTTCTAATGCTCCTAGGCAGGACCGTTAGAGATGTGACGCCCCGAGGGGTGTGCATCACAGCTGGTTTCATTCCGTCTACTAACGCACTAGCGGTGGTCCGTGAGAGATTGTGACGCCCCGAGCGGTGTGCGTCACAGTGGGTTTCTTCTTGCCTTCTGACGCACTGGATTGGGTGCGTTAGGGCCTGTGATGCACCAAGGCTGGCGCGTCACAGCCGGTTTCGCACCGAGTGTCTGACGCGCCTGTGTTGGGCCGTCAGACTACTGTGACGGCCCAGAGATAGACCGTTAGAGCTATGGCGCTCCTGTGTTAGACCGTCAGGCTCTAGACTACACTAGGTCATTTGTAGTCCCTTTTATTCTCCGACCGTGGTCACCGTGCGACGGTGCGGGTACGTGGGATGGTCCCCGTACTTCATCGGATTCGGACGTTTTTTTTTCGTTGACTTGAGAGTCTACTCCTTCAGTGACCCTCCACTAGTCGTAGTCTGCTTACAAGTTTAGTGGTCCCACCAGGGAATGGTGGAGAGGCTAACCCGAGGACGATTTTAGACTAGTTTCTATCGGGCCCCGCGTCTACCAGCCATAGTCCGGCTGAGGGGAAAACGAAGGGCCAGACCAGGGGCACACGGTATGTGTGTGCACACGTGGTTGGAGGCGGTTGGACCCACGCTGACGAGCGTGACCCCGGCTAGTCACTTGTTTTTTGGTTACTTGTACGGTGTCCTTGCCTCCGCTGGGGGCTATTGTGCCAGGCGGACACCTGCAGTGCGGTGTAAGACGTCAGGGGATGCTACCGACTATGCTTCTAGTGGGAGGTACTCCTGTCGAGTCGAGAGTGACAGACTGTCAGTCTCTGTGACATCGACCTTCGGGTTTTCGTCGGGTTGACCATTAAGTTTTGGCTGTCTTGCCATAGCGCGTGTGTCAATTTTCGTGCCGTCAGACCGGTGTTTGTAGTTGTAGGACTTTTTCACTTCTGAGGTACTCGCTTACTGCTAGTGTAGCGATTTTCCATTTTTCAGGTAGGGTTCGAGTGATCCATACTGACTCTTGTTCTGAGACTCATTCCCTACGTGTTTTTACCGTGTTTCTGGCGAGGCGCGGCCTCAGGGGAGCGCGTCTGAGGCTCAGCGTGGTTCAGGTGCCCATCGTTAGTGCCAGAGGTCAGAGCCGGGGTATGCCCCGTGTAGCTGTACTTTTATTTCTTATCTCTGTACTAGTTGTGGACTACTGTTGTTATTTTGTTATATCTTGTGGACCATGTATCATGTAAAATGTTAATTTATTTCCTTCTTAATCATATAAACTGTTTAATTTCTACAATTAGTTGTGATACTTGTGTAGTCTCCACACCATCCTTTTAACCCTTTCGAGTCTTCGGGCTCGTGGGTGGCGATTCGAGTCTCGGGTTATCGGGCCTTCTCGGTAATCGGATTCTCGGGTCGTTATAGCTGGTATCAGAGCGCGGTTGTGGGATTATACGAGAATCATAAGTAATTATAGTGGTCCACTAGTCCACAACGAGGATATACAGTTGACGCTGGCATCGGGCATCGTGTGTTTTGGTTGACCTTGTCGTTTCCGTGTTTTCTGTCTTTTGCTTCAGGAGCGAGTATGGCGCCTGGAGAGGGGGATTTCTGTAGCCCATCTAAGAGCGGCCGAACCAGGTCCAGCAGGACCAAACGAGGCCCAGCTCATCTAAGTGACAGCCCCGCAGGGACCACTTAGCATAAAAGCCTAATAAGATCACTCGGAGTCAAGCCCTTCTTCGGCGGCCATTAGGCTCGGAAGGCCTGGGCGTCGGTCCGGTCGGAGGAAGATCCAAGCCTGACCTATCCCCCTCACCGGGATAAAGACTAGCGCCCTGTGCCCACTCCGACCGAGCTTCATCCGAGCTATGCTTATCACCCGGATAGGGCTGGCACTCTTCATGCTTGGGTCGACCGACGATTGCTTATCCACGTTGCCGCTAAGAACCCTTTATGAGTAGGAGTTCACAAAGATAAGGGACCCATAAGTCCTCAAGGTTATAAAGAGCCCACGATAAGGACGTAAAGAGCCCACGTCGAGGACGTAACCCTCGCTTGGAACTCCTCAGCTTACGGGACTCATGAGGCTAGCGCACTATTTAAACCGGGGACTCCCTGGAGTAAACTGTAAGGGCCTACATACGCCTAAAACTCCCTGAGCAGGAACCACTTCACCACCTTGGTGAAGAGGGATCTCATGCATCTCCCCACTCCTCTTTTCATAGCTTCCACCACTGATCTACTGACTTAGGCATTGGAGGGTTTAGCCCAGAGAACCACCCCTGAGCCACCTGATCTGTTTCCCTTTCTTGCAGTTCATTGATCGGTGATCATCTCCCCAGCTCAGGACCAGCGCGAGATCGCCCCTCTTCATCTGGCGCCGTCTGTGGGAAACGATCAAAGAGCCAGCATGGTACGAAGAAGTACAGGGATGAGATCCACCGGTGATAGGGGGAAGGCCATGGTGGCGGGGGGAGAAGGCCCTTCTCAGGCCGCACAAGACCCCCCCTCCAACGTCGGCACCCCAGCCGACGAACCACCTCCACCCGCGGCGATAGGGCAACCATCCAATGAGGGAGCTGACGCTTTCCAAGCCCTCAACGTAAAACTGGATGTCCTCGTGGAACTCATGAGGACCCAGGCGACCAGGGAAGGAAGGTCAGGCGTCCCTCCGGAAAGCCCGCCCCGCAGAGACGCGTCCCAACACACTGCCGGAGGTCGCTTCACCCTCCGAGGATGGCAGCTTATTCGCAACAGGGCAAGAGGACCTTCACAAGCCCTCCTCCGGAGCAAGAGACCTCCTCCACGCCGAAGCGGGGAAAACCTGGGGCACGCCGTCTGCACCCGGAGACCGAAGTCCCCAGGGAGCGCCAGGACAGCCTGCCATCGCGTCCTTCTAGCCCCATGGCACAACGGCAGTCGGAGTTATCCCTCCGTCTGCGAGAGTTCGAGAGGCGCTTCCCATAGCAGGAGCACGCCTTGCAGAAGACCTCCCCGACAGAGGAAGAGGAGAAATCCCCGTTCTCTGACTATATCTTGAAGGCAGAGGTATCTCCCAGAATCCCTATTCCAGCCTTCAAGTCTTACGACGGCCAGGGTGACCCGACCGACCACTTCAATAGCTTCGACGCCCTGATGACCCTTCACAGGGCGTCCGACGCCATCAAATGTCGAGCCTTCGTGACCACCCTGGTGCAAGGTGCCCAAGCCTGGTTCCGAGCCCTCGCCCCCGGATCCATCTGAGACTTCAAGTAGTTTGGGTGAGTATTTAAGGAGAGTTTCACCGGCAGTGGCCACCCAAGGACGGTAGCGGGGTTATTGGCTCTCAAACAGGCGCAAGGGGAGAAACTCCGGGCCTACATCAACCGATTTAAGTCGGAAGCCCTGAGAATCCCCCGCCTGGATGTAACCTCGGCCATAACCGCGCTGACCGAAGGCACCCGGGATGAAAACCTCCATCGCGAACATGTCCTCCACCCTCCCTCGACCCTTGCCGGGCTAGTGACTCTGGCCTTACACCATGCTAAGTGCGAAGAAGTTCTCAGCGCATGCCGAGGCGCAACCGGCTCAGGTCGGGAGGGGGACAAGAAGCAAGCACCCGAGTCAAGCTCGGGCCAAGAAAAAAGGCAGAACCGAGACGGGGAGCACAAAGAACTATCCCGGAACTACAAGTGGTACACTCCCTTAACTGCTCCAGTGTATGAGATATATGAAGACATCAAAGGCTCGGGCCTCCTCCGCCAACTCGAGCCAATGAAGTCGAAAAGCCGCAATCGTAGCAAACATTGCCTGTTCCACAGCGACCACGGGCACCACACCGGCGATTGCCACCAGCTCTAGGATGAGATCGAGCACCTCGTCCGCCAAGGACACCTGTCCCAGTTCGTGGCCGGGCATAAGGAAGACCGAGACACCCCAGAGGAAATCGACAACACCCGTCGCGGGGTCCACATCAACGTCATCGCTGGAGGAGCTGCATCAGGAGGAGACAGTGTCCGAGGAAGGAAGCGTCATGCTGAGCGGGCGAGCCGAGCCATTGAGCCTCCCAAGGCCCCTCCAAGTGAGCCCCAGGTCATAGTCTTCTCCGACCAAGACCTGGAAGGGCTGACCACCCCGCATGACGACGCCCTAGTCATATCGGCCACGATAAACCATTGTAACGTAGATAGGATTCTAGTTGACAATGGAAGTGCCCTTGATGTTTTATCTTATGAGTGTTTCCTTAACATGGGGGAGAATCCGTCTAAACTCCGCCCGATCCGAACCCCCCTTTGCGGGTTCAATGGCCAGGCCACTTATCCCGAGGGAGCCCTAAGCCTGACGGTTACTCTCGGCACCCCACCCAAAACCGTTACGGTTATGGTGGACTTCATAGTGATCAAGGGTATGATAGCATACAACGTAATCTTCGGCCAAGGAATCCTGAGCCGAACGAAAGCGGTGCCTTCTACCTATCACCAAAAGATGAAGTTCCCCACTAAAAGTGGGGTGGGGGAAGTCCAGGGCAACCAGGCGATGGCCAGAAGGTGCTATAATATCTCGGTTGAAGCCACAAGGCCGGACGGGAAGAACAAGGGCCCCCGGAAAGTCAAGGAAAAACCCTCAACCTCCAAGCCTGGAGGCGAGTTGCTAACGATTTTCCTAAAATGACGACCTGACCCTGGGAGTAAAGATTGGAGCTGACCTACCATCTGAGGCTCAGCAGCAATACAAAGAGTTCCTTTCCATGTACATCCGAGTCTTTGCATGGTCTGATGATCAACTCCATGGATTACCGGAGAAGACAGTGATGCACAAACTCAACCTCGACCCAACCGGGAAGCCCGTGCAACAACACAGAAGAAAGCACACTGATGCGGGATGGACCACATACTCGAGACCAATGGATATGCGACCCTCGGACTCTAAGCAAGCTCGCGATCACCCCTAACGAGGGAAGCGTACGGACGTGCACGGTTGAGAAACCGGCATTGAGCTAGGGTGGTCAACTCACAAATTCGTGCCCAGATCGGGTCACGGGACGGTCTCGCTCTCTCTCGCAGCAGCGGTGATATAAAAAGTATAGAGAGTTACGATCCTAGCATGCTCTCTAGCAGCGGCATAAAGAAATATATACGAAATAAAGCAAATGCCGAGATGGGAGTGAATACGATACCTCCATGCTACCGGGCGTGGGGAAGACATCCCAGCCGAACTCGTACTCCCGGAACAGTAAATACACAATAATTAAAGTAAGACAAATTACTGTCCACTCCACGCAGGGAGGTAAAGGGCGACACAGTGGGGCCCGGGAGTAGCAGCTTCGAGTTGACGGGCCGCTTCTTGTGTTGCTTCGGCGGCATACGTACTCACGACCGTGGGGCCCACGTGATGGTCAGTGGGGCCGCGTGGGACCAGGGTGGTACCGCTGTGGTGGGGACACCTGGAAGGACGCTCCTTGGGATGGCGGTATGCTGGTTCACCGGTCGGAGGCCGGGCGGCTCCGATCTTCACTCGTCGGAGTTGCTGCCCACAGATCTGAACTGCTGTTTCAGACCCGCGTGTCCCGACGAAATCCACTGATGCGGTCCCTCCCGACGTCGGATCGATGCACAAGAGGTACCGATGGAAAGCTAACTCAAAATCCTTCGATCTATAGCTAGAGAAAGAAATTTGAATTTCTCATTTATGGCCTTTGTCGAATATTCAAGCTGCTGGTTCACAGGATCAGAAAACTCAGGGCAGAAGTGCTTTTTCCTAAGAGTTGGCGTTGACCACGATGTAGACCTTCGATTCAACTTTTGAGCCTTTCATGAAAGTTGTAGAAGCCGAAGAGTGGAAAACGGGGATATATTTTATGAAAGGTTTGGTAGCGATTTGATTGGGGAAAAGTATTTTATAGTACCGGGTGATCGGATCTGGATAGCAGAAACAGAACTGAATTAAGGGGGAAGACACAAATTCTAAAAATAGGTAGAGGGCTTTTAAAATTTGACGTAAATTTTTGGAGGATAAGGATGGTGGACAGAACCTCCAATAAATTTGGGGATTCAAACAAAAATGAAGAAGGGGGTCAAAAGGGTGAAACTCAGAGCGGCTGTGACACAAGACTGAGATCTGGCAGATCTGGTGGACTGAAAGGCACGAAAATGGAAAAATATTAAAAAAAATCTAAATGACATGATTGTTTTACTGAAGGTTGGGAATATAGAGAGCAACCAACCCTGAAAATCTCAGCTCCAGATGATGTCAGAGTTGGGAGCTAAGAATCCCGGAGTGAACCTCTGTCCAGTAGAACAGAACCTTGGACAGAACTTCGGAAGCGGCTTCGCGGCGGCACCAGAGATAGAATCTAGATGTAGAGGGGCTGAGATAGAAGGGGTTTACCCCCTGAAATCTTGAAGGAGGAGGAAGGAACCAGAGGGAGAGAGAGGGGGGCGCAAATTTGCTCCAATGCAATCACTTTTTTTCTTCTCATTAATTCACACAAATGGAAATTGCATGCCTTATATAAAAAATGGAAAATGACCACTTATGCCCTCAGATCTAAATTGGGGAGGGGTATACAAGGTATATAACTAATTAGTTTTAATAGCATTTTTTTTCAAAAATTAAAATTGGACCAAAAATAGGGGGCGCCCCCTTGACTAGGTAGGTAAGGTAGGTGGCATCTTTGAATTTTTTAACCACTTGTCTCCCATGTGTCCAATTGACCTTCTAGATGCCACCTAGGACTTTGACCAGCCCCACATGGACCCAAATGGTGCCACTTGGACCAATGAGGAATGAGTGAGGGACCCTTGCTGGTCCTACTGACATTTTGCACAAAAACCCACTAAGACTTATAATTGTGTACCCATATAACACAAGGGTATACATAAAAATATAAAAGGACATAAATGTAAACAAAATATGAGCGGACTTGCTTCGATGTCCCCATCAATTCTCCCCTGGTGAGAAGAACTCGACCCCGTCGAGTAAGGGGTGCGGCTGCTCGAGTAGTCTCGGTGGATCCGTCACCGTGCCAAGTAGCGCGGGTACGCTCCACTCCAAGTGATTGTCACCTGCTCTCTCCGTATATACTCGATATGCACAAGCTGCTGTGGGAACGAGGCTAGAGGTGGAACACTCCGGGGTGGGGTCACTCTCAAAGGAAAGGAAGCGGCTCAAAGACTCACTAGGAATCACCGCTGGGTCCCTATAGGTGACTAGATCCGGGGCATAGATGTAGAGCTGATCCCAGACTTGCCTCACTCATACGGGACTAACATCGACGAGCTTGCACAAGACACATGCAGACTCCTAACGAACCACAAACCACACAAACAAGTCACTCAAAACAAACCACACAAACAAACCACTCAAAACAAACCACCTAAATAAACAGAACTGACTCATGCATGACCCTTGAATTAATGCAATGACATCAACCCCACTAAGTGGCTGCATCCTGAACATTGGTAAGCTCCTCCAGAGCTTCGTACTCATCAATGAGTTCTGGATCGACCTCGTAACTGACGGACACAACCCAGAAGGTGAGGCTTCTCCAACCCCTAGGGCTAGTGTTGCACGAGTGGGACATTGGTTGGTGATGTGGCCAAACCCATGACAGTGATAACGCTGCACCCGTGACCTACTGGCTTCTCCGATAAGAGGGCCATTACCCTTATCCTCCCGTCGGGCAGGGGGTGTAGGCAACAGTGGTGGAGGTGTAGGAGCCGTGGGCAAAAAGGGGTGGGGGTGCCGGTGCCGGAGGATGGGCAATGGGTATCGAAGGGCAGGCAACGGGTGCCGGTGGTTGGGATGAAGGTAGATCCCGGGGTGGGGGAGGGTGAGGCCTTGGAGCGAAATGCTCCTGATGGGTGGGCTCCTGAGATCGAGCCATGGGGGCTCGCTGAGGTGGGCCTAAAGAGTGATGGGGCTCGGTACTACAAAGAGGGGTGGGGCCCGACCGATGGCTAGGCTCGAACTCTCCCTCAAATTGCTCCAACTCGAGAGCAACCTGATATGCTTCTTCCAACATCTTGGCATTGCGGCGGAAAAGCTCAAACTGGTAGTGGGGCCGCAAACCACGTCGAAAGTGGGAAACGGGCATGGTACTCTCCTCCGTGACACCACATCGCAGAAAGTACTCATCAAATTCAGCGATGTACTCGGAGATGAATCGGTCTCCCTGACTGAGACTCTGCCACCTATCGATGAGTCGTTGACGGTACGTGGGAGGAAGGAACTTTTGCCGAAGCTTAATTTTCATCTCGCCTCATGTATCAATCGGGGGCTCTAGCCGCTGAAATAACATGCTCTCTACATTCTTCCAATAGGTTTGCCCCTGTCCCATGAGCTTCATGGTAGCAAATTGGATCCTTCGACACTCCGACATATCATACCAATCGAAGTATCGGTCCATGCCGAACTCCCAATCTAAATAGACTTTCGGATCCAAAGACCAGTAAAAAATGGGAGGGTCCGCTCGAACGGTCTTAAGGACCCTATCATCCTCCTCATCTCTCTGTGGCTGAAGGCCACGACGGCGTTGACCATACCCCTCGTAGGCATTGTCAGACCCATAGTCCTCGAGACCAAGGTCACGGTGCGGTAGTTCGGGGACCCGAGGAGGGACGGGTGGAGGAGCTTGTGGTGGCTGAGGAGCATGTGCGGGCGGGTCCTGGACCAAAAGGGCAGGTTGGTGTGGACGTCAAAAAGAGAAGAACAAAGAAAAGAACGATGATGCGGCATGCATGTCCCAGCACCCGAGTAGCTGAGCACGGAAGGTCCGAACAAACCCCAAACTTCCTCTAAGTAGGACAAGAGTGCACTGGGTGCTCCGCCGTCTGATAAGGAAGCTCCTCGAGCAAAAGGGATGGCCACAGCTCCCCAATCGGCAATGTCGAAAGCCTAATCAGGAAGAATCCTGGTGATCTGGACACGGGTTCGGCACGCACCGAAAACTGCTCAGAGTCCTAAGCCGAGACTCGGAGGCTTCGAACTAAACACTTCAGAGCAGGAGCATTGCAGGTGAAGTTTTCCAGGAGCATAAACGTTCATCTGAATGGTCGCGAAGCTGAGACAAAGTCTAAACCGGCGCGGCTTGCACTTAAACCGGCGTGCCATTGCTTGGGCTTTAAACCGGCGTGCCCCCTTACATGATCCCAAAATCGGCGTGCCCCCCTTTTTCTCTTGCAAAACCACTAAAGCCGGCACGTCCCTCATCCTGATGCTAATCCGGCGCGCTCACCCCCCGCGCCGATTTAACCCCATCCTGTCCCGTCGGCATACCGATGCTCTGTTTTGCATCATTATGGCATGCAGAGAACATTGAATGCTCGATGCTCTGTCTCTGCCTCCGTTCGACAGCACAGAAGCGGCAATGGCGAAGCTGGCCCCGACAAATCTGTGAACATCCCATCCTCAGATGAGCATCAGCGTACGGCACGAATCAGCAGCATCCAGCGTAATACGTCGAGTTCAGACTTCGTCGCGGACGAGGTGGAAGTGGCAGGAACCCTCCTCAATGGCCGTTCTATAAAATGACAAGTCTGAGGAAGGAAAAGGGGCTGGTTGGTTCGGCGAAGGTCTCCGGCATCTGAAGAAAAGAAGAGGCTCCATCCATTCACATCTGCAAGGTGAAGAGATAGGAGAGAGAGGGGAGAGAGGGGGAGGAGGTTGTGCTCTGTTCCTCCTTCTCCCCCACTGGTGTATCTTCTTCTCCCCCCCCCACCTCAACGCCTAGTTATTTTTTTTATCTTCTTCGTTGTATTCTTCCCTGTGCTTTGGGGGTAGATCCCCTTTTGTACCTCTCTTTCCTCCTTTCCCATGAGGATGAATAAAAGAGTGGCTTTGTAAGCTTGCGCAGTGTTTTATTGCTTTGATCTGGCTTCCCCTTTCCTTCATTTTTCTTTCTCTCAGTTTTCTGCATCACCCGGGGTCCTCGGGAGCTTGCCCCTTTTGTGGCATGAGCTTTGAGGGAACCCGTTCGAAGGGTGAATACTCATAGCTATTCATGGCGAACATCCATCCCTGTGGAACTTCCACAAAATCACCACATGTAAGCTGTTGGAACTCTTGAAGGCTGGTCCTCGAGTCTCCACACGCACTTATGGGTTAACGGAGGCCTCACTCCGAGTTTTGAGGTTCACCCTGGAGCAATCCGTTTGGTGTTCCCCATTTTTCTCTGGCAAGCTTCTGTCTGGAGAGATGCTGCCCAAATTTCGCCTGGCCAAGAACACTTAAGAACAAGCAAACAAACTAAGTTGTCTGAAGATAAGCATAGCTCATGTCTGAAGCCGCCTCTGAAGCAAACTGAACTTCCAAGCTCCTGCATAATAAACCCCTTTTACCAAAAGCACTCAACTCTCGTGCTAATTCACCTTAACAAACATTCAAAACACCTAACTTGCTCTCTACAAATCTAATCCATCAATGGGACGAACAAGCTAATCAACAAATCAACCCACAGGTGAAAGAAAGAAGAAAAAAAAGCAAGAAAAACCTTGTAATAGCTATCCCCTAATCCGGCCTGGGCTAATCCGGTGCGGTACCCCCCCGCGCCGGTTTAGCCTCACACTGAAAACCCTTTAAAAGTTTTTGGCACCTATCCGGCGCACCCCACCATTGTTTGAGCTATCCCGGCACGCCTCCCCTTCTTGGCCTAAACTGGCGCGCCCCTTGTTCGCCCATTAAACCGGCACGCACCATTGCCCCTCTAATCGACACGCCTCCCCCTTTGTATTCCTTAATCCGGCGCGCGCGCATGCCCCTTCTAAAACGGCGCGCCTCCCTTAACATACTTAAACCGGCGTGCCCCCCCCTCTCCTCTCGTGGCATCTCCTTAATCCGGCGTGCCTGAAAGAAAGAAAGAAAGTGATTAACCAAAAGAAAACAATACTTGAAGTTAATGGAAAAACAAATGAAAGCTTTCCCCCCACCATAATAAAAAAATTTTTCCGGGGGCTCTACCCCCGGAGACCCCCGCATGGGGCGCTGCCCCCTTGACCCCCACGACCTGACCGCGCAGGTCGAACCTCGCGACCTGACCGTGCAGGTCGATCCGCTTGCGAGGGCCGCACGTTGGCGAGTTCGGGCTTCACACTTAACAATTCACTTCCCCAGACTATGCGTGAAGAGAAAAGCAATGACTCCCCATGGCATCGGACGTGGACCTCAGGAACCCCGTTATGGCCATAGTCCGAAACCATCTCGGGCCAATAGTCAATCAGCTTGACCCACTTCTATCGGGATCCAATCCCGCAATCCCATTAAACTTGCCGTACTCGCGGCAGACATTCGTACGGTTTTGTCATCGTCTTCGATGCTTCAGATGCGGACTCTCGTCCGAACAATGAATGGTCCGTTAGTGACTGATATATATATATATATATATATATACCGGGATCTGATCCCGCACTTGCATTAACTTGCCATACTCACGGCAGACATTCGTATGGTTTTGTTGCCGTATTCCACATTACAAATGCGGACTTCGGCCAGAATGAGAAATGGTCCACTAGTGACCGACATATGCATATCTGTGAACGTTTACACCCTGACGCAGGTTTCCTTAAACGTGATCCGAGACCTTTGCTCTCGCTTTGTTACCATGAATCTCAGGCCGTAGGGCCCTTATTCCCGGCAATCAATCAAGGGTGTTCCCCCTTGTGGGGGATGTAAATAACGCCATGACCATTATGGCATGGCGGGTTTTGGTCCCGACCCGAACCACACAATCATCTGATTAGTCAGATCGTGCGCACTATGGGCTTCCACGAAGCCCGAATAAATCGTCACTTTGTGACTGGCACGCCCACGCACTTAATAAACTCAATTAACGAATAAACAATGATTTATTAATAAAAAGTGCGTCCACAAGTCTTGTACGCCCGATGGGACCAGAATCACCCTTCATCTCTTTGCCGGGACTAAGGGCCTTACGGCCCCTTTCTTGTAATATTAATTACTCAATTTGCAAATGCAGGTCGCACTTCAGACATCAAGGATGGCGCTCACTTTCGGCCAGTAGGCCGTCGCAAGCCACGTCCAGAATGGATACTTGGCCGTTCCTCTCGGCTTCGGGAGCTTCCCTCCCGCGGTGGGCTTCCCCAACTTCCTTGGGGTGGCCTTCACAAACCTGTTGGACGTGGAGGCGTCCGACATTGCTGAGATCAACTCTCCCATTCAGGGAGCCGCCAAAGCTACTATCGGCCAGTCATCGACAAAAACTACCAAGATTTCTCGACTTGGGCGTTGAGCTACCACGTGCACTCGACCGTCGGCCCATCCCACCAGGGGTCGGCCTCCCACCAAAGGAGGCTCCAGAAGAGCCGTGCTACCACTGCACCTAGAGGCCGGTTCTCCAGCACCGGCAAGTCTGCCATTGTCGGGAGCGTCCGAGTTCACCTCAACGGATAATGCTCCGAGATGATCCCAGAGTGGGTCGTGCCTGCTGTACCAGTGCGGAACTCATTCCAAGCGCTGGAGAAGATGAAGGGCAGAATGATGCCTGCTGCCCTGGCCAAAGTGCCGAAGCATGGGTCGACCTCCAGGCCGACCAAAGTCAAGCAGGTTTGGGTTCCCAAGGAAGCCCAGATTACTCCACCCGCCCAGGCGGGGTCTAGTACCTTCTGCCCTGTGAGGGCACGACGAGAAGATCGGGTCGAGATAGTGACCCCTATGTACCAGCAGGTACTCACCACACCGGTTTCACCAGAAAGCACTCGCCGTCGATACTACCGGCATCACCACCACGCTGCCCATGCGGGGCCTCCAACCTACAAGCATGTTGCTGCTGCCAGGGCGACATCACCGGCCTTTCCTTCTTCCTAGGCCTGGGAAGGAGTGGAGGAGGCTATGTAAAACTACTTACGGAGCCCAGGGAACGCTCCCCTGGGTCATCAAAGACTGCTGGGGGCAGTAGCCACTGCCTGCAAAGAAGAGGAAACCTGACCTCTGCCCAGTGTGGGGTCGAGGAATTGCTCGAAGGAGCGCCATGAAGCCCCGCCTCGGGGAGAAGCGAAAGCATGGAGACCGATCTTTGAGAGACTGACCTTTCCAAGCAAGCCATCGAGAAGGGAGGCAAGAGAAGGCATGAACATGTTGATATACACCTGCAATATGGCCGAAGTATTCGACCGACACAGAGCCCTACCCACCGACCTTGAAGAAGTGGCTAGACTCGCCGAAAGGCAAGGCCCTCTCACTAGAAGGGGGAGAGTAGCAAGCGAGTTATTGCAGACTCATACTGAATAAACAACCCCTGAAGAAGCTACGGCAGCCCTAACTGACAATGTTGTCAATGCTAGAGATGCTAGCGGGATGCCATTTGCTTCCTCCCAGGATGTACCAGAAGAAGAAAGAGGGAGCACCCCCAGTCTCCCCATAAACGACCCTGCCGTATTACTAATGTTGCAGAGATATCAACAAGAGGTCGAAATGTTAAGAAAACAGTTGAATGAGAGGGACTCCCGCCCTTCAACTTTTGGGCAAATTGAAGCACCACCCGAAGTGCCTGGGGGCAATGAGCAGGCCCCTGGAGCCCCTCCACAGAAGATGGTGTCTCCACCAGTGCCCAGCCACACTGGGGACATTCCTCTTCAACAGCCACAACAAGTAGCACCAGCGCCGCCATCGACCTTTCCATTCCAAGGGTCTGCAGTCGCACCGCAAGCAATGGCGTCGATGATGCCACTTGCACAGTCGGCCCATGCTTACCCAGACCTAGCTGACCCAGTAGCGGCAAGTAAGTTAATGCTGGAGCAAATGATAGAGCTAAAGCTCACCGAAGTGAGAGATGGTAGCCACATCTCATTTGAGGTATACAAGGTCCCATACCCGGCCCACCATGCTGCAAAAAAGTTACCTCCTGGTGTCAACAAGCCACCAAAGTTTGACAAATTCAACGGGCAAGGCTCGCCTAAAGAGCATACATCACATTATATTAATGTCATGGGGGACCTTGCCATGGAGGAGTCCTACTTGCTGATGTTCTTCGGATCCTCCCTCACAGGCCTCACCTTCGAATGGTATTCAAACTTGCCAGTCGACTCTATCAACGATTGGCCAGATATGCAACGGAAGTTCCATGAGCGATTCTATGTTGCTGAAAGAGAGGTGACCATGGCCGAGCTATATGCCTCCAAGCAGGGGCACGATGAGACGGCCTAGGAATATATCAAGAGATGGCAGAATCTCAGCATGACATGCAAGCGTCCGCCACATCAAGAAGACGCTGTCCAGATATGTAAGCAAAACCTGAGATGGGATATCCTCGAAAAGATGGTCGGGACCAAAATCAGGTCTTTCGACCGATTAAACAGCATACTAGCGGAGATTGAAGCCTTCTTCTCCAGTGATTTCTCTGCCCCTATTGTCGCTAGTCAGAAGGTCAAAATAATGGATAAGAGGCCCGCACCTAAGGAAGTCCACACAGTCAACTGCAAGGCGTCCGCGCGATAAGAAGATAAAGGGGTCCCCTACCCTCCTCCTGTCAAGCCGGCGGAGTGACAGGAAGGCCCCGCCTTACGAGCCAGGATGAGCAAACCCTACTCCTTCCCTAAGGAGAAGACCCGAATCCTGTTTGAATGGGCCTCCCAATATAATAAAGTCACTCTTCCGGAGCCGAAGAGACGCGGTGATGTTCGAAGAAAAGATGACCCCCGATTTTGCCCATATCATCAAGCACTCGGGCACCCTATTGAAGACTGCTACGTGTTCAAAGATGTTGTCGAGTGCCTGATCAGGAAGGGGAACTCCAATTGGGTGAACATAAAGTGGGCCCTCCACGTCCGCATGAGATGCCCGATCTGAAGAGAACAGTCAATATGGTGTCTCTGTACCACCTATCACCCAAAGAGGCACTCGAGGCTCCCTCAACATGCGCCGGTGAATGTGTCCTGTGCGAGCATTCAGAGCCCCTGGGCCTAGAGCAAGAAGCCGAAGGGAAATCTAAGGCGCTGTATGCACTAGATGATTTATCGCAGCAGCATACACTAAGCCCGGAGAAGAAGGAAAGGGAGACTTCAAAGAATAGGAGGAGTGGCGTTGTCCTCTCTTGCTACACACTCTCGACCAGGCATGGCTCAGACCAAACCGGTGAAAGAGAAAATGAAGAGACGTACTTCCCGCCGTCTAGTGAGGAGGCCCCTCATCATCACTCTCCTCCATATGGGGGCCTGGGGGCAGCAATGTCAACTCTTCAAGGACAAGGCATTGCCGACCATGACAACATGATCTCGCCGGCCCCATTTGAAGGCAGGGCGGGAGGCAGCACCTCCAACTTCCATCAACCCACCCTCGCCATGACGGCAAGATTATTTGAAGAATTGCACGAAGTCGAGGCATCAAGAGGGAAATCAACCAAGACAGGTTTATGCCTAGCAGTGCCCGGGCGGGCAGGGCCCTCTTCTGGGACCTTCTGGGGTGGCTGTGAGCCATCCGAGGTCCCACCACCACCGCTAGCAATGTCCCGAATGATACATGATTACACTGGGGGCACCCCCTTCCAGTGGCTGCAGCATGCACCCTCGATACGTCGCATGACGCCAGGAACAAACCTTCTTCGCCGATCGTCCGACTCGTACCCGAGCTTGATAGCGCCAATAGGGACGAATAAGCCGAGGGCCGAACGAGGGGCAAAAATGAGGCGGCTCGAGAGCAAAGTCATCGAGGCGGAATCATAAGCAGCTGACCGAAGAGGTGATGGGCCCGCCTTGGACTATGCGAGGAGAGGGGGAAACCCCCGTGAAGAATGTGGAAACCCTCCAAATTGTGGGGGCGCCGTCCAAAGACTCCTAAGAAGCCTGAAGGGTGAAATAATACGAAGGGCCATGGATATTGAGGTCAAAACTCTTGAAGAGCTGAGTGGCCTAGCATCTGATGCCGAGGTCTTCCTAGCAAAATATTGCCCGACCACCACTACCCAAAGTGAGGAAAAGTGATCAGCCGATGAGCAGTTGGCACTTGAAAATTTTTGCCCCCCAGACTTCGGAGCCTTCGAGCAACAATAGGGGAGAACAAAGATCGCAGCTAGAGCTTCCTCCACTAGGCCTGCTGACCAGAGACTTTCATTAAGGGACATAATGAAGAAGCCCTACTCCTTCCCGAGAGATAAGACTCGGATCCTCTTCGAATGGGTTCAAGAATATGGCAAAGTTGTGCTTCTGGAACCGAAGAGATCGAACGACCTCTAAAGAAGGGACGACCCCCAATTCTGCCTATATCATCAGATGAGCGGGCATTCCATTGAGGACTGTTGTGTATTTAAAGATGTTGTCGAAGACCTAGTCAAGAAGGGCGAATTAAGGATGGGCAAGTACACGGTAGACACACCACGCCCTCACCAAATGCCCAACTTGAAGGCGACCGGTGTAGCCACACCACACCGGCTGAAGAACAGCGTGCCCTGAAGGACATGCCAGGTCTCTTTCGAACAATGCTAGGAAGTCTAAACAAAAAAATGTTACCAGATGTTGGTGGTGCCTCATCCTGTCGGCATCCATCTAAACTGACACTGGCTGCATGATCGGCTGTTGCCGGATGTACCCCCCCTTTTTTAAGGGTGATAGTCACCTGTAACAGTGATGTATATCTATGGAATAGTGAATGATCATCTAGGCTTATTAAAGGCCCTTATATTATGAACTTTCGCATTTACACCGTGGTTGCTGATTGCAAGGGCCACCCAGACGATGAAGCCTCTAGATAGCAAAAAAAGAAAAAAAAGAAAAAAAGGTAGAAAAGAAAGAAACAAAAGGACAAAGAGAAAGAACTAACGAGAGAGGGTTATATGGCCATATCCGTCAAGACTCGTGCTGAACAAAGACTACCACTGTGGGATTGATGCGGTGGAGCGGACCACTCATCCCCTCCCTGAGGGGGTGAGCACTCTCCTGCGCACCCACCCTGGTCCATTGCACAAAAAGGAAGAAGAGAAGAAAAGAAAGAAAAAAAGGGGGGGGCTAGCAGGCATTGCCAACTAGGAGAACAAAGACCCCGGTATTCCACCTTCCTGCTGCCCCTATTCGGCATAAGACGGCCCCTCGAATGGCTGTTCGAAGATCCAACAAGCCGCAACTCTAGCTTGATGAATTACTGCCCGCTACGGGGAAGGCTTCATAGCAATGAGGCCAAGTACGGCCACCACTCCTACAGAGAGCATGCATATACCCCGCCATGGGGGATAATAAGAAAGAATACACTCTGCCACGGGGGCATAAGAAGCATGAGACACACCCCGGCTTAGGGGCATAGGAAGAGAAATGTACCCCGCCACGGGGGCATAAGAAGCAGAAGATACACCCCGGCTTAGGGGCATTCGAAGAAGAAATGTACCCCGCTATGGGGGGGCATAAGAAGTAAAGACTTTACCCCGTATGGGGGCATATGAAATAAAAAGAATATACCTCGGCTTAGGGGAATACGAAGAGAAATATACCCCACTCTGGGGCATAAGAAGCAGAAGAATCTACCCCAACTTGGGGGCACAACAAGCAATAGAGTTACGCCCTGATCTAGGGGCGCATGAAGAGAAATATATCCCGCCATAGGGGCGTATAAAAGAAAAGAGAGCGAGAATATGCCCCGGTCGGGGGGTACAGAAGCAAAGAGAAATTCACCCCGACTTAGGGGCATTTGAAGAAGAAATATATACCCCGATATGGGGGCATGGAAGCCATGGAGAACTCACCCCAGCTTGGGGGGTATTCAAATAAAATCTGCCCCGGTTTGGGGGCATTTAAGGAAGAACTACACCCCGCGATGGGGGGCATGAGAAGCAAAGACTATACCCTGCCTAGGGGCACACGAAGAAAGAAACATACCCCACTCCGGGGCATAATAAGCAGAAGTTACACCCCGTCTGGGGACCTGGAAGCCATGAAAGATACAGCCCACTTGCGGGAACAGAAGAGAAGTTACACCCCAACCTGGGGGCATGTTGAGAGGAATACATCCCAGTCTGAGGGTATTAATGAGAAAAGAAGAGCATAACAAAAAGAAAGGAGATATGAGGCAGGCGTGGTCTTCGAACCCGCCTATTCACGCAAAAGAAAGAGAAAAGAAGGAAGAAAAGTCATGAGGCAGACGTGGTCTTCGCACCCGTCTCTCCACACAAAGAAAGAAAAGAAGAAAGGAAAGAAGGTCTCGAGGCAGACATGGTCTTTTACCTTCGGCCTTCGGCCATCCACCCAATAAACCTCTCACATGGTCGGCGTCATGACCTTTCGTCCGGACCGATAGATGTTCAGCCATCGGGGCTTTAATCCGATAGATGCTCAGCCAATCGGGGCTTTAGTCCGATAGATGTTCAGTCATCGGGGCTTTAATCCGATAGATGCTCAGCCAATCGGGGCTTTAATCCGATAGATTCTCAGCCAATCGGGGCTTTAATCCGATAGATGCTCAGCCAATCGGGGCTTTAATCCGATAGATGTCCAGCCATCGGGGCTTTAATCCGATAGATGTCCAGCCATCGGGGCTTCAACCTGACAGATGTTCAGCCGTCGGGGCTCCAATCCGACGGATGTCGACAGCTGGCGACTGAGCCAACAGATGATCAGCCGTCGACACGCGGGCTGACAGATGCACAGCCACTGGCAGCCACGTCGACAGATGACCAATCCCTATGGGTAAAACTTCCCCCCTTCCCTACTACAGCATTGATTGTGTACCCAAAAGAAAAAAGAGAAGAGACGAGGAGGAGAAAAAAGAGGAAGAGGAAAAAAAGAGGGAGCCTTCTTGCTTGGCTCGGACCTTCCGTCCAAGTCAATGAATAAAAAAAAGGGGGAAGGGAACTTCCTTGCTTGGCTCGGACCTTCCGTCCAAGTCAATGAATAAAAAAAGAAGAAGACCTTTCTTGCTTGGCTCGGACCTTCCGTCCAAGTCGATGAACAAAAAGAACCTCCTTTGCTTGGCTTGGACCTTCCGTCCAAGTCGATGAACAAAAATAACTCCTTTGCTTGGTCCGGACCTTCCGTCCAAGTCAATGAACAAAAACAAAGAGAAAACTCATTTGCTTGGTTCGGACCTTCCATCCAAGCTAATGAATAAAAAAAAAGAGAGAGTGTTCTTGCTTGGCCCGGACCTTCCGTCCAAGTCAATGAATAAAAAAGAAGAAGGGAACTTCCTTGCTTGGCTCGGACCTTCCGTCCAAGTCAATAAAAAAAAGGGACTTTCTTGCTTGGCTCGGACCTTCCTTCCAAGTCGATGAACAAAAAGAATCTCCTTTGCTTGGCTTGGACCTTCCGTCCAAGTCGATGAACAAAAAGAACTCCTTTGCTTGGCCCGGACCTTCCGTCCAAGTCAATGAACAAAAAAAAAGAAACCTCCTTTGCTTGGTTCGGACCTTCCGTCCAAGCCAATGAATAGAAAAAAGAGAGAGCCTTCTTGCTTGGCCCGGACCTTCCATCCAAGTCAATGAATAAAAAAAGAAAAAGAAAAAGAAAAAAAAAGAAGGAAACTTCCTTGCTTGGCTCGGACCTTCCGTCCAAGTCAATGAATAAAAAAAAGAGAACTTTCTTGCTTGGCTCGGACCTTCCGTCCAAGTCGATGAACAAAAAGAACCTCCTTTGCTTGGCTCGGACCTTCCGTCTAATTCGATGAATAAAAAGAACCTCTTTGCTTGGCTCGGACCCTCCGTCTAAGCCAATGAATAAAAAAAGGAGAGAGCCTTCTTGCTTGGCCCGGACCTTCAATCCAAGTCGATAAAAGAAAAAAGAAAAAAAAAGAAGGGAACTTCTTTGCTTGGCTCGGACCTTCCGTCCAAGTCAATGAATAAAAAAAAAGAAGAACTTTCTTGCTTGGCTCGGACCTTCCGTCCAAGTCGATGAACAAAAAAAACCTCTTTGCTTGGCTCAGACCTTCCGTCCAAGTCAATGAATGAAAGACCCCTTTGCCTTGGCACTCACCCCGTCCCAATGAATAGACCACGTTAGCTCCCGACACCCTGTCGGCACCAGCAAATAAACCCATCGCGTCGAATGTTCCACCCGAATGCATAAAATCTATCTCACTCCGTCGGAACCCTCTCAAAAGCATCTGGCTTGGACCTCCCATCCGAGTCGATGAATGAACAACTCTCTAAACCCAGCACGAGTCACAAACTCCCCCTTGGGATTGGCCTCATCTAAGTCGTTTTAGGCCTCTTGCCTAAGACGATGCATAGACCCTTCGTCCTTGCTTCGGTATTTACCCATGCCGATGACTAAACCCCCACTCTGACATGTCGGTCCGCGTACATAGGCGGTGAAGCGATCCCCTCATCCCTTCGTTGAAGGAGTGAGCGCTTTCCCATGAATTCACATAGGACCAGCATCCCACTGGATCGGGAGAACAGATATCCTGTCGAAGAACTCTACACTCGCGGGCCCTGCACACCCGTCCCTCGCTTGCACCGCCCACGAGTGGGGGGCATTTGTGGACGTCAAAAAGAGAAGAACAAAGAAAAGAACGATGATGCGGCATGCACGTCCCGGCACCCGAGCAGCCGAGGATGGAAGGGTCGAACAAACCCCATACTTCCTCCAAGTAGGACGAGAGTGCACTGGGTGCTCCGCCATCCGACAAGGAAGCTCCTCGAGCAAAAGGGATGGCCACAGCTCCCCAATCGGTAATGCCGAAGGCCGAATCAGGAAGAAACCTGGTGATCCGGACACGGGTTCGGCACGCACCGAAAACTGCTCAAAGTCCTAAGCTGGGACTCGGAGGCTTCAAACTAAACACTTCAGAGCAGGAGCATTGCAGGTGAAGTTTTTCGGGAGCATAAACGTTCATCTGAATGGCCGCGAAGCTAAGACAAAGTCTAAACCGACGCGGCTTGCACTTAAACTAGCGTGCCATTGCTTCGGCTTTAAACCAGCGGGCCCCCTTACATGATCCCTAAACCGGCGTGCCCCCCCCCCTTTTTCTCTTGCAAAACCACTAAAGCCGGCACGCCCCTCATCTAGAGGCTAATCCGGCGCGCTCACCCCCCGCGTCGGTTTAACCCCATCCTGTCCCGTCGGCATACCGATGCTCTGTTTTGCATCATTATGCCGTGCAGAGAACATTGAATGCCCGACGCTCTGTCTCTGCCTCCGTTCGACAGCACAGATGCGGCAACGGCGAAGCAGGCCCGACAAATCTATGAACATCCCATCCTCAGATGAGCAGCAGCGTACGACACGAATCAGCAGCATCCAACGTAATACGTCGAGTTCAGACTTCATCGCGGACGAGGTGGAAGTGCTAGGAACCCTCCTCAATGGCCGTTCTATAAAATGACAAGTCTGAGGAAGGAAAAGGGCCTAGTTGGTTCAGCGAAGGTCTCCGGCATCCGAAGAAAAGAAGAGGCTCCATCCATTCACATCTGCAAGTTGAAGAGAGAGGAGAGAGAGGGGAGAGAGGGGGAGGAGCTTGTGCTCTGTTCCTCCTTCTCCCCCACCGGTGTATCTTCTTCCCCCCCCCCACCTCAACGCCTAGTTGTTTTTTTTATCTTCTCCATTGTATTCTTCCCTGTGCTTTGGGGGTAGATCCCCTTTTGTACCTCTCTTTCCTCCTTTCCCTTGAGGATGAATAAAAGAGTGGCTTTGTAAGCATGCGCAGTGTTTTATTGCTCTGACCTGGCTTCCCCTTTCCTTCAGTTTTCTTTCTCTCAGTTTTCTGCATCACCTGGGGTCCTCGGGAGCTTGCCCCTTTTGTGCCATGAGCTTTGAGGGAACCCGTTCGAAGGGTGAATACTCATAGCTATTCATGGCGAATATCCGTCCCTGTGGAACTTCCACAAAATCACCACATGTAAGCTGCTGGAACTCTTGAAGGCTGGTCCTCGAGTCTCCACACGCACTTATGGGTTAACGGAGGCCTCACTCCGAGTTTTGAGGTTCACCCCAGAGCAATCCGTTGGGTGTTCCCCATTTTTCTCTGGCAAGCTTCAGTCTGGGGCAGATGCTACCCAAATTTCGCCAGCACAAGAACACTCAAGAACAAGCGAACAAACTAAGTTGTCTGAAGATAAGCACAGCTCATGTCTGAAGCCGCCTCTGAAGCAAACTGAACTTCCAAGCTCCTACATAATAAACCCCTTTTACCAAAAGCACTCAACTCTCGTGCTAATTCACCTTAACAAACATTCAAAACACTTAACTTGCTCTCTACAAATCTAATCCATCAATGGGACGAACAAGCTAATCAACAAATCAACCCACAGGTGAAAGAAAGAAGAAAAAAAAGCAAGAAAAACCTTGTAATAGCTATCCCTTAATCTGGCCTGGGCTAATCCGACGCGGTACCCCCCCACGCCGGTTTAGCCTCACACTCAAAACCCTTTAAAAGTTTTTGGCACCTATCCGGCACGCCCCACCATTATTCGAGCTATCCCGGTGCGCCTCCCCTTCTTGGCCTAAACCGGCGCGCCCCTTGTTCACCCATTAAACCGGCGCGCACCATTGCCCTTCTAACCGGCGCACCTCCCCCTTTGTATGCCTTAATCCGGCGCGCGCGCAGGCCCCTTCTAAACCGGCGCGCCTCCCTTAACATACTTAAACCGGCGTGCCCCCCCTCTCCTCTCTTGGCATATCCTTAATCCGGCGTGCTTGAAAGAAAGAAAGTGATTAACCAAAAGAAAACAATACTTGAAGTTAATGGAAAAACAAATGAAAGCTTTCCCCCCACCATAATCAAAATTTTCTTCCGGGGGCTCTGCCCCCGGAGACCCCCGCATGGGGCGCTGCCCCCTTGACCCCCATGACCTGACCGCGCAGGTCGATCCGTGTGCGAGGGCCGCACGTTGGCGAGTTCGGGCTTCACACTTAACAATTCACTTTCCCGGACTGTGCGTGAAGAGAAAAGCAATGACGCCCCATGGCATCGGACGTGGACCTCGGGAGCCCCGTTATGGCCATAGTCCGAAACCATCTCGGGCCAATAGTCCATCAGCTTGACCAACTTCTATCGGGATCCAATCCCGCAATCCCATTAAACTTGCCGTACTCGCGGCAGACATTCGTAAGGTTTTGTCGTCGTCTTCGATGCTTCAGATGCGGACTCTCGTCCGAACAATGAATGGTCTGTTAGTGACCGACATATATATATATACCAGGATCTGATCCCGCACTTGCATTAACTTTCCGTACTCACGGCAGACATTCATATGGTTTTGTCGCCGTCTTCCACATTACAAATGCGGACTTCGGCCCGAATGAGAAATGGTCCACTAGTGACCGACATATGCATATCTGTGAACGTTTACACCCTGACGCAGGTTTCCTTAAACGTGATCCGAGACCTTTGCTCTCACTTTGTTACCATGAATCTCAGGCCGTAGGGCCCTTATTCCCGGTAATCAATCAAGGGTGTTCCCCCGTGTGGGGGATGTAAATAACGCCGTTGTCACGCCCCGAACCGATAGCAGCGGATCGTGTTGTTCGGAACGCGGCAGTGATACAGTCATGAATAATCAGAGCAAACATAAGATACATAATTTCCAAGGCCAGACAGTATGGACAAAAATATAATCTTTATTGATAATCAAATGTCAATTACATAACTGGACTCCACTTATATGGGAAAAAGAAAAGACTCAAATACTTTATAAAGGGAAAAGACTCAAGGAAAAGATAAGACTCAAGAAAACTAAAAGACACTGGCTTGCTTTTTCCACAACACTCAACACTCTTGCCCTTCCCATCTGTTGGACTATCTTCAATGTCGTTACCTGAAAAAAAAATCTTGAAGATACGCTGGTGAGCAAAACGCTAAGTAGGAATTACATCTCTCATCAAGCAGAATATAAGTGATTACAAAATTAACATGTTCATGACGATGCAAGGCATGAAACTAGAAAATCATGATGATCAATCTAACAGGAAAGGCGAATATTAAAGTCAAAGGCAGTTACGAGCTCAAGAGAAATAGGGATGAATTCCCATGCAGAGTCAAGGACAAGCTATCAGAATATAACAAGGACAGATACTTAGATGAACATAACTTCAGAATTGGCCAGATTATAACAGAGTTCCAATAAATATAAGTAATAAAGTAGAATATCTAAATTATCAAATAACGAAGCAACAAATTATCAGAATAACAGATTTTTCCAGAATTAACAGAATTTGTAGAATAACAGATATAACAGAATAACAGAATATAACAGATGTACAGAGTTTGGTGCAATGCCACACCCAGAATTACCATGGTTTACAGAATTGGACTTCCGTCCTACCTGGCACTGAAAAGCCGTGGACCCACAGCCCTTAATGTTTCAGAATCAGATTTGGCCAAATACAGAGTCAAAGGGTTATGTTCTCGAATTGATGGCAAGAAGATTCCAAAAAGGAGTAGTGTCAAGACCAACGGAAAACTAAAATGACACGAATCGGATCCCGAGATTTTTAGGGTACAACCAGCTCGGCTGCCTTGAGAGAATCTAAGGCTAGCAGAGACTTACGGAGGTCCCAATGACTAACTTGCTAGTCCGAAGGAACGGAATGTCCAACGGAGGGCTCGTATGTCACCGAGAGTTGAGGTGTATAACGTGAACCAATAAAGAAACAAGGACTCCATCTACGGACGTGAGATGAGAGTGCCAAAAGACCCGAGGTATGGGTCAAAACCGGAAGAAAATAGTGAGAACATGAATGCGTTAATTATAGAATTCACGTCCATCCAATTCTATAATTAACAATAATTAATTAAACTTATTTTAATTGATGTCCACGAGTAGTGTCATTTATTAATTAGCGTCCACTTGGAAGGACGTTAATTCTATAATTTTTAACTTAATTTATTTAACAAGAATTCACATCAATATCTATTTAAGTGAATAATTTTAAAAATATACATTCAAAGGCACATTTATTTATATGAAATAATTTAGGGAAATAGAATATATGATAATTAGGAGAAAAATTGAAGGATTCCAAAATTTTATTTTTTATAATTTTATATTGCATAGTTCAATAGATATAGATTTTTCGAAGGTCCAATTACAAGTTATATATATATATATATATATATATATATATATATATATGTATATAAAAGATTTGACGCCTTTTCCTACGGTCGTCCAAAGAAATTGACGACAATCAAATTGTCGTCATTAACAATTTGTGTCCATTCTTTGATCCTCCCGTTCTCGATGTACACGTGTCAGAATCACGCATTCTATATATCAAAATGACGGGCTCAAAAAACTCTGCCTAACCGAACGTTCAAAATAATTTTTCATTGAGAGATGGGGGATCTTGAGATTGGAGGCACGGAAAATGATGCAGCCACTCTCACTATCTCGGTCTCCACCCCAATAACACGCCCATAAAATTTTCATGACCAAAGGTCACTCCGACGTGCACGAACAAGTCGACAAAGTAAAAATCCATAACTATCACACTATAGTAAATACTGTGATTTCGTCAAGTATCTTGATAAAACATATAAAACTGTTTAACTTGTTAATGGTACTAGTTATTACATCACATAAAGGCATGAAAACGTTATAAAATTCATACATGAAAATTATTCTTACATAGAAACCATGTTAACTACATGCAATATTATCAGGTTTAGGCTTGAGAGAGATCACCTACCTTTTGGGTCGATTAGATGATGATGAACAGTGAAGAATGGTTTTCTGTTTCAGTAACTTCGAAACAGAGGATGGAGATGAAGGACTTCTTGATCAGCAGGATGAAGATGGAAGAGAAAGAGTGCCCCTTCTCGTATCAGCCAGAAGGATGGTGGCAAAGGAAGAAGAGGACGCAGGACTTCACGTTGCGGAAGAGGAAGCAGAAGCCCTTCGTGGCTTGGACGATTAGCAGGAGGAAGATGGGTGCAGAGGCCTTGAGGGAAGAAGACTCCTTCTTTGACAGCAATAGGAAAAATACTGCAGCATCCGAGGTGGGGGTGTTCTTATAGGAGTGTAGCGGTTCTGGAGGGTTCGGACGCCAAATGGAAGCAAGCATTGAAAACCTTCCCTGACATTGCTCCACCCTTCGCGGTTAGTGGCCGCTTGCCATTTTCTTATGTCAAAACCCTAAAAGCTAACACTCGAACATGCATATGGGCATTTGGGTTGGGTTTGCACGTTCATGGGTTTTGGGTTTGGGTTAGAAGAAGTTTGTTTGGTTGCTTTTTGGGTGAAGGCCCACCTTCGTGGGTTGGGTTATGCGGGTGGTTATTTGGGTTGGCCCTTGGTGTAACCGGGTGGCATATAAATATATATAGAGGGTTGCATTATTTTAGGCTTCAGTGGGGTTTGCAATACGTATGCATATTTGTGGGTGTTTATTAAATATGGGCTTTGGGTTAGCAGATGGCCATTTTTTTTTGGCTCTTAAAAATTATTTTAAGGGAAAATAAAATATACATGTTAAGGCCCATTAAGTGTACATATATGAGTTATATTGTTTGGGCTCCATTTTTTTTGTGTAACGGGGAAAGATAATTAATTTATTACGACCCATAGTTTCTATTTGGCCTTCTTTATGCAACTTACATTTATTTAGAATATATTTATTCCTTAGTTTTATCCGGGGTGTTACACCCTCCCCCACTTAAAAGAATTTGGTCCCCAAATTCAACTGAATTCATTTCCCGTCTACACCAGTGGGGTATCTAGTTCAATTCATCTAGGCATGCTACTAAAACAACCCAAGGAATTAGGTCAAAGTTAAGGGGTACATCTAGTTACTTCATCATCAGCAGGTTTGATTTTTCTTATCGCTTGCATTCGTCCTTGACGCCGTTCCTTATTACGATCTTTTGCCTTTTGAGGTTGATCTTTCGGAAGGGGACACTCGGATACCTTATGTTCCTGGCTCCCACAGCGAAAACAAGCTCCATTCTTCCATCGACATTTCTCAGATTGATGACCTTCATAGCCACAATGTTTGCACTTCTCTTCTTTAGGCTTCTTGCTATTCGGAACTCCATTCCCATTATTGGGTCTCTTGTTTCCATTAACCAGGTTCTTCTTTTCCATTCTTGCTTTCACCTTGTCGGACAACTCCATGGCATCCTCCAGTAATTGAGCTCTCTTCACCATCTCAGCATATGATTGAATATCCATTGGTGCTAATTGGGGTATATATTGCAGTCTTAATCCATTTAAGAATCTCCTAGCTTTCATCTTCTCCGTTAGGATCAAATGAGGTGCATACTGTGATAACCTCGAGAACTGAGCCTCATACTTCTTTGTTTGAGCGAGGCAAATTCTCCTACCTTTCTCTCTCGAACTCTCTCTGAGAAATACTTCTCATTGAAGTGTTCTAAAAATTCTACCCAAGTTACTTGAATGTTTGGCAAAGTGACTTCTAAGGACTCCTACCAAGCCCTTGCGTCCTTCTCTAGTTGAAATGTTGCTAAAAGGACCTTATCTTGGTGCGAACATTGCATCACTCGGAAAATTCTTTCCATCTCCTTCGTCCAATCTTCCGCCATGTCAGGGTCAGGGGTTCCACTAAACCTAGGGGGATTGAGGCTCCGGAACTCACGATGTAACTCTCCAGCTCCACGATTGGCTCCGCCCTCGGCTACACGCTGAAGAGCCTGAGTCAATCCTTGAACCGTCCTTTGCATCTCACGCCATTGGGCACGCTCAGCGGCCATTGTTATCTATCTAGTTCTACAAGACACAAACAATCTCGTGTAAGATTATCAAGTAATTCTTGTGAAATTTTACTAAGCTATTTTCATATGCTGATATTATTAGTATTATAATTCCTTTTTAGCTCTTAACCCAAGGTTCTACCCAATCTCACCGGGCAATAATGGAGTTGAACCTAGAACTTATGGCAACCTATAGTCAAGACCTAGGGTTTAATAAGCCTAGGCTCTGATACCACAAACTGTCACGCCCCGAACCGATAGTAGCAGAACGTGTTGTTCGGAACGCGGCAGTGATACGGTCGTGAATAATCAGAGCAAACATAAGACACAAAATTTCCAAGGCCAGACAGTATGGATAAAAATATAATCTTTATTGATAATCAAATGTCAATTACATAACTGGACTCCACTTATATGAGAAAAAGAAAAGACTCAAATACTTTATAAAGGGAAAAGACTCATGGACAAGATAAGACTCAAGAAAACTAAAAGACACCGGCTTGCTTTTTCCACAACACTCTTGCCCTTCCCCATCTGTTGGACTATCTTCAATGTCGTTACCTGAAAAAAAATGTTGAAGATAGGCTGGTGAGCAAAACGCTCAGTAAGAATTATATCTCTCATCAAGCAAAATATAAGTGATTAGCCAATTAACATGTTCATGACGATGCAAGGCATGGAACTAAAAAATCATGATGATCAATCTAACGGGAAAGACGAATATTAAAGTCAAAGGCAGTTATGAGCTCAAGAGAAATAGGGATGAATTCCCATGCAGAGTCAAGGACAAGCTATCAGAATATAACAAGGACAGATACTTAGATGAACATAACTTCAGAATTGGCCAGATTATAACAGAGTTCCAATAATTATAAGTAATAAAGCAGAATATCTAAATTATCAAATAACGAAGCAACAAATTATCAGAATAACAGATTTTTCCAGAATTAACAGAATTTGCAGAATAACAGATATAACAGAATAATAGAATATAACAGATGTACAGAGTTTGGTGCAATGCCACACCCAGAATTACCATGGTTTATAGAAATGGACTTCCATCCTACCTAGCACTGAAAAGTCGCGGACCCACAACCCTTAATGTTTCAGAATCAGATTTGGCCAAATACAGAGTCAAAGGGTTATGTTCTCGAATTGATGGCAAGAAGATTCCAAAAGGAGTAGTGTCATGACCAACGGAAAACCAAAATGACATGAATCGAATCCCGAGATTTTTAGGGTACAACCAGCTCTGCTGCCTTTAGGGAATCCAAGGCCAGCGGAGACTTACGGAGGTCCCAATGACTAACTTGCCAGTCCGAAGGAACGGAATGTCCAATGGAGGGCTCGTATGTCACCGAGAGTTGAGGTGTATAACGTGAACCAATAAAGAAACAAGGACTCCATTTATGGACGTGAGATGAGAGTGTCAAAAGACCCGAGGTATGGGTCAAAACCGGAAGAAAACAGTGAGAACATGAATGCGTTAATTATAGAATTCACGTCCATCCAATTCTATAATTAACAATAATTAATTAAACTTATTTTAATTGATGTCCACGAGTAGTGTCATTTATTAATTAGCATCCACTTGGAAGGACGTTAATTCTATAATTTTTAACTTAATTTATTTAACAAGAATTCACGTCAATATCTATTTAATTGAATAATTTCAAAAATATACATTCAAAGGAACATTTATTTATATGAAATAATTTAGGGAAATAGAATATATGATAATTAGGAGAAAAATTCAAGGATTCCAAATATATATTTTTTATAATTTTATATTGCATAGTTCAATAGATATAGATTTTTCGAAGGTCTAATTACAAGTTATATATATATATATATATAACTTGTAATTAGACCTTCGAAAAATCTATATCTATTGAACTATGCAATATAAAATTATAAATAAGATTTGACGCCATTTCCTACGGTCGTCCAAAGAAATTGACGACAATCAAATTATCGTCATTAATAATTTGTGTCCATTCTTTGATCCTCCCGTTCTCAATGTACACGTGTCGGAATCACGCGTTCTATATATCAAAATGACGGGCTCAAAAAACTCTGCCTAACTGGACGTTCAAAATAATTTTTCAATGAGAGATAGGAGATCTTGAGATAGGAGGCACGAAAAATGGTGCAACCACTCCCACTATCTCGGTCTCCACCCCAATAACACGCCCATAAAAGTTTCATGACCAAATGTCACTCCGATGTGCACGAACAAGTCGACAAAGTAAAAATCCATAACTATCACACTATAGTAAATACCGTGATTTCGTCAAGTATCTTGATAAAACATATTAAATTATTTAACTAGTTAATGGTACTAGTTATTACATCACATAAAGGTATGAAAACGTTACAAAATTCATACATGAAAATTATTCTTACATAGAAACCATGTTAACTGCATGCAATATTAACAGGTTTAGGCTTGAGAGAGATCACCTACCTTTTGGGTCGATTAGATGATGATGAACAGTGAAGGATGGTTTTCTGTTTCAGTAACTTCGAAACAGAGGATGGAGATGAAGGACTTCTTGATCAGCAGGATAAAGATGGAAGAGAAAGAGTGCCCCTTCACGTATCAGCCAGTAGGATGGTGGCGAAGGAAGAAGAGGATGCAAGGCTTCACGTTGTTGTGCCCCTGTGGTTTTGATGTCAGCAAGTACTATGAGTATGAATGATTTATCACCATGTGTCTGCACTTGTTGGTTCTTCTGCACATTACATCAGTGCATTATCTGCCATATGCATACACTGCATCAGTGCATTCATCAGTCGATTCAATTCAATGTCGATGCGTGTTCATTATGCATACAAAGTCAGTGCAGGGTTAACTATCTAGGCCTATGCATTTCATAACTGTGTTCTATGGTGGCCATAAGCAAGTGCATGCCTAGGCTCATGCATGCTCAAGGTATAAAGTCCGTACAGAGTCTTGCCTAGTCTGCATCAACTCAAGTCTGTACATTCTTTGGCAGTAAGTCTATACAACCTCCGTTTGTTTCATCCGATTAGTCAATACAGCCAAGTGCTCTTCATGCATATGCATAGTTCATGCATCATTTCATAAGTCTATACATTGCCGCATGCTATCAAGTCTATACATTCATGAGCATAGTCAGTGCATTCGGTTGTTTCATGCATACACAAAGTCTGCACATTCTCTGCTGTTATGTCCATGCGTCATTTAAGCAAGTCTATACATGATGCATTGATTCTTAAATGCTAGGTAGCAAGTCTGTACATTCTTTGACAGCATGCCTGAGCATTCATCTTCGTTGTGCATACTTTGATAGATGCAAACTGCATTTCACACATTCAACGTCTGTACATTCTTCAGCGGCATTTGTGCAATCTTTCAAATCAAAGTCTATACACTCTTTACCATGCATTCAAAGTCTCTACATTCCATTGCTGGTACGAGTGGTTAAGTTCATGCATCATCACTCCAGCGAGTCTGTACATTGGTGTCGCATGCACACTAAATCTATACACTCGTTGATGGCATGTCCGAGCATTCACTTTCAATGTGCATACTTTACTATATGCATACTGCATTGAATTGTCTCGCACATACACTAAGTTTGCACACGACTGCCTTGATGTCTTAGCAAGTCTATACATGATGCATTTAGGCTTAAGCGTTAGGCACAGAAAGTCTGCACATCGTTTGTACATTACACGCAAAGTCTGTACACTCGTTGATGGCATGTCTATACATTCACTTTCAATGTGCATACTTCTCCATATGCAAAATGCATTACATGCATTCAAAGTCTGTACACTCGTGGATGACATGTCCGTGCATTCATTCTCGTTGTACATACTTTTTTATATGCACACTGCAATTTGTGCATCAAGTCTGTACAGGCTCAGTTCAAATATCAAACTTACTCGATGCATCCTTTCTCTCCTTTCAGATTAACTCACACTGATAACAAGCCTGATCTGACAGGACTGTTGCTCGAGGAGCTTAAGATGGGCACGTGATCCAAGAATGGAGATGGCTCAGGATCATGACACGTGTATCGCAACAGGCTGAAATGCTGCCACGTGGTCAAGGCGCTAGGGCGAGAATTCGTGGAAGATACACGCCCATCTATCTGCTGCTGCTATAAAAGGTGGGCCTCTCCATCCAGAGAAAAGGTATCGTGAGCAGAGTGATCGAAGTAGGGGAGCCCATCTGAAAGAGCAGAAGCAGAGAGAGAGAGAGCCTGCACGATCCAGAAGAAGAGAAAGAAAGAAAAAGAAAAAGAGAAAGAGAGATCAGCAGAAGGAGAAAAAGAGAGAGAAGGAAAGAGAAAGAGAGATAGAGAGTTCGTGAAGAAGAAGAAGAGAAGCTCCATCAGAAGATCTGTATTCACTGGAATCTGGATCAAATCCAATCCAGTCAGCTCCATGGGAGCCACATTTGCATTTCATTGATTACAACTTTCAGTCGCTGTTATTTCTTATTTCATACTTTCATTTTTAACCTTTCTTCAAGCTGTTTGTCAGCGGGCGAGGTGGATACCTCGGACAGCAAGCTGTGTTGCTCAGCGGGCAGAGGAGGATTCCTCTGGACGGGTTAAGCTGTAGTCCCCAGCGGTTGGCAAAGCTGTAATGCCCAGTGGTGAAGCTATTATTCAGCGGTTGTAGGCAAGCTGTGAGGCCCAGCGGTTTAAGCTGTGTATCAGCGGAATCCACACACTAGTTGGAGTGTGGGGTGGACGTAGGTCTGGAGGACCGAACCACCTTAAAAAATCTTCTGTGTAGTGGTTTGATTGTCTATTGTGTTTCGCTAGATGCATGCTTAGGTTCGATGTGGTCTTTCATCTAGTGAGTGGTTTATTCGCACACCACATATTTGATTGGAATTGGGTTTGCACGCTAGCGCATATATAGTAGATCAGAAGTTAAGTCTATCTGATCTTTCCATTTCGTTCGAAAAGAACACTTGTGTCATACAAGGCACTTATTTGTGTTAATTCTGCATCTCGGATTGTTATAGTTTTTAATTGGAGTATTTTTTAAGGGGAAATTTATTCACCCCCCTCTGAATCCATCACACCGATCCCAACAATTGGTATCAGAGCAGGTCTCTGACTTTCCAGATCCAACGATCTGCAGAGGATCTTACTGTCGTCGGTGCTATCTCGCTTTTGGTGCATTTCTTGTCGATTATTTTATGCGTTGAATCTGTTTGCCATCTGTCCTAATGGCTCGTCCTCTGATTTATGATGGTTCAAACTTCAGTAGTTGGCTAGGAGGCCTATGTGTTTATGTGAACTCCATTGATTCCAAATTATGGAGTCTTCTTTCTAAAGGCCCACACCAATTACCTCACGATGAGACCAAGTGGTCTAGAGAGGACAGATTAAAGAACCGTGATAATGTCACAGTTCTTAATATTTTGAAAGCTGCAGTTAATACTGACAAATTTCCTTTTGTTCCCAGGTGCGCTTCTGGAAAAGAAATTCTTGATAGAATCACGGCTGCAAATGGGGAACAAGAAGAGAATCAATGCTTGATGGCCAACCGGGGTGATCACAACTCTGATCAACCGGAGGAAACGTCATCCAAGGTAAGCTCTGGATCAGAAGAGATTTCAACTAATGATTTATGGAATATAAATGAAGAACTTACTGATAGATGTAAGAAAATGAAATTTGAGAATAAAAGGCTAAAGAAAAAGATTGAACAATCCAAATCTGAAATCATTTGTGATGTTTGTTCTACATTGAAACAGTCTTATGATACTTGCTTAATGGATGTTAAAAATCTTAAAGAACGAAATGGTTCTTTAAAATTTGAAAATCAAACTTGGTTGAACAAGATATCAGAACTTGAGAATCAGCTGAATAAGAAGAAAGATGAGCATCTAAAAAGCATGCAAGAATTGATCGAGATTAATTCTGTAATGGACAAACTGAAGGTTGAAAATGCAGAAGTTCAAAAATATAATGAAAATCTCAAGGCTAGAATGAATGAAGTCAATAAGGAAGCTGTTCATATTTCTTCTGTAGAGTCAAGCTGCAACAAGTGCTCGGTTCTGCAAGAACGTAATGAGGAACTCTACAGTAAGAATGAATGGCTGAATAAACTAGTTGCTTCATTTAAAGAGGATCACAAAAAGCTACTTGCTGAGAAAATTAAAGTGGAAGAAAGAGAAAAGAAACTAATTGAGAAACTGGAGTTGATGTCCAGAAATGAAAAATGTGATGAAGAAATTAAAAAGGTGCATAAGGAAAATAAAGAACTGAAGGAACAAAATAAGAAACTCATGGTCTTGAACACTGTAGCATCTGAAGGATGGTTAACCCGTGAGAAAGAGAAAGTTGTAAGTAAAGAAACTCAGTCTGAGAAGGAACAGAAATTGAAATGGTCAAAAATCTAAAGGATGCTATGCAGAGACAGATTCTTGTATGTGAAGAAGATTTGATAAATTCTGAACTCAAAATCTCCTCTTTGCAATCTGAAGTAAATGAACTTGTTTGTTCCATCCCCAAATCTGTCAAGGGAAAAGAGAAAATGAATGTTCGTTTGTGTGATAACGCCACTGAATCAAGTGGAGAGGAAGGATGCAACCCTCAAATTGAAAAATCTGTTAAGAAAAAGCTGTACACTACCTTTGTTCGTAGCTCTGACATTGCAAGCTGCTCTGGGCCTCTTAAAACATCTACATCATCTGTATTCCAATTCAAGGCCCAGAAAAATGAAAAATAAATAAGAGTTGTGAACAAGGGTAAGCAATTGAACAAGAATGGTAAGAAAAATAAGGTCAAAAGTGTCCCTACTTGTGTTTTGGAAACTGCTAGCTCTACTGCATCTGATGGGTCAATGCATACTGCTCATAACTCATTTACTTATTCGTATGCATCTGATAAGAGTGTCTCATGCCATTACTGTGGCAAGGTAGGCCATGTAATGGATGATTGCATATTATTGATTGTAGATGGGCATGCAAGTGAAACATTACATTCTAGAAATTCATTTGGTAGAAATCATGCTACTAGGAAGTCTGGTACATCTTGTCATTACTGTGGTAGGGATGGTCATCTCATGAATGCATGTTTCATCATGAAACAAGATGATAAAATGCATGCTAGGTCTTCTGCTAATCATCATGGCCCCAGAAGAAACATGTTTGCTTCAGACAAGCACACTATTTGTTTTAACTATAACAAACGTGGTCACAAAGCCATTGAGTGCTGGTTTGGATCTACTAGGGGTAAAAATGGTTTTAAAGGTAAGCATATCCGATGCTTCGAGTGTGTGAAGAATGGCCATACAGTCAAGGACTGTTGGCATGTTCAGAAGAATTCTGTTAACCCCTATCTTGTCAAATTCCCTGCAAAACGATCTGTGAAATTTTCATGCTATAACTGTAGGAAGCCAGGCCATAGAGCTGCTGATTGTTGGCTGGCTGATTTTAGTAAAGAGAATTTTCTCTCTGCTAATAAATTTCATGACAATAGTAATTTGCATCAAAAGAATTTGAAATCTACTGCATCATGCCATTACTGTGGTCAAACAGGTCATTCAATGAATAATTGCTACTTGATGAGATTTGATGACCTTCATGCACAAAAATTGTTGAGAAAACCTGCTAGGAATGTCACTGTTAATTCAGGACCCAAGACCTCTTGGGTATCTGTTTGTGCAAAATAAACTTTGTTTCGTAGGTGTGCCTTGGATTGGAAAATGAGTTGGGAAAATAAACCAAGGCACTCAAAAGAAAACCCATTTCTGAACTTTTCAGGTAAATTCTCTGCACTTCCTGCTCTTAGATTCATTGCATATCTTGTTAAAATAAATGTTCATCTATATAGAATTGCTAAAAACATCAGTTTCTGTCGGAGTCTGAAAATTATGAACGTTATGCTTTTGATCTAATGCTTGAATCTGCATTTCACATTCACTGAAAATCTGATAGGACTGCATGTTGTATTGCACTTAAGAGATAGTCTAATAATCTTCTAGTGAAAAATATGTTTAATCCCCTGTAGAATGTCATTGCACATGGTGCCTTTTAGAATCTTCATATATATTGCATGCATTCAGGGGGAGTTTGTTGAGTCTTTGCATGTCTTTGTATACATATAGTTAATTGCATTGCATTTCATTTCATTGAAATTGCCAAAAAGATTGCGTTCATTAAGGGGGAGTATATAACAAGATTGTGTTCTGCTGGCTATTCATCTAGTTTCATAGTATTTTAGTCAGTTAACTAAAGCTCCCATCCTTATGTTGAGATCATCCATTTCACGTATCTAAACTTAACTCTGATTTGATTTTGAATCTTGTGAGCTGGTCTTTCTTGAGCAAATCTGTCTGATGGACCTCTGGATATCTATGATTCTCTATGATACATTCTTTACTGCACCTATTAATTGTCCTGATTGGAAGTGTCGACACAGTGAGTCGACATCATCTTGGAAATGCTCTGTCAAATGTCGACACCTTCACTATTGTGCTCATCTTTGTTATATGCTTGAAACTCTTGTACAGTTCACAACTTGTATGCTGTTGAATCTCACTGAAAATTTCAGAGAATTGAGAAAAGTTCAATTCGTATACCTTGATCATAAATCTGAAAATCAATTCATTAAAGAATCTTCCATTATAAAGATTTATGAATGGCTAAAAGATCAGATTGGTTTAAGTCTAATGTATTCATTGAGCTTGGATATAAATATCTTGACAATATCTGGGTCATTTTTAATAAACTTTAACCAACTATTTCATGTTGAATCTTATAAAATCTTCCAAAATCTGAAAATGTTAATATCTTGACTTTATTTGGTTGAATTATATGAAATCAGTATTGTTTTTAAACATCTGATGAATCTGAAATGTTCCTAAGGGTAAATTCTGTCAGAGCAGTTATTTTGGTCACTTGGAAACCATGTCCATTGACCATGAAGTCTAGAGGACTGTGTCATGAAGTGCCATAATTAACTCTGCTAAATAAAATTCATGGAAAATGCAGGCAGAGCAATGGCTTGAATACTGAGAAATATACCTCACTTATCAATGAAATAAGGTGAAGTATGTCATGAGGTGACAATGCTATCTCTGAAGCATGACAGTCAGTCATACTAAGTGCTTAGGGATACTGGAGTCCAAACAACGTGTATCATCTAGTTACAAGGTGTGCACTGAACTTAATTGCACCTGGTAAACTTGCTGAAAAACGCGTGCAAAAAGAAAAAATCTGAGATTATTTGAAGAAGTATGGCTGATCCTCAGGAACCAAATTTGAATTCCTTCATGATTGTTTAACCTCAATACTAATGATTGTAATTTCTAAAGAAGTCATTGAAATTGACTAAATAAGATGAAAGGATGTTAGTCAAGATATAAATATGAGGGCATGGTTAACTTTTATTAAACATTGATGTTCAGATATGAGTACAGAAGTTTATTGACAAACTGTGTATATATCATATTTAAACCATGATGTTCAAATAAAAATTCATAAGCCCCTATAATGGAAGAGTCTGAACCATCCGTTTATTCAGATTTATGAAATAAGTATCTTATTGAAAATCTTCTATTTCCTTAGATCATGTATTCTGAATGCTGCCATGTCATCCTTCCTGAATGTCTTCTTGACATATCCCCCTCCTTACACCCTTGAAAGCCTTGCTTCATTCAGATCATGGAGCATTGGATTGTTAAGGTCTTATTGTCTATGAATCATGCTGCATATTAAAGGGGGAGATCTTCTCAGCATCCTTCATGTCCCTTTCTCTTTGCTGCTGTCTAGGGGAGATTTTATTCAATCATATCATGCACACTTTTATTTCTCTCTCAAACTTTTCTCTTTTTGATGAAGTCAAAGGGGGAGAATAGTTTGAGTCTGTGTGACTCATAGTGTTGCCATCATCAAAAAGGGGGAGATTGTTGTGCCCCTGTGGTTTTGATGTCAGCATGCACTATGAGTATGAATGATTTATCACCATGTGTCTGCACTTGTTGGTTCTTCTGCACATTGCATCAGTGCATTATCTGCCATATGCATACACTGCATCAGTGCATTCATCAGTCGATTCAATTCAATGTCGATGCGTGTTCATTATGCATACAAAGTCAGTGCAGGGTTAACTGTCTAGGCCTGTGCTTTTCATAACTGTGTTTTATGGTGGCCATAAGCTAGTGCATGCCTAGGCTCATGCATGCTCAAGGTATAAAGTCCGTACAGAGTCTTACCTAGTCTGCATCAACTCAAGTCTGTACATTCTTTGGCAGTAAGTCTGTACAACCTCCGTTTGTTTCATTCAATTAGTCAATACAGCCAAGTGCTCTTCATGCATATGCATAGTTCGTGCATCATTTCATAAGTCTATACATCGCCGCATGCTATCAAGTCTATACATTCATGAGCATAGTCAGTGCATTCAGTTGTTTCATGCATACACAAAGTCTACACATTCTCTGCTGTTATGTCCATGCATCATTTAAGCAAGTCTATACATGATGCATTGATTCTTAAATGCTCGGTAGCAAGTCTGTACATTCTTTGACAGCATGCCTGAGCATTCATCTTCGTTGTGCATACTTTGATAGATGCAAACTGCATTTCACACGTTCAACGTCTGTACATTCTTCAGTGGCATTTGTGTAATCTTTCAAATCAAAGTCTATACACTCTTTACCATGCATTCAAAGTCTCTACATTCCATTGCTGGTACGAGTGGTTTAGTTCATGCATCATCACTCCAGCGAGTTTATACATTGGTGTCGCATGCACACTAAGTCCATACACTCGTTGATGGCATGTCCGAGCATTAACTTTCAATGTGCATACTTTACTATATGCATACTGCATTGAATTGTCTGGCACATACACTAAGTCTGTACACGATTGCCTTGATGTATTAGCAAGTCTATACATGATGCATTCAGGCTTAAGCGTTAGGCACAGAAAGTCTGCACATCATTTGTACATTACACGCAAAGTCTGTACACTCGTTGATGGCATGTCTGTACATTCACTTTCAATGTGCATACTTCTCCATATGCAAAATGCATTACATGCATTCAAAGCCTGTACACTCGTGGATGACATGTCCGTGCATTCATTCTCATTGTACATACTTTCTTATATGCACACTGCATTTTGTGCATCAAGTCTGTACAGGCTCAGTTCAAATATAGAACTTACTCGATGCATCCTTTCTCTCCTTTCAGATTAACTCACACTGATAACAAGCACGATCTGACCGGACTGCTGCTCGAGAAGCTTAAGAAGGGCACGTGATCCAAGAATAGAGATGGCTCAGGATCATGACACGCGTATCGCAGTAGGCTGAAATGCTGCCACGTGGTCAAGGCGCTAGGGCGGGAATTCGTGGAAGACACACGCCCATCTATCTGCTGCTGCTATAAAAGGTGGGCCTCTCCATCCAGAGAAAAGGTATCGTGAGCAGAGTGATCGAAGTAGGGGAGCCCATCTGAAAGAGCAGAAGCAGAGAGAGAGAGAGAGCCTGCACGATCCAGAAGAAGAGAAAGAAAGAAAAAGAAAAAGAGAAAGAGAGATCAGCATAAGGATAAAAAGAGAGAGAAGGAAAGAGAAAGAGAGATAGAGAGTTTGTGAAGAAGAAGAAGAGAAGCTCCATCAGAAGATCTGTCTTCACTGGAATCTGGATCAAATCCAATCTAGTCAGCTCCATGGGAGCCACATTTCCATTTCATTGATTACAGCTTTCAGTCGCTATTATTTCTTGTTTCCTGCTTTTATTTTTAACCTTTCTTCAAGCTGTTTGTCAGCGGGCGAGGTGGATACCTCGGACAGCAAGCTGTGTTGCTCAACGGGCAGAGGAGGATTCCTTTGGACGGGTTAAGCTGTAGTCCCCAGCGGTTGGCAAAGCTGTAATGCCCAGCGGTCAAGCTGTTAGTCAGCGGTTGTAGGCAAGCTGTGAGGCCCAGCGGTTTAAGCTGTGTATCAGTGGAATCCACACACTAGTTGGAGTGTGGGGTGGACGTAGGTCTGGATGACCGAACCACCTTAAAAAATCTTCTGTGTAGTGGTTTGATTGTCTATTGTGTTTCGCTAGATTCATGCTTAGGTTCGATGTGGTCTTTCATCTAGTGAGTGGTTTATTCGCACACCACATATTTGATTGGAATTGGGTTTGCACACTAGTGCATATAGAGTAGATCAGAAGTTAAGTCTATCTGATCTTTTCATTTCGTTTGAAAAGAACACTTGTGTCATACAAGGCACTTATTTGTGTTAATTCCGCATCTCTGATTGTTATAGTTTTTAATTGGAGTATTTTTTAAGGGGAAATTCATTCACCCCCCTCTGAATCCATCGCACTGATCCCAACACACGTTGCGGAAGAGGAAGCAGAAGCCCTTCGTGGCTTGGACGATTAGCAGGAGGAAGATGGGTGCAGAGGCCTTGAGGGAAGAAGACTCCTTCTTTGACAGCAATAGGAAAAATACTGCAGCATCCGAGGTGGGGGTGTTCTTATAGGAGTGTAGCGGTTCTGGAGGGTTCGGACGCCAAATGGAAGCAAGCATTGAAAACCTTCCCTGACATTGCTCCACCCTTCCCGGTTAGTGGCCGCTTGCTATTTTCTTATGTCAAAACCCTAAAAGCTAACACTCGAACATGCATATGGGCATTTGGGTTGGGTTTGCATGTTCATGGATTTTGGTTTTGGGTTAGAAGAGGTTTGTTTGGTTGCTTTTTGGGTGAAGGCCCACCTTCGTGGGTTGGGTTATGCGGGTGGTTATTTGGGTTGGCCCTTGGTGTAACCGGGTGGCATATAAATATATATAGAGGGTTGCATTATTTTAGGCTTCCGTGGGGTTTGCAATACGTATGCATATTTGTGGGTGTTTATTAAATATGGGCTTTGGGTTAGCAGATGGCCATTTGTTTTTTTTTTTTGGCTCTTAAAAATTATATTAAGGGAAAATAAAATATACATGTTAAGGCCCATTAAGTGTACATATATGAGTTATATTGTTTGGGCTCCATTTATTTTATTTTTTTTTGTGTAACGGGGAAAGATATTTAATTTATTACGACCCATAGTTTCTATTTGGCCTTCTTTATGCAACTTACATTTATTTAGAATATATTTATTCCTTAGTTTTATCCGGGGTGTTACAGCCGTGACCATTATGGCATGGCGGGTTTTGGTCCCGACCCGAACCACACAATCGTCTGATTAGTCAGATCGCGCGCACTATGGGCTTCCACGAAGCCCGAATAAATCGTCACTTTGTGACTGGCACGCCCACGCACTGAATAAACTCAATTAACGAATAAACAACTATTTATTAATAAAAAGTGCATCCACAGCTGGGCCTGGGCAATGGGAATGGCTTGGCCTTGGGCAGCCGCCTGAGCAGGTGAGGGTGGGCCTTGGGCCACTCTAGGAGGGTCTCCGTGTGACATCCTATCCAACCATCCTACCAAACCTTAGACGGATCTGTCGGATGACTCCATCTGTTCCTCCATGGCATTAAACCGGCCATCTATGCGGTCCGAGAAGCTCTTAAAGGCGGCCTCGGATTGGCCCATCCGGGCTACGAGGGCCATGATCGCCTCGTGCATGGCGTGAAGGTCTCTCGAGATGGTATCTTACGGGTTGGCCATAGGTGTAGGGCGATGGTATTGGGTACCTCACCGAGTGGGCATGCAACGACACAAGGACTAGGAGACACGGACTAATGCAAGGATGATGCACCTAGACTTAAACCAAGATTCGGTACGTGGCGGAGTTAATCGATCCGAAGATCACTCGCGTAAATGTGCGGCCTTCCCGATAGGCGTAGCCTAACGTTCGGACAACACCTTTTTATTTACCGGGTTATTGGGATGAAATGCAACCTAGACCGACTTAGACGATGACTAGACGTAAATGACACTTTTTTTTATTTTTTAGACACCCTAGACTCAACTGGCGCTCTGATACAAAAATTGATGCAGGACGGACCACGGACTCGAGACCAATTGATATGCGACCCTCGGACTCTAAGTAAGCTCGCGATCGCCCCTAACGAGGGAAGCGTACGGACGTGCACGGTTGAGAAATCGGCAGTGAGCTAGGGTGGTCAACTCACAAATTCGTGCCCGGATCGGGTCATGGGACGGTCTCGCTCTCTCTCGCAGCAGCAGTGATATAAAAAGTATAGCGAGCTACGATCCTAGCATGCTCTCTAGCAGCGGCATAAAGAAATATATACGAAATAAAGCAAATGCCGAGATGGGAGCGAATACGATACCTCCACGCTACCGGGCGTGGGGAAGACTTCCCGGCCAAACTCGTACTCCCGGAATAGTAAATACATAATAATTACAGCAAGACAAATTACTGCCCACTCCACGCAGGGAGGTAAAAGGTGACACAGTGGGGCCCGGGAGTAGCGATTTCGGGTTGACGGGCCGCTTCTTGTGTTGCTTCGGTGGCACACGTACTCACGATCGTGGGGCCCACGTGATGGTCAGTGGGGCCGCGTGGGACCAGGGTGGTACCGCTGTGGTGGGAACACCTGGAAGGACGCTCCCTAGGACGGCGGTACGCTGGTTCACCGGTCGGAGGCCAGGCGGCTCCGATCTTCACTCGTCGGAGTTGCTGCCCACGGATCTGAACTGCTGTTCCAGACCCATGCGTCCCGACGAAATCCACTACTGCGGTCACTCCCGACGTCAGATCGACGCACAAGAGGTACCGATGGAAAGCTAACGCAAAATCCTTCGATCTATAGCCAGTGAAAGAAATTTTAATTTCCGTTGATGGCCTTTGTCGAATATTCAAGCTGCTGGTTCACAAGATCAGAAAACTCAGGGCAGAAGTGCTTTTTCCTGAGTGTTGGCGTTGACCGTGATGTAGACCTTCGATTCAGCTTTTGAGGCCTCCATGAAAGTTGTAGAGGCCGAAGAGAGGAAAACGGGGATATATTTTAGGAAAGGTTTGGTGGAGATTTGACTGGGTAAAAGTATTTTATAGTACCGGGTGATCGGATCTGGATAGTAGAAACAGAACTGAATTTGGTGAAAGACACAATTTCTAAAAATAGGTAAAAGGCTTTTGAAATTCGAAGAAAATTGTTGGAGGATGGGGATGGTGGACAAAACCTCCAATAAATTTTGGGATTCAAACAAAAATCAAGAAGGGGGTCAAAGAGGCGAAACTCAGAGTGGCTGTGACACAGGACTGAGATCTGGCAGATCTGGTGGATTGGAAGGCATGAAAATGGAAAAATATAAAACGAAGTCTAAATGATTTTATTGTTTTACTGAAGGTTGGGAATCAAGAGAGGAACCAACCCTGAAAATCTCAGCTTTAGATGATGTCGGAGTTGGGAGCTAAAAATCTCGGAGTGAACCTCTATCTAGCAGAACAGAACCTTGGACAGAACTTCGGAAGCAGCTTCATGGCGGCTCGATGGCGGCACGAACAGCGGCGGCGGCACTAGAGATAGAATCTAGATGTAGAGGGGCTGAGATAGAAGGGGTTTACACCCTGAAATCTTGAAGGAGGAGGAAGGAACCAGAGGGAGAGAGAGGGGGGGCGCAAATTTGCTTCAATGCAATCACTTTTCTTCTTCTCATTAATCCACACAAATGGAAATTACATGCCTTATATAATAACTTGAAAATGACCACTTATGCCCTCAGATCTAAATTGAGGAGGGGTATACAAGGTATAGAACTAATTAGTTCTAATAGCATTTTTTTTCAAAAATTAAAATTGGACCAAAAATGGGGGGCGCCCCCTTGACTAGGTAGGTAAGGTAGGTGGCATCTTTGAATTTTTTAACCACTTGTCTCCCATGTGTCCAATTGACCTTCTAGATGCCACCTAGGACTTTGACCGGCCCCACATAGACCCAAATGGTGCCACTTGGACCAATGAGGAAGGAGTGAGGGCCCCCTTGCTGGTCCTACTGGCATTTTACACAAAAACCCACTAAGACTTACAATTGTGTACCCATATAACACAAGGGTATACATACAAATATAAAAGGACATAAATGAAAACAAAATATGAGCGGTCTTGCTTCGATGTCCCCATCACACGTGCCAGAAAAGCAGGTGATTATCAAGGAGCAAGTCACCAAAGGGCAAAAGATTGGTCTTTTTTAGACCGGTCATGTACCCTACGTGGCTGGCTAACGTCGTCCTGGTGCCAAAATCTTCAAGAAAGTGGCGAATGTGCGTGGACTTCACCGACCTGAACAAAGCCACACCAAAGGACTGCTATCCATTACCGAGCATCGACCAACTGGTTGACTCAACCTCGGGCAAGGAGATACTCAGCTTCCTGGACACCTATTCAGGTTACCACCAGATCAGAATGAATCCAGAAGACATCGAGAAGACCGCCTTCATCACCAACTTCGGCGTATACTACTACACCCGGATGCCTTTCGGGTTTAAGAACGCTGGAGCCACGTACCAGAGGCTAGTCAATCATATGTTCGAGGGATAGCTCGGCCGGAACGTCGAGGCCTATATTGACGACATGCTCGTCAAGACCCCCACGGCTGAGGACCACTTCGCCGACCTAGCAGAGACCTTCGACACCCTCCTGAGGTACAATATGAATCTCAACCCCACCAAGTGTGCATTCGGAGTAAGGTCTGGGAAATTCTTGGGCTTCTTAGTCACCCAGCGTGGGATCGAGGCCAACCCCGATAAGGTCCAGGCCATCCTGGACATGCGCCCGCCCACCTGTGCCAAGGACGTTCAACGCCTGACCGGGCGCATTGCCGCGCTCAACAGATTCCTGTCCCGTACGGCCGAACGATGCCTACCTTTCTTCAAACTGTTAAGGGGGCCCAAAATGGCATCAGCTACGTTCGCATGGGACGAGGAATGCCAAAGAGCGTTTTTCTAGATTAAAGAGTTCCTGGCTTCGCCCCCGGTGTTGTCAAAGTCTATCCCAGGTGAAGCCTTGCATCTCTACCTTTCGGCAACTCCATCCATAGTTAGCTCGGTCCTGGTCAAAAATAATTCGGGAGTTGAGAGACCGGTCTACTACACTAGCAAGGTGCTCAATGAGGCTGAAAGAAGGTACCCCGCAACCGAGAAACTCGTGCTAGTGTTGGTTATCTCGGCCAAGCGCCTTCAACCCTATTTCCAAGGGCACTCCATCATCGTGCTAACCGGAGAACCACTGAAGAAGATCCTCGCCCACCCAGAAGCCTCGGGACGCCTCGTCAAATGGGCCATTATGCTCGGGACCTATGATATATTGTACCGGCCCCGCTCAGCTATCAAAGGACAGGCGCTCGCCAACTTCATCGCCGAGAGCACCATCCCGACCGAAGAAAAATCTCCTTCCGTACCCGGGCCAACCTGGGAATTGTTCGTCAACGGATCCTCCAACTCGGTCGGGAGCGGCGCTGGGATCCTCCTGAAGTCCCCCGAAGGAGCAGAGCTGTAATACGCCCTAAAGTTCAACTTCCAGGCATCCAATAATGCCTCCGAGTATGCATCCCTTATCTCGGGAGCCCACATGGCCTGGAGGTTGGGGGCTGAGCAAGTCAGAATTCACACTGACTCTCAACTGGTCGCTAGCTAGGTCAACGGCGATTACGAAGCTCGGGAAGCACCGATGGTCAAATACCTCCAACTAGTCAGAACCGTGGCACAACAGTTCGAGAGTTTTGAGGTAGTCCGAATCGCTCGGGAGGAAAACTCCCGAGTGGACCCCCTCTCTCGGCTGGCCTCCTCTCTTGACCCCGAAGGTACTCGATCGGTCCTTCTCGAAGAGCTAGAGCGACCGAGCATTGATTCGGAGCTCATGGCTGTTGACTCAGCCTCCCCAAGCGACTGGCGTACCCCCTATCTGTCGTGGCTCCAAGACTCTCAGGAGCCTCCCGACCCTCGGGAAGCCCGGAGATCGAAGTACCAAGCTCGGCGATTCGTCATTCTGGATGACACTTTATACCGCAGATCCCTCTCCAGTCCCCTCCTGATGTGCATCCGTGCTGACGAAGCCAACCGAGCAATCCAAGAGGTTCACGAAGGCCTGTGCGGAGCGCATCTAGGAGGAAGGTTGCTCGCCAGAATCTTGCTTCGGCAGGGTTACTGGTGGCCCACTCTACAGCGCGACTGCTCGACCTACGTGCAACAGTGTGACCAATGCCAGCGATTTGATCACTTGGTCCATTAGCCGGCAACGGAGCTCGTCACCCTAGCCGAGCTTTATCCCTTCGCTCAGCGGGGGATCGACATCCTTGGGCCGTTCCCTATGGCTCAGGCCCAGAAGAAGTTCATCATCATCGCCATCAACTACTTCACCAAGTGGATCGAGGCCGAAGCCACAGCTAGGATCACCGAGACAGTCGTCTGGAGTTTCGTCTGGAAATCGATCGTATGTCGCTACGGCATCCCCTGGGTGATAGTGAGCGATAATGGCTGGCAATTTGATTCTCGCTATTTTCGAGATAGATGTGCCGACCTAAGCATTCGCAATCACTTAACTTCGGTCGCCCACCCTCAGGTTAACGGGCTGGTCGAAAATACCAATAAGACTATCTTGAAAGGCATCAAGACCAGGCTTGGCAAAGCCAAGGGTAGCTGGCTCGAGGAATTGCCAAGCGTACTTTGGTCACACAGAATGACTCCCAGAACGGCAACCGGTGAAAGTCCCTTTTAGCTGGTGTACGGCACCGAGGCCGTGATCCCGTTGGAAGTTGCCAATCCCTCCCTCCGAGTCATCTGTTTCACGCCCGACGGTAAACGACCATAAACTGCTCGAAAACCTCGACCTAGCGGATGAACTCCGAGAGATTGCCAGCGTCTGAGCAACGAAATATCAATGCCGCCTCACTCGATACTACAACGCTAAAGTCCAAGATAGACACTTTCAACCAAGAGACTTCGTTCTCTGGAAAGCCGAAGCCTCTCGACCACTTGAGACGGCGGGCAAGTTATCCCCTAATTGGGAAGGCCCCTACCGAGTGGTCGAGACGCTCGGGAAAGGAGCATACAAGCTATCTACTATGGAAGGAGAACCCATCCCTCGGACATGGAATGCGACTACACTACGCAAGTTCTATTTCTGAATGCCGTGCATTGTGTAAGCAGTATGAAATAGAACAAAAGTTTCTTTTCCTCTTTTTATTCAAACAACTTGCTTGTACATCAGAAAGGCCGAAGCCAAGACGATACATGTCAGAAAAGCAAAAATCCATCTGGTGCCACCGTTCGAGCCCATCACTCGGCTTACTCGGTTAACCCTCCCACGTCCAGTCACTGACTCTGCTTCGTGCAGAAACTGGCTCGGATTAAGGGTAGTCGACCTCGTTGGCTCGGGTAACTCGGAACAAAGGCGATAGAGGGATTAGGAAGAAGAAGGCTACCTTCCAAGTTGAACGCGGAAGAGGAAGGGGAAGAGAAAGCCAACTAATAAAAGAGGATGTCGAGAGGCACCCTCCGAAGAGTGAAAGAAATGATGAGAAGGGCAGAAGAGAGAGAAAGAAGCTGCAGGGAGAAAGAAGGAGAAGAAGGAAGTGGAGAGGGATCTTGAGAAATCCCCTCCAGAGAGTGAGCAGGAAGGGACGGGCAAAGGGGATGCCTAATTCCCCCATCCGTCCATCGTCACACCCCTCCCCGCAAGCGCTGGCCGGTGTTGACACCCATTTTTAGCTTGCAAGTTGAGTCATTTCTCTTATTCATCATTTTGATGTCCCGAATTACCCATTGTTTTGGACCCTTCCTTGGATGGATTTCGAGTCCATTTCATTATTCCATTCTATTTGAGCCTTGGAGATCATTATTTCATAGAGCCCTGGAGCCTATCTTGTCACCTTCCGGCCTTCAAAGTCAACTTACGGCCCATTTAGGCCGGCTTCCCTCAAGCATTCAGCCCCCTTTCACTGTGCTGTCTTGAAAACGGTCCTTTTTCACCCCTTTCCTTTCCTTTTTTCAAAATGTGTCCTTCACCAAAGTTGTTCATCTTTCAAATCCCTACAATTCCTTCTTTTATGTCATTGGCCAGTTCTGCACCGATTTCAAGTTATTTACGTTTTTCCGACAGACTGCACTATTCACCTATGTCCCGGTATTTTCTCTCTCTGTTCTAGCCCCATTTTCTCTCTCTTCTAATCATTTTCTCATCTTACTTTCTTCATGAAAGTTGTTCCTCTATCTGTTATCTACATCTTCTATGTTTATCACTTTGTCTAATTCTACACCGTTTTCAAGATACGCTTCAATTTCTAAAGTTGCGCGAGCCTGGCAGCTGAACGGTCAACAGTTGACCGTTCCTTGAGTTGAACGGTCATAAGGTGACCGTTCAACAGTAAAACGGTCAACAGTTGACCGTCCATGAACAGTAACTTTTTAATTTTTTTTATTTTTTCTTTTATTTTTATTATTTTTGAAATGTCAAAGAACGGTCTTCTTGAGACCGTTTATGTCAAAAAACGGTCTGTTGATGACCGTTTATCCCTTTTTTTGGCCAAAAGTCACCCGATCGACCCCAAGTCTGGGCGATCTGCCCCTAGACCGTCCAACTCAATAAACGGTCTATCGTTCGACCGTCCATCTACCAGAGAGTCCAAAAAGTCCTGAACTCCATCTTCTTCGCCGCCGAATTCTAAGGCCGAAACCTGTGCAACGGGGCCTCCTTCCATGGACTCTATCTTCCAGATCCTTCCACCAAAAAGAGTCCCGTTTGTTCCTATGTCTTATCCTATCTATTATCTCGAGATTGATCCATAGATCTCGAGATTTTGTTGACTCTATCTTCTGGAATCGTGGCAGAAAGTTAGGGTTTTCACCTTTCTTTTCTATATAAACCTGCCCAGTTCGCCTGCGCGACGGGGGGCTCTTCTTGGACTTGGGGCGAAGCCATGCCAAATCGTCATCTCAAACCTTCGACCCCAGGCTATTGAGGGAAGTATAGGCTTCATTTTGATACCTTATTTGCTGGATTTCATCTTCGTTTACCCTCCTAACTTCGCCCATACTTTTTGCAAATCATCACGAGTTCTTGAACCTGTGCGACAGGGCGCCCTTCGTCGGCTCGGGGCAGAGTCATCCGGCATCCTCTTCGTCCTCCATTGGTCTCATCTCGAAGAGGGGAGTATCTTCTTCATTTTTCATCTCTCGGGCTCTCTTTCTTCATACCTAGGCTTAGTTCTCTCCCTCCACTTTTCACAAATCATCACAGTTTTACACTTAGTTTTTTTTGCGCTGTTTCGGCACGTTCATGCATTTTTCCCCGTTTTACACAACGTTTTTCTCCCCCATTTCTCAATCAAATTCCATGATTTCAAATTCTATGCATGCACAACACTCCCACCTTGCTTTTGCACCTATTTATAGGGGTTAAAAATCCTCCCCCGGTGCGTTCTCCCCCTTTCTTTCATGCTACTTCATCATTTTGGGACATATGCTACACATGTTTCTAATGAGTTTTCTCTTATGTTTGTGGCTTTGTTTTGCAGGAGACTATTGATAGAACGTGAGGCCCTTGCTTCCTAGCCGGCTAGGAAGTGAGGAGGTGCACCCACATCGGCTCCCCGCATCCCATTTCAAGCGCGATCACACGTTGTAGCGGCTTCCCGTTAGGCCGCGTCTTCCTCCATATTTTCCAAGGTACATGGCGCCATTGATGCGGGACGGGACCACGGACACGACAAGCTCGCGATCGTCCCTTAACGAGGGAAGCGTCGGATGTGCGCGGTTGAGAAACCGGCTGGGAGCTAGGGTGGTCGGCTCTCACTTGTGCCCGGATCGGGTCACGGGACGGCTTCGCTCTCTCTCGCAGCAGTGATATTATAAATTGAAAGCGGGCTAGGTATCCCTACACATGCTCTCTAGCAGCGGCATATAAAGCATATAAAGAATTGAGCTAATGCCAAGTGTAAGGGTGAAGGCGATACCTCCACGCTCTCGGCGTGGCGAAGATGGGACCCGGCCGGAACTCGTACCCCCGGGAACTTAATACATTATGGTTACAGCAATGCAACTAAGCCCACTCCACGTAGGGAGGTAAAGGGCGACACAAGCGGGCCCGGGAGGACCAGTTTCGGGTTGACGGGCGGTTCCGGGTGATGCTTCGGCTTCACGCGTACTCGTGTTAGTGGGGGCCCACGTATTGACCGGAGGGGTCGTGTGGGGCCTGATAACTCCTCTGTTGTGGAGACACCTGGAAAGCGTTCCCCTGGGATGGCGAGCTGCTGGAACGACCGCCGGACGCCGGGCGGCCCTCGAACGACGCTCGCTGGGAACTCGGCCACGAACCTGAAAGTTCTGTTTGCAGGCGCGCGACTCGGAGAAAACTACTGCTGCGATCAGCCCCGTCGTCAGAATGTGACGAGATTAGCGCCGTTGGAAAGCTGACTCAGAATACTTCGACGTAGGGGTCTTCAAAAAAAATAATCAGATCTGTATTTCTGATCATGTATTTTAGAAGCTTGCTGGAATCTGGCCAGAACTGCAGGGGCAGGTTCTGACTTCTCTGAAGATCGACATTGACCGGGGAGAAGACCTCAGAATCTGGAAATGATTTCTTCAGCAAAGTTGAAGGTCTCTGAGAGAGGAATCCTGGACTATTTTTGGTTTGTTTATTGGAGAAGAAATGGATTTTCTGGGATTTTTTAACTAGACCTGGGTCGGATCTGGGAAACTGTGGGCAGACTGTTCTTGAGAACTTGGACGGTTTTTGTAAAATACTTGGAGGACGAACCAAAAATTAAGAAAATTCCTGGTGGTAGAGGGATGTGGACAGAACTCCCAATAAATTTGGGCGACCCAACAAAAATCAAAAGATGGTTCGCATGGGGTAAACTCAGAGCTGATGAATAGTAAACAGAACCAGGACAGATCTGGAACTTGGACTTGGACGAAAATCAAAAAATAGCTAAAGGATGAATTTTGACGTGATTTTTGTTTTGGGGATAAGGGTTCTAGAGGGGAACCAACCCTGAAAGTTTGAGCTTCAGAAGATGAAGGGAGTGATAGCAGAAATTCGGAGAAGAGGAACCTGTCCTGAGTGGACAGAACCACCGAAACCGTTGGCAACGACGCGTCGGCGGCGAGACGATGGCGGCGGCGATCACCGGAGTTGCTTCAGATGCTGGAGGGGATCAAGGGGGAAGGGATTACACTCTAGAAAGGGGAGAGGGGGTGGAGGAACCAGGGAGAGAGAGGGGAGGGGCGCAAATCTCACTTGGGGGCAAATGCCTATTTTCTCTTCATTAATTCATTCAATATGAAAAATACAACCTTATATAGGATGCCAACCAAACTCAACCTCAACCCTTGGATCTAGGGGTTTGGATTGAAGGGCTGGGATACAATGTGAATCACACATTTAATACATTAGTTTAATCTAATTTGACCATGCTTATTCAACCTTGGACTAAAGCTATTCAAACACCACCTAATACACACCAACCATGCCTAATAAGACCAAAAGAGGGGGCGCCCCATTCATGGGCCTCTTCTTGGGCCAAGTGTGGTTAAAGGCCATGTAACCAGTCCACCAACCATGCTAGACTCTTCCAACTTAGTTGGCCCATGAAGGAGTGTAGCCCAATTTGGGCCTTAAGTGCATTAATGACCCATTAACAACCTAATGACCCAATATGGCATAAGCTCCCTAATGGACTCTACTAATGGCAACCTAGCCTTGGACTTGACATAACAAATGGCCCATTGGCTTGATATAAGCCTTACAAGGATGGCCCAAAAGAAAGAAATTACACAATTACAATCTCATACAAGCCATAACTCACAAATACACTTCACCCGTGTATGGAAATCGCCTTTGATGCCCCATCAATTCTCCCCGGGTGGGAGGAACTCGACCCTGTCGAGTACGGGTATGGCTGCTCTGGTACTCCGGTGGATCCGTCACCGTGATAAGTAGCGCGGGTATGCTCCACTCCAAGTGATCGGCACCTGCTCATTCCATATATACTCGATATGCGCACTGCTATGGCTAAAGGTGGTCACTCCGAAGGGGCACTCTCAAAAGGAAGGAGACAGCTCGAAGACTCACTAGGAATCACCGCTGAGTCCCTATAGGTGACTGATCCGGATATAGAAGTAAAACCGATCCCATACTCATCAAGGGAGTCCACTCGCCTCTTACTCGTAAGAGACCGACAACGAGCTTGCACAAGACACATGCAGACTCACCATGCACAGACACACGAATGCAAACCACGCAAACAATCGACTCAAAATCACCACACAAATAAACCACACAAAGAAAGCACACTGACTCATGCACGACTCTAGACTAAGGTGGTAGCATCAAACCCACTAGGTGGCGACATCCTGGGCGGCCGAAGGGTCGCCCAGCTCTTCCCCCATGGCATAGTATTCATCGGCCAGTGCCTCATCGGCCTCGTAATCGACATGCTCAAGCTCGGGAGGTGCGGATCCGCCAACACCTAAGGCTAGGGTGGTGCGAGCGGGACACTCACTAGCAATGTGGCCATACCCGTGACAGTGGAAACACTGTATTCGCGATCGACTACTCTCCCCGATAAGAGGGGCCTTACCCTTATCATCCCGCCGGGTAGGGGGTGTAGGCAACAATGGGGGAGGTGTAGGTGCCTTGGACAAGAGTGGAGGGGGTGCCGGTGCCAGAGGACGGGCTATAGGAGCTGGGGGACGGGCAAAGGGTGCCGGTGGTTGGGATGGAAATAGATCCCGGGGTGGAGGAGGGCGAGGCCGTGGAGCGAAGTGCTCCTGACGGGTGGGCTCCTGAGGTCGAGCCATGGGAGGCCGCTGATGTGGGCCTATAGAGTGACGGGGCTCGGTACTACGGAGAGGGGTGGGGCCCAACCGATGGCTAGACTCGAACTCTCCCTCAAATTGCTCCATCTCGAGAGTAACCTGGTATGCCTCTTCCAACGTCTTGGCATTGCGGCGGAAAAGCTCATACTGGTAGTGTGGCCGCAAACCACGTCGAAAGCGGGACACGGGCATGGTACTCTTCTCCGTGACACCACATCGTAGAAAGTACTCATCAAACTCCGCGATGTATTCGGAGACGGACCGGTCTCCCTGGCTAAGACTTTGCCATCTATCGATGAGTCGCTGGCGGTATGTGGGAGGAAGGTACTTTTGCCGAAGTTTATTCTTCATCTCGGCCCATGTGTCGATCGGGGGTTCGAGCCGCTGAAGTAGCAGGCTCTCCACATTCTTCTAATAAGTTTGTGCCTGCCCCATAAGTTTCATGGTGGCAAATCGGACCCTTCGACGCTCCGACATATCATACCATTCAAAATAACGGTCCATGCCAAACTCCCAATCTAGGTAGACTTTCGGATCCAAAGACCCGTAAAAAGCGGGAGGATCCGCTCGCACGGTCTTAAGGACCCGATCATCATCCTCATCTCGTTGTGGCTGAAAACCACGACGGCATTGACCATACCCCTCGTAGGCATTGTCGGACCCATAGTCCTCGAGACCAAGGTCACGGTGTGGTAGTTGGGGAACCCGAGGAGGGGCGGGTGGAGGAACCAGTGGTGGCTGGTTTTGGGCCGCGGGAGCGGCCTGGACTTGGGCCATGGGAGCGGGTTGGACTTGGGCCCCCGCGGGAGGAGGTGCGGGTGGACCTTGGGCTGCCCCAGGAGGGTCCCCGTGTGACATCCTAACCGCCCAACGAGGTCTTGGACCGACCTATCGGAGTTCTCCATGCGTCCCTCCATGGCCCTAAGGCGACCATCCATATTCTCGGAGAAGGTCCGAAAGTTAGCATCGGATTGGTCCAACCTAGCCATAATGGCCATCATCGCCTCTTGTAGGGAGTGGAAGTCTCCCGAGGTATCCCGTGGGTTGGCCATAGGTGGGGGTGGGGGTGAGTACTGAGTACCCCGACGAGTGGGCATGCAAACACACCGACTAGAAGACACCGACTAAAGCAAAACACATTAATGCAAAATGATGCACCTAGACTTAACCAAAACTCGGTACGCGGCGGAGACAATCGACCCGAAGGTCACTCACACAAGTGTGCGGCCTTCCCGATAGGTGTAACCTAACGGTCGGACAACACCTTTTTATATACCGAGTAAAGGGATGTATGCGACCCAAAAATGACTCTTTTTGTTGTTTTGAAAATATGATGATCCTAGACTCGACTTAAACCGACTAATGACTAGACGTAAATGACACTCTTCTTTTTTTTTTTGACTTTAGACACCCTAGACTCAACTCGCTCTGATACCAAATTGATGCGGGACGGGACCACGGACACGACAAGCTCGCGATCGTCCCTTAACGAGGGAAGCGTCGGATGTGCGCGGTTGAGAAACCGGCTAGGAGCTAGGGTGGTCGGCTCTCACTTGTGCCCGGATCGGGTCACGGGACGGCTTCGCTCTCTCTCGCAGCAGTGATATTATAAATTGAAGGCGAGCTAGGTATCCCTACACATGCTCTCTAGCAGCGGCATATAAAGCATATAAAGAATTAAGCTAATGCCAAGTGTAAGGGTGAAGGCGATACCTCCACGCTCTCGGCGTGGCGAAGACGGCACCCGGCCAAAGCTCGTACTCCCGGGAACTTAGTACATTATGTTTACAGCAGTACAAATAAGCCCACTCCACGCAGGGAGGTAAAGGGCGACACAAGTGGGCCCGGGAGGACCAAGTTCGGGTTGACGGGCGGTTTCGGGCAATGCTTCGGCTTCACGCGTACTCGTGCTAGTGGGGGCCCACGTATTGACCGGAGGGGTCGTGTGGGGCCTGATGACTCCTCTGTTGTGGAGACACCTGGAAAGCATTCCCCTGGGATGGCGAGCTGCTGGAACGACCGCCGGACGCCGGGCGGCCCTCGGACGACGCTCGCGGGAAACTCGGCCACAAACCTGAAAGTTCTGTTTGCAGGCGCGCGACTTGGACAAAACTGCTGCTGCGATCAGCCCCGTCATCAGAATGCGACAAGATTAGCGCCGTTGGAAAGCTAACGCAGAATACTTCGACGTAGGGGTCTTCAAAAAAAATAATAAGATCTGTATTTCTGATCATGTATTTTACAAGCTTGCTGGAATCTGGCCAGAACTGCAGGGGCAGGTTCTGACTTCTCTGAAGATCGACATTGACCGGGGAGAAGACCTCCGAATCTGGAAATGATTTCTTCAGCAAAGTTGAAGGTCTCTGAGAGAGGAATCCGGGACTATTTTTGGTTTTTTGATTGGAGAAGAAATGGATTTTCGGGGATTTTTTTACTAGACCTGGGTCGGATCTGGGAAACTGTGGGCAGACTGTTCTTGGGAACTTGGACGAATTTTGTAAAATACTTGGATGGTGAACCAAAAATTAAGAAAATTCCTGGTGGTAGAGGGATGTGGACAGAACTCCCAGTAAATTTGGGCGACCCAACAAAAATCAAAAGGTGGTTCGAATGGGGTAAACTCAGAGCTGATGAACAGTAAACAGAACCAGGACAGATCTGGAACTTGGACTTGGACGAAAATCAAAAAATAGCTAAAGGATGAATTTTGATGTGATTTTTTTTGTGGGGATAAGAGTTCTAGAGGGGAACCAACCCTGAAATTTTGAGCTTCAGAAGATGAAGGGAGTGATAGCAGGAATTCGGAGAAGAAGGATCTGTCCTGAGTGGACAGAACACCGAAACCGTTGGCAACGACGCGTCGGCGGCGAGTCGATGGCGGCGGCGATCACCGGAGTTGCTTCAGATGCTGGAGGGGATCAAGGGGGAAGGGATTACACTCTAGAAAGGGGAGAGGGGGTGGAGGAACCAGGGAGAGAGAGGGGAGGGGTGCAAATCTCACTTGGGGGCAAATGCCTATTTTCTCTTCATTAATTCATTCAATATGAAAAATACAACCTTATATAGGATGCCAACCAAACTCAACCTCAACCCTTGGATCTAGGGGTTTGGATTGAAGGGCTGGGATACAATGTGAATCACACATTTAATACATTAGTTTAATCTAATTTGACCATGCTTATTCAACCTTGGACTAAAGCTATTCAAACACCACCTAATACACACCAACCATGCCTAATAAGGCCAAAAGAGGGGGCGCCCCATTCATGGGCCTCTTCTTGGGCCAAGTGTGGTTAAAGGCCATGTAACCAGCCCACCAACCATGCTAGACCCTTCCAACTTAGTTGGCCCATGAAGGAGTGTAACCCAATTTGGGCCTTAAGTGCATTAATGACCCATTAACAACCTAATGACCCAATATGGCATAAGCTCCCTAATGGACTCTACTAATGGCAACCTAACCTTGGACTTGACATAACAAATGGCCCATTGGCTTGATATAAGCCTTACAAGGAGCCCAAAAGAAAGAAATTACACAATTACAACTTCATACAAGCCATAACACACAAATACACTTCACCCGTATATGGAAATCGCCTTTGATGCCCCATCAGCCATCTTCATCCTTTCTTCATCATTTTGGTGCTGTAATTCCTTGGTGGCGATCACGGTCAAGTTCCTCTTCATTGTCACCCCTTTCCATTTCATGCACTTTCACGTTTATATGCATGGTTATATTGTTTAGCTTGGGGCGAGGTAGATTGAAACATTTATATCCACAGTTTTTTGGCGATCACGGTGGGACTCCTAGTGCCCATCACGTTATATTTTTAGTCTCTTGCATGTTGGGTGGGAGTTCATGCATGTTTGGATAGTCTTCTCCACGTTTCTCTATCATTTTGTCCATTTTCGGGTCTGTCAGGGTTGCACGGTCTATCGTAGGGCCGCCTAACACGTTAAACGGCCTCTCCAGGACCGCCCAAACCCTCTGGGGTGATAAACGGTCCGCCCTGGACCGTCCAACACTTGGGCGGTCATCCATTAGACCGCTCAAAGGGTATAAACGGTCATCCAGTGACCTTTTAACTGTTCTGGCCTGGCAGGATTTCTATTCACAGGGGCCTTATTCATTTGAGCATAACTTTATCTCCCGATGTCGGATTGAGCTGATTCTTGTTGCATTGTGTTGTCCTTTGTATTGTCTTTCCATCCATAGGTCATTTACATCATTTAGACATCATTTGCATATTTAAAAGTTGCCTCTATTTTTGCATTTTGTGCATCTAGTCTTAGACAGATTTGGGATAGATTCACAGGGGCCTTGTTCATTCGGGCATAACTTTGTCTCCCGATGTCGGATTGAGCTGATTTTTGTTGCATTGTGCTGTCCTTTGTATTGTCTTTCCATACATATAGAGTTTGCATCATTTAGACATCATTTGCATATTTAAAAGTTGCCTCTATTTTTACATTTTGTGCATCTAGTCTTAGGCATATTTTGGGCAAACACAAGGGTACATTTTCCTTTGATGGTTTTTCTTATCTTTTAGTACCTAGTTGTCCCTATTTTAGGTCTTGCATCATTGTTATTCATATTGTTTTACATTTTTCATACATTTTTGTAATGTTAGCATGATTTCATGATTGTCTTGATTTGTTAGACTTAGGCTAGAAATTGCATGCACCCCGGTGCACATAGGATCATGCATATTGGCATATTGTAGTTGCATTCCCCCTCGATAAGTGATCCTCTCGCTCCCATATTCCTTGGGCTCGACTAGGTGATCTTATCCGGGACCTCCGTAAGTCCCCGCGAGCCGTGGATTCCCACACGGACGCCGGGCCGGTTGTATCTTTCCACCCCTCAGGCTTGCATTTGCATACGTTGTGAAGGAATTAACCTTAGTCAAACCAAAGTTTGGACCTTATTCCCTATAAGACACCTATCTTGAGGAAATTAATCTCAATTCAAATCATTAAAAGGCCCACCCAAAACTTTGACAATAAAATACTTCCCATCATATTAACTTGTTTGACTTGAGTGAAACCCTTCATACTGTTTGTGTTGTGTGGGCTTGTCCAAGCCCACTTGTGTTATTTTGTGTTGCATCCCCCATCATCCATATAGGTTTTGTTGTTAGGCCCATTTAGGGTAGTCCATTCTGTGTGTCCATTTGTCTAGTCTCATTGTCCTAGGTTTCTTTTTCTTTTTCTTTGCATTATTGAGTCAGCCCCCCTCCTTTGAGCCCTTACTTCCCTCATTAGATTTCCCTAATTTTCCTGTATAAAGTCTCCATTTGCCCTCATGGAGCGTCATTTTTCTCCTGTATATTACCCTTCTTCCTCCTCGTCTTCTTATCCCCGCGTGGATTCCTCTTCCCATGCGGGCCCATCTCCTTATTCCTCCATTGGACCCTATTCTTCTAACGGGCCTTCTTGTCCCGCCCGTGCTACTGTTGGCCCAATCAATTCTCATTCCCACCTTCGTAATTCTTCCAGGCCCATGTATTCCTCAATTCTTGGAGCGGGCTTTCCTTCTTCTCAGGCCGGATCCCCTTATCCGGCCCATCAACATTATCCTGGTCTAAATTCATCATCTCTTGCTCAAGCTGGCCCATATCCTTCTCGAACTCTTCCTACCGAGGAGATGATCGCTCAGGCCCAACGCCAACTTGATGAATTGCAACGGCAAATCAGTCCTCAAACTTCTTTGGATATCCCATTTGCATTCCGAGGTCTTCAGCTTCCCCCACATCAACAGATTCCGGCTTATCGTCGCTATGGTGGAGTCGGTGACCCCTACGTGCATTTGAAGGAGTTCTTATATGAGTCGGCCCAGTTCCAGCATGATCAATGCTTGATGGGCTATTTGTTTGGCCTATCTTTAGAGGGTCCGGCCAAGGATTGGTTCTTCACGTTACCGCAAGAGCAGATGATGAATTTTCAAGCCGTTCAAGCAAGATTCATTCAGCAGTACCAGGATCAGGTTGGGCCCAGACATTCTTTGGTTGATCTGGCCCAAGAGAAGATGACGCCCGACGAGGAATTCTTCACGTTTGCCGACCGCTGGCGTCACCTAGCCGCGCAAGTTCCGGGGCATATTCCAGAGGGTGAGCAGATCAAGATGGTTATTTCTAATGCAACGCCCGAGCTCAGATGTATCTTAGCCCTGAACGATATCACATCCTGGCAACAGCTTTACAATCGAGCCCGCTTCATTAGCCAACAACTCCTAGTTTCCTTTGACCATGAGTCTCCTCCACCGTCACCTTCTACATACACTTTCCCTCCGCCCTTCACCGTAAGTCAGCCCTCCACCTTATATCCCTCCACGAGTCGACCGTCCACTCCCACACACCCCTATACCTCCATGTGCTCCACCGCATACCAACCATCCACGAGTCGGCCCTCCGCTATTTTATCTCCTCACACCCCTCCACCTCCGGTCAAGGAAACACCACACCGCGAGTGGGTAGATGCCATCCATTACAATCCCACTCCCCCCACGCCGCCACATCATTCCAGCCCTCCGCCTTCGCCTACGCAATCCCCCTTACCTACGCAACCTCCGCTACCATCCCCACTACCTTCTCACACCCCTCGGCATCCGCCTTGCCCGAAGCGGGCTTCTCACTCTCCATTGCCGGAATCTCTTACAGACATTTTCAGGGCTTTGATGGCCACCCATGCGTTGCAGCTCTCTCCGGTTGTGCCTTGCCGACCCACAGTCGGGAATTTGCTACAGTTCTGTGAATTCCACCTTCAGCAGGGGCATTTGATTGAGGACTGTCCCGAGTTCCGGGAGTTTATTTACAGCTTGGAAGACAAGAGGATGATTGATTGGGTTGTCATACGCCAAGTTGTTTTGGATCTCAGCAGCAAGCAGCAGCAGCAGCAAGCCGTGCCGCCTAGGCAACCGTCCCCACTTCAAGACCAGGGGCACCCTGGTGTTTCTTTAGTTAATAAGATACCTGCTCCGTTACCTACTTCTTCCTCCATCCCATCTCCTCCACAACCTTTACCTACCCTAGCCTCCGCTCGGGCAACCTCTCTTTCACCCTCCGTTTCCACCACCACACCTATCCCCAACGCCTCTCGACGAGTCGTGAAGATACGTCGAAGAGCGCCACCACCTGCCTCTTCCCCCACTATGCCACTACCTTCCTCTCCTCCTTCTTCCCCACCCTTACCTTCACCTCCATCCCCTTCACCTTCACCGTCTTCATTAACCACATCACTCCCTTTGCCACCCTCATCACCTTTGCCACCACCGCCACCACTTCCTTCACTCCCCCTTTCGCCATCATCCTCTGAGCCCGAGCAGGCCGAGCCCAAACCCACACCTCCACTTTTGCCTTTACCTCCACCCATGCCCGTCATCATCATTATTCCCCCATCACTTACACCATCACCACCCGCGCCCTTCAAACCTCCTCCTTCTAACCTTCCTCTACCACTTCCCACTTCACAGAGCAAGTACACGCAACCTTTGGTGCCCCTTGGGTTTGGTCCCCAGGGAGATAATGAGCCGAGCCAGGTTTCGATTGTGCATTTCAAGATTCAAGTTGTCATTTACCGCATGCCAATCTGGGTCCTGGTCCCTGGCTATTTTCGGGATAATGAGCCTGCATTTTCAGAAATGGTTGCAAAGAAGAGTTCACTCGCACTAGTGCCAGTTTCTTCATGAGCGAGGCTGATGGCAATCTCATCGCTCGTCGGGGGATTCACTATCGATGCTGTTATTTCTCCTCGCTCGATTGATGTTCAGTTCACTGGCCGAGAGGGGTTCTCTACTCGGATTATGCTAACCCATACGGCCGCCCGGAGCCTGATGGATTCCTTATTCAAGGGGAAATTGGCTGCATCTTCTGCACTTTCCAAGGACATTCTGCACTTGCTGTGCAACCTCCCTCAATTTATTAGCATGCCGGCCACGTCAACGCCGCGTATTGATCTCTCTCAGCTTTGTCCTGCTCTTCTAGTACGGGAGTTATGCTTCGAGCCTGATTGCCGAGTGGAGTTGCCGAACCTCTATGTTCTAGTGCCAAGAGACAAAACTTTGTGGCTTCATGATATTCATTCAGTTGAGAAGCTGTTTGCCCAAGAATGTCTGCATCTTGTTAGCACTGGGGGTCTAGGGGCAGCCGCCCCAATGAAGCTGCATATTCATGACCGAGCCAGGCCATCTGCTAGGTGGGCCCGCTATTTGAGAAGACATTACAGATTGAGGAGCCCGGGAAGCCGAGCCCGCGCCAGGCGGCGTTCTTTCAAGAAGATTGCCGCTAAGAAGAGGCGGCAACGTAAGTTCAAGGGCCGTCAGTTGTGCACTCAGGGGTCCACTGCCTCATCTCCTTCTTCCGTCCATTCATCTTTTCTGTTGCTCAGTTCTTATCCGTGGGTGGTGTACCTTCCACCACCTGACCATATTTCCACCATCTTTTCCTATCCTCACCATTCTAGGCCTCGGCCTATGTCTTCCTCTTCCCCTGAGTCAGGGGCATCTTCTAGTTTTTCTTCCCGGACATGTCCGGATTTCACTGCTCGTCTCTTTCCCCCGACCTTGTTAGGAATCCCTTGCGGTCGTTCCCCGACCTTGTCGGGTGATTTTTCTGATCCTTCCCCGATTTTGTCGGGTGGTTTCCATTTCTTTTCCCTGACCTTGTCGGGTGTTCATACATTCTCTTCCCCGCCTCTGTCGGGTGATCGCTATTTCCTCTTCTCCGACCGCGTCGGATGATCATTATCCTTCTTTCTTGTTTTCACAGTTATCTTTTCGACGTCTTTCTGTTCTTTCTGTCTCACCCTTTCAAGGTTATTACCCTTTTTCTTACTGTTTTCGAGGCTTTAGCCCGCCTTGATCTTAGTTAATCACTGGTTATTCTGTATTCAGTTCCTTGTTATCAGGGCCTCAGTGCCGTAACGAGGGAGTTCTAGCCCTCGTCTCTCTTCCTTTTTATCCCTTCTTCGTCCAGTATGATGTCTGCCACTCCTCTATATCGAGGAATCCAATCCTTTGCTCTCCTTTCATCATTTATCCTGGCAAGCAAGGAAAGTGAAGCTCGCACTCCTCAAAGCTCGATGGTCAATATCACTCCACGGATCTGCAAAGGTATTTTTTATTTTGTGCAAGAAAATGTTATCATCGCTATTATCTCTACGACTCCTGCACATGCTTATAACGTTGGTTCCTTGACATGATTGAGTGGGTTTAGGAGTCTTTGTTTAATTAGATCTTAACTTTGTGTCAAATAAAAGGTTAGCTTCTGCAGCATCCTTAGGCTGGTGATAACTCCGCGCTGGGAATTTAGTTTCTTTCCCTGATTGTTGAGGGTGACCTTTTGTATGGGTTTTTCACACACTACACGGCAAGCCATAGCCGATCTCTCTGAGGCGCACCGTTGCTGCTTTGGCCATACTTTGGGTATGCACGAAGGCCTTTCCTCTTCTCTACTCGGCCAAGTGCAGGGGTAAGAGATTGATGGATAAGATGACCAACCTAGGCACTCCCTAATACGAGAGAGGTCTCAAATAGGGGCAGTCTTGACTCTCAAAAGTGAGCTTTCATGCTATATCTGGCCAATAAGGGCTGCCAAAATGAGAAAATGAATCAATGTAAAATTATGAATCAAAGGCATGGCAAGAGTGGCAGTATAGTTCCCCGCGGGACGTCATGAGCCCGGTTGCATGCGTGCCTGATAAATATGGGTCTAAAAATTAAAGACACAAAGCCCCGGCGCAACAGACCTACTCTTTGAGGGGTAATGCCCTAGAAGGAAGTCAAGTCTAGATATCTCCCATCCTGCACGAAGCTTGTCTCTAATTTTTCTTCTACTTTTCCCTCTTAGGCTAGGTTGTATCCCGGGTATGGCCTTAGTAGGGGCACCGTTCTTTAGAAGCGGTTGGTTGTGGCGAGCCACCCTCATATGCACGCCCTGCTTAAGGGAGGCCTTTAATGAGAGGGGTCGGAACGACGATCCCTGGCCAACAGTTTGAGCCCGTCTTTAGGTACTGCGGATTGCTATGTCAAAATCAAAAAAATCTAAAAAAATCAAATATTATCAAAAATCTAAAAAAATCAAATACCTCACAATTTCAAAAAAAATTCAAATATTTCAAAAAACCTAAAAAATCAAATACTTCAAAAAATCCAGAAAAATGAAATACTATTGAAAATTTCAAAAAAAAAAAGATCACAAAAATCCAAAAAAAAATGTGTCTTTTTCATACATTTGCATTTATTTTAAGGACAGATACGTAATATGTTTGCTAAGTGTGCAGGTTGCAAATACTCAGGCGTTCCTTGCTATATCTTTGTGCTCTGCCTCCTGTCTACATCTTTGATCTGTTCTTTCCTTCTTCGATCCACTCTCGAGATATGTTCTGAAGCTCATGTCCTTCTCAGTTTTTGTTTGTAATGATCATATCTTTATGAGAGGGCTTTGCCTCACGATTATGAACCTGGCGGTTCTGCTTCATTCTGATCTTGGGTTTTGATTGAAGGGCGTACCTGTTTATGTCTTTTATCCCGCCGTATCCTTGTCACGTGTTTATGTCCCACCATGTTGTCCCACACATGTTGTTTTGTCCTTCACCGAGTGTTGTTAGTTGTCTTGCACATGTTGTTAGTCACCCTTTTATGTCCCATGTTCTTGTCCTAATCGTGTGGTCATCCCTCATGTTCTTGTCCCAACTGTGTGTTGTCCCACCACGTTGTTGTCTTGTCACACCATGTTCATGCATACATGTTGTTTGTTCATGCCATTGCATATGTGCTCGTGTGCCTTTATTATGTTATGTTGCATTGTCTCTAATTTCATTTGATCGTTATGTTATGTCGTGCTTGTTTGTCATATTTGTTTTATACATGAAAATCCATAAAAATCAGAAAATGAAAATCCAAAAAAATGCCGTTTTCGCCTGCACAGGTAAGTCAGGTATGGCCTTCTATCCCTACTCATTGTTGCATTACTATAGGGTATCTATATTGTTATATTATCTCGAGAACCGGCTGGTCATTCACGTGTTCCAGGATCTGACGTTCCCCTTTAACAAAAACGATGATGATCTAGGTGCACATGTTTAATCATCGGATAGGCCGTTAGGTTGGAAAAATAGGGAACGATGGTTCTATCTTGCACGCCGTGGTTGCGGATAGTGTCTTGACCCTGATTGTTCCAATCTAGCAATACTATTCTCGAGTACTTTCTATTTTATGTTTTCTTTGCATTCGTTTTAACGATTTCTTTATTTTAGCCCAGCATGCATCATGTCATCTTTTGAGCATTCACGCCTTGTGATCCATTCAAGGTTTCTCCTCAATAATGGTTAATTGCACTCCATGTCTCTTGGATAAGAGATCTTTATTCCACTCTGAATTTGAACGATTTCTCTGAACTACTTGCTTAGTTTGGTTGGCCAGCGTGATTCCTGTCTGGATTTTATCCCTGTTACACTTTTCCTATTTTTTACGTTGTGTTCCTTTTCGACCCCCTCATCGTCTGTGGATTGTGTCTCCGATGGGCCTGGTCGTGCTTCCTTTTTTTCCTGTTAGTTTAGTTCTCCAGACATGTCTCATCCACGTCATCTAGTCTTGGTGGTTAGTTCGGCGATTTCGGGAGGATTTATATCGCTTGTTGGTTGTGATGGGTGTCTTTTTTCCTTGATGTCTGCTTATCAGTTCTCTCCGCTTCATCTCTGCTTCATCTCCATTTCATGTCGCTGTCGCTTTCGCTCCATCTCCTTCCATTTCGCCTCCGCATCACTTTCGCTCATTCCCTTGCAAAGCAGACATCAAGGAGGGGCATCTGTTGACACCCATTTTTAGCTTGCAAGTTGAGTCATTTCTCTTATTCATCATTTTGATGCCCCGAATTATCCATTGTTTTGGACCCTTCCTTGGATGGATTTCGAGTCCATTTCATTATTCCATTCTATTTGAGCCTTGGAGATCATTATTTCATAGAGCCCTAGAGCCTATCTTGTCACCTTCCGGCCTTCAAAGTCAACTTACGGCCCATTTAGGCCGGCTTCCCTCAAGCATTCAGCCCCCTTTCACTGTGTTGTCTTGAAAACGGTCCTTTTTCACCCCTTTCCTTTCCTCTTTTCAAAATGTGTCCTTCACCAAAGTTGTTCATCTTTCAAATCCCTACAATTCCTTCTTTTATGTCATTGGCCAGTTCTGCACCGATTTCAAGTTATTTACGTTTTTCCGGTAGACTGCACTATTCACCTATGTCCCAGTATTTTCTCTCTCTGTTCTAGCCCCATTTTCTCTCTCTTCTAATCATTTTCTCATCTTACTTTCTTCATGAAAGTTGTTCCTCTATCTGTTATCTACATCTTCTATCTTTACCACTTTGTCTAATTCTACACCGTTTTCAAGATACGCTTCAATTTCTAAAGTTGCGCGAGCCTGGCAGCTGAACGGTCAACAGTTGACCGTTCCTTGAGTTGAACGGTCATAAGGTGACCGTTCAACAGTAAAACGGTCAACAGTTGACCATCCATGAACAGTAACTTTTTTTATTTTTTTTATTTTTTATTTTATTTTTATTATTTTTGAAATGTCAAAGAACGGTCTTCTTGAGACCGTTTATGTCAAAAAACAGTCCGTTGATGACCGTTTATCCCTTTTTTGGCCAAAAGTCGCCCGATCGACCCCAAGTCTGGGCGATCTGCCCCTAGACCGTCCAACTCAATGAACGGTCTATCGTTCGACCGTCCATCTACCAGAGAGTCCAAAAAGTCCTGAACTCCATCTTCTTCGCCGCCGGATTCTAAGGCCGAAACCTGTGCAACGGGGCCTCCTTCCATGGACTCTATCTTCCAGATCCTTCCACCAAAAAGAGTCCCGTTTGTTCCTATGTCTTATCCTATCTATTATCTCGAGATTGATCCATAGATCTCGAGATTTTGTTGACTCTATCTTCTGGAATCGTGGCAGAAAGTTAGGGTTTTCACCTTTCTTTTCTATATAAACCTGCCCAGTTCGCCTGCGCGACGGGGGGCTCTTCTTGGACTTGGGGCGAAGCCATGCCAAATCGTCATCTCAAACCTTCGACCCCAGGCTATTGAGGGAAGTATAGGCTTCATTTTGATACCTTATTTGCTGGATTTCATCTTCGTTTACCCTCCTAACTTCGCCCATACTTTTTGCAAATCATCACGAGTTCTTGAACCTGTGCGACAGGGCGCCCTTCGTCGGCTCGAGGCAGAGTCATCCGGCATCCTCTTCGTCCTCCATTGGTCTCATCTCGAAGAGGGGAGTATCTTCTTCATTTTTCATCTCTCCGGGCTCTCTTTCTTCATACCTAGGCTTAGTTCTCTCCCTCCACTTTTCACATATCATCACAGTTTTACACTTAGTTTTTTTTGCGCTGTTTCGGCACGTTCATGCATTTCTCCCCGTTTTACACAACATTTTTCTCCCCCATTTCTCAATCAAATTCCATGATTTCAAATTCTATGCATGCAAAACACTCCCACCTTGCTTTTGCACCTATTTATAGGGGTTAAAAACCCTCCCCCGGTGCGTTCTCCCCCTTTCTTTCATGCTACTTCATCATTTTGGGACATATGCTACACATGTTTCTAATGGGTTTTCTCTTATGTTTGTGGCTTTGTTTTGCAGGAGACTATTGATAGAACGTGAGGCCCTTGCTTCCTAGCCGGCTAGGAAGTGAGGAGGTGCACCCACATCGGCTCCCCGCATCCCATTTCAAGCGCGATCACACGTTGTAGCGGCTTCCCGTTAGGCCGCGTCTTCCTCCATATTTTCCAAGGTACACGGCGCCATCTTCATCCTTTCTTCATCATTTTGGTGCTGTAATTCCTTGGTGGCGATCACGGTCAAGTTCCTCTTCATTGTCACCCCTTTCCATTTCATGCACTTTCACGTTTATATGCATGGTTATATTGTTTAGCTTGGGGCGAGGTAGATTACATTTACATCCTACAGCCGGAGTTGATAAAAGAGGGCGACGTGCTTCCACATGTCAAACCCCCTTCAAATCTGCCCGCCGGCCGTCGAACTCCCTTCAAACCTGAAGCAGCAAGGACTCTCTGCCCTCCATTATCTGCAGCTTCATCTTCCAGAACGTCTTCCATGCTTCAAATTCGACGGTACAACGCTTCGTGAAGAAAGAGAGAGGAAAGACTATCAGGGAAAACCCTAAGCGATGGAGAGGGATAGACGCCCTTCAGACCTTTTATAGGCGAAGGGAGGTTACTTGCCTTAAATGATTCTCCCCTCGAAAACACACTAAAGGAACTTCTCTCTACGAACGGTCACCTCAGACTCCACGGTTCCATCCCAGCGAGACACACGAAACGGCCAGGCAATTAAAGCATGAGAAAACGGAAAGACACTCTATCAGATGCCAGCCCAACCATCATGCGAGATCCATGCAGAAAGTATCAGCACTTTCCAACTACTGCGGATACGCTGGTCAAACTACGGCAATGGCGATGCAAAAGAGTTAAGTTGTCATCATGACGCTACTACCTTACATTTTTTTCTTTTACACAATAAGAGAAGTTTTTTCTTCAGAAAAATGAAAAACATATAAAGAGAAAAAGCAAAGCAAATACATTAGGCCTCTGGCCCACCCTGAGGCTCGAAAGTGGAAGGCTCAGACGGTCTGCCCCCGGCACCCTCGGCGACGGCCGACCCTAGCACTGACCCCACCAGCGTGGGAATTGCCTCGGTTGCACGCCCTCCCAAGGCATTCGGAGTTGGCGACCCCTCGGACGAAGAGTCCCCCTATTCTCCTTCCTCTGACGCCAAACCAGAGGAATCGGAGGATGACAAATTCGAGTCATAACATTGCCCGGATGGAAAATTAATTGTCTCGGACGCCTGCTCCTCCGCATAAGAGATGGCCCGGTCATAGCCTTGCTTGAATCCCTTACGGAAGCCCCGGTGAAGTGCTGACTCATAGTAGGGAAGGGCAACCTACTTGAGGTCGACCCGGTAGGCCTCCGAGAGTTTGTATTGCTTGAGTGCCTCTGCCCCGGCCGATTCCACCCTACCAGCGAGTTCGGCCTTCTCCCGCTCCGCCTCGGCCAATCTCCACTCTGCCTCGGCTGACCGCTTCTCCGTTTTAGCCCGATCAGCCTCGGCCTCTCACCGAAGGCGCATGGCTTCCTTCGCCCGGCCCAATAGCTCGACGCGCTCGGCCTCCCACTGGCCGTCTAGCTCAGTACGGGCCACACGCTCCTCCTCTAGAAGCCGACTCTTCCTCTCAAGCGACTCGTGGGCTCGAGTCAGCTGTTCAGACAATGACCGGGCATCCGCCTAGCTCACCCTCGCCAGCTCCTTGACTACGGAGAGCTCCCGTCGAAGCCCATCACGCTCCTGGGTGAGCTGAGCCACCTTCCTGTCAGACCCACCAAGGATCTAGGCAAAGGTCACCCACGAAAATTTCATTCATCTTTAAAATTTCATCATTGAAAATTCACCTCTCTCCTCGTTTCCCTCCCTCTCCGTTTCCCATTCGTGGTTGTTCCGTTCTGCCCTAGGGTGGGTGGCCGCCAGCCATGGCCGGCCAGGGGAGGGCCCTCTCACCTCCCCTCACCTATCCACGCCCACTCCTTGCTCCGTTGACCGTTCCCCAAGGCGGTGCTACAGGTCCCGCAGACCCATCTTCGCTCCTTCTTGCTCGACACATCAGTACGGGGGACGTCTCTTCTCCGACAAAGCTTGCTGCCGGTCGCACTGTAGCCCCGTCCTTGAACCCTGTGTCATCTACTACCCTCCGCCGTCCACCGGCCTTCTTCCCCGCCCCCTTCCTGCTGGTGGCGGTGTGGGCAACTTTGCTCTGGCCTCTTTTAGGTCTGCGGTTGCTTCCTCTTCCAGCTCGCAAGACGCTGCCCATGATGCCACGGTTCCTCTGCCCGCGCAGCCCTCCTCTGCTGCAGGTGAACCTGGCCCCATCTCCAAACCTCTTGATGGTGTCCGCATGGTCCCTCCCCCCTATTTTGCTCAGGCGGTCCTTAGCTCATTTGTCCCACCACCGTCCAACCTTGTGGCACATGCTCCGGCCCTCACTGATGTGGGTGAGCCGATGGCCTTCTTTAGCATGGCAGAGATCAACGCCTCCTGCAAGGCCCTCGAGTTTGCTATTATTGCCCGCACCCCTCAAGGGCGGCCTTCCTTTCAAGACACACGAGCTAATCTAGTGCATAGATTCCACTTTGCTCAAGATTTTATCATAAGCTCTCTGGACGCATGCCATCTACTCCTCAGGTTTCATAACAAGCAAGATTTCCTCCAAGTGCTGCTGAAGGAATCTCTCTATGTCAAAGGAAGATTGTTTTTTTTTCTCTAGATGGACCCTTCACTTCTCGCCTGAGGAAGAATCCACCCTCGTTCCTGTTTGGATTGATCTCCCAGACCTTCCCCCTAATTTCTTCTGTGAAGCTCTGATTCACTCTATTGCAGGGAGTATAGGGCATGTTCTACAGATTGCTAGGGATACCCTATGCCTCACTCGCACGCAGGCAGCTCGAGTCTGTGTGTAGCTCGATATCTCAAAGCCTCTGCCCAAGCGTGTCTGGGTTGGTATTGGAGGGGCTGGTTCTTGGCAGCATCTCGTCTACCAGAACCCTCCCGAGTTCTGCACGACTTGTAAACGCCTCGGTCACCCTCCTTCTAAATGCAAAAAAGGGGGTGAAGGGAAGGCCACTGATGGTGCTCCTGGACGGGCCAAGGAACCAGCTGGGCCCCTACGCGCTTGGCAACCGGTCCCCACTATGGAGGCCCCTTACCTGCCTCTTCTCCTTCGGTTGCCTCGACAGAGGAGGGCACGGGGCCCATCTCATCTCCTAATGGCAATGCTTTGCCTGTGGATGCCTCCCCGCTTGTGGGTGCCTCCTCTCAGGCGGGCGCCACCACTCGCATTAAAGCACGCGCTGCCGCTGTTCCTCCACTACTACCTTTGGCTGGGGGGCCCTCCCTTCAGCCTACTGATACTGCCGTTACTGGGTCCGGCCTCCTCCCTGTGCCTGGCCCCCTGACTGCCTCGACGGCTGCGGTCTCAGGCCCACGCCCCCTGGCTAGCTTCTCACAGCCTCCATTGGTGGCCACTGGCTCTGTGAGTTCTGCTATCGGCTCCCCCCCACCGGCTGACGGGCCACCTCATCCTCCAGATCCTGCAGCGGCCTCTTTGCTGGTGGTTGCCCCGAGCTCTTGGCCTGCTGTTGCTGAAGGGACGACTGCAGTGGAGCTTCAGGCTTCTACTATTAGGGATCAGCTTGCTTGCTATGGGGAGCCCACGCCAACCTCAATGCCTTCTGCCCTAGGCACAGGCATGGTCTCTCTGGCAAATCCTACCTGCCTTCAGTCCTCTGCCCCCTATGCTCTGCTTATGAGCCTCTGGTTGGCGATACGCTCGTGGGTGGCAGCACCACTCATTCAGCTCCATCGGACTCACCGCCTTCGGTGGCTGACCACACTGGTACTCATGCATCTGTCCATGGCCACGAGGTGCTCCCCCCCACCGAAGAGGAGCACTCTCTTTCTATGCGTCCAATTATACAAATGATCACTGTGCTAGGCTTGGAACCACTTTCTCACTTCCCAAAATTGCCTGCAGCACATGCCAGCTTTGTTGGTCTAGCCCCCCACCCTAGACCCAGGTGATCGTGGTGCTTGCCCTCGTCGTCGGACGCGCAGGACCAACTCAGGATGCCCCACTGATCTACCTGAATTATGAATGCTCTGATCTAGAATATCCGGGGCATGGGGAATGCTCAATCAGTCAGTAGGCTGAAGTTGCTTATCCGAAAGCATAACCTTCCTTTTGTTGCTATTATAGAGCCAAAGCTTGGTGGCACTTGGATGGAGAGGTTCAAACGAAAATTTCGCATGGATCACTGCTCTACAAACTCTTCTGCTAAAGGAAGAATTTGGGTTTTTTGGAGGTCCTCAGTTGATGCTCTCTTAATCTCAGGCTCTAAACATCATATTACCCTTCTTGTTTCTCCCAACATGGGTGTCACGTCTTATATCACTATAGTCCATGCCAAATGCACTATCTCTGAGCATCGGTTGTTATGGGATCATTTGATGGATTTCTCTGTTAACTGTGATAAACCTTGGTTGGTTGGTGGTGATTTTAATAGCATTCTTCATCCTTCTGAGAAACGAGTGGGTAGACAAGCCTTCTCCTTATCTTCGTTAGAATTTCAAGCTTGTATATTAGCCTCGGGTTTGGAGGATGCTAGGTTTTGTGGCCAGCCTTACCCCTAGTACAATGGTCAACGGGCTAATGGAATTTGGGCAAGGTTGGACAGACTGTTCTTCAATGGAGCCTGGGCTATTTCCTATCCACAGATCTCCGTCCAACACCTTTCCAGGGCATGCATTGATCATAGTCCATTGTTGCTAACTGTGCATTCTGAATCTCAGGGATTCCCCTCTAGATTCTGTTTCCAACATATGTGGTGGACCCACACACGTTTTCAGATTGATTCTCAAGCTGCCTGGGCAACGGGCCCCTGCTCATCACTACCATTGGTTAACATGGCTCTCAAGTTAAAACACATGAAAAAGTTTTACAGAGAATGGAATCAAAATATTTTTAAAAATGCTTTTGCTAATGTCCAGGTTGCAGAAGATGCTTTCTCTGTGGCACATGAGTCTTTTGAATGTAATCCTTACGAGGAACATTTGTCAAATTTCCTCAATGCAAAGAATATGCTTGAACAAGCACACCTATGGAAAGAACTGTTCTGGAGGCAAAAATCAAGAACTCATTGGCTAAAGGAGGGCAATCACAACACCAAATTCTTCCATGCTTATGCCACTTCTCAATGTCGAAGGTCTTCTATTTCGACATTGCTCCATGAGGATGGGTCTCTGGCAGACCGGCCAGAGGATATTGCTAATATGCTTGTGTCTCATTTTTCGAAGGGCTTCACCTCCACCCCGCACTACCTGCACTCGGACGTTCTCTCAACCATCCCTCCCATGTTGGATGAGCACCACAATGCTCAGCTTCGTGCTATCCCCACTGCTGATGAGATTAAATACATTATTTTCAGCCTATCTCTTTACAGTGCGCCGGGGCCGGATGGCTTCACGAGCCACTTCTTCCAAGCCAGCTGGGACTTTATTGGGGCAGATGTTATTGCAGGCGTCCAAGCCTATTTCTGTGGTCACTTACTGCCTCGCAGCTTCACTGCCTCTCTAGTTGCTTTAATCCCTAAGGTGGACAACCCGTAGACGTGTGCGGATTTCTGCCCAATTAGTCTATGCAACTTCTTCTACAAGGTTATCTCACATGTTCTTAGTGACCGGTTGGCGGCTGTACTACCTATTCTGATTTCGGAGGAGCAAGGTGCATTTGTACAAGATCGGTCCATTATTGAAAATATCAGCTTAGTCCATGAGATGATACAACACCTTAACAACAAATGCCGTGGGCGGAATGTTATCTTTAAAATTGACATGGCCAAGGCCTATGACCAGATGGAATGGGATTTCTTATTTTCTATGCTTCAAAGGTTTGGGTTTGATCTCTCTGTCATATCTCTCATTGAGCCGCTTCTAGCTAATTGTTGGTTCTCCATTTTTGTCAATGGGAAGTCTCATGATTTTTTTAGATCCTCCAGGGGCCTACGGCAAGGTGACCCCATTACCCCGGCCTTATTCATTCTAGCGGAGGAGGCACTTAGTCGTGGCTTGTTGGCTCTTTTTCGGCGGAGCCGTGGGGGATGGTTTCACACCCTTGGTCGCTGCCCCAAGGTGTCCCACCTTCTCTATGCAGATAATACATTGGTGTTCTCTAATGGTTCCGTTCGCCACCTCAGGGCCCTTATGTCTTTTCTTAAAAAATATGAGGTATCTTCGGGTCAACTTATAAACTCCTCCAAGAGCTCTTTTATTATGGGTCGGCATGCTTCTACATCTTTCAGCAGGAAAATAGCGGAGGTCACCGGCTTCAAAGTGGCATCTCTCCCCTTTACTTACTTGGGAATTCCTTTATTCTCTGGCCGCAGTAAACCACGGCACTTCTCTTATCTCCATGCTAATGCTACGGCCAAGCTCCAAGGGTGGAAATCGGAATTTTTATCCTCTGGAGGTAGGCTTATCCTCATTCGGCATGTCCTATCCACTTTGCCAATTTATACTCTTGCTTCTACCGCTATCCCGAAGACCATTTTTAAAGGTTTCCACAGACTTCTGGCCAATTTATTTTGGGGCTCCTATGAAGGTTCCCCTAAGAAGCATTGGAAAGATTGGAACACTATCTCTAGGCCGATTGAAAGTGGTGGCTTAGGAGTTCTCAACCTCCACACTCTCCAAATTGGCTTGCGGACTAAACTTCTGTGGAGAGCTATTACGGGGACCACCCCTTGGGCCTCATTTTTCCATGCTAAATATTTACATGTGGAGCATTTTTCTATGGCTTCTTTCAACCTCACTATAGCAGCTGAAAGGTCTCTCTGGCAGCTAGCAGCCGGAATAATTCATGCCAACCATCGGGTGTTCATATCTAAGGAGCAGTCCACCGCCTCCTTTTGGTTTGACGTATGGGCCGGCAGCACACCTTTGAAAGACTGTTTGCCTCCTCACTTTTGGGACCACTTGCCTGAGAAATATTGCTCGGTGGTCAATCCTCTCTCTGGTCAAGCGCAAGCTAGTCTTGATGCTGCTAAGCGGTTTTGTCCACATGTATCTTTGGAGCACATTGTGGCCTCCACATCCTCACATGATTGTTGGATATGGACCCTCACCACCGATGGGGTTTTCTCCACAGGTTCAGTCCGCAAGCTACTATCTCCTGTTGCATCTCCAACTTGGGCGCTCATTTGGCATCACCACATTCCTCTTAAGTGGTCTATTCTTGTAAGGCCCCAGAATTTTTATAAATTATTTTTGGTATATTTAATTATTTTTTGGGAATTTTAAAGACCCAAAATGGATTAATAAATAAATATTGGGTTAAATAAATCATTATAAGGCCCAACTTATGTTAAGTAATTAATCTAGCTTTGATAATTAAAACCCAATAGGTTAAAGGACCAAGCCCATTAAGTTTGGCCCATATTCTAGAAGGTTATTTAGCATATCCATGAATTTTAAAGATAAATACTCTTTTATATAGATAATTAGAAGGATAAACGAATAAAAGAGTTTTATTAAATTGAAACTCTGCACACGTTGGTGTAACGGTCTATCGGGCGACCGCTACAGTATGTAACGCACTAGTCCTGATGTGTTACACCCTGACAGTTCCGTGAATGGAAGAACTTGCAAAAAGATTGGATCTTTGGGATCCTATCTGTAAGAGACCGAATTGGGAGAACATGTAAGGATACTAGGGACTCTTAGGGATCAGGTTCTGGCAAACTAAGGACTCTAGAATCGATCTAATCCTCAAACCCTAGCCGAACCCCTATAAATAGAACCCAGTTTTAACCTGCGCGACCCTTACATTTGCCTGCGTGGAATCAAGGTAAGGAGTCACAATTTCGGGTAAGCTCTTTAGAAGATTCTGTTTATAATACATTAGACTAATAGCTCTCCAAATTTCGTGCTAGGAGATCAACCAAACAAGGAGATTGAAGCTTCCAAAGTTGCTGGTCGGACCTTAGCAACCCAGGAAACTGAACACAAGTCCTCTGAAGATCAGGAGATTAGGACATCTAAACAAGGTAATTAGAGTTCGGTTATTTCGAACTTTTTATTCCCCATAGTTTCATCTTCTTACCCTCAAAATTTCACGTCCTTAGGTCAAGAGGCTGAGGAGCTAGAGAAGCGTGAAGTTGCTGGAAACTCACTGGAAAGGGAGAACTAGGGCACGTCTTTCAAACTCAAATTAGAAGTTTAAAGCCCAGTTAAGCGGTAGGTCATCTCATGATTGGCAAAAATATCTTGTTAGGGATAAAAGCCCTCTGATTGTGTTTGATTTCATGCACTATAGATCATGGATTTCATGTTTTAGTAGAGTCATGCATACATGAGTATTCTTAGCCCTAATTAAGTTAAAAATGAACTTTCTTGTCAAATTCACATAAAACCCATGCATACTAGTAGCTTAGCCTTCATTCTATCATGTGGAAGTTTATATATAATTTTCAGACATGATGTAAGTTGAATCCTTGGATCTTTTTATCTATTGCTATCAGCAGAAGCTCTGACGGATTAGGGTAGGACCGTCACAACACTGTAACGGCCTTACGATAGGCCGTCACACCCTCTGTTGCATTTTAATTCCTCTATTGTCTCTGACACACCATAACAGGAGCGTTACACTACTGTAACGGCCCCTCGATAAATCGTCACAGGTACTGTGACGCGCTCTTGTTAGACCGTCAGACCCCTGTGTTCTGTCAGCCCGAGGTAGAATGGTAACTAGTTAAGTTTACTTATAAATAAGCTTAGATAGCTAAGTTTGGACCTGTTATCACGACTTTAAGTTTATTTACTGATTCATAATAGAAATTGCATGATTAAGGTATCTTAAGTTATTTTAAGTTATGTTAATTTCATGTGTCAAAATTCTATAACTTTGTATCCTAAATCATGATTTTCAATGATGTATTGACGGAGTTTTATCTTGGTTTCACGTTGCTACACATTCTCTCTATATCAATAGAGTCATTTTCTTTAAGTACATGACAGATATTCTGGTATATGACCATTAGTTTACACTTGTGCATTATAGAACATATTCTTGAACTTGAGGACCTCTCTATTGGATATTCCTTCCAATGGAATAGGAAATCTTATTTCAAGGCCTCCGTAATTCTCTGCGAGCCTGGGATTCTCACTAGGACGCCGAGTTGGTTGTACCATGAAAGCTCAATCATTAGAAAACACTATCGATGGTTTCTGGTTTCTAGAGATGTAACGGATCAATGTTGGACCGTCAGGCTCATCTAACGGCCCAATAAATGACCGTCACATTGTACTGAGTCCAATTTTTTGTTTTAGGATTCAGATCATTGTAATGGCCCAATACTGGAGCGTCACGTTATGTAACGGCCTAGTACAAGACCGTCATAGTTCTTGAGTACATTAACCTGAGGTTTGACCCAAGGGTTGATATTCTAAGTTCCTAGGTGGCTTGATAATGGTCTATGACCTATCATATCGATCAAGAAACTTAATATAATGAATGGAAGTTAAGAAATGTACGGTTATGCTACCGATTTGTTTCCATAAGCATAACATAGTATAAGTCATTCTTGATCTCTCATATTCTTAATTGAAGCATTCACTCTTTGATAGTTGTTGTCATGAGCTTATTGATTGAAATTGTTATATTACTGGCCACGCTTTATTGATATACTCATGGAAGTAGCTTGATTTATACGTGAAGATGCAGTTCGGGCGCTGATTGTGTCCAAGGGCTCTATGCTAGTCCCCTCGGCTAATTACTGGAAACATACTATTATAAACCATGGGGTGTGATGTTACTAGCGTCACATTGCGCTGGGAGTACTTTCTTTATAAATAAGTGAAATCCATGAGCACTCGTGAAAATCGAGTGAATTGCTACGTGATTGACATTCTAGTGCGTAACCTTTATGGTTATGAAAGTGAAAAGTGAAAGTGCATTCTTGTTACATTCTTGTTCATGAAAGTCCATGCTGCACTCTTGTTACATTCTTGCTAGTTCATACTTGTTCATTCTATCTTACATGATCATCTTGTTACTTTGGTATTAATCGCGTGATTTATCGCATTCGCATGATTTTACCTTATTCCTCTAGAGCTAAAATGTTAATTACTTTAATAGTGTCTTCATGTTGATGCGAAGATACCTACTGGGCAAGTGTGCTCATTACCTATTTCTAATCTTTTTCAGGAGATGGAAGTGATACGAATTCAGATTCGGAGTATTCAAGTAGCGGATCCGAGAGTGAATGAAGAATGAGTGAAGACTTTGGACATCTATATTGTTTAGATTGAGTCTTTGTAATTTCGTATTTCTTGAGTCTAGTATGATGAAGGAAGTTGAATTAGTGGTTGTATTGGAATATTGGATTTGATTGATAATGAATTGAAAGTTGAAGTTTGAGTAATATTGTGCAATTGCTTTATGTGTGATTACCTTGCGCTCTGATCGTTCTTGCTTGCAAGAGGCTTACCATGCCGGCTGTTCGCGTTCCTCGAACGAGTCTTCCGCTGTAATAAAGGCTCGGGGCGTGACAATTCTCACATGGCAGGTATTGCATGGCTGCCTCCCGGTTGATAACACCATTATGGCCTATGGCATACCTCTTTGCTCCCAATGCAATTGCTGCACTAACCCATGTTTGGAAACCGATCTGCACTTGCTCTTTCGTAGCTCTTTGGCGAAGGAGTTTTGGTCTTCTTTTTCGGACTTCCTACCTTTCAACGTTGGTGCAGCCCCTACTGTCACGGCGGTTATTGTAGACTCTTTGGGCATCTTGCATCTTTCCACTATTGCTGGGGCCTTGTTGACACCTTGAAAATGAACAAGGGTGGAAGCAGATCATACCCACAGTGAAAGACCAATGATGAAGCTCGTCAACCATTTACCCGGCTGAAGCCTTTGTCGGCCGAGCTGATGTCCGGTGCCGATGTCACTCAGATGGCAGCACTAACAAAGCAGTAGTCACTTGACTAATGAGACTTCCTAGCACACTTTAATAGGAACTGTGTTACTGCCTCATCCAAAAATCCACAGATGACATGTCATGGTAAGTCAGATGTCGGCTTATTGACAGATGTGATGTAAGATAAAGATGAAGCCGGTACCGGCAGATGAAGATTGTAAAGGCTTTTGCAAAGTCAGAACACAAGAAGAATCGTCTCCACAGATTATACACCCGGCTGATGTCCGATCTCGTCACCATTCAGGTGCCGATATCGATAAAATGATGCCCGATTTTGTCTTCATTCAGATGGCAATACTGATGAAACCCCCGTCTGCGGACCGATGAAAACCCTACTAATGATCTCAATACAAACTATATCACCAACGAGGGACCCTCTTGGATACTGATGTACGTGAGGGGCCTATGAAAGGCATGGTCAAAGAGACCTAAATGGGCCTGTAATAGTGGCGCCAGGAGCCACCTTGTCAAAGCCCAATGGCTGCACCAAGAGGCTGGGGCCTGCGCGCCGGGAAGCCCTCAGCTGAGGCGCGCCGTGAGGTGCCTAGCGAGAAGGCAAAAAAAGGGACGGCTATAAAGCCCCTTCCCTTCGAAGAACTCAAGAGAGACGGAGAAGGAGGAGGAATAGTAGAAACGAAAACCAGATAGAAAAAAGCCAGAAGAGAGACCGAGAGGGAAAGAAAGAAGAAGCTGAGAGAAGAAGAAGAAAGGGAGATTCAGGTGGGTAGCCGGGGAGGGAGAGGAGTCAATGCTCCGCCCTCCCCCATGCTTTCCTTTTTTTCTTTCTTTTGATGTAATCTGGCGAGGCTTTCTCGATGTATCAATGTAGCCAGAGGATCCCAATCTTGATTTCCATCTCTCTGTCTTTCATTTACCTTCTACGATCTGTATAGGTTTGGGATGATGCAATGAAATGAAGGATCAACATGGCTCATTTGAGCATTCGATTGATTGGAATGTCTGCTATCTTTCTCCCCTTCTTGCATTGGTTGTTCTTCTGAATATCGGTTTGCCCAGATGCTACAGCTTTCCGATTCATGTTTTGACCGCCCCCTCCCTAGCCTGTTCTCTGGTGAAGGATGAAGACGGAACCTCAACCCTCGTTCAATGGATTATTGGGCTCTGTCCCCCCTCTTCCTTCCCCTCGGATCATGATTTTCCCGGATATTATAGATGTCTGTCGAGCTCCCATCTCGTTCAGGGTCAGAGACATCAATCTCTTGACCGTCTAAGCAGCAGGTGAGTAGAGAAAATGCCATACGTCCCACGAGGATTCAATAATGGATGATCTTCCCTTCGACTGATGCTAACCCCCATGTAATCCCCTCCTGCAGCCCAGATCTTGCCTCAATCCGAGCCAGAAATCCCAGAAATCTCCTGAGCAGAGTATCGCAACTAAGCCATAAACCCTTTAGCCCCTTCCCGGCGTGGTCATTTCCCCGCCGAGAACTACTCCGCCGAGAGATCCCCCTTGCTTTAGCCCCTTCAGCAAGCCAGACAAAGCCTCTTGCGATACAGCCTTCCCGGCTCGGGGGCCTCCTGGCGCCGGGTTCCCGGCGCGGTCATTACCGCGCCGAGAACCCCTGCGTCGAGAGCTCCCCCCTTTTGGCCAATGAAACCTACGCCGGGAACTACGCTTCCTGCCATCCTTTCTTTACGTTGTGAATCCTCCATTCCTTGAACCCCGGATGAAAGCCTTCCTGCTATAGGCCAAGGAACCACACAGATGCCCTTTGAAGTCCGATCAACCAAGCTTTGCATCCTGTCGAAGGATACCCCAGATCATCATATGTACCTAAGGGATAAACATCATTGGGGATAACTCCCCTACATAACCTCACGAGCCAGAGAAACTCTGCCACTACATAAGTTTCAATGGCCTCAAAGGGATATTAAGTTGGTGCTGTGACCACATACACGGGCTAGGGGTCCCATACCCCCCTTATTTTGGCTTTCATCCCGGCACTCCGTGGGTGATCGTCTATCACTCCCTGGCATACGCTAGGTACGGGGGAGGTGCTGCTGAAATCCTCCCAGGCCGATGAAAGATAATACTGAAGCTGTCCTCTGGACTCCGCATGGTAATGGTGAAAAGGACCTCTGTGTGGGGCTCTTCCCCTCCAATCCCTCTCAACTCTCGGCCTCCTTTGAAGCATATGCAACTAAAGCTAGTTAAACCCCATCTCTAGTCCCCAGAGCCAATCTACTTTATATAATTCCCAGAAAACTCTCAAAATCCTAAAAACAGGGTACCGTAAAATCCTGAACTCCTCACGGCGCCCAAACACCCACCTTCTTGGCACCTGCCTCTCGGCGCCACCAACTCCCGGCGCGGCCTTGAGCGCACCGGGAACCCTCACGCCGAGAGCTCCTCTTCCCCCTTTTAGCCTACGCCGAGAACCCCCTTGGAGAATCTTCTACGCGCCAGGAAGTCGGCGTCGGGAGCTTCCTGGACTTTTCCCTTCGGCCATGCCGAGAACCTCCACCTTCTTGCCACTCACGCCGGGAGCCTTAGCCTCCCATTTGTGGTCATGCCGAGAGCCTAAGTTGCCCCCCTGTGAGCCCAAATGCCCAGAGCTAACCTACACAAAGATATTCGTGGATCACCAGATGTGTCCCGAGGATAAAGTTAAAGGGAGGTAGACTCCCTTATGTTCCATCGATTCGTGTCGAAGTCACAACGACGCACCTCCCCCTTAGCTCTGTGAGCCATGCCAATGCATGAGTGCCACCAGCTCCTGTGAGGGAAGAATCAAACATTGTCTTAGGGCATACATGTGTAACGTGGAGAGGCCCGACCTCTCTCTTTCTTTCGGCTTTCACCCCGGCACTCCGTGGGTGATAGCCTATTTCCCCTCTGGGCATGATCCAGACCATGGGGAAGTGCCACCGAAATGTTAACCGATGCTTTAAACCTCCGTCATGATCGTGGCTCATCCTGTCCGCGATTGATATCCTCTGTTTCACCTTCCCCCTGAGTCTGATTGTTTTTCGAGCCGTCGATTCAGCGATATCGTCTGTTTCTACAATCGATGCTATTATCTTGCCCGCCTTCCTGGCTCTGGTATGAAATTCAAACTGCGCACGTAAAAAGAATATCTTTTTTATTATTGCCTCTCGAGGCCTCCTATTTTGGCGTTTAATCAAGGGTTGTCCTTCCTTGGAAGGACGTAATTAACGTCATAGCCTTTATGGTATGACGGACTTCTGGTCCCGACTCGGACCTCACAATCGACTGACCAAGTCAGATCGAGCGCACAATGAAATTGTCACACACGTGACTGGCACACCTAATAAATAAAACAAATAAATAAGTCAAATAAAAAAATAAATAGAAATCAATTAAAATAAATCAGATAGACCCATCCCCACAAGCTGGCACGCCCGGTGGGACTTAGTCTCCCTTCATCTCTACGCCAAAATAGGAGGCCCAGCGGGCCCCCCTCAAATTTCTGATCCTGTGCGCTTTCCTTATTTCTCAGGAAGCTACAATGACTACTGGACCTATGTCTGTACGCTTCGGCCAACAACCGATCGATATGCATGTGCGAGAGGGTTACCTGGCGGTACCCCTGTCATTCGGAGCAATGCCCCCTGCTGTCGGGCTGCCCAACTGTCTGGGCCTCGTCTTCACCGACCTTCTGCAGGTCAACAACGACGAGCAAGGCACCGCTGCAGGTGCCCCTATGAAGACTGCTGGTAAGAAGGCTGGCTTACCGGAGAAGATGACCTCGACAGTCGTCGCCTGCGATGTTCACCATGTTCAAAGGAGGGACGCGGTCCCCGCTGCTGCCCAAATGAAGAAAAGAACTAACCGGGGGAGCCGGTATGCTGCTGCCGACCGTCGTCTCTCAAACTCTGGGAGGACGATGATGATGGGTGACGTTAGGGTGAACCTCAACGGTCGCCCGAGAGAAGTCCGGCTGGACAGGATTGTCCCGACTGTCCAGACCGACAACAGGTTCCGCGTTCTAGCCGCTAGGAGGGCCAACTGGGAAGCTGATGAAAGGAAGCCGCTGGCGCCCAAGCCAGCAAAATATAAACAGGTCTGGCGACCAAAGAAGATTCAGATCTGGGTCCCAGCTCGATATGAGAAGAAGGCTACTGAGGATGCTGTTGCCCGCTTCAGGGCAGGAAGCAGAAGAGAAGAAAGAAACTACAGAAGAGATGCTGTTGCTGCTTACCCCAAGGCTCGGGGGAGGAGAGATGAAAAAAATGATGAAGGAAGGAATCTGATTACTACTCGCCCCGTGATGAAGGGCAGAAGATATGAGAAGAAGGAAGACATTACTATCACCCATCCCAGGGCCAAAGGCAAAATATGGCAAAGGAAGAACTATGATGACACTGCCAACTGCGGCCAAGATGGCGATATGGGAATGAGCGAACCAGTCACGGTTGCCATTCCAAGAAGACCAAGAGCCTGTGCCAGACAGGCTGACATATTCAGATATTCCAAAGTCGAGCATTTGAATGCTCAGATGACAAGACTGGCTCATCAGCAGAAAAGCCAGGAAAGATTGATACTCCGACCAAAGCCGCGAAGGCACAATCCAGAGGAGATGAAACAAGTGGTCCAAGACTACTTCCACTACCTGGGGAACTCTGCCCTCGGTCAGCAAAGATTATCCCGTGCTCTGGGCACCGTGGATGAAGAAGAAGGAGAAGCCCTTCAAGAAGTGATGCTCGGAGTCTCCTCCTCCGATTCAAATGATTATGAAGAAGGCCACAAGGTCGGATATGATAAAGAAGACCTATGTAGGGAAGAAGCTGAAGAAAGAGTATCGGTCTTCGACCGACTCAAATACCCTGACCAGGCAAAAAGAAAAGTTTGCAGGCAGAAGGGAAGAATGCAAATCTTCGCCTGTAACATGGCTGGAATCGCCAGGGGGCAGGATATGCTACCAACTCAGCCAGATGAACTGCTCAGGCTGGCTACCAGACCAGGCCCCGTCACAAGAAGAGGTCAGGCTGTAAAAGATAAGATGAAAACTGATGATGAAACCCGCAAGATCACCACCATGACAGTCAATGTGGTGACAACGGAAGAAGAAGATAATCCCTTCATTGATGATGCTGAAGGACTTCGGGAGATATACAGATCCCGTCCACCCTGGATCCCATGATCCAGATGATGTTCAGAAGATACCAGCAGGAGATCAATGCTCTCAGAAGACAGCTCAATGAGAGACATGAAGCTACACCGGTCTCCAAGCAAGCCGAGCCTGTCGGGCATACTTCCAGCTCAACAGACATGGCTATCCCAGCTAATCCTCTCCTGGCTGATAAGGGCAAAGCACCGAGCCAACCTGTTCCACAGCAAACAGTAGCTCAGCCCTACGCATCTCAGACACAACCTACCGCGCCCACCTTGCGTGCCACTGTGATGACAACTCCTCACAGCCAACAACAAGCTCACTTCTTCCCAGAAGAGATAGATCCAGCCCTAGCCCACAAGCTGATGATTGAAAGAATTGTGGAGATGAAGCTGTCTGAGAAGACCGGTGACGGTGTAAGTACCTATGATGTGTACAAAGTACCGTATCCTCCCCAGTATGCTGCTAAAAGACTACCCTCAGGCGTCAGTAAGCCGCCAAAATTTGAGAAATTCAACGGCCAGGGCTCTCCCAGGGAGTACATTGCTTACTATACCACAATTATGGGCGACCTGGCAGCTGATGAAGCCTATCTGCTTAAGTTCTTTGGCTCATCCCTCACTGGGATAGCCTTTGAATGGTATTCAAGCCTGCTCGCTGGATCAATGATTGATTGGCCTGATATGCAAAGAAAGTTCCGCGACATATTTCATGTCACGGAAAGAGAAATTACAATAGCGGAACAATATGCAACCAAGCAAAGGCAGGATGAAACAGCACTGGATTACATCAAAAGGTGGAGAAACTTAGCCATGAGATGCCGAAGACCTCCTCATCAGGAAGATGCAGTGCAGATATGTAAACAGAGCCTCAAGAGAGAGGTGCTAGAAAAGATGATCGGTGCAGATGTCAGAACATTTGACCGGCTGAACAATATAGTGGCAGAAGTCGAGACGTTCTTGTCCAAGCGTCCAACCGCCAATGCTCCCACTATGCCGAAGGGTAAAACCAATGATCGACGGCCATCACATATTGAGGCTAACACCGTCGATTTTAGAACCTTCGAGCAACAGAAAGGGAAAAAGGAGGCAGATGAAGCTCCCCCGCCTGAGGGTGCAACAGAAAGAAAAGATAAGGTCTCTCTGAGAGACAGAATGAGAAGGGCTTACTCTTTTCCCAAAGATAAGACATCAGCACTATTTAACTGGGCATATAAGTTCAACAAGGTAACGTTGCCTGAACCGAAGAGACCTGCGGATGCAACAAAGAAAGATGATCCGCTGTTCTGTCCATTTCACCGTGCGCTGGGGCACGCAATTGAAGATTGTTATGTCTTCAAGGATATTATGGAAGGAATGGTCAAAAAGGGTGAGCTACAGTTGGGTGATTACCAGGTGAAGCCACCTCATCCGCATGAGCCTCCGCCCTGGAGGATGGCCGCCAATGTGATTTCAATCTATCAGCAACTGCCTGAGGAAGCCGTTGAAGAATGTACCAGGCATACTTATGAAGCTTGCCTCCTCACCCCACTGAAAGATCAGGAAGGATGGTAGACGAAGCCCATAAAGAACAGGAAAAAGAATCTTGCAGCCAGCACCAGTGGGGCAACTATCCGGGGTGTCACCCCAAGGCCTGAGCCGCCTCCAGTAAAGCCAGTATGGTGTACAGCTGAGACCGGGCCAATCATCCGGATCCCTACTCACAACCGGAGGAGACAAACTCCCCTACCTGCACATAAAGAAGTAAGTCCTGCAGCCAGGCGTCTACAGCAGTATATCAATGAGCTCGATGAATATGAGCAGAAAAAGCCCAAAAACCTGCTGATAAAAGACTGTATACTCTGGGAGCAGCTCGAAGAATTGAAAATGAAAGAGCAACCAGAGGCAGAACAAGAAAAAGCTGAAAATGAGCCCTTCTGGGGGTAGGAGCCAGCAAAGCCAAATTCCCAGAAGAGGAAGAGACGGCCCAAGTCCAAAAGGGGAAAGAAAGTCACGACAGTACTATGCAATATCCTGTCGATACTCTTTTCCTTGCCCGGGGAGAATGATGAGGATGAAGCATCAAATGCCCCGCTAGAAGCCAACCATGCTGAGGCCTCTACCTCAGCCCATGCAACACGTTCTGGGAAAAGATGGGGGCGCCCGCCACCAGCTAATCATAATATTATATTCAGAGGGGAGCAACCCTATCAGATCCCCGAGCCATGGGTACGAGGTGTCCAGGTTCCTCCCCCTGCCAGCTTGTACCAAGAAAAAGAAGAGGCTCCTTCATTCTTGGAATTCTTGTCCAGTTTGGAAAATGAGCAGCTGGCTCACACGGCTCCAGCTAAAAATAATAAATGCCAGCAGACTGCAGTTAGGAAGCAGAAGCAGCATGAAGAAAATAAAGGAAGTAACCCTCTAGCAGAAACAGGGGTTGTTACTACAGAAGAAGCCTCCCGGGAAACCGATCAAGAGGGAAAAACCGGCACTGGGCAGCAAAGGCCACAGGCACCACATGAACCTCCAAGACCCCGTTGGGTGGAGGAGATGAGACTGTCTAACGTCCGGGTGGGCAGCCGGATCATGAAAATGCTGAAGAAGCTCCCTACCAGGTTCTCCATCTGGGAAATCCTCTCTCTGAGTGAAGAGGCTCGCCAAGCCGTTATTGATGCCTTGCAGTCACCGGCACAGTATGAAGCACTCTTGACAGAAGTGAATTCTGGTCCATCAGTCACATTCACAGAGGATGATATGCTAATCCCAAATTCCGGCCATAACAGACCGCTGTATATGAGGGGTTCCCTAAACTGTCAGCCGCTGAACAGGATACTGATAGATCCCGGGGCTGCCGTGAACATCCTCCCATACCGCATCTATCAGAAATATTACTTTGATCTGCAGCTTACCAAGGTTAGAGATATGAAGATTGCAGGGTTCAACCAGAAATGTGAAACACCTCTTGGGGTGGCTGATTTCAACCTCACATTGGGCGACCTCACTACCGTGGTACGATTCTATGTGATCGACTCCAACACCACGTATAAGGCCCTGCTGGGGAGACCGTGGCTGCATGAATATCAAATAGTGCCATCCACGCTACATCAGTGCATTAAATACTGCCATGAAGGAAAAGAAGAAAGGGTGTTTGCGGATCTGCATCCCTTCGAAGTGTTCAAGTGCCATATGCTTGATGCATCCTACTACACCGAGGTGTCGCAAAAGTGCGAAAGGAAAGAGGCTGTGGTCAGCCAGAAAAAGCCTGAGACAGAGATAAGGAACTGGTCTCCACCGCCACCAAAGGGCTATGTTAAAAAGCATAATGTATCTCACATCTCTTATGCCGGTGACTTTGCTCGGGTTACCCCTCCTAGCGTCCACCCGGATAATGCCGATAAAGAAATGAAGCAAAAGTACACTCAGGTGGAGGTGCCGCAGGGTTTATTTAAATCCATCGTCAGCCTTGAGTACCAAACAGTGCTACCACTGAAGACTATGGAAATCCCTCGCTTCTGCGAGCCTCCTATTATATTCTACACCGGGGAGCCAGTCGAAGAAGATGATTAAGACTGTATGGCCCCTGAAGAAGCTACAAACCGGATGGTACCGATTACAGGCTTGGATTATACTACCCAACGGGTTTCACAAATGTTCTCAAGATGCAAATGCCATCAATGCAGCCTACTACTCAGAAGAAGGCATTCAAGGAACTGTGGGATCTGCCTCGAGATAGTAAAGAAATGAGGAAGATCACTCAACACCCAGGATTGGGTTATACCCTCCAAGAATACTATGAGGCTGAGGTAGACGTCATATATGTCTCTTACTAGCATGGCGATCCTCCCGAGGTAGGATATGACAAATACCCCTCGGAAGATGAAGAAATCATTTATCAATCCATAATGAGCAATGAAGCCTCAGACAACCTGCCAGAAACAGAGACATCTGATGAGACAAAGAAAGCTTGGTACTGGGAGGACCTATCTTCCAAAGAGGATCTATTCCAGGCTGAAGCAAAATTTGATACGGGAACCCCGGATGAAGATCAAATAGCCAGAGAGCTGGAGGAGTGTCTGGAGTTCGGGCGCATCCTAGAAGAATTCTGGGCTCTGCAGAATGATGACCTTTCAGGGGAGCCCACATTAGAAGAGCCTCTAAGGACGGAGGAGTCCACTTCTGAATTTCCTGCTGAACCAGTCTCGCCCTCGGAGCAGACTGAACAGGATCTGGTAATATTGGCCCTATATGATGCGCCAGCATCCGCTGATGACCAGTATGATGAAGCAGAGGAGCATGAAACTGAAGAAGATTATATCCCGGGAGGCTTTATTGATTTGCAAGAAGCCCCGCCCGAAGTCGAAGACGGAGGCCAAGCCACCGTCGATGAGCTGATAGAAATAAATTTGGGATCCGCAGATGAGCCAAGGCCGACATTCCTCAGCGCACTGCTGGAGCCAGATGTTAGCGAACAATATATACAGTTCTTGACAGAATTCCGAGATTATTTTGCATGGACATATGATGAAATGCCAGGACTGAGCTCTGATGTGGCACAGCACCGATTGGCAATAAACCCAGAGGCTAACCCTGTAAAGCAGCCTTCCAGGAGAATGCGTCCTGAATTGATAAACCAGATTAACAAAGAAGTTGACAAGCTGATTGAGGTAGGCTTTGTCGAAGAAAACCAGTATACTACATGGCTGGCCAATATAGTGCCCGTAAAGAAGAAGAATGGGCAGATTAGAATATGTGTTGATTTCCGGGACCTTAATAAGGCCTGCCCGAAAGATGATTTCCCGGTGCCAATCACTGAGGTGATGATCGATGCAACTACTGGCCATGAGGCCCTATCATTTATGGATGGGTCATCCGGATACAATCAGATCTGGATTGCTGAAGAAGATAGAGTGCACACTGCATTCCGCACTCCGAAGGGGATATTTCACTACAAAAGGATGCCGTTCGGCCTCAAGAATGCCGACGCTACTTATCAAAGAGCTATGACAAAGATCTTTGATGACCTGCTCTTCAAAAAGGTAGAGTGCTACATTGATGATCTGGTGGTAAAAACCAACAAAAGAGAAGATCATTTGCAAGACCTAAGGATAGTATTCCAGAGGTTACGCAAATATGAACTCAAGATGAATCCTATGAAATGCGCCTTTGGCGTGTCCAGTGGAAAATTCCTCGCATTTATTGTCTGACATAGGGGTATTGAAATTGATCCATCCAAGATTAAAGCTATCCAGGAGCTCCCTCCACCAAGGAATCTGCACGAGCTGAGATCTCTGCAAGGGCGCCTGGCTTATGTCCGACGATTTATATCAAATCTGTCAGGACGATGTCATCCCTTTCACAAGCTCATGATGAAAGATGTACCGTTCCTCTGGGACGATGGATGTCAGGAGGCCTTTGAAAAGCTGAAAGAATATCTTAAAACCCCTCCAGTACTGGGGGCACCAGTTAAGGGCAGACCCTTGATATTGTATATCTCAGCCGCACACTGTTCCCTGGGGGCAATGTTGGCACAGATAAATGAAGAAGCCAAAGAGCAGGCCCTGTACTACCTAAGTCGGAGGCTGATTAGAACCGAAGAAAGCTACATCTATATAGAAAAGACATGCTTGGCACTAGTCTTTGCCGTCAAAAAGCTCCGGCACTATATGCTGTCACATGAAATCAGATTGATATCTGCAGCAGATCCACTCAAATACATATTGACTCAGCCAGTACTAAAAGGCCGGTTGGGCAAATGGGCAGTAATTCTGATGGAATTCGATATCACATATATACCCCAGAGGGCAATAAAAGGACAGGCCGTGGCTGATTTCTTCGCGGAGCATCCTGTGCCGGAGAATGATATGTTGGGGACTGAATTACCCGATGATGAGACACTCGAGGCCTGTCAAGGTCAGCCAGTTATGTGGCAACTGTTCTTTGATGGAGCATCCAGAACGGAGACAGATTCCGATGGAAAGACCAGAATACGGGCTGGAGCCGGTATTGTGCTGAAATCACCAGAGGGGGAGGTTGTGCATACTTCCTGTTCTATAAACAAGCCATGCACCAATAATGAAGCCGAATATGAAGCTCTGATAATCGGACTCAATATCAGCCTCAACATGGGTATCCAAATGCTTCAGGTATTCGGGGATTCGATGTTGATAATAAAACAAGTCCAAGGGGAGTTCGAAGTGCGGAAGCCAGAACTAAATCCCTATCACCAGAAAGTTGTACGCCTCATGGTAAAGTTCTATCATATTGAACTCAAACATGTGGGCCGTGGACATAATGCCCAGGCTGATGCACTGGCAAAGCTGGCCAGCTCGCTAGCAGTCCCGCCAGATGAAACACTGAACATTATTGTTATGAACCGGCGGCAAGTCCCCAGTATGCTAGAAGGGTGCCCCGAAGAGGAAGAAGTTGCCACTATCAGCGCATTACAGGCGTCTGATTGGAGACAGCATTTGCTACAGTGGTTTCTGCACCAACAGCTGCCACAGAAAAGGGAGGAAAAGATGAAACTCCTGAGAATCAAAGATTCCTATGAATTCAGAAATGGAACTTTATTCCGAATAATGGCAGATGCACGCAAAAAGATTCTACTCCGCTGCCTGTCCACGCACTGAGGAAGCTTGGCAAGCGATGAAAGAAATACACGCTGGGACAGCAGGCGCCCACCAGGCTGGCCCCAAAATGAAGATAGAAATCAAGAAGCTGGGCTACTATTGGCCTACCGTGTTTGAAGACTGCTGTAAATTTGCAAAGTCATGCCAGAAGTGTCAGGAGCATGCTACCGTGCCTAGAAGGCCACCTACAACTCTGCACCCTACAGTTCCTAGCTGGCCATTTGCACAATGGGGAACTGATGTAGTCGGGCCACTGCCGACTTCCTCGGCCGATCATAAGTACATATTGGCCATGACAGATTACTTCTCCCGATGGGCGGAAGCTGTAGCATTAAGAGAAGTAACTGGAGAACTGGTCGCCAGATTTATCAAGCAGAATATTATCTTCCAGTTCGGGATCCCCAACCAAATAATATCTGATAATGGAAGTCATTTCAGAAATCAAAAAATCTATCGGCTTGCCGAGAAGTATAAGATTGAATGGAGAACCTCCACTCCCTACAATCCCCAGGCAAACGGATTGGCAGAAGCTTTTAACAAGACTTTGTGCACCTTGCTAGCCAAAGTTGCCAGTTCTAATAAGAAGGACTGGGAAGAAAAGATGTATGAAGCTCTGTGGGCATACCGCACCGTCTTTAAGACACCTACAGGGTGCTCACCATACTCATTGGTATACGGCTCGGAGGCAGTGGTTCCACTAGAGCTGGAAGTCCCGTCACTCAGAGTGTCAATCCAATATGGCCTAGCCCATGGAGAACAAACAAATGTTGAAAGAAGGTTAGAAGAACTGACTGAATTGGAAGGGAAGCGCCTCCAAGCTCAGAAGAATATCCAAATGTATCAGGCCCGCATGGCCACTGCATTCAATAAACTCGTAAGAGGACGAGAATTCAAGAAAGGTGACCTCGTCATGGTCAAGAAAAAAGAAGTCATGGCGTCCAACCCAAAAGGAAAGCTGAATGCTAATTGGGAAGGTCCTTATGTGATACAAAGGGTCTACGAAGGAGGGGCCTACGTAGTTGTTAACCATCGAGGGGAAATTCAGTTCTCGCCACTCAACGGTAAACACCTCAAGCTGTATCATGCTACACAACCAATATTCCCTGAGTAATCGGGCAAAAACTACCTTTCCTTGGCTTAGTGGCATCCAGCCCTAGCCGAGATACACCTTTTCCTTGGTCTAGCGGCATCCAGCCCTAGCCGAGATACACCCTTTCCTTAGCTTAGTGGCATCCTGCCCTAGCCGAGATACACCCTTTCCTTGGTCTAGCGGCATCCAGCCCTAGCCGAGATACACCTTTCCTTGGCTTAGTGGCATCCCGCCCTAGCCGAGATACACCCTTTCCTTGGATTAGTGGCACTCCACCCTAACCAAGCTACCTTTCCTTGGCTTAGTGGCACTCCGCCCTAACCGAGCTACCTTTCCTTGGCCTAGTGGCACTCCGCCCTAACCGAGCCACCTTTCCTTGGTCTAGTGGCACTCCGCCCTAGCCGAGCTACCCTCTTCCTTGGTCTAGTGGCACTCCGCCCTAACCGAGTTACCCTCTTCCTTGGTCTAGTGGCACTCCGCCCTAACCAAGCTATCTTTCCTCGGCCTAGTGGCATCCCTCCTTAGCTGAGCTACACCCTTTCCTTGGATTAGTGGCACTCCGCCCTAACCAAGCTACCTTTCTTTGGCTTAGTGGCATCCAGGCCTAGCCGAGATATACCCTTTCCTTGGTCTAGCAGCATCCCGCCGAGCTACACCCTTTCTTGGTATAGCGGCACTCCGCCCTAGCCAAGCCATCCCTCATCATGATCTAATGGCATTCCGACTTGTCACCCTCCCAAAAAAGAGGGGAAGAGAGAATAAAAGAATGAAAATAAATAAATAAAAAAGATGGGGTTAAAAATAGAGATACCCTGCCGGTCTTGTTCAAGTTTTCTGAGCAAGGGCAAAAATGGCTAAAACCCAGCTGTGGTGAAAACCCGAAAGGGCACTTCAGGCAAAATCGGGTACCCCGCCACGTGAAAACCCGAAAGGGCGCGTGGGCAAAAGCAAGAGGGGGCTGGCCCCGGTGAAAACCCGAAAGGGCGCTTGAGTCAGTAACGTGGTGATCCTAAAGAAGCCTCACCTCCCGCCATAAACCTCTCGTCGATCGACCGGCATCTTGCCCGATCAACGATCAAACCCACCCAGTATAGACCCTACGTCTGTCCTGATAAAACCCTCATACCTTGTCCAAAGTCCCACCATGGTGAAGTTCACCGTTGATCGATCGGCATCCTACCCGATCAATGATGAAACCTATCCAGTTTAGACCCTACGTCTATCCTGATGAAACATATGAAATCTTTGCATTGGTATAAACCCAATACCGATGATGAAACCTGCTGTTGATCGATTGGCGCACTGCCCGATCAATGATAAAACCTGTCTGGTTTAGACCTTACGTCTATCCCAATGAAACCTATGAAATCCTTGCATTGGTATAAACCCAATACCGATGATGAAACTCGCTGCCGATCGACTGGCACACTGCCCGATCAGCGATGAAACCTGTCCGGGCTAGACCCTACGTCTATCCTGATGAAACATATGACATCTTTGCATTGGTATAAACCCAATACCGATGATGAAACCTGCTGTTGATCTATTGGCGCACTGCCCGATCAATGATAAAACCTGTCCGATTTAGACCTTACGTCTATCCTGATGAAACTTACGAAATCCTTGCATTGGTATAAATCTAATACCGATGATGAAACCTGTTGTTGATCGGTCGTCATCCTGTCCGATCAATGATGAAACCTATCTAGTTTAGACCTTACGTCTATCCTGATGAAGCCTATGAAATCCTTGCATCGGTATATACCCAATACCGATGATAAGAGCAGCCACTGATGAAGCAACACATCGCCTGATCTGTGCTAAAATCCCAATTCAAATATATATATATATATATATATATATATATATATATATATATAAGATGGGGTTAAAAATAGAGATACCCCGCTAGACTTGTTCGGACATTCTGAACAAGGGCAAAAACGGCTAAAACCCAGCTGTGGTGAAAACCCGAAAGGGCACTGCAGGCAAAATCGGGTACCCCGCCACGTGAAAACCCGAAAGGGCGCATGGGCAAAAGCAAGAGGGGGCTGGCTCCGGTGAAAACCCGAAAGGGCGCTTGGGTCAGTAATGTGGTAATTCGAAGTTCCATGCCAACTGGCACGCTGCCTTTACCTCCCCTTCACTGATGAAACCTTCCGTCGGTCAGTTGGCTCCATTCCCCATCGATGATAAAACCCTTCCGGGGTAGACCTTACGTTTGCCCTGATGAAATCTACATACCCTCTTTCAAACGTCCCACCGATAATGAAACCCATCACCATTCTGCTAAAGCCTGTCCAGCTCGGACCTCACGTCTGTCCTGATGAAACCTACGCATTTCTTGGCAAGCCCCACCTGCGATAAAAGCTGTTGGAATAGACCTTACGTCTGTCCTGATGAGACCTACACCTTCACGTATGTCCCACCGTTGATCGACCGGCACCTCGCCCGATCAATGATGAAATCCTCTGTCCGGTTTAGACCTTACGTCTATTCTGATGAAACTCATGAAATCTCTTTGCATCGATATAAACCCAATATCGATGATGAAACCAACTGTTGATCGATTGGCACCTTGCCCAATCAATGATAAAACACTATCCAGTTTATACCTTACGTCTATTCTGATGAAACTCATGAAACCCCTTTGCGTCGATATAAACCCAATATCGATGATGAAACCAACTGTTGATCGACCGGCACCTTGCCCGATCAATGATGAAACCCTATCCAGTTTAGACCTTAAGTCTATTCTGATGAAACTCATGAAATCCATTTGCGTCGATATAAACCCAATATCGATGATGAAACCAACTATTGATCGATTGGCACCTTGCCCGATCAATGATGAAACCCTATCCAGTTTAGACCTTACGTCTATTCTGATGAAACTTATAACACTTTCTTTGCATCGATATAAACCCAATATCGATGATGAAACCAACTGTTGATCGATTGGCACCTTGCCCGATCAATGATAATACCCTATCTAGTTTAGACCTTACGTCTATTCTGATGAAACTCATGAAATCCCTTTGCGTCGATATAAACCCAATATCGAGGATGAAACTCGCTATTGATCGACCGGCACCTTGCCCGATCAATGATGAAACCCTACCCAGTTTAGACCTTACGTCTATTCTAAAATTCCCCTTGTATCGATATAAGCTCAATATCGTGATGAAGTCAACCGTTGGCTGATCGGTACATCGCCCGGCCAATGATACAATCTGTCCAGTTCGTACTTTATGTCCATTCTGATGAGGACCACATATCCTTTTCAATGTCCCACCTGCAATAGTCTCTACCCAGCCTAGACCATACGTCTACTCTGATGAGACCCCCTCATTTGCATTCCGGCAAATCGTCTCCCTTACGACACACATGGCCAATAGGACGTTTGCTGCCACCAACAAAATTCGGTTCAAGCACCTCCTCGGATGCCGTCACGCGGTGGAGCGAGTTCCCCATCCTTTCTCTAAAGGGGTGGACGCTCTCCTGCCAAGGTACGAGCCATTCGCATGAGGGATTGTCAAAACCGCTACCCCACCTTCCAAAGTGATAAAACCACATGCAGAATAAGATGGAGATGCATGAAGCCAAGAGATTCCTTTCCATTAAAAAGGGAGTACATAAAGGGCCCCGAGGGGACACCATATCACAAAAGAGAACAAAAAGAAAATGAAGGGATAGACAATTTATGGCCGCCGGAATATATCTTCGAAGGCCAGAAGACCCACATAAGGAGCGGCCCCCAGCTCATGAAGGCGCGCCTCCTCCTCCTGAAGTCCAATGGACATGTCCTGGAGAGACATCACTCGTCCCTCCAACGAGGCTACCTCCTCTTCGGACCGCGGCCGGATAAAGGATAATTGCTGCAGTTCGGCTCGAAGTCCAGAGAGCTCCGTCTCCAGGATGGCCATCCGGTCCCGCACAGCTTCTTCTTGCTGAATAGCACCTTGTAGCTCAGCTCGGCGTTCATCAAGCATAAGCGTCAGCTTCCCCAGCTCAGATTTATATTCTGACCTCTGCAACTTCAACGCCGTTAGCTTATCAACCATAGTCCGTGCTAGGAAGTCTCTCTGATGCACGAATTTCAGTAGAAGCAGCACCCGCTGAACCCATATGTCCAAAGGGCAGCCCATGGCCTGCAAGCCAGCGGTGAAGCGATTGGCGATTTCCTTCAGTTGCAGATACATCAAGCCAGGCTGGGATTCTACCAGCTGACGTAGCATGTCCAGATGCTGCCAGAAAAAGTTGTCAGAGGAAGCGAAGCCGAAGGAGGCAGAGGGGACGACTTCAAAGGTCACCTCGCCATCGATATCTTCCCACAATGCAACGTCCGGCTGAGAGGACGAAGACGGCAGATCTGCTGTAGGGGCTGGCCAGTCCTTCTCTGTGCTCTCCTGCTGAGCTGAAGATTCCTCCCCTATCGCTGTATCGGAAGCTATAGCTTGAACATCCACAGGGGGAGAATCGATGAAGGATAGAGCTGTCTCTTCATGAGTCTCTTGAATAGGGGCTTCATCTTCAGCTGCTCTTTCTGGTGACAGGGAGGAAGCTGCCATAGTCGGAGAAGGTAGAAGTCCAGTCTCTATAGCCACTATGACAGGGACTGCTGACTCGGGCACAATTGACATTACTGCAGCCGGTATAAAAGCGGAGCTTCTAGATGGGTCGGCTTCAGCTCTGAAATCTGAAGCCCTGATAGGAATGCAACTCTCTCCTGAGGCCACTAAGTCCAACGATGCTAAATCTGTCGAAGACTGTATCCGCACTGGCACAGGGCGAATGATCTCAGGAACTCCCATGCAAGTTAAAGGCAGAAAAGGGACAATAGCCCAGTTTGTAGAAGAAATGTCCGTGATAGCTGCGGTTGTGTCTGAGCTAGCAGTGACAATGCCCTAAAACCAAAGCAAAGCAACTTTCAACACTAGATGAAAGAAACAGATGAAGCAACAAACATGAAAAGGAACCCACCTTTGAAGCAGGGTCCACACCCTCGAAGTGGGGTGGAAGAGGAGGAAGCTCCGTGGTCGGAATAACAAACGGTGGAGTTATGTCGATCTCGGTGTCGAGCCCGGAAAACTCCTCTTGCAACTCCTCCTCAGAAGATAGCACCAGTAGCTTAGTAGGCTGAAAAGGCAGAACACCTTTTACAAATACAAGCGGGGCCTCTGATTCAGGAGCATCCCCCTCACTACCGCTGAAAGTCGCTTCCTCCTCATCAGAGACGGTCTTAGAACTGCCTGAGGATATTTCCACACTAGCTATACGCTGTGGGGCCACCTCTAAAACATGTCGGGATGTAGACGGGGTAATTATGCGCCTGGCCGGAACAGTACTCTGCTTCGACTGAGTCTTGTGACCCTCCTGCGGTTGAAGCAATTCTTCTGTCATCATAGCCTCAGTCTGCTCTTCTCCTGCCACTGCTGCAAAAAGGGGCCTCTGAGGAATATAGCAAAGAAGACAATGCAAGTGTGAGACAGATGAGAAAATACACTTACCCTCCGCCTCACTAACCGGCGTGGGAGAAGGCAACCTGGTCTCCACCACATAAGGTGCTACAACTGGCTCTTGGGCTGTGCAAAAGGGAGGGGTCAGATTCAAGGACTTCTTTGAAATCCAGCGAAAGAGGATGAGGAATGCAATTACAGGTTATTGATGTTACCCTGAACCGATGTCTGAGCAGTCTCCCTTTTAGATTCGAACTCATCAAATGAGGGAATATCAGGGAGAGGGGTCCCGGTGTCCATAGCTACCGAAGCCGATTGCTGAGCATAAGTCTTCTTGGCCTTCCTGGCCTTCCCAACTGCAGCCTTAACTATGGAAGCCTTTCTCTTCTTGCCGGGAGGCAGGGGAGTAGTTGTCGGTGCTGCTGCAGGGATTTCAAAATAAGTAGGCTTCTCAGCCTGCGCAATGATTTTTCTATAAAGCCCCTGTCGCTTTATATCAGGCCTGTCTGTTGAAGATGTCAGATAGGTAATGTGATCAGTGGATGCAAAGTGTGAATACTGAGCAGAAATCACCGCAGTCAGAAAAGAAGAGATCATACCTGCTGGGCCGTCGTAAAAGACAGAGAGCGGCCAGTACAGATAAGCTACCTCCTTGGAGCGGGAAGCAGCCTCCTTGATAAGCCAGCATACATCGCCAAGTACCTGGCACTTCTCCACTAAAGTTGCCAGGTCACTATGACCATGAAGGTCAAGACACCGAAATAAGTCGAGGTGGTCCATACCCCAGCCGTCGACATAATGAAAAGAGATAAACAACGGCTTGTTCAATATGCCGGCCATCGGGCTTTCTGTAGATAACCCATGTAAATTCAGCAGAATAAACAGCCAAGACGTTTGCTTGTAGTACGTCTTGGTTCTATCTTCCCGGCGCACAAACGTCCTATAGGGATGAAATCTATCTGTCGGACCCCTCCAAGGGACTACTGCCGGGAGCGGCTCTTCGATAGGAAATGGGTATTGTTGCGCCTCCAAACGAGCCCCCCCTACATGGCTCAGATGTTTCAAGCTCTGCATGAAAGTGTGCTCGTTGATAGCAGCGAAAACAGGAGCAGGCGGGTCAAAAATTTTTTCCTTCAAAGCCCGACGCTGGGCCAGATAGTTCTCCGCCTCCCTCTGGTGCTGTGAATAAAGCCTTTTCAAATGGGCCTCGGGGATGTCAAACACTGGCCCGGGCTGTTGTTTCAGAAAGGAACGCTCGGCCACGTCCCAGAATGCACCTCTACTATCCCTGTAAAAGCTGGTTCGAATGTTCCACCATTTGATATATTCTGATGTTACCCGGGGAACACGGTTAGAAACTGTGGGAACTCTGAAAACTGCACCGTCCTGGCGATGGTCAAAATCCCACCACAACCGGCCATCGCCGACAATGGTGGGCCCATGCTTAGCCCGGCTATCTAGGGGAAATTGAGCAACCGTTGTGGGGATATGCTGGTCGTAACCAAAGTTCCGCCCAAAGCGGAATGGATAGTATGGTTCCAAAAGGAGCAGGCCACCCTTTCTGAAAACTAAGACACTAGGCCGGATGGCCATGGCCCATCTGACCAGCTCCGGCTCCAGGATTGGCCGAGCAGTGTTAACCCCTGAGACAGGATGAATATAGGTCTCTACCTCTTCCAGCTTGCACTCTCTCTGAGAATGAATCAAAGGAGCTGAACCTGCCGCCAAGCTCCAGAAATGAATACTGCCAGGGGCATCCACCGGCACCTTTATCAGTCGACCCCTTATTTTGAACAGCTGATCATAGAAAGGACCAGGTTCAGCACTGGCAAACTCAATCATTCTGGGCAGTACTGTATCTGCCTGCAAAGTTCTGGGAGCCAACTCAGGAAATAAACTGCAGACCCAGGCGTTGAAGAAATGAAAAGGACCCACGGTCCTCAAAGAACGGGGAGTCCGATGCTTGTACAGATCCCCCAAAGACTTGTATATCAAACACAGGGCCACTGGGCAGAGCGACAGCCTCATTCCCCAGGCCATCTGACAGGCCGGGTATATAGCTTCTGGCCGGATGATTGTCTCGTCCCCTTGAGGGAGAGCGAAAGTGCACAGCCAGAATGTGAAGTAAGCCGCACAATGTGTGATGGGATCTACGCCTGCTGGGTTGGGACCACCGCTGCCTGCACGGCGTAATGAAGATGGCATCGCCGACTTATAACGAGGAGCCCTTACCTGCTTGCTAGCAGTCGGACCCACGGAAGGGAAGTCGGCATATTTCAGGGGACCGTCAAAGAAGTACTGAATCCACTGCCCTACCCGGATCCTCAGCTTGCTGCCTTTCTCCCGGGGATGATAACCTTTGGAGGACCCTCTACTGTACGCCAGACAGATGGAGCGATATGCCTTCATCAGGTACCGGTATGAGAAGCCAATGGAATATCTGCCTTCACCATCGGAGCTATCCTTCTCAGAATCTGCCAAGCAGACTTCTTCATATGGCTCGCCGTCAATAGGCAGTCCGGAAAGCTGTGACAGACTCCATAGGTCAAGAGATGTCTCACCCTCTGCTGTATAAAATATGTTGAATAAGGGGCAGAAGACCTCGAACATCCCACAGCATAACCCTCGGGATATGGGATATCGAAATCTGGAAGCAAAGACACTATGATATACCCCGGCTCTGATCAGCAGAGGGGCATATTCCTTCAGAACAAACTCAGTAAATTCTACGGCTCCTGCTCGAAATAGGTGGGCGTCAGTGATCTTGGTATCCCCAAACCAACCAGCGGCCAAATGATACTTGAACTGAATGGCCGAACAATTCAGCACAAAAGGCTCTTCGTGGTACCCCCACTTCACTGGTGCCAGGAAGAGACCATAGCCGGGCTTCTCCCTATTGACTCGGCCACTGGCATTATCCCACCGAGCAGGTGTGAACTCCGGGGCCCGGGTCAGCATTTTCTTTTCCGGCTCCAGCTCCGATATGCCAAGGACTGCATCCCAGTCACGCTTCTCCCCGGGAAGATATATAGCATTTCCGCGATATACTGAATCTTTCAGGCTATCTCTCTCAACCAGAATTACGGCTTCAACTGTACGAGCTATTAGGTAGTTTCGCATTCCACCCACGGTGAAGGTCCAGATAAACGGCAGCAAGTGTTTGTCCTTCGAGAAATTCGGGCGATAATCAGTGCCCCGTCTGAAGCATGTTTCCATGGCAGTGGAGTATACCCGAGATGTTGACACCGTATCGGTATCAGAATCAGATGATTCATCAACGGAAGCGATCTTGTCGTATCCGAAGTCGAGGCTGTGCACATTCAGCCAGTTTACTGTGGCCCGTGATATATCTGGCTGGGCCGACGAACTGGCCCCGACACCTCTAGGGGATGCCGCAGCAGAGCCTGAAGCCATTGTAGTGTCTGCAATCAAAGAAGAAAAGTGAATTAAAAGTCCTAGAACAATGGGCAGTCTTTTAAAGATTGTAATATGAAGCCCTTGAAAATTTCGGCAGCATCTCCCCTTATTCGGGGTCTGCCCAAGGAGAATAGGGAGTCACCAACCAAGAGGGGGTGATCCCGAAGCAAAAGGGGATTAAATCCCCGAAGAGCGTCCAACCCGGGGCGAAATCTAATAAGACGGGAAGAAGCCGGACGGTTGGAGGGGAGGAGCTCGCCGCCACCGCCGAGAGAGAAAAGAAAGTGAAGAGAGAGAAGGAGCTGTGAATAATGAGAAGCCAAGAGGCTTTTGGCGCCTCAAATAGAAGCCCGAAGCGAAGGGTTCTCGGCGCGGTAAAATGCGCACCGAGAACCCCCAGGCCGAGAGCCCCCCCTTCGGCCAAAATGCGCGTCGAGAAGCCCTCCGCGCCGAGAAGCCCTCCGCGCCGAGAAGCTAGGCGCGCCGAGACCCCAGTCTCCACGCCGAGAGGTCTTCACGCGCCGAGAAGCCTATGGCCTCGTGCCGAGAAGCTCCAAAAAGCTGAAAATAAAGTCAAACAATATGAAGATAGAAAAGAAAGATACGTGTGCAGAATATTGTTGCAACGAGATGATCAGGTCTAAGGACCGGATTGAAAAGAAATTTAGGAAGATACCCTCGAATAATGAAAGTCACCTGCAGGCCCCGTGCCGCTTATTCTGCGCTTACGCCGCCCGCAGGTGGGGGGCATTTGTTGACACCTTGAAAATGAACAAGGGTGGAAGCAGATCATACCCACAGTGAAAGACCAATGATGAAGCTCGTCAACCATTTACCCGGCTGAAGCCTTTGTCGGCCGAGCTGATGTCCGGTGCCGATGTCACTCAGATGGCAGCACTAACAAAGCAGTAGTCGCTTGACTAATGAGACTTCCTAGCACACTTTAATAGGAACTGTGTTACTGCCTCATCCAAAAATCCACAGATGACATGTCATGGTAAGTCAGATGTCGGCTTATTGACAGATGTGATGTAAGATAAAGATGAAGCCGGTACCGACAGATGAAGATTGTAAAGGCTTTTGTAAAGTCAGAACACAAGAAGAATCATCTCCACAGATTATACACCCGACTGAAGTCTTCCCAGACTAAAGCTGATGTCCGATCTCGTCACCATTTAGGTGCCGATATCGATAAAATGATGCTCGATTTTGTCTTCATTCAGATGGCAATACTGATGAAACCCCCGTCTGCGGACCGATGAAAACCCTACTAATGATCTCAATACAAACTATATCACCAACGGGGGACCCTCTTGGGTACTGATGTACGTGAGGGGCCTATGAAAGGCCTGGTCAAAGAGACCTAAATGGGCCTGTAATAGTGGCGTCGGGAGCCACCTTGTCAAAGCCCAATGGCTGCACCAAGAGGCTGGGGCCTGCGCGCCGAGAAGCCCTCAGCTGAGGCGCGCTATGAGGTGCCTGGCGAGAAGGGAAAAAAAGGGACGGCTATAAAGCCCCTTCCCTTCGAAGAACTCAAGAGAGACGGAGAAGGAGGATGAATAGTAGAAACGAAAACCAGATAGAAAAAAGCCAGAAGAGAGACCGAGAGGGAAAGAAAGAAGAAGCTGAGAGAAGAAGAAGAAAGGGAGATTCAGGTGGGTAGCCGGGGAGGGAGAGGAGTCAATGCTCCGCCCTCCCCCATGCTTTCCTTTTTTTCTTTCTTTTGATGTAATCTGGCGAGGCTTTCTCGATGTATCAATGTAGCCGGAGGATCCCGGTCTTGATTTCCATCTCTCTATCTTTCATTTACCTTCTACGATCTGTATAGGTTTGGGATGATGCAATGAAATGAAGGATCAACATGGCTCGTTTGAGCATTTAATTGATTGGAATGTCTGCTATCTTTCTCCCCTTCTTGCATCGGTTGTTCTTCTGAATATCGGTTTGCCCAGATGCTACAGCTTTCTGATTCATGTTTCGACCGCCCCCTCCCTAGCCTGTTCTCTGGTGAAGGATGAAGACAGAACCTCAACCCTCGTTCAATGGGTTATTGGGCTCTGTCCCCCCTCTTCCTTCCCCTCGAAACATGATTTTCTCGGATATTATAGATGTCTGTAGAGCTCCCATCTCGTTCAGGGTCAGAGACATCAATCTCTTGACCGTCTGAGCAGCAGGTGAGTAGAGGAAATGCCATACGTCCCACGAGGATTCAATAATGAATGATCTGCCCTTCGACTGATGCTAACCCCCATGTAATCCCCTCCTGCAGCTCAGATCTTGCCTCAATCCGAGCCAGAAATCCCAGAAATCTCCTGAGCAGAGTATCGCAACTAAGCCATAAACCCTTTAGCCCCTTCCCGGCGTGGTCATTTCCCCGCCGAGAACTACTCCGCCGAGAGATCCCCCTTGCTTTAGCCCCTTCAGCAAGCCAGACAAAGCCTCTTGCGATACAGCCTTCCCGGCCCGGGGGCCTCCCGGCGCTGGGTTCCCGGCGCGGTCATTACCGCGCCGAGAACCCCTGCGTCGAGAGCTCCCCCCTTTTGGCCAATGAAACCTACGCCGGGAACTACGCTTCCTGCCATCCTTTCTTTACGTTGTGAATCCTCCATTCCTTGAACCCCGGATGAAAGCCTTCCTGCTATAGGCCAAGGAACCACACAGATGCCCTTTGAAGTCCGATCAACCAAGCTTTGCATCCTGTCGAAGGATACCCCAGATCATCATATGTACCTAAGGGATAAACATCATTGGGGATAACTCCCCTACATAACCTCACGAGCCAGAGAAACTCTACCACTACATAAGTTTCAATGGCCTCAAAGGGATATTAAGTTGGTGCTGTGATCACATACACGGGCTAGGGGTCCCATACCCCCCTTATTTTGGCTTTCATCCCGGCACTCCATGGGTGATCGTCTATCACTCCCTGGCATACGCTAGGTACGGGGGAGGTGCTGCTGAAATCCTCCCAGGCCGATGAAAGATAATACTGAAGCTGTCCTCTGGACTCCGCATGGTAATGGTGAAAAGGACCTCTGTGTGGGGCTCTTCCCCTCCAATCCCTCTCAACTCTCGGCCTCCTTTGAAGCATATGCAACTAAAGCCAGTTAAACCCCATCTCTAGTCCCCAGAGCCAATCTACTTTATATAATTCCCAGAAAACTCTCAAAATCCTAAAAATAGGGTACCGTAAAATCCTGAACTCCTCACGGCGCCCAAACACCCACCTTCTTGGCACCTGCCTCTCGGCGCCACCAGCTCCCGGCGTGGCCTTGAGCGCGCCAGGAACCCTCACGCCGAGAGCTCCTCTTCCCCCTTTTAGCCTACGCCGAGAACCCCCTTGGGGAATCTTCAGCCCGCCGAGAAGTCGGCGCCGGGAGCTTCCTGGACTTTTCCCTTCGGCCACGCCGGGAACCTCCACCTTCTTGCCACTCACGCCGGGAGCCTTAGCCTCCCATCTGTGGTCATGTCGAGAGCCTAAGTTGCCCCCCTGTGAGCCCAAATGCCCAGAGCTAACCTACACAGAGATATTCGTGGATCACCAGATGTGTCCCGAGGATAAAGTTAAAGGGAGGTAGACTCCCTTATGTTCCATCGATTCGTGTCGAAGTCACAACGACGCGCCTCCCCCTTAGCTCCGGTGAGCCATGCCAATGCATGAGTGCCACCAGCTCCTGTGAGGGAAGAATCAAACATTGCCTTAGGGCATACATGTGTAACGTGGAGAGGCCCGACCTCTCTCTTTCTTTCGGCTTTCACCCCGGCACTCCGTGGGTGATAGCCTATTTCCCCTCTGGGCATGATCCAGACCATGGGGAAGTGCCGCCGAAATGTTAACCGATGCTTCAAACCTCCGTCATGATCGCGGCTCATCCTGTCCGCGATTGATATCCTCTGTTTCACCTTCCCCCTGAGTCTGATTGTTTTTCGAGCCGTCGATTCAGCGATATCGTCTGTTTCTACAATCGATGCTATTATCTTCCCCGCCTTCCTGGCTCTGGTATGAAATTCAAACTGCGCACGTAAAAAGAATATCTTTTTTATTATTGCCTCTCGAGGCCTCCTATTTTGGCGTTTAATCAAGGGTTGTCCTTCCTTGGAAGGACGTAATTAACGTCATAGCCTTTATGGTATGACGGACTTCTGGTCCCGACTCGGACCTCACAATCGACTGACCAAGTCAGATCGAGCGCACAATGAAATTGTCACACACGTGACTGGCACGCCTAATAAACAAAACAAATAAATAATTCAAATAAAAAAATAAATAGAAATCAATTAAAATAAATCAGATAGACCCATCCCCACAGGCCTTGGCCAGATGTTTTTTCCTTGCTGGCATTTGGGAGCTGTGGCATAGCAGAAACAATGCATGTTATGAGGGTCGGCCCATGAATTCTCGACATAAATTTTGCAGAGTTATGCACTCTATTTGCGCTGTTGTTCAAGGCAGCCAGCTCAAAGGACGCGATCTTCTTCCCCATCAAAAGGAATTACTTCATGCTTGGGCCATTCCTTTGAAGGTGTCACATCCCAACCTTCCTCGGCTCATACGGTGGTTCCCCCCACCCTTGGGAAGATTGAAGATGAACGTCGATAGCGCTTTCAAGCGTGGTGCGGGTGTCGCAGGAGGTGGTGTTGTCCTACGTGACTCTCATGGAGCCCTTGTATGGGCTGCGGCTACTGCCTATCCACATGCCTCTTCCAACCTTGAAGCTGAAGCTCTTGCTCTTTGGGATGGTCTACTTCTCTGCTCTCAATGTGGGGTGCGGTCCATTACGGTCGAGACTGATTCACTTGTGTTGGCACAAATTGTTAATGGCCATTTCTCTTGTCCGTGGAGGCTCGCCCTTATTTTGTTTGATGTGGCTACCACCCTTAACTCCTTTGATGTTTCCATTTCTCATGTGTTTAGGGAGGCAAACCAAGTGGCTGACATGTTGGCTACTGTGGGATGCTACTTGTCATCTTCATCTTTTTGGGTGTCTTGGGCTGAACTTCCTCTTCCTGTAAAGGGCCCCTACCAACTTGATAAGGTAGGGTGCCCCTCTTTACGGCCCTAGAACTTTGCTGTACCTTTTTGCCTTCTTATTATATATCACTTCATGTTGGGCGGCTGGGGTTGAGCGCCTCTCTCCTTTCTTAGGAGTGATATCTCTCCCTCTCCCTGCCGCAATAGGTATTGACCGGATTAAAAAAAAAGGGTCGCCCGCTCTGACTCCGATCGAGCGTAAGCTTCAGCCAGAGTAGCCCCCATCTGGGCCAAGACCAAGCCGCCATCCATAACCAACTCGAGGGCCGCGGGTGGGGAGTGTTGCCTGTTTGCTCCCTTTACCACCTTCGCTGCTATGATGCAACACGCCTGATATAGAGGGCCCTGGATGCTCAGCCTCTCCAAAGCCACCGACAAAGGGCCCCACCCTCCGAGCGGTATCCCCTCTGGAGCCCCATCGGCCGGCTCGGATCGAGCCGCTGCTTCATCCGCCCCTCTTGCCTTGGTCGATCGGGGCTCTGTCGCCGCTCCTCGTGACCCCCTGGCCTCAACCAGCTTGGCCCCTGCACCGCCACCCGGAGCGTCACCCGCCTCGATCGACGCCCCAGTCTCGACCACGGTCCCAGAGTCACCCGCTTCAACTCTGGCCCCCTCGGTTCTTGCTGGGGGGATAGCCGATCCAGCGCCACCGCCACCAGCAGAAGCGGCTCTGGCCCCCTCGGTTCCTACTGAGGGGAGAGCCGATCCAGTGCTATCGCCCCCAGAAGTGGCCCTGGCCTCCTCGGCCCCCTCTCGCTCGACGGATGGGGGAGCCGGCCCAATAGGGTCGGCCCTATCTCACTCGGAAGAGGGGAGAGCCGCCGATCCAGAGTCATCTTCGACATCGGGGACAGACCCAGCCTTCTTGGCCCGCTTCTTGGCATTCACGGCGTCCCGTATCATGCCATCCATGGGATCTTTGCGCTTGGCCCCCCGCGGCCTGGAAGACCCCTCCTGGGCCACCCCCTTACCCCTATCTCGGGCTCGGGGGCACCCCTCGGGAGCTCGCGACTTGTCGGCAGCCGAATCATCACCGAGATCGATCACCTCCCGCTCGGCCGCAGGCTCCTCCTCCACAGCTGGCCGCCTGGCGTCTGCGTAGAAGAAGATATGGTTAAGAAAAGAAAATGGTCTCGTCATCCGATGAAGAAGCTGATTCATAGTGTCCGAACCTGTCGGATGTAGCCTCGTGACAAGGCACCGCTCGATGTTCTCCGGAGTAACTAGCTCCTCCATGGACTGGCGATGCTTCAGCAAGATGGCCACATACTTCTCCACATCTGGGGAGAACTCGTCCTGTCTCGGAGGGATGTTCGGATGGAAATTGGAGATTACGGGACACCTCCAAGTTTCCTCCAACAAAAAACTCCCCACCCAGAAGAACTGAGTCTTCCATACCTTGTGGGAATAGTCCTTCGCGGCTAAAGGGACACAGCTCCTATTCCGTCTCGCCTGGATGAAATAGAAGCCCTTTCCGGTCGAGGAATGTGCCTTCAACCCGAAAAAATAATGGAAGAGATCTAAAGAAGGAGGAACCCCGCATTGGCGGTAGAGGATGCGAAAGGTGGAGAGAAGAAGATAAGAGTTAGCCACCAACTGTATGGGAGCCAACTTAAAAAAATCAAGAAGCTTCAGAACAAAGGGCTCGAAGGGAAGGCGGAAACCATTCTTCCACGACAGAAGGAAGGAGAAGATATGGCCCGTATGAGAATCTAAGCTAGTCTCGTGCGGGGCAGCCGCGGTAAAGAAAAACTTATAGGGTAGGTGAAACTGGTGCTCCAGCCGTTTCACCTCCGCCTCCCCCAGCTCGCTGCAGTATGGAGTCGGCGGTACCACCGTCTCCCTCACCTCAAGCTCACCCTCCCACTCTTCGACCTCCAGACACTGGTCCGCCATGGGATCCAAAGAAGAACTTGAAGAGAAATGCTCCCGAGACTCCGAAGATTCTGGAGGAAGAGGAAGCCATCGAACCGCCTCCGTGGTTATCTCCGCCAACTCTGCGAACGTCGCTGCAAGCCTCTGCTCTTCCGTCGTGTCCTCACGACGCATCAAAGAGCCCCAAAAGCAAGCACGAAAGAGAGCAAAAACCATAAAAACGGAGGGAGTCTGGAATGACAACAAGCGTACAACGCCTATATTCCCACGCGAAAGGCGGCGCGTCGTTCCGACCTCCGAGAAAAAGGTACCCCTTCATTTCAAATCCGTCAGGATTATCATTATTACAGGCCCAGGTGACCACGTCACGTGGCTTCTTAACACCGCCAGATCTCCACCCACCCGAGCCACGCTGGTCCAAAACCCTAATGGCTACTCTTCCGAGCCTACCAAGGCTCGGGAGTAGGAGGGGGACAAGTGGAGAGGGGGATTTCTATAGCCCATCTAAGAGCAGCCGAACCAAGTCCATCAAGACCAAATGAGGCCTAGCCCCTCTAAGTGATAGCCCCACAGGGCCCACTTAGCATAAAAGCCCAATAAGATCACTCGGGGTCAAGCCCTTCCTCGGCGGCCATTAGGCTCGGAAGGCCTGAGCGTCAGTCCGATCGGAGGAAGATTCAAGCCCGACCTGTCCCCCTCACCGTGATAAAGGCTAGCGCCCCGCGCCCACTCCGACCGAGCTTCATCCGAGCTATGCTTATCGCCCGGATAGGGCTGACACTCTTCATGCTTGGGTCGACTGAGGATTGCTTATCCACGCTGCCGCTAAGAGCCCTTTATGAGCAGGAGTTCACAAAGATAAGGGACCCATAAGTCCTCAAAGTTATAAAGAGCCCATGATAAGGACGTAAAAAGCCCACGTCGAGGACGTGACCCCCGCCTGGAACTCCTCAGCTTATGAGACTCATGAGGCTAGCGCACTATTTAAACCGGGGACTCCCTCCAGCAAACGGTAAGGGCCTACATATGCCTAAAACTCCCTGAGCAGGAACCACTTCACCACCTTGGTGGAGAGGGATCTCATGCATCTCCCCACTCCTCTTTTCATAGCTTCCACCACTGCTCTACTGACTTAGGCATCAGAGAGTTTACCCCAGGGAACCACCCCTGGGCCCCCTGATCTATTTCCCTTTCTTGCAGTTCATTGATCGGTGATCATCTCCCCAGCTCAGGACCAGCGCGAGATCGCCCCTCTTCAGCGCCGAGGCGGATCACTGGCTCTCAGCAGGGGCAATCGGCTGGGGTTCAGGAGGAGCAGGAGGAGCAGAGTAGAGTGCCACCAGTGGCCACCGACACAGTAGATACTGCGAGGGTTCCGGGGGCCGAGGATTTCTTCTGTGGCTTGTACCAGCTTATGTCGCAGCAGTTCGGCGGAGAAGCTAGTGAGGGATCGTCGACTAGGGGTGGGCCAGATCGAGCAGTGAGGGATTTCATGCAATTCTATCCACCCTACTATGGCGGCCAGCCAGACCCTGATTTGGCTCAGAGTTGGCTTGATGAGATGGAGCGGGTGTTCAGTTCCATGTGGTGTACTGTGGAGGACAGGGTGATGTTGGCCGGCAACCAGTTGTAGGGCACGGTTTGGGCGTGGTGGTCTTCCGAGTGGAAGACGTCCTTCCAGTCTCGTCCCCTTGAGTAGATTGCGTGGGGTGACTTTGTCAACACTTTCGAGCGTGCTTACTGCCCAGAGTATATTGCTACGCAGAGGATGCGTCAATTTTTGGTGCTGGTCCAAGGCGACATGTCCGTGTTGCAGTACATGGACCGATTTGTTGAGCTTGGTCATTATGCACCTCATATCATGGAGCATGAGAAGGTGAAGACCGAATAGTTCGTGCAGGGCTTGAGGCAGGAGCTGAGGCACCATTTGATTGTGAACGCTGCCACCGATTTGGAGACGGCATCTCGTGTAGCGGTGTCCTTGGAGCTGGATATTCAGAGGACTCGGGGACCGATTAGCCAGGGGTAGTCCTTGTCAGGCCGCAGCCAGTAGTCGGCTACCCAACAGTAGGGCTCTTTTCCGCATGCGACGGGTGGTTCAGGAGTGTCGACACCGCCAGCGTCGGCGATAGGATCTGCATCTTTTGGCTCCAAGATCAAGAAGTTTCTCAAGAAGAGTTTCCCTAAGAAGCACAAGGATCAGAGGTAGGCGTCATCGGACAGTGTACATCAGCCGATTCCTTTTCAGCGTCAGGGATCAGTGGGTGGATCGCGAGGACCGTGTCCCCGGTGTGGCGAGTCCCATCCAGGCAGGCAGTGCACGGCTCTGGTGATTTGTTTCGGGTGTGACCAGCCGGGCATATGACGAGTGACTGTCCTCAGAGGCAGCAGCAACAGCAGTAGTTTCCTTCGCAGCAGTAGTATCCCCAGCAACAGAGGCCACAACAGTAGCAGCAGCAGCAACAGGGGCAGTATCCACCGCTACCCAGGTCCGTGAGTGTGGGAGGCAGGCAGAGATCTGGAGGTCAGATTACACACATGACCAGGGCAGAGACAGTGGCGTCGTAGATCGTGAAAGGTACCGTTCGGATTTTGGGTTGTGCGGCTCAAGTTTTGTTTGATTCTGGCGCGTCTCATTCGTTTATTTCGGAGGATTTCACGATGAGTATCGAGGAGTCGGTGACCCAGTTGTCCTATGATTTGGTAGTGGAGTTGCCTTCTGGTGATTTTATGATTACTCCGTATTGTTTTAATGAGGTTTCTGTGTGGGTTGAAGGGCGGAGTTTGCCGGCCAGGCTTGATGCATTGCCACTTCAGGACTTTGATGTGATTTTTGGCATAGATTGGCTCGAGGCACATCATGCTTTGGTGGATTGTGGCTCGAAGAGGGTTTATTTCTGACGCCTTCGTGGACCCACCTTCTATTTCCAAGGTATCAGGTCTTCCTTTTCCTGCTTTCTTATTTCGGCTATTAGGGCTCGTCATTTGTTTGACGCGGGTTGCCAGGGTTTTCTCGCTTCTATGGTCGTGGCAGACTGGATGGAGCCGGATGTCGAGGACATTCCGGTGGTGTGCGAGTTTCTTGACATTTTTCCAGAGGACTTACTTGGATTGCCTCCCTAGTGGGAGATTGATTTTGTCATCGAGATTGTGCCTGGTACGGGACCTTTATCAAAGGCTCCTTACCGTATGGCTCTCGCTGAGTTGAGAGAGTTAAGGGCGCAGTTGCAGGAGTTGCTGGCCAAGGGGTATATTCATCCTAGCTTTTCCCCTTGGGGTGCGCCAGTGCTGTTCGTGAAGAAGAAGGATGGTAGTCTGAGGCTGTGCATTGACTACTGGTAGTTGAACGAGGTAACCGTTAAGAACAAGTATCCGTTGCCGCGGATTGATGACTTGTTCGACCAGCTTCAGTCTGCTCGAGTGTTCTCACGGATTGATTTGCGGTCCGGTTATTATCAGTTGCGGATTCGAGAGTCTGACTTGGAGAAGACTGTGTTCAGCTCGAGATATTGGCATTATGAGTTTTTGGTGATGCCGTTTGGGCTCACCAATGCCCCCGCAGCGTTTATGGATTTGATGCAGAGGGTGTTTCGTCCCTATCTGGACCAGTTGATGGTTGTGTTTGTGGATGACATCCATGTTTATTCATGGTCTGTGGACGAGCACGCGTACCATTTGGGTGTGGTGCTGCAGACGTTGCGATATCACCAGTTATATGCGAAGCTCAGTAAGTGCGAATTCTGACTTCGTGAGGTGCACTTTTTGGGGCACGTGATCTCTGGTGATGGTATTTCCGTGGATCCCACCAAGGTCGAGGCAGTAATGTAGTGGCCGAGGCCGAGGTCTGTGACGGAGATCCGGATTTTCTTGGGGCTTGCAGGCTATTATCGGAGGTTCATTCAGGATTTTTCTCTCATTGCGGCCCCGATGACCAAACTTACGCGGAAGGATGTGCCTTTTGTATAGATTGATGAGTGTGAGTAGAGTTTCAGGGAACTGAAGAGATTGCTCACCTCGGCTCCGGTGTTGGTTTTGCCTTCTGGATCGGGAGGTTTTATGGTGTGTACATATGCTTCCGGGGTCGGATTGGGTGCTATATTGATGCAGCATGGTAGAGTGGTGGCATATGCTTCGCGGCAGCTGAAGCCACATGACGAGAACTACCCTACCCATGACCTAGAGTTAGCAGTGGTGATCTTCGCGCTGAAGATCTGGAGGCATTATCTGTACGGTGAGAAGTTCGAGGTGTTCACTGACCATCAGAGTTTGAGGTATGTGTTCACTCAGAGGGACCTTAACCTCAGATAGAAGCGTTGGATGGAGTATATGAAAGATTATGACTTCACCCTATCTTATCAGCTGGGCAGGATGAATGTCGTAGCCGATGCATTGAGTCGGAAGGTCGCGGTCAGTGCCTTGATGTTAAGGAAGTGGAGGCTCTGGTAACAAGTGCCCAAAGTGTCATTCGGGCTCTAGATTCTCCGAGAGCCAGGGTTAGCGGTGCTTACGAGTCTGACTGTCACCCCTGCTATCCGCCATCAAGTGACAGAGGCTCAGCATACAGACCCTGAGTTGCCCCAGATTTTGGCCATGGCTGATGTGGAGCTCGGCGAGGACGGTGCTGTGAAGTTTCATGGCAGGCTGTACGTCCCAACCGAGGAGCAGGTTCGTAGTGCGGTGTTGCGCGAGGCTCATGGGAGCAGGTACACCATACACCCGGGTGCGACGAAGGTGTATCGGAACCTGCAGAGGCAGTTCTGGTGGCCTGGCATGAAGAGAGATGTTGCCGAGTTCGTGGCCAGGTGCCAGACCTGTCAGCAGGTGAAGGCGGAGCATTAGCGACCAGGAGGTACTCTTCAGCCCTTGGATGTTCCCGTGTGGAAATGGGACCACGTGACCACGGATTTTGTGGTGGGATTACCGAGGACGTCGAGTGGGCAGGACAATATTTGGTTGCTGGTGGATAGGCTGACGAAGGTGGCTCGGTTGTTACCGATCAAAGTCAACTGGAGTGTGCCCAAGTTGGCACGTCTCTATGTGGAACGGATCGTGCCTTTGCATGGGATTCTCATTTCTATTGTATCCGATCGAGATCCACGTTTCACTTCTAGATTCTGGAGGAGTTTCCAGCGAGCTCTTAGCACAGAATTAGCATTTAGCTTGGCATATCATCCTCAATCGGATGGTCAGTCAGAGAGGACCATCCAGACTTTGGAGGACATGTTGAGATCGTGCTGCCTGGAGTGGCAGGGGAGTTGGTTTCACGACCTACCATTGGTGGAGTTTGCCTACAACAACAGCTATCATTCGAGCATCGACATGGCTCCTTATGAGGCGTTGTATGGGCGTCCGTGTCGGACTCCACTTGATTGGTTCGAGGTTGGTGAGCGTGTTTTGACGGGACCGGAGTTGGTGCAGCAATGTGTGAATGTCGTGCACCTGGTTCGTCAGAACATGTTCGCGGCCCAGAGTCGGCAGAAGAGCTATGCTGACCGGAGGAGGCAGCCTCTCACTTTTGCCGTTGGCGATCGTGTGTTCTTGAGAGTTTCCCCGATGAAGGGGGTGATACACTTTGGACGGCGTGGGAAGCTGAGTCCCCGCTATGTCAGTCCTTTCCTCATTGTGGAGCGCATCGGTGAGGTTGCTTATCAGTTGCAGTTACCCCCTGAGTTGGCATCGGTGCATGACGTGTTCCACGTCTCGATGTTGCGGAAGTATATGCCCGATGACTCTCATGTGCTTGAGGATTCTGTTTGGCCCGAGGTGACTCTAGATCTTTATCTCCCAGAGTTTTCCGTCCGCATTGAGGATAGGCGAGAGCAGCGCCTGCAGAACAAGGTCATCCCCTTGGTTAAGGTGGTGTGGCAGCGGCACTCTGGTGGTGACGCTTCTTGGGAAAGTGAGGACGAGATGCGTCAGCAGTTCCCGTACCTGTTCGAGTGAGTTCCCTCTTCTTCCCCCTGAGCTTTGTTCTTAAATTTTGAGGATGAAATTTTTTTAAGGGGGGAGGGCTGTAATATCTCAGACCTTTTGGATGCTTTCTTTTTGGGTCTCGGATCTACTTTCTCGGAGTGTCCAACTCCGTTTAGTCAGAAATTTCATTTCGGACATCTTTTGTGTTCGGATCGACGCGATCCAGAGTTGTTTCGAAGGCCCGGAGCGCGTCCGTGGCTTTTTCGCGTGTGTTTTCGATTTCCACTTGTGTGTTTTGGCAATTCCTTCGGAACCTCGTTGCGGGTGAACCGGGTCGTTCACCTAGGCAAGAGTGGTACCATTGTGATCGGTACGTTCCGAGGATCACGGAAACGTGATTTTTAATTTTTTGTTATTTTCCAGAATTTCTGGATTTTCTATAAATACCCCATTTCTTTTTCTTTTTCTCCCCCTCTTCTTTCTTCTTCTTCTTCCTCTTTCTTCTTCCTTCCCCAACAAGAGCCACCCCCCTTTCTCTCTCTCTTCGGCCGACGACGACCGCGGCGAGCTCCCCTCCGGCTGCAGACGGCGGTGGGCGACGGCGTGATGGCGTAGGCGGTGGTGAGACGATCCCGGTGGCGTACGGCATTCGTGGGAGGTGTGAAGGAACGAGGGTTCTAAAAGCGTTCTTTGCGGTTTATGGATGATGCGGCGTGTCTCGAGGCGAGATCGAGGTAGGGTGACGATCCCTATCTCCCCGCGTTCCTTTCCCGTGATTTCTAGCCCGGTGTGAGGCCGAGAGGGGTCGTTTCCATGCCCGGAGGGTAAAATCATGATTTGGGGAGAGTTCGCCCGATCCACATTTTTAAGCCACGATTCGTCGTTTTGATGGCTTAGAAGCATGCTAGTGGTTCCTAGGGGGCTTCCCCTTGTTTTCCCCCTCTCCCATGGAGGTATGGGGGCGTGGTTGGTGTTTTGGGTCGTTTCCCATCGTTTCACCGTCGGGACGGTGTGACGGTCCTTCCAGTGACCGTCACAGCCTGTGACGCCCCACGGTGGGTGCGTTATAGGGGCTATTTTGCCAACTGGGTGGTCCGTGGGCCTGACGGTCCCACGATAGGCTGCCAGGGCGTGTGACGGGCCTAGGTTGGACCGTCAGGTGGCGATCCGACCGTTGGCATCCGACCGTTGCAGTTTTGACCATTGGGGGTCAAGGCCTCTGACGCACCCAGGGTGGGGCGTCAGAGCCTTGTGACGCCCCTGTGTGGGAGCGTTAGAGCGGACACGTCCCCACCTTCTAACGCTCTAGGCAGGACCGTTAGAGCCGTGACGCCTCGAGGGGTGTACGTCACAGCTGGTTTCATTCCATCTCCTGATGCACCAGTGGTGGTCCGTCAGAGACTGTGATGCCCCGAGCGGTGTGCATCACAGTGGGTTTCTTCTCGCCTTCTGATGCACTGGATTGGGTGCGTTAGGGCATGTGACGCACCAAGGCTGGCGCGTCACAACCTGTTTTGCACTGAGTGTCTGACGCGCCTGTGTTGGGCCATCAGACTGCTGTGACGGCCCAGAGATAGACCGTCAGCGCTGTGGCACTCCTGTGTTAGACCGTTAGGCTATGGACTACACCAGGTCATTTGCAGTCCTGTTTCTTCCCCGATCATGGTCACCATGCGACGGTGCAGGTTCGTGGGACGGTCCTCGTACTTTGTCAGATTCAGACGTTGTTTTCCATTGACTTGAGAGTCTACTCCTTCAGTGACCCTCCACTAGTCATAGCCTGCTTACACGTTTAGTGGTCCCACCAGGGAGTGGTGGAGAGGCTACCCTAAGGACGATTTTAGACTGGTTTCCGTCGGGCCCCGTGTCTACCAGCCAGAGTCCGATTGAGGGGAAAACTGATCAGAGGGCCAGACCAGGGATGCACGGTCTGTGTGTGCACACGTGGTTGGGGGCGGTTGGACCCACGCTGACGAGCGTGACCCCAGCTAGTCACTTGTTTTGTGGTTACTTGTACGGTGTCCTTGCCTCTACCGGGGGCTATCGTGCCAGGCAGACACCTGCAGTGCGGTGTAAGATGTCAGGGGACACTACCGACTGTGGTTCTAGTGGGAGGTACTCTTATCGAGTCGGGAGTGATAGACTATCAGTCTCTGTGACTTCGACCTTCGAGTTTTCATCGGGTTGACCGTTGAGTTTCGGCTGTCTCACCGTACCGCGTGTGTCGATTTTCATGCCGCGAGACCGGTGTTTGTTGTTGCGGGACTTTTTCACTTCTGAGGTACTCGCTTACTGCTAGTGTAGTGGTTTTCTATTTTACGAGGTTGGGTTCGAGTGATCCCTACTGAGTCTTATTCTGAGACTCATTCCCTACGTGTTTTCACCGTGTTTCAGGCGAGGCACGGCCTCAGGGGAGCGCGTCTGAGGCTCAACGTGGTTCAGATGCCCAACGTTAGTGCCAGAGGTCAGAGCCGGAGTATGCCCCATGTAGCTGTACTTTTCTTTATTGTCTCTGTACTAGTTGTGGACTATTGTTGTTATTTTTTTATATCTTGTGGACCATGTATCATGTAAAATGTTAATTTATTTCCTGCTTAATCATATAAACTGTTTAATTTCTACAATTATTTGTGATACTTGTGTAGTCTCCACACCATCCTTCTAACCCTTCCGAGTCTTCGGGCTCGTGGGTGGCGATTCCAGTCTCGGGTTATTGGGCCTTCCCGGTAATCGGATTCTTAGGTCGTTACAGCAAGAGTATTTGTTTTGCGAAAAATAAAACTGAAAAGAGTAACCAGACAGAGTATGGCTATGAAGTTCTATGGGAGAGAAAAACTCATGTCTGGGTGAGAGCTGGACGAAGCCTGGGTTCTCCTTTTCTTCTTTCTGGGTCTTCACCACGAACGTGAGAGGAGTGGTAGACCAGCTTCATAGCTCTCTACGCCACTTGATGCTGCTATCTTCGTTGCCATGAGAACTCCTGAAGGTGAAGAAGATGATCTGCTGCATTGTAGTCACGCCAGCGGTAGGAGGAAGGTGATATCTTCCCAGAAGGCTTCTTCACTGCCCTTGCTCTCCTTCCCTTGTTTCTCTTCTTCTTCTCTTCTACTAGACCCTGCCGAGAACTGGAGCCCTCTCACTCTTTACCTTCAAGTTATCTCCCACCTTATCCGCTTGCAGAAAACCATGCACAGGACGTCGCACTCCTCATTCCCCTTTTGCTTCAACAGCTTCTTGTCCTTTTCTCCCGTGCGCACCATATTCATGGGTAGGTAGGGAACCAAATATGCAAAGGGAACCCACTCCTGGATGATTCTTTTGACATTTCATCAGTACCTCTGAAAAGGTGGGCTTCCAGAAGCTTTTTCAAGTGTGATCAGATTCTCCACGACCGATTGCGGATCTTGAAAATCTGACGCTTCCAGTTTCAGATCCGTTCTGGGCGAGTTTGAAGGAATCGACACTTTCAGACAAGGTGTCGGCACATCTAGTTAAAATCTTGAAGAAATATGGCTTCCAAGCAAAATAGGTCGACACTTCGATGGTCATGTGTCGACACATGCGCCACACTAGCGTGCGGCTTGAGCCTCCGTGTCGAGGCTTCATTTGGAAGTGTCGGGGCATGTGCGCCAGACAGAGTTGAAAACCACTACGCTGAGGCGAAGGTGTCGACACTCTTTCATAGGGTGTCGACACGTTGTGCCAAATAGAACCCAAACAGAAACGGCTCAAAGATAATTTTCTTCTTGACATGTCGACACGTTGTCACATGTTGTCGACACGTTGCTCACGCCAGAGCTCAAATAGTAGTGGCTCAAAATGCGAGTTTCTTCATGAAGTGTCGACACGTCCAATTGACAGGTCGACACATTTAGTGAGCTTCTCCTATACTTGCTCAAACTAGAAAGTAAACCAAACTTGTTAGATATTTCTATCACATCTTGAGCTTTTTAATACAGCGGAAGGAATTTCGGGAACGTGAACAGCCGACATGGTAAGCCTCTCGCAAGCACGTAATCAGAGCGCAAGACAATCACATAAAGGTAATTGCACAAGTAATTTTCACAAAACTCCAACTTTATTTCATAACAATAATCAAAAGTACACAGGACCATTAATGTTTGACAACCTTCCATCATACAACTCAAGAAATCAAACATTACAATGTGACCCAACTAGACACTAGATAACTAGGGCTTCTCTCATTCCAATGGACCATCAATCGCTCTCAGACCCGCTATTTGCATAATCCGACTCTAATTCATTGGTATTTCCTAAAAAGACAAGAGAATAGGTATGGACACACTTGCCCAGTAGGTATCTTTGTATCTGTTGCTCCCAAGATTATGATGTGTGGCTCAAAAAGTTTTAATGATGTCGAATGCAATGTTGCTAAATGGCTTAATGATTTAATATGATTGATTCGATGAGTTCATGGTTTATGAAATGGGAATGTTCATGATTCATTGTTGGTTTGTGATTTGAAATCCTACATCTTTGTGTGTTAAATTGTTGATATCATTGTCATGCGGATTTGGAATAATCTCGGCTGAACTGGTTATAACTTCTCAGCACTTGGACTTGCCGATCCAAGGCAAACTCATTGAAGTGATGCTACACTCTTGTGAAACATTTGACAATTATTTTTGGAAACTAGTGGGTTGAGAAAACAATGCTACTTGTGTAAGTTTATCACAGGGTCACAATTCAAAGTGGTTCGGTTTGGTAAAGGTATGCACTCAGATACATGTGCTAACCTGTGCATGACATTTGGAATGCAACGTGAAACTCTTCATGAATGGTCAATGGAGTTCATATAAATATATGCCTTTCTATCCCACAGGTTAGAACATGGTAAAAGCCACAAGGGTAAGCTTCTTTTATCATTCATAGGTTCATGACATAATGAGAAATGCATGAGCAGATTTGTACTATGAATGCATATACAAATCTAATTTTCTTGTGGTGTTCTTGCAGGTAGGAAGGACTTCTAATACCCAATTTATTATGGCAAAACCCCGGTGAGGTTGTATGTTTTATTTCTAGTTCATTGGGCATTTTTGGACTCATATAGGCTTGGTGTCGACACCCACTTGACTTTGCACTGGCTAGCAGTTTTCTGCTAAGGGCCTTGACCTGGTGTCGACACCTGGTGTCGACACCACCTGTGAAATGCACTGGCCAGCAGTTCTGCTAAGGGCCTTGACCTGGTGTCGACACCACCTATGAACTACACTGGCCAACAGCTTTCTGCTATGGCCTTGGCCCCGATGTCGACACCTCTGCGGCGCCGCGAAAGTGGACTTTCATGTCCACGGCCAAGAAGTCCAACCAGTCCTATCCTTCAGCCTCAAATCACTCCTAGATTCGCGGATCTGGTCCCTGGGGTGTCCCTTGACCGATCTGGAAGCATAAAACCATCTGTATGGGTCACAAACCCTAATCAAGCAGTGAGATCTGAAATAGTTTTTCTGTTTTCTTACCCTTGTGAGTGCAGGACGCAGGCAGCTGCTCTAGGGCTTCTTCCATGTCATTCTGAGCGTGAATGTGAAGGGAAGAATGAAGTTTCAAGTCTCCAAACGTTCCTCTGCTACAAGCTGCATAGAAATCCAAGATACAACCATTGTCCGTGCAAGAATCGATCATCCTCCTTCAAGAACGGTCCTCATCCTGCAAACGTGTTCAAGTACATTCGAAGGAGAGAAAGGGGGAGCTCTAATCACTGCAAATCTACTCTACTCTAATCTTCTCAAGTGTTTTCTGTTTGAGTTTGAATATTTGTTATAATCCTTGAACATTTTGAACCACATTCATGTGGGTGTGCTCGTGATTGGTGATACGAGTGTGTGTGTGTGTGTGGTGGCGAAGATAGGATGCCGTGTGTGTGTTGGCTGTTGTTACAGCGTTAATGTGGCTAACATCATAGTGGAGCATTAATCCTCACGTGTGGGGTGGATGTAGGGGACACGTTTATGTACCCGAACCACCTAAAAATTCTGTGCCTCCGTTGTGGTTTGTTCATCATGCATTGTAACGAGTGGGCTTCACGCTTAGCTGAGCGATCTCAAGTTCCATCATAGATTTCATACTTTCATCTACGAGTACTCACAAGACAGATCCGGTTCAGTTAAGGTTGAGTGCTTGTGTGTTTAGAACTCCTTCTATTCTGTAGTTTAATTTCCAACTAGCATCTCATTTAGTAAATTATTTTTTATTTGGCCAATCAATTCACCTCTCCCCTCTTGATTGCCACCATTCGGAATACAACAATTGGTATCAGAGCTCTGGCCTCTGATTGACTCAACCTCACGGTTGAAGAGCTAGATCCTAGATCATGGCAAATAGAGGGATGATGCCCAAAGGGTATTCGGTACACAGGCCTCCGTTTTTTGATGGTACAAACTACACTTATTGGAAAAATAGAATGTATGTTTTCCTACGTGCTCAAGAGTATGATGTGTGGAATGTGATCAATAAAGGTCCTTATAGGTTGCCCGACAATGAAGATGATTGGGATGATGAACATATCAATAATTGTGCAGCAAACTTTAAGGCCATGAATATAATTCAGTGTGCTATTCATCCAAACGAATACTCATGAATCTCTATGTGTTCCTCTGCACATGAAATGTTGGACAAGCTACACTTGATCTATGGAGGAACTTCTGAAGTCAAGGAGACCAAAGCAAATCTATTGGTCTGAGATTATGAGTTTTTTATTATGAAGCAAGAAGAATCTATTTCTGAAATGTTCGTGAGGCTGATGGAAATTACAAATGGTTTGAAGGCCCTTGGCAAGGAGTATTCAAACCGACGTCTTGTAAGGAAGGTACTGAGATCTTTATCACCACAGTGGCACACAAAGGCCACTGTAATTGAAGATTCAAAGGATCTCAGCACCTTGACCTTTGATGAATTAGTTGGCTCCCTGATGACATACGAAATTAACATCAAAAGGAGCGAGGAGGATCACAAAAAGAAGAAGGTAGCCACAACATTGGCATTGAAAGTAAACCCACAAGAATCTGATGAAAGTGAGGAAGGCTCCACGGCCAATACTGAAGATGAGGAGCTTGTTGCTATGATCACCAGAAGAGCAAGAAAATTTGCCAAGAATACTAGGAAGTTCGGTGGTCAGTTCAGAAAAGGACCAAGAAGGCAAGGTCCTAAGAAAAATGAAAGTAGCAAGAAGGATGAAGTAATCTACTATGAATGCAAGAAACCTGGTCACATGCGGGGTGAGTGCCCGGATTTGATGAAGAGATTCAAGAAAGGAAAATTCAAAAAGCCCAAAGCCATGGTCGCCACATGGAGCGACGAGGATGAGGAAGGATCCGGAAATGAAGATGACTTGGATGAGCTTGTTCAGAATCTGTGCTTCATGGCAGATGAGGACAACTCAAATGAGGTAGATTCTGAGTCCGAATCCCTTACATGTGAACAATGGCAGATTGCATATGAATTATTATATGGAAAATACAAAAAATTGAAATTTGAAAATAAACTTCTGAAAAATAAGTGGAGCAATTTGTGCATGCTGAAAATTCTTGTGAAAGTTGCAATTCCTTGAAATCTGAAATTGAGAATCTCAAACATGAAAATGAAATTCTTATGTCTAAAATTGAGTTGTTTGAAAAGAGAGTTCATGCATGCGTGAAGATCAAACCACTTTTGTCAAAATGCATGAAGACTTGAAGAAGGAATTATAACAAGAAAGGTTGGAAAGAATTGCATGTAATCAAACCAAGGAAATAGCTGAAAAGAAAATTGAAACCTTGATGCTTGAGATAAATGAGTTGAAAAATGTTCTTGCTACCTTGGAAAAAGGGAAAGAAGTAATGAACACTTGTGTGGATCCTCATGAAGGAAGTTCTCTACATACCTTTGTAAAGAGAAAAACATCTCAATCCAAAACACACATGACTCCTTGGGTTTCAAGAAGCTCGTTTTCCTCCGCGTCTAACACACATATGCATAACTCATTTATGAATATGAACAGGAGGAGAAGCCGTGATAACAAAGTCACTACATGTTTTTATTGTGGAAGGTTAGGCCATGATATGTATGATTGTAGAACCATGAGATTTGATGATGAACATTTTCCAAGAATGGTGAACAGGTCATATAGGCCTCCTTTGTCTAACCATCGTGGACCCAAGCTTGCTTGGGTACCAAAAACTCCATAAGTATTTTATTTGAATTTGCAGGTTTGCCTTGGAGCTCAAAAGAACAAATGGTACCTGGATAGTAGATGTTCAAGATATATGACGGGAAACAAGGAAATGTTTGCAGACCTGCAAGAAAAGGATGGTGGAGTGGTAGCTTTTGGGGGAAAAGATAAAGGAAAAATTATCGGAGAAGGTAAGATAGGTAAGAACCAAACTCAAGTCATTGAAAATGTTTTGCTTGTAAAAGGCTTGCATCACAATCTCCTGAGCATGAGTAAACTCTGTGACAAAGGTTGCAATGTGTCTTTTGATTCTACTCACTGCACTGTGGTAGATAGAAACTCTCATGAAATTAAGTTCATAGGGTTTAGACACAATAATATTTATATGATTGATCTTGATGATGTCTCACATGACAATCTATGTTTAGTTGCTAAAAGTTCTGATGATGCATGGCTTTGGCATCGCCGTCTTGGGCATGCCAGTTTTAATGTGATGTTGAAGTTGTTCAGAAAAAATCTGGTTGTTGGTTTACCCAAGTTGAAGCTTGTCGATGAAAGAATATGTGGGGCATGCAGCAGGGGCAAACAAACAAGAACATCCTTCAAATGTAAGAGTGATGTAACCACTTCTAGGCCCCTTGAATTGATCCATATCGATCTGTTTGGACCAAGCAGAACACATAGCTTGGGTGGTAAGCTATATGGGTTTGTGATTGTGGATGACTTTTCAAGATATAGCTGGGTGTATTTTCTCCCTTAAAAAGTGATGCCTTGATGGAGTTTGAAGCATTTTGCAGGATGGTTCAGAATGAAAAAGGATGTTGCATCAAGACCGTGCGGAGTGATCATGGTAAGGAATTTGATAATCATGAGTTCAGCAATTTCTGCAGGGCTCAAGGCTATATGCACAACTTCTCCTCACCAAGTTCCCCCGAGCAAAATGGGGTCGTTGAGAGGAAGAATAGGACACTAGTTGAAATGGCCAGGACTATGCTAAATGAGAACAACTTGCCGAGGTATTTTTGGGCTGAAGCCGTGAACACTGCGTGCTACATAACCAATCGAGCCATGGTAAGGCCATTGTTAAAGAAAACACCTTATGAGATATATTGAGGTAAGAAACTGAATATTTCTTACTTCAAACCTTTTGGCTCGATTTGTTACATCCATAACTACGGCAAGGTGGACTTGGCAAAGTTTGACCCCAATAGTGACAAGGGGATATTTCTTGGATACTCCCTTAGCTCAAGAGCCTATCGAGTGTATAACTTGAGAACTCTTGTAGTTGAGGAAAGTCCCCATGTCATTGTTGATGAATCATCATGCAAGGATACTAATGAAAAGTCTATCTTGCAGGAAGGAGAATCAGAAGATGATGATACGGAAAAGTTGTTGGAGAAAGTTAATAAACCAGGAGGTGAAGAACAACAAGATGCTGGTGAAAATCAGCAAAATCAAATTGAACTACAGCTACCAAGGCATTGGACTTTTGCTAAAGACCATCCTTCGGAGGCTGTCATCAGCAATGTAGAAGAAGGATAAGGATGTTGTTGGTAGGATATGTTACTTTTTTTCTTCTCTATTCTGGCTTGAAACTCCCTTTAAATCCCTTTGGCTAATGTCAATGTGAGAGCAAATAAAATGCAGACTGGCAAGGGACGAGAGAATATGAACACATGTGATCGCCACCAAGGTGCCTAATGTGATAAACACATCGTACCTTGGAAAGAGAGGGAGACACTCACCTTTTGACCAGCACTGTAGGATGCGCAGTTCGTGAAGAATCGCCTTAAGGATGCACGGCCGCTCGACAGGCCGCTTGTCGGTGCTGGGGTAGAACGCGGAATGAAGTGCAATGGACGACGAACGGCTTGTATCTGACCGCAAGAAGAAGAAGAATGGCTCTGATAGTGCCGCACGTCCTTCCGAACGGTCAATATGGAGCCGCCCAACTCCACCGCTCCTTAAGCTGTAAAAGTTCAAACCTCCACCCTTTCCGGCTGGCCAGAAAGGATGGGTCTCATGCTAGTGTGTTGCTGACCTGCAAAACCACGTGTAGAACACAAAAGGAAACCCAAATTAGAAATAGAGAGTGTAGCAAATGCTAAAATGGAAAGAAATGAATATGACTAAATGAAATGGGGGATACCTGGGGATTTTTAAACCCCTGGGGGGCGTCAAAAACATAGGAGGATGTGTGAATGATGAATGAGAATGAGAAAATCATGGAAGAAACGTGGAGAAGATGATGCATGCAAACAAGAGAGAACGACGGATTAATGAACTAAAGACACAAATAATGAGATACTCCCTTAAACCGAAGACCTGTGTGGATGTAGAAGGCCTCCCTCCCTGGTCGTAGGTCGCTCAAAGATTCGGCAGTGCTTCGTCGTCAACCAAAAATCTCCCCCCTTTTGAAACTTGGCTTTAGGGTTTATTTATAGAGCACCTAAAGTCCTAGCTCGAAATTAGAGTTTCTAGCCATTTTCAGGTCGAGAAAATAACAGGGAAGTTAAAGATAATTGAATTATCTTTCAACCAGAATAAATGGCACCAAAAATGACTCAATATTCGTGGAGAAATGGCTGGATGAAGTTGGGAGGAAAATCCACGAATGGAAAGAGAAAATCTCTTAATTCTTCAGGATGCGAGCAGTTAAACGGTCTTATGATAGATCGCTCATCATGTTGAGCGGCTATCACTAAACCGTCCATACCTTTCGGTGGAAACTCAAATATAGAGGAATTATCCAGCCATTTATCCATTAAACCGACCGAGAACCTCGCCGTTGAACTCTCACAGATGAACGGCTAGGATTGGACCGTTCAAGAATAAGAGCGGTCAAAGGCCGACCGTTCTAGCCTTGTCGGTGATAAATAGATTAATTAGGTAATTATCTAAGAAAACAACGAAGCGTAGGACTCTTGGGGAAGAACAGCTACAACTTGCCCGTCCATCATTTTGAACGGCTAATATGAGACCGCACAAAAGCATGTCGGTGGAAATTCAAAAAATTAATCAAAATATTCCATAAATGTATGGACGGTTTATAGACAACCGCACACCGTTGAGCGGCCAGGTATGAACCGTACATGTCACTGGACACTTGAAATCCATGAAAATGCTTGACTAACCAAAATCAAGGCCCATTAAGCCCTGAATTGAAGTAGACTTAGCCAGGGAGGGAGGCTACCCATAAATTGGCCCAGAACGTGCCAGAAAATAGCCCGGCGAGTAACGGATAACTCGAGGCATCAACAAATGGGAGTAAGAGAAATGACTCAACTTATCGGCAAAAAATAGGTGTCAACAGATACCCCTCCTTAACGTCCTCTTTGCAGGGGAGCGAGCGGAGGTGAAGCGAAAGTGAAATGGAACATGGAGATGAAGCGGAAATGAAGCGGAGTGGACCGAAAAGTAGGCGTTAAGGCAAAACGACACCCGTTTTTACAAACAAGCGATAGGAATCTTCCAGAAAACTTCGAACTAAACACAAGGAATGATTAGACTAAAAGCGACGCCAATCTAGAGGAACTAAACTAAATAAAAAGAAACACACGATCAACCTCATGGGGACACAATCCCGCGGACCAATGAGGAGACCGGAATAAGCAGCGAAAAAGTGAAGAAACATACTAAAACTCCAGACGGGGACCTCTTAACCAACCAAACCAAGCGAATTGACCAAAGTGAACTTTCCAACTCAGAGTGGAATTATTCCTCTTACTCAAGCACTGAACGCACAGCCAACCATCACTGGTGGGACATTTTGCAGGCAAACCATGGGTCATGAATGCTCAAAAGATGTGCATGATGCATGCTGGGCTAAAATAAACGAAAACATTAAAACGAATGCAAAGAAAGATTAAAATATAAAATATTCGAGAATAATATTGCCAGACTGGGAGATTCATAGTCAAGACACTATCCGCAACCACGGCGTGCAGGATAGAACCATCCTCCCCAGGTTTTCCCAACCCAACGGCCTATCCGGAGATTAAACACGTGAACCTGGATCATCATCATTTTTGTTAAAGGGGAATATCAGATCATTGAACATGTAGATAACCAACTGGTTCTCGAGATAATATATCATAGTATCATATAGTAATGCAATAAGAGATGTAAGGATAGAAAGCCATACCTGACTTACCTGTGCAGGCAAAACGGCATATTTCTTGGATTTTCATTTTCAGATTTTTATGGCTTTTCATGTATATGACAAACATGATAAACAAGCAAGTATAGACATAGCGAAAATGAGATGGGAGACAATGCAACATAACATATCAAAGGCAAACGAGCACATATGCAAGGGTATGAACAAAAACAACATGCGTGCATGAACGCGGTGTGGCAAGACAACAACACGGTGGGACAACACACTGTTGGGATAAGGACACGAGGGATAACCACATGGTTGGGACAACACATGGAACGTAGAGGGATGGCTATCAACATATGCAAGTCAACCAACAACATGTAATAAGGGACAAAATAACATGTGTGGGACAACACGGTGGGGCATAAACACGTGACAATGACACGGCGGGACAAAAGATAAGACCAATATCCACTTCAATCGAAACCCAAGATCAGAATGAAGCAGAACCGTCAGGTTCATAATCGTGAGGCAAAGCCCTCTCATATAGATATAATCATTGCAAACAAAAGCTGAGAAGGACACAAGTTTCAGAATAGATCGAGAGATTGGATGGAAGAAGGAAAGAAGAGATCAAAGATGTGGACAGGAGACAGATAGAACAAAATATGGAGCAAGGAAAGCTTGAGTATCTGCAACCTGCACACTTAGCAAACAGATTACATATCTGTTCTCAAAATAAATAGATACAAAGGAACAAACAGACAAATATTTTTAGATTTTTCAATTTTCATGATTTCTTTGGATTTTGAAATATTTGATTTTTTTGTTTTCTTTTAGATTTTAGACAATATTTCATTTTTTTAGATTTTTGACAATATCTCATTTTTTAGATTTTTGACAATATCTCATTTTTTTTTAGATTTTTGACAATATCTCATTTTTTTGGATTTTTGAAATAGCAATCCGCAGCACCTAAAGACGGGCTCAAACTACTGGCCAGGGATCGTCGTTCCTACTCCTTTCCTTAAAGACTTCCCGTAAGCAGGGCGTGCATGTGAGGGTGGCTTACCACAACCAACCGCTTCTAAAGAACGGTGCCCCTACTAAGGCCATACCCGGGATACAACCCAACCTAAGAGGGAGAAGCAGAAGAAGAATTGGGAGATAAGCTTTATGCAGATGGGAGATATCAAGGTTCGAATTCCTTCCAGGGCACTACCCCTCAAAGAGAAAACCTATTGCGCCGGGGCTTTGTGTCTTTGATTTTTAGACCCATATTTATCAGGCACGCATGCGACCGGGCTCATGACGTCCTACGGGGAACTATATTGCCACTCTTTCCATGCCATTGATTCATAATTTTGCATTGATTTATTTTCTCATTTTGGTAGCCCTTATTGGCCAGATATAGCATGAAAGCTCACTTTTGAGGGTCAAGACTGCCCCTATTTGAGACCTCTCTCGTATTAGAGAGCGCCCAAGTTAGTCATCTTATCCATCAATCTCTTGCCCCTATACTTGGCCGAACAGAGAAGAGAAAAGGCCTTCGTACATACCCAAAGTATGGCCAAAGCAGCAACGATGTTGCACTAGAGAGATCGGCTATGGCTTGCCGTGCAGTGTGTGAAAAACCCATATTCAATGGTCACCCTCAACAATCGGGAAAAGAACTAGACTCCCAGCGCGGAGCTATCACCCGCCTAAGATGTCGTAGAAGCTAACTTCTTATTTGACACAAATTTAAAATCGAATTTAAACAAAAGCTTCTAAAGCCACTCAATCATGTTAAGGAATCAACCTTATAAGCATGTGCCGAAACAACAGAAACAATGGGAATGAAAGCACGTTTCTTGCACAAAATAACGATACCTTTGCAAATCCATGGCGTGGAAGTAGCATCACGAAGCGAACATGATCAACGAGCTTTGATCAGTACGAGCTTTATGTTCCTTGCTTGCCAGGAAAAAATGGAGCGTATAGCAAAGTGTAGAGATTCCTTGATATGGATGAGCGGCAGACATCAAACTGGACGAAAAAGGATTAAAAGGAAGAGAGACGAGGGCTAGAACTCTCTCGTTAAGGCACAGAGGCCCTGATAACAAGGAATCAAATACAGAATAAACAGAGATTAACTGAGATCAAGGCGGACTAAAGCCTCGAAAATAGCAAGAAAAATAGTGATGACCCTGAAAGGGTGAGATAGAAAGAATAGACGAACCATAAAAAGATTGTGGCAAAGATAAGGGGGAAGAGGAGTGATCATCCGACGTGGTCAGAGAAAAGGAATTAGACTCACCCGATAGGGTCGGGGAAGGAGAGTGAGAATCACCCGACAAGGTCGGGGAAAGAAAATGACAGACACCCGACAGGGTCGGGGAAGAAGAGTGAGAACCACCCGACAGGTTCGGGGAAAGAAAAGGATAGACACCCGACAGGGTCGGGGAAAGAAAATGGTAATCACCCGACATGGTCGGGGAAGGATCAGAAGTAAAGCCCGGGGATACCTGAAGAGAAGGATCAGAAGAAGTCTCGAAAGTGGGATGAAAGGATGGCATAGGCCGAGGCCTAAAATCATGAGAGAATGGAGGATCTGGAGACTCCGGATGAGTGGAGAAAGAAGAATGGGGGTTTGCAGACCCGAAAAGAGAGGAGAAGATCATAGAAACAGGATTAGAGGAAGGGAGGTACACCACCTAGGGGTGGGAGCTGAGTAGAAGAAAGGATGAACGAAAGGAAGAGAAGGAGGAAGAAGTGGACCCCTGAGTGCACAATCGACGGCCCTTAAACTTACATCGTCGCCTCTTCTTAGCAGAACCTTTTTGAACCCGAACACACCTGGTGCGGACTTGGACCTTCGACCTTCTTGATCTGTAATGTCTTCTTAAATAACGAGCCCATCTGGCAGATGGCCTGGCCCAGTCATGAACATGAAGCCTCATTGGGACGGTTGCCCCTAGCTGTGCGGTACCAACCATAGAAAGACCTTCCAGAATAGTCAAGTCCTTGGGATGAACATCAAGAAGCAGTGGAGTTTTGTCATTCGGCACTAGAACATGGAGCTTTGGCATCTTCACTCGGCAGTCGGGCATGAAGCATAACTCCCTTGCTAGAAGCGCAGGACGGAACTGAGGGAGGGCGATGCATGGCGTTGACGTGGCCGCCTCCCCAATAAGCCGATGTAGATGAGACAGAAAATGCAGAATGCCCCTAGTCAATCTTGAAGGCACGGCCAATTGCCCCTTGAATGCTGAATTCATTAAACCTTTGGCGGCCGTGTGGGTTAGCACCATCCGGGTGAAAAACTCTTTTGGGCCAGTGAACTGAATAGCAATCAAGCGAGAGGTGATAACAACATCAATAGTGAATTCTTCGGTGAGCAAAGAGATTGCCACCGGCCTCACTTTTGATGAAACCGGTACCAGTGCTAAGGAACTCTTCTTAGTAATCATCTTCATAGCAAGTGCAGGCTCATTATCCCTAGAATAGCCAGGGACCAGGACTCGGACCGCCATGCATAATTAGAGCATGGCTTGGCTCTTTATCTCCCTGGGGACTAGACCCGAGGGGCACCAAAGGTAGCACGAACCCGCTCCGTGGGGTAGAGATAGGTGGAGAGAGGGGTGGAGAAGGCTTGGCAGGTGTGGGCGAAGGCAATGCGAGCGGCGGAGAGATAACGGCGATGATGGGCACTGGTGGGGGTAAAGGTTTGGAGGGTGGAGGTGTAGGAGAAGGCAAAGGTGAAGATGGTGGCGTGGGTGAAGATGAAGGCAATGGTGGGGGTGTGGGCGTAGGGGTAGCTTGCTCAGGCTTGGACAATGATGGCGAATGGTGTTGGGTCCCGCGAGGTGTAAATGGATCTAGAAGGGGGGGTTGAATAGATCCTATCAAAAGCTTTGGCCAATTTAAAACTCTTAGCTATCGGAAGCATGAACCACTCCTATAAAGTGAATGAATCACTTAGACACAATGCACAACAGAATTAAGTAGAGTGGCACAGAGCATGCAAAAGCTTGCAACAACCGTACGTGTGTGTGTGCTATATTGATCACTCAAAGTTCATATGTGTGTGAATGCAGTGGTGATCAACCAAGATGCAATTATGAGAGCTTGAGTGTATAAAATAAGATAACCAAGTTTGAAAGCACACGAACCTGTGAATGGGGATAGAAGAGATAGAGCAATCACACACGAAGAATAACCCACAACACAGGGATTTTTAAGGTGGTTCTGTTGCAACCCCGCAACCTACGTCCACCCCTCACCAAAACCCGGTGAGGCTTCCTTGCTGACTCACAGCTTGACCGGGGACACGCCCCAAACCATAGAATAGAGAAAACCCTCTTTCTGTCTTCCTACACACAAAGCCGACAGGGATGGCTACACCATAGATCGGAGAACTCCCCATTACCTTCCTACTAACCACCGGTAGGGACGATCTTCAGTTTCAATAGATTGAATGAAATGAAGAAAGAAACAAGATGAAAATGCTCAAACAAGATATGAATATATGCTAGAATGAATTAGATCTTGTCTGAGATTGTTGGATCTTGAATGTTGAGGATTTGATCTTCCTTTGATCCTTTTAAGTTGATGGAGCATATATAGGATGTAGCTTGATCTTTCCTTTGAATCTCCTTGAGTTGATGAAGAAGAATATTGGATGTAGCTTGATCTTTTCTTGAATCTCCTTGAGTTGATGAAGAGGTGTATGGATGTAGCTTTGATCACCTTTGAGAGCCTTGAATGCTTCTTGCTTGCTTGGAGGTTGCTTAGCTTCAGATCTGAGCTTGAATCACCTTGAAAGGATGAAGAACTGCAGCCCGAAGTACTATTCACGCAGGTGCTACAGTACCCTCGAAATGGCCTCCCTTGAGCTCTCTTTGATTCACTTCATCAACTACATCAACTAGGGTTTCTAACCCTCTTGTATTGGTTTTATAGACTTTGAATGGTCTATAGACAAGCCCCAGACCAGATCCATAAATCATGGGTGTTTAGGTGACTTTTGGATTAAACAAATCCATGTTGAATGGCCCTTTTCGAAGTGGAAAACAAAGTCAACATTGGTTGGCTCGGGGCTGGCGGTCGACCTACAGCTTCTGGCGGTCGACCTCTACTGAGAAATGTTGTATACGGATGGTCCCTGGGATTTTCGGTCGACCGCTACGGGCTGGCGGTCGACCTACAGCTGAAAGAACTGTAGTTGGTGGCCTGCTGGCTGGGGCGGTCGACCGCCCATGTGCTGGCGGTCGACCGCCAGCTGGGCAGACCCCGGTCCATCCCGGGTCGGTCCGTTATCCACTTCAGCTCCGTCGCTTGTGTCCATTAGCAGCCTGTTCATGTCTGTAACTTCATCCTTGTTGGTGTAGAAAGTACCAACTGAATCTTTATCTTTTGACTCTCATCTTGTGCAGTGGCCTTGGCTATTTGAATGAAGCTTGTAGTTGTTGTATAGACTTTGCATCAAGGGTTGAACGTGTAGACTTTGTGTGCATGTATGAACTCTGTACAGACTTTGCACCTTGAGCATGCATGAGCCTGTACAGACTTGCTTCATGAATGTACAAACTTGGTAACTTGATGCACGAACACAACAGAACGCAATGTATAGACTTTGCGTGTGAAGTAACCGGCCAATGTATAGACTTGTGTTGCAGCCATCAACCAACGTACAGACTTGGAGTTGTGATAGCAGCCAACGCACAGACTTTATCTTGTGCAACGTACAGACTTTGTTTTGTGCATGCAGCCAACGTATAGACTTCATCTGCAGCAACGTACAGACTTCATCTGTCGCAACGTACAGACTTTGAGTTGTGCAACGTACAGACTTTGAGTTGTGCATGCAGCCAACGTACAGACTTTAAGTTTGTGCTAGCAGTCAATGTACAGACTTGCTGATGTATAGACTTGCTGGCTGTATAGACTTGCTTGCTGTATAGACTTTCTGATGTATAGACTTGCTGGCTGTATAGACTTTCTGATGTATATACTTGCTGGCTGTATAGACTTGCTGGCTGTATAGACTTTCTGATGTGTAGACTTGCTGCTGAAGGATGTATAGACTTGATGTGCCTACAACAGGATGATGCATAGACTTTGAGTTGCAGGATGTATAGACTTAGTAATGAAGATGGATGGAGAGTGTATAGACTTTGCATGGCAAGCTATGCAACCATTGTATAGACTTGTTAATGAAGATGCATGGAGAATGTATAGACTTTATGTGTAGCATCATAAGAGATGCACCGACTATATGAATGAACCAATGCAAGATAGGAACAGTGGTATGCACTGATGCATTGCTTATGCACACAACATGTTCGATGAAATGACTAACTGTTTAAACAGATTCACAATGACGTCATATGCAAACACAGTGTGACTTAGTATTTACTATCAAAACCATGCACTGCTCATGCACACAACATGTTCGATGAAATGACTGATTGTTTAAACAGATGCACCACAGTGTGACTTATAGTAGTTTCTATCATCAAAACCATAACAGTAATCATGGTGCACATGTATTCAACATTCTGCCCCTTTTTGATGATGGCAACATTGTGAGTCATTATATAGCAGAAATAGCAAAGATGGCAAACTGTATGATATATGTAACATATGCAGCTCAAGATCCATGATAGTAAAGCATGTGAATGCAGATATGTATGCATGGATATATGAATTCATGGAGAAGTAAAGTGTATGAATGCTATGCATAAACCCTCATCATAAATGAAGGTTCTCTCCCCCTTGGATTCTCCCATATCCACAATGCACTCTCCCCCTTTGACAATGCTCGAAGGCATCATTAGGAAACATCTCCCCCTTTCTCCCAAGTCCACAGCAAGGACTCACAACAAGTCATTCTCCCCCTTTGCCAACAGCAAAAAGGAGGGATACGGTACAATGGTTGACAAAAGTCCTGGAGATCAGAGTGGAATGGTAGTGGAAGAGCAAGCCATTATATGGAAATTAGAAACATGCCGGGAGTAATATATATGGTTCAAAGCTAATGAAAAATAAGATCATCAATAGAGTTCAAAAGGCATTGACATCCATGGTTTAATAGAAATGAACCAGAAGCACATATCATGACAGTGTTTAACCTTCCCTTGTCTTATACATCCATATTCAAGAACTACAAAGGAAATAGCATAAAAACTAGTATTGAAGCTAAATAATCATGATTAGATAATGAAATTTTATGATCGCAGCAAATGTGATTTTCAGTATCTTTTGCATTTGAAGGCACAAGACTCATATTTTATGAGCAGTCTAGTCTAGTACATGCCTCTTAACCGTAAGAATACACGTTGTTTCGACGCCAGTATTCCTAGGTATTTGGTAAGACTGACTGTTATGCTTTAAAATAAATAGAGATAGTAAAGTCACGTCATGACATATCCGATCTCATTTCTTTGATGAGAGGATATATTTCTCAGCAATTATGCCAGTGCTCTGCCTAGAGTCTAATATTATTAAGACAGAGATAACAGGGGCACATCATGACATATCATCCGTCATTTGTTTTGATGACGTGACGTATTTCTCCGTGCAATAATATCATTGCTCTGTCAAATTAATTTTTCAAGAATTCCAGCTCATCAAGATGTTTAGAAACAATACTAAGCTCTAGAGTATCACCAAAGTTATCAAGACGTTTGGATTTTCAGATTTCAGGATAGTTATTCAAGGCACAACATGCAATCTCTAGTTAAGGTCTATTAAAACCACGAAATATAGATGATTTCAAAAGATATATCAGAACTTAAAGGAAATCATTAAATCTGAACCATTCTCATTGAATGGATAATCATCAGTTCATATAATAGAAAACTCTTACACCGTAGTAATGTCTGTCTCTTGAACTTATTATCACACTGGAGACCATTGAAGTTCAGATGCAAAAAGGGCGAATGAGCCAAGAAAAATAACACGACTCCCTGTAAGAATATGCAATGAATGCACTCAAGGAGTTATGTAGGCAGTCAAATAGAATGACGAATGTCAAGGAGAGGTTTACTTGAACCATGCAAGGGTTGACCTGATCAAACATGAAATGCATGAACCAACATAATGCATGATTTTACACTTATGAAATGCAACATAATGAATATGAAACATATGCACGAATGCCTCAAGAAGACAACTCCCCCTAACTATATGGCCTATATGCGACAGTGGCACATGATACTTGGCGGAGGTTGGTCCTCACGCATATTGAGTGCTTCCAGACAAGCATAGCCTACCTTTCCATACATCAACATTTGATATACCATGGCCGTGCAAGAGTGAAATGATGTAAAATGATTCAAGCTAGATTGATGTTGACTCCCCCTGAATACATGCATGGGTTGGTAATGAAATATGCAGCCTAAGACTTATGTGAATGCACAATGCAATGAAGATGCTGCAAAATAATTATGCATTTTTGTGTTTACTAGGCATGATGTGCATTAAGATATGTGTGATCACAATATGATGCAAACATAAATCATTCACAATTGATTTTGAACTGAATGCAACATGATGATGTCAATTACTAGACTCCCCCTTTTGAATAATGCTAACATGAATAACGAGTTGAAAATGCAGCCATGACATGCATCATCAAAACCAAAGTCTAAGAATTTCAAGTGGCTGATATTAGGTAGCAAACAACTCATCATTACATCAACATGACATTGGGCAGACGTATGATGCACCATCTACATGTCAAGACTAAACTTGCAAGATGACTGAACTTAAATGTTTATGTATATACCTGTGCCTTGAGCTTTTATTTACCTTATGATCCTTTGTTCAGCTCCAAGGCATTCTGCACCTAAAATTCTCATTTGGAATTTTTAGGTACCCAAGATTGCTTGGGTCCTTGTAGGTTAGCAGCTTTATCATATTCACCAATATAGCTCATCTGTTTCAGGGAAATTAGATCATCCTTTCTCATTGTATGACAATCATACATGTCATGACCATTTTTCCCACAGTAAAAACAGCGCACAAAAGATTGAGCATTCTTTTTATGTTCATGTGCGTGTGCATGTGGACTATGCTTTTGTGGGCGAGCATAATTTTTACCTTTCATGGTATAAGGGTGATGTCTTTCTTTCAAATACCAGCATTCCTGGTCAGTGTGACCAGTCTTACCACAATGAAAGCAGCAAAGAGAGGCATTTCTATTAAAGGCCATGGGGAGTGTCGACCTGTCTGGATAGGAATGTCGACACTTCTGATTCTCCATGTGATTCTGTTGAGCAAGCCCTCTGCCAGTGTTGACATGTTTCTTTCCTTGCCCTTTCACTTGCTGTCCTGCTCTAAGCTCATCATTTCTCAAGATTAAATAATCATGCACAGTGTGACCATGTTTACCACAATAATAACAATTGACATTCATTTTGTGGAAGGCATGGTATTTAGCATTGGACATGTTGTGGTGCATGTTTGGATGAGCATGCTGAATTTTACTTTTCTTTCGAGCAGTGTGCCCTTTTTGGTGACCATAGGAAGTGGTGGCTTCCGGTGAGCCAGAATCTTAGATTTGGGCAAACATTGACAGGAAATCATTCAAACCTTGAATTTCATTTTCAAGTGAGGAAATGTGCTATTTAGATTCAACAAGGTCCTCTTCGCATGCTGCCAATTGCTCATTGAGCATGACATTTACTGCTTTAAGATTTTGATTTTGTTGTTCTAAAGCATGCAAAGTTTCAGAGTGATCTTCAATGACAGATTCAGCAAATTTTTCATGCAATTCTTCTTCAGCTTGTTCAAGTTCAATTTTCTTTTCCAACAACTCTCTATTCTCTTCTTTCAGAGAATCAATCAGTTTTTGTTGCCATTCAAGATCATCATGGAGACCAACATTTATGTTTCTCAAGAATGAACATTTTTCACATACAAAATTAGCAGAGCATGAAGCAGAATTTTTGTTTCCTTCAATCAACTTCTCATGATAGATTAGCCCATCGGCCATAGTTTGATCATTAGAGATTGACTTAGGTTGGTTTTGAAGTTTTATTACAATTTCTTCCAACCTAGTGATTTCATCATGAAGATTTTCATTCTCTTCCCTTAGACATGCAATGCTTTGTTTATGCGTATCTAGATCAACTGAGAGAGTGTTACTAAGCTCTTTAAAAATAGAACACTTTTTACAAATCGAGCTTTCATTTTGGTTAATTTTCTTGAGATCCTTTTTCAAATTTTTGTTTTCTGTTTTTACCTTTTTGTATTGTGTGATCAATTCATCATAGGCTTCCATAAGCTCTTCAAAAGTGAATTCCTCGGAGTCAGAGTTTACCTGTGATGAGGATGTATTGCTGGACTGTTCTGCACGGTCGACCATGAAGCATTCTTGTTCTTGTTCCTTCCCTTCATGGATTTTCACCAACTTGTCCAATACTTGCTTGGCTGTACTGCAAGAGGACACAAGATGAGTTAGTCTTAGATCAACTGCAGCTGTAATTAAGTTATAAGCAAGACGATTATCATTGTGTTTGGTCTCATGTTCGGCTAACCAATCAATTGAATTTGATGGCAACTCATGAGGACCATTGTATATAAGAGTCCACAATTGTGGATCTATGGAGCTAACATAGATGAACATTGTTCCAACCCATGTAGAAAAATCTGAACCATCATAAATGGGCGGAGAAGCCATCGAAGCATGTGTAGCATATGAAGCCATCTAAATAACAAACACCGGGATCTTTCCCTGCACATCGTTGGATCTGGGAATGACAGAGCCTCGCTCTGATACCACTTGTTGGGTCCCGCGAGGTGTAAACAGATCTAGAAGGGGGGGTTGAATAGATCCTATCAAAAGCTTTGGCCAATTTAAAACTCTTAGCTATCGGAAGCATGAACCACTCCTATAAAGTGAATGAATCACTTAGACACAATGCACAACGGAATTAAGTAGAGTGGCACAGAGCATGCAAAAGCTTGCAACAACCGTACGTGTGTGTGTGCTATATTGATCACTCAAAGTTCATATGTGTGTGAATGCAGTGGTGATCAACCAAGATGCAATTATGAGAGCTTGAGTGTATAAAATAAGATAACCAAATTTGAAAGCACACGAACCTGTGAATGGGGATAGAAGAGATAGAGCAATCACACACGAAGAATAACCCACAACACAGGGATTTTTAAGGTGGTTCCGTTGCAACCCCGCAACCTACGTCCACCCCTCACCAAAACCCGATGAGGCTTCCTTGCTGACTCACAGCTTGACCGGGGACACGCCCCAAACCACAGAATAGAGAAAACCCTCTTTCTGTCTTCCTACACACAAAGCCGGCAGGGACGGCTACACCGTAGATCGGAGAACTCCCGATTGCCTTCCTACTAACCACCAGTAGGGACGATCTTCAGTTTCAATAGATTGAATGAAATGAAGAAAGAAACAAGATGAAAATGCTCAAACAAGATATGAAGATAAGCTAGAATGAATTAAATCTTGTCTGAGATTGTTGGATCTTGAATCTGTTGAGGATTTGATCTTCCTTTGATCCTTTTGAGTTGATGAAGCAGATATAGGATGTAGCTTGATCTTTCCTTTGAATCTCCTTGAGTTGATGAAGAAGAATATTGGATGTAGCTTGATCTTTTCTTGAATCTCCTTGAGTTGATGAAGAGGTGTATGGATGTAGCTTTGATCACCTTTGAGAGCCTTGAATGCTTCTTGCTTGCTTGGAGGTTGCTTGGCTTCAGATCTGAGCTTGAATCACCTTAGAAGGATGAAGAACTCCAGCCCGAAGTACTGTTCACGCAAGTGCTACAGTACCCTCGAAATGGCCTCCCTTGAGCTCTCTTTGATTCACTTCATCAACTACATCAACTAGGGTTTCTAACCCTCTTGTATTGGTTTTATAGACTTTGAATGGTCTATAGACAAGCCCCAAACCAGATCCACAAATCATGGGTGATTAGGTGACTTTTGGATTAAACAAATCCATGTTGAATGGCCCTTTTCGAAGTGGAAAATAAAGTCAACATTGGTTGGCTCGGGGCTAGCGGTCGACCTACAGCTTCTGGCGGTCGACCTCTACTGAGAAATGCTGTGGACGGATGGTCCCTGGGATTTCCGGTCGACCGCTACGGGCTGGCGGTCGACCTATAGCTGAAAGAATTGTAGTTGGTGCCCTGTTGGCTGGGGCGGTCGACCGCCCCTGTGCGGGCGGTCGACTGCCAGCTGGGCAGACCCCGGTCCATCCTGGGTCGGTCCGGTATCTGCTTCAGCTCCGTCGCTTGTGTCCATTAGTAGCCTGTTCATGTCTGTAACTTCATCCTTGTTTGTCTAGAAAGTACCAACTGAATCTTTGCCTTTTGAATCTCATCTTGTGCAGTGGCCTTGGCTATTTGAGTGAAGCTTGTAGTTGTTGTATAGACTTTGCATCAAGGCTTGGATGTGTAGACTTTGTGTGCATGTATGAACTCTGTACAGACTTTGCACCTTGAGCATGCATGAGCCTGTACAGACTTGCTTCATGAACGTATAGACTTGGTAACTTGATGCACAAACACAACAGAACGCAATGTATAGACTTTGCGTGTGAAGTAGCCGGCCAATGTATAGACTTGTGTTGCAGCCATCAACCAACGTACAGACTTGGAGTTGTGCTAGCAGCCAACGTACAGACTTTGTCTTGTGCAACGTACAGACTTTGTTTTGTGCATGCAACCAACGTATAGACTTCATCTGCAACAACGTACAGACTTCATCTGTCGCAACGTACAGACTTTGAGTTGTGCATGCAGCCAACGTACAGACTTTGAGTTTGTGCTAGCAGCCAATGTACAGACTTGCTGATGTATATACTTGCTGTCTGTATAGAGTTGCTGGCTGTATAGACTTGCTGGCTGTATAGACTTTCTGATGTATAGACTTGCTGGCTGTATAGACTTTCTGATGTATATACTTGCTGGCTGTATAGACTTGTCGGCTGTCTAGACTTTCTGATGTGTAGACTTGCTGCTGAAGGATGTATAGACTTGATGTGCCTGCAACAGGATGATGTATAGACTTTGAGTTGCAGGATGTATAGACTTAGTAATGAAGATGCATGGAGAATGTATAGACTTTGCATGGCAAGCTATGCAACTAATGTATAGACTTGTTAATGAAGATGCATGGAGAATGTATAGACTTTATGTGTAGCATCATAAGAGATGCACCGACTATATGAATGAACCAATGCAAGATAGGAACAGTGGTATGCACTGATGCATTGCTCATGCACACAACCTATTCGATGAAATGACTAACTGTTTAAACAGATGCACAATGACGTCATATGCAAACACAGTGTGACTTAGTATTTGCTATCAAAACCATGCACTGCTCATGTACACAACATGTTTGATGAAATGACTGATTGTTTAAACAGATGCACAACAGTGTGACTTATAGTAGTTGCTATCATCAAAACCATAACAGTAATCATGGTGCACACGTATTCAACAAAGGGAGCGGCATCGATACCGGGGATGGTTGTGAAGGTGACGGAATAGGGATTATTACGAGGGGAGGTGATGAAAACGGTGGTGGTGATGGCAATGGGGATAATGGAGAAGGCGATGATGGAGATGTGGCCAATGGAGGCAGTGAAAACAGGGGTGGAGAAGGTGGTGGCGAGGCAGAAGAGGTAGCAGGTCGTGGCGCCCATCTCCGACGTGTCGGTACAACACGTCGAGCTGCGTTGGGAATAGAAGCGGTGGTGGAAATGGAGGGGGAAGGAGAAGCGTTTGTACTTGCCTGAGCAGAGGCTTGGGTTTGTGGAGGCCGTGGAGGTTGAGTAGGAGACGGTGAAGGTGAGGGGGTAGGTGAGGGGATAAATAACGGAGCGGGTGCTTTCTCAACTGAAGAATCACAGGGATGCCCCTAGTCTTGAGACGGAGATGGCTGCCTGGGCGGTGCTTGCTGCTGCTGCTGCTGCTGTTTGCGAAGATCCACAATAACTTGGCGCATGACATCCCAATCAATCATCTTCTTATCTTCCAAGCTGTAAACAAGTTCCCGGAACTCGGGGTAGTCCTCAATCAAATGCCCCTGTTGACGATGAAACTCACAGAAATGGAGCAAATTCCCGACCGCGGGTTGGCAAGGCATAACCGGAGGGAGTTGCAACGCATGGGTCGCCATCAAAGCCCTGAAAATATCTGTAAGAGATTTCGGCAATGGAGAGTGAGGAGCCCGCTTCGGGCAAGGTGGACGCCGAGGGGTATGAGAAGGTAGTGGGGATGGTAGCGGAGGTTGTGTAGGCAAGGGGAATTGCGTAGGTGAAGGCGGAGGGCTAGAATGTTGTGGAGGCGTGGAGGGAGTGGGAATATAATGGACGGCATCCACCCGCTCAGGGTGCGATGTTTCTTTGACCGGGAGTGGAGAGGTGTGGGGAAATAAAACAGTGGAGGGCTGACTCGAGGAGGAAGATGTAGTGGGGTGACATGGGAAGGCATATGGATAAGTGGGAGCGGACGGCCGACTCATGGAGGGATATGAGGTGGAGGGCTGATTTGTGGGGGATGGTGAAGAGAAGGGGTATGTGGAAGGTGAAGGTGAAGGAGACTCGTGGTCAAGGGAAACTAGGAGTTGTTGGCTAATGAAGTGGGCTCGGGTGTAGAGTTGTTGCCAGGAAGTGATATCATTCAGGGCTAAGGCACATCTAAATTTAGGTGTTGCATTAGAAATAACCATCTTGATTTGTTCGCCCTCCAGAATATGCCCTGGAACTTGCGTGGCTAGACGACGCCAACGGTCGGCGAACGTGGAGAATTCCTCGTCGGGCTTCATATTTTCTTGGGCCAAATCCACCATAGAATATCTAGGCCCAACCTGGTCTCGGTACTGCTGAACGAATTTTTCTTGTATAACTTGAAAATTCATCATCTGCTCTTGCGATAACGTGAAGAACCAATCCTTGGCCGAGCCCTCTAAAGATAGGCCAAACAAATAGGCCATCAAGTGTAGATCGTGCCGGAACTGGGCCGACTCATATAATAAATCCTTCAAATGGACGTAGGGGTCACGAATCCCACCATAGCGACGATATGCGGGAATCTGTGAACGTGGTGGGAGTTGAAGACATTGAAAGGCAAACGGGACATCCAAAGAAGTTTGGGGATTAAATCGATGTTGCAATTCATCAAGCTGACGTTGGGCTTGAGCGATCATCTCCTCGGTAGGAAGAGTTCGAGAAGGATATGGGCCAGCCTGAGCAAGAGAGGATGAATTTAAACCAGGATAATGTTGATGGGCCAAATAGAGGGACCCAGCCTGAGAAGAAGACAAGCCCATTCCGGGAATGTAGTAATGCATGGGCCTGGAAGGAGGATTATGTATGTGGGGATGAGAATTGATTGGGCTAGCAGCATCACGGGCGAGACAAGAAGGCCCGTTAAACAGATAGGGTCCAGTGGAGGAATAAGGAGATGGGCCCGCATGGGAAGAGGAATCCACGCGGGGATAAGAAGGTAGAGAAGAATAGGAATGTGATACAGGGGAAAAATGCTCCATGGAGAGGGTGGGGACTTTATAAAGTCAAGAATTTCAAAGGAATACAAGGATAGAAACGAGCCTAGGACAAATGCAACTAAATAGAGCCACACAAAGATGAACTAGACCAAATGAGCCTAATCTCACAAAATGAGGTGGATGATGATACTGCAACACACAATGGAGGGGAGAGATGAGGGAAGAATCAACCCATTAAACAACCAGGTTATAAATGATGCACGAAGATTTTATAAGTTCCTCTTTAGGACCTCAGTGGATTAATTAAAATGTGAATTCACTCAACCAAAAGGTACCTAACCAGGGTAAGAATGGAAAACTGGGTGACTCTAAGGGGCTCTCTTTCTCGTGGATGCAGAACCCTGGACTGAGGGATGGAGTGGTACAACCTGCCCGACGTCCGTGTGGGAATCCACGGCTCACGGGGACTTACGGAGGTCCTCGGCAAGGTCCCCTAGTCAGCTCCAAGGAGTATGGAGACGAGAGGAAACCCTACCTCGGTAGGAATGTAACTACAGATGATAAATATGCATGAATCTTATGCGCGCCGGAGTGCATGCAAAGAGTCTAGCCTAGAAACTAACAATCAATGAACAAATATGAACAACAAGGAGGACTAGCAATGATGCACACATATAATGACAGCAGGGGGAGATCGACGATCAGCACCAAATATCATGAAGATAATATAGCATGGCAATCAAAATGGGGCTCGGGTGCACTGTAGCAAGACAAGGACGGTCTCTGTAAGACCGCACGGGGAGGTTGACAGTCCTGAGTGGACCGTTCAACACCAAGGAGTAACAACACAAAAAACATAAAACACAGAATGTTAAAACAGGGGCGTACCTAGATGAACAGTCTATCGACAGCCGTTCAAAATATCGGACGGACCTGTATCAATCGCATAATGCGAGTAAAGCCAACAGTGCAAAAACAGAGACGTACCTGAGCCAGCAGGATGGGCGGTCGAGATCTAGCCGTATGAAGAGTTGGACGGGCAAATGTAGACCACTGAATGCAGCAGGCTCGCAGAATAATCAGCACTGTAAGCAGAGAAGAACGTCTGATTCCTCGCCGCTCATAACTATGAACGGCTCTTAAGAGACCGTGCGAACTCTAGAGGACAGGAACAGGAGATGGCGAACAAATGACCTGAAACCACTCAATCGCAAACTCTAAACAAAAATAGAAGCTTATTAGCACATCTCTAACACGATGGGCACTAGGTGTCCCACCGTGATCACCAGAAAATTGTTGGTAGGAGATGCTACTTTTTTTATTCTCTATTCCGGCTTGAAACTCCCTTTAAATCCCTTTGGCTAATGTCAATGTGAGAGCAAATAAAATGCAGACTGGCAAGGGATGAGAGAATATGAACACATGTGATCACCACCAAGGTGCCTAATGTAATAAACACACCGTACCTTGGAAAAAGAGGGAGACACTCACCTTTTGACCAGCACTGTAGGATGCGCGGTTCGTGAAGAACCGCCTTAAGGATGCGCGGCCGCTCGACAGGCCGCTCATCGGTGTTGGGGTAGAACGCAGGGCGAAGTGCAATGGACGACAAACGACTTGTATGTGACGGCAAGAAGAAGAAGAACGGCTCTGATAGTGCCGCACGTCCTTCCGAACGGTCAATTTGGAGCCGCCAAACTCCACCGCGCCTTAAGCTGTAAAAGTTCAAACCTCCACCCTTTCCGACCGGCCAGAAAGGATGGGCCTCGTGCTAGTGTGTTACTAACTTGCAAAACCACGTGTAGAACACAAAAGGAAACCCAAATTAGAACTAGAGAGTGTAGCAAATGCTAAAATGGAAAGAAATGAATATGACTAAATGAAATGGGGGATACCTGGGGATTTTTAAACCCCTGGGGGGCGTCAAAAACATAGGAGGATGTGTGAATGATGCATGAGAATGATAAAATCATGGAAGAAACGTGGAGAAGATGATGCATGCAAACAAGAGAGAATGACAGATTAATGAACTAAAGACACAAATAATGAGATACTCCCTTAAACCGGAGGCCTGTGTGGATGTAGAAGGCCTCCCTCCCTGGTCGTAGGTCGCTCAAAGATTCGGCAGGGCTTTGCCGTCGACCAAAAATCTCCCCCCCTTTCGAAACTTAGATTTAGGGTCTATTTATAGAGCACCTAAAGTCCTTGCTCAAAATTATAGTTTCTAGCCATTTTCAGGTCGAGATAATAACAAGGAAGTTAAAGATAATTGAATTATCTTTCAACCAGAAGAAACGGCACCAAAAATGACTCAATATTCACGGAGAAATGGTTGGATGAAGTTGGGGGATAAATTCATAAATGGAAAGAGAAAATCTCTTAATTCTTCAGGATGCGAGCAGTTAAACGATCTTACGATAGACCGCTCATCGTGTTGAGCGGCTATCACTAAACCGTCCATACCTGTCGGTGGAAACTCAAATATAAAAGAATTATGCAACCATTTATCCATTAAACCAACCGAGAACCTCGCCGTTGGACTCTCACAGATGAACGGCTAGGATTGGACCGTTTAGGAATATGAGCGGCCAAAGGCCGACCGTTCTAACGCTGTCGGTGATAAATAGATTAATTGGGTAATTATCTAAGAAAACAACGAAGCATAGGACTCTTGGGGAAGAACGGCTACAATTAGCCCGTCCATCATTTTGAACGGCTAATATGAGACCGCACAAAAGCATGTCGGTGGAAATTCAGAAAATTAACCAAAATATTCCATAAATGTATGGACGGTTTATAGACAACTGCACATCGTTGAGTGGCCAGGTATGAACTGTACATGTTGCCGGACACTTGAAATCCATGAAAATGCTTGACTAACCAAAATCAAGGCCCATTAAGCCCTGAATTGAAGCAGACTTAGCTAGGGAGGGAGGCTACCCACAAAATTGGCCCAGAACGTGTCAGAAAATAGCCCGGCGAGTAACGGATAACTCGAGGCATCAACAAATAGGAGTAAGAGAAATGACTCAACTTATCGGCAAAAAATGGGTGTCAACAGACGCGTTCCTCATTCAGGGAAGTTGAAAATCTGGATTACATAGCTTTACTTTCGTAATCTGAACCTCACTCCTTAGAAGATGCCTTAAAAGATGATTCCTAGATCATGGCTATGTAAGAAGAACTACACCAGTTCCAAAGGAACAAAGTGTGGTTCCTCGTGCCTCGTCCTAGAGACCACTCAGTGATCGAAATCAAGTGGATCTTTCGAAACAAAACAAACGAGCAAGGGGTGGTAACTAGGAACAAGGCGAGGCTTGTAGCCAAAGGTTATAGCCAGGAGCTATGAATTGATTTTGATGAGTCATTTGCTCCAGTAGCAAGACTCGAGGCAGTGAGGATTCTTTTGGCATTTGCATGCTGCAATAACATTAAATTGTTTAAAATGGACGTTAAAAGTGTATTTTTAAATGTCTACATCCAGGAGGACATGTATGTGGAGCAACCGCCGGGGTTTGAGGATACTGAGCATCCAGATCACGTATACAAGCTAGATAAAGCTCTTTATAGTCTGAAACAAGCACCTCGTGCATGGTATGAACGGTTAAGTGAATTTCTCATTCAAAATGGATTCAAGCGAGGTAATGTCGATCAGACTCTTTTTACACAGTTGAATGGTAAGGAAATTCTAATCATTCAAGTGTATGTGGATGATATCATCTTTGGCTCCACAAAGGATACTCTCAGTGAAGACTTTGCAAAATTAATGCAAAGTGAGTTTGAAATGAGCCTTATGGGAATGTTAACATTCTTCTTGGGATTGCAGGTGACACAGACGACTGATGGTTTATTCATAAACCAAAAGAAATATGCTATGGAGCTGCTCAAGAAATTCAAACTATCTGAAACAAAGCCACAACCAACTCCCATGTCCACATCATTAAAGCTTGACCATGATGAGAAAGGTAAGGCCGTCAATCAAACCCTTTTCAGAAGCATGATAGGATCCTTGCTGTATCTGACTGCCAGCAGGCCCGACATTCAATATGCAGTATGCTTATGTGCAATATTTCAATCGAATCCTAAAGAATCTTATATGTCGGCCGTGAAATGCATCTTTAGATATATTGCTGGCACTTGTGAACTAGGACTATGGTTTCCGCGTAGTTCATGTCTTGAATTGGTTGGTTATTCCGATGCCGATTACGCTGGTTGCAAAATAGATCGGAAAAGCACAAGTGGGTACTGCCAGTTCCTTGGAGGTTGCTTGGTCTCATGGGATTCCAAGAAACAAAACTCTGTGGCATTATCAACCGCCGAGGCCGAATACGTGGCTGTAGGTAGTTGTGTTGCCCAAGTGCTCTGGATACAACAACAGTTGATTGACTTTGGCATCACACTTAAAAACACTGCCATTCTTTGTGATAACACATCTGCGATAAATCTTTTAAAAAATCCCGTGCATCATTCTCGCACTAAGCATATTGAAGTTAGGCACCATTTCCTGGGTGATCATGTTAGCAAGGGTGATGTCATAATTCAGTTTGTTGATACTAATAACCAAGTTGCAGACATTTTCACTAAACCTCTTAATGAAGATAAATTCACTTCTTTTAGTAGAGAATTGGGCATTTGTCATTTGGAAGGTTAGTGTATGTCTTGCATTTGTTTAGTCTCATCTCATGCATTTGCATTTACTTCACCTCTCTAGAAGATCTTTGCATTCGTAGTTTTCTTTGGTCATGAATATGCATCATGTTAATGTATGTATTATGTGTTAATTGCTTGAATGTGGAATGTCAGTGTATGGTGTGTGCTTCTTTATATAAACCTAAATAATGCACTCCTTGGCTTTCTATGTCCTCATACTCCTTGTTAAATAAAGCACAGCCACATGAAGGAACGGGGTGACACAAGGTCCGGGAAGGTTGGAATTAGTCATTGGTGTGTGTGATTGATTATGTTCTTGAACTTCCCCCAAATTGACAAACCCAAGCATTTTATCATATGAATTGCTCATATTCATTCCTAAGTCATTTGGGTATCAAGCCTTGTTCCTTGGAATTCAAAAATCCTTTTTAACCACACTGCTGAAACCTTCATATTAAGCAGAAATGGCGGTGTCGACACCTGGTGTCGACACCCCTCCCTGATCTCTCTTTTTTTTCGGCGGGCAGAACTGGGCAAAACCGGTGTTGACACCTGGTGTCGACACCGTCCGGTCGTGACCCATTCGCGAATCGGTCCATAGGGTTCGAACCCCATTCGAACCCATTCGAACCCCCTCCCCTTCATGCCCTAAAGCCCCTCCTCAACCCGTTCCGCCCTCCTTTCATCCCCACGCCCTCTTTTTGCAAGCAAACAAGCCCTCTCAAGCCCTTGAACGAGCGGACATCACCGCGGCACCCACGACCTCCCCTTGCCGAGCATCCGTGGCCTCCTCCTTCGGCCTTTGTCCCCTGGAACGTGGGTGTCTTGTGGATAATCTGTCCATCCGAGGTAAGGGCTCCCTCGTTGAACAGAGTGACCTATTTCTTGCTTCCTTCCTCTCCATTCGAAGACGTTTCCAATGGCTTCGAAGAGGCATGCCTCCGGCAAGGAAAAAGTTGAAGAATCCCGTAGAAAGAAGGAAGTGCTGGCTAAAACTGATGAACAAAATGCCCTCCAGCAGAAGCCCACGCCCGCACAGTTTAAAATGATGGATTGAAAAGTTCTTCGACCACGGGCTGTTGATTTTCAAGATCTACATAGAGCTCTTCCCGAACTGTTTTCGTTATTAGAAGCTTAGCCAAATTTGGGTACGTTCATGTCTACTCACCGAAAGATCTACCATTCACTCGTTCTCCAATTTTATGGTAACATGGTTGTTAGAAAGAGCAAGTATACTTCTGTCGTCAATGGCCAAATTATCACTCTTTCCAGGAAGTTTCTTGCAAGAGAATTTGATTTACCTGATGCTGGTGACACCTATGAGAATGCAATGCATGCCGAACATGAGGTTTATCAGATAATGACAGGGGAAGATATGGGGGACAGGTCCGTTAGCGGCTTAAATGCCAACCATTTCCCCCCTCTTCAGCGCATTCTCCATCACATGCTGACTACAATATTACTTCCCAAGGTTGGAGGAAGAGAAAAAGTCACCGATCAGCAAATGTTTCTCTTATATGGTCTACTGCACAGAGAGCAAATTAATTTCCCTTCAGTCATACTTGATCACATCACCGGTTGTAACCAAAATCGCAATCGAACTCTCCCGTATGCAGCCGCCTTGATTGCTATTTTTCGTGCGGCCAACATTTCACTGAAGGATGAGCCTTGTCAAACACTACGGGAAGCTGACATTTATACTGTTAACTCGGTTTGCAAGAACATGGGTTATGTAAGGAATGCTCAAGGACACCTAGTTCGGACACTCAAAGCTGTGCCAGAAAAGGATCCCGATGATGCTTCGGATGATGAAGAGGCCGATGCTCAACATGAACAAGGTGGCACCTCCGGAACTCATGCAGCCTCCACGGACATATCTGGTTTACAACTCTCGATGGAGACTATGGGTAGGGAGGTGGGTCACCTCAGGGAGACGGTGGACGTTCTTAATCAAGATGTGGCAGAATTGAAGCTTCATCACACCACGTATCTACATGAATTTCAGTCTATCAATACCTCCCTTGATGCTCTAAAGACTGCCATGGATGCTCAAACCGCAAAGTTCACTACCATAGTTGATTACATTCGCCGTCCACCTACTCCACCTTCCTCCGGGTCGGAATGACTCCTGTTGTGACATGTTGGCTTGGCTACTTGTGCCCCGGTTCCCCCTTCTTTTTGTTGATGTCAAAGGGGGAGATATATGTATCTCTATGTTGCTACTACTAGGTTGCTTATTATGTGTGTTGCATGCTTGCATGCTTGCTTGTTCACATGCATTTAGTTAGCATTCGAGTCTTTGCATCTAGTCTAAGAGTCTTGTGTAGTTGTTTCATAGCATGGCATGCTTAGTGCGGGTGTCCAGGTGTTTCATGGTTCAACTATCTTCTAATGAAATTGCTACTTATGGCTGTGAAATTGTTTTGATGTTGATTGCCATTCTGTTCAACAAATATGAAAGCTTGTGGTTCAATGCATGAATGTTCAATCAATCTCCTATTAAGGTTATCGTGGTTGCTTGTTACACTGTCACTTGGATTGCACTTTGATCCTTTTATCACTTTCATGCTGATCAATCTCATCTTTTGAATAGTAGCATATAACATTTTTGTCATCATCAAAAAGGGGGAGATTGTTGCTCCCAAGATTATGATGTGTGGCTCAAAAAGTTTTAATGATGTCAAATGCAATGTTGCTAAATGGCTTAATGATTTAATCTGATTGATTCGATGAGTTCATGGTTTATGAAATGGGAATGTTCATGATTCATTGTTGGTTTGTGATTTGAAATCGTACATCTCTGTGTGTTAAATTGTTGATATCATTGTCATGCGGATTTGGAATAATCTCGGTTGAACTAGTTATAACTTCTCAGCACTTGGACTTGCCGATCCAAGGCAAACTCATTGAAGTGATGCTACACTCTTGTGAAACATTTGACAATGGTTTTTGGAAACTTGTGGGTTGAAAAACAATGCTACTTGTGTAAGTTTATCACAGAGTCACAATTCAAAGTGGTTCGGTTTGGTAAAGGTATGCACTCATATACATGTGCTAACCTGTGCATGACATTTGGAATGCAACGTTAAACTCTTCATGAATTGTCAATGGAGTTCATATAAATATATGCCTTTCCATACCATAGGTTAGAACATGGTAAAAGCCACAAGGGTAAGCTTCTTTTATCATTCATAGGTTCATGACATAATGAGAAATGCATGAGCAGATTTGTACTATGAATGCATATACAAATCTAATTTTCTTGTGGTACGTGTTCTTGCAGGTAGGAAGGACTTCTAATACCCAATTTATTATGGCAAAACCCCGATGAGGTTGTATGTTTTATTTCTAGTTCATTGGGCATTTTTGGACTCAGATAGGCTTGGTGTCAACACCATTTTCTCAATGTTCTGCCCGGTTTGAAATTCCATCAGTCAGGAAGCTGGTGTCGACACTTGGTGTCGACACTCACTTGACTTTACACTGGCTAGCAGTTTTCTACTAAGGGCCTTGACCTGGTGTCGACACCTGGTGTCGACACCACCTGTGAACTGCACTGGCCGGCAGTTTTCTGCTATGGCCTTGGCCCCGGTGTCGACAGCTGGTGTTGACACCTCTGCGGCACCGCAAAAGTGGACTTTCACGTCCACGGCCAAGAAGTCCAACCAGTCCTGTCCTTCAGCCTCAAATCAGTCCTAGATTCGTGGATCTGGTCCCTGGGGTGTCCCTTGACCGATCTGGAAGCATAAAACCATCTCTATGGGTCACAAACCCTAATCAAGCAGTGAGATCCGAAATAGTTTTTCTATTTTCTAACCCTTGTGAGTGCAGGACGCAGGCAGTTGCTCTAGGGCTTCTTCCATGTCGTTCTGAGCGTGAATGTGAAGGGAAGAACGAAGTTTCAAGTCTCCAAACGTTCCTCTGCTGCAAGCTGCATAGAAATCCAAGATATAACCATTGTCCGTGCAAGAATCGATCATCCTCCTTCAAGAATGGTCTTTATCCTGCAAACATGTTCAAGTACATTCGAAGGAGAGAAAGGGGGAGCTCTAATCACTACAAATCTTCTCTACTCTAATCTTCTCAAGTCTTTGCTGTTTGAGTTTGAATATTTGTTGTAATCCTTGAACATTTTGAACCGCATTCATGTGTGTGTGCTCGTGATCTGTGATACGAGCGTGTGTGTGTGCGTGTGGTGGCCAAGATAGGCTGCCGTGTGTGTGTTGGCTGTTGTTACAGCGTGTGTGTGGCTCACCTCATAGTGGAGCATTAATCCTCACGTGTGAGGGGTGAACGTAGGGAACACATTTGTGTACCCAAACCACCTAAAAATTTTGTGCCTCCGTTGTGGTTTGTTCATCGTGCATTGTAACGAGTGGGCTTCATGCTTAGCTGAGCGATCTATTGTTCCGTCATAGATTTCATACTTTCATCTACGAGTACTCACAAGAGAGATCCTGTTCGGCTAAGGTTGAGTGCTTGTGTGTTTAGAACTTCTTCTATTCTGTAGTTTAATTTCCAACTAGCATCTCATTTAGTAAATTATTTTTATTTCGCCAATCAATTCACCCCTCCCCTCTTGATTGCCACCATTCGGGATACAACAGTATCAACATGAAGGCAATATGTAAGTGATTAATGCTTTAGCTCTAGGATTACAAAAAAAAATGAGAATGCGGTAAATCATACGTCATAAACCAAATAACCAAGAATATAGAGTCACAAGATATCTGAGCAAACAGACATAGTCGAGTATATGAACAAGCAAGAGTTAATCATGTAGACATATATTTGGCCTTTCATGAACAAGAAAGTATGAGCATGTATCGAGAAAGTACCTATACAACCTTATAAAGGCTATGTACTAGACAGTCATTAACAAGTATGTAATTTCCATTTTGAGCCTCGTGGTTCTTCACTCGCCTATAAGAAAAGTACTCCCGGCATAATGCAACGCCAGTATTCATCGTACCCCATGGTTTTCAGCATGTCTCCGACCATCGGCCGTGGGGGCTAGTGTCGAGCCCTTGGACACAGTCCGTGCCCACTCTTGCATCTTCAAATTACAGATCAAGCTAATTCTACGAGATAACGATAATTTCGGCCAATAATTTTAATTTCCAATAATAGATTTCATGACCAAGTAACCAAGGTATAGAACGCTCAAAAAATGATATGAGATTTCAAAGAAGAAGTAAAAGAACATTATGCTACGGTGGCATTTCGACAGCATAACGACACATTAATTAAGTTCCATATCTTAACATTAACTTGTTATACATAAGTTTGGAATCCAGATAAACCTAAGATCATCCAAGAATAACATTTAGACAACCCCTAGGTCAAACCTCAGGTTAAGAACAAGACAGAAATAAATAGTCATCTATTGGGCCATTCAAAGAATAAAACGGTCACAGCCAGGCCGCTTAATCAATAATAACAGTCCAGTAAAGGCTGCATTTAAACTGTGTCAACCAGAATGAAAATAAGGTCGACACTTAAAGAATTCTGGAGAATAATGATCGTTAGGGGATCATTTTTTGAACAAAACGGACTAAGAAAGACTGCTAAGTTACAGAGACGGTCTCCTATAGGCCGTAATTTAACCAGAGTATAGAAAATAAAACACCGACCATGTGAGTGCTTTCTAGATAATTTGGGTTTTAAGGGTACAACCAGCTCGGCGTCCTAGTGGTAATCCCAGGCTCGCAGAGTCTTACGGAGGCCTTGAAACATGATCCCCTAGTCCGACAGAAGGAATATCCGGCGGAGAGGTTCACAAGTCCAAGAAATGTGCCTATAAGTGCAACGTGTATCTAATGGTCACATATCGGAGTAAACGCCATGTACTTATGAAAGACTATGAGATGAGAGTGAACGATTAAACCAACGGTAAAAACCATTATATTAATACCACATGAAATATGTCCTCAACGTGGAAATTATTTATTTACAAAAGTATAACTTTGGCACAAAATTACACATTTATGAAAAATAAGGGTTAAACATGCTTACAGCGAAACAAGGTATTTAACAGAACATTAAACATAATAGAATTACAAATATAATGCAAATAACATAAGAATTTATATTAGGTTCAGACTGGCATAAAACGATCATGAACCTACCGCCAGCATCATTAAAACGGTCACGCGATAAACCGCATGAAAATATAGAAACGGTCCTTTAAATGACCGCATGGTTTCCCTTGCGGTTCCTGTAAGACCGCCTTCTGTCTTCGGATATAAGCCTTTAAACAATAAACAAAAGTCTAATCTAGGTCATATTACACATGGGAACGATGTAAAACATGTACTAAAGCATGCTAGAAGAATATTGGGCTAAGAATATGCATAGGAAATTGTAATTTCAACAAGAATTACATCTTTTTCATTAAAGGTTTAGGCTCATGCATGAAAAATACACTAGTTGCGCAGTCACAATAAAACATCAAATTCTCTACGTATAATGCATGAAAACAACTAAAAGATGAGGGCTTTTACTCCGATCATCATGTTTAAGCCGTTCATGAGATAACCTACCTCTGGACTGGACTTTAAACATCGAATTTAGAGCTGGAAGTCGACCCTAGTTCCTGTTTATCCTGAACTGGATCAGCAACTTCGTGGCCTTCTAACCTTTGATCCTCTTCACCTATGACCATGAAATTTTGAGGGTAAGAAGGTGGTACTAAAAGGAACAAATAACTCCAAAGAACCTATAACTAATTACCTTGTTTAGGGCTTCTAATTTGCTGCTCAAACTGGCCCGGTCGCACAGGTTCCTGGGTTGCTTGTACCGAACCGGCCACTTTGGACGCTTCTTTCTTCCTGATAGATTGATCTCCTAAGACAAAATTTTGAGAGCAGTTAGACCCTACTATAATGAACAAAATACTCTAAAGAACCTACCTGAAATAATGTCTCCTTACCTTAGTCCACGCGAGCCAAAAGTAAGGGTCGCGCAGGTAAAACTTAAGGTCTATTTATAGGGTTGGCTAGAGTTTTGAAGATTTGAATGAACCTAGAGTCGTAATTAGGGTTTCAATTCGATCCTCAAGTATTCTAGACTCTTCCAACTAGTAGATAGCATCGATCCCTAGTGATTAGGCTTGAAGAAAACCAAGATTTCAACGTTTCTAAACTATTTGCCATCGGACGGATAATAGCGGTCGAGTGGAGACCATTTTATACCTGAGGCGGTCCCTCGATAGACCGTTTTTATCCCTCGGCGTCGAATTTGAACTATTTCAAACTCTTTGTTGATTTATTCGATAATTGGTATATTTATCCCCTAAATTTCGTAAATAGCCTATTTTAAGCTTTTAGAAGATGGGCCAAATCTTGTGGGCTTGGGTTTAGGTCCTTTGGGGTTAATTAACAGGGTCAGCTCCATAAATAAATATAAGGCCATAATATTTGGCTTTAATTAATTTAGTTTCATTTAATGATCTATTTATTTCTAGAAAAATCTTAGAAAATCTTATAAATATTCTAGAAATTTCTAAAATACCTTACATAAATTTTTGGGGTATTACACCCTCCTGCACTTAAGAGAATTTGGTCCCCAATTTCAATATATGGATTTTATGGAGAGTGTACTTACAGTTGACTAGGTCTGGAAATCTCCTGCGCATAGCTTCTTCCGTCTCCCATGTAGCATCTTGATCCGATCCTTTGTTCCACCAAACTTTTACCATGGGAATGGTTTTATTTCGAAGCTGGCGTACCTCTCGATCAATGATTTTGTAAGACTTTTATTCATACGTCAAATCTTTTTTAATCTCCAAATTATCATAAGAGATAATGTGGAATGGATCATAGACATATTTCTTCAACATAGAGACATGGAATACATTATGAACTCCTGCCAGCTATGGAGGTAATGCTAGATGATACGTCACTTCACCCACTCTTTCAAGAATTTCAAAAGGGCCAATGAATCTTGGCGTAAGCTTACCTTTAATACCAAACCTGCGAATACCACGACCAGAGAAAACCTTGAGAAATACATGATCTCCCACCTGAAATTCCAAGTCTCACCTTCGGTTATCAGCATATGACTTTTTCCTATCTTGGGCCACCTTGAGTCTTTCTCTTATCACTTTCACCTTGTCGGTTGTATCTCGAATAAGATCAGGGCCTAGAATTTATCTTTCACCGACCTCGTCCCAGTATACAGGTGTACAACAACTCCTTTCATACAATACCTCAAATGGTGCCATTTGAATGCTAGCTTGATAGCTGTTGTTGTAGGCAAATTCCACAAGAGATAAATGGTCGTGCCAGCTTCCACCGAAGTCTATAACACATGCCCTTAACATATCTTCCACTACCTGATTGGTCCTTTCAATTTGTCCATTAGTTTGTGGATGAAACGCAGTGCTATCATTCAACCGGGTTACCAAATAATATTGTAGCCCCTTCCAGAATTGTGAAGTAAATCGAGGGTCTCGATCAGAAATAATGGTGACAGGGACACCATGTAATTTAACAATTTCCTTTATGTATAAAGCCGCCAAGATATCCATAGACCATCGGCTTTTAATAGGTAGAAAATGAGCCAATTTTGTTAAACGGTCTATGATCACCCATATCCCATCATGTCCACCTCTTGATTTAGGCAGTCCCATGATAAAATCCATCCCTATACTCTCCCATTTCCATTCTGGAATCTCCACGGGATGTAGTTTCCCAGCAGGCTTTTGATCAATTGCCTTAATTTGATGACAAGTAAGGCAACGTGATACGTAGTCTGCTATCTCTCTCTTCATATTGGGCCACCAATAATTTCTTTTAAGATCTTGAAACATCGTGGTAGCACCAGGATGAACCATATATTTCAATATATGAGCTTCTTCTAAGATCATCATCTTAGTATCAGCCTGATCCGGGACACAGATACGACCTCGAAACAATAATCTTCCATCAACAATAAAGAAATCCGGTCATTGCTCCATATCTGCCTTAATCTCCAATAATATAGGGTCATTCTCTTGTAACTTTACTAGATCTTCAATCAATGTAGGTTGTATCCAGATATTGGCTATAAAGTAATCTTCTGTCTTCATATCAACATCTAAATTCAACTGAGCAAATTTAGAAATAAGATTTGTCATACCTTTTATAAGACTTGATAGCTTCCCCATCGGTTTTCGGCTGAGTGAGTCGGCAACGGCATTTGCTTTGCCTGGATGATATTGAATAGTAAAATCAAAGTCCTTGAGATATTCCAGCCATTGCCTTTGCCTCATATTCAATTCTTTTTGAGAAAAGGGGTATTTTAGGCTCTTGTGATCTGAATATACAATAAATTTCTCTCCATAAAGATAAGGGCCAAATCTTTAAGGCGAATATGAAAGCAGTCAGCTCCAGGTCATGAATAGGATAATTTTCCTCATGTCGCTTTAATTGTCTTGAAGCATAGCAAATCACCTTGCCCTTTTGCATGAGTACGCACCCTAGGCCAATGCCGGATGCATCGGTATAAACTTCAAATCTGCCACCTTCAATGGGCAATGTCAGTACAGGTGCCGTGGTGAGATGTTACTTAAGAGCCAATAAATTTTCTTCACATTCCTTTGTCCACTCAAAAGGATTTTCTTTCTTAGTGAGTCTTGTTAAGGGAGCGGCGATCTTGGCGAAATCTTTGATAAATCGCCTATAGTAACCAGCCAGGCCAATGAAACTCTAAACTTCAGATATGATATTTGGTCTGCTCCAGTTTTTTAACAGCTTCAACTTTAGAAGGATCTACTACAATGCCTTCTTTAGAAATAATGTGGCTAAGGAAAGAGACCTCCTTAAGCTAAAACTCACATTTATTCAACTTAGCATAGAGTTGATGTTCCTGTAAGGTTCGCAGCACAACCCTAAGATGTTCCTCGTATTCCTCCCTCGTATTAGAATAGATAAGGATATCATCAATGAACATAACTCCAAATTGATCGACGTTTGGTCAGAACACATTGTTCATTAGTTGCATAAATGTTGTCGGGGCATTTGTTAACCCGAACGGCATTACCACGAATTCATAGTGCCCATATCTGCTTCGGAAAGTAGTCATGTATCCTCCTTGATCCTCAATTGATGATAGCTCGACCTGAGGTCAATCTTAGAGAAGTACTCCACGCCTGACAGTTGATCAACTAGCTCATCGATACGCGACAGTGGGTATTTGTTCTTGATGGTAAGTTGATTCAGCTATCGGTAGTCGATGCATAACCTGAGGGAACCGTCCTTCTTCTTGACAAATAAGACCGGCGCACCCCAAGGGGATGTGCTAGGTCGAATGAAACCTTTTTCCAGCAGCTCTTGAAGTTGCTTCTTTAATTCTTTCAACTCCGTGGGGGACATCCTGTAGGGAGCTATTGACATAGGCGCCACTCCGGGTGTGAGTTCAATGGTGAAGTTAACCTCTCTCTCGGGCGGTAAACCAGGTAATTCAGAAGGAAAAATAACAGGAAACTCCTTAACTATGGGGATTTCATCTATCTGAATTTCCTTAGACTCGATAACTACTACGGAGGCAAGGAAAGCTTCACAACCTTGTGAAATGAGTTTGTAAGCATGAAGAGAAGAGATGAGAGCAGGATGTTTCATATATTTGATGCCAAGGAAGGAAAATTGTGGAAGACCTGGTTTTCAAAAAGAGATTATCCTATTTCGATAATTTATATAGGTGTTGTGGTCCACAAGCCAATCAACTCCTAATATGGCATCGTAGCCTTCCATATCAAGGCATACGAGATTAGCAGGAAGATTATGACCTTCTATAGTGAGTTCACTATTGGGGAAATAGGTTTTCAATTCCGTTCTCACACCTAAAGGTGTTACTATGGTTAAATCTTATGGTAAGGAAATAGGTGAAATAGGCAATATTTTTGCAAAGGAACTAGCAATAAAGGTGTGAGTAGCACCTGTATCAAATAACACAAAATCAGGATGGGAACAAATATGAATTGTACCTTCAATGAGTTCCCCTTCTTTGGTTGCTTCCTCATCTAGAACGGCATTCAATCTAGCTTGCCGCTTTCTTCCACCATTGTTCCTGGTAGATTGTTGCTCCTTCATGAGGGGACAGTCAGGCATGCGATGCTCCCGACTTCCACATCATAGGCATGCACCCAAGCGCTTCCAACATTCTTTGGCCGAATGACCAAATTCTCGCAGAAATAGCAAGCCGCCACGACTTGCTTATCTTCTTCTTTAACCTTCTTGTTCCGGCGATCATCCTTGCCATTCCCATTCCAGGATCTCTTCTTGTTATCCTGAGAGTTGTAAGTGATGTTGAACCTTTCCTCTTTCCTTCCTCGTTGATCAGATTTTTGGCTCGACTCCTCCCCTTTGCCTTTGAGTTTATCGACCTTCTCCAAGGTCCGTTCACACAAGTGTGCCCGTTGGACCATCTCTGCGTATGTCCAAATATTTTATGGGCCAAGTTGCTGAATGAAGATGGGTCGCAGCCCGTCCATGAAGCAATTGCCCTTTAGAAGATCAGTGCTTACTTAATGTTGAGTATATGATGCCAAGCGGGAAAATTACAGTTCATATTCTGCTACCGTCATCATGCCTTGACGTAGTGATGCGAATTCCGCCGCCTTCCTCTCCTTGACATGTTTGGAGAAGTATTTGGCTCGGAAGAGAGCGAGAAATCCCTCCCAAGTGTGTGGAGCATTCGGAGGCGGTGCCGAAACAGAGTTCCACCAAGTCTGTGCATCTTTGTTGAGTTGGAATGTGGCAAGATGAACCTTTTCTTGACTGGTACATTACATGACGTCAAATATCTGGTTCATCTCGTTGATCCAGTTCCCTGCTTCATTTGGGTTAGAAGATGCAGAGAACCGTGGAGGATTTAAAATCCGGAAATTGCTGTGCAAGCTACCTGCGCCAGCCCTTGCACCAGCTTGGGCCACAGTTTGTAGGGCTTGGGTAAGACCTACAACAGTTTGCTGCATCTCGTCCCAGTTCACACGATGAGCCATCAATAATCAAAGTACCTTGGAAAGTGGACATTTAGTTATTTTCCTTAAGATCCGGAAGATTTACCTTAAGATAATTTCTATATAACTATCTCACCCTGGGTTATACCAAATTCTCACATGGGTTTGGAATTTCTTCCTAATTCATAGGTATGGGTCTTTAACCTTGGACTTAACCTATAACATGGCTTTTTCCTAGGACTTTCTTAGGCCTAGGCTCTGATACCACTCTAACTGTCACGCCCCGAGCTTTTTAATGCAGCGGAAAGAATTTCAGGAACGTGAACAACCGACAAGGGAAGCCTCTCGCAAACAAGTAATCAGAGCGCAAGACAATCACATACAGGTAATTGCACAAGTAATTTTCCCAAAACTACAACTTTATTTTATAACAATAATCAAAAGTACACAAGACCATTAATGTTTGACAACCTTCTATCATACAACTCAAGAAATCAAAAATTACAATGTGACCCGACTAGACACTAGATAACTAGGGCTTCTCTCATTCCAATGGATCATCAATCGCTCTCGGACCCTCTATTTGCATAATCCGACTCTAATTCACTAGTATTTCCTGAAAAGATAAGAAAATAAGTATGAGGACACTTTCCCAGTAGGTATCTTCGTATCAACATGAAGGTAATATTTAAGTGATTAATGCTTTAGCTCTAGGATTAACAAAAAAAATGAGAATTCGGTAAATCATACGTCATAAACCAAATATCAAAGAATATAGAGTCACGAGATATCTGAGCAAACAGACATAGTCGAGTATATGAACAAGCAAGAGTTAATCATGTAGATATATATTTGGCCTTTCGTGAACAAGAAAGTATGAGCATGTATCGAGAAAGTACTTATACAACCTTATAAAGGCTATATACTAGAAAGTCATTAACAAGCATGTAATTTCCATTTTGAGCCTCGTGGTTCTTCACTCGCCTATAAGAAAAGCACTCTCGGCATAATGCAACGCCAGTATTCATCGTACCCCATGGTTTTCAGCATGTTTCCGACCATCGGCCGTGGGGGCTAGTGTCGAGCCCTTGGACACAGTCCGTGCCCACTCTTGCATCTTCAAATTACAGATCAAGCTAATTCTACGAGATAACGATAATTTCGGCCAATAATTTTAATTTCCAATAATAGATTTCATGACCAAGTAACCAAGGTATAGAACGCTCAAAAAATGATATGAGATTTCAAAGAAGAAGTAAAAGAACATTATGCTACGGTGGCATTTCGACAGCATAACGACACATTAATTAAGTTCTATATCTTAACATTAACTTGTTATACATAAGTTTGGAATCAAGATAATCCTAAGATCATCCAAGAATAACATTTAGACAACCCCTAGGTCAAACCTTGGGTTAAGAACAAGATAGAAATAAACAATCATCTACTGGGCCGTTTCAAGAATAAAACGGTCACAGCCAGGCCGCTTAATCGATAATAACGGTCCAGTAAAGGCCGCATTTAAACTGTGTCAACCAAAATGAAAATAAGGTCGACACTTAAAGAATTTTGGAGAATAACGGTCGCCAAGGGGCCATTTTGTGAACAAAATGGTCTGAGAAAGACCGCTAAGTAACAGAGACTGTCTCCTATAGGCCGCAATTTAACCAGAGTACAGAAAATAAAACACCGATCATGTGAGTGCTTTCTAGACAATTTGGGTTTTAAGGGTACAACCAACTCGGCGTCCTAGTAGGAATCGCAGGCTTGCGGAGTCTTACGGAGGACTTAAAACACGATCCCCTAGTCCGACAGAAGGAATATCTGACAGAGAGGTTCATAAGTCCAAGAAATCTGCCTATAAGTGGAACGTGTATCTAATGGTCGCATACCGGAGTAAACGCCATGTACTTATGAAAGACTGTGAGATGAGAGTGAACGATTAAACCAATGGTAAAAACCATTATATTAATACCACATGAAATATGTCCTCAACGTGGAAATTATTTATTTACAAAAGTATAACTTTGGCACAAAATTACACATTTATGAAAAATAAGGGTTAAACATGCTTACAGCGAAACAAGGTATTTAACAGAACATTAAACATAATAGAATTACAAATATAATGCAAATAACATAAGAATTTATATTAGGTTTGGACTGGCATAAAACGGTCATGAACCTACCGTCAGCATCCTAAAAACTGTCACGCGATAAACCGCATGAAAATATAGAAATAGTCCTTTAAATGACCGCATGGTTTCCCTTGCGGTTCTTGTAAGACCGCCTTCTGTCTTCGGACAGAAGCCTTTAAACAATAAACAAAAGGCTAATCTAGGTCATATTACGCATGGGAACGATGTAAAACATGTAGTAAAGCATGCTAGAAGAATATTGGGCCGAGCATATGCATAGGAAATTATAATTTCAACAAGAATTACATCTTTTTCATTAAAGGTTTAGGCTCATTCATGAAAAATACACTAGTTGCGCAGTCACAATAAGACATCAAATTCTCTACGTATAATGTATGAAAATAACTAGAAATTGAGGGCTTTTACTCCTAATATCAAGTTTAAGCCGTTCATGAGATAACCTACCTCTGGACTGGGCTTTAAACATTGAATTTAGGGCTAAAGTTGACCCTAGTTCCTGTTTATCCTAAACTAGATCAGGAACTTCATGGCCTTCTAACCTTTGATCCTCTTCACCTACGACCACAGAATTTTGAGGGTAAGAAGATGATACTAAAAGGAACAAATAACTCTAAAGAACCTATATCTAATTACCTTGTTTAGGGCTTCTAATTTGCTGCTCAAACTGGCCCAGTCGCACAGGTTCCTGGGTTGCTTGTACCGAACCAGCGACTTTGGACGCTTCTTTCTTCCTGATGGCATGATCTCCTAAGATGAAATTTTGAGGGTAGTTAGACCCTACTATTATGAACAAAATACTCTAAAGAACCTACCTGAAATAATGTCTCCTTACCTTAGTTCCATTCGATCCAAAAGTAAGGATCGCGCAGGTAAAACTTAAGGTCTATTTATAGGGTTAGCTAGGGTTTTGAAGATTTGAACAAACCTAGAGTCCTAATTAGGGTTTCAATTCGATCTTTAAGCATTCTATACTCTTCCAACTAGTAGATAGCATCGATCCCTAGTGATTAGGCTTGAAGAAAACCAAGATTTCCACGTTTCTAAACTATTCGCGATCGGACGGATAATAGCGGTCGAGTGGAGACCGTTTTATACCTGAAATTTCGTAAATAGCCTATTTTAAGCTTCTAGAAGATGGGCCAAATCTTGTGGACTGGGTTTAGGTCCTTTGGGCTTAATTAAATGGGCCAGGTCCATCAATAAATATAAGGCCTTAATACTTGGCTTTAATTAATTTTGTTTCATTTAATGATCCATTTATTTCTAGAAAAATCTTGGAAAATCTTATAAAAATTCTAGAAAATTCTAAAATACCTTACATGAGTTTTTGGGGTATTACAATTTCACAAGGATCTAATAATGATTTATGGTTTGTTATCATCAAAATTGGGAGACACAACATTCTCCCCATTTTTGATGATGACAACAATGAATCATTATCTGTAAGCATTTTGGCATTTTGGTTGAAGAACATTAAACAAAAAAGTTTTGCCATTCAATAAGAAGCCATTCTTATACACATCAACCAAAACGGCATTCAATGTCATACAGACTCATTGAACAATCACAGTTTCATCAAACAAAAGATTTTCATTCTAGCAAAAAGATTTTCATTCAAGCATTTACACAAGTGTGAATGAACCTAAATGAACCTAACTAGATGCTAATGCCAGATGATGATTTTAGCACCCTCATTTCTCATTATCTTCAACTCTTCTCCCCCTTTGTCATCAACAAGGAGGGGGTGAACGAGGTGGTTACTGTGGTGGAGGCATGGAGCTGGAGCTTCCTTGAAGTTGTTGTTGCAGTTGCAGAACTGTTGCAACTAAAGAATCAACCTTCTGAGTGAGTTGCTCATCTCTTTCTTTCACAAACTTGTGTAGAGCTTTGATGTTGTCATTGATTGCATCGAGCCACTCATGTAGCATTTCACATATGTATTCAGTCTACGCTTTCTATTGTGAACCTTGTGCAGAGACATAAGATGATGTTGCTTCAGATGGTCGAGGGTAGTAGGCTTCGCCAGTGTCTTCCAGATTAAGTTGAAGCTGAGCTTTGTGAAGACGAATTAGTTCAAGAATTTCTGTTCCAACCATATCCAATTTGTTGTAAACAACATTCACCTTTGCTTTAGCTTTGGTGGAGCTGTTAACCATTATTGTTGTGTCGGTATGGACTTGTTCTGCAAGCTTTGTGGAGGCATCAAGGAGCTTGTTAGTGTCAAGATGAATTTTTCCTTTCAGCCTGATTGATTCATCAATGACCCGTGCAGAAGTGGCATGTACTGCTAATTCCAGATTATTAGTGACTCTTAAAATTTTTGCAGTCTCAGTAGTCACCTTTCCTATGATTGTAGCAGAGTCAACAACCACTCTTTGTTCAATTCTATTTGAAGTATCAATAAGTGTTGCATATTTAAGATTCATATTGCTTTGATCTTCTCGGATGTCATAGGCATGCATAAGCATTTTTGAAGTCTTTTCTTGTGTTTCAATATGAACCTCTCTCAATCTTTTCATTACTGTCCCTGCTTTTTCACAAACATGTATCAAGGAGTTCATAAAGGCATACTGTTTAGCATCAGACTTGTGTTTGTCTATGACAAACTTCTCCCATCTACTGTTCTGAATTTGTTCACTGTGAACAAACCTTGCGTCCAGTCTTTCAACTTTCATGTCAAGCTGCATAATGGAGGAATTGACATTGGCAAACTGAGCTGCTAGGAATCTGATTAGGGTAGGGTGAATACCCATCAGACCTTCAGTGGCTGCATATTGAGGTCCTCTTGATGATGAGGCTTCAGTGTGAAATTCAGGAGGTGCCTCTTCTTCAGTATGAACTGTAGTGTCAGATGGAGGAGTCTGAGGTGGAAGAGTCCCAAATGGTATTATGGGACCAAAATATTTATCCTCTGGTATATCCTGCTGCTGCTACTACTGTTCAAAGTGTGTATCCATATGAAACTATTCTTCATACTATTCTTCTATAGCTTACCGAGCTTGTACTGGCTGGTCTGCCTGCTGTTGTTGCGCAGGTGCAGCTGGAGGTTCAGTCTGGTGACCAGGCAAGTCCCTTACAACTTTGTCTCCTTTCTTCTTGAAGTGCATGTACTTCTCAATGAACCTCATGCAGTAGACATTACTTTGAGGGATTTCTTTCATCTTTTCATGGTCCAAATAAATTCCAACTTTGTGAAATATTGCTGTCAAGTGTGCAGCATAGGGTAGACTTCTCCTTTACCCTATACAACTTCCCATGATCTAAAGCATTATCTCTAGAAGATAGATATGTAAATTATTGAACATGCAGAAGAAAATGAATCTTTGGGTTTCTGTAATTCGACTCTTGCCACCCCCTTGTGGGGTAATCATAGTGGTGCACATGTGGTGCAGTAGTCACTGCAATGGGGGAAACCTATTGTGGTCAAAATGTTACACTAGAAGTTGGGTTTCATCCTCAGGGTTGTTGGGCTTTCCTGTCAGTATGGTGTATGCAGCAAACAAATCAACTTCGAATTCAGATTCTAATAACACATCCCGAGGTATACGTAAAGCTTTGTGAAGAAGCTTTATAGACAATTTAATCTGCACTCCCTTAACTTCAGTCCTAAGGGCTTTCTGATTCCGGTCATAAACTAAGTTCTTATAGAACTGTTGGACCAGGAAGGGATAGTATACTCTGTGTGCAGATAGAAATCTCTTCCAACCTTGGAATTCTATGAAGGGAAGTAGCTCAGGAAAATTGTCAAGCATCTTGTGGTCATCAAAATCCACATACCTCAGAAACAATAATCTCGTAGGATCACTTTCCTCTTCCTTGATGGTTGGAATAGTACTGGGCTGCAGAGGAGCTGGCTGTTGCTTTTCCTTCCCTTTTTCTGCAGTTGTCAATCTTTTCCTCTTGGCCGGTTGCCCTTGCGACTATCCTTCATCAGCCACGTTATCCCTGGACAGAGCTGCTTTCCTCTTTTTCACTGCAGCTGTAGTTGGTCTATCGTGAATGCTTTTGGAGTGCCCTTCCTTTTGTGTTTTCTTTGTTGCGGGAGCTTGAACAGGAGCCTTCTTTGATGTTGCCGCATCCTTCTTCTTGCCGCTGGTGACCGGAGGAGTCATGGTTTGTGCGGAGAGAAAGAAGAGAAGGGTGATAGGGTTGCTGGAGCGTCGCAGCAGAGAAGGGGAGCTAGTTGGAGTGCTAGGATCCACTTGAGGAGGGAGACGGAGGAAGGTGTCGACCTCCGCGGTAGAGAAGTGCAGACGCGCCGGAGAAAGGGTTAGAAATGGTAAAGTGAAAAGCACGATATTCACCGGCCAGTTAAAAAGGTAAAGTTGAGATTTTTTCTTAAAAAAACACCCTTTAGATAAGAAATTACTGAAATACCCATATTTTTATTTGTTAAACGATTTAAGGCCTATAAACTCAATTTTAAAGAATAAAGGTTTAAGAAAAAACCATTTTTGCAACATATAATAAGATTAAAATATTTAAAAGAAGTCAAAGGTTTTAACGAAGCCTATTAATATTACTCATTAAGTTCATTAGGCAAGACTGAAAAAATTTTAATCAAGTATTGAAAATAAATAAAATACCCTTTATTTTTTGTAGTAAGACCTAGAGGTAGCCCCATTTTTTTTAATTAGATAGTCTGATATAGCATTTACTTTTTGACACAAGGAAACACGTTGTTCAGACGCCAGAGTCCCTGGTTACTCAGTGTAGCTTATCTTTTTGTTCTCTTTTGATCAGAGATAGTAGTCTTCATCATGAGTAGATTTGCTGCATTTCATTGATGCATGATCTAATTTCTCTGAAGATGATGCCATTGCTATGAAATTATTGCAATATGGTTTTTGGAGGCGTATTCTCTAGATGACTTCAATTTAGGTGACTTGTTTAAGGACAATATAAGCTAACATTTTTTTAACCAAAGAAGCCCTTTTACAATTAACTTTCAGACGCTTAGGCCATGGTTATTATCAAAAACTTGATGAATGTTTTAACCCTATTATGAGTGCAAGGTTGGTGCAACTTAACACAATTATCAACCAAATTGAGGGTTATAAATATTAAACCATTTCTTTAACAGAGGTAGAATAGAATAACTTAGCCAAGGTTGTATGAAAGAATTAAAACTTTCTCAACTCCCCCTAAATTAATGACCGGCGACTAAGCAATGGTTCAGAAGCAAAAGATGTGATGAAGAAATGAAGAAGGCAATGATAATGAAGGGTGAGTAGACAGAATGACTCTTCATTGGATCACACACCGTTGAGTGGCTGAGCAACCGTGTCAACACTTCCTATGAAGGTGTCGACTTGCAGTGACTGAGTGATAGTGTCGACACTTCTTATGTGCATTGACCTTCATTCAAATGTGCATCGACCATCTAATGCACCAAGCATATGTGCATCGAGCTTCATTCAAATGTGCATCGACCTTCATTAAGATATGCATCGACCTTCATTCAAATGTGTATTGACCTTCATTGAAGGTGACGTCCTGCTGATGGAAAATAGAAGCCTATACTTTGAGTATTTCAATGCATGTGTCGGCACATCACCAGAGAGTGTCGACCTATTTAGTAGCCTTTTCTCAGCCAGTGTCTCTGATTCTTGTCCTTCTTTGATTGCTTCATTTCTGAAACACTTCTGCCAAATTCTGATACTAGTGCCTCTGACTTTCTAATTTCAGTCAATCATCTAAAAATTTACCTTTTTGTTGCCAGTGAGAAGTGCTTTATTTGATGCTAAAGCTTTAAATATGCTCATGCACTAAAGATTAACTATGCAGATTTTTATATGCAATTCTGACTCATGGTACTTGGCGGAGGTCAGTCCTCACGCATGGGGAGAGTTTCCAGACATGTGTAACCTATCTTTCCACAGCTCAACATTTGAGATACCATGAAGTCAAAAGATGATACGCAATGCAAAACAATCAAAATGCACACAAGCTCCCCCTGAATGTGACCATCATTCATGAAACAATTCATTCAAACACTAGACCATTTCAAGACAAATCAGATATATTAACAACCAACATAGCAATGACAAGTATTTTAAGCAAGAAAAATATAAGAGCTCAAACCTAAGATGATTGAGGTCTGCATAGACCTAGCTCTCTCCTTAAGGTTGAAAACCTATCATTGCTTAAAGGTTTTGTGAAAATATCTACAATATGATTTTCGAGTCAATAAAATAGAGCTCAAAATGATTTTTAAGGACTTCATCCCTAATGAAATGATTCCTAATCTCTATATGCTTAGTTCTAGAGTGCAGGACTGGATTTTTTGCAAGGTTTATAGCACTTGTGTTATCACACAAAATGGGAACACATCCAAGATCTATTAGATAGTCTTGGAGTTAGTGTTTGATCCACAGCACTTGGTGCCACAACTCCCTGCAGCAACATATTCTGCCTCTACAGTGGAGAGGGCAACTGAGTGTTGTTTCTTGGAGGCCCAAGAAACCAAACACCCACTCAAAAATTGGCAATAGCCACTAGTGCTCTTGCGATCCAGTTTGCATCCTACATAGTCTGCATCTGAATATGAAATGAGTGAAATCTCACAAGATGCAGGATACCATAATCCCAGATCTTGAGTGCCAGCAAGGTATCTAAAGATACGCTTGACAGCAGTCAAGTGAGACTCTCTAGGACTAGACTGAAATATAGCACAAAGGTAAACACTAAACTGAATGTTTGGTCTAGATGCAGTTAAATAGAGTAATGAACCGATCATACCTCTATACTTCTTTGCATCCACAAGTGTACCTTGTTCATCTGCATCCAGTGAAGTGGCAATCCCCATTGGAGTTCCTAATGGTTTGCAGTTGGTCAGATCAAATCTTTTCAGCAACTCTTTTGCATATTTGGCTTGATTAATGAAACAGCCTTTATTGCTTTGATTTATTTGCAAGCCAAGAAAGAATTGAAGCTCACCCATAAGACTCATTTCAAACTCATTAGTCATGAGTTTAGCAAAATCCTCACACATTTGAGATTTTATAGACCCAAACACTATATCATCTACATAAATCTGAACCAACAAGATGTCCTTACCTTGTCTCTTAGTGAATAGTGTCATGTCTACATTACCTCTTGTGTAGCCTTGTTCGGTGAGGAATGAGCTTAGTCTATCATACCAAGCTCTGGGTGCCTGCTTCAAGCCATATAGAGCCCTATCCAACTTATAAACATGGTCTTTAAAATGTGAACATTCAAAACCAGGGGGTTGCTCTCCATATACTTCTTCTTTTATTAAGCCATTCAAAAAGGCACTCTTTACATCAATTTGCTGCAGTTTGATTTTATGAAAACATGTAAATGCAAGCAAAATTCTAATGACCTCTAATCCAGCTACAGGGGCAAAAGACTCTTCGAAATCTATGCCTAACTCTTGATTATACCCCTGAGCCACTAATCTAGCTTTATTTCTACTAATCTTACCATCTTCACTAAGTTTCCTGAAGGCCCATTTAGTACCTATGACAGATTTCTCTTGGGGCCTAGGAACTAGATGCCACACATTGTTTCTTTCAAACTGGTTTAATTCATCATGTATGGAATTTATCCAATTTTCATCTTTTACAGCCTCTACAATATTTTTAGGTTCAATTTGAGACACAAGTGCTAATTGTTCAATTTCATCCATAATTCTAAAATAAGACCTAGTTCTAGTTGGGTCAAGCAGATTACACATAATATTTTCTAAAGGATGGTCTTTCAGCACTCTTATTTCAGTCTGAGGGTTACCTCCATCTGCAACAGTGACCTGAGCATTGCTTGACTCTCCTTGGTCTTCATTTCCTTGTGTCTCCTCGTGTGGAAGTTCTTATTTTCCTTTTCCGTTCAGAAATTCCCCATCATCGTCTTTCCTGCAAGAATTATCATGATTAGTCTCATTAAAAGTGATGTGAGGTGACTCTTCCACACATAGAGTCTTAAGATTATAAACTGTGTAAGCTCTAGACATATCTGAATATCCAAGAAATATGCCTTCTTCACTCTTGGGCTCAAACTTGTCTAAAACTCTTTTATCATTGTTATGAACAAAACACTTTGAACCAAATACTTTCATGTGAGAGAGAGATGGCTTTTTACCTTTGAGAAACTCATAAGGAGTCATTTTAGCGAATGGTAATACCATTAAGAGGTTGATGATATAACAAGCAGTGTTTACCGCTTCTGCCCAAAATCTTCTTGGTAGTTACTTTTCAGCAAGCATTGTGCGTGTCATCTCTATGAGAGTTCTGTTCCTCCTCTCGACCACCCCATTTTATTCAGGGGTTCTTGGTGATGAAAACCTATGATTTATTCCTTCAGTCCTGCAAAGATTTTTAAAATCAGCATTGTCGAATTCACCACCATGGTCTGAAAGTATGTTGGAAATTTTGAACTTACTGTCTTGCTTTACTTGCATGAAGAGTGCCTGAAACTCATCAAATGCGTCATTTTTATGTGCAAGGTAAAACACCCATGTGAATCTAGTAAAGTCATCTACTAAAATATAGCCATATATTTTACCACTTAAGGTAGCTATTTTTATTGGACCAAACAAGTCCATGTGAATTAGTTCAAGTGGTTTGGATGATAAGCTTTCAGTTCTGCTTTGAAATGACTTCCTAGTTTATTTTCCTTGTACACAAGCATCATAAATTTTAGAGTTCAGTTTGAATTTAATTTTAGGCAATCCTTTAACAATAGAATGCTTCACCAATTTACGAAGTGCATTGTAGCTAGCATGACCTAGTCTACGATGCAACAAGCATGCAAATTCATATTTAGGTACAGCAAGGCAAAGATTTATGTGAGTTGGGTCATCTAGATCAATCATATACACATTGTTGACTCTTTTACCAGAAAACTTGATTTCTTTTGAATTAGGGTGCAAGATCCTACATTCATTAGAGTCAAACACTATAGTGTGACCTTTATCACAAAGTTGACTTATGCTCAACAAATTATATTCCAAACCATCAACAAGCAAGATAGTTTCAATGGAGTTGGAGGGGTTCTTACCAACTTTACCTGTACCAATGATCTTTCCCTTGTTGTTCTGATGCGTGACGGACCACGGACTCGACTCCAAGTTGATATGCAATCCTTGGACTCTATGCAAACTCACGATCGTCCCTAACAAGGGAAGCGTACAGACGTGCACGGTTAAAAAACCGGTAGTGAGCTATGGTGGTCAAGCTCTCTCGTCGTGCCCGGATCGGGTCACGGGACGGGTTTCGCTCTCTCGCTTGCAACAGTGAATAACAATAGATATCGAGCTAGCTATCCTATCATGCTCTCTAGCAGTGACATATAAAATGTATACGAATAAAGCAAAATGTCGAGTAAGGAGCGAACATGATACCTCCACGCGCCAGGCGTGGGGAAGACGACCCCGGCCGAACTTGTTCTCCCATAATAGTAGATAATTAAATTACAGCAATGAATTCACTGCCTACTCCACGCAGGGAGGTAAAGGGCTACACAGTGGGACCCGAGAGTAGCAGGTTCGGGCTGACGGGTAGCTTCTAGCGTAGCTTCAGCGGCACGCGTACTCACGATCGTGGGGGCCACGTGCTGGTCAGTGGGGTCGAGTGGGACCGCGGTGGTACCAATATGGTGGGGACGCTTGGAGGGATGCTCCCTTGGACGGCGGCATGCTGGTTCGCCTTGTGGAAGGTGAGTCGGCCGGCCGGGCGGTCGATACGGCTTGCTATCCACGGGCTTGAGCTTCTGTTCTGCAATGCGCGACCCGACGATAACGGCTGCTGCGATCAGCCCCGATGTCGGATAGACACGAAACTGGCGCCGTTGGAAAGCTGACTTGAAGTACTTCGATCTATGGCCAGAGAGAGAATTTTGACTATCCCGGATCTGGCCTTGGTCGAATTTAGAAGTTGCTAGTTGACAGAACCAGATCTGACAGGATATATCTAAGTTTTCCTGAGAACACGAGTTGACCGAAGGAAGAACGTCGGATCTAGAAGTTGACTCCTTGATGAAAGTTGTAGAAAAACAAGTAAGGAGGATGGAGATATTTTTTATAGATTTTCTTGTGGAGGTTTAATAAGGGAAACAGAATTTATGGCACTGGTGCGTCAGTTCTGGACAGTGGGAGATAGAATTGGGTTGGGAAAAGAGAGTGATTTTAAGGAAATATAAACGAGATCTATAAATCTCACAAAAATTCATGGAAAAAGGTGTTGGTGGACAGAATCCCCAATAAAATTGGCAACTCAAGAAGACAAGGGGAAGGGGTAGAAATATGGAAGATCAGAGCTGCTGTTACACAGATCTGAATAGGGGCAGAATTGGTGGATCTAGAAGCTAAAAACGAAAAGGAATTTGGATGAAGTTCTAATTTAAAGGGGAATTTACTGGAGGTGGGGATTCACGTGGGAACCTACCCTAGAAATCTCAGCTCCAAAAGATATGGGAGTTGAGAGCTAAAATTCTCGGAGTAGACCTCTATCCAGCAGAACAACAATCTGGACAACACTTCGGAAGTTGCTTCGCGGTGGCTCGATGGCGGCACGAACGGTAGCGGCGGTGGCAGAGATTGAATTCAGAGGGGAAGGGGATGAGATAGAAGGGTTCTATACCCTGGAGATTCGAGGAGGAAGAGGGAAACCAGAGGGAGAGAGAGAGGGGCGCAGGTTGCTCCTTGCATTACATAAATTTTCTTCTCATTAATTCATGAAAAAAAGGAAATACAAGCCTTATATAATAAAAGGAAAATGACCACTTATACCCTCAGATCTAGGGTTTGGGAGGGGTATACAAGGGATATCAAGTACAATCCCCCCATGTGTTTTGGAACACAATAAAAAATACATAAAGGGGGAGGGCGCCCCCTTGACCAAGGGGAGCCATTTTGGACTTTTTAGTCCATTTGTCCCCATTGAATGGTCAACCTTCTAGAAGCCACCTAGGATCTTTGACCAGCCCCACATGGACCCCTAGGGCTTAGGTGGACCAATGGGAAAGAGTGTGGGGGCCCCTTGTTGGACCTACTGGACTTTTTGCACAAAAACCCACTAAAACCTAAAGACTCACATTTTGGCTTATAAAGCCTTACAATTACACATATGTTTTTCCAAAGATATAAAAATAAATAAAAAGACACAAATACAGAAATAAAATGTACATGCTCGGAGTTGATTCTCATCAATTCTCCCTGGGTGGGAAGAACTCGACCCCGTCGAGTAAAGGGGGCGACTGCTCGAGTAGCTCCGGCGGATCCATCACCGTACCAAGTAGCGCGGGTACGCTCCACTCCAAGTGATCGTCACCCGCTCATTCCGTATATACTCGATATGCACATGCTGCTATGGGAACGAGGCTAGTGGTGGAACACTTTGGGGTGGGGTCACTCTCAAGGGGAGGAGGCGGCTCGAAGACTCACTAGGAATCACCGCTGGGTCCCTGTAGGTGACTAGATCCGGGGCATAGATGTAGAACTGATCTCATACTCCTCTAGCAAGTCCACTCGCCTCTCACTCATAAGGGACTTACATCTACAAGCTTGCACAAGACGCATGCAGACTCCTAACAAACCACAAACCACACAAACAAACCACACAAAGAAGAAACAAAACTGACTCATGCATGACCCTAGACTTAAGGTGGTGACATCAACCCCACTAGGTGACCATCACCCGAGTGCCGCATCCTGAGTGTCGGTAGGCTCCTCCAGACCTTCTTCATAGTACTCATCAGCTAGTTCTGGCTTGGCCTCGTAGCTGACAGATACAAGCCCAGAAGGTGAGGCTTCTCCTACCCCTAGGGCTAGAGTGGCACGAGTGGGACATTGGTTGGCAAAGTGGCCAAACCCATGACAGTGGAAACACTATAGCAGTGACCTACTGGCCTCCCCGATAAGAGGGCCCTTACCCTTATCCTCCTGATGGGTCGGGGGTTTAGGCAACAAGGGTGGAGGTGTAGGTGCCGTGGGCAACAAGGGTGGGGGTGCCGATGCCAGAGGGTGGGCAATGGGTGCCGGGGGGTGAGTAATGGGTGCCGGTGGTTGAGATTGAGGTAGATCCCGTGGCGGGGGAGGACGAGGTCTAGGAGCAAAGTGCTCCTGACAAGCGGGCTCGTGAGGTCGAGCCATGGGGCCCCTCGGGTATGAGCTTAAGGAGCTACATGACTCGGTACTACGGAGAGGGGTGGGACCCGGCCGATGGCTAGACTCAAACTCTCCCTCAAATTGCCCCAACTCGAGAGCAACCTGATATGCCTCTTCCAACGTTTTGGTATTGCAGCGGAAAAGCTCATACTGATAGTGTGGCCGCAAACCACATCGAAAGCGGGAAACAGGTATGGTGCTCTCCTCCGTGACACCACATCGCAGAAAGTACTCATCAAATTCAGCGATGTACTGGGAGACGGACCGGTCTCCCTGGCTGAGACTCTGCCACCTATCGATGAGTCGCTGGCGGTATGTGGCAGGAAGGTACTTTTGACGAAGCTTGAACTTCATTTCACCCCATCTCTCAACCTGAGGCTTTAGCCGTTGAAATAACAGTCTATCTACATTCTTCTAATATGTTTATGTCTGTCCCATTAGCTTCATGGTAGCGAATCAGACTCTTCGACGCTCTAACATATCATACCAGTCGAAGTATCGATCCATGCCGGACTCCCAATTTAGATAGACTTTCGGATCCAAAGACCCGTAAAAAATGGGAGGGTCCGCTCACACGGTCTTAAGGACCCTATCGTCCTCCTCATCCCTCTGTGGCTGGAGGCCACGACGGCGTTGACCATACCCCTCATAGGCGTTATCGGACCCATAGTCCTCAAGACCAAGGTCACGGAGCGGTAGTTCGGGGACCCGAGGAGGGGTGGATGGAGGAGCCTGTGCTGGCTGAGGAGCATGTGCGGGTGGGTCCTGGGCCACAAGGGCGGGCTGGGCCTGGGCTATGGGAATGGCTTGGCCTTGGGCAGCCGCTGGAGCGAGTGTGGGTGGGCCCGGGGGCACTCTAGGAGGGTCTCCGTGTGACATCCTATCCAACCGTCCGACCAGACCTTGGACAGATCTGTCGGATGACTGCATCCGTTCCTCCATGGCGTTAAACTGGCCATCTATACGGTCCGAGAAGCTCTTAAAGGTTGCCACAGATTGGTCCATCTGAGCTACGAGGGCCATGATCGCCTCGTGCAAGGAGTGAAGGTCTCCCGAGATGGTATCCCGTGGGTTGGCCATAGGTGTAGGGCGGTGGTATTGGGTACCTCGCCGAGTGGGCATGCAACGACACAAGGACTAGGAGATACGGACTAATGCAAAGATGATGCACCTAGACTTAGCCAATATCCGGTACGTGGCGGAGGGTTGACCCAAAGATCTCCTCGACGCGAGTGTGCGGCCTTCCCGATAGACGTAACCTAACGTTCGGGCGACACCTTTTAATATACCGGGTTATCGGGATGAAATGCGACCCAAAAAAGACACTATTTTTTTTGTTTTAAAACAATGATGATTCTAGACTCGACTAAGATCGTGCAAAGACATATGCAATGACTACCCTAGACTCGAATGGCGCTCTGATACCAAGTTGATGCGGGACAGACCACAGACTCGACTCCAAGTTGATATGCAATCCTTGGACTCTATGCAAACTCTCGATCGTCCCTAATGAGGGAAGCGTACGGACGTGCACGATTGAGAAACTGGTAGTGAGCTAGGGTGGTCAAGCTCTCTCGTCGTGCCTGGATCGGGTCACGGGACGGGTTTCACTCTCTCGCTCGCAACAGTGAATAACAATAGATATCGAGCTAGCTATCCTATAATGCTCTCTAGCAGCGGCATATAAAATATATACGAATAAAGCAAAATACTGAGTAAGGAGCGAACACGATACCTCCATGCACCAGGCGTGGGGAAGACGACCCCGGCCGAACTTGTACTCCCGGAATAGTAATTAATAAAATTACAGCAATGAATTCACTACCCACTCCTCGCAGGGAGATAAAGGGCGACACGGTGGGACCCAAGAGTAGCGGGTTCGGGTTGACGGGCAGCTTCTAGCGTAGCTTCGGCGGCACGCATACTCACGATCGTGGGGCCCACGTGCTGGTCAGTGGGGCCGAGTGGGACCGGGGTGGCGCCACTGTGGTGGGGACGCCTGGAGGGATGCTCCTTGGGACGGCGGCATGCTGGTTCGCTTTGTGGAAGGCGAGTCGGCCGGTCGGGCGGTCGGTACGGCTTGCTATCCACGGGCTTGAGCTTCTGTTCTGCAGCGTGCGACCCGGCGAGAACGGCTGCTGCGATCAGCCCCGATGTCGGATCGACACGAAACTGGCACCATTGGAAAGTTGACTTGAAGTACTTAGATCTATCACTAGAGAGAGAATTTTGACTATCCCGGATCTGGCCTTGGTCGAATTTAGAAGTTGCTGGTTGACAGAACCAGATCTGACAGGATAGATTTAAGTTTTCCTGAGAACACGAGTTGACCGAAGGAAGAACTTCGGATCGAGAAGTTGACTCCTCGATGAACGTTGTAGAGAAAGAAGTAAGGAAGATGGAGATATTTTTTGTAGATTTTCTTGTGGAGGTTTGATAGGGGAAACGGAATTTATGGCACTGGTGGGTCGGTTCTGGACAGTGGGAGACAGAACTGGGTTGGGAAAAGATAGTGATTTTAAGAAAATATAAACGAGATCTATAAATCTCACAAAAAATCGTGGAAGAAGGTGTTGGTGGACAGAATCCCCAATAAAATTGGCAACTCAAGAAGACATGGGTAAGGTGGTCGAAATATGGAAGATCAGAGCTGCAGTTACATAGATCTGAACAGGGGCAGAACTGGTGGATCTAGAAGCTAAAAAGGAAAAGAAAATTGGATGAAGTTCTAATTTCAAGGGGAATTTACTGGAGGTGGGGATTCACGTGGGGAACCTACCCTGAAAATCTCAGCTCCAAAATATTTGGGAGTTGAGAGCTACAATTCTCAGAGTAGACCATTGTCTAGTAGAACAGTAATCTGGACAACACTTCGAAAGTTGCTTCGCGGTGGCTCGATGGCGGCACGAATGGCAGCAGCGGTGGCAGAGATTGAATTCAGAGTGGAAGGGGATGAGATAGAAGGGTTCTATACCCTGGAGATTGGAGGAGGAAGAGGGAAACCAGATGGAGAGAGAGGGGGGCGCAGGTTGCTCCTTGCATTACATAAATTTTCTTCTCATTAATTCATGAAAAAAAGGAAATACAAGCCTTATATAATAAAAGGAAAATGACCACTGATACCCTCAGATCTAGGGTTTGGGAGGGGTATACAAGGGATATCAAGTATAATTCCCCCATGTGTTTTGGAACACAATAAAAAATACATAAAGGGGGGAGGGCGCCCCCTTGACCAAGGGGAGCCATTTTGGACTTTTTAGTCCATTTGTCCCCCATGTGTCTCCATTGAATGGTCAACCTTCTAGAAGCCACCTAGGTTCTTTGACCAGCCCCACATGGACCCCTAGGGCTTAGGTGGATCAATTGGAAAGAGTGTGGGGGCCCCTTGCTGGACCTACTGGACTTTTTACACAAAAATCCACTAAAACCTAAAGACTCATATTTTGGCTTATAAAGCCTTACAATTGCACATATGTTTTCCCAAGGATATAAAAATAAATAAAAGGACACAAATACAGAAATAAAATGTACATGCTCGGAGTTGATTCCCATCATGTTCCCTCCAAATGTTATGTGTCCAGCTTCCTTTTCTACCAAGAGACAGAATTTGATTCTGTCCCTAGTCATGTGTCTTGAGCAGCCACTATCAAGGTACCAACGATTATACACAGCTGCAAGACACTCCTGCACAAGGAATTAAGTAACAATGTTTAGAACCCAAGGACAATTGAGTCCCAATAATCTTCTCATCTTAGTAAAACAAGATAACATAGGTTTTGAAATCTAAACTTTCTTAACATTCTTATTTTCCTTGCTTGGTTGGAAGCTCTGGTTCCTCTTTTTTTTGTTAACATTCCTTTTCTCTCTTTTAACTTCTTGAGCTTTAGAGGTTTTAGGGATGTTGAAATTGGATTGATTCTTGGCCCATTTGTTCCAATGATTGGGTTTATAGTGGTAGAAGTTGTTATAGTTCATAGGGTACTATTGTTGGCTTGGCCTGTGGAAGTATGACTCATAACTACCCCTGTTTTATGTAGGTGTCGACCTTTATGTGGTGAAGTGTCGACCTCTCCCCTGTTCTGACCATCTATAACGGTCTCTGTTTGCTGGATGTGTCGACCTCCTATCATGAAAGTGCTGACATGTCTCTCGTTCTACCCACTTATAACGGTCTCAGGATGAGAGACGTGTCGGGTCCCTGTAACTTGAGTGTCGACCTGTCAGTGCATACCTAGGGAATTGGCGGGTGGTTAACCATGAGAGTGTCGACCTGTCCTTAGGGTAGTGCCGACATGTGCCATTAATGAAATTCTTTCTACCCTTGGGATGTGCAGACCTGGACTTGGGTTGGTGTCGGCCAGCTTGGTGTTGTTGGTGAGCCTTCTTGGGTTTTTCAGAGTTGTTCTTTATAGGCTCTCCCATTTTCTCTTTTCCTTTGTTTCTAGCTTTTTCTTGGTTTGGGCTAGGTGTTGCTTTAGAAGTTGATGCTTCAGAAGATGAGACAAAAGTTATGGTTTTCATACCAATTGACCTCTTCTGTGATGTCCCGGACCCTTTTCGGATCCTTCTTCTTGGGTCCTAGATCTGTGTTTTTAGTGAATTTGGCTCCGTTGTGTCTGGAATTATGTTCCGGACATCTTTCGTGTTTGGATCCGTGCGATTCGGGTCAGTTCGGAGGCTCGGAACGTGTTCCGCGGCCTTTCCGCGTGTTTTCCTATTCCCGCGTGTGTGTCTCGAAAACACCTACAGAACCCTGTAGTGGGTGAACTGGGTCGTTCATCTACCCGCGAGTGGTACCGTTGCGATCAGCGCGTCGAGAGGATCGACGAGGTGTATTTTTCTATTTTTTGGGATTTTTTTGATTTTTCAGATTTTCTATAAATATCAAACCTTTTTCTTTTCTTTTTCACCTTTTTCTTCTTCGTCTTCCTCCTTCTTCCAACCGTTGGATAGCGCCCTCCCCCTCGCGACCGTTCTTCTTCCCCGGACGACCGAGATGTGGCCTCCTTCACTCCGGCAATGGCGTGGCGGCGGCGGCGGTGGCGAGGCGGTTCCGGTGGTGGCCTTTTCACGGCGGGAGGCGGGGCGCGTGGCATTCTAAAAGCTTCTTCCTTGACTTCGGCGGTGATTCGGCGGAGCATTCGCTCCATTGAGGTAGGGGGACGAATCCCTATGCTCATCCCATCATTCCCCGCGATTTGTAGGCTGAATGGGAGCCGAGAGGGGCGTGTTTGAGCGGTTTAGGGTAAAATCATGTTTTGGGGAGAGTTCGCCCGATCTACGGATTGGAGTCGCGATTCGGCGTTTTGATGGCCTAGAATCATGCTAGGGGTCCCTAGGGGTCTTCCCCTTTGATTTCCCCCTCTCCTATGGAGGTATGGGGGTGTGGTTAGATTTTTTGGGCGTTTCCCGCCGTTTCACCCTCGGGCGGGTGTGACGGTCCTTGCAGTGACCGTCACACTGTGTAACGCGCCTGGATGGGTGCGTTATAGCCCTGAGTGCAGCCAGTGGGGTCTGTGGGCTGTGACGGTCCCACGATAGACCGCCCCGCTGCTGTGACGCACCTAGGTTGGACCGTCAGGCTGCGTTCGACCGTTGGCTGCCGACCGTTGGTTTTTGACCATTTGGGGGTCAAGGCATGTCACGCACCTAGCTTGGCGCGTCACAGCCCGGCGACGCCCCTAGGTGGGTGCGTCAGAACAGGCGAACCCACCTCCCCTGATGCACTAGGGTTGGTCCGTCAGGTGCTGTGACGCCCCTAGGTGGGTGCGTCAGAGCCCGTTTTCACCTTGGCTTGTGACGCTCCAGGGTTGGACTGTCAGAGCCTTGTGACAGTCCAGTGAAGGTTCGTCACAGCCTGTGACGGCCCAAGGGTGGACCGTCAGGCTCTGTGCTGCACCGTGTATGTGCGGTCCCATTTCCTTGGCGGTGATTTCTGTGAGTTAGTCCTTACTTTCAGTGACCTGTCCACTAGTCGTAGCTTCCTGCGCACGCGGGTGCGGACCCACCTGGGAGTGGTGGAGAGCGAGACCCGGTGAGAGGCGATTTTTAGGCTGGTTACCGTAGGGCCCCTTGCCTTTGCCACCAGAGTTCGGTGGGGGGGGAAACCAGCTAGAGGACCCGACCTAGAGCAGATGGTCTGTGTGTGCACACGTGGTTGGGGGCTTAGGACACGCGCTGACGAGCGTGACCCCAGCTAGTCCTTGTTGTGGTACTTGTTGCGTGTCTGAGTCTCACGCCCGGGGCGTTGTAGCTAGACACTTGTGACACGGTGTAAGATGTCAGGGGACGCTTCCGGTCGTTCTTCTAGTGGGTAGTGCTCCTGTTCGCTGGCTGGTGTGGACACGAGTTTTATTGGACCGAGGTTTAGTAGTACGTGCTATTAGAGTAGATGGCTTTTTCAGTTTATTTACTTTAACTTGTTGGTTCTACTATACTCCTGTTAGGTAGGGTTGTGTTCTGCTTTCTTAATTTCCTGTCTTGTTTTCCGTGCGAGGTGGGGATTCGCAGGATCCCTACTCGGCCAATGAAATGAGCCTCACCCCTGCTTTTCAGGTGAGGCGGGGTCTTCATGAGGTGCGGCCGAGTTCCAGCGTGGTTCTTCTAGCCAGGGTTAGCCGCCAGTCTTCCAGAGCCGGGGGATGCCCCGTGTAGTTGTACGCCGGGGGATGCCCCGTGTAGTTGGTCTTCCCTTTCTGTTGACTGTACTTTTATTTGGACATGAGACTCTGTGGACAGTGTAGCAGTTTATTTTATTTATATTATGCTGTGCATTTTATTTTAGATCATTGTGATACCTCTGCGGTTATTTCAGCTTTTCTTGTACTCCCACACCATCCCTTTCTACCCTTCCGAGTCTTCGGGCTCGTGGGTTGACGGGCCGAGATTCGAGACGCGTCGGTTCCTTTCCAGTACTCAGATCTCGGGTTGTCACAGCTGGTATCAGAGCGTAGGTTGTGGAGGTATATCAGAACTTGAAACGAATTGCGGTGGTCTAGGAGGTCCATGAATGTCTTGTATAGTCGGCGACTAGCTTAGGGCCGTGCCTGTTTTATTGATTTGTGGTTGTTTTCCTTGATGCCAGGTGTGTTATGGCGCCACGGAGGAGGGCTCGACCCCAGCAGGGAGAGTCTAGTGGTGGTCCGGAGGAGCAGATCAGGGCTTCAGTTTTCGAGGGTGTAGCTGGAGGTGCGAGAGCTCTAGGGATGGACGATTTCTTCCGAGGTATGTTTGAGTATGTGCTTCAGCGGCAGTCAGAAGGTCAGCAGCAGGGAGATCACCAGCAGCAGGGCGGTGACGCTGGTGAGGACCGGGCTCGTGGTGCTCATGGTCGTGTGCTGAAGGAGTTCTTGCTGTTCCAGCCTTCTTCCTTCAGTGGGCAGCCAGATCCTGAGGTGGCTAGAGAGTGGCTGGATGATGTGCGGCGGATTTTCAATGCGATGGAGTGTCCCGAGGAGGAGCAGGTAGCGTTGGCTACTCATCGTCTTCAGGGGGCGGCCCGCACTTGGTGGATGTCAGAGTGGGGTTCAGTGTTTCAGTCCCGTCCTCTTCGGCAGATTACGTGGCAGGAGTTCATCACGGCTTTCGAGCGTGGTTTCTGCCCGTCCTTTGTCAGGTCACAGAGGATGCGTGAGTTTATGGAGCTGACTCAAGTGACATGACGGTGATGCAGTACCGTGCCAGGTTTATCGAGTTGGGCCGTTATGCTCCTCATATTGTTGCAGATGAGGAGGTGAAGACTGATCAGTTTGTGGGTGGCCTGAGGCTAGAGTTGAGGCATCATCTTCTTGCGTCAGGTTTGACCACGTTGGATGCAGCATGTAAGGCAGCAGAAGTGCTGGAGAGAGACTTGCTGATGGGGACATCACCTCCCATGCCCACCTTCACAGCTCGTCTCCTCGCCCCGGTTGCATCCGACATGGTTTAGTCATTTAATTTTGAGTCTTATGTAATTTTACTTGAGTTATTTGATGTAATTTGCATTTTATTTGAGTCATGTCCCTAGGTCTTGCATTTATTTTCCTATGTTTGAGTGTCATTAGAGTGTGTAATGTGCTAATTGGGCCCATTTCTTTGGGCTTGGCCCAATGAGCTCCCCTACCCCTTCGGTTATTTGTCAATGAGTCTTTTGTCAGGGTCTTATTGTAAAATGTGGGTTTCCTATATATAGGGCCTCATTTCCTTCATTTGGAGGTAATGAATCAATCAATGAAAAAAATGTCATTTGAGAGTCCAAAGCTTAGTTTAGTGGAGTGATTCTAACATTTTTTGGGTGAGAAACCCTAGGGGAGAGATTCCCCACCCTTCCCTCTCTTAATCCCTCTTTTTCACTCCATTTTCTCTCTCCTCATCACTCAATTTCGAATTTTCTTCTCTCTCCTCCCTTCCCAACCACCTCAACCCCCACCTACCATCATTAAAGCCCTCCACTTCCCCATGGCCTCCATTACTCCACCCCCCTAGTCCCAAGGAGATCCCTCACCATTCCAACACCACTTTCCCCATTCCAACACAATCAACCCCTTCCCCACACAACCCCACAACTTCCAATGCCATTTCAAATTTGAAATCCACCCTTCCCTCCACTCACTTGTGCCCCCCCTCACCTTCTCCTCTCACCCACCTTCTCAAATTCGTAGCTCCTCCTCCCACCACCTGTTAGACCCCCTTCCAGACCCCATTCTTCCCTTCCCCCACCTTAGAACACCCCCTCCTAGACCCCCTCACAGCCCGGGCTTTCACCACACTCATCCACCCCCATTTCCCCTCCCATATACCCCATTCCCCCCCCATCATCATCAACCTACAGCTCTCAACTGAAGATCTACAGCAGACCAGCAACCTGCAGCGGCCACCACGACCTCTCCCGGATGAGTTTGAAGACCCAAGAGCCATCGTCGGAAGCTTCTGCCAGTAACCGAAGTGGTTTCGTCTTCTTCCCATCTCCGAGTAGTCCAGGAGGTGCATTCTCCCACAGCTGCGTGGTTCTGCCTCGGTTGAGGACCTAAGCTGGCTTAGAAGCTCTGCCACGACCAACCTCGAAGGAATCAGTCCTCAAGTCCTTCTTCAAAGTTCTTCATCGGCCTGTCTACTTTCAGAATCAAGAAGCGGAAGCCCATTCAGTGTTCGAGAACAGAAGTTACCAATTTTCTTCCACGGTCGCGCGGCTCTGACTTCCCCAGTCTGCATCGACACCTCCTCACTCTTCTGGCTCCACAGATCGTCTCCGTTCCTCTCTGGCATCCCTGTTTCTTTTTCTGCAAATAGAACTCACCCACAGTTCTAACGGGGCTGACGGCATCAAATTTGGAGTTCGGGAGCGGCCAGGACAGTCTCTGCATCCTACTGTTGGTGACCTGCCCCTGCTAGTCCGAGAAATAGAGGCCCTGTTCAAGCTTCTGCCCCGACCTGTAGTGACTCCAGAAGAAATTACAAAAATTTTGAGGCATTCCTCTTCCTATTACGAAGATTTCTCCGCCAGTGTCGCCATCAGAAAAATTCTTGAGCAAGATCTACAACAGAAACACCGACCCTCTATCCTGGTTCCCAGACAGCAGGCAGATTCGGCGTCCACCCTTGTTCCTCGTTCTTTGCTTTGGTTTCCCCACCCCGCTTGGCCGGCTGAAGGCCCCTCCCTACGTGGAGGTAGTATTGATGTAATATCATTAACCCCCACCCCAAGTTCCCCCCTCCTGCGAGAGGTGTAGTGGTGTACTTTATTTGGGCAGGTCAAGCGACACCGCCGCGGCGTGTGGGGATCCACTCGCCTCCCCGCTCGCCCTCGTCTCTGACCGGGACCGGTTTCTTCAAACCGGTCGAGTAAGTGCTCAAACCTTCACTCCACTTAGTGCTTATCTTTCAATATTAGTTCTTAATTCCGCTGGTTATGCGAGTGAGAGCCCGATCCTCAAGCCCCGTTGTCTTGAGTGATCACCGTGGGAAGAGTGCAACCGGTGCCTTCGGCACTTCATCGGCCCCGTTGAATTGGGCATCCTCACCCATTGGGAATCAAACCTTGGCCTTGCTGGCCCTCTACCATCAAGGGCCCAACCCCTCAACCTCACCTTGGCATTGCCAAGTTACCCCGGGCTTGGGTGAGCGACGATAGAGCGGTGGCCCAATTCGGTCCATTTGAATGCGATTGTGCTTGCTTGCATTAAGTCCGAGGTCATTTCACATCAAGTGGTATCAGAGCAAGTTCACAACTTGTCTCTCCACAAGTTGGTCCTAGGGCATGTTTATGCATTTAGAGTCCTCGGTTGCATCTCCCATGTCCACTAGAATGGCCACTTCATACCCGTCATATCCATCCCCATCAACTTTTCCAAGAAGCCCAAATCCTCATGGAAGCTCCATTGCCAACAAAGTGGGTAGCAACACCTCTATCATAGAAGCCCTACCTAATGTCCTTAATCGGCTTGAAGATATCATGTCTCGACTCGACCGACTTGAAGGAAATAGTCGTGCACCAAGAGTGAATGAGAGTGACCTTTGGGGAAATCTAGAAACCATATTTTTAGAACACTTGAAAATCAAAACCCCCGCCTTTGATGGATCCAACAGCCCAAGCCTTTACCTAGATTGGGAGATTTCCCTAGACCAATTCTTTAAAAGTTGCCCCTTGAACGAAGAAAGGAGAATGAGGCTAGCCAAGGCACACCTCTCCAAACAAGCTAAAACTCATTGGTTAGTTGTGGAAGGTTTGAGAAAGATCCGTAGGGAGGCTCCAATTAGCACTTGGGATGAGATGAAGACCGAGCTTAGAAAAACCTACACTCTCCAACCCTCTCCCTCCTACTCAAATCACCAAAGTCCAAGGAGCACTTCAACTCCATCATCCCCACCCAGTCAATCCAAGACCCCAATCACCCATTCCCCACCACTTCCCATCTCTCCTACCCCAACCACTACATTTACACCCCACCTCCAAGTCCACACCACAACCATAGGTCCCCATACCCAATTGGGCCTCATGACCAACTCTCCACCTAGGCCCATGGTAACCCTCACCACTACCTCTCCATCACCCCCAAAAGGGGACACTCCTCCCAAAACCAATCAACCTAAACCCCTTCAACCCACCCATCTTCCTCTCCCTACCCCAATCCAACTCCCACCAAAGCCTCCACTACTACCCTTACCTATCCTAACCCAAGTTTCCCACTACCTACCACCCCGGATACACCATGCCCCAATCATCACCACACCCTCAAAAGCCCCTCTCACCTCCTTGGAAGAAGAACCCATACCCGATCTAATAGTGGTGAACACCCCAAACCCACTCCCTACCTTGGAGGAAACCCATGACCAAGAAGAAGAAGAAGCATCACATGGTGACCTTCACCTTACACCACCCTCTCTAATTAGGGCCAAACTCATCTTAGACGAACCCCTTATTAGTTGGCTAAAGAAGAGCCCAATAATAGAGATCACGGCCCACGATTGCCTTCCCATAAAGGAAAACCTTCCCATAGTGCACATCTCCTCCTATCACACCATAATCCAAACATCCTACCAAGTGGAAACCTTAGAGGACCTTCTCAAGGGCTTAGCTTGGCAATATGAGTTGACCGGCTTGTTGACCCCCATGGCCCACCAATCTAGGAGCCTTGACCTCCTACACCTTTGTGTCGGGTCTATCACCTCGGTTTGCACCATTAGATGCTACACTAGTGACCTCCTTCTATTCCTCCCCATACCCGAGGAGCCCGACCTTCTCCTCAATTTGGAGCTTCTTATATCGGGTGAAAAGTCAAGCCCTTCCCTCATGGTCGACCCACTCACAAAGAACTTCGGCCCAATTGTCTCATTAGAGGAGGATCACCCACCACCACTTGAAGATCTTGAGGACATAGGGCCCCTCCCCCTCGATAACCCTTTTTATGATCCCTTTGATCCCTTCCAATGGGAGTCAAAGAACCCATGGGGCCCAACCACCTTATCCACCACCCACCTTTCCCTATCCCAACCCACCATGTTTGATCCAATCCACCCCATCCTAGACCCGGGTTACACCTTGGGAGCCATGACCTTGGGCCACATATCCCCAGGTAATAAGGTTGTGCCCCACCCCATGATGACCACCTTCTTAGATCCATTCGATCCTTTCCAATGGGAGTTCAAAGGTTGTCCCACACCTATACACATGGAAGTCACCTTTGGGAAAAACATGCATGTGTCTAGGCTTATCATACCCCTTGGCATGAACACTATGTTGGGTCCATTCATTCATATCACCCACATGTCAAGTAGAAAGTATGAGTGGTCCATATTCGGATGTCATGGTCTACCTTCATTCATCATGGGTCTTAAGCATATCAAAGGCATCTACGGATGTCCGGGTCGCCCAATATTTATCACCAATTTACATGATAGGGCCACCTACGGGTGCCCCGGCCCACCTAGGCTAACCAAAGTCTACACTGCATCATTACACGATAGGTCTACTTTTGGTTGCCCAGGTCCACCCATCACCCCTAGAATGTCTGCATTCACAACATTGCATAAAGAGATCCGCAAGCACATTAGCAAGAAGAATGTGACTTATAAGAGGCGGGCCGACTCTTATCGGCGTCACCAAGACTTCCATGAGGGTAACTTTGTGATGGTAAGGACTGAGAGGCTCTCCCCGGGAGCCATCTCCAAATTGAGGCCACATGGGGCTGGTCCCTTCCAGGTCCTGAGGCGCATTGGTGCAAATGCCTATGAGTTAGATCTCCCCAAGGAGTATGGAATAAGTCCTACATTCAATGTTGCCGACCTAGTGTCATATAAGGGACCCACGGTGGTACCTAGTGAGGAGATTGAGCCTACGTCTTCCCTTGAGAGAGCACCCACCCGTGAGGAGAGACCACCAGCCAAGAGAGCCCAGCGTGAACAAATTGAACAAATATTGGATGAACAAGTCACTACCACTCGGAGCAAGGTATACAAGCGGTATCTCGGCAGGTGGATGGATCGGCCTCGTTCGGAAGGCTTGAGGGTAGTACCACTTCTACACCCTCCAAGGAGGGAAGGACACTTACTCGACAGAGTCGAGTTCTCCACACCCCGGGAGTATGATGGGGACATCACCTCCCATGCCCACCTTCACAGCTCGTCTCCTCGCCCCGGTTGCATCCGGCATGGTTTAGTCATTTAATTTTGAGTCCTATGTAATTTTACTTGAGTCATTTGATGTAATTTGCATTTTATTTGAGTCATGTCCCTAGGTCTTGCATTTATTTTCCTATGTTTGAGTGTCATTAGAGTGTGTAATGTGCTAATTGGGCCCATTTCTTCGGGCTTGGCCCAATGAGCTCCCCTACCCCTTCGGTTATTTGTCAATGAGTCTTTTGTCAGGGTCTTATTGTAAAATATGAGTTTCCTATATATAGGGCCCCATTTCCTTCATTTGGAGGTAATGAATCAATCAATGAAAAAAATATCATTTGAGAGTCCAAAGCTTAGTTTAGTGGAGTGATTCCAACATTTTTTGGGTGAGAAACCCTAGGGGAGAGATTCCCCACCCTTCCCTCTCTTAATCCCTCTTTTTCACTCCATTTTCTCTCTCCTCATCACCCAATTTCGAATTTTCTTCTCTCTCCTCCCTTCCCAACCACCTCAACCCCCACCTACCATCATTAAAGCCCTCCACTTCCCCATGGCCTCCATTACTCCACCCCCCTAGTCCCAAGGAGATCCCTCACCATTCCAACACCACTTTCCCCATTCCAACACAATCAACCCCTTCCCCACACAACCCCACAACTTCCAATGCCATTTCAAATTTGAAATCCACCCTTCCCTCCACTCACTTGTGCCCCCCCCCCCCTCACCTTCTCCTCTCACCCACCTTCTCAAATTCGTAGCTCCTCCTCCCACCACCTGTTAGACCCCCTTCTAGACCCCATTCTTCCCTTCCCCCACCTTAGAACACCCCCTCCTAGACCCCCTCACAGCCCGGGCTTTCACCACACTCATCCACCCCCATTTCCCCTCCCATATACCCCATTCCCCCCCATCATCATCAACCTATAGCTCTCAACTGAAGATCTACAGTACACCAGCAACTTGCAGCGGCCACCACGACCTCCTCCGGACGAGTTTGAAGACCCAAGAGCCATCATCGGAAGCGTCTGCCAGTCGCCTTCGCAACCGAAGTGGTTTCGTCTTCTTCCCATCTCCGAGTCGTCCAGGAGGTGCATTCTCCCACAGCTGCGCGGTTCTGCCTCGGTTGAGGACCTGAGCCGGCTTAGAAGCTCTGCCACGACCATCCTTGAAGGAATCAGTCCTCAAGTCCTTCTTCAAAGCTCTTCATCAGCCTGTCTACTTTCAGAATAAAGAAGCGGAAGCCCATTCAGCATCCGGGAACAGAAGTTACCAATTTTCTTCCACGGTCGCGTGGCTCTGCCTTCCCCAGTCTGCATCGACACCTCCTCACTCTTCTGGCTCCACAGATCGTCTCCGTTCTCTTCTGGCATCCCCGTTTCTTTTTCTACAAAGAGAACTCACCCACGGTTCTAACGGCGCTGACGGCATCAAATTTGGAGTTCGGGAGCGGCCAGGACAGCCTCTGCATCCTACTGTTGGTGACCTGCCCCTGCTAGTCCGAGAAATAGAGGCCCTATTCAAGCTTCTGCCCCGCAGTGACTCCAGAAGAAATTACAAAAATTCTGAGGCATTCCCCTTCCTGTTACGAAGATTTCACCGCCAGTGTCGCCATCAGACAAATTCTTGAGCAAGATCTACAACAGAAACACCGACCCTCTGTCCTGGTTCCCAGACAGCAGGCAGATTCGGCGTCCACCCTTGTTCCTCGTTCTTTGCTTTGGTTTCCCCACCCCGCTTGGCCGGCTGAAGGCCCCTCCCTACGTGGAGGTAGTATTGATGTAATATCATTAACCCCCACCCCAAGTTCCCCCCTCCTGTGAGAGGTGTAGTGGTGTACTTTGTTTGGGCAGGTCAAGTGACACCGCCGCGGCGTGTGGGGATCCACTCGCCTCCCCGCTCACCCTCGTCTCCGACCGGGACCGGTTTCTTCAAACCGGTCGAGTAAGTGCTCAAACCTTCACTCCACTTAGTGCTTATCTTTCAATATTAGTTCTTAATTCCGCTGGTTATGCGAGTGAGAGCCCGATCCTCAAGCCCCGTTGTCTTGAGTGATCACCGTGGGAAGAGTGCAACCGATGCCTTCGGCACTTCGTCGGCCCCGTTGAATTGGGCATCCTCACCCATTGGGAATCAAACCTTGGCCTTGCTGGCCCTCTACCAGCAAGGGCCCAACCCCTCAACCTCACCTTGGCATTGCCGAGTTACCCCGGGCTTGGGTGAGCGATGATAGAGCGGTGGCCCAATTCAGCCCATTTGAATGCGATTGTGCTTGCTTGCATTAAGTCCGAGGTTGTTTCACATCACTTACAGAAGGTTCGAGGACAGGGTAGTGCCAGTCAGGTGCAGGCAGATTTCAGCCAGCCGGCGGGAATGCAGCAGTAGAGTACCGTCCAACTCTCAGCAGGTGGATCAGTGGCGGCGCAGTCGGTGGCTCCTGCGCCAGGGTCGTCATCCTTTAGATCGAAGCTTAAGAAGTTGCTTAAGGAAGCTGGTTTTGGTAAGAGGCGTCAGGATCATAAGGAGTCGAAGTAGGAGTCGATGGACAATGTTTAGCAACCGGTGGCTTTTCAGCGTCAGGGTTCGACGACCGGTTCGCGGAGCAGTTGTCGTAGGTGCGGTGGTTCTCATCCGAGTAGATCGTGTTCAGCGCCCGTGATTTGCTTTAGGTGCGATCAGCCAGGGCACATGGCACGTGACTGTCCCCAGAGACCGAGCCAGCCGCACGAGTTTCGGCAGCAGCAGCAGTTTCAACCCCAGTAGTTGTCATCACAGCCGCATCAGTACCAGCAGCAGGGACAGTTTCCTCAGTTGTCACAGTCAGCTACTATGGGGAGGCAGAGATCCTGAGGCAGAGTGACTCACATGACCAGGGCAGAGGCTGAGGTGTTGCATTTGGTGGAAGGTACTCCTTCGATTTTGGGTTGTACGGCTCGTGTTTTGTTTGATTCAGGTGCTTCTCATTCGTTCATCTCGGAGGATTTTGCTTAGAGTGTGGAGGGCCCAGTGATCGAGGTGTCCTATGACTTGGTGATAGAGTTGCCTACTGGTGACTTCATGATCACCCCGTACTGCTTTGAGAAGGTACCTATGTGGGTGGAAGGGCGAAACTTATCGGTTAGACTCTACGCGTTGCCGCTTCAAGACTTCGATGTGATTTTGGGCATGGATTGGCTCGAGGCTCATCATGCCTTGGTGGATTGCGGCTCGAAGAAGGTCTACTTCCGACAGCTTCATGGACCCACCTTCTATTTTCAAGGTATTTGGTCTTCCTCTTCCCGCTTGCTTATTTCGGCTATCCGTGCGCGTCATTTGCTTGATGCGGGTTGTCAGGGCTTTCTCGCATCCGTGGTTTTGAGTGATCGATAATGTCCTGAGGTAGAGGATATTTCTGTCGTGTGTGAGTTTCTCGATGTTTTTCCCGAGGAGCTACCAGGGTTGCCACCACAGCGAGAGATTGATTTCGTGATTGAGGTGGTGTTGGGTGCGGCGCCTATGTCGAAGGCCCCGTATCAGATGGCACCCGCAGAGTTGCGAGAGCTGAAGGCGCAGTTGCAGGAGTTGCTGGCCAAGGGGTATATTCATCCTAGCTTATCCCCTTCGGGTGCGCCGGTGTTGTTTGTGAAGAAGAAGGATGGTAGTTTGAGGCTGTGCATCGACTACCGCCAGTTGAACCAGGCGACTGTTAAGAACAAGTATCTGTTGCCTCGGATTGATGACTTGTTCGATCAGCTTCAGTCGGCCCGGGTGCTTTCGAGGATCGATTTGAGATCGGGCTATTACCAGCTGCGGATTCGAGAGTCGGACGTGGAGAAGACGGCGTTTCGGTCGAGGTATGGGCATTATGAGTTCTTGGTGATGCCGTTTGGGCTCACCAATGCCCCCGCAGCGTTCATGGATTTGATGCATGGGGTGTTCCGTCCATACCTAGACCAGTTCGTGGTCGTGTTTGTGGATGACATCCTTGTGTATTCGCGGTCTACTGAGGAGCATGTGCATCATTTGAGAGTGGTGTTGTAGACCCTTCGTGATCACCAGTTGTATGCCAAGCTCAGCAAGTGTGAGTTTTGGCTTCGTGAGGTGCACTTTTTGGGGCACGTGATTTCTGGTGATGGCATTTCCGTGGACTCGGCTAAGGTCGAGGCTGTGGTACAGTGGCCGAGGCCGAGTTCTATCACGGAGATTCAGAGTTTCTTGGGGCTCGCAGGCTATTATCGAAGGTTCATCCAGAATTTTTCTCGTATTACGGCCCCGATGACCAGGCTTACGCGGAAGGATGTGCCATTCGTCTGGACGGAGGAGTGTGAGCAAAGCTTCATGGAGCTGAAGTGATTGCTCACGACTGCTCCGGTGTTGGTGTTGCCTTCGGGATCGGGAGGCTTTGTGGTGTGTACAGACTCTTTCGGGGTAGGTTTGGGTGCTGTGCTGATGTAGCACGGTGGAGTTGTGGCATATGCATCCCGACAGTTGAAGCCACATGACGAGAACTACCCAAATCATGATCTTGAGTTGGCGGCGGTGATTTTCGCTCTGAAGATCTGGAGGCACTATCTGTATGGTGAGAAGTTCGAGATGTTCACTGACCATCAGAGTTTGACGTATGTGTTTACTCAGAAGGATCTTAACCTCAGGCAAACGAAGGTGGATGGAGTACATGAAGGATTATGATTTTACTCTATCTTATCAGCCTGGCAGGATGAATGTCGTGGCTGATGCTCTGAGTAGGAGAATAACGGTCAGTCAGATGTTGTTGAGGAAGTGGAGGCTTTGGGAGCAGGTTCCGGCCATGACTTTTAGGCTCAAGGTCCCTCGAGACCAAGGTTCGGCTGTCCTTGCGAGTCTGACTATCACGCCCGCGGTGCGTCGACAGGTGACTGAGGCTCAGCGAGCGGACCCCGAGCTACCTCGTATTCTGTCGATGGCCGAGGTGGAGCTTGGTGAGGATGGAGCTGCGAGGTTCAGAGGTAGGTTGTACGTGCCAGTCGAGGAGCAGGTGCGGCGTACGGTATTGCGCGAGGCTCATGGGAGTCGGTATGCCGTGCACCCCGGATCGGCTAAGATGTACCAGAACCTGAAGAGGCAGTTTTGGTGGCCTGGCATGAAGAGAGACGTGGCAGAATTTGTGGCCAGGTGTTTGACCTGTCAGCAGGTGAAGGCTGAGCACCAGCGACCAGGAGGCACACTTCAGCCCTTGGATGTTCCTGCGTGGAAGTGGGACCACGTGACCACTGATTTCATGGTTGGGTTACCGAGGACGTCCAGCGGGGATGATAGTATCTGGTTACTAGTGGATAGACTGACGAAGATGGCACGGGTGCTGCCGGTCAAGGTCAGTTGGAGCGTGCATCGTTTGGCTCGTTTGTACGTGGAACAAATTGTTCCATTGCATGGAGTTCCCATCTCCATTGTGTCCGATCGTGATCCCCATTTCACTTATGGATTCTGGAGGAGCTTCAAGAAGGCTCTAGGCACCGAGTTGGCATTCAGCTCGGCCTATCATCCTCAGTCGGAAGGTCAGTCTGAGCGGACCATCCAAACTCTGGAGGACATGTTGCGAGCGTGTTGCTTAGAATGGCAGGGGAGTTGGACCCACCATCTGCCATTAGTGGAGTTTGCCTATAACAACAGGTATCATTCGAGCATTGGTATGGCTTCCTATGAGGCGTTGTACGGGCGACCTTGTCGGACTCCGTTTGATTGGTTCGAGGTGGGCGAGCGTGCCTTGACCGGACTAGATTTGGTGCAGCAGTGTATTGAGGTGGTGCATCTCGTTCGGCAGAGGATGTTAGCAGCTCAGAGCCGACAGAAGAGTTATGCCGATCGGAGGAGGTGACCTCTCAGCTTTGCTGTGGGAGACCGAGTTTTCTTGAGAGTTTCTCCCATGAAGGGTGTGATGCGTTTTGGTAGGCACGGGAAGTTGAGTCCCCGCTACATTGGTCCCTTTCCCATCGTCGAGCGTATTGGGGAAGTTGCTTATCGGTTGCAGCTACCTCCGGAGCTTTCCGCCGTGCATGATGTGTTCCACGTGTCGATGCTTCAGAAGTATATGCCCGATGATTCCCATGTTCTCGAGGATGCCGTTTGGCCTGAGGTGACCCCAGATCTGTCCCTTCCAGAGTTCCCTGTTCGCATTGAGGATCGGCGAGAGCAGCGCCTGCGGAACAAGGTTATTCCTCTGGTTAAGGTGGTCTGGCAGCGTCATTCTGGTGGCGAGGCGTCCTGGGAGCGTGAGGATGAGAAGTGGGAGCTATATCCTCATTTGTTTGTATAAGTCTTTCCCCCGTTCTTGTGCCTTATTCTTGAATTTCGATGACGAAATTTGTTTAAGGGGGGAGGGCTGTGATGTCCCGGACCCTTTTCGGATTCTTCTTCTTGGGTCTCGGATCTGTGTTTTTGGTGAATTTGGCACTGTTGTGTCCGGAATTATGCTCTGGACATCTTTCGTGTTTGGATCCGTGCTATTCAGGTCAGTTCGGAGGCTCGGAACGTGTTCCGCGGCCTTTCCACGTGTTTTTCGATTCCCGCGTGTGTGTCTCGGAAACACCTACGGAACCCTGTAGCGGGTGAACCGGGTCGTTCATCTATCCGCGAGTGGTACCGTTGCGATCAGCGCGTCGAGAGGATCGAGGAGGTGTATTTTTCTATTTTCTGGAATTTTTCTAATTTTCCAGATTTTCTATAAATACCAAACCTTTTTCCTTTCTTTTTCACCTTTTTCTTCTTCTTCTTCCTCCTTCTTCCAACTATTGGAGAGCGCCCTCCCCCTCGCGACCGTTCTTCTTCCCCGGACGACCGAGACGCGGCCTCCTTCACTCCGGCAACGGCATGGCGACGGTGGCTAGGCGGTTCCTGTGGTGGCCTTTTCGCGGCGAGAGGCGGGGCGCGTCGCATTCTAAAAGCTTCTTCCTTGACTTCGGCAGTGATTCGGCGGAGCATTCACTCCATTGAGGTAGGGGGACGAATCCCTATGCTCATCTCGTCATTCCCCACGATTTGTAGGCCGAATAGGAGCCGAGAGGGGCGTGTTTGAGCGGTTTAGGGTAAAATCATGTTTTGGGGAGAGTTCGCCCGATCTACGGATTTGAGCTGTGATTCGGCGTTTTGATGGCCTAGAATCATGCTAGGGGTCCCCAGGGGTCTTCCCCTTTGATTCCCCCCTCTCCTATGGAGGTATGGGGGCGTGGTTAGATTTTTTGGGTGTTTCCCGCCGTTTCACCCTCGGGCGGGTGTAACGGTCCTTGCAGTTACCGTCACACTGTGTAACGCGCCTGGATGGGTGCGTTACAGCCCTGAGTGCAGCCAGTGGGGTCTGTGGGCTGTGACGGTCCCACGATAGACCGCCACGGTGCTGTGACGCACCTAGGTTGGACCGTTAGGCTGCGTTCGACCGTTAGCTACCGACCGTTGGTTTTTGACCGTTGGGGGGTCAAGGCATGTGACGCACCTGGTTTGGCGCGTCACAACCCTGTGACGCCCCTGGGTGGGTGCGTCAGAGCAGGCGAGCCCACCTCCCCTGACACACTAGGGTTGGTCCGTCAGGTGCTGTGACGCCCCTAGGTGGGTGCGTCAGAGCCCATTTTCACCTTGGCTTGTGACGCTCCAAGGTTGGACCGTCAGAGCCTTGTGACGCTCCAGTGAAGGTGCGTCACAACCTGTGACGGCCCAAGGGTAAACCGTCAGGCTCTGTGCTGCACCGTGTATGTGCGGTCCCGTTTCTTTGGCTGTGGTTTCCGTGAGTTAGTCCTTACTTTCAGTGACCTGTCCACTAGTCGTAGCTTCCTGCGCACGCGGGTGCGGACCCACCTGGGAGTGGTGGAGAGCCAGACCCGGTGAGAGGCGGTTTTTAGGCTGGTTACCGTAGGGCCCCTTGCCTTTGCCACCAGAGTCCGGTGGGGGGGGGGGAACCAGCTAGAGGACCCGACCTAGAGCAGATGGTCTGTGTGTGCACACGTGGTTGGGGGCTTAGGACACGCGCTAACGAGCGTGACCCCAGCTAGTCCTTGTTGTGGTACTTGTTGTGTGTCTGAGTCTCACGCCCGGGGCGTTGTGGCTAGACACTTGTGACGCGGTGTAAGAGGTCATGGGACGCTTCCGGTCGTTCTTCTAGTGGGTAGTGCTCCTGTTCGCTGGCAGGTGTGGACTCGAGTTTTATTGGACCGAGGTTTAGTAGTACGTGCTGTTAGAGTATATGGCTTTTTCAGTTTATTTACTTTGGCTTGTTGGTTCTACTGTACTCCTGTTAGGTAGGGTTATGTTCTACTTTCTTATTTTCCTTCCTTGTTTTCCGCGTGAGGTGGGGATTCGCGGGATCCCTACTAGGCCAATGAAATGAGGCTCACCCCTGCTTTTCAAGTGAGGCAGGGTCTTTGAGAGGTGCGACCGAGTTCCAGCGTGGTTCTTCTAGCCAGGGTTAGCCGCCAGTCTACCAGAGCCGGGGGATGCCCCGTGTAGTTGTACTTTTCTTTCTGTTGACTGTACTTTTATTTGGACATGAGACTCTGTGAACCTTGTAGCAGTTTATTTTATTTATATTATGCTGTGCATTTTATTTTAGATCATTGTGCTACCTCTGCAGTTGTTTTAGCTTCTCTTGTACTCCCACAGCATCCCTTTCTACCCTTTCGAGTCTTCGGGCTCGTGGGTTGACGGGCCAAGATTCGAGACGCGCCGGTTCCTTTCCGGTACTCGGATCCCGGGTCGTCGCATCTTCTCTGTGGGATTATATCCTAGCCCTTCCCTATTGAAGTTCATCTTAGTCCCAAGCAGAGCATTCAAGTTTTCACTCCCATCAACAAATTTCTCGAAAGAATTATGTTTGTCTTTTAAATCATTCTGGAGCTTTTCATTATCTTTGAGAAGTTGTGAGTTGACTTGATTTATTACATCATATTTTTCATTACACAATTTGTTGTCTTTGACATAGTCTTGCATTTTTAGATTCAACTCATCAATTTCTTCTCTGAGACTTTCATTTTCATCTTCTAAGTCCCTCATTTCTTTTCTTCTCTCTTTGAAGTTTTCAATCATTTTCTTGAGATCTCAAGTTCAGATTCTAGGGAAGCAGTGTCACGCCCCGAGCGTGGAAGGAACCCGGAGATACGTGACGAGTTTATATCAATCATTTCAATCAGAGCGTAAGTGTATTCGACATACATAGACAGAGCGTGCACAAGTAGTGATAACCAAGTCCTTTATTAATCATAACTTTAAAGTACTCCATTACAATTCTTTATGAAAGAACTATGACTCAAATGAAAGGAAAAGGACAATGGATGACTCAAGAAAATAGAAAAGATAGGACTAGATAACGCTTGACAGTTGGAATGGCTCTAGACTCTTCACTCTTTTCCATCCCCATCCGAATGAGTCTCGTCATCGAAATTACCTATAAAATAGGGGAAAACATTAGGTGAGCGAACGCTCAGTAAGAATTATATCTCAAGTGCTAGCTTGCTTTAAGTAAATTACATGTTACATGAATACAAGTAAAGCTATGCATGTTCGTGTGAAACGACATTAGAGTGAGAGAGTATAGCAAGAAATAATTAAACAACTAGTAAGATTTTCAAGATTTCATGTCGAGATGAACTACCATGTACATTTATCAAGTTGTGTCAAGAATTGGCTATCATGTTTCAAGCAAGCAAGTAAATAACCGTCCGGGCCACGCACGCCATGTCACGTCAAGTCAAGTACAAGTACAAGAGTTGTGGAATGCCATTTATCTAGAACGACGAGTACTTCAGTGTAATGCCACACCGTGATCAATAATAGCTCCCATGGGCACAAATACTTTCGGGTGCTCCTCCCAGGACCAGATCGGGCCCTATATGCGCAAGCATTGAGTCATGTATTTTCGACATCCACTTTAGTTATAGCCAATATAGAATTTCAACGGAATGAACCTTTGTAGGAATATAAGGTAGATCTTGTGTAATAGAATTACAAGGATAGAACTTTCATGTAAGGACATACTACAGTTAAATCGGTACAATCACAATACTCATAGAAACTGGGTGGATTTGGCTCCCTAATGGGTGCCAAGATATCAAGAATAAGCGTTCATATACACATGATCGAAGGTAGGAAGAACTAGTGTCCACATGTAGGGCACTAAATCCTTAAGTGATAGAAATGGTATGGTTTCCCCATTCCATTAACTTAAGAAAAATTCTCACGGTATCCAAATAGCATACCATGAGGGCCGGTATACCATGTTTCTTTAGAGTGACATGGCAATCAAAAAGTGTCGTGGGTTTTAGTTGTACAACCTGCTCGGCGGCCTTGAGGGAATCCAAGGCTTTGCGTAGACTTACGGAGGTCTCTATGATAAAATCATTAGTCCGAAGGAAGGAAAATCTCGCGGCGGGTTCATCTATCACCGAGAAATAGTGGGGTAATCGATAAAATATCGTGAAACGTGGGACTATACTCACGGACTGGAATATAGTGCCAATAAATAGACCCTCGGTGTGGGTCACAGAAAAACTCTCAGAAAAACTAGAACTCAGGAAAATGGCGCCTCCACCAGTGCGACTATTTCTTCAAATCCAGTTTGGTTTTTAAAGCATACAAATTCTGGATTTCATTTCAAATACATAATCATTTATATTCAGGACTACTTCACATATAACTATGTTATTGATATGGAGAGTATAAGTTCAGGGTAAAGAGTGCCCTGGACCCAGCCATGTTTCAGTATATAGCGCCCAAGTCAGGGGCGCTATATAAAATGGTGACAGGGTCTCAGCCGTGCTTTCATTCAAGTGAAATATAACGTGAATAGTATCACTTTTGAAATAAAAAGAATTCTCCAGAAACAAGTATATGGACAGGAAGAGAAAATTAGCAGGATTCTAGCAGTATACTCATGCATTAGATTAGACATCAGGATTCATAGTTATTAAATTTTAAAGATGGTGTACTTATTAAATTACTGAAAGAATAACGACTGTGTGTGCCGTTGTTTTATGAAAATAGCGCCCTATAAAGGGGTGCCCTTTTACCAAAATTCTGAAAAATGAAGCAGATACAACTGAAAGCCAATCTATTGTACGTATATGCATGCTCATGATCTAAAGTTATTAGGTTGGGCTTGGTACTTGAGAACATCTACCTTGTTTTGAGGTTTGGATGACAGAACGTGAAGAGATTGAAGAGTCAGTAGCAGTAATATCCACAGATACGGTACTCTATTTGCAATCAGGTTTGGGGAAGAATAGAAGATGACTATTGTAGCTTCACAGCAACTGGCGACGGCAGCTTCCTTGATTCAGGAAGATAAAGAAGCAGCAGTTGATGGAGAGAGACTTTAGATGTTCACGGCTCCGCAGCAGGAAGGAAGCAAGTAACTTCCTTCACGTAGCAGTCACCAGTGAAGGAGAAACATATCCTTCCTTGGCAATACCACTCTTCTCTACGTAATAATAGAGAAGAATCACTAGCAGAGAGGAAGAAGTAGTCGTCGGAAGAAGAACACCGGAAGTAGATAAAGTAGTAGCCGATGCTCGATCGAAGAGGCAGGGAATTTATAGAGAAGCAATCCTACTGGAGGATTAGAGTTTGATTGGGTTTAAAACTTCCCACGTAAGACTCCTATTGGAATTAAAGCTTCCCCACGTATTAATCCCTTCAGATCAATGCCTTCCCGGATAGTCATCCGGCTTCCCAGTTTGAACTAAACTCTGCAGTCGAGGCTTCTATTTTTCTTACCCAGAGATATAGCGCCCATGATAGGGGCGCCCTTCTTGTAAATGGCGCCCCCATGAGGGGTCTTCATTTCATTAATTGGCGCCCTAGGGAAGGGCACCCTTTACCTTGGCTCATTTGGTTTATGGGTAAGGCCCATTAGGTATATAAGTGGTTTATGTGTATATATAGACATATGGTTGGGCCTTGGTTTAATTCATTTTAGGAGTTCTATTCCTTCAATTAACCAGGGTTGCTATAAGCAGTCTTTTCATTTAGACTTTGATCATTCATAAAGGAGTCAATTTTCTTCTTTAAAGTTTTGTTTTCTTTCTTGTACAATTCATATTTATCCATTAACTCAAAGTAAGCTTCCTCCCAGTCATCAGTAGTAAATGCTCAAATGGAGAGCTTACCTCAGTATTCTTGTCTCCTTTGGCCATTAAACATAGATCTTCTTTGTCCTCTTCAGTGGAGCTATTTTCATCTTCTTCCTCTTCTTCATCACGTGCAGATCATGGCCTGCTTCTTCTTACTCTTCCACTTGGGTATTGTCCTCTTGGCTCCTTCTGGACACTCAGACTTGATGTGTCCAGGTTTCCTGCAGGAATAGCAAACAAGTTTGTCAAGCTTCTTAGCATTTTCAGGTCTTGCCTGAAACCACTCTTTACCTGAGACTTCCTCTTTGTGAAGCCTTTACCTTCCTTTCTTAGAAACTTCCTGAACTTTCTTGTTAACATAGCAACCTCATCCTCTTCAGAGTTGCTACTTGAAGGTTCTTCATCTTCAGAGGTGTCCTTGGTACTTGGCCCAGCCTTGAGAGCCAGATACTTCTTCTTACTTACCTCAACCTCTTTGTTCTTCAAATTCATCTCATAGGTCATCAAGGACCCTATGAGTTCTTCTACCTTGGTGGTTGCCAAGTCCTTTAATTCTTCAACCACTGTTGCCTTTGTATGCCATGCAGGAGTTAGGGATCTTAGTATCTTTCTCACAATCTCCTACTCGGAATAGGTCTTACCTAGCTCAGTTAAACCATTAGTGAGCATGGTTAGCCTAGCATACATATCAGAGATAGACTCATCAGGTTTCATTCTGAATTTTTCATATTCAGAAACTAGCATATTAGCCTTGGTCGCACGTACCTGTGTTGTCCCTTCATATATTACCTCAAGACGGTCCTATTGTGCCCCCTGTGCTTGATGATATTATATTGTTTTGATGATAGCAACCACTAATGAGTCATGTAAGATTAGAACTCTGCATGCTTTATTATTCTTCATACTCCAGCATATATACTGTGTGCATTTGCACAGTATGGACATTGTGTTGACGCAGTCATATAGTGCATCGTCTATTCTCTGCATCAGGTCAATTCTAGTTCGTGCATAGCTTGCATTGGTGCATTAATTTTAGTTGCACACCACATAGTCAGTGCATTGACCATCTCATGCATATCTCGAATTGATGTCTGTTTGCAAGTGTTAGCCAAAGTTAGTGTACTCGTTGGTCCATGCATACACTAAGCCTGCACGGTTGCTTTGTTGACTGAGCAAGTCTATACATCCATTCGCCGTCAACTGTGCAAGTCTATACATCTGTTAGCTCAGATCGTGGCTTAGTCTATACACTCTTGCTATTATGTTCGTGCTATAGTTCAGCAAGTCTGTACATTGCGTGAACATTGCATCTGTCAAGTCGGAACATCGCTGCTTGATATCAAGTTTGTATAGCCCGTGCTCTTCATGCATGCACATAGTCAGTACATTCGGGTGTTTCATGCAGAGTCTGCACATTCTTTACGGTCTTGCCCATGCGTCATTCTAGCAAGTCTGTACATCACATTGTCTTAGCGCACGCACACCAATAGTCTGTACACACTTCAGTGGCTATATGAGCATCGTCTGTACATTGCACACTCTACTATATGCATCTGTACACCTTTTGAGACACAGTGTGTACATACGCCACCATGCATTCAAGTCTATATGCTCTGCTCCAAACATAGGGCAGTGTCATGCATACGCATAGTTTGTGCATTGTGCTCTCATGCTTTAACACTAGGCATAGCAAAGTCCGTACATGGCTCTGCGCATTATATACAAAGTCTATACACTCCTTACCATGCATTCAAAGTCTATACATCCCATTGCTGGTACGAGTGGTTAAGTTCATGCATCATCAACTTCAGCAAGTCTGTACAATGGTGTTGCATGCACACCAAGTCCATACACTCCCTGTTGGCATGCTTGTGCATTCATTATCAATGTGCATACTTTACTTTATGCATATTGCATTACATGCATTCAAAGTATGTACACTCGTAAAAGGCATGTCTGTGTACTCAATCTCGATGCTCATACCTTCCTATCTGCTGCATCATGTCTGTACACGTTTGGTTCAAAACTCAAACTTACTCGATGCATTATCTTCTGCTCTTTCAGACTGCTCATTGACTGCTACTCGAGGAGCTTAAGGAGGGCACGTGATCCGAGGATAAGGGGAGTACCAGGATCGCGATACGTGTAATGCAGCAGGCTGAAATGCTGCTACGTGGTAGAATCAATTGGGCGGAAATCGTGAAGGACACACGCCCTACACTCTGTTGCTGCTATAAAAAGAAGACTTCTGCATCTGGAGAAGATGATCGAAGAAAGAAAAAAGGGTATGTGAGAGCTATTAAGAACATAAGAAAAAGAGAGAGTGCAGCAGAGAAGAAAAGAAATGATCCAGAGAGAAGAGAAAAAGAGAATTGGGTGAGAGGAGTCTGAGGACTTTTATGATTGTTCATCAGTTTCTTTGTTCAGATACCAGAACTGAAATTGCTCATTGTGAGCTACATTCCATTTGAAATTTCTTGTTTTTCATCTGTTTCCATTTTGTTTTCTGAAACCTTGTTTTCAAGCTGTTAGTCAGTAGAGCTAAGCTGTATTGCTCAGCAGGCGAGGTGGATACCTTGGACAGCCAAGCTGTATTGCTCAGCGGGCAGAGGAGAGTTTCCTGTGGACGGGTGAAGCTGTAAGTCCCCAGCAGTTGTAGGCAAGCTGTAAGGCCCAGCGGTTGAAGCTGTGAATCAGCAGTTGAAACCACATTCCTATTAGGAGTGTGGGGTGGACGTAGATCTCGGGTTTGAGATCGAACCACCTTAAAAATCTCATGCCCACTGTGTGTGCTTGTCTTGAGATTAACTGTGCATCTTGATCATCTCATTTATCCGCTGTAGATGCATGCTTAGGATCGTTTGAGCTTAGATCTGTTTCAGTTGACTCTCTCGGATTATCACTCTCGTGTGACTTTTTGCTGTCCAACAGCAGCGTGAATTATTTCCGCACTAGTTATCGTTGCAGTGGATTTTAGTGGGTAACTGATCTATTCACCCCCCTCTAGATCCTTCATCAATTCCCCATCCCTTGGTATCGGAGCCTAACTCTTTTTCAAGGACTAACATCCTAAAGAGGATCGATCATGAACGCCAAGGGAATGACAGCAGAAGGACATTCAACCTCCAAGCCTCCTTACTTCGACGGCTCTAACTACGCCTACTGGAAGAACAGAATGCAGGTCTTCCTGAGAGCAAAAGACTATGAGATCTGGAGAGTAGTGAGCAAGGGACCGTTTGAACTACACGAGAATGAAGAGGTTTGGACAAGAGAGGAAATCTGAAAATCTACTTTGAACTGGAGTGCCATCAATGCTATCCAGTGCGCACTTCATCCTATTGAGTTTTCCAGAGTGTCATCGTGCAAAACCGCCAAGGAAATGTGGGACACACTGGAGGTCATCTACGAAGGGACATCACAGGTAAGAGAGACCAAGGAGAACATGTTGGTCTCTGAATATGAAGCATTTCGGATGAAGCCTGGTGAGAGTGTGACTGAGATGTATGCTCGCTTAACTGTCATAACCAATGGTCTGAGGAATTTTGGAAAGAGCTATTCTGACTACGAAGTTGTAAGGAAAATATTGCGGTCTCTGACTCCTGCTTGGCACACAAAGGCAACAGTGATCGAGGAGTCCAAAGATCTTCAGACGATGAAAGTTGACGAGCTAATAGGTTCTCTAATGGCATATGAGATGAACCTCCCCAAAACTGATGAGCTCGAGAACAAGAAGAAACCAATTGTGCTGAAGGCTAGTTCCAGCAAAACAAGTAGATCTAGCCACAGTGGATCGTCAAGCGAACAGAGCAGCCTATCTGGGTTAGAAATCGATAGAGATCAACTTGCTATCTTGACAAGAGAGTTCAGGCGATTCCTGAGAAAAGAAGGCAGAAATTTCGGCCGAAGAAAATTCAGCGGACGGCAACACAACAGGTATAGGTCCGACCCAGCTAAGAAACCTGACACTAATGTTTGTTATCATTGTAGGAAGGCTGGGCATATGAAGGCAGATTGTCCAGAGCTCCAGAAGCATAAAGAAAAGTTCAAGAAAAGAGCTCCCAAAGGAAAAGCAATGGTGAGCACATGGAGCGACGAGGACGAGGGCAATTTGAGCAATACATCAGAAAGTGAGGATGAAGAAAAGCCCATCTGCCTGATGGCAAGAAATGATGAAAAGGAGGAAGAAGACTCCGATGAGGTATCCTCTCCCTTTGAGCACTATACAATTTCTGATTGGGAGGATGCTTACGGAGACTTGTTAGATAAAGTAGATGATATAAGAAAGGAAAATAGGCATCTGAAGAAAAAATTAAACTCACTCATGAATGATAAAACAATGTCTGATAAAATTGCCTGTCTTCAATCAGAGAATGAGAGTTTAAAATTTTCATGTGCTGATTCTGAAAATTTCAAGCATGCCTTAATAGATACTAGAAAGGAAAATGAATGGTTGAAGAATGTCATTGATGATTTGAAGCTGAAAGTTCAAATGTTTGAAAATGAATCAAAAATTTCAAATGAGAAATATGAAGCTATTTTAAGTGTGAATTCTGAATTAAAGAAAGCTGTTGAAAATTTGGAGAATGAAAATGTTGATAAACGGAAGATAATAGAAAATATGACCCAAGGCTCAGACAATCTCAACGCTCTATTAGGGTCAAAGGTCAATTATAGAAAGGAAGGTCTCGGATATATCTCAGATGCCACATAGAGCTTTGCTGTGAAAACCATATCATTTGTGGCAGAGAAAGGGAAGAGACCTCTCATAAAAATGGCGTGTGAAAATTCTACTCCAAAAACTGTTAACTCAAAAGTGTTCAGTGTCAAGGACAAAGGTAAACAGAAGGTTGGTGAGCCTAGCAGATCTAGCCCTTCACCCAAGAGTAAGTCTCAGGTTCGGGGTCAGCCTCCAAGCCAATCTAAACCCCAGGGCAAAGCCACCAAGTCTCCACCATCATCACCTGTCCAGAAGAAGACCCAACACAAACCTGTACAGAAGTCTAGTGGGTCAACAGTGCAAGGGAGACATAATGCTGCATGGGGCCAGAAAAGCTATACTTATCAGCTCAAGGTTCAGACCTATTACACCTATCCTCAGAAACAGGTCCAACCATTCTATAGGTCTGGATGGGAGCACGTCCAAGGGAGGTCTAGATATCAATCCTCTCCAAATCATTGGTATAGACCTCAATTTGCTAGATGGGGTGGTCAGTCAAGGACTACTGCTGGCCATAATTATCTGAGGACCGATTGGCCTGGGCACTGGCACAAAAATAATCATGATGTTAATAAATATGGAGTCAGAACACAACAAAAACCAAAGCACCAGAAGAAGAAGAATCAATCAGCTGGTGCTGAGAAAAAGAGAAATGATAAAGAGAATGCTAAGGATTCTACTAAAACAACTATGCTCAAACAAATGTGGATTCCTAAACAATTACTGTCTTGCTTAAATTGTTCTATTTCTGTCTTGGAGCCCAAACAGTTTTGGGTTCCAAAATCTTCTCTATGACTGTGATTGCAGGTATGCCTGGCAGCCAGAAGCAACATGTGGTATCTTGACAGTGGCTACTCCAGGCATATGACAAGAGACAAGACCAAATTCTGCATGATGACTGAGAAGAATGGAGGCCTTGTCACCTTTAGAGGAAATACAAAGGGTAGAATCATCGGATCAGGTAAAATAGGTAAGTGTACTACTTGTTGCATTGAAGAGGTACTGCTGGTTGATGGTCTTGCATACAACCTACTTAGTATCAGCCAACTATGTGACAATAGACAGAAGGTAGTATTTGATTCTCAATCTTGCAAAATTTTTGAACCTGATTCTGATATAGTTAAATTCTAAAGAAAATTGGTAAATAACATCTACTTGGTAGACTTAGATGATTTAGCTCATTCTAATCTCTGCCTAACTGCAAATAAAATTGACTTAACATTCTTGTGGCATCGTAGATTAGGTCATGCTAGCTATACGGTTTTGCATAATTTGAATAAACATAGCATGGTTAGAGGACTCCCTGAAGTTTCTTTTAAGAAGGGAATTAAGGTGTGCAGTGCGTGTACACAGTCCAAGCAAACTAGGAAGTCATTCAAGTCCAGAACTGAAAACATGTCCTCCAAATCTTATGAGCTGATACATATGGATCTTTTTGGACCTACACGCTCAGTCAGCCTATCAGGTAGGAGATATGGGTATGTTTTGGTAGATGACTTCTCTAGGTATACTTGAGTGTTTTTCCTTACTCATAAAAATGATGCATTCATAGAATTTCAGGAGTTTTACATGAAAATAAAATAGAAAAATGAACATTCAATTGAAAATATTTTATCTAATCATGGAGGTGAATTTAAGAACTTACAATTTGATGAATTTTGCAGGGTCAATGGGATTACTCATCAGTTTTCCTCACCAAGAACACCAGAGCAAAATGGAGTGGTGGAAAGGAGGAACAGAACTCTTGTGGAGATGGCCCGAACACTCTTAGTTGAAGGTGGTCTACCAAGGAAATTCTGGGCAGAAGCAGTCAATACTGCTTGCTATGTAATTAATAGAGCCATGGTAAGGCCATCTACTCAGAAAACACCCTATGAAATCATCAAAGGTAAGAAACCTTCAATTGCTCACTTTAAGGTTTTCGGATGCAAATGCTTTATCCATGTTAATGATAAACGAGACCTTGACAAGTTTGAACCCAAAAGTGATCCGGGCTTGTTCCTAGGATATTCTGAAACCACTAGAGCATATAGGGTGTACAATTTAAATACTAAAACTGTTGAAGAATCTCACATATTATCTTTGATGAATCCCTAACAGAATGTGAAAATGGTCTGTATAGGAAAGAAGATGATGGAAAAATATTGAATGAATGACAATCTGCAGATCAATCAGATCAGGATGAAGAGCCAGAAGAAGACAATGCAGAAGAGCCTGCTATTCAGGGGGAGGTTAATGAAGATCAAGGTAACCAAGTCATCAATGTAAGGTTCTTAAGAGACCACCCTATTGAGAATATCATTGGTGATCTGCATGAACCCCCCAGGACTAGAGGTTTTCTTAGAGCTCAAAATGAATTAAATGCATATGCATTGGTTTCACATGTTGAACCCAAGTCCATTGACATTGCCCTAAAAGATGTGCATTGGATCAACGCCATGCACGAGGAGCTTAATCAGTTTGACAGGAACAAGGTGTGGCATCTAGTCCCACCTCCTGTTGATGGAAATGTCATTGGGACAAGGTGGGTCTTTAGAAATAAAACTGATGAGCTAGACAATGTTGTCAAGAATAAGGCTAGACTTGTTGCTCAGGGGTATAACCAAGAATTTGGAATTGACTTTGAAGAATCATTTGCCCCTGTACCATGGTTAGAAGCTATTAGGATTTTGTTAGCTTATGCATGCTCCCTTGGAATAAATCTCCAGCAGATGGATGTAAAATCTACTTTTCTCAATGGAAAAATTAAGGAGGATGTCATTGTTCATCAACCTCCTGGCTTTGAATGCTCTGACCTTCCTTCTCATGTATATAAATTGAATAAATCTCTCTATGGTTTGAAGCAAGCTCCTAGAGCTTGGTATGACAGGCTCAACAAATTCCTTAACGAGAAGGAGTTGTCAAGAGGTGAGATTGACCAAACCTTATTTACAAAAGTAAGTCATCCTGACATACTCATTGTTCAAATTTATATGGATGACATTATTTTTGGTTCAACTAACCCAAAGATGTGCAGGGAATTTTCTGAATTAATGACACATGAGTTTGAAATGAGCTCAATGGGTGAGCTGAAACTCTTCCTTGGATTGCAGGTGACTCAAACAAAAGATGGAACCTTTATCATCCAGTCCAAATACATTAGGGACCTCCTGAAGAAATACAAGCTCGAAGACCTCAAGGACATTGCAGCTCCAATGGGTATCTCCACAAGTCTTGATCAAGATACAAAAGGTAATCCAGTGGATCAAAAGCTGTATAGAGGTGTGATCGGATCCCTTTTGTACCTCACTGCATCTAGGCCTGATATACAATTTACAGTATGTTTATGTGCTAGATTTCAGGCTAGTCCTAAGGAGTCTCATTTTAGTGCTGTGAAAAGGATCTTCAGATATCTGTCAGGCACCCAAGAACTTGGTCTTTGTTACCCTGCTAGGTGTGAGTTTGAGCTTATATCTTACACTGATGCAGACTATGCTGGGTGTCGGATAGATAGGAAGAGCACTAGTGGATATTGCCAATTCCTAGGTGGTTGCCTAGTATCTTGGGCCTCTAAAAAGCAACACACTGTAGCACTCTCCACTACAGAGGTAGAATATGTTGCTGCAGGGAATTGTGCTGCCCAGGTACTATGGATTAAACATTAGCTATCAGATCTTCAGATAAACCTGGGATGTATTCCTATTCTATGTGATAACACTAGTGCCATCTGTCTTACTAAAAATCATGTTCACCACTCTAGGACTAAGCACATTGATATTAAACATCATTTTCTTAGAGATGCTGTGAGCAAGAGTGAAATTGAATTAGTTTTTGTTGAAACTGAAAAATAAATTGCTGATATTTTTACAAAACCTCTTGGAAATGAAAGATTTAGATATCTGAGAAGAGAACTGGGGCTTTGTAAATTTCAGAAGGAAAATGGATAAATTTTCCCTTTTAATATGTTTTAGAGTACTTAAAATAACTGGTTTGCATGTTCTTAAACTTATGAATAAATTTGTCTGATGATGGAATAACCTCCTGTGGACTGAGTACATAAGTTGCTGCATATCTTGCACACATTATCCCTGTAGTCCATGCATAGTCGAGCATATAGTCGACAGATGGTTGTGCATGTAGTCAACCAATTGCATTGTATAGACTTTATGTTGAAGCGTGCTCTACTCATGGTCGATGCTCCCACTGTGTTAACTGCATGATAGGTCAATTCATTGCACAGTTTAGAAATGCATATTGTTCTCAGGGGGAGGTTTGCATTATCAGAACTATGTTTAACCCCTTCACAAGATGGACAACAGTCTAGTGATTGGTTCATTATCGTGAGCTGAAATTATTACAACTCTTATGTTATAAGAATCACAAGTGCTTACTGATTGAAACTAAGGTTTAACTTTAATAGACTGTAAAGTTAAAAGACTGTCTTCTGAAAATAAGATGATAGAAAGCATTTATGGCTCTTAACCTCTATCTCATGATTATGATAGAACAAGTCCTCACAATTCCTGAACTCGACAGATTTAGTGTTGATTAAGGTTTGAAAACCAAGAATCATGTATTGTTCTTAAACAAGTTTCTCCAAAAATCACAAGGGCAGCTAAATTAAAAATCATCAAGGAAAAAGATGTGAACATAGTGGCAGAGCAATGATTGAGTTTCACTGAGAAATTGAGGTCTCCATCAAAGAAATGGAGAGTACCTTAAGTCATGAAGTGACTCAGGTTATCTCTGTTCAATTGGTCAAATCTACCAGGGAGATTTCACTGAGTAACTAGGGGTATTGGCCTCTGATCAAGGTATACCCTTAACGTCAAAGGTGTAAATTATTCCTGTAGCTTTGATCAGAAATAGATATAGTAGTTTGTGCTTAGTAACTGGGAGTATTGGCATCTAATCAAGGTATACACCTAATGTCAACAGCATAAATAGTACTTGTATATTCAATAAGTTCCAGATTAAGAAGCATGTGAATGAAATTGTTGTAACCCTTAAAAACAAATTCCATTGAGTGTCAATTGTTTAATCTCAATACATGTTCTGGTGTCTTTCCTTGCCTTTCACTTCCTCTGAAGTTACTAGGGTCTTGTATCGACATAGACTATTATGGTCATGTGACTTAAGTTCATTGCTATAACTGACGTATATGATCCTATCTCAGAAAGCCAGTTCTTTCTCCTCAACTCTCTATCACTGTTAAACCTAATTGACATCAAGAAAGCTATTGCTCGATTCATATATTTTAAGTATTGTGTCATAATGTGCACACATTCTGAACTGCCACATAGAACGTTGCTCCTGTCTTTACTTCTTATTTGCTGATGGCAAAGGGGGAGAATGTGCAAAGTGGTGTTGGGAGATGAACCGAGTCTCATGTATTACATAAGTCTGTGCTTGCATGACATCTATTCATTGTGGTGCCATCATCAAAAAGGGGGAGATTGTTGTGCCCCCTGTGCTTGATGATGTTATATTGTTTTGATGATAGCAACCACTAATGAATCATGTAAGATTAGAACTCTGCATGCTTTATTGTTCCTCATACTCCAGCATATATACTGTGTGCGTTTGCACAGTATGGGCATTGCGTTGACGCAGTCATATAGTGCATCGTTTGTTCTCTGCATCAGGTCAATTCTAGTTCGTTCATAGCTTGCATTGGTGCATTAATACTAGTTGCACACCACATAGTTAGTGCATTGACCATCTCGTGCATATCTCTAATTGATGTCTATTCGCAAGTGTTAGCCAAAGTTAGTGCACTCATTGGTCCATGCATACACTAAGCCTGCACGGTTGCTTTGTTGACTGAGCAAGTCTGATGGGGACATCACCCAGGATTCCCTTTGGCTCGACACCTCTCTCCCTTCCGGAGACAGGTAGTGTGTGACTGCACGACTTGATGGGCCCACGGCGACACAGGAGCTTATTACTGAGGACATATTGATGTATTTTCTCCTTTCTTGAGTCATTTTGATGTACTTGTCCTTATTTTGAGTCATGTCCCTAGGTCATCACGTTATTTACCTATGTTTGTTAGGCTAGGGGGTCATATGGGCCCAATTAGATGGGCCTGGCCCATGGGCGCCCTCTTCCTTCCCACACCCCCTTGCTTATTTGTTTTTAGCATATTCTCCAGGGACGTTTTGTAAATGTTGGGATCCCTATATATAGGACCCCAACCCCCCTTGAGATGGTTAATGAAGTATTGAATATTTGAGCATAAGTGCCCCCTCTCTCTCTCTAGTTCTCTCATTCTCTCTCTCTCTCTCTAGGGGGCGAACCCCTCTCTCTCTTCCCCCTTCTCTCTCTCTCTCCCTTGGGTGAACTTGCCCTTTCACCTCCCCCTTCCCCTGCCACCTCAGCTGCCACCTCACCCTCCACCCCTTCACCTCCCCTAGGCCACTTAATACTCATCAATTTCCCCCACTTCCCAAGCAACCCTTCCTGGTCCCCATACCCCTTCCCCACCTCCAAGACACCCATCCCTCTTCCCCAAGCAACCTTCCCACTCCCCCACACCCTCATTCATATCCTTTGACCATCCCAATCCCCACCCCACCACAAGTTGCGCACCACCCTCACCAACTACACCCATCCCCTTGCCTTGGCCGACCCCTCCACCCCCCCTTCTCCAAGCTTCGGCCCTCTCACCCCTCCACTCTCCTGCACCTCCATACTACCTGCTCCGCCCCTCTCTTCACCCCCACACACCCCTCCCCCATCTGCTATCACCACCACCCTTCCCTCCATTACCAAACTCCAATCCCCCTTAACCTAACCCCACCACCATCCCATTCATTCTGTCACATCTGCAGGTGGCAGAAGGAGGCCCATCTTGCAGAAGCTCCCCTGAGGTCATCCGGTGACATCTGAGAGCGTACCTTACCTTTCTGGAAAGGTCGTCCAGTCCACTAGGCAGGCGAGAAAGAATCGTACCATTCCGAGTCCGGAGCTTCCCGGGAGAGCCATTCTCCCTCGACTGCACTAAGCTCCATCTGCAGAGCACCAGAGTTCGACCAGAAGCTGAACCACGATTCACTGTGAAGGAATCTGACTGAAGTTCCTTCTTCAAAGTTCTTCCTCCCCCTGTTCCCGACCAGGAGAAAGAAGCAGAGCTACATTCGGCGTCTGGGAGCTAAAGTTCTGATTTTTCCCCTCCAGTCGTGCGAGACTGCCTTCTCCAGTCTTCTGCGACCAGCACTCACTCATCGCTGCCCGCCAGGCCACCCCGACCTCTGACGGCCTCCCCACCAGTTTTTCTGCAAAGAGGGTTCATCCACGGTTCCAGAAATTCTGACAGTTCGAGATTCGGAGCTCGGGAGCCCACGGTACAGCCTCTGTATCCTACTGCATCAGATCTGAAGCTGTCAACCCCAGATTCCTTTGTCCTGTTCGAGCCTCTGCCGCGGCCAGCGACGACGTTAGAAGAATTCAGTAAAATTCAGAGGCGTCCGATCTTCTATCACGAAGAATTCCCTCCTGGTCTCGTTGCCGGAAGAATTCTGGAGTAAGAACTACGACTGCAACAGCGGTGGCCTGTCCCCTCTCACAGTAAGCGAGCAGATCCTACGTCGGCTTCCTCTCCAACAACCTCGGCGAGTTTCCCCCTCCCGCCTGGCCGGCTTAGCACCCCTCCCTGCGTGGAGGTAGTGTTTGGATGTAAGCTTGATTTCCCCACCCTTAGTCCAACCCTCCTACGTGAGGAGTAGTGTTTGTATTAAGCAGCTCAAGCTACATCGGCGCAGTGTGCCACACTTCCCCGCTCGCCCACGTCTCCGAACGGGGTTGGTTTCTTCAAACCAACCAGGTGAGCTCTAAACTTTGCTCCATTACTATTTAGTGTCTGTTTATTTAATATCCATAGACGTAGCTCCGTTGTGCATGCGAGCGAGTGCCCGATCTCGGAACCACCATCTTAGTGTGGTCACCGTGGCTAAAGTGAGAGAGTGGGACCTAGTGCCCCAATTGGCACCGACCAGCCCGATAAGCGTGGGCTACGTACCCTCGGGAGGGCAACCCTAGCCCAGCTGGCACTCTACCAGCAAGGGTCTTGATCCATCACCTCCCCCTAGCGTCATTTAGTCACCCCGGGCTCGCGTGTGTGCGACGGCGATTTGGCCCCGATTTATCAACTTAATTGCTATGTGGTTGTGAATGCGGAATAGGTCCTAAGTTTACATTTGCTTGCTGCATACTCCGTAGTGGTTTCACATCAGTTTGTATCAGAGCAAGTTTTAGACTTGTCTCTACAAGCCTAGGTCCAAGGGCAATTGCATTTCTATCCCGTGTTGTCATCATTGTGCATGTCCACCCGTAGGGGTACCATATACCGGGCTGATCCTTCTAATTCCAACCCACCTATGGATCCCAATGTGCATGGCAACCAAAACCTCCCTAGGGAAGCTCCCCAAACTCCTATGGATCGAATTGAGGCTGCCATCCAAGTCCTCACGGAGTAAATGAATGGAATTTCCACCCGATTAGAGAGATTGGAAGAAGCTAGGGCCCCACCTAGGAACCATGCCCAAAGAGTTCATCCTCCGCGGGTTGAACATGAGAGGGAAGACCTAGATGATGAGTGGTATCGTGAGCAAGAGAGAGCCCCACGACCTCGATATCATGAGAGGCGACCACGAGAGGATCCGGATGACTTCCTACTAAGAATGATCAAAGTGGAAGCTCCTAATTTTGATGGGTCTCATAACCCTAGTGCCTATAAAGAATGGGAGCATGGCATGGACCAATACTTTGAATGGTACCCCATGTCCGAGGAGAGAAAGGTTAGGTTGGCCAAGATGCACCTTCTTAAACTAGCCAAGACCTATTGGCTAAAGGTAGAAAGCCAAAGGAGGATCCGGTGTGAGGAACCCATTGACACTTGGATAGACATGAAAGATCAACTTAGAAACAAATATCTCCCCATCTCCTATAGCCAACTTCTTCTTGATGAATGGCAAAGCCTTACCCAAGAGGGAAAGACCGTGGAAGAGTATATTGAAAAATTTGACTCATATCTCCTAAGGTGTGGTGTGGTTGAAGACCCAGCCGTCACTTTATCCCGGTTTAGGAATGGTCTCCTCCCTCACATCAAACGGGAGCTTTTTATGAGGGAAGTACATAGCTTGGAAATTGCCTATCAAATAGCCCGGGATGTAGAGAGATTTTCTAGGAATCCTAGGTTTGCCCCCCCCCCAAGGGCCCGGGACCCCGTCCCAACCTACCTCCTCTGTTAAAAACACCTCCTCCCAATGGGGGAACCCCCACTAGGCCCTATCCCCAACCAATCACTCCCACCCCCACAAAGACCACCCCACTCAACCCTCCTCCCCGAAGGGAGGAAGCCTCCAAAGGGAAGACCCCAGGGAGTAGTACGATTAAATGTTTTCAGTGCCATGGTTATGGCCACATAGCCTCCCAATGCCCTTCCAAGGGGATGTCAAGCCTTGTTATTGAGGGCGGACCTACCACATCCCAAGAAACCCATGAGAATACTATTGAGGAACACGAGGCTACCTTAGAGTGGGAAGAGGAATACGAGGAGCAATTCTTTGAGGAAGGTGTAGAAGATGACCCCCACTCCACCCACTTGGGAGTAATAAGGTGCACCCTTACCCAACCACAAGAGAATGACTGGAGGAGGACTTCCATTTTTCACACCTTCATCAAAATTGGGGACCATGTTAGGAAGGTTATCCTAGACAACGGAAGTTGTGTCAATGCCGTGTCCCCGGACACCGTCAAGCTCCTAGGACTTACCCCAACACCCCACCCCAAACCATATCGTGTCTCATGGATAAACAACCATTCCCTACCCGTCAACACATGTTGTCTTATCCCCATCACCTTCTCATCCTACCAAGAGCAAATATGGTGTGACATCATACCTATGGCTGTAGGAAGCATCCTGCTAGGGAGACCTTGGATATATGATGTTAATACTACCATCCATGGGAAAACGAACACGTGCACCTTTGAACACAAGGGGAAGACCATTCGCCTCAACCCTTCCTCACCCCGAAAGGACCCACCCTCCAAGGAAATTCTCCCCACACCACCTCAAAACCCAGGGGTCACATCACCCCCAACCCAACCAACAAGTCAACTGTCCACCCATGAGGGTCCCACCAAAGGCCTTCACCTCATCACTAGACAAGAACTCGAGGAAGAGGTAGCCCTCGGGACACCCATATGCGCTGTAGTCATATGCCTAGGGGAACCCACCCCCTCCAACCCTCATCCTGTGGAGATACACCCTCTCCTAGAAGAATTCAAGGATGTGTTCCCCGAGGAGCTCCCCGATCAACTGCCACCCATGAGGGATGTCCAGCATGCTATTGACCTTGTCCCAGGGGCCACCCTCCCAAACCTTCCCCACTATCGCCTCAATCCCACTGAGCATGCTGAATTGAGGAGGCAAGTGGAGGAACTCATTAGAAAAGGCTTCCTCCGTCTTAACAAAAGTCCTTGTGCTGTCCCAGCCCTCCTCACACCAAAGAAAGATGGGACATGGCGCATGTGTATTGATAGCAGGGCCATCAACAAGATTACCGTCAAATATAGGTTCCCCATACCTAGACTTGACGATATGCTAGATATGCTAGCTGGAGCCACAATTTTTTCAAAGATAGACCTTAAGAGTGGCTACCATCAAGTAAGGATAAGGCTTGGGGATGAATGGAAAACAGCCTTCAAAACCAAAGATGGACTCTATGAATGGCTGGTGATGCCTTTTGGGCTCTCTAACGCCCCAAGCACATTTATGCGCCTTATGACCGAGGTCCTTAGGCCCTACATTGGAGTCTTCCTGGTAGTCTATTTTGATGATATCCTCATCTACAGCCAGACCAAGGAAGCCCACCTCAGTCATCTTAGGCAAGTCTGTACCACCCTTAGGAAGGAAAGCCTCTTTGCCAATTTGGGAAAATGTCACTTCATGACAAAGTCCATTACCTTCCTTGGGTATGTTGTCTCCACCGACGGGGTATCCATGGACCCTGAAAAGGTCCAAGCCATCCTCGATTGGCCAGAGCCCCGCACTCTCCATGAAGTTCGAAGCTTTCATGGGTTAGCCACCTTTTACCGTAGGTTCATCCGTGGGTTCAGCACAGTCACAGCCCCTATCACCGACTGCCTCAAAAAGGGGACCTTTGTGTGGACCAAGTCAGCATCTAGGGCCTTCCAAGAGCTCAAAGAGAGAATGACCCAAGCCCCTATCTTATGCCTCCCTAATTTCTCCAAAGTCTTTGAAGTGACTTGTGATGCCTCTGGGGTAGGAATTGGTGGGATCCTTAGCCAGGAAGGACACCCTGTGGCCTACTTTAGTGAGAAGTTGTGTGATGCCAGGATGAGGTACTCCACCTACGACAAGGAATTTTATGCCGTGGTACAATCCCTCCGGCATTGGAGACACTATCTCTTGCCTAAAGAATTTGTCATATTCTCCGACCATGAGGCCCTGAAATACCTCAACTCCCAGCAGAAACTGAATGCTCGACATGCCCAATGGGTCGAATACATCCAGGCCTACACATTTGTGATCAAACATAAAGCCGGAAGTGAAAACCGTGCTGCCGATGCCCTTAGTAGGAGAATTTCCTTGCTAGCTACCATTCGGGTGGAAGTCATAGGATTTGAAAGACTCAAGGAGGAGTACTCTGATTGCCCGGACTTTGGTCCAATCCATACCACTATGTCTACCCTATCACCTAAGGAACACCAAGGATTCATCTTAGAGGACGGATTCATCTTCAAAGGCCATAGACTTTACATACCTAGAACCTCTCTATGGGATTTCCTGGTCTGGGAGTTACATGCAGGAGGCCTTGCTGGGCATTTTGGGGTGCATAAAATCATTGCTTTGGTTGAGGGTCAGTTCTACTGGCCAAGCCTCAAAAGGGACGTAGCCAAAATTGTAGGACAGTGCCGGATATGTGCCTCAGCCAAATAGACAAGACAGAACACGGGCCTATACACCCCACTCCCTGTCCCTGATCGTCCCTGGCAGGACTTAAGCATGGACTTCGTCTTAGGCCTACCTAGAACTCAAAAAAGGCATGATTCAATCTTTGTAGTAGTAGATAGGTTTTCTAAGATGGCCCATTTCATCCCCTGCTCTAAAACCTCCGATGCCTCCCATGTGGCCCGCCTATTCTTCGATGAGGTAGTCCGCCTCCATGGCCTACCCAAGACTATCATTTCTAATAGGGATGTCAAATTCACCAGCTATTTCTGGAAAACTCTCTGGCACCTAATGGGGACCCTTCTCAAATTTTCCACGGCCTATCACCCTCAAACTGACGGCCAGACCGAAGTCATTAATAGGAGTCTTGGGAATCTACTCCGGTGTCTTGTTGAGGATCGTCCCGGGAATTGGGATCTCATATTACCCCAAGCAGAGTTTGCATACAATAATTCAGTGAATAGGTCAATAGGGATGAGCCCATTTGAAGCTGTGCATGGGTACAAACCTAGAAAGCCTACATATCTCATTCCTTTACCTCCGCATGCTAGAGTGTCTATTAGTGCTGAGTCGTTTGCCCAACACATGAAAGAATTGCATGGGGAGATCCGCAAACACATTAACAAAAGCAATGAGGTGTATAAAAAGACGGCCGATTCCCACCGACGCCACCAGGAGTTTCACGTGGGTGATTATGTGATGGTAAGAACTGAGAGGCTTTTCTCTGGAAATGTCTCCAAACAGAGGTCGCGTTGATCAGGCCCCTTCCAGGTTCTGAGGAGGATTGGCACAAACGCTTACGTGTTGGACCTCCCCGAGGAATACGCAGTAAGTCCCACATTCAATGTGGCTGACTTGGTGCCATATAGGGGTCCCACGGTGACACCTAGTGAGGGAATTGAGCTTGTTCCACCTTCTGAGAGAGCCACCACCCATGAGAGAGTTCCACCAGTCCAGAGGGGCCAACGGGAGCAAATAGAGCGGATATTGGATGAACAGGTCACTGTCACCCGGAGCAAAGCATACGAGCGATACTTGGTCAGGTGGAAGGGCCGGCCCCCTTCAGATGATTCATGGGTGAGTAGGGAGGATCTTCAGCAGCTGGACCCCGACCTCCTGGAGCATTACCGCAGTCGAGTGGACCCTTTCTCGACAGAGTCGAGCTCTTCGTCGCCTGAGGGAGTTGATGGGGACATCACCCAGGATTCCCTTTGGCTCGACACCTCTCTCCCTTCCGGAGACAGGTAGTGTGTGACTGCACGACTTGATGGGCCCACGGCGACACAGGAGCTTATTACTGAGGACATATTGATGTATTTTCTCCTTTCTTGAGTCATTTTGATGTACTTGTCCTTATTTTGAGTCATGTCCCTAGGTCATCACGTTATTTACCTATGTTTGTTAGGCTAGGGGGTCATATGGGCCCAATTAGATGGGCCTGGCCCATGGGCGCCCTCTTCCTTCCCACACCCCCTTGCTTATTTGTTTTTAGCATATTCTCCAGGGAATTTTTGTAAATGTTGGGATCCCTATATATAGGACCCCAACCCCCCTTGAGATGGTTAATGAAGTATTGAATATTTGAGCATAACTGCCCCCTCTCTTTCTCTAGTTCTCTCATTCTCTCTCTCTCTCTCTCTCTCTCTCTAGGGGGCGAACCCCTCTCTCTCTTCCCCCTTCTCTCTCTCTCTCCCTTGGGTGAACTTGCCCTTTCACCTCCCCCTTCCCCTGCCACCTCAGCTGCCACCTCACCCTCCACCCCTTCACCTCCCCTAGGCCACTTAATACTCATCAATTTCCCCCACTTCCCAAGCAACCCTTCCTATTCCCCATACCCCTTCCCCACCTCCAAGACACCCATCCCTCTTCCCCAAGCAACCTTCCCACTCCCCCACACCCTCATTCATATCCTTTGACCATCCCAATCCCCACCCCACCACAAGTTGCGCACCACCCTCACCAACTACACCCATCCCCTTGCCTTGGCCGACCCCTCCACCCCCCCTTCTCCAAGCTTCGGCCCTCTCACCCCTCCACTCTCCTGCACCTCCATACTACCTGCTCTGCCCCTCTCTTCACCCCCACACACCCCTCCCCCATCTGCTATCACCACCACCCTTCCCTCCATTACCAAACTCCAATCCCCCTTAACCTAACCCCACCACCATCCCATTCATTCTGTCACATCTGCAGGTGGCAGAAGGAGGCCCATCTTGCAGAAGCTCCCCCGAGGTCATCTGGCGACATCTGAGAGCGTACTTTACCTTTCTGGAAAGGTCGTCCAGTCCGCTACGCAGGCGAGAAAGAATCGTACCATTCCGAGTCCGGAGCTTCCCAGGAGAGCCATTCTCCCTCGACTGCACCAAGCTCCATCTGCAGAGCACCAGAGTTCGACCAGAAGCTGAACCACGATTCACTGTGAAGGAATCTGACTGAAGTTCCTTCTTCAAAGTTCTTCCTCCCCCTGTTCCCGACCAGGAGAAAGAAGCAGAGATACATTCGGCATCCGGGATCCGAAGTTCTGATTTTTCCCCTCCAGTCGTGCGAGACTGCCTTCTCCAGTCTTCTGCGACCAGCACTCACTCATCGGTGTCCCCCAGGCCACCCCGACCTCTGACGGCCTCCCCACCAGTTTTTCTGCAAAGAGAGTTCATCCATGGTTCCATAAATTCTGACGGTTTGAGATTCGGAGCTCGGGAGCCCATGGTACAACCTCTGCATCCTACTGCATCAGATCTGAAGCTGTCAACCCCAGATTCCTTCGTCCTGTTCGAGCCTCTGCCGCGGCCAGCGACGACGTTAGAAGAATTCAGTAAAATTCAGAGGCGTCCCAGCTTCTATCACGAAGAATTCCCTCCTGGTCTCGTTGCCGGCAGATTTCCGGAGTAAGAACTATGACTGCAACAGCGGCGGCCTGTCCCCTCTCACAGTAAGCAAGCAGATCCTACATCGGCTTCCTCTCCAACAACCTCGGCGAGTTTCCCCCTCCCGCCTGGCCGGCTTAGCGCCCCTCCCTGCATGGAGGTAGTGTTTGGATGTAAGCTTGATTTCCCCACCCTTAGTCCAACCCTCCTGCGTGAGGAGTAGTGTTTGTATTAAGCAGCTCAAGCTACATCGGCGCAGTGTGCGGGGTCCACACTTCCCCGCTCGCCCACGTCTCCGAACGGGGTTGGTTTCTTCAAACCAACCAGGTGAGCTCTAAACTTTGCTCCATTACTATTTAGTGTCTGTTTATTGAATATCCATAGACGTAGCTCCATTGTGCATGCGAGCGAGTGCCCGATCTCGGAACCACCATCTTAGTGTGGTCACCGTGGCTAAAGTGAGAGAGTGGGACCTAGTGCCCCAATTGGCACCGGCCAGCCCCATAAGCGTGGGCTACGTACCCTCGGGAGGGCAACCCTAGCCCAGCTGGCACTCTACCAGCAAGGGTCTTGATCCATCACCTCCCCCTAGCATCATTTAGTCACCCCGGGCTCGCGTGTGTGCGACGGCGATTTGGCCCCGATTTATCAACTTAATTGCTATGTGGTTGTGAATGCGGAATAGGTCTAAGTTTACATTTGCTTGCTGCATACTCCGTAGTGGTTTCACATCAAAGTCTATACATCCATTCGCTATCAACTGTGCAAGTCTATACATCTGTTAGCTCAGCTCGTGGCTTAGTCTGCACACTCCTTGCTATTATGTTCGTGCTGTAGTTCAGCAAGTCTGTAAATTGCGTGAACATTGCATCTGTCAAGTTGGAACATCGCTGCTTGATATCAAGTTTGTACAGCCCGTGCTCTTCATGCATGCACATAGTCAGTACATTCGAGTGTTTCATGTAGAGTCTGCACATTTTTTACTGTCTTGCCCATGCGTCATTCTAGCAAGTATGTACATCACATTGTCTTAGCGCACGCACACAAATAGTCTGTACACACTTCAGTGGCTATATGAGCATCGTCTGTACATTGCACACTCTACTATATGCATCTGTACACCTTTCGAGACACAGTGTGTACATACGCCACCATGCATTCAAGTCTATATTCTCTGCTGCACTCTCTCTTTTTCTTCTATTCTTAATAGCTCTCACAGACCCTTTTTTCTTTCTTCGATCATCTTCTCTAGATGGAGAAGTCTTCTTTTTATAACAACAACAGAGTGTAGGGCGTGTGTCCTCCATGATTCCCGCCCAATTGATTCTACCACGTGGCAGCATTTCAGCCTACGGCATTACACGTGTCACGATCCTGGTACTCCCCTTATCCTCGGATCACGTGCCCTCCTTAAGCTCCTCGAGTAGTAGTCAATGAGCAATCTGAAAGAGCAGAAGATAATGCATCGAGTAAGTTTGAGTTTTGAACCAAACGTGTACAGACATGATGTAGCAGATAGGAAGGTATGAGCATCGAGATTGAGTACACAGACATGCCTTTTACGAGTGTATAGACTTTGAATGCATGTAATGCAGTATGCATAAAGTAAAGTATGCACATTGATAATGAATGCACAAGCATGCCATCAGGGAGTGTATGGACTTGGTGTGCATGCGACACCAATGTACAGACTTGCTGAAATGCTGACACTCTTGAAAATTCTATTGGGTGAAGGGAGCACTGCATTATGTGCTTGGCACCCAAGTTCAGTGTTGATCTTCTAATATGCTCCTTGGTCCATGTGTCTTCATCTTCAGGCAGCTCAAATGGACCTTTGCTAATGACTCGCCAAACCTCATGATCCTGGGCTCTGATAAAAACATGCATACGGTTTTTCCAGTAAGGATAGTTTGTCCCAGTGAAAAAGGGAGGTCTATTTATGGAATGCCCTTCGGGCATTGGACTCTTAGTCGCCATATCACCAGCTCTCTCAAGGTCGTTAGACTACATACAGAGAGACTAGCTCTGATACCACGTGATGAGTAGTGATAGGCGGATCTAGAGGGGAGGGGTGAATAGATCAGCCCCTTCTTTGCGAAAATAACAACTAAATGAAAACTAAAGAACAATAAGGCACAAACAGATGCAAGTTGGTGAGTTAAATGCACAAACTATGATTAGGAGCATTCCTACACAAGCATCTAGCGTCAACGCAAGATAGAGAACAAACCACAGAGAGACAAGATTTTAAGGTGGTTCGGTCTCCATCCAGAGACCTACGTCCACCCCTCACACAACTTGGTGAGGCTTCACTAGTGCAAATGCACTACCGTTGATTCACATCTTCCAATAGAGAGACAAACTCTCTCAACTCTGCTACCAAACAGCTTGAGGGTATATAACACAAATCCCACAGACCAGTAAACACACCGTCTATCTTCTTACATGCAGGTAGGGAGCAATGTAAGAGTATTTGTTTTGAGAAAAATAAAATTGAAAAGAGTAACCAGACAGAGTATGGCTATGAAGTTGTATGGGAGAGAAAAACTCCTATCTGGGTAAAAGATGGATGAAGCCTGGGTTCTCCTTTTCTTCTTTCTGGGTCTTCACCACGAACGCGAGAGGAGTGGTAGACCAGCTTCACAGCTCTCTACGGCACCTGATGCTAATGTCTTCCTTGCCGTGAGAACTCCTAAAGGTGAAGAAGACGATCTGCTGCGTTGCAGTCACGCCAGTGGCAGGAGGAAGGTGATATCTCCCCAGAAGGCTTCTTCGCTGCCCTTGCTCTCCTTCCCTTGTTTCTCTTCTTCTTCTCTTCTACTAGCCCTTGCAAAGAACTGGATCCCTCTCACTCTTTATCTTCAAGCTATCTCCCACCTTATCTGCTTGCAGAAAACCATGCGCAGGACGTCGCACTCCTCATTCCCCTTTTGCTTCAATAGCTTCTTGTTCTTTTCTCCCTGCGCACCATATTCGTGGGTAGGTAGGGTACCAAATATGCAAAGGGGACCCACTCCTGGAAGATTCTTCTGACATTTGATCAGTTCCTCTGAAAAGGTGGGCTTCCAGAAGCTTTTTCAAGTGCGATCGGATCCTCCATGACCGGTTGCGGATCTTGAAAAGCAGACGCTTCCGGTTTCAGATCCGTTTTGGGCGTGCTTAAAGGAGTTGACACTTTCAGACAAGGTGTCGGCACATCTAGTTAAAATCTTGAAGAAATATGGCTTCCAAGCAAAATAGGTCGACACTTCGATGGTCATGTGTCGACACATGCTCCACACTAGCGTGCGGCTTGAGCCTCCATGCCGAGGCTTCATTTGGAAGTGTCGAGGCATGTCCGCCAGACAGAGTTGAAAACCACTGCGCTGAGGCGAAGGTGTCGACACTCTTTCACAGGGTGTCGACACGTTGTGCCAAACAAAAGCCAAACAAAAATGGCTCAAAGATAATTTTCTTCTTGACGTGTCGACACGTTGCTCACGCCAAAGCTTAAACAGAAGTGGCTCAAAATGCGAGTTTCTTCATGAAGTGTCGACATGTCCAGATGACATGTCGACACATTTAGTGAGCTTCTCCTGCACTTGTTCAAACTAGAAATTAAACCAAACTTGTTAGATATTTCAAAAGGATCTAATAATGATTTATGGTTTGTTATCATCAAAACCAGGGGACACAACACCCTCCCCTCCCCTCCCCTCCCATCACCCTCCCACCCTCCCTTCCCCACCCCCTTCCCTCTCTAATTTAGCTTGTTGTGTAGCAAAAAAGTATCAGATATGTCATACTTCCCAAACTGCCCCAATTATTGTGAGTTTACTTTTGACAGAGATGCATACATCAAGTGCTACCATCAAGGCATGGTAAAACGCATATTGGTATCTATTCATGCATGTATATATATTAGTCAATTAGAATTTTCAAATGCATTGTCAAAAGCAAGACTGGTAAATAATGCATCTTTGTTAGAGACAATTACCTGTGGTAGCCCATGCAATTTAAGTAAACTTCCTAGCATATATTTTTTTCATTGTTTATTATTTATCAGTTGCCAGGTTCTTCTTAGTCAGATATGGACAGTTTCACATATTGAATAAAAGAGGTAATTAATGAGATTCGAGATGAAGGAGAGTTATGAGAAGGCCAATTATATAATGATGGGGGGTGTGAGAATGCAATATATACATAAAATGGCAGAGGCCAAGGACCTATGACAAGTCCCCAACAAAACACAGAGGTGGATCGAGTAGGGTGGGAAGAGGTGGAAGGAAAAAGAAGGGGTCACCATTTACAGTGCAAAGAGACGGCCCGCATACAGCAATGCATGTTGTTCAAGAGACAAAATGTAGTACTCAATAATTTTATGAAGGACAGGTTACCGTGCAAACAGTGACGGAGCCTGGGGCAACCCCCCTCCCCCCTACAACCCAAGAAGAAATTCTTCCTCCGGCATTGCTTATAAAAATGCGTGCCCAGTAGGCCATAAAAGATATATATATATATATATATATATATATATATATATATATATAGCTTCCATATATATTATTAACATTTCTTCTGTATTCAGCACAAATTTTTCATGGGATACTAAAAGCATGCAATTTTTTACATTGAAAGCATTTATGAGACTTTACACTAGCTAGCTAGGTAGACACTTAAAATTCATACCCTTTATGATCATAGACTATATATATATACGATTCCTTAATCATTAAAATGGTTCTAGTGTTTTATGATGCATTAGTTTGATGTAGCTTCTACTAAGATATTATTATTGTGGCTCCTCTAGTACTTAACAGAAATTATAAGGACATGACTTCAACCCCCTGCTAGCCTGCATACATAACAAAATGGGGTCTTAATAATTAGTTTACCTATATATGTACCTATGAGTTTACAACCGGAATTTATAAGATCGGTTCAATTTCTATTGAATTGATGCATACCGATATGGCATTATGTTAAAGTTGGATTTAAAATAAATTCTCACATCCTTGATTTTTTTAAAAAAATACTATGGTGCTCATTTGTATGAATTAAAACTGTGTACGTTTAATTGAGAGGGAGGGGGTCGAGCACCCATGGCCGGCCCCCTCTACTCTGTGTGCGTGCGTGTGTTGAGAGGGAGTGAGGGAGTGTGTGTTGAGAGGGAGTGAGGGAGTGAGGGAGTGAGGGAGTGAGGGAGACCGAGAGTGAGTGCGTGTGTGTGATGGTGTTATAGAGAGAGGGAGAGGGACATGATCAAGAGAGCCGGTCTGTGAGTACGTGTGCGTGATGGTGTTACAAAGAGAGAGAGAGGGACAGGATCAGGAGAGGGGGAGGGAGATACGGGGAGGGAGAGAGGGGGAGGGGGTCGAGCACCCCCGGTCGGTGCCCCCTCTACCGGGTGAGTGCGTGCGTGTTTTACAGAGAGGGAGTGAGGGAGCGGGAGAGGGAATGAGGGAGACTAAGAGAGGGAGAGGGAGAGGGAGGGAGTTTACCGGAGTCAGAGAGGACGGCGATCGAGCGAGGACGGCTGTAGCAACCCTGATAAAATATTAATAACAATAAAGATTTTAAAATAAATCAAATAAATAGATAAATAAAATAATATAATATAATGCCTCGGATAAAGGCACTATTCAAATTAGAAACGCCTCTAGATAAGGCGTTATTCAATAAGTGACGCCCTGACCACACGGCATCAAATTCTAACGTCAAAAACAGTAAGGACAAGAAACGCCCCTATCTTGGGCGTGTTTTAAACAAAGGAACGCCCTAACGAAAGGCGCTTCTTAAGAAACGACCTGAACCAGGTCGTCAATTCAAGAATCGACGCCCTGACCAAAGTCGTTAATTCCATTCGAGTTCTGTTCGACACGGGAGCTTATCCAGGGTAATGGATAAGTATTAGAAAGAGTTAAAAGGTGGTAAGGACTCTATATTGGAAGTATTACTTCCACTAGAACACTAACCCTACCAGGACGTCCAAAATCCTATAAATAGTCTTGATCGAACAAACCCTAAACCTATTTGATTCAAGCCTCTGCGACGGTAAGTGAAGAACAGAACTGTTCTTCTTATTCTCTTTTTTTTCTCTATTTCGAGTGTATGAAGAACTAACGTTCTTCATCTCCTTCTCTTCTTACAGGTCGAAGAGAGCACACGTCGTGAAGAACAAAGGTGATGTTCTTCTTTCTTTTACCTTCGGTCAGGAAGTATGAAGAAATACTAATATTTCTTCTTCTATTCCTGTAGGAGTTACAGAACCGGAGAACAAGGGTTCTTCACCAAAGCCTTCTCTTCCTCCTAATACTGGATTCGGTTGCTGTTAAAGCAACAGAACTTCTATTCTCATAGCCTTCACGATTCAAATTTCAAGTCTTCGATCAAGGTAGGTTTTCTCAAGTTATGGTAGCCCAAACAAAATTAATGCAAGATATACATATATATAAGCATGACATGCATTTGGTTTATTATAGTTTTAATACGTTTCTGCAATATTTTGAAAGAGACGCCCCTGTCAAGGGCGCTAATTTACAAGACACGACCCTGCCCAGGTCGTCAATTTCATATTTGACGCCCTGTACACATGCGTTAATTTCATGTAAATGTTAATCACCTATCTTAAGAACTGATTATCCATGAAATTACATGAAATCAATAATTGTTAACGGTTAAAAGTCAATAAACATGAAACATCAAATCTAATATACTGCATCTGAATTCCTGCCAATTTTTCTGTCATGACTATATGATTGTTATCCTTGATTATCGTGCAAATCTTGCTGATCCTGTAAATTCCTGATATTTCTTGAATTCACGACCTAGACTAGGTCATTTTCCATGTGTTAACGCCCCATCACAGGGCGTGAATTGAAAATAAACGCCCCTTACTAGGGTGCGTTTCTGTTAAAATCCCGAACAATATATTCTGTAAAAATAAGAATTTAATGATTAACGCCCCTGCCAAGGGCGCGTTTTTGATAATTTCTGAAAATAAATATGTTCTGTAAAATATTGTAAATAAAAAGACGCCTGCTACTGTAGTCGTCTCATTGCAAAGAAACGCCCCTGTCCAGGGCGCGTTTTAGATAAATTTTTGAATTATTGAAGATTCTGCCAAAATGGAAACATATGTAAACGCCCTTCTGTTAGGCGTTAATTACTTGATAAAACGACTTTACTTAAGTCGTTATTTTACTGTAAACTGATTTTTATCCTGATTCTGTTAACCGATGGTTTCATATGTTATATAATATATATATCGGCACTATTCTCCACTCCGTGAGTATAGTCCCACGTTTCACGATTGTTTTATCGATCACACTCAATTCTCATTGACATACAAGCTCTCCATTGGACATTTCGTTCCTTTGGACTAGCGAGTTAGTCATAGAGACCTCCGTAAGACTCCTCGTAGCCTTGGATTCCCTCAAGGCCGACTGAGCTGGTTGTACCCTAAAAACCCATTACACCATTGATGCCATGTCACTCTAAAGAAACATGGGATACCGGCCCTTATGATTATACAAAGAGTATATCATAAGAAATTTTTAATGGGATGATGATATCATGCCATATCATGTCATTCTTGTAAACCTCAATTCTATGATAAGAATGGGGGTATCTTACCTATGATATACTGTTCATGTGGACCTCAATTCTATATAAAGAATGTCCATATTGATCTGTCATGGTACCCAAGTTAAGGGAACCATATTCTACCTAGTTTTATCGATATCGTGATTATACCGTTATTATCGCCATTCTATGTCCTTTGTCATATTTTTGGACTCCATTCTGTCAAAGTTGTCATACATGTCTACAAGCTTGATTATTGAAATTCTTTATTGGCTATGTAAATAAAAGTGGATGTCAAAATACATGATAAATGCCTGCGCATATAGGGCCCGATCTGGTCCTGGGAGGAGCACCCGAAAGTACTTGTGCCCATGGGAGTTAAAATGATAAGGTATCTGGCATTATACCGAGTACTTTACTTTCTAGATTGGACATTCCACATAAATCTTGTACTTGAATCGTACTTGACTTGACATGAAATGCGTGGCCCGAAAAAGGGTAATTTGCTTGCTTGATACATGATAGCCAAAATTCTTGACATGACTTGTTAAATGTACTTGCTTGAATATCTTGAGTATCTTGTTGAAAGTTCATGATTAGTTCATCTTATTCTTGATATTACATTCTCTCTATCTTGTCGTTTTATGCGAGCATGCATAGCTTTATTGCATTCATGAAAGATGTAATTACTTAAACCCCTTGCTAGTACTTGAGATATAATTTCTTATTGAGCGTTCGCTCATCCCGTTTGTCCCTTTTTACTTTTCAGGTAAGGCCGACGACGATGGAAGTCAATCGGATGGGGATGGTCAAGAGTGAAAGAGCTAGAGCTTGTCCAAGTGTCATCTAGTCTTTTTCCTATTTTTTTGAGTCAACTATGTACTTTTCCTTTTTATTAAACAGAGTATTGGATTTGTAATAGTCTATCCATTATGAAATAAAGGATTGGGTTATCTTGCTATTTTGTGCATCTCTGTCTTTGTGTCGAATACACGACCACTCTGATTGACATGATTGATATAAACTCGTCACGCGTCTCCGGGTATCTTCCGTGCTCGGGGCGTGACAGTTTCTGTGGTATCAGAGCCTAGGGTATTCAATTCCTAGGAAAAACCCAAGTCCAAGGATAAGTATAAACCTTTTACCAGTGAGATTGGGTAGAACCAAGGGTTAAAGTTAAAAATAGAGTACTGGTTTCTAAATATAGTCACGTACTAATATAGTTATTGTAATTGTAGGATAATGGCTGCCGAACGTGCTCAATGGCGCAACATGCAGCGTACCCTCCAAGGGATGACTCATGTGCTACAACAGGTAGCACAGGGTGATGCTCCACGAGCTGGAAGCTTACACCAAGCCTTTAAGAGCATGAATCCCCCGAAGTTTATGGGATCGACCGATCCGGATGATGCCGAGCATTGGGTTCGGGAGACTGAACGTATATTCCGTGTTATGCAATGCACGGATCAGGACAAAGTCTTACTAGCTACTTTCCAGTTAGAAAAGGATGCTAGATGCTGGTGGGAGTCTATTGAAGCAACCATCGATCCTACTCAAGTAACATGGGAAGAATTTGTGGAATACTTCAATGCTAAATATTTCTCAGACCGAGTCCAAGAAAAGAAGGCTGCAGAATTCGCTGCATTAAAACAACGATCTTTATCATTAGCAGATTATGAAGCTCAGTTCTCCAGGTTGTCTAGATATGCTAAACATTTGATTAGCACGGAGAAGATGAAAGCCCGTAGATTTCTTAATGGGCTTAGGCCCCACTATATTACTCAACTGGCGCCTATGGACATCCAAGTTTATTCTGAAATAGTGCGCCGAGCTCAACTACTTGAAGATGCCACGGAACTATCTGATAGGATCCGTGGAAAAGATAAGAAGGAGCAAGTCACAGGTTCGGGTTCTTTTAAACCCAACTTTAAGAAGAGGCCCAATAATGGAGGTTCATCCTCTCAAGATTCCAAGTTCAAGAAATCCAAGCCCTTCTCTATCACCACTACACCTTCAAACGTAGTATGCAAGCATTGTGACAAGGCTGGTCACAAGACAGAAGAATGCTGGAGGAAGTTAGGAGCATGTCTCCGTTGTGGAAGCAGAGAGCATCGGATTCCCGAGTGTCCATTAATGAATGACCAAGCCGGTGATGGTAAATGCCCGGTGACAAAGAACGCTCGACTTCATGCAATAAAGGAGACCGAGCAAGAAGAAGGTGGACTGGTAGAAGGTACATTAACAGTTTGTTCCAAAAGTGCTTATGTCTTATTTGATACGGGTGCATCGCACTCCATTATTTCTAAGAAGTTTGCCGACCCGTTACCGTTAGAACCAGAATGGATAAAAATAGTTCTAAGTACTCCTCTTGGAAGTGAAAATGATATTACTCATCACTACCAAAACTGTGAGGTAATAGTTCAAGGTAGGAATTTACCTATATATCTCATATGCCTCGATCTAAAGGAGTATGATGTTGTACTAGGAGCGGACTGGTTATCCAAATACCAAGCAACGGTTGATTGCCGCAATAGCCAAATTGCTTTCAAAGATTTTCCAGAATTAGTCTTTACTCGCCCCAAGAGTCGGAGCAATTCCCCTCTTATTTCGGCCCTCCGAGCTAGCAAGCTCATCAGGAAAGGATGTACATCTTTCCTTGACTTTGTCACAATTAAAGAAGCTAAGGAAACCAAGCTAGAAGATATTCCAGTGGTGCAAGAATTTCCGGACGTGTTTCCGGAAGAGTTGCCGGGATTACCCCCTCAAAGGGAAGTGGCCTTCACCATCGACTTAGTCCCTGGTGCTGGTCCGGTTTCAAAGGCACCTTATAGAATGTCACCTGCTGAACTCAAGGAGTTAAAAGAGCAATTAATGGAACTAATTCGAAAAGGGTTCATTAGACCAAGTACTTCCCCGTGGGAGCACCTGTACTGTTTGTAAAGAAGAAAGATGGATCCATGAGGCTATGCATCGACTATCGATAGTTGAATCATCTCACTATCAAGAACAAGTATCCACTGCCGAGAATCGATGAGTTATTTGATCAGATTTCAGGATCCAAATATTTTTCCAAGATTGATCTCAGGTCGGGATATCATCAGTTAAGAATCAAGGATGATGACATTCATAAGACTGCATTCAGAAGCAGGTATGGCCATTACGAATTTGTTGTTATGCCTTTTGGACTAACAAATGCCCCTGCTGCCTTTATGCAGTTAATGAATAGTATATACAGGCCTTACTTGGATCAATTCATAGTAGTCTTCATTGATGATATATTGATATATTCCAAGACTAAGGAAGAACATGAAGAGCATTTGAGGATTGCATTGCAAGTCTTGAGGACAAATCAATTATATGCAAAACTCAGCAAGTGCGAGTTCTGGCTTGAAGAAGTGGCTTTTCTCGGACATGTGATATCCAAGGATGGTCTATCTGTTGATCCATCAAATGTTGAAGCTGTTAGAAACTGGGAAAAACCAACCAATGCTAGCGAGATCAGAAGTTTCTTAGGTCTTGCAGGCTATTATCGGCGATTCATGAAAGATTTCTCTAGGATCGCCGTGCCCCTTACGAGGTTAACTCGCAAGGATATCCGATATGAATGGAGTGAGGAATGTGAAAGAAGTTTCCAAACTCTCAAAGATCATCTCACTATAGCTCCGGTGTTAGCTCTACCAATAGAAGGAGAGAAATTCGAGGTCTACACTGATGCTTCTGGCATTGGCCTCAGATGTGTCCTAATGCAACAAGAAAAGGTCATAGCATACTCTTCACGTCAGCTGAAGAAGCATGAGGAGAATTACCCCGTCCATGACTTAGAACTGGCCGCGGTGGTATTTGCCCTAAAGATATGGAGACACTACTTATATGGAGTGCAGTTTACTGTATACTCCGATCACAAAAGTCTCAAATATCTATTTTCACAAAAGGAGCTAAACATGAGACAAAGACGCTGGCTAGAATATCTCAAGGACTTCGACTTCAATATACAATACCATCCCGGAAAGGGTAATTATGTTGCTGATGCCCTTAGTCGAAAGCCGAGAGCAATGATGGCCAATTGTATGATACAAGAATGGAGGTTGCTAGAACAATTCTCCGAGCTCAATATAAGCTTGGACAAGAAGCCAAATTTGTCACATTATCTCATGTAAGCATACAGTTAGATTTATTATTTGAGATACAAGCACTTCAGGATGATGATCCTATATTAGTGGAAATCAAAGGCAGATTAGAAGGACAATCTGATTTTCAACTAACTTCTGATGGAAGATTATTGTTCAAAGATAGAACTTGTATACCAGATTACCCAGAATTAAAGAAGAAGATCTTAGATGAAGCTCATAGATCAAGGTACACTATTCATCTAGGATCAACCAAAATGTACCAAGATGTAAAGAGGAACTTTTGGTGGCCCAACATGAAAAGAGAAATAGCGGACTATGTATCACGCTGTCTCACATGCCAACAGGTCAAGGCAGAACACCAAAAGCCTGCTGGAAAAGTACATCCTCTAGATATTCCTAAGTGGAAGTGGGAGGATATTGGTATGGACTTCATCATGGGTTTATCTAAATCAAAAGGAGGACACGATGGAATCTGGGTTATCATTGACCGATTAACTAAATCGGCGCATTTCTTGCCAATAAAAAGCCGATGGTCAATTGATGTGCTAGCTGCACTATACATCAAGGAAATAGTCAGGATACATGGAATTCCTGTCTCAATCGTGTCTGACAGAGACCCCCGTTTTACTTCTCATTTTTGGAAGGGACTACAACATTCATTGGGAACAAGGCTCAACTTCAGTACTGCTTTTCACCCACAAACGGATGGTCAGACCGAGAGACCTAATCAAGTTGTTGAGGATATGCTTAGAGCATGCATCATTGACTTTGGAGGAAGCTGGCATGACCACTTGCCTTTAGTTGAATTTGCATATAACAACAACTACCAAGCTAGTATCCAAATGGCACCTTTCGAAGCCTTATACGGAAGGAGTTGCCGATCACCCTTATGCTGGAACGAAGTTGGAGAGAAACAACTGTTAGGTCTTGACATGGTAAGGGATACAACTGAGAAGATACAAGTAATCAGAGAAAGATTGCAAGTTGCTCAGACCAGACAAAAGGCTTATGCTGATACAAGAAGAAGAGATCTTAAATTCCAGGTTGGAGATCATGTATTTCTTAAAATATCGCCTGGACGTGGCATACGAAGATTTGGTGTTAAGGGCAAGCTTACGCCAAGATTCATCGGACCTTTTGAGATACTCGAAAGAGTTGGCGAGGTTGCTTATCGCATCGCGTTGCCTCCTCAATTGTCCGAGGTACATAATGTATTTCATATATCTATGTTGAAGAAGTATGTACACGATCCATCTCATATTATTGAACATGGAGATCTGGTGATCCAAAAAGATCTCACATATGAACAGAAGCCTATGAAGATCTTAGATCGTGAAATACGAGCTCTAAGGAATAAGGTTATTCCCATGCTCAAGGTGCAATGGAACAAGAATTCTGAACATGAAGCAACATGGGAGACCGAGGAATCTATGAAGAAACGATTTCCCGAGTTATTCTAAGAGGTATATGATCTACACTCTCCACGTATATACATAATATGCAATTGAATTTGGGGACCAAATTCTGTTAAGTGGGGGAGAGTGTAGCAACCCTGATAAAATATTAATAACAATAAAGATTTTAAAATAAATCAAATAAATAGATAAATAAAATAATATAAAATAACGCCTCGGATAAAGGCGCTATTCAAATTAGAAACGCCTCTAGATAAGGCGTTATTCAATAAGTGACGCCCTGACCACACGGCGTCAAATTCCAACGTCAAAAACGGTAAGGACAAGAAACGCCCCTATCTTGGGCGTGTTTTAAACAAAGGAACACCCTAACGAAAGGCGGTTCTTAAGAAACGACCTGAACCAGGTCGTCAATTCAAGAATCGACGCCCTGACCAAAGTCGTTAATTCCATTCGAGTTCCGTTCGACACGGGAGCTTATCCAGGGTAATGGATAAGTATTAGAAAGAGTTAAAAGGTGGTAAGGACTCTATATTGGAAGCATTACTTCCACTAGAACACTAACCCTACCAGGACGTCCAAAATCCTATAAATAGTCCTGATCGAACAAACCCTAAACCTATTTGATTCAAGCCTCTGCGACGGTAAGTGAAGAACAGAATTGTTCTTCTTATTCTCTTTTTTTTCTCTGTTTCGAGTGTATGAAGAACTAACGTTCTTCATCTCCTTCTCTTCTTACAGGTCGAAGAGAGCACACGTCGTGAAGAACAAAGGTGATGTTCTTCTTTCTTTTACCTTCGGTCAGGAAGTATGAAGAAATACTAATATTTCTTCTTCTGTTCTTGTAGGAGTTACAGAACCGGAGAACAAGGGTTCTTCACCAAAGCCTTCTCTTCCTCCTAATACTGGATTCGGTTGCTGTTAAAGCAACAGAACTTCTATTCGCATAGCCTTCACAATTCAAATTTCAAGTCTTCGATCAAGGTAGGTTTTCTCAAGTTATGGTAGCCCAAACAAAATTAATGCAAGATATACATATATATAAGCATGACATGCATTTGGTTTATTATAGTTTTAATATGTTTCTGCAATATTTTGAAAAAGACGCCCCTGTCAAGGGCGCTAATTAACAAGACACGACCCTGCCCAGGTCGTCAATTTCATATTTGACGCCCTGTACACAAGCGTTAATTTCATGTAAATGTTAATCACCTATCTTAAGAACTGATTATCCATGAAATTACATGAAATCAATAATTGTTAACGGTTAAAAGTCAATAAACATGAAACATCAAATCTAATATATTGCATCTGAATTCCTGCCAATTTTCCTGTCATGACTATATGATTGTTATCCTTGATTATCGTGCAAATCTTGCTGATCCTGTAAATTCCTGGTATTTCTTGAATTCACGACCTAGACTAGGTCGTTTTCCATGTGTTAACGCCCCATCACAGGGCGTGAATTAAAAATAAACGCCCCTTACTAGGGCGCGTTTCTGTTAAAATCCCGAACAATATATTCTATAAAAATAAGAATTTAATGATTAACGCCCCTGCCAAGGGCGCGTTTTTGATAATTTCTGAAAATAAATATGTTCTGTAAAATATTGTAAATAAAAAGACGCCTGCTACTGTAGTCGTCTCATTGCAAAGAAACGCCCCTGTCCAGGGCGCGTTTTAGATAAATTTCTGAATTATTAAAAATTCTGCCAAAATGGAAACATATGTAAACGCCCTTCTGTTAGGCGTTAATTACTTGATAAAACGACTTTACTTAAGTCGTTATTTTACTGTAAACTGATTTTTATCCTGATTCTGTTAACCGATGGTTTCATATGTTATATAATATATATATCGGCACTATTCTCCACTCCGTGAGTATAGTCCCACGTTTCACGATTGTTTTATCGATCACACTCAATTCTCATTGACATACAAGCTCTCCATTGGACATTCCGTTCCTTTGGACTAGCGAGTTAGTCATAGAGACCTCCGTAAGACTCCTCGTAGCCTTGGATTCCCTCAAGGCCGACTGAGCTGGTTGTACCCTAAAAACCCATTACACCATTGATGCCATGTCACTCTAAAGAAACATGGGATACCGGCCCTTATGATTATACAAAGAGTATATCATAAGAAATTCTTAATGGGATGATGATATCATGCCATATCATGTCATTCTTGTAAACCTCAATTCTATGATAAGAATGAGGGTATCTTACCTATGATATACTGTTCATGTGGACCTTAATTCTATATAAAGAATGTCCATATTGATCTGTCATGGTACCCAAGTTAAGGGAACCATATTCTACCTAGTTTTATCGATATCGTGATTATACCGTTATTATCGCCATTCTATGTCCTTTGTCATATTTTTGGACTCCATTCTGTCAAAGTTGTCATACATGTCTACAAGCTTGATTATTGAAATTCTTTATTGGCTATGTAAACAAAAGTGGATGTCAAAATACATGATAAATGTCTGCGCATATAGGGCCCGATCTGGTCCTGGGAGGAGCACCCGAAAGTACTTGTGCCCATGGGAGTTAAAATGATAAGGTATCTGGCATTATACCGAGTACTTTACTTTCTAGATTGGACATTCCACATAAATCTTGTACTTGAATCGTACTTGACTTGACATGAAATGCGTGGCCCGAAAAAGGGTAATTTGCTTGCTTGATACATGATAGCCAAAATTCTTGACATGACTTGTTAAATGTACTTGCTTGAATATCTTGAGTATCTTGTTGAAAGTTCATGATTAGTTCATCTTATTCTTGATATTACATTCTCTCTATCTTGTCGTTTTATGCGAGCATGCATAGCTTTATTGCATTCATGAAAGATGTAATTACTTAAACCCCTTGCTAGTACTTGAGATATAATTTCCTACTGAGCGTTCGCTCATCCCGTTTGTCCCTTTTTACTTTTCAGGTAAGTCCGACGACGATGGAAGTCAATCAGATGGGGATGGTCAAGAGTGAAAGAGCTAGAGCTTGTCCAAGTGTCATCTAGTCTTTTTCCTATTTTTTTGAGTCAACTATGTACTTTTCCTTTTTATTAAACAGAGTATTGGATTTGTAATAGTCTATCTATTATGAAATAAAGGATTGGGTTATCTTGCTATTTTGCGCATCTCTGTCTTTGTGTCGAATACACGACCACTCTGATTGACATGATTGATATAAACTCGTCACGCGTCTCCGGGTATCTTCCGCGCTCGGGGCGTGACAACGGCGATGGTGAGGACGGTCACAGCTCTAACGGCGACGGTGAGGACGGCTCCTCGGTGGTCTCTCCTCGGCAGGCAGATGGTGGCGAAAGTGTACAGAGAGGGAGATCGGGGGGGAAGTGGTGAAAGTGTACAGAGAGTGAGAAGGAGATCGGGGGGAAGGGTTTGACAGCGGTAAGACGAGATGTTCCGATGGATATTCGGACGGAACTTATTTCCGTCAGAAACTTTAAGAATAATTTTGACGGATTAATTTTCATCCGAATATTCGTCGCAAATTGCGTCAGATATTCTGACAGATATTATCTGTCGAAAATATCGATGGAATTTTTGATGTAAATTTATCCGTCTGAATTTCTGACATATATTTTGATGAAAATTAATCCGTCAGAAATATCCATCGCTAAAATTGCATTTTCTTATAGTGGGCGTACAAGCCGACTGCTCATGTCCCCGATTTACTTCCGATGTACATACATCTCGGGACGTGAGAGTTAAAGTGGTATTAGAGTCTAGGCATAAGTAAGTCCTAGGAAAATATTATGTCATAGGCTAAGTCCAAGGATTAAAGACCCACACCTAGCTATGAACTTAGAAAAAAAATTTCCAACCTATGAGAGATTTGGGTAGAGCCCGGGGTGAGATTGTAGCACCCCGGATTTTTCTAGGCTAAAATAGAAATAAATGGAAATGAAATATTTATATTTTTGGAAGAAAGGTAAACATGTTTCTGGATCAAAACTTACCTCTGATACTTGAGATAATGATAAAATCAATAAGGTAGATAAATAAATGAGTTTAATAATGATAATATATAAATATATTTAGAGTTTGACTTAAATCTGAAATTCTAAATTAATAATGGGCTAAAAGACCAGAATGGGTTTAACCTAGAACCTCTATACGTTAATGGGCTTGGGCCTTAGCAATAATAAATATAATGATGATAAACCTCAACCCTTAAACCTATTAAAAGGGGCTAGCCCAAGTAGTAAAGTGGGCTAAAAGATCGTTAATGGAGCTTAGCACTAAAATACATAAGGAAAGTAAATGATAATTCATTCTAGACCAAGCCCAACTAAAGGACAGTTAATGGGCTTAACAACGTACTTTCATTTTATTGGGCTTTAGATAAGTAATCTCAAAAGCCCAACCCAACAAGCCTAATAAGACTCAAAAGCCGTTCAAAAGAAAACCCGTAGCTTCTTTAATAAACCTATATGTATGTATTGGAAGGCCATCAATCAAATAATGGGCATTTGATACAAGGAAACCCGTATGAACCCAAACATGTCTACAGTTAAGGCCATGTCACGGCCCTTCCATTCACTTGACCCAATTTGGCCTAACTCATTAAAAAGAAACTTAATCAACCCTTTACATATTAATACATATGGGCCACTTTCACTCTAAATAAACACAAACCCATTTATATATATGTGTGTACTAAGTTATCCCACTTAAAAACTAAAGCCCAAGAGCCTCTTATAAAGCCCACGTCTCTTTTTTTTTTTTAAACCCAACGATGAAAACCCTCTCATAATCTAATACCCTTTTTATATAAATCTAACCCAACAACTTATATATATACAGTGTTATATCTAAAACCCAAAATCCCATGACATGGGCCTTACGTGTACACATATATAAAGACCACAAAACTCCATTACCCATTTAGACCACCCACCATCGTGAACCTTCTCACCAAGGGCAAACTACAACCCATATGTATGTATGAGTTTCTTCTAACAAACAAAACACATTGTACAAGCTTAAAAACTATATACATATAGTATATCATGCATGCCAAGTCTTATGCCCATGTGAGGAAACTATCCACATATATATAGATGTGTGTGTGTGCGTATTTATAATACATTAATATATATATATATTACAAGGCATAAACCCACGCATATATGTATATATCTATAATACATATTACAAAATATATATACATATTACAATACATATATTAAATCCACTTATATATATATTATATATATGTATATGTGTACATCTATATAAACAATGTATATATATAATGTATAAATAGGTTGCACCCTTTCGAACCTCCCAGCCAACCCACGTGTGTGCTTAGTGGGCTCTTACCTTCACAAAAGCCCACATGGCCATTCGAGCAAGCCAGCGAAGAGGTTAACCTTAGGTTTTAAAAAACCAAAATAAGGAGGCGGCTGTTGATTGGGAAAGAAGTGCATGAAGGGAAAGGTATAAAAAATTGGGAATAATCACTACGTAAGGAAACCCAATCCTTTTTTGACTCTAACCCCCCGTGAGAACACCCCATCTCTATAAATCTCATCTCTCATGAAAGGCAAAAGGCTTCGTTACTGCTATTATCGAAGGGGGTCCTTTTTGCTGTTGCTACGAGGTCATCTTCCTCCTACTGCATTAAAGACCCAAGCCTTCATCACGTTGCTGTGAACGTGAGGAAGCGGCCGAGCCTCCATTCCTCCGGTTGCAGTGAAGCCACCAAGGGAGGAGAGTCTTCTTCCTTCCACTTCATCCTGCGACCGTGACAGCAACAATGAGGGGCGGTTCTGCTTCCTTTTCTTCCTCCTGTTGCAGTTAAAAGCTCATCTTGCAAGTCTTGACACCATCCTCTTTCCCCCACCATACTCTGTACAAGATAGAGTATCGGTTCTTGAAGTTCATTCAACCTGTTCATCTTCCGATCTTCAACAAAGGTAGGTTTTCTCAAGAATTGAAGCCCAAGATAATAGTAATTAAGTTACATTACATGATTACGTTTTATAGCTTAAGATTGCATGTTTATTTCAATTAACTAAATAATCACAATATGTTTGAACATTTTATATCCATGTAATCACATATTTAAAAATCATAAAATATAAGTGACTAGAATCCTCATGGTTTATACTTAATTTTCATGTAGTTATATGATGTATTAACTAGTTAATAATTAAATTCAGAAAAAAATAAGTTAAAACGATTTACACGGCGAATAGTATTGTTACTGTAGCATGTTAGTTATAGAAATTTCTTTTGACGACTCGTTTCTAATCACCGGAGCATCTTTTGGCTATAAATTTTATGAGTGTATTGTTGGGGAGGTGACCGAGGTAGTGAGAGTGGTTGCACAGTTTTTCGTGCCCCCTATCTCAAGATCCCCCGTCTCTCAACGAAAAATTATTTTGAACGTCTGGTTAGGTAGAGTTTTTCGAGCCCGTCATTTCGATATATTATAAGCTAGATTCTGACATTGTTACGTCTAGAAACGGGAGGGTTGAAAATAGAACTTTTTTGAAATAACGACCCACTAAAGGTCGTCATATTAAAATTGGACGCCACTGTGCAGTGGCGTCAGATTTAACATATATATATATATATATAGATATATATATATATATATATATATATCATGTACGTATATCTTTGAAAATCCATGTTTATTAAAATATGTAACAGAAAATTATAAAAAATATATATTTAGAATCCTTGTATTTTTCTCCTAATTATCATATATTCTGTTGTGCCCCTGTGGTTTTGATGATTGGCTTTGATGTGAGTTAATTTTTTGATGATTGGCTTTGATGTGAGTTAATCTTTTGATGATTGGTTTTGGTGTGAGTTAATCACTGTGAGTCATCTTGCTGAAATGAGTCATCTTTCATATGTTCAGTTTCAGTCTGTTTATCAAAGCCCTGCATTGCTGTTCTGTTAGTTTATCAGATCATAAAGCATTGTATATTTGATGTTCAGCCATGTTATCTGATGCATAAAGCATTCATATGCACATTCATCAGTTGCTTCACTTTGCTTGTGGATTTCTGTTCAGGCTAAACATCCTTGCATCATCACAGTGAGCTTAGTGCAGCAAGTATGTACATCGCCTTCAGTAGGCATGACAAGCCCACACACTGCATTGCATGCGAAACTTCGAAGTATGTACATTGCATAGCATGCATCGTTCATCATCTGAAGTCTGTACACTGGCCAAGTCCATACAGAGTCTTCTGTTGCATTTGAAGTCTATACAGTGGACCGTCTCTATCAGCGTCTCAAGCTGCAAGTCTATACATCCGTCTCAGTGTTCACATGCATCAAGTATGTACATTCCAGCGTCTTATTCAGCGTCTCATATGCATGTTCGAGTCAAAGTCTATACAGCCCAAGTCTGTACAGCCGACCGTCTCATTCAGGGTCTTTGCAAGTCTGTGTATTGCTTGCATTTAGACAAGTCTGTACATCAGACTGTTTCATCAGCAAGTCTATACATTGGGCTGTAGCTTGCTTGAAGTGAAGTCTACACATTGATTCACTGTTCATGCCTTCACTCAGAGTCTGTACAGCCATTCCTTGAGTCCAAGTTTGTACATCACATTCAAAGATTTCCAAGTCTGTATAGCCAATGCACTCAATTGAAGTCTATACATTGGTCTTCATATTCGAAGTCTATACAGTGGTATTCAGCTAAAGTCTGTACATCGGACTTTCACTTAAAGTCTGTACATCGCTGCTTTATCAAAGTCTGTACATCGCAGCTGTGTTGAAGTCTGTACAGCCATTCTCTTATCAAAGTCCATACATCCTTCTGTTGGAATTCCAAGTCCATACATCGGACTATTTGAGCAAGTATGTACATCATTTCATTCATACAGAAAGTCTATACATTAGACTTTGGCAAAGTCTATTCATTCGTTTCCAGAAGTTCAAGTCCATACATTGATCGTTTGGGTAACAAAGTCTGTACAACGTGAGCTTCGGTTCTTAAAGTCTATACATTCTCCCGTTCAAATCCTTCAAAGTCTATACATCAGTTTGATTGAGTAAGTCTGTACAACCTGCCTTGTTGTTCACAGCCTTTAAAGTCTGTACATCGGCTTCGCATCTGCAAGTCTGTACATTGGCTTCATATCATAAAGTTTGTACATTGGCTTCGCATCTGCAAGTCTGTACATCAGTTTGATATCATCAAGTCTGTACATTGGCTTCTACTCTCCAAGTCTGTACAGCCACATCTCAAAGGCTAAGTCTATACATCACTATGGCTGCTCCAAGTGAAGCATAGTCTATACACTCCTCACCTTTCTCTACTTTTGGCCAAGTCTATACACTCATACCTTTCCCTACGTTTTCTGGCCATGTCTACACATCGTTTACCTGTCGTTTGCTTCAAAGTCTAAACACTCGTTTCTAAGGCAAAGTCTATTCAATCGTCTTCATAGGTCCTAAAGTCTGTACAGCCCTTCCCTCAACAGGTCTATACACTCGGTGGCTTCATACACTTCACAGAAGTCCACACATTTCCCCTGTTATGATAATGCATTCTTCAGCAAGTATATACACTGAGTTCGCATGAAGTCTCACAAGTCTATACACTCTCCCAGTGTACACACTTACTCACTTACTATTTCCAAGTATATACATTATGTTGCATTGCTTGAATTTCCTCAAGTCTATACACTGAGCTCGCATGAAGATTCAAAGTCTATACACTCACTCAGTGTTTACACTTGCTCATTTGCTGCTTATAAAGTCTATACACTGCATTTTACAGTATGAGTTATAAAGTCTATACACTGTCTTCAGTTGATTTTGTTAATCGACTGAACTCCTCATTTGTCTTGCAGGTGTCTGGCACGTGATCCAAGGAGCTGAGATGCTGACACGTGGCAGAGTCGATTGGGCGGGAGCTGTGGAGACCACACGCCCTAGCTGCTACTGCTGCTGATATAAATAGAAACCTTCATCTTCAGATGATGTGTGATCGAAGTAGAAGGGCTGAAGCCTTGAGCAGAAGTAGGAAGAAATAGAAGAAGTGGAAGAAATAGAAGAAGAGTGAGCCGGCAGAAGAAAAAGAGTTGCAGAGAAGAAGGAGAGAACAGCGTGAGAGAAAAGGAGAGCAGAGGAGAAAGAAAGAGAGATAGAGAGAGAGAGAGTTCGTGGAGAAGAAGGAAGAAGCTACTGAAGATATGTCTACTGGACCGTGGATCAAATCCAGGCCAGTCAGCTCCATCGGAGCCACATCTGACATTCTTTCATTTACAGCTTGTGTTTGCTGTGTTATTTTTGTTTCTTAATTTTCCTTTTATTTGATCTGATTTACTGTGTTCTTCCGATCCTCTGGACTGAGGTCGGGTTCCTCCTGTGGTCTCAGGAGAAGGGAGATCTGATCTCCGGTTCTGGGCTTGTGGGTTGCAAGTCCTGGGGTCCCTCCTGGTCTGGAGGAAGAGAAGTCTTCGACCTCTGGTTTGCTGGTGACTGGGAGTCACTGGTGGGTTCCCTCCTGGTCTGGAGGAAGGGAGACTTCGGTCTATGGTTTCGAAGTGGCTGGGAGTCACTTGGGGTGTCCCTCCGGTTGGGAGGAAGAGGGGAGGTTGTTCCCCTGGTCAAGCTGTGTGGCAGCACCTTGTTCGCAGACTGAGTCTGCAGGTTTTTAGCATGTGCTAGTGGAAGCCTCACTCCGGTTGGGAGTGAGGGGTGGATGTAGATCTTGGTGACCGAACCACCTAAAAAATCTACTGTGCAGTGGTTTGTTTTGTGCGTTTGCTCCTTGCCTCCTACCTCCCATTCACAGGTTATGCATGCATGGTTAGTTGTGTTATCTTGGATTATTCGTATTGTTCCTATCTGCAGTAACCTTGAGCATTATATTTTGCTAGGTGTGTTTGGGTTGCATAGTTCTGTCTGCATTTCTGGTTTGATCAGGTGGCTGCATTGTTGCAGTCCAACTGTTTGATCATGTATTATCTTATCATCTCATCTTGCAGAGCTCATTAGTTTTTATTCCGCATATCTGAGCTTTAGAGTTTTAATTTGGGCATTATTTCTGAAGGGGATACATTCACCCCCCTCTGTATCCGGGCATAGCACTCTATCAATTAGTATCAGAGCAGTGCCTGCTTAGAAGGTCCAGCGACCTGCAGATCCGATCTTGCAGTCTTCGGTGCTAATTTGTTTTTAGTGCATCAATATTCCTGTTGCATTAATCTGATTTGTTTTCAATGGCTCATCCACCTGTCTTTAGTGGTTCTGATTTCAGTCAGTGGCACAGTGCTTTACATGCTTATGTTAAATCTGTTGATCCAGATCTGTGGAAATTAATTTCACAAGGTCCTCACACATTACCAACGAAAGTGTCCAAATGGACCGACAGACACAGATCAAAGGATGGAGAAAATCAGAAAGCCTTTAATCTGATGAAAGCAGCTACTGACAGAGCCTTATGGTCTTGCCTTCATGATTGCAGGTCCGCTAAAGACATCCTGGATATGCTGCAGCGAACTCAGAAGAGAAATGAGGACAGCTGCATGATGGCTAACAGAAGCAATCAAAGTGGCAGCCAAAATGAAGAAGATGATGATGATGAGGTAAATCTCTTCGAGAATTTTTCTCTAGATGATTGGGAGAATGCATATGCTGAATTATTAGAGTCACATGAGAGTTTAAGAAAATAGTATAAAAAGTTGAAGAAGGGCACTGGGTTAGATAGTTCTAGCTCTCCATGTAAAAATTGTTCTAATATCAAGCAATCTCATGATGCCTGCTTGTCTGATATCCATATGCATGAAAATCAGAATGGAAAATTGCTGAAAGAATTTGAATGTGTTAAATCTGATTTAAACAAGCTGAAAAATGAGAATGACTCTCTCAGAAAGTTTTCCAAAGAAAATGAAGAACAATTAAAGAAACTTAAACGAGAGAATGATTTGCTGATTGAAAAACTTAATGCCATAAAGTCTGTAAACATAGAATTACAGAAAGATCTTGAAAAACAGCAAAAAGATATGAAGGAAATTGAAAATGGAAGAAAGTATGAAGTCAATTCAGAAGATCAGCTTCAAATAAATGAATTGGTTCAGAATGACAAGCTTAAGGAAGAAAATGAGAAATTAAAAATGATGAACTCCACTATGTCTGAGAGACTTCTAACCTTAGAAAGAGGAAAAACTGCTTGTGTTGAAGACCCTAAAAAATTGAGCAATCTAGAGCAGGAAATTGAGAAATATAAAACTGCTAACAAAGTTTTGAATGAAGCTATGAATTACAGTGAGCAAGAGATTGTCAGTTATGAGTTACACATTTCCTCTCAAGAAAATGAAATTCAGGATTTAAAAAACTCCTTGTCTAAATTTGTTAGTGGGCAGGATAATCTGAACAAACTACTGGGAGTAAAAGTCAATTTTCAGAAGGAGGGGTTAGGTTATAATCCTGTAAATAAAAAGAATTTTGAAAATAAAATTTATACATCTTTTGTTGCTAGCTCTACTTCTCACACTTCTCAAAAGTCACCTATTTCTCAGTCTACTGTTCAGAGAACCCAAAAATAAATTGAAAAGTCGAAAAAGGGTGATGGATCCAAGCTGAAAACTATTTTCGTTAAATCTTCTGAACAAGAAAAGTCTTCTACCTCATCTCCACCTCAGTACAAGGCTAAGAAAACAGGAAATCAAAATAAAAATCATAAAACAACAAAAATTCAAAGGAATAGTTTGCATGTTGAAAACTCATCAGATAAATGCCATGCTGTAAAGAAATCAAATGGCTCCTGTCATTATTGTGGTAAGCATGGACACTTTATGAGTAACTGCTTTGTGATGAAACAAAATGACAAGAAGCATGCTAGAAAATCTGTGTCTGGTCAGAAAAGGAGTGTCACATGTTCTAATTGTGGCAAATTAGGACACTCAATTACTCATTACTGGTTTGCTAGTGGTAAGAAAACCTTTTATTCATATCATGCTAAATTCCCTGCAAACCAACATATTTTTAATAAAAATAAATCTTTTTCAATGAACCAGCACATCATTTGTTTTAATTGCAACAAAATTGGTCACAAGACATCTGAATGTTGGTCAGGTTCTTTTAGAAGAAATTCTCTAAATTGCTCTCACTGTAGAAAGCGTGGCCATACAGTCAAGGACTGTTGGCATATTTAGGGTAGAAATGTGAATCTCAAACATGCTAAATTCCCTGTAAAATAATTTGCAAAACTTTCATGTTATAACTGTGGAAAGTCAGGTCACAGGGCTGCAACCTGTTGGCTGGCAGGATACCAAAGCAAGACTGGTTTTGGTAAACAGAATTTTAATTCTGTTAACAAAAATTTTCATACATATGCACATAAAAATCATGTTTATAAGAATGTGCATAAATCTAATCTGAAACTGGCTGCATCTTGCTATTATTGTGGCACATCTGGTCATTCAATGAAAAATTGCTGCTTGATGAAATCTGATGACCATACTGCTAGAAAATTATTTAGAACACCTACCAAAGGTGTCACTCCTAATCCAGGACCCAAGTTTTCTTGGGTACCTGCTGCATCAAAATGATGTGTTTGTTGCAGGTGTGCCTTAGAATGGAATAAAAATGGGTTAATAATCCAAGACACTCAAGAATGAAAACCCCTTCTGAACTGTTCAGGTAAATTCTCTGCATTTCCTATTTTGAAATTCATTGCATATCTGATTTGATGTATTCTTGCATATCTGCCATTTGTAGTTGTTTGATAATTGTTGAAATGCATAAACTCTGAAAACAAATTGCATTTTGAAAAATCTGAACTGCATATGAATGTGGCTTGAAATCTGTCAGTTGCATAGTTCACTGAAAATCTGGATTGCATATAGGACTGCATGTTGAATTAACATGATTGACCTCTATGGTATATAAATGGTAAGCTACCAAAAGGCAGGGAAATCTATCTGGAGGTTCTTACTATGTGTGAGGTGGTCTTTTAGACCAAGTGCTCCGCCTAGTACCATGGGTCACTTTGCTGATAGGACAATCTGAATGTGCACAAGTCACAATATCATTTAGAATCATATGTTCAGTTTCTCATGGCAAACATTACATGTTTTCAGGGGGAGTTAATTGCATGTCTTTGCATAGCATTCAATGTTGAGTCTTTGCATGTCCTTGCATACATATAGTGCATTGCATTTCATTTCATTGAAAATGTCAAAAAGATTGACTGAATGCATGTTGTCAGGGGGAGTCAATGCATTACATATAGGTTGTCAAATGCATACTCTTGTGAGAATTCATTGCATACACTTTCTTATTGATTCTATTGACAAACCTTGATCACATTTTAAAAATACTGGGCATCAAAATCTCTCTTATCAATTGGTATCATTTGATTTCAGAATTCTATCAGTCTTTCATGAAGATTTCAATGGGCTATCTCGATCATAAATCTGAAAACTCTTGAACTAGAAATCTTCTATTATACATTTTTATGAATGTCTGAAATAACTCATGTGGTTTAAGTTTAATGTTCATGGAGTTTGACTTTAAAATCTCTTAAAAATATCTGAAGCATGTTTAATAAACCTTAACCATCTATTTCATGCTGTGTCTTGTAAAATCTTCTGAAATCTGCATTATTGAATTCATTGCTTTAATTGGTTAAGTACATGAAATTATTATTGACTTGAAGCTAATGAATTAGTCTGAAATGTCTAAAGGGTAAAGTGTTATCAGAGCAATGACTTTGGTCACTGAGAAACCATGTCCAAAGGACTGTGTCATGAGGTGCCTTAGTTAACTCTGCAAAATAAAATTCATTGAAAATCAGGCAGAGCAATGACATGCACACTGAGAAATACAACTCACTCATCCAGAAATGATTTGGAGTGTGTCAGGATGTGTAAATGCTACCTCTGTTCACATAAAGCATGACAATTAGTCACACTAAGTGCTTAGGGATATTGGCCTCTAATCAAGGTATATCCTCTAGTTACAATGTGTGCACTGAACTAGAGTGCTCGTAAAATTTGTAGCATGAAAAATTGTTGAACATATCTCAATATCTGAATATTGATGCTAAAATCAAATTGCTACAACCCTAGACAAAATCATATGACTTCATAATTACTTGATTTCAATACTAGTGCATGTAATTCTGAAAGAAGTCAATAGATTTGATTGTGTAAGAGAGAGGGAGATTAATCAAGATAAATATGAGGGCTTGGTTCATTTTTATTAAACCATGGTTTTAGATATCAATACAGAATTTTATTGATAAACTCTGCATACATTATGTTTAAACCATGCTGCACAATAAAGTTCATTCATAAGCCCTTATAATGGAAGACTTTGAAAACTTATGTTTTGGATTTATGAGATTGATATCTCTCTGAAAATCTGACTGAATTTCTTGTGATTGGAGCTTCTTTGAAAATCTTCTACTTGAAACTCTTCTGCTCAATATCATTGATTCATTGACCTGAACCTCTCCTTATTATCCATCTCATAAGATTCCACTTATTGAGGGGGAGCTTCTATGTCATATGCATCATGCTGCATAGAAACTCTTAAAAGGGGAGAATTGTGTTCTTGCATTCATATTTTTAGGGGGAGCTCTTGCATTTTGGTATCTCCTTCTGCATCTGCATTCATATTGATTATATCAAAGGGGGAGATTTTTGCCAAAGGGGGAGATTTTTATTCAATCATTGCATGTTGGTTTGCTTTAACTTCTCAAACTATTTTCTTTTTGATGAAGTCAAAGGGGGAGAATAATTTGTGTCATCAGAATTACTCACAGTGAAGTGTTGCCATCATCAAAAAGGGGGAGATTGTTGTGCCCCTGTGATTTTGATGATTGGCTTTGATGTGAGTTAATCTTTTGATGATTGGTTTTGGTGTGAGTTAATCACTATGAGTCATCTAGCTGAAATGAGTCATCTTTCATATGTTCAGTTTCAGTCTGTTTATCAAAGCACTGCATTGTTGTTCTGTTAGTTTATCAGATCATAAAGCATTGTATATTTGATGTTCAACCATGTTATCTGATGCATAAAGCATTCATATGCACATTCATCAGTTGCTTCACTTTGCTTGTGGATTTCTGTTCAGGCTAAACATCCTTGCATCATCACAGTGAGCTTAGTGCAGCAAGTATGTGCATCGCCTTCAGTAGGCATGACAAGCCCACACACTGCATTGCATGCGAAACTTCGAAGTATGTACATTGCATAGCATGCATCATTCATCATCTGAAGTCTGTACACTGGCCAAGTCCATACAGAGTCTTCTGTTGCATTTGAAGTCTATACAGTGGACCGTCTCTGTCAGCGTCTCAAGCTGCAAGTCTATACATCCGTCTCAGTGTTCACATGCATCAAGTATGTACATTCCAGCGTCTTATTCAGCGTCTCATATGCATGTTCGAGTCAAAGTCTGTACAGCCCAAGTCTGTACAGCCGACCGTCTCATTCAGCGTCTTTGCAAGTCTGTGTATTGCTTGCATTTAGACAAGTCTGTACATCAGACTGTTTCATCAACAAGTCTATACATTGGGCTGTAGCTTGCGTGAAGTGAAGTCTACACATTGATTCACTGTTCATACCTTCACTCAGAGTCTGTACCGCCATTCCTTGAGTCCAAGTCTGTACATCACATTCAAAGATTTCCAAGTCTGTACAGCCAATGCACTCAATTGAAGTCTATACATTGGTCTTCATATTCGAAATCTATACAGTGGTATTCAGCTAAAGTCTGTACATCGGACTTTCACTTAAAGTCTGTACATCGCTGCTTTGTCAAAGTCTGTACATCGCAGCTGTGTTGAAGTCTGTACAGCCATTCTCTTATCAAAGTCCATACATCCTTCTGTTGGAATTCCAAGTCCATACATCGGACTGTTTGAGAAAGTATGTACATCATTTCATTCACACCGGAAGTCTATACATTAGACTGTGGCAAAGTCTATTCATTCGTTTCCAGAAGTACGTTCAAGTCCATACATTGATCGTTTGGGTAACAAAGTCTGTACAACGTGAGCTTCGGTTCTTAAAGTCTATACATTCTCCCGTTCAAATCCTTCAAAGTCTATACATCAGTTTGATTGAGTAAGTCTGTACAGCATGCCTTGTTGTTCACAGCCTTTAAAGTCTGTACATCAGCTTCGCATCTGCAAGTCTGTACATTGGCTTCATATCATAAAGTCTGTACATTGGCTTCGCATCTGCAAGTCTGTACATCGGTTTGATATCATCAAGTCTGTACATTGGCTTCAACTCTCCAAGTCTGTACAGTCAAATCTCAAAGGCTAAGTCTATACATCACTATGGCTGCTCGAAGTGAAGCATAGTCTATACACTCCTCACCTTTCCCTACGTTTGGCCAAGTCTATACACTCATACCTTTCCCTACGTTTTCTGGCCAAGTCTACACATCGTTTACCTGGCGTTTGCTTCAAAGTCTAAACACTCGTTTCTAAGGCAAAGTCTATTCAATCGGCTTCATAGGTCCTAAAGTCTGTACAGCCCTTCCCTCAACAGGTCTATACACTCGCTGGCTTCATACACTTCACAGAAGTCCACACATTTCCCCTGTTATGATAATGCATTCTTCAGCAAGTATATACACTGAGTTCGCATGAAGTCTCACAAGTCTATACACCCTCCCAGTGTACACACTTACTTACTGTTTCTAAGTATATACATTGTGTTGCATTGCTTGAATTTTCTCAAGTCTATACACTGAGCTCGCATGAAGACTCAAAGTCTATACACTCACTCAGTGTTTACACTTGCTCACTTGCTGCTTATAAAGTCTATACACTGCATTTTATAGTATAAGTTATAAAGTCTATACACTATCTTCAGTTGATTTTGTTAATCGACTGAACTCCTCATTTATCTTGCAGGTGTCTGGCACGTGATCCAAGGAGCTGAGATGCTGACACGTGGCATAGTCGATTGGGCGGGAGCTGTGGAGACCACACGCCCTAGCTGCTACTGCTGCTGATATAAATAGAAACCTTCGTCTTCAGATGAAGTGTGATCGAAGTAGAAGGACTGAAGCCTTGAGCAGAAGTAGGAACAAATAGAAGAAGAGGAAGAAATAGAAGAAGAAGAAGAAATAGAAGAAGAGTGAGCCGGCAGAAGAAAAATAGTTGCAGAGAAGAAGGAGAGAGCAGCGTGAGAGAAAAGGAGAGCAGAGGAGAAAAAAATAGAGATAGAGAGAGAGAGAGTTCGTGGAGAAGAAGGAAGAAGCTACTGAAGATTTGTCTACTGGACCGTGGATCAAATCCAGGCCAGTCAGCTCCATGGGAGCCACATCTGACGTTCTTTCATTTACAGCTTGTGTTTGCTGTGTTATTTTCGTTTCTTATTTTTCCTTTTATTTGATCTGATTTACTGTGTTCTTCCGATCCTCTGGACTGAGGTCGGGTTCCTCCTATGGTCTCAGGAGAAGGGAGATCTGATCTCCGGTTCTGGGCTTGTGGGTTGCAAGTCCAGGGGTCGCTCCTGGTCTGGAGGAAGAGAGGCCTTCGACCTCTGGTTTGCTGGTGACTGGGAGTCACTGGTGGGTTCCCTCCTGGTCTGGAGGAAGGGAGACTTCGGTCTCTGGTTTCCAAGTGGCTGGGAGTCACTTGGGGTGTCCCTCCGGTTGGGAGGAAGAGGGGAGGTTGTTCCCCTGGTCAAGCTGTGTGGCAGCACCTTGTTCGCAGACTGAGTCTGCAGGTTTCTAGTGTGTGCTAGTGGAAGCCTCACTCCGGTTGGGACTGAGGGGTGGATGTAGGTCTTGGTGACCGAACCACCTAAAAAATCTACTGTGCAGTGGTTTGTTTTGTGCGTTTGCTCCTTGCCTCCTACCTCCCATTCACAGGTCATGGTTAGTTGTGTTATCTTGGATTGTTCGTATTGTTCCTATCTACAGTAACCTTGAGCATTATATTTTGCTAGGTGTGTTTGGGTTGCATAGTTCTGTCTGCATTTCTGTTTTGATCAGGTGGCTGCATTGTTGCAGTCCAACTGTTTGATCATGTGTTATCTTATCATCTCATCTTGCAGAGCTCATTAGTTTTTATTCCGCATATCTGAGCTTTAGAGTTTTAATTTGGGCATTATTTCTGAAGGGGATACATTCACCCCCCTCTGTATTCGGGCATAGCACTCTATCATATTCTATTTCCTTAAATTATTTTAAATAAATTAATGTGTCTTTGAATGTATGTTTTTGAAATTATTCAATTAAATAGATATAAATGTGAATTCTTGTTAAATAAATTAGGTTAAAAATCATAAAATTAACATCCCTCCAAGAGGACGTTAATTAATAAATGACGCCACCCACGGGCGTCAAATAATATAAGTTTATTTAATTATAGTTAATTATAGAATTGGATGGACATGAATTGTATAATTAACACATTCATGTTCTCACCGTTTTCTTCCGATTTTGACCCATACCGCGGGTCTTCTGGCACTCTCATCTCACGTCCGTAGATGGAGTCCATATTTCATGATTGGTTTACGTATACACCTCAACTCTCGGTGACATACGAGCCCTCCGTTAGACATTCCGTTCCTTCAGACTGGCAAGTTATTGGACATTCCGTTCCATCGGACTGGCAAGTTAGTCATTGGGACCTCCGTAAGTCTCCTCGTAGTCTTGGATTCCTTCAAGGCCGACTGAGCTGGTTGTACCTTAAACACCTTGTACCCATTTTAATGCCACGTCACTCTAGAGAAACGTGGTAACCCGGCCCTTTCATGGTGCTATTCTTGGCCCATGAGAGAATTCTCTTAGCCAGTGGAATGAGTGATCATTCCACTAGGCGATATATTGAATTGGGTATCCTATGGTTAGGTGCTAATTCTTCAGCTTGCTTCGTATCCATTGAATTGGCGACTATCTTATTAGTCATCTATTCAAGTTATTCAAGGCAACCCATCTAGGTGCCAATTCCACCCAATTTTTTTTTGACATGTCATGGTTTCTATGCTTTCACATGGATTTTATTGCAAGTCTGTCTCTACTCAAGGGCTTTGTCCTTGAATTCCATAAAATCTTATCGTATCATCCTATTAAAGCTTGTTCTTGAAACTCCTTATTGGCTATGAACTATCGTGGATGTCTAGATCTATCTTTAATGCTGTGCATATTGGGCCCGATCTGGTTCTGGGAGGAGCACCCGAAAGTACTTGTGCCCATGGGAGTTATATTGATCACGGTGTCTGGCATTGCACCGAAGTGCATGACTAGTTTGATCTTTGGCATTCCACACACACTCTCTCTCTCTTTCGTGATATTACTTGCGTGCGTGACTTGACTTGCGTGACTCGACTAGCGTGGCCCAGAATGGGCACGTACTTGCGTGAAATAGCCAATATTCTATAAATCTCTCTTGGATATCTCTTGCTTGAAAGTTTTTACATGAAATTGTCAAATTCTTGCTAGTTTTGTTTCACTTACTCGGTTAATTCTACATGCATAGCCTTACTGCATTTACATGTGAAAGATGTAATTACTTAAACCAATTGCTTGTTCTTGAGATCTAATTCCTACTGAGCGTTCGCTCACCCAGTTTTATTCCAACATTTTTCAAGTAATCAGGTGGCTAGCGAGACCGAGACTCACATGGGAGGGACAAGTGTGCAAGCGAGCTTTGAAAATTAGTGAACCCGAGTCTTTTATCTTTCTTGAGTCTAGCATGATGTCTCGTATTTAGTTATATTGTCTAAGTCTATTAGTGCGTCATCTCCTTTTCTTTCATAGTGACGTAGTTGAGTCTTCAAGTTCTTGTAAGATACTTATATTTGAAATATAATTTTTATTGTTGTTCCAAATTATTTGGTCTCATGCCATTGCTCTTGATCGTTCACGACTGTTTAACTGCCACGTTCCGAGCAAACGACACGTTCTGCTGCTATCAGTTCGGGGCGTGACAGAGGTGGTATCAGAGCTTCGGCTTTCACATCCTCAAGTTATTAGGTTACAATGATAGGTCAAGTATCCCTGTCAGTCGTATCAGAGCTTCGGCTTTCACATCCTCAAGTTATTAGGTTCCAATGATAGGTCAAGTATCCCTGTCAGTCGTATCAGAACTTCGTCTTTCAACTCCTTAGGGCATTAAGTCTAAGTGATAAGTTGAGTCTCCTTGTCGGTCATCCTATAGGAATTTTGTGAGAATGGGGTAGAGCTGGGGTTAAATTATAAAAGAAGGATGAAACACCTTAATCCCATCATTAATAACCATCATAATTCTTAATAAATTAATCTCCCCAATCATCCTTGCAGGAGCTTAAATAAATGGAGGCATCCAAACCAAATTTCATCCCCGAGATGGTCTTGGTGGATGTTCAAGCTTATGCGGACCTCGTTAGAAGGGTCCAGGAGCTAGAGAAGGCAGTAAAAGAAAAGGAGAGAGCTGAAGGGAAAGATAAAGCCAACAATCTCAGGAGTTTCACCATGACCAAGAAAAGGCCAAATGAGGGTTGTGGTTCCTAAGAATGTAAGAAGTGCAAACTGTGTAAGAAGTGCAAGAAGGGTAAAGATTTGGTTGCTCCTCGAGAGAGATGTCAGTATTGTGGTAACAAAAACCATCAGTCGGAGGAGTGTTATCAGAAGACGGGAGCTTGTCAGTGTTGCGGGAGCTTGGAACATAAGTTAGTAAAATGTCCTACTAGGGACCGCCAAGTAAAGACTCAAGCCTCGGCAGAAGTCGATGTCACGAGGGAAGGAAAAACTATGGAAGGTACCCCTCACCCTTAAGCCTAAATTAGTTCTTCCAAAAATTAGTTCTTTTCCATTCAATATATCTAAACTTTTTCATCGCATTATAGCTAGTTCCCCATCTTGAGTAAAGGATGATGTGAATTTGGGGACCAAATTCTTTTAAGTGGGGGAGAGTGTAGCACCCCGGATTTTTCTAGGCTAAAATAGAATTAAATGGAAATGAAATATTTATATTTTTGGAAGAAAGGTAAACATGTTTCTGGATCAAAACTTATATCTGATACCTGAGATAATGATAAAATCAATAAGGTAGATAAATAAATGAGTTTAATAATAATAATATATAAATATATTTAGAGTTTGACTTAAATCTGAAATTCTAAATTAATAATGGGCTAAAAGACCAGAATGGGTTTAACCTAGAACCTCTATACGTTAATGGGCTTGGGCCTTAGCAATAATAAATATAATTATGATAAATCTCAACCCTTAAACCTATTAAAAGGGGCTAGCCCAAGTAGTAAAGTGGGCTAAAAGATCGTTAATGGAGCTTAGCACTAAAATACATAAGGAAAGTAAATGATAATTCATTCTAGACCAAGCCCAACTAAAGGACAATTAATGGGCTTAACAACGTACTTTCATTTTATTGGGCTTTAGATAAGTAATCCCAAAAGTCCAACCCAACAAGCCTAATAAGACTCAAAAGCCATTCAAAAGAAAACCCGTAGCTTCTTTAATAAACCTATATGTATGTATTGGAAGGCCATCAATCAAATAATGGGCATTTGATACAAGGAAACCCGTATGAACCCAAACCTGTCTACAGTTAAGGCCATGTCACGGCCCTTCCATTCACTTGACCCAATTTGGCCTAACTCATTAAAAAGAAACTTAATCAACCCTTTACATATTAATACATATGGGCCACTTTCACTCTAAATAAACACAAACCCATTTATATATATGTGTGTACTAAGTTATCCCACTTAAAAACTAAAGCCCAAGAGCCTCTTATAAAGCCCACGTCTCTTTTTTTTTAAAAACCCAACGAAGAAAACCCTCTCATAATCTAATACCCTTTTTATATAAATCTAACCCAACAACCTATATATATACAGTGTTATATCTAAAACCCAAAATCCCATGACATGGGCCTTACGTGTACACATATATAAAGACCACAAAACTCCATTACCCATTTAGACCACCCACCATCTTGAACCTTCTCACCAAGGGCAAACTACAACCCATATGTATGTATGAGTTTCTTCTAACAATCAAAACACATTGTACAAGCTTAAAAACTATATACATATAGTATATCATGCATGCCAAGCCTTAAGCCCCTGTGAGGAAACTACCCACATATATATACATGTGTGTGTGTGCGTATTTATAATACAATAAGATATATATATATTACAAGGCATAAACCCACGCATATATGTATATATATATAATACATATTACAATATATATATACATATTACAATACATATATTAAATCCACTTATATATATATTATATATATGTATATATGTACATCTATATAAACAATGTATATATATAATGTATAAATAGGTTGCACCCTTTCGAACCTCCCAGCCAACCCACGTGTGTGCTTAGTGGGCTCTTACCCTCACAAAAGCCCACATGGCCATTCGAGCAAGCCAGCGAAGAGGTTAACCTTAGGTTTTAAAAAACCAAAATAAGGAGGCGGCTGTTGATTGGGAAAGAAGTGCATGAAGGGAAAGGTATAAAAAATTGGGAATAATCACTATGTAAGGAAACCCAATCCTTTTTTTGACTCTAACCCCCCGTGAGAACACCCCATCTCTATAAATCTCATCTCTCACGAAAGGCAAAAGGCTTCGTTACTGCTACTATCGAAGGGGGTCCTTTTTGTTGTTGCTACGAGGTCATCTTCCTCCTACTGCATTAAAGACCCAAGCCTTCATCACGTTGCTGTGAACGTGAGGAAGCGGCCGAGTCTCCATTCCTCCGGTTGCAGTGAAGCCACCAAGGGAGGAGAGTCTTCTTCCTTCCACTTCATCTTGCGACCGTGACTGCAACAATGAGGGGCGGTTCTGCTTCCTTTTCTCCTCCTGTTGCAGTTAAAAGCTCATCTTGCAAGTCTTGACGCCATCCTCTTTCCCCCACCATACTCTGTATAAGACAGAGTATCGGTTCTTGAAGTTCATTCAACCTGTTCATCTTTCGATCTTCAACAAAGGTAGGTTTTCTCAAGAATTGAAGCCCAAGATAATAGTAATTAAGTTGCATTGCATGATTACGTTTTATAGCTTAAGATTGCATGTTTATTTCAATTAACTAAATAATCACAATATGTTTGAACATTTTATATCCATGTAATCACATATTTAAAAATCATAAAATATAAGTGACTAGAATCCTCATGGTTTATCCTTAATTTTCATGTAGTTATATGATGTATTAACTAGTTAATAATTAAATTCAGAAAATAAATAAGTTAAAATGATTTACACGGCGAATAGTATTGTTACTATAGCATGTTAGTTATAGAAATTTCTTTTGACGACTCGTTTCTAATCACCGGAGCATCCTTTGGCTATGAAATTTTATGAGTGTATTGTTGGGGAGGTGACCGAGGTAGTGAGAGTGGTTGCACCATTTTTCGTACCCCCTATCTCAAGATCCCCCATCTCTCAACGAAAAATTATTTTGAACGTCTGGTTAGGTAGAGTTTTTTGTGCCCGTCATTTCGATATATTATAAGCTAGATTCCGACATGGTTACATCTAGAAACGGGAGGGTTGAAAATAGAATTTTTTTGAAATAACAACCCACTAAAGGTCATCATATTAAAATTGGACGCCACTGTGCAGTGGCGTCAGATTTAACACACACAACACACACACACACACACACACACACACACACACACACACACACACACACACACACACACACACACACACACACACACACACACACACACACACACACACACACACACACACACACACACACACACACACACACACACACACACACACACACACACACACACACACACACACACACACACATATATTTTTGAAAATCCATGTTTATTAAAATATGTAACCAAAAATTATAAAAAATATATATTTAGAATCCTTGTATTTTTCTCCTAATTATCATATATTATATTTTCTTAAATTATTTTAAATAAATCAATGTGTCTTTGAATGTATATTTTTGAAATTATTCAATTAAATAGATATAAATGTGAATTCTTGTTAAATAAATTAGGTTAAAAATCATAAAATTAACGTCCCTCCAAGAGGACGTTAAGTAATAAATGACGCCACCCACGGGCGTCAAATAATATAAGTTTATTTAATTATAGTTAATTATAGAATTGGATGGACATGAATTCTATAATTAACGCATTCATGTTCTCACCATTTTCCTCCGATTTTGACCCATACCGCGGGTCTTTTGGCACTCTCATCTTACGTCCGTAGATGGAGTCCATGCTTCATGATTGGTTTACGTATACACCTCAACTCTCGGTGACATACGAGCCCTCCGTTGGACATTCCGTTCCTTCGGACTGGCAAGTTAGTCATTGGGACCTCCGTAAGTCTCCTCGTAGCCTTGGATTCCCTCAAGGCCGACTGAGCTGGTTGTACCTTAAACACCTTGTACCCATTTTAATGCCACATCACTCTAGAGAAACGTGGTAACCCGACCCTTTCATGGTGCTATTCTTGGCCCATGAGAGAATTCTCTTAGCCAGTGGAATGATCACTCATTCCACTAGGCGATATATTGAATTGGGTATCCTATGGTTAGGTGCTAATTCTTCAGCTTGCTTCGTGTCCATTGAATTGGTGACTATCTTGTTAGTCATCTATTCAAGTTATTCATGGCAACCCATCTAGGTGCCAATTCCACCTAGTTTTTTTTTGACATGTCATGGTTTCTATGCTTTCACGTGGATTTTATTGCAAGTATGTCTTTACTCAAGGGCTTTGTCCTTGAATTCCATAAAATCTTATCGTATCATCCTATTAAAGCTTGTTCTTGAAACTCCTTATTGGCTATGAACTATCGTGGATGTCTAGATCTATCTTTAATGCTGTGCATATAGGGCCCGATCTGGTCCTAGGAGGAGCACCCGAAAGTACTTGTGCCCATGGGAGTTATATTGATCACGGTGTCTGGCATTGCACCGAAGTGCATGAGTAGTTTGATCTTTGGCATTCCACACACACTCTCTCTCTCTTTCGTGATATTACTTGCGTGCGTGACTTGACTTGCGTGACTCGACTAGCGTGGCCCAGAATGGGCAAGTACTTGCGTGAAATAGCCAATATTCTATAAATCTCTCTTGGATATCTCTTGCTTGAAAGTTTTTACATGAAATTGTCAAATTCTTGCTAGTTTTGTTTCACTTGCTCGGTTAATTCTACATGCATAGCCTTACTGCATTTACATGTGAAAGATGTAATTACTTAAACCAATTGCTTGTTCTTGAGATATAATTCCTACTGAGCGTTCGCTCACCCAGTTTTATTCCAACATTTTTCAGGTAATCAGGTGGCTAGCGAGACCGAGACTCACATGGGAGGGACAAGTGTGCAAGCGAGCTTTGAAAATTAGTGAACCCGAGTCTTTTATCTTTCTTGAGTCTAGCATGATGTCTCTTATTTAGTTATATTGTCTAAGTCTATTAGTGTGTCATCTCCTTTTCTTTCATAGTGACGTAGTTGAGTCTTCAAGTTCTTGTAAGAGACTTATATTTGAAATAAAATTTTTATTATTGTTCCAAATTATTTGGTCTCATGCCATTGCTCTTAATCGTTCACGACTGTTTAACTGCCACGTTCCGAGCAAACGACACGTTCCGCTGCTATCGGTTCGGGGCATGACAGAGATAGTCATTATCTCTAGGATAATCCCTATCAGTTTCGTAGAAATAACTAATTGATTATGTTCTCAGGTACCATATTCTCGCAATGGCTCACTGTGTAAACTGGGATGAGATGCAACAAACCGTTACAAGTCTCACCCATGCCCTCCAAACCGTGGCTCAGGCCAGCGCGAGGGCAGGAGTTGGTGATATGCACCGAAACTTCCGGAGTTTGAACCCTCCGCGATTCTCTAGATCCTATAACAGTAATGAAGCTGAATGTTGGATGTATGAAATGGATCGAATCTTTAATGTCATGCAATGCTCGGACCGGGAGAAGGTCCTTCTGGCCACCTTCCAACTTCACAAAGATGCACGCACATGGTGGAAAGCAACATCGACTCCTCTCTAAACTTGACAACTCACTTGGGCAGAATTCCTTGAACTATTCCGTGTAAAATACTTCTCCGAGCATGTCAAGGAAAGAAAGACTGCTGAATTTGCTTCTCTTCGCCAAGGCATGATGCCTATTGTGGAGTATGAGCTCCAATTTTCTCACCTGGCCCCTTATGCTCTGCACCTAGTGAGCACGGATATCTTAAAGGCAAATCGCTTTATGGACAGTTTAAGGTCCAGCTTCATTCAACAACTTGGGCCTCAAAATATTCGGACCTATACGGAGATGGTCCAACGGGCACATCTTTGTGAAAGGAACTTGGAGAAGGTTGAGAAATTTAGAGGCAAAAAAGAGGAGTCGAGCTGAAAGTTCGATCGGCATGGAAAGAAAGAAGAAAGATTTAGCATCACGGAACCCTATAAATCCCGTGATAACAAGAAGAGATCCCAGAGTGGGAATGGTAATGGGAATGATAAGAACAAGAAGGCCAAGGAGGAAGATATGGTCAGTCGGCCGAGGAATGCTGGAATCACGTTGGCGCTTGTCTACGTTGTGAAAGTCGGGAGCATCGGATGCCCGAGTGCCCCGTCATGAAGGAGCAATCTTCTAGCGGTGGACGCAAGCGGCAAGCTCATCTTAATGCCGTGATGGATGATGAAGCGCCCAAGGATGATGGGCTAATGGAAGGTACTATTCAAATTTATTTGCATCCTGCATTTGTGTTCTTTGATACTGGTGCCTCTCACTCTTTTATATCTACTGCCTTTGCAAAAACTTTATCAATTCCACCTGTTCCTCTACCTTCGAACCTAGCTATTACTACACCTTTAGGTCTCGGAACTAAACTTACAGTCGACTACCTCGAGCTGGTTGTACCTTAATAGAAAAGATGATACTTTTGGCTTAATCCATGTAACCCATGTATCTTTGACATTCTAAACATGTTCCTATATGGTTAACCTTCTATTTTACACGCTTCTCATGCATTTATTGCTCTAGATTAGCCCTATACTTCAGTTTTTATTTCTGTCTGTAGTAGGCAAGAAATGGTCTCAAGGAGACCGCTATCATCAAATAGTAGTTCCCAAATGACCGCCACCTGATAGAAATGTTCCTCTCTAGACAACTTTCTGCTTTCGATTTTCTGCACCCTGTTAACCCTAACAGAACATAGAACGGCCCTTATAAATATATGTTAAACCTAAGTTATTAGGCTTTATTCCCAGTTTTGACTTCATATTCATGATATTGGTTATATTGTGCATCTATCATGGTAGGTTTTATACTCAGCATGTTTTATAAACTTATTTTAATCTTATGTTAATTTCATGCCAAAATCATATACTTTTATATTAAAGTTAACTTTTTTATTGGTAAGTAATGTGTATTGTATTAAAGTAGCAAAAAACTGTACATCAGGAAATTGCTAGACTAGCTAGCAATGTGAATTATAACCTTCAGACCACATAGACTGTGGACTCTAAGGTTGATTAAACTAAAAAAATAAACTTCCTGAAAATTTCTTTCTGTCTCTTAGAGAAGCTATTTAGCCCAAAGAATTCTAAACAGCTTCTCAAATCCTCAATTATTTCTAAGAACAACTTTATTCTTGATGTGGTAGATATGTCTTCAAAAATCCTTAAGCATCTTTCCCTCCAAATCTTCCAAATGGTAAATCGAAGAAGGATCCTAATTAGCTTGACCAAAGGAGTGAGTCCTTTGAATTCCTGCTGCAGCTTCATAATTTCCTGATGGATACCTATTAGAGGATCCCTGTGGAGATCAAGCCGAAGCAGAATGCTTGTCCAAATCCAATTTGAATAAGGGCATTCAAAGAAAAGATGTTTTTGTGTTTCACTTGCATTCCTACAAAAGACACATATGCTGGGCAGACAAAAACCCTTGGACTGAAGAATATCTGCAGTTGTCAACTTAAGAAGAGCAGCTTGCCAAGTGCAGTGTGATGCCATCTGAGCAGTGGGGTTCTTCCATATCCACTCATGAATCAGCATAGTTTGGCCCTTTTCCCTTGTTACTTCCCATATATTGATGGTCTTGAGAACATGCACAGGATGAGTCCATTTGATAACATCTCGGTCACTGTTGTAGATTGGGATGGATTTAATTTTGTTCCACAGTTCCAGCATTTCACTGGACTGAGCAAGAAGAAGACACCAATTATTTCCAGAAATAAGACTCTCCGCTTTAGCATCTTTGGGAAGATCAAGATCTTCTCTGATATAATCTCCATAAAGTTGATTGATACTGCATCCATTAATCCAAGGATCAGACCACAGATTAGTGTCTCGACCATTAGAAATTTGAAATGTGATGTGTTCCCTGATTAGGCTTCTTGCATGCAGAATCCCCTTCCATGGTGAAGAGTAATAAGACTTCAATTGGAAGTCCCAAATATTTTTTTTTATGAAGATACTTGTTCTTAACCCATTCGAACCAAAGAGAGTCTTTTTTCTGAAGAATCTCCCACAACAACATGTAAGAACTAGCTCTATTCCATTCTTTATGATTTTTAAGGCCCAGTCCCCCCTCAGATTTAGGTTTGCAGATTTGATTCCAGGAGACCATATGTGAGGGTGATTTTGAAGAATGTCCCGACCAGTAGAAGTTTCTTAATAATTTATCAATCTCATCAGTTAACCCAGCTGGCAAAGAGAAAGCTGCTGCCCAATAAATAGAATATGAGGATAAGACTGATTTCAACAATTCCAGCCTACCAACTCTTGAAAGCAATCTATTTTTCCAGGAGTCAATTCTTCTATTGATCTTCTCAATAATAGGGAGGCAGTTATTCTTGTTGATAGATTTGGAGATTAAAGGCAATCCAAGGTAAGGAACAGGAAGAGCACCTTGACTAACTCCCAATTGGTTAATAATAGCATGATGATTCTAAATACAAGCCCCTAAATATGCCTTACTTTTATCAGGATTCAGATTAAGCCCTGACATCTTAGCAAATTGATGAAGTAGAGGACCCACTTGGTTAATTGTCTGAGTGTCATTCTTCAAAAACAGAATCAGATCATCAGCAAAGAGGACATGAGAAATCTTCAAGTTTCCAACCCTGGGGCATTTAATATCTCCATTTGAAACCTTGTCATCCAGCATATAAGTGAGCCCTTCCATAACAATGGTGAATAAGTAAGGAGATAAAGGGTCTCCTTGCCTAACCCTATTAGTGCTATTGAAGAATCCATGAGGAGAACCATTTAACAAAATAGAAAAAGTCGGCCCTTCTAAGCAAGTTGAAATCCAGTTGATACAAGCTGTAGGAAAACCCATTCTACTAATCAGATAATAGAGATACCTTCTGTTTACTGAGTCAAAAGCCTTCTTAAGATCAACCTTCAAAAAAATAAGGTTTCCTTTAGACTTAGAATGTAGGTCTCTAACTATATCATTGGCAAGGAGGACATTATGGTGTATACTCCTTCCCTTAATAAATGCAGACTGGTTCCTGCTGATGAGCTTCGGAAGGACAACCTTAATTCTATTAGAGATGACTTTAGAGATTGTTTTGTAAACAAAGTTACAAAGAGAAATGGGCCTAAATTGCTCAAAAGAGTCTGCTCCATCAGTCTTAGGAATGAGAGATATAAAAGTGCAATTGAATTGCTTTAAAAGGCTACAAGTAGAGAAAAAAAATGCCTTATAGCAGATAACACATCCTCACCAATAATACTCCAAGCAATCTGAAAAAATTCAGCAGGAAAACCGTCTGGGCCCGGGCTTTTATGTTTAGGAGCTTGGAAGATGGCTTCTTTAATCTCCTCATCTGAAATGGGTGCACTAAGAAGTCCAACTTCCTCCTCTGACATCTTAGTTTTCGGAACAAAATTCCAGTCTTCATCATTATAAGAAGAAGATTGATTAAGAAGCTTGGAAAAAAATTGAATTGCATGACTGCTAATCTCATCAGGATCTGAAGTAAAGCTCCCATCTGCTAGTTGACACTTCTTGATGCAGTTGACCACTTTCCCGCTCTTCAAAGCTGCATAAAAAAATTTGGTATTAGAGTTTCCCAAGGCTAGCCAACTTTGTCTTGATTTTTGCCTAGCAAAGGACTCCTCATGTCACGTCCTGAACCGATAACAATGGAACGTGTAGTTCGGAACGTGGCAGTGATACGATCGTGAATAATCAGAGCGAACATAAGACACGAAATTACAACCTGGATAATGTGAGCCAATTTAACCTTTATTGATATTCAAATATTCGAATTACACACCTTGACTCAACTTACATAAGTGAAGAAAGGACTCACTATTACACTCTAATAAAGAGAAAGGACTCAAATAACAGGACGAGACTCAAAGAAAGACACCGACATGATTCTCCATTTCGCTCATCACTCTTGCCCTTCCCCATCTGTTGGACTATCTTCAATGTCGTTACCTGAAAAACGTTAAAGATAGGCTGGTGAGCGAAACGCTCAGTAGGAATTACATCTCTCATCAAGCAGAATATAAGTGATTAATCAATTACTCATGTTCATGACAAATACAATGCAGGAAATGGTATAACTTGAAAATCATGACAATTGATCTAGCAGAAAGGATAAATATCAAGGCCAAAGGCAGTTACGAGCTCAAGAGAAATAGGGATGAATTTCCCATGTAGAGTCAAGGACAAGCTATCATAATATAACAAGGATAGATATTTAGATGAACATAACTTCAGAATTGGCTAGAATATAACAGAGTTTCAATAAATATAAGCAATCTAGCAGAATATCTAAATTATCAAAATAACCAAGTAACAAATTATCAGAATAACAGATTTAACAGAATTAACAGAGTTTGCAGAATAACAGATATAACATAATAACATAATATAACAGATGTACAGAGTTTGGTGCAATGCCACACCCAGAATTACCATGGTTTACAGAATTGGACTTCCATCCTACCTGGCACTGAAAAGTCGCAGACCCACAGCCCTTAATGTTTCAGAATCAGATTTGGCCAAATACAGAGTCAAAGGGTTATGTTCTCGAATTGACGACAAGAAGATTCCATAAGGAGTAGAGTGTCAAGACTAATGGAAAACCAAAGTGACACGGATCAGATCCCGAGGTTTTTAGGGTACAACCAGCTCGGCTGCCTTGAGGGAATCCAAGGCTAGCGGAGACTTACGGAGGTCCCAATGACTAACTTGCTAGTCCGAAGGAACGGAATGTCCAACAGAGGGCTCGTATGTCACCGAGAGTTGAGGTATATAACGTGAACCAATAAAGAAACAAGGACTCCATCTACGGACGTGAGATGAGAGTGTCAAAAGACCCGAGGTATGGGTCAAAACCGAAAGAAAACAGTGAGAATATGAATGCGTTAATTATAGAATTCACGTCCATCCAATTCTATAATTAACTATAATTAATTAAACTTATTTTAATTGATGTCCATGAGTAGTGTCATTTATTAATTAGCGTCCACTTGGAAAGATATTAATTCTATGATTTTTAACTTAATTTATTTAACAAGAATTCACGTCAATATCTATTTAATTGAATAATTTTAAAAATATACATTCAAAGACATATTTATTTAATAAAATAATTTATAAAAATAGAATATATGATAATTAGGAGAAAAATTTAAGGATTCTAAAAATATATTTTTTTATAATTTTATATTGCATAGTTCAATAGATATAGATATTCGAAGATCTAGTTACAAGTTATATATAAAAGATGAATATATATATATATATATAAGATTTGACGACTTTTCCAATCGTCGTTTAAAGAAATGGACGACAATCAAATTTTCGTCATTTAATTAACAATTTGTGTCCATTCTTTAAGCCTCCCGTTCTCGATGTACATGTGTCCGAATTACGCGTTCTATATATCGAAATGATGGGCTCAAAAAACTCTGTCTAATCGGACATTCAAAATAATTTTTCATTGAGAGATCGGGGATCTTGAGATAGGAGACACAGAAAATGGTGCAACCACTCTCACTACCTCGGTCTCCACCCCAATAACATACCCATAAAATTTCATGAATAAAGGTCACTCCGACGCCCACGAACAGACCGATAAATCAGAAACTCCATAACTAACTAGTTATAGTGTTCAGCGTATAAACTTGATAGTTTATTAAATTTCAAGATAATTCACAAAGCTATTGACGACATGATTAATGTCGCCCATTTGAAATGACGGAAGAGATTATGCCGTTATTCACTGATTTCACGACCATATAAAGGTCGCTATTTCCGTCATCATGCAGGCTACTAATCTCCCGATACAAAACATGCTAAGTCGATTAATAACTACATATATGCAGAATTTTATGTGCATGTTTCAGGAGATCTCTAGCCATCGGAGAGGATACCCAGGGATGCACTAGAAGATCAAGATATACGCATGCAGAAATCACATTAAGGCTTAATAGGTATTAACCGTTTAGCTTGTTGCTGAGAACACCTAACAACCATGAGAATTTTTGCAGGTAATTAACATGTTTAGGCTTGGAGAGATCACCTATGGATACGTTAAAGATTATGGTGCATGTAGATGTTATATTAAGGTTTAATATTAAACGCTTTAGCTTCATGTCGAGAACACCTACGTAAAATCAACAATAGCATGATCATGCCAATTTTATTATTAATATTTTTACTTGAGAGAGATCACCTACAGATGCATTAAAGATTAAGGTATATACATATATGCAGAGACCATATTAAGGTTTAATTGTTCTTAACAGGTTTAGCTTGATGCCAAGAACACCTACGAGAAACTAGAGACTATGAACTCGAACACGAGATATACACATGCTGTTTATGATCATAAGAGCATGTATTATCTTTGTTAATTGAGTTTATCCGTAAGAGAGAACACCTACTTGACTCGAGTTTAAGGAAGACGTGAGCAGAGGAAGAAGATAGAAGCCCACGACACTCCCTTCTTCACATATGGCAGCAGGAGGAAGAGGAAGTCGCAAGGTTTCACGGCACGCAGCAGCACAGGAACGAGAGAGGAAGAGAAACAGAAGCTCCTCTTACACGCCCACGCACAGCAACTGCAGTAGCGGGGAGGAAGACGAAGAAGAAGACCAAGCAACCTACGAACAGCAGTGGCCTGGGCTTGGTGCGTTTGAAGGGCTTATTTATAGGGTTTAATTGTTTTAAGAGTCCTACAGGGACTTGGGATCCTAATTAATCTAAAGTTCCTCCAATTGCAAATCATGAGAAGAGTGTGACTTCTAAAACTGCAACCGCCTTCCCCAAGGGTTCCTAATCTCCCGTGTTGCTATCCAACGTAACAAGGGTTTTATTTTTTTTTCCAAGCCCCACTTAAATAGGTATTATATATGTATATCCTATGTATGCTTCCATCGTGAGGCCCACAAGATCATTTTGCTAAAAGCCCATTGTGTTAACCAACTTGAGGGGGACATGGAAATCCTATAAGGCCCATTTACAAATTAAGCCTTAGCTATTATTAGTTGGGCCTGGGCTTTACGTGAGGGGTTAAGGCTTTTAGAGTTTCATAGGTTAAAGAGACTTTAATTGGGTTGGGCCTTTAACTATTGAAAATTTATTAGTGGTGGATTTATTATTGATTAACTATGTACATGATTTTATTATTATTATTATTATTATTCTGATTTATGGATAAGTTTTTATTTACTATAATTTAGTGGGGTGCTACACCTCAATTTGGACATCTTTGGAAAGTTGTTGTTTGAGCATCTTCTCCTGACAAACCAGATTAGAATTCATAGGATCTGAAGAAAGTTTAATCTGCACATCATGAAGTTCCCTTTTAGTCTTCTGAATGTTACCTTTGACATCACCAAAGCATCTCGAATTCCATTCTATGAGCACTTCTTTAAGCCTATATTAAAGTTAACTTTCACATAGTTTATGGAAATCTGTTTTATTGATGATTTGATCACTGTTGCTACGTGATTCACTCTCATCTTAGAGTCTTTTTTAAGTAGATGGCATGTATTCCGGTACGATGTCATTCGTTACACTTGCACTTATAGGCACACTCTCTTGGACTTGTGATCCTCTTCGTAGGATATTCCTTCCACCGGAGTAGGTGATCTTGTTTCAAGGCCTTCGTAAGTCTCCGCGAGCCTAGGATTCCTACTAGGATGCCGAGCTGGTTGTACCCTAAAAGCCCAATGGATTAGAAAGCACATGCCATATTGGTGTTTTTCTGTACCCTGGCTAGTTGCGGCCATCAGGCGACCGCCACCGTCAAGTAGCAGCCTTCCCGTGACCGCCTTCTACCAGATTAGTCCTGCATCGACCCTTTTCCTGTTCTAGCGTCGACCTGTAAAGAAACATTCATTGCTTGATGATAAGTGCTATATTTCATATCATAAGTTGCATCATATTCATCACTTTTGAGCATTTAATAAGTATAGTTGTGCATTAATGTGAACAAAACTCATTCTCACACATTATTTGAGTCTGTATGTATTTTATCACCAATTTTGAGTAAAAATGACAATGTGAGATTTAATTAAGAAATTGCACAACTATTTTTATCAAGAATATTGATTATCTTTAATTTTTGTGAATTTACAGGAATGAAAGACCGAGATCCGGGCGCTATTTAATGAACACCCTTCTGCAAGGGTGCAAATTCAATAAACTGTGACAGTTTAACAGGCACCCATTTATTTTGATCAGAAAATAGAAAGAAAATAAAAAGATTAAGCGACGGTTTGAAGTGTCGCCCATTGAAGAAATTGCGACCGCTTACATGAGCGCTAAATCCGGATGTACGAAAAAGGCAAAATGATGAAAAAATATTAAAATAATAAATAAGAGAATTTGCGCCCAAGTGAGGAGTCACTTATTAAGGAATAAACGACATTGAGGAGGTCACTATTTTCAGTCTGAACCAGAAATGGAACCCGATCGCGGTTATCTTCTACTTTTTGAGCTTATCTCTCTTGTTTGAGTAAAGGAGGACTTTAAGTATGGCAAGAGACCTACTTTGATCAATCCTTGATGTTGATAAGGTGGATTCAAGCTAAATATGGAGAGATTTTTATGGGTTTTCTCTGAACCCTATATAAATTGTCTAAGAGCAGACTGATGGAGGAGTTAGCTTTTTCTTATAGCCTTGTTTTCATGCTCTTTTAGTCATCTTTTTAAGTTGCTTTCTTCTACAAAGTTATTCCTTTTTACGTTGCCTACAATTTTGTCTTCTTCATTGTGTTCTAATTCTCTCTTGTTTTCAAGATATTCTTAATTTTTCAAAGCTCTATCTCAGCATTTTTACTGTTCACCTGTTTTCACACAACTCTGTTCTTCCTCCGTTTTTTTCTTCTTCTGCTCTTTTTTTCATCATAGTCTCTTCATAAAAGTTATTCACCTTTGCTAGATCTAGATTTTATTATTCTTCCTCTTCCTCCAATTCTTAATCATTTTCAAGTTATTAATTATTTTTCAAAGTTATATTTTTTAGGCGATTACTGTTCATCCGCGCAGATAGACCCATGTTCTTCTTCATTTTTCACCATCTTCCCTTCATTTTCTCCCTCTATGTTCTTCAGGAATCTTCTTTGTCTTTTTCAGATCTACAACTTTTCTCTATTTTACTTCTTCTAATTCCTTCTATATTTAAAGTTATTATTCTTTTAATCACCCTATGTTTTCATCTTATTTTTACTGTGTTTTCAGCTTTTTCACCATATTTCTTCTTCTATCTATGTCTTTCTCCACTATTTTCTTCACACATCCCTTTGGCGGATCTTCTTCCTTCAGTGCTCTAAAGACGGCGTCTACTTCTAAAGCGGAGCGGTTCATTCAAAGACTTGGCAAGGAGACGACGGCGTTCTTCATCCAAATTTCCCGGCTCTTATTTCTCCCTTTTTTCTTTTATTTACAAGTTGTATTTTCATTTTTTATAGACTTGTACTTGTCACCTTTCATAGTAATAAAATTTAGATTTTGGGAAAATTTATTCTTCTCTCTCCATCTTCCGAATTTCTCTTCTTTTACACTCTCATATTCTTTACTTAGTTTATGTTCATGCAATTTATTTTCATTAGTTTAATCTCACTAAAAATTCGGATCTTCTCAAATATAAGAATTTTCCATCACATGCTTGATTGAAAATATTTCTTTTCCGTAGAATCGACTCGTTCTTACCACTCTACTCTTATTCCAATCTTTTTAACTGAGTGAGTTCGATTATTTTTAAATTGTGGCACGGCTTTTCAACAATAAGTTTAGTGGCTATCAATTTTTGACGATGTTGCCGGGGATGAAATAATTTTTAATGTTTGAAAATTCTTGTGTTTGATTTGTATATAGTTTTACTAATTTTTCTATTTTTATTTTACAGGAAAAATAAAAAAAATCAAAAATTTAGAAAATCCACAAAAATTTAGACCTAGAAATTCTCAGAAAATAAACTATCACAGAAAGCGTCACTAAAGCGTGAAACTATAGTAGAAGGCAGAAATTCAGAAATTCCAAGAAATTCAAGCGTCGCTAAAAGGTCAGTAAACGTAGGAAAACTTCTTAATTTTGAAAATTTTTGAAAAATTCTAAAACAATCTGAAAAATTCTTGAAAAATCTATAAAAAATAAAAAATCAGAAAACACAAAACATAATTTTTGGTCTTATTTTGCAGTAGTTTTACATATTGTTTGCCATTTTTAGTTGATAGTTATATTTTCTTCATATCTCTTTTTGAAAAAAAATCTCAGAAAAAATTCAGAAAATAAAAAAATATCATCATGTTATCATGCCTTCATCTTAGTTGCATTATTTTCATGCGCTGTGTATTTTTGTTGATTTCTTATCTACTTGCATCATTATTTGAAAAAAATATATTTCTTTCCTCTCTTCTCTTTCCCCTTCTCAAGGGAAAGTTAGGATCCTTACACCCTTCTTGGAATTGAAAAGACCCTCCATTGAGCATTCCATCTCTTTAGATTAGAAATTTCTCTTTCAAGACCTCCATAAGTCCCCGCACCCGTGGATTCCCTCACGGACACCGGGCAGGGTTATACTAAGCAGCACCTTGAAAGTAGATTGCCCTTAGGAGGTTTCACATAAAAAAAAGAGTGTTTGAATTTATTACTATTTTAAAAAATTGGTGTCTAAGGCTAGAGATTTTATGGCAAACGTCCAAGTGAGATTATGGTTATTTAATTAAGATCCTACAAAAGTAGGGGGAGCCTCCTACAACTCCACCTCTTACCTGACCGGTTGACTAATTTAGTAGTGAGTACTAATTCTTCTTTTCAAAAAAAAAACATCATCATTTTACATTCATATAGTGTTTGATTCATTGCATTATTTTCTAAACTCATTTGCATAAAAAAATTCTCATTTTTGCATACATAATTCATATAGTTGTAGTTACATTCGCATTATTTTTGAAAAAAAAAATTTAAAAACCTAAAAAATAAATAATTTCTCTTTGGGCCCTTTTGTATTGCATGCAATGTAGGAGATCCCTACACCCACATTTGTTAGGGCCCATTAGTGAGATTGAGGGGTTAGTGCATTCTAGAAATTATCCACAACCTAGCCTCATGGAGGACCAAAATCAACATCAAGTGCAACAAGTTGCTCCCAAGCAGATGAATGACTATTTCATGCCTAATCAATACCAACCATCCTTCTATGTCCAAGCACCTCAGAACCAGGCGGTTCAGTATGAGATTAAATCAAGTATCATTCAAATGTTGCCATCCTTTTATGGCAATACCAATGAAGACCCTTATAAACATCTTGATGAATTCCTCCAGATATGCTCAACTGTGAAAATCCAAAACTTTTCAGATGATGCTCTCAAGTTGACTCCCTTTCCTTTCTCACTCAAAGATAAGGCTAAATATTGGTTAGATGCCTTGGGTAGATCCATAGATACATGGGCTGAAATGTAAAAAGAATTTTTGAAGAAATTCTATCACATGGGATGAACCAATACCATGAGGAGAGCTATAATTGGATTCACACAAAACCCTTGAGAACAAATCCATGAGGCGTGAGATAGATTGAAAGATTTGCTAAGGAAATGCCCCCACCATAGATTATCAAGATGACAAATTATCCAGGCATTCTATGATGGTTTGACAGAAAATTATAGACACATGGTGGATGCTTCATGTGGGGGAGCATTTATGAGTAAGAGCGAGGACGAGGCCTATGATTTATTTAAGATGCTTAGTGAAAATTTTATTAGTCATGCCTCGATCTCATCTTATGAAAGAATGATTGGGCCATTTAAGAGGTCAGGGCTATATGAAGTTAAGAATCAAGGGGAATTTGAGAACAAGATAGATATCAATGCCATAACTTAAAAATTGAATAAAATAGATTTGTTGGCGCAGAAGATGTAAAAGGTTGATCTGGTAGCCCAAAAGATAGATCAGTTGTTATCTAGACAAGAACCTTCTTCTACTTTTTCTGCTCCTCAACCTCAACCGTTCTCAGCTCTCAATCATGAAGAAATTTGTGCTCTATGTTCTAGCCCTAATCATGCTGTCACTGATTGCCCTACGACGGCCCAGCTTCCCCTGTTCATCCAAGAACAGATCTTTGCTGCTCAGGGTGTGTCCAAACCTACTTATGATCCATATTCCAACACCTACAATCTAGGTTGGAGAAACCACCCTAATTTTTCTTAGAAATCTCAACAAGGTCCACCTATGCAAGCTACTCCCTCGAACCAAGCTGTTCAAAAATAACCCTTTCAAGTGCCAAGTCAGTCTCACCAAATTCTTCCATCTCTTTTTCAACAAACTCAATATCCTCAACCTTCATTCCATCAAGCTCAGGCCCCGTACCATCAAGCTCCATTTTCTCAAGACCCATATAATCAATATCCTTCTAATCATTTTCATCAACCCCAATATCAGCCACCTCCCACTCAGCCCAACTTCGATGAAAAAGTGCATCAACTCCAACAATTAGTACAACAACTTATTCTGTCTCAGAATCAATCCACTCTTTCCCACAATCAATCCATTGCTAAGTTGGAAGGTCAAATAGGGAAATTAGCTGCTAGTAATATGAAAAGAGAAGTAGGTCAGCTTCCTAGCCAACCTGTGGCTAATCCGAAGAACTTGTTGTGTCTCTGTGACTTTGATGATAGCAAACACTATAAGTCATCATGTGTTTGCATGGAAACTAAATGATGATGATTATTTATGGTTACTGCACTATGCATGACTGTGTTTTGATTACTATCCATTGGATTCAATAATATCATTGCATGATAATTTTCAGCTTAACAAGTTTGATGCATCCTCATGTCTCATAAATCTTCATAGTAAGGTCGATGTTAATTGTCTAAGCATGCCATATAGAGTCGGTGCACTTTCAGACCTTCGTCACACCATGGTCGATGCATGTTCTGGTCCATGCATATATAAGGTCGATGCTAGTTTGCAGATGTGCTAGAAAAGTCAGTGCACATCACTGTTCACATGCATAAACAGGTCGATGCTAGTTTTGGTTTTCATGAAACTAAGGTCGACGCTAGTCTACATATGTGTTAGAAAGGTCGGTGCATATCACTGTTCACATGCATATACAAGGTCGATGCAAGTTCAAGTTCTTATTGAGTAAGGTCGATGCAACTTCAGTTTGCACGGGACAAAGGTCGAGGCACATTCTGGCAAAAAAGAAGGAAGGTCGATGCACATTTCCTTTGTGCATATAGAAGGTCGATGCACATTTCCTTTGTTCATATAGAAGGTCGATGCACATCTCATTTGTGCATGTAGTAGGTCTGTGCATGTTTTAGGTATGTGCATGTTTTAGGTCGATGCATGTATAGAAGTCTATGCACATTTTGGTCTAAGCATGTCCAGGTCTGTGCACATTATTGTTCACGCATATAGAAGGTCTGTGCACATCTGTTTACCAGGTCTCTGCACATCTATTCACATGCACATTAAGTCTGTGCATGTTTGCATATCACGTGACAAGGTCTATGCATCTTTTGTTAGTTAGCACATAAGATCGATGCTTTTTTTGCCCTCCAGCATATAAGGTCTGTGCATGTTTCGGTTTATGCCATATTCAGGTCGATGCACATTATGACCAACATAGAATAAAGGTCGATGCTTGTTTTAAGGGTCAGTGCTAATGACCCAGCTAAGGTCGATGCACATGTTGCATCTTATTCATTAAGGTCTGTGCATCTTATGATTAGTAACTAATGAACTTTTATCTCATTTTGCCAGATCAACTATATGATCGAACATGTGGACAACGTAAAGGCAATATGAACTCAAAAGGCACGTGACCACACTAATGCTGTAAAGGTTATCTGAGGAATTTCACCCAATACTTCAGATGCATTACTGGCGCCCATCACACGTGCAGATATTTTTGGTGCGAAAAGGCATGACCACGTGGCAAAAACTCCAACAATGATAGACACGTGATCCAAGAGAGGGTGGCACGCCGTTTCGGTGGTTTCCAGAAGAATGTTCAGGAGGACCAATCAGAGTCCACTAGTTCCTTCTGCCATTTACAGAGCTTCTGTTCTATATAACGCTGCCTTCCCCCTTCGAAGAAGAGTGCTGAAAGCTGCAAGAACCTGTGAGAGCCACTGCTACATGAGAATCCCACTAGAAGGAGAGCAACGCCAGAAGAAAGAAAGAGAGAAAAGAGGATTTGAGAGCAGCCAGCCAGGATATTTGAAATTGCTTCATCGAAGCTACATTCTGTTTTGTTTTTTCCGCTTTCTATTTTTCATTTAATCCCATCCTTGTGTTTTATGCTTTCTGCTTCCCTCTGATTACTCTTGGAGGAAGAGAGACATTGTCTCCGGTTGCGAGTGACTTGGGGTCGCTCGTGGGTTTCCCTCTGGTGTGGAGCAAGGGAGGACCTATCCTTCGGTTCTGGTCTTACTGGTAGCAAGGCCAGGTCTCAGGTTCTGTGGGGTGCAGGACCTAGATTGAGGGATTTGTCTCCCTCAGGGCAAGCTGCCAGGCAGCATTGTATCGCAGACTGAGTCTGCTTCTTCTCCATCATTTGCTAGTGAATCCTCGTTCGGTGTGAGCGAGGGGTAGACGTAGATTGCGGTTGGCAATCGAACCACCTAAAAACTCCTTCACCTTCGTATGTGATTGTTGCTTTGATCTTTATTGTTGGCGTGGAGTTTTCAGTATCCAGTTGGTATATAAAAAGGACCCAGTCAGAACGATAGGTCAACCCTATCTAGAATATTGGCTTCTTGCGTGAGAAGACTCCCAAGTTCAACCTCCGCCGAGTGCCACTGGTTATCTACTAAACTCGTTTTTACTCCATCTTTGCTCGCCTATGGATCGTTTGTTCCTAAAGGGTTCAGTTCACATTATCTTTCTAGACCCATCTATTGTTTGATCATTTGCATGATCATCTATCTCTACTTTCATTGTTTATCATCTCACTTGTTGAGTTTGTCTTCAGCTGTGTTTTTAATTGGTCTGCATCATATCTCTGGACTAAACGACCGTGTTCCTTTGATTAGTTTTTAAAATTGTGTGATCTATTCATCCCCCACCTTCTAGATCACTCTCTAGTATTTCTATCAATTGGTATCAGAGAGGGTTACCCAACATGTGGTCCAACGACCAGGGTAGACCTGGAACTAACACTCCTCGCAGCTTCATTGTCGAGGAGCATTCAATTAACCGTCCACCATTCTTTGATGGTGTGAATTATCTTTACTGGAAGAACTGGATGGAAGTATTCTTAAGAGCAAACAGTCACGAACTTTGGAGAGTGATCACCTCAGGACCGTTCGAGCTTCCAGACGACGAGGACACATGGTCAAGGGAACACATCGGGCTTTCCACCGTGAACTGGATGGTATTAAATATAATGCAGTGTGCAGTCCATCCAGAGGAGTATGCTAGGATATCATCTTGCAAGACAGCAAAGAAAATGTGGGATGAACTAGAGCTTATTTATGAAGGTACATCCTAGGTCAAGGCTACAAAGGTAAACATGCTAACTTCTAAGTATGAGTTATTTAAGATGAATCCTGAGGAGACTATTACTGAGATGTATGCTAGACTGTCGTTGATCACGAACAGCCTCAAGGGTCTAGGGAAACAGATCCCAGAAGCGGATCTCGTTAGGAAAATTCTCAGGTCGTTGTCTCCATTGTGGCACACTAAGACCACAGTCATAGAGGAGTCTAGGGATTTGTCAAAAATGACTGTCACTGAATTAATCGGATCCCTGATGACTTATGAAATCAATTTAAAATGGAATGTTGAACAAACAAGTAAGAAGGGCAAGAACATTGCTCTCAAGGTGTCTCGAAGTGGAAGTGGCAGTAGCAATAGCAGTAGTAGTGAGGAATTTGAAAATTTCTCAGATCTTGATCAAGATCAACAAGCCATGCTGACTCGTAGGTTCCAACAATTCCTGAGATCCAAGGGCAAGACGTTTAGAAAAAGAGGGTCGCAATCATCTGGTAGGAATTTTAACTCTAAATCTGGCAAATTCAAGACTACTGACAAGCTTACTTGTTTTCAGTGTCAAAGACCCGGTCATATGAAAAGTGACTGCCCCGATCTTCTGAAGAAGAATACCAAGGTGCAGAAGAAGAAGCCCAAGGCTATGATCTGCACTTGGAGCGATGGGGAGGTAGATGTTGAAGAAAGCTCATCTGAAGAGGAAGAAGAAAGACAATGTCTGATGGCCGACGCAGACACTAAGGTAAGCAATCCTTTTGAAACATACACTTTAGATGATTGGGAGGATGTTTATGCTGATTTACTAGATAAGCTTAATTGTCAAACAAAAGATTACAAAATGCTGAAGAAAAAATTGAATAACATGGTTAAGGAACAAAATAATTTGAGAAAAGAAAATGATGAACTGAAAAAGCAACTTGAAGAATTAGGCTCACTAAGAACTCAAAATAAAAATCTCCAAGTTTAATGTGAAGAAGCCAATAAGAATCTAGATGAGTTTAAGGTAAAACTTCAGGAAATCCAGAAAAAAAATGCACTTGTTTCTGAGAAATATGAAGCTATAAAAACTGCCAACTCTGAGATACAGAAACGTAGTGAAAAACTTCATAAAGACATCGAAGATAAACAAAACACATTGGAAAATTTTGTGCAAGGCAAATCCAACCTAGACACCATGCTAGGTATGAAGGTGAACTTCAACAGAGAATGATTGGGATATGATCCCACCAATAAAAGACCCTTTGGATTTAAGACAGTAACCTTCTACTCAGAGAAGGGAAAGGAGAAGTTGGACACCCCATCCAGCTCCGACAGTAAATTCCAATAGTCTGTAAAAACAAACTCCATTCCATCAAAAAACATCAATAAAAATTTTCATGCTATGCCCACAATGCATCAGCACAGCAAGACTACTGCTTCAAGGAATTCCAATGTCTACAGAGCTAATACAACTCACTTCAATCGGATGCATCGAAGTAACTATTTTAAAATTTCAAAGCAGTTGAATCAACACAATTGGCCCAATCAAAACAGAAACTGGAATCACTATACATCAAATTGGGCACAGTCTAAGGTTTCACAAAGGCAATTTAATCAACAAAGAGTCTGGAAAAATTCACAAGAAAATGCCTACAATTGGAACAACTCAATCCACAATAAGAACAAAACTCATCAAAATCCTATAACTAGAGCCAATAAAACTTTCCATGCTGAAAACAAAAACTTAGTTCACAGGAAGGGAACCAGATAGATCTGGATTCCTAAGACTGTTCTGGAAGGAATAGGTAACTTATTTGGACCCAATCTTTCATGGGTTCCAAATTTTCTTTGTCTGAATTGATTACAGGTGAGCCTAGCAGCCGAGCATAACAGATGGTACATGGATAGCGGCTGCTCATGCACATGACAGGTGACAAGACAAAATTCAGTAAATTGGAAATGAAGGTAGAAGGTTTGGTCAAATTTGGAGGGAAGAATAAAGGTAAGATCATCGGTGCAGGTATAGTTGGTAAGTTCCCTTCATACACAATTGAAAAAGTTTTGCTTGTAGAAGGTCTTCAACATAACCTGCTTAGCATCAGTCAGCTATGTGACAAGAGTCACAGAGTAGTTTTTGATAATAATGCATGCAAAATCTTTGAAATAAATTCTGACAAAATCATGTTCATAGGGCATAGAGTGAATAATGTCTACATTGTAGACCTTAATGAAAATTCTGAATCAAACCTTTGTTTATCTGCTGATTTAGATAATAATGCTTATAACTGGCATAGACGGTTAGGCCATGCTAGCTACAGTACCTTAAATAAATTGGTGAAACATGATTTGGTTAGAGGGTTACCTAAAATAAATTTCAACGTAAATTCAAAAATTTGTGATGTTTGTTCTCTGGGTAAATAGACCCAGAAGTCATTTAAACTTAGATATGAGCCATTGTCCTTAAGGCCAATGGAGCTTTTGCACATGGACCTATTCGGTCCAACCAGAACTCAGAGTCTGAATGGTAAAAGATTTGGGTTTGTGATTGTAGATGATCATACTAGGTTTTCTTGGATCTTTTTCCTAGCAAATAAAAGTGATGCATTTCATTTGTTTAAACAGTTTTTCAATAAAGTCAAACAAGAAGGAAAACACAGAATTTGCACAGTTCAATCTGACCATGGAGGAGAGTTTGAAAACTCCATGTTTTTTGAATTCTGTGACTGTGAAGGACTAACCCATAGATTTTCTTCCCCTAGGACACCTGAGCAGAATGGAATTGTAGAGAGAAGAAACCGAACTATTGTGGAGATGGCTCGTACTATGCTGATTGAGAGTCAACTACCAAGAAAGTTCTTGGCAGAGGCAGCCAACACAACATGTTATACAATCAACAGGGCCATGGTAAGACCAGTGCATAAGAAAACCTCTGATGAGCTTCTGAAAGGTAAGAAACCTAACCTAGCACACTTCAGAATTTTTGGCTCAAAGTGCTTCATACACAATAATGACAAAAAGGACTTAGATAAGTTTGAAGCCAAAAGTAGCACTGGAATATTTTTAGGTTACTCTGAAGTATCTAGAGCATATAGGGTTTTCAACATTACTGATCAAACCATAGAAGAATCTCCACATGTTTTTTTTGATGAAACCAACAATGGCACTAACTTGAATGATGAAGACAGGAGCTCAAAGCATGATGGAAAATTCTTAGAGGATGAACAAAAAGAGGAGACTCAGCCAACTGCAGCACGAAATGCTCCAAATCAAGTGGTTTCAACCGAGCCAGGTGAGCACTAAACAAACTTGAGATTCTTAAAAGATCATCCTGAACTGAACATCATAGGAAATTTGAGTGATCCCCCTAGGACAAGGTCCTATCTTAGAGATGTAAATAATCAAGACCTAGTTGCCTTATTGTCTCAGATTGAACCCAAAACTATAGAAAAGGCTTTGGATGATGAATCATGGGTTAATGTAATGAATGAGAAACTAGAACAATTTGAAAGAAATAATGTATGGGAACTAGTTCCAAGACCTGAAAATGCAAATGTTATAGGAATAAAATGGGTTTTCCAAAATAAAATGAATGAAGATGGAATAATTTCAAGAAATAAAAGCAGATTAGTAGCCAAGGGCTACTGTCAGGAGTTTGGGGTTGATTTTGATGAATCCTATGCGCCCGTTGCTAGGATGGAAGCAATAAGAATTTTATTGGCGTTTGCATGCTGTAAAAATATAAAACTTCAACAAATGGATGTCAAAAGTGCATTTCTGAATGGTTTTATTAAAGAAGAGGTTTATGTAGATCAACCACCTGGATTTCAACTGTCTTCACACCCTAACAAAGTTTTCAGGTTGAACAAAGCCCTGTATGGACTGAAACGGGCCCCTCGGGCCTGGTATAAAAGGCTGATAGAATTTCTGCTCAGCAAGGCTACATGAGAGGTAAGGTGGATTGGACCTTGTTTACAAAGGTTCTAAATAAAAACCTTATCATAGTTCAAGTATATGTAGACGATATAGTTTTTGGTTCAACATGTACTGAACTGTGTAGATAATTTCCTGAATTGATGTCCAATGAATTTGAGATGAGCATGGTAGGTGAACTAAAATATGTCCTTGGATTGCAGGTGCAACAATTGGAAGATGGATGCTTCATTAGCCAGACCAAGTATACAATCGAAATTTTCAAAAGATTTGGGATGGACAAGTTGAAGCACATCTCAACTCCAATGGGTACCAACACATCCTTACATGTAGATGAATCAGGTCAAGAAATTGATGCTAAGTTATATCGAGGTATGATCGGATCCCTACTCTATTTGACTGCCTCAAGACCTGATATTCAATTCAGTGTAGAAATGTGTGCTAGATATCAATCTAGGCCTACAGAATTGCATCTAGCTGGAGTAAAGAGAATTTTTAGATACATTTCTAGAACTCATAACTTAGGTCTATGGTACCCTGCATCAAATGCTTTAGATCTTATTTCTTACACTGATGCTGATTACACTGGCTGCAAACTAGATATGAAAAGCACTAGTGGACATTGTAATTTTTTAGGTGGGTGTCTGATTTCTTGGGGTTCCAAGAAGCAGCACTCTGTAGCCCTCTCCACTGCAGAAGCTGAATACATAGCTACAGGGAGCTGTAGTACACATGTAATCTAGATCAAACATCAGCTTCAGGACTACCAAGTAGACCTGGGCTGCACACCTATTTACTGTGATAATACTAGTTCCATTAATCTTGCAAAGAATCCTATCTTACATTCACACACCAAACATATTGAAATTAGACATCACTTCATCAGAGATGAGGTTTCTAAAAACTCTTTTGAATTGATCCACGTAGGCACTGCACATCAGATAGCTGATATCTTCAGTAAGCCACTAGACAATGAAAAATTCACCACCTTGAGGAGAGAATTAGGCATCTTTAAATCTTCTTGAATTCTGAATTCCTTGAATAAAATGCATATCTACATTTAGCATTTGTCATATTTTAGTAAATTACATTGGCATGCATAACCTGCTGGTATATCAAATGGTAGCTAGGAGAAGGTCAAATCCCTTCTGACTGGAAACCCACATCATGTGTGAGGTGGTCTTATGACCTACGTTCTCCACCCTGTACCATAGGTTCTTTTTCGAATAAGATCAGGTTTAATGTCCATCAACATTTGTTGTCTTGCATATCAGTTCATTCTGCATACGAAAGGGCTGCATTCCTGATTCTTTTTGTAAGGGGGAAAGGTCTTCATTAAGTCTTGTGTAGGAGGCATTTGCATGTATTAAGCTGATTGTTTTGAGTTCTTCAGTCAGTCATGTTTTCAGGGGGAGTTTCTTGTCAGTTAGTTTATGTTCTTTTTTTTGTTGACTGATTCAAATGATGTTGAAAGATCTAGCTGCTGTAAAAGTCTCTTTGAAAATCTTATACAGTCTATTCACAACAGATAGAAACTCATGACTTTCTTAATCTTTTAGGTTTGACTAACTGAAACATAGCTAAGAAGCTTCTACCTAATAATCCTACAAGAAGAATATCTTCCTACAAAATTAATGAGCATGGATCATTGTTAAAACTCTTATGTCATGAAATCTCCTAAAAGCTTGAAACTTAGATTTCTGGAAGTACATTCTCTGAAGTTCAGCACATGCTATATTGTTCTCAAACATCTCATATCAAATAACATAAATTTTTTTTGGGGGGGGGTTTCAAAAATTTCAGAGTAATGACCTGGTTATCGAGAAACTAGATGACTCATCAAAGAAATGAAAAATATTCTATGGCATGAAGTGCCAGATTATCTCTATTTAAAAGAGTTGTGGAAAATAAAAATTCATGGCAGAGCAATAGTATTAAAATGTTGAGTAATTGGGGATTCTGACCTCTGATCAAGGTGTCTCCTCATGTAAAAAGACATTTCAAATGCAACCTCTGTTATCTAATGAGAAGTAATACGGTTCTCACACTAAGTAAATGGGGATTCTGGCCTCTGATCAAGGTGTCTCCTCATGTAAGAATGTGTGACTTACCACAATTACTCACTGGTAATTACGCTACTCAGAAAATAAAAATCTTCAACCCCTCTGTTTCAGAAATATAATGTAGAATGTTGTCCTCAATACCTTTGTATCAACCTTCAGTAGATGCGTTTCTAGACATTTGATCAGTACAGCTTTTAGAAAGACCTCTCTTGGCATAACTGTTACATCTTGGACTTCCTCATTATTTTCTGTACGATGCTAATCTTCACTCTTACTCCTTGTCTATCCTGATTATTAGACCTGAAACACCTGAGCTTATTTCAGTTCTCCTACTTATTATTTTAAGAGATGGATATGAAGCTTTCTATATTGTGAATTTACTGTATTTTAATTCAGTTCTCACTTTGCTCCTTTTGATGATGTCAAAGGGGGATAGAATCTCTGTGTGTTGCTGTGTGTTGAGAGAGCTTTGTATGAGTAGGTTTCGTCAGGGAGTCTGCGTGAGTTCAGTCTGGCATGGCATGAGAAGAGTCTGGCATGTGTTGTTAATTTCTGCTATCTTTAGTCTATGAAGCATACTGCATGCTGTTGCATCCTTGCTTTCTCAAAAGGGGAGTTTGATAGCCTTCCCATCATCCTCATTATGTAAATTGATGACTCATAGTGTTGCCATCATCAAAAAGGGGGAGATTGTTGTGTCCCTATGATTTTGATGATAGCAAACACTATAAGTCATCATGTGTTTGCATGGAAACTGAATGATGATGATTGTTTATAGTTACTGAACTATGCATGACTGTGTTTTGATTACTGTGCATTGGATTCAATAATGTCATTGCATGATAATTTTCAGCTTAACAAGTTTGATGCATCCTCATGTCTCATAAATCTTCATAGTAAGGTCGATGTTAATTATCTAACCATGCCATATAGAGTCGGTGCACTTTCAGACCTTAGTCACACCAAGGTCGATGCATATTCTAGTCCATGCATATATAAGGTCGATGCTAGTTTACAGATGTGCTAGAAAAGTCGATGCACATCACTGTTCACATGCATAAATAGGTCGATGATAGTTTTGGTTTCCATGAAACTAAGGTCGACGCTAGTTTGCATATGTGTTAGAAAGGTCAGTGCATATCACTGTTCACATGCATATACAAGGTCGATGCATGTTCAAGTTTTTATTGAGTAAGGTCGATGCACCATCAGTTTGCACGGGACAAAGGTCAAGGCACATTCTGGCAACGAAGAAGGAAGGTCAATGCACATTTCCTTTGTGCATATAGAAGGTCGATGCACAATTCCTTTGTTCATATAGAAGGTCGATGCACATCTCATTTGTGCATGTAGTAGGTCTGTGCATGATTTAGGTATGTCCATGTTTTATGTCCATGCACATTTTGGTCTAAGCATGTCCAGGTCTGTGCACATTACTGTTCATGCATATAGAAGGTCTGTGCACATTTGTTCACAAGCACATTAAGTCTATGCATGTTTGCATATCACGTGACAAGGTCTATGCATCTTTTGTTAGTCAACACATAAGGTCGATGCTTCTTTTGCTCTCCAGCATATAAGGTCTGTGCATGTTTTGGTTTATGCCATATTCAGGTCGATGCACATTATGACCAACATAGAACAAAGGTCGATGCTTGTTCTGAGGGTCGGTGCTAGTGACCCAACTAAGGACGATGCACATGTTGCATCTTATTCATTAAGGTCTGTGCATCTTATGATTAGTAACCAATTAACTTTTATTTCATTTTTCCAGATCAACTATATGATCGAACACGTGGACAGCGTAAAGTCAATCTGAACTCAAAAGGCACGTGACCACTCTAATGTTGTAAAGGTTATCTGAGGAATTTCACCAAATACTTCAGATGCATTACTGGCGCCCATCACACGTGCGGATACTTTTGGCGCGAAAAGGCATGACCACGTGGCAGAAACTCCAACAATGATGGACACGTGATCCAAGAGAGGATGGCACGCCATTTCGGTGGTTTCCAGAAGAATGTTCAGGAGGACCAATCAGTGTCCACTAGTTCCTTCTGCCATTTACGGAGCCCCTATTCTATATAAGGCTGCCTTCCCCCTTCAAAGAAGATTGCTGAAAGCTACAAGAACCTGCGAGAGCCCCTGCTACGTGATAATCCCACTAGAAGGAGAGCAATGCCAGAAGAAAGAAAGAGAGAAAAGAGGATTTGAGAGCAGCCGGCCAGGATATCTGAAATTGCTTCATCGAAGCTACATTCTGTTTTGTTTTTTCTGCTTTCTATTTTTCATTTAATCCCATCCTTGCGATTTGTGCTTTCTGCTTCCCTCTGATTACTCTTGAAGGAAGGGAGACATTGTCTCCGGTTGCGAGTGACTTGGGGTCGCTCGTGGGTTTCCCTCTAGTGTGGAGGAAGGGAGGACCTGTCCTCCGGTTCTGGTCTTGCTGGTAGCAAGGCCAGGTCTCAGGTTCTGTGGGGTGCAGGACCTGGATCGAGGGATTTGTCTCCCTCAGGGCAAGCTGTCAGGCAGCATTGTGTCAAAGACTGAGTCTGCTTCTTCTCCAGCATTTGCTAGTGAATCCTCGTTCGGTGTGAGCGAGGGATGGACTTCGATTGCGGTTGGCAATCGAACCACCTAAAAACTCCTTCATCTTCCTATGTGATTGTTGCTTTGATCTTTATTGTTGGAGTGGAGTTTTCAGTATCCAGTTGGTATATAAAAAGGACCCAGTCAGAATGATAATTCAACCCTATCTGGAAGATTGGCTTCTTGCGTGAGAACACTCCCAAGTTCAACCTCCACCGAGTGCCACTGGTTATCTGCTGAACTTTTTTTTGCTCCACCTTTGCTCGCCTATGGATCGTTTGTTGCTAAAGGGTTCGGTTCACATTATCTTTCTAGACCCATCTATTGTTTGATCAATTACCTGATCATCTATCTCTGCTTTCATTATTTATCATATCGCTTGTTGAGTTTGTCCTCAACTGTGTTTTTAATTGGTCTGCATCATATATCTGGACTAAACGACCGTGTTCCTTCGATTAGTTTTTAAAATTGGGTGATCTATTCATCCCCCCCTTCTATATCACTCTCAAGTACTTCTATCAGAACCAACCTCCGGGCTTTCACCAAAGAGCCCCTCTTCTTCCTCAACCAACCCAACCTCAGCCTCCTCCTCCTATGGGCCCTCAATTTGAGAATGCCAAGACTATATCTACCCTTAAGAGCAGGAAGATTTTAGATGACCCTTATAAGGCTAGGGGAGTTGGAAGTAGCTCGGCCCAAGAGGCCCAAGAAGAGAGTGATAGTGAAGATGAGGAGTCGGTGATTGTGTAAGAGAAGAAGAAACCGGAGGATGGGAAAAACAAGCTGGATAACGGTAAGGCAAAGGTTGATGAAGAAGGTCCCCAAAAGAATGTTCCTATGGTCTATTTGGCCGATGCTCTAAAGTCAAAGGCTCAAAAGAAAAAGCCGATCCAACAAGAGGAATTAGTGGAATTGTTTAAACATGTGAATATCAATATTCCACTCTTGGACGCGATCAAGCATGTGCCGGCATACGTAAAGTTTCTGAAAGAGCTATGTACTCCGAAGAGGGAGCCTAAGGCGATAACTCAAAAGATTCGTCTATCTGAAGATGTTAGTGCTGTCGTGATGAATCATTTACCTAAGAAGTTAAAGCACCCCGGAGCTCCTCTAATTTCATGTGATGTATGTGGAGTTACATTTGATAAAGCATTGCTAGACTTAGGTGCTAGCGTGAATCTTTTGCCCACCTTCATATATGAGCAATTTTATCTGGGGTACTTGAAGCTCACATCTCTAATCCTTCAACTGGCGGATCGTTCCATGAAGACTCTAAGGGGTCGATTAGAGGACGTGATAGTGAAAGTGCATGAATGCTATTTCCCAATGGATTTCCTCATTTTGGATATGGCCTCATCCCATGAATTAAAGCATACTCTAATTATTTTGGGACGACCATTTTTAGCTATGGCAAAAGCCAATATAAACGGTGCCAATTTCTTATGGGGTGTGACGGATGGACAGAGTCACCGGCGGTGGGTGGCTTGGAATACCATTACTCAACCACTTGTAGTGGGTGGTTTGGGGATTAGATCATTGGGTGACTTGCAGATTTCTATGGTTATGAAACAGCTCTGGTCTATTATTTCGGACTCCTCTCTCTGGAGCTCCTTTGCTCGGAGGAAATTCTTGCTTGATAAACATTTTCTTTGCTGCAATACACCCTTTCCCTCGGGGGTTAGCCGTAAAGGTTTTTTCAAGGCAAAGGAGCTTCTTCTACAGGGCATGAGATGGCTTATTTTTGATGGAAGCAAGGTGGATTTTTTGCATGATACTTGGTTCGACAGGCACCCTCTTATGGATTTTGCTTCTCATTCCCCATGTCTCTCTGTTTCGGTTAGAGCTGCGTTGACATATCACGCCCACCCTATTTGGTCACTGCTTTCGATTCTTGGCCCGGTGATGAACGCATTGGTCTCCTTCCAATTAACTCCGGGATCAGACCAGCTAGTGTGGACACCCACTGTGAGTGGGGCTTTCTCTGTGAAATCTGCTTTTCATATGGTCACTGGCCGCAGTGCACCCTGTCATTATTTTCAGAAGTTGTGGCGCCCTGGTCTGCCTTTGAGGGCGGTGACCTTTGTCTGGAGATTGCTTCATAATGTTGTGTCCATGGATGCTACGGTTATTGATTGTGGGATTCCTCTGGTGTCTAAGTGTTCTTATTATGTAGCCTCTCCTAGCATTGAAAGTGCCAGCCACTTATTTATTTGGGGTGAGTTGAGAAAGTTCTTCTGGGATTGTCTAGCTTCTGTGTGGCACCTTTCCTTTGATCCCACCCTCTTTGTTGTGGATCGAGTGTAGCAGTTGCTTCAGCAATGTAACTCTCGGTGCCCTGCTGGCTTTGTGTGCATTTACCTGATGTTAATGATCATCTGGACTATTTGGAAGAGCATGTGTAGCAGGAGATTTGATGGGGTCTCTGAGGCTCCAGCTAGGAGCATCACTCGGATTGTCATATCTTTACAGGAATCTTTCCACAGACAATGGTTTAAGACAATGCCCTCTTCCCAGGGGCGATAGACTCTGGCAAAACTTGGCCTTTCCTACCTGCATAAACAGCCGGTGTTTTTTACATTGTGCTGGCGGCCCCCAGAGCAGGGCTTGGTGCTTAATGTAGATGGTGCTTCTAAAGGAAATCCTGGACCTTCTGGAGGGGGTGGATGTATATGCGACACTGACGGTAAACTATTGTTTGGGTTCTCCTATTTTTATTTCCATGGTACCAATATCATGGCAGAATACAGGGCGCTACTTGATGGTTTGAGACTTGCTATACAATACAACTTAAAGCTCTCTATGATATACTCCGACTCGATGGTGATCGTGTAATTTGTTAAAGGCTGGCTCTAAACCCCCTTGGTCCATCCTACCTTGGTGGGATTCTCTGCTTCGCATCTATAGCCAAGTCCGTGCTCCGATTCTCCATTGCTATAGGGAATGCAACTACGTGGCGGATGCATTAGCTAATGCGGCGTTAGTTGGGGAGAACAATTCTAATTTTTTTCATTGGCATCAACTGCCATGGCAAGCAAGAGGCGCTATCATTCTTGATGCAGCTGGCCTGCCCTCAATCAGAGCTTTTCATCCTACTTAGTGCCTTGAAGATTTGGACCTTGGTGTGCCAAGCATGGCCATAGTATGGAATAGATTTTCTTGGTTGCTCTCATTCAGGGGTATGCCCCGATGTTTTTGTAAGACTTTTCTCCTCTACTTAATATATTCTTTCTTTGAATTAAAAAAAAACTGTGTCACGAGAATGATGGATATTTCTTTTGGATGTGAGAAGGTTTCCTTAAATGTTTTTCGAGCATCCCAATATCCTGAACAAGATGAGGAATGCAATGCTATTGATATTTTTGAGGAATTGATCGATGAAAACCCAGATGAAGTGAAGGATACCTTAGAAGAGGGTAGCATGCTGCATGATTCTCTATTCTCTTTCGCACCCTATTCTAGGATAGAGCCACTCCCTCCATTGCAAGCTGAACCTATTCTTCTATCTCTGGATTAGCCACCCATTCTGGAATTGAAACCTCTGTCGGATTCTTTAAAGTATGCTTATCTAGGTCCTGACCAAACTTTGCCAGTATTCATTGCTTCCAATCTCATTTCTGCTCAGGAGTCTTAGCTTTTAGATATCCTTCAGGAGCACAAGGGGGCGATAGGTTGGTCTGTGGCAGATTTAAAAGGTATTAGTCCAGATATGTGTATGCATTATATTTACTTGGAGGACAATGCCAAGTCGAGTAGAGAGATGCAGCGTCGTCTGAATCCAAACATGAAAGAGGTAGTAAAGAAAGATGTTGTAAAGTGGCTAGATGCTGGGATTATATATCCCATTTCAGATAGTAAGTGGCTTAGCCCGACGCAAGTTGTTCCTAAGAAATTAGGGCTAACTATTGTCACAAATGAAAAAGGAGAAGAACTACAAATGAGATTGCAAACGGGGTGGAGAGTTTGTATAGACTATAGAAAATTGAATTCGATGACAAATAAAGATCATTTCCCACTCCCGTTTATGAATCAAATTCTGGAGAAACTGGCTGGGCAAAAGTATTTCTACTTTTTGGATGACTATTCTAGGTATAATCATGTTGCTATTTACCTTGAAGATCAAGAGAAGACAACGTTCACGTGCCCTTATGGCACGTTTGCTTTTAGAAGAATGCCATTTTGACTTTGCAATGCCCTAGCCACCTTTCCGCGGTGCATGATGTCTATATTTTTTAAAATGGTGGGTGGATTTTTGGAAGAGTTTATGGATGACTTTTCTGTGTTTGGTACTTCTTTTGAAAACTGTTTAGAAAATCTAACGTAGGTGCTAAAGAGGTGCATTGATTCAAATCTAGTGTTAAGCTGGGAGAAGAGCCATTTTATGGTGAAAGAAGGAATAGTTTTAGGCCATGTTGTTTTAGAGAGAGAGGAATAGAGGTTGATAAGACTAAGGTTGATTTGATTTCCAATCTTCCTCCTCCTTCTTCTGTCAAACAAATTCGATCTTTTCTTAGCCATGCTAGATTCTATCGTAGATTTATCAAAAACTTTTTCACCATTGCTCGTCCTCTCACACAATTGCTAGCCAAAGACACTCCCTTTCACATAAGTGATACTTATCTTGAGGCATTTAATTCTTTAAAAGTGACCCTAACTCAAGCTCCGATTCTTCAATCTCCAAATTGGTCGCTACCCTTTGAAATTATGTGTGATGCCTCAGACTATGCCATTGGAGCTGTCTTAGGTCAAATGATTGATAAGAAGCTCGTGGTGATCTACTATCCGAGCCGCACTCTCGCCGATGCATAATTGAACTATATCACCACGGAGAAGGAATTGCTAGCTGTTGTTTTTACCCTAGAAAAATTTTGCTCATATCTATTAGGGGCTAAAGTCATTGTTTATTCCGATCACTCGACTTTGAAATATTTACTTTCCAAGAAGGATGCCAAACCCCGTCTCATTCGGTGGATTCTATTGCTACAAGAATTTGATTTTGAGATAAGAGACAAGAAGGGGTTAGAAAATGTAGTAGATGATCATCTGTCAAAGATAGTGATACTTGAGAGTGCTCTGATGTCTGATTCTTTTTCTGATGAACAAATTCTTTCTATCTCTCACACCTCAACTCCCTGGTATGCTCACATAGTCAATTACCTAGCGGTAGGACAGATTCCGGGTGGGTGGTCTAGGCAGGAGAAGGATCGATTCTTTTCCAAGGTTAAGCACTATTTTTGGGAGGACCCAGAGCTGTTTCACATGGGTCCATATCAAATAATAAGAAGATGTGTCCCCGAGGAGGAGCAACAATCTGTTTTGAACTTTTGTCATAATCTCGCTTGTGGGGGACACTTTTGTGGAAAGAAAACTACGACTAAAGTATTACAAAGTGGATTTTATTGACCCACATTGTTTAAAGATGCCTATGAATTTTCAAAAACTCGTTTGAGATGTCAAGCAGTGGGTAACAATTCTAAGAGAGATATGATGCCGCTTAATCCCATTCGGGTTGTCGAAATTTTTGATGTTTGGGGAATATACTTTATGGGACCATTTCCACCTTCATTTGGTAATGAATATATTTTGGTGGCGGTGGACTATGTTTCAAAATGGATTGAAGCTATTGCTACTAGGACCAATGATCATAAGGTAGTGATGAAATTTGTCAAGAAGAACATTTTTTCTAGATTTGGTTGTCCTAGAGCTATGATTAGCGATGGGGGTTCTCACTTCACAAATTCTCAATTCTGAGCTTTGCTTCACAAATATGGCATTACTCATCAGCTTGCTACCCCCTACCATCCCCAAACTAGTGGCCAGGTTGAAGTATCCAATTGGGAGATTAAGACCATTCTGCATAAGATAGTTAGGCCAGATAGGAAAGACTGGTCCGAGAGACTAGATGATGTATTATGGGCATACAGAACTGCATTTAAGACTCCCATTGGCATGTCCCCATACCACCTCATTTTTAGAAAAGTCTGCCACTTACTTGTAGAACTTGAACATAGAGCATTTTGGGCCATTAAACAAGTCAACTTTGATCTAACTCAAGTTGGGTCCCAAAGAGCTCTACAACTTAATGAACTAGAGGAATTAAGAAATGAAACCTACGAGAATTCAAAGATTTACAAAGCTAAAACCAAGGTTTTTCACGATAAGCATATTCACCAGAAATTTTTTTCTGTTAATCAAAAGGTTTGGCTTTTTAACTCAAGGCTGCATTTGTTCCCCGGTAAGCTGAAATCCAGACGGGATGGACCGTTTATTGTCATTAAAACTTTTGACCATGGTGCTGTCAAAATTTTGAATCCTAAAAATGGTCATATTTTTACTATCAACAGTCAACGATTGAAGCCTTACTTGGAAAATGAAACATTGTCAAAAGAATCCATTGCTTTAAATGATATGGAGTAAAAATCTTTGTAAGCTTTCATGTGTCTGACTGAAGATGGAAACCTTAGCGCTTCTGGGAGGCAACCCAATGTTTTGTTATTTAATGTTTTATTTTAGTTTATTTTCAGTAGTCAGGTTAAGTGGAGAAGGAGTCGCCACATATCCATAATGGAGGATTTCGCCCTGCTCACCAGGTTGTATCCTTCCATCCCCAATATTTTCTTTGTTACATTATTCTATTGCTTTCAATTCTATATGCTATTGAGGACAATGTCATTCAAGTTGGGGGGGAAGAGAAAAAATTCTCAAATTTTTCTGCACAACCTGATATCTTGCATTAATCATATTACTTTACATGAAAATGAATAGATGAAATCCCCAAAATGAGTTTTATTGATTCATGCTTTAAATTGAAAGTGATTCTAGAATAGAAAAGGTTGGAGAGAAGGATGAAGAAAAATTTCTTCTATCTAGCCATGGAAAACTGATATAAGAATCTTTTTAAAATTCATGTGCACTTCAGAAGAAAATTCACTTTGCACACTAATAAAATAAGCAGGACAAGCCCTCTGTTATTTTGGGTATGGTCTCTGATCCTCTGCACTTCTCAAGAAAGAGATATTTTCAAGCTTTCTACCAAGTTATCTATCAAATAAGTGCAAAAGCATATTGAAAAAAAAAAGAAACACCATGAAAAATGTTCTGAATCCTAGTAACCGGGCCTACTTCACCTAACAAGTGTTGAGGTTCGCGTCAAAAGGAAAAGGGAACCTTGATCTGTGTAACTGGGCCTACTTCTCCTAAGGCAAGAGTCGAGGTTCATGTTAAATAGTGAAGGGTAGTGCAACATCATGCGTGGTATAAAAGATCCCAAAGGGACAAAGTAATAAGGCAGACAAAAAGTAAATATACTTAATACTCTGATCTAAGAGGTGCAGGGTTGAAGGGCACTTGTTCGGAATAGCAAATGGGGGACGCAATTATCTACGCTGTGAATTTAGTTTTACACTTGCACAAGTGCTATTAAACTTTGAGATGTATTCTTTATCATGTACCTTAAAGGCTAGTGTGCATTAATGATTCCGGATTCTAATCTTTGGTTGATTCTATGAAAGAAGAGTTGGATATAGAAGTATGAATTTTACAAACTCTTGTTAGTCATAAATTTTATTTTAATTACATTGCTAAGGGTCTAGCAATAAGTAAGTTGGGAGGTGTGATAAGTGCTATATTTCATATCATAAGTTACATCACATTCATCACTTTTGAGCATTTAGTAAGTATAGTTGTGCATTAATGTGAACAAAACTCATTCTCACATTATTTGAGTATGCATATATTTTACCACAAATTTTGAGTAAAAATGACAATGTGAGATTTAATTAAGAAATTGCATAACTATTTTTATCAAGAATATTGATTATCTTTAATTTTTCTAAATTTACAGGAATGAGTGACCGAGATTCGGGGGCTATTTAATGAACGCCCATCTGCAAGGGCGCAAATTCAATAAACTACGACAATTTGACGAGCGCCCATTTATTTTGATCAGAAAATACAAAGAAAAGGAAAAGATTAAGCGACGGTTTGAAGTGTCGCCAATTAAAGAAATTGCGACCGCTTACACGGGCGCTAAATCCTGATGTACGGAAAAGATAAAATACTAAAAAAATATTAATATAAAGAATAAAGGAATTTTCACCCGAGTGAGGAGTCGCTTATTAAGGAATAAACGACACTGAGGAGGTCGCTATTTTCAGTATGAACCAGAAACGGAACTCGATCGCGGTTATCTTCTACTTTTTGAGCTTATCTCCTCTTGTTTGAGGAAAGGAGGACTCCAAACATGGCAAGCGACCTACTTTAATCAATCCTTGATGCTGATAAGGTGGATTCAAGCTAAATATGAAGATATTTTCGTGGGTTTTCTCTGAACCCTATATAAACTATCCAAGAGCAGACCGATGGAGGAGTTAACCTTTTCTTCTAGCCTACTTTTCATGCTCTTTTAGTCATCTTTTTAAGTTACTTTCTTCTACAAAGTTCTTCTTTTTTACGTTATCTACAATTTCTTATTCTTTATCTTCTTATAATTCTCTCTCGTTTCAAGATATTCTTAGTTTTTCAAAGCTCTATCTTTGTGTTTTTACTGTTCACCCGTTTTCACACAACTTTGTTCTTCCTCCGTTTTTTTCTTCTTCTGCTCTTATTTTCATCATACTTTCTTCATAAAAGTTCTTCATCTTTTCTAGATCTATATTTTATTCTTCTTCCTCTTCCTCCAATTCTTAATCATTTTCAAGTTATTAACTATTGTTCAAAGTTCAGTTTTTTAGGTGATTACTGTTCATCTGCACAGATAGACCCCTATTCTTCTTCATTTTTCACCATCTTCCCTTCGTTTTCTCCCTCTGTGTTCTTCATCAATCTTCTTCGTCTTTTTCAGATCTATAACTTTCCTTTTTTCACTTCTTCTAATTCCTTCTAGATTTAAACTTATTCTTCTTTTAATCACCCTCTATTTTCATCTTATTTTTTCTGTGCTTTTAGCTTTTCCACCATATTTCTTCTTCTTCTATCTATCTCTTTCTCCACTATTTTCTTCACACAGCCCTTTGTCGGATCTTCTTCCTTCGGTGCTCTAAAGGCGGCGTCTACTTCCAAAGCGGAGCTGTTCATTCAAAGGCTTGACAAGGAGACGGCGGTGTTCTTCATCCAAATTTTCCAGCTCTTATTTCTCCCTTTTCTCTTTTATTTGCAAGTTATATTTTTATTTTTTATAGAGTTGTACTTGTCACCTTTCATAGTAATAAATTTTAGATTTTGAAAAATTATATTCTTCTCTCTCCATCTTCCAAATTTATCTTCTTTTACTTTCTCATATTCTTTACTTAGTTTATTTTCATGCAATTTATTTTCATTAGTTTAATCTCACTCAAAATTCGGATCTTCTCAAATATAAGAATTTTTCATCACATGCTTAATTAAAAATATTTCTTCTCCATGGGATCGACTCGTTCTTTCCACTTTACTCTTATTCAAATCTTTTTAAGTGAGTGAGTTCGGTTATTTTTAAATTGTGACACGGCTTTTCAACGACAAGTTTAGTGGCTATCAATTGACCGCCACTTCAAGTTAGCGGTCCTAGATTGACTACCTTCTCAAGAAACGGTCCAGACATGACCGCTTTCTGTCTCAGTGTATTTAAACCGAGGTTTGACTCACGGGTTGATTTTCCTATGATCCTAGATGGTCTATTGATTATCTAGAACCCAAAATCTTGATCAATAAGTTATTAATGAATTATTACAGTTAAAGAATGTGCCGTTATGTTTCCGGATTCCTCCCATAGCATAACCTTGTCATTAAATCATCTTTGAACTCATATAGTCTTATTTGGTGCATTCTTACCTTGGTTTACTTGTTATGAACCTTATTGTTTGACTTGTTAATTGCTGGCTATACCTTATTGATATAGTCGTAGAAGTAGCTTGATTTATAACTTGAAGATGTGGATCGGGGACTGATTATGTCCAAGGGCTCGACGCTAGCCCCCACGGCTGATTGCTGAAAACATACTATAAACCATGGGATATGATGAACACTAGCGTCATATTGCACCGGGAGTACTTTTTTTTATAGACGGGTGAAATCCACGAGACGATTACATGCTTGCTAGTACATTCTTATTACATGACTTTTAGTGCATAGCCTTTATGGTTTAAAAAGTACATTCCCATTACATGAAAGGCCACATTATATTTTTCCTTGATCATGCTCTCATTCTACATGAATTCTCATATTTCTATAGTCTATACCTTGTTACATGTGTTACTACGTTGATTTTATCGCATGTTTCACCGTATTTCATTAGCCTTACCTTCTAGAGCAAAGTTGTTAATGACTTAAACTTGCCTTCATGTTGATACGAAGATACCTACTGGGCATGTGTGCTCATTCCCTACTTTTCTAATCTTTTCAAGAAATTCTAGCAGGGATTCAAACTACTCAAGTGACGAGTCCGAGAGTAATTAAAGATCGAGAGAAGACATAGACATGAGTCCATATGATTAGTCATGAGTCAATTATGTAATTTTCTCTTTTATTAAGTCTAGTGAAAGGAGTCAACTGTCGATGTAACCCATAAGTTTTAATTATTCAATAAAGTGAAATTTTGAGTACATTCTCTTGTGTTCACTCTTATGTGTGTGAATGTTTAGTGCTCTGATTATATTGCTCGTTTGAGGCGTACTAGCCGACTGCTCATGTCCCCAATTTACTTCCGCTGTACATACATCTCGGGACGTGACATGCACCAAAGGCGTTCTCCTACCAAAGCCTCCCCTACCCTTAAGCCCTCTAGTTACTATGAAGAGGTGTGGGGGTGAAGGAATGGACACCGGCATGCCATATGACCGCCCAAAGTGTGCGAGACAAAGCTATGGGGACCTGTAGAGACTCACATCAATTCCAAATCATTTAAGCACCAACCTTATAAAAGAGGTAAGTAAAAGATTTAAGCTCCTCAATCTCCTCGATTCCTTCTACTCATCCACTTTCTTTTCTTTCTATTTTCTTACCTGTAGATCTTACCAGGCGCACGCCGATATTCCAAGCTAAAGTGGTTGACTCCCATGGTCCAAGGCTTGCCCCTAGAAGTCATCTCAATCCTGAAAGCATGGAACCTTCATCCTCTTCTTGTGTTAGCCAAGAACCATAACAAAGTTTCCCTAGATTGGCAAAGTATCACGGCCCTCGTGAAATTGTGGCATTGATGGGGACCTCAGAGCAAGCCACTTCATTTCCTTGTGTTTAGATATTTTTTTATATTCTTCTGGGTGTATTTGAGTGTGTAATTGTATTTGTGGGCATTTATGAGTGTTAAGTGGGTCAAGAGTATAATATGGGCTAAGTATCTTGAAAAGGGGTTCAAATTCCACAATTGGGCCTCTACACCTTTATAGCCCAATTGGGCCTCTCTCTCACATATGGGCCACTCCACATAGGGGCCCAAATGTTGGCCCATGGTCAAGGGGACAAGGTAGGTACAAGGTAGGTGTAATGGTTGAAATTGGAACAAAAAGAAGCCAAATTCATTTTTGCTTCTTCAAGGGCTGCCCCCTTCATTGTCTCTTTGTGGGATTTTTTTATTCCCATGATTCCCCATGTGTCCATCGAACAAGGGAAGTATTGGTCTTTTGTAGTTTCATATATAAGCTTGTATTTTCATCTTTTATGTAATTAATGATCATTTTGAACAAGAAATTGCAAGCAAGCTTGAAGGGTGCACCCCTATCCTCTCTCCTCCCCTCTAGTTATTCTTCTTCCCAGGACTGAGACCCTTTCTATCTCCTCCTCCTCCCATCTATCTCCATTCTGTGCCGCCGCCGCCGCCGTTCGTGCCGACATCGAGCCACCGCGAGCGATCTACCGAAGTGTTGTCCAGGTTCTATTTTTCGGGACGGAGGTCCACTACGAGACTTTTAGCACCCAGCTCCGACCTCCTATGGAGCTGAAATTTTCATGGTTGGTTCTTCTCATGAACCCCCACCTCCACAAACAAAATCACATCAAATTCCTTTCTTATGTCATTTTTCCATTTTCATGTTTTACTGTCTTCCAGATCTGTCCCTTTTCAGATCTGTGTAGCAGAAGCTCAGTTCTTCCACCTTTCGACCCCCTTCTTGATTTTTTTTGAATTCCCAAATTTATTGGAGGATGTGCCCACCATCTATATCTACCATACATTTTCTTATAATTTCTAAGGCCATCTACATATTTTTAAAAATTCGGTCTTTCTCCCTAAATCTGTTCAGTCCCTGATGTCCAGATCCGACCCCCAGTCAGTATATAATCTCCAAAAAATTGAAATATGCACAAAACCTTTCATAAAAAATACTCCCGTCATCCTTGTTCGTTTATCCACAACTTTCATGAAGAGGTCAACCTCTAGATCTGTTGTTTGAACAACGGTCAACTTGTGTGATCAGGAAAACTCAAATCTGTCCTGAGTTTTCTGATCTTGAGAGCAGCAGCTTTAATATTCGATAAAGGCCATCAACAGGAAATTCAAAATTCTTTATCTAGCCATAGGTAGAAGGATTTTAAGTCAGCTTTCCAACGGTACCTCTTGTGCGTCGATCTGACGTCAGGAGTGACCGCAACAGCGGATCTCATCCGGACGCGCGGGTCTGTGACAGAACTTAAATCCGTGGACAGCAACTCCGGCGGGTGACGATCGGAGTCGCCCGGCCTCCGGCCAGCGAACCAGCGCGCCGCCGCCCCAGGGAGCGCCCCTCCAGGCGTCCCCACCATAGTGGTGCCACTCTGGTCTCACACGGCACCACCGACCAGCACGTGGGTCCCACGACCGTGAGTACGCGTGCCGCCGAAGCTACAAGAAGTCGCCCGTCAACCGAACCCGCTACTCCCGGGTCCCACTTGTGCCACCCTTTACCTCCCTGTGTGGAGTGGGCAGTAATTTGTTGCTGTAATTATTGTGTAATATTTGTTCCGGGAGTACGAGATCGGCCGGGATCGTCTTCCCCACGCCAGGCGCGTGGAGGTATCGTATTCGCTCCTTTACCCGACATTTACTTTATTCGTATATACTTGTTTATGCCGCTGCTAGAGATCATGCTAGGATCGTAGCCCGCTTTACTTTTATATCATCACTACTGTGAGAGAGAGAGAGAGAGATACCGTCCCGTGACTCGATCCGGGCACGAAATTGTGAGTTGACCACCCTAGCTCTTGCCGGTTTCTCAACCGCGCACGTCCGACGCTTCCCTCGAAAAGGGACGATCGCGAGCTTGTTTAGAGTCCGAGGATCGCATATCCATTTGGAGTCGAGTCCGTGGTCCATCCCGCATCAGTTTGGTATCAGAGTGAGTTTGAGTCTAGGGTAGTCTTTGTGTCTAAAACAAAAAAAAGAGTGGAATTTACTTCTAGTCATCGTGTAAAGTCGGTCTAGGTTACATTTCATCCCAATAACTCGGTATATCAAAAGGTGTTGTCCGAACGTTAGGTTATGCCTATCGGGAAAGCCGCACACTTGCGCGAGTGATCTTCGGTTCGATTAACTCCGCCACGTACCGAGTCTTGGTTAAGTCTAGGTGGATCACTTGTTTGCATTGGTCTGTGTCTCCTAGTCCTTGTGTCCTTTGCATGCCCACTCGGTGAGGTACTCAATACCATCGCCCTACACCTATGGCCAACCCACGGGATATAATCTCGGGAGACCTTCAGTCCTTGCGCGAGGCGATCATGACCCTCGTAGACCGGATAGACCAAACCGAGGCAACCTTTAAGAGCTTCTCTGACCGCATAGATGGCCGTTTTAACGCCATGGAGGAACAGATGGAGTCATCCGATAGATCCGTCCAAGGTCTGGTCGGATAGTTGGATAAGATGTCGCACGGAGACCCTCCTATAGTGGCCCAAGGCCCACTCACACCCGCTCAGGCGGCTGCCCACGGCCAAGCCATTCCCATAGCCCAGGCCCAGCCCGTCCATGTGGCCCAGGACCCGCCCGCACATGCTCCTCAGCCACCACGGGCTCCTCCACCCGTCCCTCCTCGGGTCCCCGAACTACCGCGCCGTGACCTTGGTCTCGAGGACTATGGGTCCGATAACGCCTATGAGGGGTATGGTCAACACCATCATGGCCTCCAACCACAGAGAGATGAGGAGGACGATAGGGTCCTTAAGACCGTGCGAGCAGATCCTCCCATTTTTTACGGGTCTTTAGATCAGAAAGTCTATTTAGATTTGGAGTTCGGCCTGGATCGATACTTCGATTGGTACGACATGTCGGAACGTCGAAGGATCTGATTTGCTACCATGAAGCTCATGGGACAGGCACAAACCTATTGGAAGAATGTAGAGAGCCTGTTATTTCAGCGGCTAGAGCCCCTGATTGACACATGGGGTGAAATGAAGCTTAAGCTTCGGCAAAAGTACCTTCCTCCCATGTACCGTCAGCGACTCATCGATAGGTGGCAAAGTCTTAGCCAGGGAGATCGATCCGTCTCCGAATACATTGCTGAATTTGATGAGTACTTTCTACGATGTGGTGTCACAGATGAGAGTACCATGCCCGTTTCCCACTTTCGACGTGGTTTGCGGCCCCACTATCAGTATGAGCTTCTCCGCCGCAATGCCAAGATGTTGGAAGAAGCATATCAAGTTGCTCTCGAGTTGGAGCAATTTGAGGGAGAGTTCGAGCCTAGCCATCGGTCGGGTCCCACCCCTCTTCGTAGCACCGAGCCCCGCCACTCTTAGGACCACCTCAGTGGGCCCCCATGGCTCGATCTCAGGAGCCCACCCGTCAGGAGCATTTTGCTCCACAGCCTCGCCCTCCCCCACCCCGGGATCTACCTCCATCCCAACCCCCGACACCCATTGCCCACCCTCAAGCACCAGCACCCCCACCCCTATTGCCCACGGCTCCTACACCCCCACCACTGTTGCCTACACCCCCAGCCCGACGGGAAGATAAGGGTAAAGGCCCTCTTATTGGAGAGACCAGTAGATCACGGGTGCAGTGTTTCCACTGTCATGGGTTTGGCCACATCGCCAGCCAATGTCCCACTCGTGCCACACTAGCCCAAGGGGTTTGTAGATATATATTTCCACTCCTCTCTCTCCCTCTTCACTAAAGGGGTCAAAAGCACGCCAAGTGCATGAACAAATGAGAGGTAGAAGAGGAAATAGGGAATGAAGCAAAGTACCGTGATCGCCACCAAGATACCGTACGCGACAGGCACGCCGTACCTTGGAAAATGGGGAGACACTCGCCTTGGTGCAGCACTGGGGATGAACGGCTCGGTTAGGACCGCTCTGTGGTGAGCGGTCTTACGATAGACCGCCCTGGGACGTTGCAAGGGATGCGGGAGGAACTGCTGCAGTGAGATGGACGGCGCTTGAGGGACCGCACTCCAGTCAAGGACGGTTGTTTACGCACCGCTCGAAATGTTGAACGGCTGGATGATGACCGCTCAAGACCTTCACTCAGCAAGTTGAGAAGGGTTCGACCTCCACCCTCTCCGGCCGGCCAGAGGGGATGGGCCTCGTGCTGATTAGATGCTGACCTGCGAAACAACGTAGAGACACAAAAAAGACACCCAAATTAGACCTTAATGATGCGGTACATGTTCAAACGAGAAGAATTAAGCATGAACAAATGAAAAGGGGAGTACCTGGGGGGTTTTTAAACCCCTAGGGTGACAAAAAACGGGATGGTTGTATGCATGTTATGAGAGGGAAGGGGGTACGCGGGTGAGAAACAAAGCATGCAATGCAAGAACACGGCAAAACTTATGAACGAAAACCTATGAAGACTGGGCTACTCCCTTGACCGGAGGCTCATGCGGACGTAGAGAGCCTCCCTCCTTGGTGCTGGGTCGCTCAAGAGTGCGGCAGGGCTTCGCCGTCGATCAAAAATCTCCCCCCCTTTCGACGTCCGGCCAATAGGGTCTATTTATAGAGCCTAGAAAGCCAACCTCGAAATTAGGGTTTAGAGCCATTTTCGGGACGAAATTATTGAAGATAAATCGTAGATAATACCATCATCTCTCATCCAGTCGAAACGGCAGCTAAAAAGGTTGATTATCCGCGGAGAAATCACCAAGATAAGTTAAGGATAAAACCATGGAGAAAAAGGGTTAAAATCTGTTAAAATTCAGCAACCGACAGGATGAACGGTCTTACGATAGGCCGCCCAACTGGTTGGACGGCTATAAGCTAACCGTCCATACCCGTCGGTGGAAATTCAAACAATCAGCAAAATAATCCCCATTATCTCTCGAACTGGCCGAAACGTCCGCCGTGAGACCCTGAACATATGAACGGTTAAATATCGACCGTTTTAATGTAGGGCGGCACAAAAATGGTCGTTTCACCCTGTCGGTGATAATTCAAATATTTGGATAATTATCTGAGAAAACGGGCGCGCGTAGGACTCTGAGATATAGGCGGTTCGGATAGGCCCGTCCATGTACTTGAACGGTCATGGTCACACCGCGCCAAATCCTGTCGGTGAATATTCAGAAAATCCTCAGAAATTAGCCGAAATGTATGAACGGTCTGGTATTAACCGCCCCAGTCTTGAACGGCTGATGTAGGACCGTCCATGATCTTGGGTACCTCATGTTTATAAAACAGTTCAATTAATCAAAGCCAAGGTCCGATAAGCCTTAAATGGATACGACCTTTACCAAGGAGGGAGGCTACACATAAAAATTGGCCCAGGATGTGCCACAAAAAAATGGCCCAACAGATAATGGACAACTTAGGGCATCAATCAGTGGAAGTAAGAGAAACGGCTCAACTTATCGGTATAAAACGGGTGTCAACAGATGCCCCTCCTTAACGTCCTCTTTGCAGGGGAGCGAGCGGAGGTGAAGCGGAGGTGACATGGAACATGGAAACGAAGCAGAAATGTAGCGGAGTGGACCGGAAAAGCGGGCGTTAAGGTAAAACGACACCCGTTCCTACCAATAAGCGATGAGAATCTTTCGGAAAACCTTGAACCGAGCGTCAGGAGTAATTGACCAAAAGGCGACGCCAATCTGGAGGGACTAAACTAAAGGAAATCAATTGATAAGACCAACCTCATGGGGAACACAATCCCGCGGTCCAATGAGGGGGCCACAAAAGAAAAAAGATGCTAAAGCTCCAGACGGGGATCTTTCAGTCAACTGACCCCAACGAACCGACCAAAGAGAACCTTCAAACTCAAAGCGGAATTAGTTCATCTTACTCGAGCCTCTTAAACACATAGCTGACCATTACCGACGGGACATTTCTTAAGCAAACCATGGGGCATGAAAGCTCAAAAGAATGCGTATGATGCATGCTGGGCTAAAACAAAAAGAAATCCTTAAAACAAATGCCAAGAAAGATTAAAATATAAGGTATTCGAGAGTAATATTGCTAAGCTGGGAACATCAGAGTCAAGATACCGTCCGCAACCACAGCGCGCGGATAGAACCGTCCTCCTCGTGACATCCCAACTTAACGGCCTATCCGAAGGTTAGATACATGAACCTGGATCATCATTGTTTTTGTTGAAGGGGAACATCAGATCCTGGGACATATAAGAAACCTGCCGGCTCTCGAAATAGTATATATAATACCATATAATAATGCAATAAGGGATTCAGGGATAGAAGACCATACCTGACTTACCTGTGCAGGCGAAATGGCGAGACATGGTTGAAGTGATGCTGCATAAGATGATTAAGAGATGTATTTCCAAAGAAAATATTCAATATTCATGATTTAAACTCATCAACGAGATATACGGCCGTATTTAAACCGTTCTACCTTCCAAACGGCTCTATGGTAACCGTATGTATCTGTCATTCAAACAATTCTTTCAGGGCCGGTTGCCAGTGATGAACGGTTGTGTATACACCGTGTTAATCCGAACGGCTCTGTGGAAACCGCGCGTACCCAGAATTCCAACCGACATAAAATTAACGGTCAAGATAGGTATACGGTTAGGACCAAACCGTGCACATAGTGAACGGTCTAACGATAGACCGTTCTTCTCTGGAGCTTCAAAAAAAGGAACCCCTTCGTCTCCCTCCACCGTAACCGACGGTGGAAGGGACGAAGGGGCAAACGACGCCCACACTCATCCTCTCTCACTCTCTCTTCTCAACTCCCCCCTTCTCCCTCTCTCAACCTCACTGCACCCCAGCCCATTCGATGACCCGGACGAAGCACCAGTCCGCCAGGCCACAGACCGCCGGTGAGGACTCGCCGCCGCCGGAGCAACCGCCACCGCCGCCGGAGGAGGAGGGCACACCCGGGGTGACGATGGAGGAGCTCGCCATCGTCGTCGCCGACAAAGAGGCCCCTGCCGACGAGGAGGAGGTGGCCGGAGGACCACCGCCCGCGGGGGCGGCCAAGAAACCACGGGATCCCGAGGTAGGTTTCCCCCACCTTTTCTTCCATTTCAATCATTTTTAGTTCCATGCATGTTAGTTTTAGGGGCTTAGAGGGGCCTAGGGGTTTGTTTTAGGGACCATGGAGGTCTCCCAGCCGGCTGGGAGGCCTCCGCCGTCGTCGGGGACGACGATGGTAAAACGGTTTAACAGAAACCGTACCGCCAGAACAATGCGGTCCCCAAAGGACCGCCCCAAACAAACACGGTGCTGGGAGCGCCGTTTACACTCACATAGCCAACGGTTCCTTAAAAACACAATACAGTGAGGGTATCACCGTTCAGAATACAGACGGGCCGTGTAGGTCCGCTCAAACATGCAACCAAGCAAAATAATACGGTCCCTAGAGGACCGTCATAAAACAATACGGCTAGAGGTAGGCCGTTATTCCTTAAGAAGACGGGCAATCGGACGGTTCAGGGTGATCCGTCCATGATAAAAATGGCTAGGCATAGCCCGTTCAAACTGGGGGACCTGAGCAACAAAACGGTTTGAGTGAAGCCGCTCATCTATGGAGCGGTTTGGGAGCAATCGTTCTTAGAATCAATAATTGGGCTTTGAGCATTTTATTTATGTGAGACAAAATGTGAAACTAAATGACTAATGCAAAATAAAATGGATGAATGCAGGGGAAACGTAGGACCCGCACCTCCTGGCTACAGGTTCGGGCAGTGTACCTCGCACTGTCGGACTTCCAGAGGGAGCGATTGACTGCCATGGGGTTCGCTCCCTTCCTGAGCATTGAGGTGTGTCACTTTGACGCGGCTCTGCTCTATGCTCTGCACGACCGCTGGGAGCCAGTGAGTCGGACGTTCTTGTTCCCGTGGGGGCACATGGTTCCCACGTTGGAGGACGTGGCCAGGCTCACTGGCCTACGAGTGCACGGGTCGCCGGTCAGCGGGACCACTTTTCCTGATTACCGGGGGCTGGCTCGAGAGCTACTCGGGCTTCAGTTACGGCGCCCCGAGAGGCAGTCGACCCTCCTTCCCCGGGCTGCTCTCCAGGACAGCCTGGGTCTTCGACGAGCTGGTGTTGCAGTGGGCGAGCGACCAGAGGAGCACTTGGAGCGGCTTGTCGGGTTGGCGAGGCCAAGGGTTGCAGCGGCACCGGGACCAGAGGCGGACAGAGTACTACGACGGTTTCTGATGCTGATGTTCGGACGGCTTCTCTTCTCCACTCGGGCGGACGTGATGAGCTGTCGCTTCCTCCCCTTCCTCCAGGAGCTCGAGCATGTAGGTGACTATGCTTGGGGAGCGGCGGTCCTCGCCTTCCTCTTTGACACTCTTAGTTCGACGGCGCGTCGGACGATGCTTGGGGGCTTCTCCCCCTTACTCCAGGTGCGACTCTCTTCCCTAGTCTTCATTATGCAACTCTATATGCTGACTGAATGCTGACACGACCTTGTGATACAGGTGTGGGCCTACGTGCGCCTACGTGGGTTGGGGAGAGGCGAGGAGACCCGCCCTGGGCTCCTGCCGATAGCGCGGAGGTGGACAGCACCCCGGGAGATGATGGCCTTGAGGAGGCAGGTTCGGGAGATGCAGGATGACCTGGACTCTCTACCGTACACCTCGGTACGCTTCTAAACTCAGACTCTATAAATACATGCTATTCTGATGATACTGATGCAGTTTCCTATTCTTCGCAGGTACGGTGGACCCCTTACACGGAGGAGAGCCCGGAGGGACAGCCGTGGGTGACCGAGGCCTTGGCCTTCTCTGGCCGGGACGTGTGGCTTCACTGCATGAATGTGGTGGAGCCACTACACTTTAGGTTGGTGATGAGGACCATCGAGGTCCACCAGCCGGCTGTGGAGTTCCCTGCGCCCGAGAAGGCGGGGGAACGGGCGACGAGGACGACCCGGGGGCTCCGCGAGGCATATGACTGGACATCAAGGAACGCCGCGCAGGTTGCCGACTGGGCCGCTCGAGGGCGAGTGGTGACCGCCAGGGCAGAGAGCGACAGCGCGTACTACACCGCATACGCACGGCACTACCAGGACCAGGTGTTCCGAGGCGCCCACCGACCGGTACGACTTCTAAACTTAAACTTTGTCTATCATGCTTATGATTCTTATATGATGATGCACTAACACATGGACTTCTACAATGTAGGTTGACCCTGCAGGACGAGTGGCAGAGCTGCAGGGACTCCTGCACTCCACCATCCGGGAGAGAGATGAGGCCCGACAGGCCCTGGCCCTACTGGTGAGTTTTCTAGACCCTAGACTCTTTAAATTATGCAGTCCTATATGATCATGATTATGCTTGTGACTGACTTGGAGTATTTGGATGCAGCGCGCCGAGGGTGTTCAGAGGGCGGGACCAGACGCTCCTTCTTCTTCCTCCGTCCAGACCCCAGCAGATCGAGCCGATCGAGAGGCGGACTTTACTCGGATGGTAGAGCGGGCCAAAGCGGCCGAGGTGGCACTTGTGGAGAGGGTACGCGAATTTCTATACTTCCTCTGTTTATTCATGCTTATGAAATGTGACCAACTGACAATGGTGTGTGAATGCAGACGTCCGAGCTGTCCCGCCTGCGGGCGGAGTTGGAGCAGAGCCGAGTAGCGGCTAGGGAGGAGGCAGTCCGGGTGGCGGAGCTGGAGCGGAGCCGGATGGCGGAGCTGGAGCGGAGCCGGGTGGCGGCTCTGGAGGAGGTAGCCCGGGTGCGAGAAGAGGCTGCGCGGAGCCAACCGGTAGGCGCAGTGGAGACGGCACTCCTCCGGGCCGAGCTAGAGCGACTACGGGCCGGTGCTACCGAGGCGGACCGTTACCGGGCAGAGGCCGAGCGTTACAGGAGTGAGGCAGAGCAGGCCCGTTTACAGGTTGCCCGTCTGGAGGGCAAGGTGGAGGGTATGAAGGAGGCGAGTCGGGAGCGCAGCAGGGCGACTGCGAGCGGCAGCCACGGCACCCACGGCTCCGTGAGGAGTTACTTCACTGGTTCTTCCGGCCATCGAAGGAACGAGGAGGAGGAGCGGCGCCGGCGACGGCGTGATGAGGCGACCTCAGCGATGCCTCCCCCAAAGAGGCATGAGGGTGGTGGAGACAGCGACGGGGGCCAGGGAGAGGGAGCTACTTGACTGGTTGTACTGGGTCCATCCTTTGTATATGATATGATATGATAGTGATATGCATGTCTTCTATTTTTCGTTTGTTTTGTGGATGAATGTTTGTATGAGTGGGCAAATGAGTTTGAGGAGCTCGCTTAGCCTGAGAGAGATGAGTGACGCACATGCCAACTTGAGTGAGATGAGAGCGCACACGCCGTCTTGAGTGAGATGAGAGCGAACACGCCGACTTGAGTGAGATGAGAGCGCACACGCCGACTTGAGTGAGATGAGAGCGCACACGCCGACTTGAGTGAGATGAGAGCGCACACGCCGACGTGAGTGGGATGAGTGCGCTAAATGACGGAGGCATGAGTGCAGCAGGTTAATTGGGGAGCAGAGCCTATGAACGGTTCTCCTCTAGCCGTTCGTATGTAAGAGCGATTTTCTAAGGGCCGCGTGAATTCATTGGAACGGTTCCATATAAACCGTATGAGTGTTGGAACGGCGGAGTTAGGGCCGTACAAGTCACTGGGCCCAAGCTTCCTTTGGAGAGAAAAACGGTTGATGATGGGCCGTTTAATGGATGGACGGTCTATCGTAAGACCGTCCAATCCCACGTCCGATTTGCTATAGAGGGGACTCCCTGGAGAGTCCTCAGCCCGAGGGCAAGATGCTTTGAACTTATCACAACCCTATCTTAGCCCGCCCTAGACTTATCTAGGCCCAATCCTAAGAGGCTTAGGTTCTCTAATGAACCCTATAAGTAGCAGGTAGGCCTGAACTCTCAACTCACCCGTCTTCCTTCTCCTAAAGCCTAAAACCTTTGATTCTCGTCACCTCATAATGAAGAGGGCTTTTGATGGAAGTTCCGCGGGGGGAGCGTCGTTTGAAGGACCGCGACCGGCTAGAAAGGAGCGGGAAGCGATTCAACGACTAAACTTGATTCCTCGACATCTCAGCGCCACCCCTATGAGAGAGGTAAGTTTGCTTAGAATATGTTCAAATCGTCATCTCTTGATTTCCTCTTATATCTCTTTACACCCCTTGCTTCCTTCTTCTTTTCAGCTTCTTCCCGGCCCGAGGCGCTTTTCTAATTTAAAGTGGGTGGCTCCCATGGTCCGTGCATTGCCCCTCGGGGTGACTCACCTTCTCAAATCCTAGCACTTGCACTCCCTCCTAGTTTTAGGTCAGAATTACCCCAAACTTTCTTTAGATTGGCACGGTATCTCTGCTTTGATGGAGATTTGGCATCCTCAGACCCATACCTTCCTCTTCCCATCTTTTGAGGCCACCATCCTGTTAGAGGAGGTAGAGACATACTTCGGGCTCCCTAGGTCCAAGGTGGGGGAGGAAGACTTGATATGCCATACTGTTGCCCCTATAGATCCAAAACTCATTCTAGGAGGGTTCATACCTGACAGCGGGGATGTTCGCACCTTCGTAGGCCCTCGCCACATTCACCTCCTTCCTCTGAGCCAGTGGGTGGTAGAACATTGCCGGAACAAGTGCGGGTGGGTTGAGGCCATAGCCAAAGCTGCGTCCATCTGCCTATGCGGGGCCATCCTTTTCCCTTCAGCCGACCATGTCCTAGAGGTCCCTTTACTCAGCACCATTAGTGGCCTTTGGCAGGGACTTTCCATCTCTCAGGCTATCTTAGCTTATCTGTATGAGGGCTTTTCCTCAGCCGCCTTAGGAGGTCCTCTCTTTGGTTCGATGATCCTATTGGAGTGCTGGATGGGAGTTAGGATGAAGTTCACCGTGAGGGAGGATATTACTTCAGTTAGCAGGATCTTTGGGAGCCACCCCCTTTACTTCATAGGGGGTGCCTTCAGGTTTTCTCCACAGGTTGAGTGCAGGACGGCTGAGCTGAAGACCAGGGACGAGTGGCGCCCGTACATCAACAGGCTGCCCCTGGATAGGTTCGTGATGCGCCCGGACTTCCTCCATGATACCACCATCAGGCTACCGAGGAGAGCTGGCTTGGACTTGAGGCTTGTGAGCGACACCACTTTGGCGATGTACAGCCCACACAGATGCTACCTGCAGATCGGGCTTCCCCGGATGGTGCTACCCACGCTACCCCACCTTCCCATGCTACAGATGCGGAGGATCGGGACTGAGGAGGACGAGCAGGCGGTCAGGAGCGCGTTGATCATGTGGGAGGTGAGCAGGGTGCATACCCTACCAGCAGAGGTCGAGGAGGCTCCAGAGACTAGACAGGCTTATCTTAGGGAGTTGAGAGAGATACGTCCTCGCGGGGATGCCCAGCGGCAGACTGAGTGATATTCTTTTGTTTTTATGATGATATGGGATAGGATTTTATATTCGGACAACTTGATATATGACATGAATAAGATTTGATGAGATTGAGTTTAAGCTTTGCAATATGATTATGATGTGATGTGATTGTATAGGCTAATGCGAGGATTGAATATTCCTGTAGTCCTGAGTCAACTGTCCTTCCGACCTGCCCCTGCACACATGCAAACATGAAACAGATTAAATCTATCTTAGGCTCAGCCCCTTGCCTACAGCAAGTTAGAAGACGACCCTTTCTTGACTTTTGGTCAAGGGGGGTGAGCCTTATTAAATAGGCAAATATCAAAGTGCGAGAAAATGCAGATGAATGCAAGAAGAAAACAAATAAACGCAATTTTTGTTGGATTTTGAAATATATGATTTTGTTTGGGTTTTGAAATATTTGATTTTTTTTGGGTTTTGAAATATTTGATTTTTTTTTTGGGTTTTGAAATATTTGATTTTTTGGGTTTTGAAATATTTGATTTTTTTTTGGGTTTTGAAATATTTGATTTTTTTGGGTTTTGAAATATTTGATTTTGTTTGGATTTTGAAATATTTGATTTTTTTTGGGTTTTGAAATATTTGATTTTTTTTTGATTTTGAAACCAGCTCGGGTCTCAATAGCAGGGACCTTCTCGTCTTGCTACGGAATTCCAAGGTTCAGCGCGTGCAGGAAAGGGGACCGCCCGTGATCGGCGTCGACTTTGCTCGACGGTGCTTCTGCTGAGGCCATATCCGGGGTGGGATTCATTCCTTGGGAAAGTAAAAAAGATTGAGTAGGGAAGCCGACGATAGGTGTAGAGGTTTTTAGGGCTTGAGTTCTTTCCCGGGACCCCCCTTTTCTCAAGGAATCTGGTCTGTTGTGCCGGGGCTTTATATCCGTCATCGAACCTTCACCCGCTCTAGGCACGCATGCGACCGGGCTCATAACGTCCCGCGGGGAAACTGTACTGCCACTCTTGCCATGCCTAGCCGCATTTTTCGGGGATTCAGGGAGCTTCGAGCTTTGTGCTTTCGGCTTTTGCCCCTGTTCTTTCTTTTTCTTCTTCTTTTTTGTTTTTGTTTGCTTTCCTTTTCCTTCTCTTTCTTTCTTTTTCTTTTTTTTTCTTCTTTTGCGGAGTGAGGTCTTAACGGATTGCCCCTATTTGAGACCTTTTTCTTTTGACGGGGAACCTGGGTCAGTTCTCGCCCCCTTATTCACCACTTGCGCCTTATCTTCAACCGAGAGAGAGGAAATGCAAGGATTTCCACCATCCCCGAGCATGGCCAAAGGAGAAACGGTGTCGGGTAGCATGAGAGAATACCGCACCACGGGGTCGTGTAGTGTGTGAAATGCTGAACCTGGGTCCTCCTTTTGCAATTTGGTGGGGTATGCCCTGCCACCGAGCCGTTCACCGGTTTTATTTTTATGGATGAAAACGCTTTAAATACAGCCCATTCCACGGGTTCGGCAATTCCTCCCCCTCCGAGTTAATTAGACGATATGCATTGCCAGGATAAGCTTCTTTGATTACGAAGGGCCCTTCCCAGTTGGGTTGCAACTTAGACCTGGGACCTGCAGACCTGATGAATTTGCGTTTTAAAACCATATTCCCCACTTGAAATTTTCTTTCGATGACCTTCTTTTGAAAATATCGCGAGACCCGCTTTTGATATACTGAAACATGATTGGCCGCATTTAACCTCTTCTCGTCTAAAAGTTCCAGTTGGACTAACAACGCCTCTCGATGGTCGTCGAGATTAAGTTCCTTGTCCAACTGCACCCTTAGGGAAGGGATTAGAATTTCATACGGGAGCACCGCTTCCATTCCGTAAGTGAGGGCAAAGGGAGTCTGCCCTGTGGGAGTGCGGACGGTGGTGCGGTAGGCCCATAGAGCTTCTATCAATTTGTCGGCCCAATCAGCAAATTTATGTGATTCGCTTGTTTTCTTGATAATTTTGAGAAGGGTCTTATTCGTGGCCTCAGCCTGGCCATTACCTTGGGGGTAGTACGGTGATGAATGATGCAAAACTATATTAAATTTCTTACAGAGGTCCTGGAGTTCTTGTGAGATGAATTGAGGCCCGTTGTCGGTGACGATGCTGCTTGGCACTCCGAATCGTGAGATAATGTTCTTCATGATGAAGCGGCATACTGTGGTGGCTTTGATTTCTGCATAAGCCTCAGCCTCGGCCCACTTGGTGAAGTATTCTGTAGCCGTCAGAATGAAGGATTTCTGTTTAATCGCAGAGTTCGGATCACCGAGGGGCCCGATGATGTCGAAGGCCCACATAGAAAATGGCCAGGGGGCCGTAACAGGATGGAGAGAAGAGGCCGGAGCGTGGATTTGTCGGCATGGATTTGGCACTGAAGACACCTACGGACATAGGTGGAGCAATCTTCCTCTAGGGTTGGCCAGTAATAGCCCTGCCTAAGAATCTTCTTTGCCAGGGCCTGTCCATTCACATGCCCTCCACACTCGCTAGAGTGGGCTGCTTCCACAACCTTCCAAGCTTCTTCGTCATCTAGACACCTCATCAGGACTCCATTCAGGGCCCGCCTATACAATTCACCGGCGATGATCGTGTACCTGGCGGCGACTCTTCTAATGGCTTTTCGCTGTTCAGCGTTGGCCGTTTCCCGAAATGTGCCATCCTTGCAGTATTACTCGATCTCATAAAACCACGGCAATTCTTCCTCTTCAATGATCTCCTCGAGCTCAGTTAACGAAACCTCTTTTATTTCCTCCCTTTCTACTTTCTTCTCTACGGACATCCTAAGGTTGTTGAACCAGGGATCCTGCAGGGAAGGGACATCTAGCCTTTGGACCACAATGGTCTCGGTGGCGCGACTTAGGGGGAGTGATAGAGAAGAGGCAAGAGACGCGAGGGCATCGACCAAGATATTCTGAGAGCGAGGAGTATGAATATAGACGAGTTTCCTAAATTGCCTGGCCAAGAGTGTGACCAGATCTTGGTAGGGTTTGAGTTTAGGATCACGGGTGCGGTAGGTTGACAAAACTTGACGCAGCACCAGCTGGGAGTCTCCTATGATGTTTAGGTATCGCGCACCCAAGATGTAGGCGTGCTTCAGACCGGCAAGGAGAGCCTCATACTCGGCTATATTGTTGGTGGCGGGAAACGAGAGTTGATATGCCACGGGGATGGTTACCCCTTCTGGAGTAAGGAGAATGGCGCCGACTCCACTGCCCTGGGAATTAAGGGCACCATCGAAGTGAAGGGACCAGAAAGGAAGATGAGTGATCACCGCCAGGTATTCATCGGGGAATTCATCCTGAATGGAATCAGTGCGAGGGATAGGAGAATGGGCTAGGTGTTCGGCAATAGCATATCCTTTGATTGCTTTCTGCACGATGAAGGTGATGAAGAACTGGGAGAGAAAACTTTGCCAGCGAGCTAGTCGATTAGAAAGGACCGGCTTTTCCAACAGATAACGAATGGGGTCCATTCTAGAGATGAGCCTGACCTCGTTGGCGAGAAAGTAGTGTTTAAGCTTCTGCGCTACCCATACCAGTGCTGCACAGGTTTTCTCCATAGCAGTGTACTTGGATTCAGCAGGATTAAATAACCTTGAGAGATAGTACGCTGCCCTTTCTCTTCCTTCATCATCAACCTGTGCCAAAACAGCTCCTAGGGAATCCTCAATTACAGAAATGTACAGGATCAGGGGTTTCCCGGGGACGGGTGGTTGTAGAACCGGGGGATTAGAGAGGTACACTTTGAGTTCCTCATAGGCCTTTTGACATTGTTCATTCCATTCAAATTTCACACCGGCCTTTAACAGGTCATAAAACGGGCGGCATCTTTGCGAATGCTGAGATATGAATCTCCTGATAAATTGCAAATGCCCGATCAAACCTCGAAGCTCAGTGACGTTCTTCGGCGGTGGCATTTCCATGACAGCCTTTGCCTTGTTTGGATCGATCTGAATCCCCCGTTTACTAACTATAAACCCAAGCAATTTCCCTGATGCAACTCCGAACACACATTTCTTTGGATTCATCTTTAACTTGTATTCCCTAGCCCTTTGCAATACCTTGGCTAGAATGGCGGGGTGCTCCTCCTGTGACCTCGATTTGACTAGGATATCATCCACATAAGCTTCTAAATAAACGTGCATCATATCGTGGAAGATAGCCATCATCGCCCTTTGGTAGGTGGCACCTGCATTTTTCAACCCAAATGGCATGACGACGTAGCAGTATGTGCCCCATGGTGTGGTGAACGAGGTCTTTTCTTGATCTTCCAGAGCCAAAAGGATTTGGTTATACCCCGAGTAGCCGTCCATGAAGGAGAGGGCTTCGTACCCAGATGTATTATCGACCAAGACGTCGATGTGAGGAAGTGGAAAATCATCTTTCGGACATGCTTTGTTTAAGACCCTGAAGTCAATACAGATTCGAATTTTACCATCCTTCTTCATCACCGGGACTATGTTCGCCACCCATTGTGGATACAGCACCACTCTAATGAACCGGGCCTTGTGCAATTTATCGACTTCCTCCTTAATCCTTAAGGCCATTTGCGGGTGGAATCTCCTTGCCTTCTGTTTAACGGGCGTTGCCCCTGGTTTGAGAATCAGCCTGTGTTCAACCAAGGCGGGGTCAAGGCCTGGCATGTCCTCGTAGGACCAGGCGAAAGAATCGCTGTACTCCCTCAAGACTTCGACCAATTCCTTTTCGACTTGAGGAGGGAGATTGGCGGAAATAAGTATGGGCCTGGGGTCCTCTATTGTTCCGAGGTTAATCTCCTTAGTGGATTCATCCACTGCCACGGAGGGTTCGTCAAACTTTTTCAAGCCTTGGGCATATAGGTCGGCAGTGTCGTCCATTTCATCTTCCTCATCATCTGCTGGGTCTTTCTCGTTCACGATTTCATATACCCCTAATCCATCCTTGCTCCATACCTCCTCAGCTCCCTCATCATCTTCCAAGACAATCGCGGTCTCTATAAATTCCGGGCACTTTAATAGGGCATGACATCTTCCAGCCAAATCTTGTAGAAACCTATCAGGAATGGTTTTGAAGGGGTGCGACATGGCAGGCGCCGCAGACGTGGGTGGGCTGACATAACTTGAACTAGACTTTACCGTGATTGACTCGACCATCCTAGGAGACTCGATACACTGTACATCTAACCTAGGGGAGCAGAAATCTACCGGAAAAGAAACAGGGGTCTCCTGCCCCTGGGAATCTGGGCAGAACATAGCGTAATCTTCCATGGAGACCTCCGTTTTGAGATTGGCATTTTTTTTTGGAGGTCGGAAATGATCACACAACAGGAGGAAGAAGGCGGAGGGGGAGGCAGTTGCATGGGAAACAATTCCGGGAAGATGCAGTCAAAGAAAGGGTCAGAAGACTTAAACCACATTTCATGGAGCTGAGCTCCTGGAGGAGGAGGAGTGAAGAGGGTTGATAAATCAATGGGCGGGCAGCGCCCGCAAGCACATGGAACGAATAAAACTTCGGGTCTCTCCGCAAAGTACGGGTCGACCAGGAGTGGAGGGGAACGGGGAACAGAATCCCGCTGTTGGAACCAGGAAGCGAGGCGGGATGGGGACATAGAATAAGTAGTGATGGAGCTCCCCGTCTTCCGGGGCCCTTGGCGGGCCAATGGCATCGGGGGGCGCCTTACCAGCTGCGTCTCCCTTTTCTTCGGGTCACCCTCTTCTTCATAAAACATCTTTGCAACGCAATTGGCAAAGTCTTCCAAGTCGCTGGCTAACCCCGGCGGTGGTGGCGGAGGATCGGCAACAGCAAAAGCTTCATCTATCTTTTCTTCAAGGCGGGGTGGCGAGGTTTTCAAGGTGCCAGGCTGCAACGGACCCTTCACAAAATGTTGCCGGTAATCCCAAGTCAACGGCCCAGAGTCCCCAAGCATCGACATGGAGGATTCATGGTAGCCGAGGCCCCGGCGGCCCATCTTCCTTCCCCTGGGAACGGGGTTGGTTCGGCCTTGCAGCTGCGCGCCGAGTCCTCGACCTGGCTGATAGCCCAATTTTAGAATTATGTGCCACCCTTTGGACTCTCTCATCTTGGGCTTTACTTTCACATTGACTGGTGCAGCGGTGGGTTTGCGCGATGCATACGCCCATGAATAGTTCAAGTCCATGACAGATAAAACAGGTCTGTTGCTCGGCCACAGCGTGGGCAGAATCTTGGCTGCTATGGCGTCAACGTTTTGAATTGTTGAAACACTTTTCACCTTGACCACTCGCCCCTGGAATGGGAACTTCAGACACTGGTGGGCGGTTGAGGGGACGGCATTCAAACCATTTAACCATGGACGACCCAGAATGGCTTTGAACATTGGGTCTATGTCCAACACATAAAATTCTACATCCATCACCAAGGGCCCTAGCTCGGCCTGCACAGTTACTACCCCGTGACAAGCACGTCTGGAGTTATCATATGCGGCTATCGTGGTTGGTGTCGGCTTGAGCATGTCCTCTGATATATTACAAGCACGAAGGGTACTCAATGGGCAGACATTTATTGACGCCCCTGTATCCACAAGGGCGGATTCCACGATCGTCTTGTTTAAAGAGATGGTAATACATAATGGCATCTGCCGCGCCTCAGGAGGAGCTAATTCTGACTCAGCAAATGCAATAGATGGCCCCTTGGTGATCGTGGCCAAAACCGCAGGCAGGCTATCCACCGCCACATCCTCGCTCACCATAACTTTCTGTAGGAAGATTTTCAGGGCATCTTGGTGGAGCGGCGACCTCTTGATCAACTCTAATACTGAGATTTTGGCCGGCAGGCGGTCTAAATGCTGTAACAAGTCATATCTTGTGCCCGGCACCGGATCTATCTCCTCTGGTTCAACTGTAGGGGAGGAAACTGCAGGGTTTGGTGCAGATGCACCTGAGGAAGGAAACATCCTCTGGAAAGGACGCCCGCTCCGAAGGGCGCATTGTGATGCTTGCACGGCCTGGACTGGACCCCCGCTTGGCCTGGTGGTGTAGGCGGATGGCGTGGAGATGGGGGTGAGGATGACGGGAATAGGCTTAATGGGCCCTGGTGGAGGGGACACTAGCGAAGGGTTAAGCTTAGGGGGGATGATGGGAGGCATGGCGGGTGGTGGTGATAGGACGGATGGAGTAGGGGGGAATGTGGAGGGCCTAAGAGGCGACGCGGTGGAAGTGACGAGCGGTGTAGCGGCGGGTCTAAGGATGGAGGGGATGGCTGGTGTGGGAGAGTAGTGGTGGTGTAAGGCCAAGAGATGGGCGGGGGTCTCATCATCAAACGTCCACCCAGCGTTGGGGGCTGGGCGTTGGACCGCATTCACTTGTGCTGGGGCCGGTGCCGGCGGTTGCTGTTGTTGCTGGGGAGCGGGCTGATGCATTGGCATGGGATTTTGATGGATCCCAAGGTCTTGCTGCTGTGGTGGGGGCTACGGTTGCTGTTGGTGCTGTTGCTGCTGCTGCTGCTGGGGCGCCGCCTGTTGCGGCCTGGCTTGTCTCTGCCTCTGCTTGATATCCTCAATTAGTTGGTGCATCTGGGCCCAGTCAATTCTCTGGCCCTCATGCAAATCATACACCAGGTCTCTGAATTGATAACATCGCTCTATAGTGTGCCCCGGCTGCCGATGGAATATACAATATCGGGACTGGTCGGCAGCCGGATTCCAGTTCGGGCGCTCAGGCGGCAACTGAAGGTCGCCAGTATACATTAGAGCAGAGAAAACATCTGACAAGGTCTCTGGGAGAGGGGGGTAATGAGCTCTCTTTGGAGCTGGTCGGGCAGAGCCGTAGGCGGGGGGCGGAGGAACATTATTGTATTGCGGGGGCCGCTGAGGCTGTTGGGATGGCGGAGGCGCCTGTGGAGGGTATTGCGGGACTTGGAAGGCAGGCTGGGGAGCTTGCGGGGCAGCGAACTGGGGGTTACGCTGAGATGGTGGGAAGCGGGGTGGAGCGGCGTGTTGGGGGAACTGAACGGCCTGGACCTGCTCGTTAATTTGTACCCCCTCAGTGACGGGGCCCTGGGATTTCTTAGCGGCCTTAGGCTTCTGGGCCTCGAATAGAGAATGGATGGGGGAATCTTTAAATTGGGTTTGAATAAACCTAGCCCTGCTGTATAGTTGGTGCATGTTTGAAATATCATTCATTGCCAGAATGTTTCTGAAAGTTGGCGTAGCGTTGGAAATCAACAATTTTACTTTTTCCTCTTCCGGAATCTGCCCGGGCACCCGCGAGGCCATCTGTCTCCAGCGATCTGCATAAGTGGCAAAGTCTTCCTCCGGCTTCATCTTTTCTGCCACCAGGTCCGTGAAAGAGTACTCGGGTCCGACCCGATCCTGAAACCTCTGTATGAACCTCTCTTTGACGGTCTTAAAATTCTCAGCCTCCTCCAAAGGCAGGGTGTAAAACCATTCCAGCGCGACCCCCTCTAGGGACCGACGGAACAAATAAGCCATCAAGCGATCATCCTGTTGGAACTGCGCAGACTCGTACAAGAACTCCCGGACATGGATGAACGGGTTGCCATTCCCATCATATTTGCGGTACACGGGGAGCTCCGACTAGGAAGGAAAACGTAGGTCCCTGAAGTTAGGGATAGGGACATCGGCAAGAGATTTCGGGCCAACCCGCTTGTGGAGGAGATCAATTTGTTGCTGCATAGCAGCCCACTTGTCAAGGATTTCTCGTTCCCGGGAAGGAGGGGGAGGAGCAAGAGGAGTAGCACCCGGATAGGCGACCAAAGGATAAACTGACGAAGGAGGCGGCCCATAAGAGGGGTAATGGGCCGAGGAGGGGCCCATATCCGCATGAGTGACCTGAGCCGCCCCCGGCTGTGACCTAGCGAAGTCTGCCGGGGCCATGAGGGCCTGAGGCGATGGGGAAATTGTAGGGTATGGCTCAAGATAAGGAACAGAGGGGATCGGGGATTTCCCTTTATCTAGTTGCTGATGGACCGATGTGGATGCCTGGCCTATTTCCATATTGGGATAGCGAAAATTCTGAGGGCGCACTGGAGTAAGGTCAATGGGAGCCGCGGAGGTGGTCCCGACCACAGGAGCTGAAGTGGTGACATGGGCCGTGGCATGAGCCAGAGCTGAGGCCGGGGCATCGCCCCCTTGCAAAGCTTGCCTGATGAGATGGAGTTGGGTGGGGTCCAACTGGGCCATCATGTCGAGGATCGTACTGGCTGAATTCTGATTGGACAGGTTTGGAAAAGAGGGTCGGGGACCCTCGCCAAGAGATGTCGGGAGCAAAGGGGCCGTCCCCTCTCCCCCTTGCAAGTGGGTGACCCTAGGTGGGTCCTCAAGGAGACCACGAGGAAGGGAGTCCTCATGGGCCGCAGAGAAGTCGTATGACGACATGGAAGAAGAGGCAGAATCGAACAAGGGGTTGGAATAGGAGTGGAAATAAGAATCAACCCTAGGAAGCGATCGTGGGGGCAGAAGGCAACCCCACATACACCAAGACACTTGATCCCAGAATAAGCAACACGAAGTCAATCAAATCTACCAAACAAATAACAAGCACACACTGGAGCGAGATGAGAGTAGAATCACTCAGTAATGCAATCAAGTTCTTAGAATGATGCTCGTCAGTTCCTTATATCTTCAGGTTTGAACCTTAGTGGATTAATAATAATGTCAATTCTCTCGACCACTAGGTGCCTGACTGGGATGAGAACGAGGGACCGTGTGACTCTATTGGGATCTCTCACTCGCGGATGCAATCCCTAGACGGGGGTGGATACGGTACAACCTGCCCGGCGTCCGTGTGGGAATCCACGGCTCACGGGGGCTTACGGAGGTCCTCAGCAAGGTCCCTAGTCGGCTCCAAGGAATATGGAGACGAGAGGAAACCCTACCTCGGTAGGAATGCAACTAATATGGGAAAATATCGATGCTCCTATGCGCACCGGAGTGCATGCACAAACTAGCCTAGCAGCTATCAATCAATGAGCAAATATACACATGAATACCAAAAGCATGGTGATGCAATAACAATAAGATGGCAGGGGGGAGCCAATGAACAGCACCAGGAGAAAAATATACACCAGCCGAAACACTAAGCAAGCTGAACTAAATGCACTGCGACAGGAGATGTGCGGTCTTCCTCTGACCGCTCTAGTAACACAGGCGGTCAATATCCAGCCGTAATGTATGGGCAGAAGGTACAGGACATACCAGACAGACGGCCAATAATCAACCGCTTGCGCACTTGAACCGCCGCCTCACAGCCGTGTATCTGCCACCAGAAAGTACAGCGTACCTGTGATTGGGCGTTGGACGGCTGTATGGCAGCCGCTCGCAGAGATGAACGGCGTATAGGGAGCCGTCTGAAACGGAAAGGCCGGGGCAGATAAACCTGAAGACAGAGTATATATGCGGTGTAGAACCAATCGTGCTGATTATTAAACGGCTCTGGACGAACCGCGTGTGCTCCAGAAGACTGCAAACCGCGTCCGACCTGTAAATCACTTCAAGAAGAGAAACTCGACAACCACTACGAAAGGTCAGCAACTCAAAAGCACGATGGGCATCAGGGGTCCCACCGTGATCGCCACAAAAGGGGTGTAGATATATATTTCCACTCCTCTCTCTCCCTCTTCACTAAAGGGGTCAAAAGCACGCCAAGTGCATGAACAAATGAGAGGTAGAAGAGGAAATAGGGAATGAAGCAAAGTACCGTGATCGCCACCAAGATACCGTACGCGACAGGCACGCCGTACCTTGGAAAATGGGGAGACACTCGCCTTGGTGCAGCACTGGGGATGAACGGCTCGGTTAGGACCGCTCTGTGGTGAGCGGTCTTACGATAGACCGCCCTGGGACGCTGCAAGGGACGCGGGAGGAACTGCTGCAGTGAGATGGACGGCGCTTGAGGGACCGCACTCCAGTGAAGGACGGTTGTTTACGCACCGCTCGAAATGTTGAACGGCTGGATGATGACCGCTCAAGACCTTCACTCAGCAAGTTGAGAAGGGTTCGACCTCCACCCTCTCGGCCGGCCAGAGGGGATGGGCCTCGTGCTGATTAGATGCTGACCTGCGAAACAACGTTGAGAGACACAAAAAAGACACCCAAATTAGACCTTAATGATGCGGTACATGTTCAAACGAGAAGAATTAAGCATGAACAAATGAAAAGGGGAGTACCTGGGGGGTTTTAAACCCCTAGGGTGACAAAAAACGGGATGGTTGTATGCATGTTATGAGAAGGAGGGGGGTACGCGGGTGAGAAACGAAGTATGTAATGAAAGAACACGACAAAACTTATGAACGAAAAACTACGAAGACTGGGCTACTCCCTTGACCGGAGGCTCATGCGGACGTAGAGAGCCTCCGTCCTTGGTGCTGGGTCGCTCAAGAGTGCGGCAGGGCTTCGCCGTCGATCAAAAATCTCCCCCCCTTTCGACGTCCGGCCAATAGGGTCTATTTATAGAGCCTAGAAAGCCAATCTCGAAATTAGGGTTTAGAGCCATTTTCGAGACGAAATTATTGAAGATAAATCGTAGATAATACAATCATCTCTCATCCAGTCGAAACGGCACTTAAAATGGTTGATTATCCACGGAGATATTGATAAAAGAAGTTGGGGATAAAACCAAGAACAAAAGGATTAAAATCTGTTAAAATTGAGCAACCGACGGGATGAACGGTCTTACGATAGACCGCTCAACAAGTGGGCGGTTACATTCTAACCGTCCATACCCGTCGGTGGAAATTCAAATAATCAGCAAATAATCCCAATTATCCCTCGAACTGGCCGAAACGTCCGCCGTGAGACCCTGAACATATGAACGGTTAAATATCGACCGTTTTAATGTAGGGCGGCACAAAAATGGCCGTTTCACCCTGTCGGTGATAATTCAAATATTTGGATAATTATCTGAGAAAACGGGCGCGCGTAGGACTCTGAGATATAGGCGGTTGGGATAGGCCCATCCATGTACTTGAACGGTCATGGTCACACCGCGCCAAATCCTGTCGGTGAATATTCAGAAAATCCTCAGAAATTAGCCGAAATGTATGAACGGTCTGGTATTAACCGCCCCAGTCTTGAACGGCTGATGTAGGACCGTCCATGATCTTGGGTACCTCGTGTTTATAAAACAGTTCAATTAATCAAAGCCAAGGTCCGATAAGCCTTAAATGGATACGACCTTTACCAAGGAGGGAGGCTACACATAAAAATTGGCCCAGGATGTGCCACAAAAAAATGGCCCAACAGATAATGGACAACTTAGGGCATCAATCAGTGGAAGTAAGAGAAACGGCTCAACTTATCGGTATAAAACGGGTGTCAACAGGGTTGGGGAAGCCTCGCCTTTTGGGCTTGTGTCAGTCAGTTACGAGGCCTATAAGGAACTAGCTGATGAGTACTATGCATCGGAAGGTTTAGAGGAGCCTACCGACGCTCATGATGCGGCTCTCGATGACGGCCACTTGGTGGGTGATGTCATTGCATGTCATGCATGAGTCAGTCTGTTTCTTTGTGTGGTTTGTTTTGTGTGGTGTGTTTTTGAGTGGTTTGTTTGTGTGGTTTGTGGTTTGTTAGGAGTCTGCATGTGTCTTGTGCAAGCTCGTCGATGTCAGTCCCTTATGAGTGAGAAGCGAGTGGACTCACTCGAGGATTTTGGGATCAGCTCTAAATCTATGCCCTGGATCTAGTCACCTACAGGGACCCAGCGGTGATTCCTAGTGAGTCTTCGAACCACCTCCTCCCCTTGAGAGTGACCCCCACCCCGGAGTGTCCACCTCTGGCCTCGTTCCCATAGCAGCTAGTGCATATCGAGTATATACGGAATGAGCATGTGACGATCACTTGGAGTGGAGCGTACCCGCGTTACTTGGCACGGTGACGGATCCGCCAGAGCGACTCGAGCAGCAGCACCCCTTACTCGACGGGGTCGAGTTCCTCCCACCCGGGGAGAATTGATGGGGACCTCAGAGCAAGCCACTTCATTTCCTTGTGTTTAGATACTTTTTTATATTCTTCTGGGTGTATTTGAGTGTGTAATAGTATTTGTGAGCATTTATGAGCGTTAAGTGGGTCAAGAGTATAATATGGGCTAAGTATCTTGAAAAGGGGTTCAAATTCCACAATTGGGCCTCTACACCTTTATAGCCCAATTGGGCCTCTCTCTCACATATGGGCCACTCCACATAGGGGCCCAAATGTTGGCCCATGGTCAAGGGGACAAGGTAGGTACAAGGTAGGTGTAATGGTTGAAATTGGAACAAAAAGAAGCCAAATTCATTTTTGCTTCTTCAAGGGCTGCCCCCTCCATTGTCTCTTTGTGGGATTTTTTTATTCCCATGATTCCCCATGTGTCCATCGAACAAAGGAAGTATTGGTCTTTTGTAGTTTCATATATAAGATTGTATTATCATCTTTTATGTAATTAATGATCATTTTGAACAAGAAATTGCAAGCAAGCTTGAAGTGTGCACCCCTATCCTCTCCCCTCCCCTCTAGTTATTCTTCTTCCCAGGGTTGAGACCCTTTCTATCTCTTCCTCCTCCCATCTATCTTCATTCTGTGCCGCCGCCGCCGCCGTTCGTGCCGACATCGAACCACCGCGAGCGATCTACCGAAGTGTTGTCCAGGTTCTATTTTTATGGACAGAGGTCCACTACGAGAATTTTAGCACCCAGCTCCGACCTCATTTGGAGCTGAAATTTTCAGGGTTGGTTCTTCTCTTGAACCCCCACCTCCATAAAACAAATCACATCAAATTCCTTTCTTCTGTCATTTTTCCATTTTCATGTTTTACTGTCTTCCAGATCTGTCCCTTTTCAGATCTGTGTAGCAGAAGCTCAGTTCTTCCACCTTTCGACCCCCTTCTTTATTTTTGTTTGAATCCCTAAATTTATTGGAGGATGTGCCCACCATCTATATCTACCATACATTTTTTATAATTTATAAGGCCATCTACATATTTTTAAAAATTTGGTCTTTCTCACTAAATCTGCTCAATCCCTGTTGTCCAGGTCCGACCCCCAGTCAGTATATAATCACCAAACAATTGAAATCTCCACAAAACCTTTCATAAAAAATACTCCCGTCATCCTTGTTCGTTTCTCCACAACTTTCATGAAGAGGTCAACCTCTAGATCTGTTGTTTGAACAACGGTCAACTTGTGTGATCAGGAAAACTCAAATCTGTCCTGAGTTTTCTGATCCTGAGAGCCAGCAGCTTTAATATTCGATAAAGACCATCAACGGGAAATTCAAAATTCTTTATCTAGCCATAGGTAGAAGGATTTTAAGTCAGCTTTCCAACGGTACCTCTTGTGCGTCGATCCGACGTCAGGAGTGACCGCAGCAGCGGATCTCGTCCGGACGCGCGGGTCTGTGACAGAACTCAAATCCGTGGACAGCAACTCCGGCGGGTGACGATCGGAGTAGCCCGGCCTCCGGCCGGCGAACCAGCGCGCCGCCACCCCAGGGAGCGCCCCTCCACGCGTCCCCACCACAGTGGTGCCACTCTGGTCCCACACGGCACCACCGACCAGCACGTGGGTCCCACGACCATGAGTACGCGTGCCGCCAAAGCTACAAGAAGCCGCCCGTCAACCCGAACCCGCTACTCCCGGGTCCCACTTGTGCCGCCCTTTACCTCCCTGTGTGGAGTGGGCAGTAATTTGTTGCTGTAATTATTATGTAATATTTGTTCCGGGAGTACGAGATCGGCCGGGATCGTCTTCCCCACGCCAGGCGCGTGGAGGTATCGTATTCGCTCCTTTACCTGGCATTTGCTTTATTCGTATACTTGTTTATGCCGCTGCTAGAGATCATGTTAGGATCGTAGCCCGCTTTACTTGTATGTCATCGCTGCTGCGGGAGAGAGAGAGATACCGTCCCGTGACCCGATCCGGGCACGAAATTATGAGTTGACCACCCTAGCTCTTGCCGGTTTCTCAACCGCGCACGTCCGACGCTTCCCTCGAAAAGGGACGATCGCGAGCTTATTTAGAGTCCGAGAATCGCATATCCATTTGGAGTCGAGTCCATGGTCTGTCCCGCATCAGGCATCCAAAGACTCATACATTCATATTCCCCTGTTTCGAAGTCACAATATTGCTAGAGGAGGTGGAAACCTATCTAGGACTACCAAGGTCCAAGCCCAGGGAAGAACATTTGATATGCCACAGCATAGCCCTTATAGACTTTGAGTTGATTTTAGGCGAATTTATTACAAACCCAAAAGACATCTGGACCATGATTAGCCCTCAAAATGCTCATGTAATCCCCTTAGCTCAGTGGGTAGTGTCACATTGTAGGAACAAATGCAGGAAGTACGAGGCTATAGCCCAAGCGTCAGCCATATGCCTATGCGGGACCCTACTCTTCCCCACATCGGACCATCTTTTAGATCAAGCTAACCTTAGCGCTATTAGTGGGCTGTGGCATAGATTAACCCTTTCTCATGCCATCTTATCATACTTATAGGAGGGTCTTAGCTCAGCTTCACTAGGGGGCCCACTCTTTGGGTCCATGATCCTTCTAGAATGCTGGATGGGCATCCGGCTAAAATTTCAACCCAAGGAAGGTCTATCCTCAGCCATCCGGATCCACGGGAGTCATCCTCTGCACTTCATTGGTGTTGCTTCGAGATTTTCAGACTCAGTGGAGTGCCGAATAGCGGACAAGAAAACAAGGGATGAGTGGCGACTCTACCTCAACAGTCTACCGATTGGGCACTTCAACATGTGACCACCGGTTCTACATGGACAACACATCCAACTACCTTAAAGGATAGGACTGGACCTCCAGCTCGTGGGGAACAACAAGCTGGTGCTCTACAACCCACATAGGCGCTACATGTAGGTCGGGCTTCCCCGCGCGATAGTCCTAGCTCTCTCACACCTTCCACCCCTACGGGCTAGATGGCTGGGCACCTTAGAGGATGAATAAGCAATTCAGAGTGCATTAGTGATGTGGGAGGTGAGCAAGACATGCCCCCTTCTAGCAGAGGTGACAGAGAATGAGGGAGCCTACCGGGCTTACCTCAAGGAGTTGCGCGAGATCCGGTCACGTGGGGACTCGCGGCTAGACTAGGAGAGATGAGATGCCACATTGATGTATTTCTTTTCTTTGAAAGCATGAGACATGTAAGGATATTTTGAAAGATCAATGAAGGAATTACTGAATTATGAATCTTTTTGTGTGATATATTTTTTAAAACAATTTTGGAGATGAACGTGGTCTACTAGATGACCGCGACACACAAAGCAGTCCCATGGGCAACCGTGACTTGCTCAGACTAAGGGGCTTGAAGAAATGAAAGAGAGTTTGGCCAGTATGGGCGTGGATACTTGAAAAACCTGTCCCCTGCATACTTAGAGAAAATAATCAAAACAATTTAGATCTGTTCTTAGGCTTAGTCCCTTGCCTTAAACAAGAGAAGTAATATGACAATGTCCTTGACAGTGGTCAAGGGGCTAAGCCTTATTAAATCGACAAAATAGACAATAAAAAATGTATGCAATGATATGAAATGCAAATAATAATGTTGATGAAAAGAAAACCTTGAAAATGGGAATATTTGATTTTAATTTTTAGAAATATCTATTTTTTAAAATTTTGGAAATATTGGATTCTTTTTAGATTTTTGGAAATATCTAAATTTTTTATTTTTGGAAATATCTAATTTTTTTGGACTTTGAGAAATATATGATTTTTTAAAGATTTTTTTGGAAATATATGACTTTTTTATTGTTAGAAATATCTATTTTTTTGAATTTTTTGAAATATATGATTTAGATTGAGCCGAGTCCAACCACGTAGTAGGAACAATCGTCCCCTCCCATTTCGCCAACGACATCCCTAAGTGCAGTGTGCATTATGAGTGGCGTACGATAGCCAACAACCTTCCATCAATGGTGCCCCTACCAGGGCCATACCCGGGATGTGTTTTCGATCTTTAGAGAGAAGGAGGAATAATTGGGGATAGGCCAAGTATAGGTATAGAGGGTTCAGGGCTCAACTTCCTCCCATAGGACCGCCCAAAAGATTTAGACTATTGCGTCGGGGTTTTATGTGACGACCCAAGCTCCGGATACCGGGTAAACCCGATAACACTTGGATCCTGCGAGGCCTTCCAAGAGCGAAAAAGCTCCGAAGGGATAAAAGGAGTGTGTGTAGTACATTGAAGTCTCAGATAAAGTAGTAAGCAAATAATATTTCATTGACCAGGTTTGCTAAAATAGCAGAAATAAAATTACATTTTCAATTAACAATTTAAATTAACAGAGTCCAGTCCAAAAAAAGACAAGTACAACCCAACAGAAAAGAAACTGTACACTAGAGTCAGGGGAAGCCCGACGCAGAGAACGCTGGCAAAGCTGGCAACGATGACGAGCTGACGCACCGCGTCACGAACCACCAGGAAGAAGAAGTCGACACCTGAAAAGTAGGGGTGAGCCTCGTGTCACTGGCTCAGTAGGGGTCATGCAGATCCCCACTGGAAACAATGCAGTAACATAGAACAACAAAGCTAACCAGGAAAGCAGGAAAGAATTGGAGCAACATCAGTAACTACAAAGGTAAAGCTGTAAAGAGCATGAGTAAAGACAACAGCAGAAGAAAAAAGTAAAACCGTACAAACCAGAATCACGACAGCCGATCGAACCACGGCTCTCTAAGCTACTCCTAAACGGTAACATAAAGGCAAATCCTGATCTCACCGAGTCTTGCGTTACCAATCCGTCAACCAAACACAAGCTCCAAAGTTGAAGCCTACCAAAATAGGCAAAAACCCTATTAAAAGACCTACATAGTCAAAGACACATGCATACATGAACTCATCGTCGTGTACGCTACACAAAACTATAACTCGAGTGAAGCCACACACAGGCTACTCGGAAACCGGTCATGGAACACAAGTCACGAGAGTTATGCATTAAGTGACAGGAGCACCTCCTCACTAGAAGAACAGCCAGATGCATCAACTGACGTCTTACACTGCGCCACAAGTATCTCCCACACATCTGGAACGACGGTAACTGAGACACTCACTGAACCAAAGTACGAGGAAAGACAATAGCAAGTACAAGGAGCAACGGTACCATAGAACCAGGAACAAGACACCTCAACAATGAGTGACTAGTCAGGGTCACGCCCATCGGTGTTCGTCCAACTGCCCCTGACCACGTGTGCACACACAAGCTCAATGCCTTGAGCCAGGCCTCTAGCTAGCTTTCTCCCCCAGTAGGACGCTACTGTAAGGCAAGGGAGCCCACGGAAACTAGCTTACAAACCATCTATCGGGAACTGCCCCGCCACCACTCCTAGGTGGGCCGACACACTGGAACGCGTGAGTCGTCAGGCTACGACTAGTGGAGGCTCACTAGAGAGAGAAACTCCAAAACACTAGTGTTGAACTACAGACAGGCTACGCATGCACTGTCGCACGTACTGCGAAGCAGCAGACACAGGGTAGCATACCGGACTACCACCAAACTTAGGACAACAACTAGACCTGCAACCACAATGATCATTGAGTTAGAAGACTCAGGGTCAAGATCATCGTACATAGTGGTAACAAGCCGCCAATCAGCCTAGTCCCTAAGCCACATCACGAGGAAACGCTGATAAAGGAAACGGTACAGGATCACCTGATTCATCCCTCCGTATAACACAAACCACGGAGAACTGAGGGATCACTAAGGCCCTTAAAGCACATGGACACGCAAACTGAGGTAAGATAATACCTCACGGCGTCCAACATCATGTCGCGATCCCTATAGGATCATCGAGACAACTACAAAGTCATATGTCAACCACTGGCTCACACCAGGTTGACCAGACACCAATAATGACTATAAAATAGTACGGAACGCAACTCGATACAATGGCACTCCCGGCTACACAACATGGTCATCACCCTCATAGGACGTCCAAGACATCCACGGGACAACGGGCAAACCAGAAAGATAAGCCAAGACAAATGGAGGCCAAACAATAGGAAAACAACACTTTGGGGAATAACCGGCCACATGCCTGACTGCGAGGTAAACCAAGCAGTTAGTCAAAGAGCTGCTATTCACACACAGAGGATAGAAACAGGAAAATGACGGTCACCAAAGGGCCGCCCAAAGCCATACACAGTCCACCCAAGAGTCGCCATCCAAGTGAAACAGTCATGGGAATGACCGCCACACTCAGAGACTCGAGCGAACAAAACTCTAAAATCATAAGGACATAGGGGTAAACGGTTTACCTCAGGACTACCAGAGGAAGGTAGCGGCCAAGGACCTGACCGCCAGACCCAGTCAAACCCCCTACAATGAAATCGACTTAACCGGTCAAATAGACCCTAGCGGTCATATACTGAACCGCCAAAGCCACTAAGTGGTCAAGGCTAGGACCGCTAGCCCAACCGACTTAAAAACCCTCGAACCTACATAAAATGGCGCTTAGAGGTATAACTATGAACGGCCACAGCTAGCCTAGCCATCTATCATAAGGCCGCTTGGCCAAACCGACATAACACCTGAATCTAGCGGTCTAACCTTGAACCGCCAGACAAGCCTTAGCGGTCTAACTATAGGCCGCTAGCTGACACAAACGGTCAATCGCATGACCGCGAAGACCTGAACCGACATAGAACTTACTCGACGCCCAACGCAGCCTAGAGGTCACACACTGGGCCGCTAGAAGAATCCTTGCGGTCACTGAAAGGACCGCTAAGGCGCTACGATGGGTAAAACAGAGGAAGGGCCGATCCCGGCCATTCCACGCCCCGTTCGCTCCTAAACGGAGGGGAAACAACCCTAAATGCCATATAAGCCTTCCACAAACTGGAAGGGATCCAAACGATGCATAAAACATGAGAAATGGGCAATTCCTCCGAATTGACCCAAATTGAGTCACATGGGTTCCCGGGCTCATACCGGTCCCAAATGCCAACCAATCGCGATAAAACCAGCGGGAATGGAATGCTAACATGCTAGGGAATCTAATAAGACTAATTAGGCTAGAAACCGTCGCCTGGGCAGGCGATCTCATCTCACACCCCCCAAAGTATGCTTCACCCAAAATAAGACAGAACCCGCTCGTTCTCACACCGAATAGTGTGAAATCACGAAGGAATGCAGAACAGGAGTAGGGCGTCCATATCCCTACCTCCACCGAAGTTCTATCGCACCGAAGTGACTAAACCAGGGCGAAAACCATCTCACGAGCTCGACCGTTGACTTTGAATCCATCGAACGGGATCACGCCATCCATGCTCCAATCCTCGCACCGGCACGCTCCGGACCACCTCCACGGCATCTCCACAGTATCCCCGGGCCTCCTCCATCTGCAGCCAGAGCAGAGGGGGAACAAGGAGAGAGAATGGGAGAGAGAGAGAGACGTGCGCGCGAATGAGGAGAGAGGAAAGAGAAAGGAAGAAAAAAAAGAAAAGGAAAATAGAATTTTCCTAATTTCTGAAAAATCCAATTTTTGGTCCGAAAATGCACGAATTCAAACAAATACGAAAAAATAGTCTAAATGATCCTCGGAAAGAATGCAATGCAACTGTAGCGTCCTCGAGTCGATGAACTGAATAATAAACTCTCCACTAGGTTCCGTAACTAGTACGAGAGAAAAACCCACGCGGATCGTAAAACACAACTCAGGACCCACAAAAGCGATCCGAAACTTCCCGATAAAGATATGAAAGACTCAGGGTCTTACAGTCCTCCCCCCCTACAAGAATTTCATCCTCGAAATTAAAGGAGCTAACAAGGAAGAATCAGGGAAGAACAAACCCAAACGCTGGCAATGATCACCAAGCTCCAGCCAACACCAACACCTAGAACACGGCAACACAAATCATGAAAAACACAACTCAGAGGAACACTGCCAGACCACAATCACAGGCACACACTCTGGATCTCAAGGCACATCGATCCAAAGAGCAAGCATGGCACCCAAGTGAACACAAGTCTGACACCTCCGAAACAAGGCAACGTCGCTTCCGTCTCGCAAGGAAAGGAGACACGAATCATGTCACGAAAATAGCTATCAGTAAAACACATGACAACCACAACAAGCATCAACTTAAACAAGGAAGCATAGTCCTCAACTGACAGCTTGACAACATCAGCTTCTATGCCAAGAACAACAAATCTGGCACGCAGAACGCCAACGACAGCACTGGACCATGAACACAATCAAGTCAGTCCTCCCTCAAACATTACATCTGATTCGAGTCGCATGCCAACTCCACCACAACAGAAGAGTACAGTAAAACCAACTAACAAGATCTCGGTCCACACCATGCCAAATCAGACTCACAGGGAAATCCTCCCAAGTTGAACACAACCACCGACAAATAACAACAACGACACTTGCAGAATCCCAGCTCCATTCTGAACACAGAACTATGGAAGACAACTGCAAGCTAGGTCACATCAAGGCACAATTACAGCTGAACACACGGCTAGCTTGCACAAGCCATGCCACAAACAGCTCACCAACAAGGACCCACAACAACAACAACGACAATCTTGGGGAACACATCTCGAGGACTACGATCACGTCCCAAGAACACAACATGCAAGAAAAATATAAAGGAAGAAAAGGGTACTCAACCAGCAAACATGCCGACAGATTCCCCTAATCCTTACACATGCCAGTGCCAACAACCATAAATTCTCCAACAATGGCACGGCAACCAACAACATCAAGGCACACATAGCCAAGACGTCAAACATGCCGAGGAAACAGACTTCTTAGCTAGTCAGAATCTCCCAATCGAACGATCCTCGACCAGTGGGTTATCAACCCACACGCTTTCACTGCACGCTCAACACACGCACACCGGCATCAAGGACAACTTGACATCCGCATCTCAGTACACACTCGGTGCCATCGCAACATACAAAATTGTAATGTACCAAGCCTCGAGTACTAATCCTGCTAACAACTGATCACAAGTCGCCAAAGTGCAAACTATGAAGAGTACCAACTTCAGCACAAGCACAAAGGAACGCTAATCTCAGCTTATCCTCACGTCCTGAAATGATAACTGAGCCTTCACAGCACAACAGTCGCCAGACACGGCAAATCAGACACGGTGCACAACGGCCCCCAAACACAAAATCTGGGTCCAAAGCCAAGCAACCGTCGAACAAAGGCAAATCAGGTTCAGAATTAACACATCCCACACTTAAGCAGACACAAGACAAAGGCTTCACCAAGACAGCACTTCCAAGGCTTACTTCGAAAAGACGCCACCAAACAGGGTGAGAAGAATCAAGCTCGATCAACAGTAGCTTACCAGGAAGGAAAATCCTAGGTTCACCCGAGCATTCTTCTAAATAAGGCATCTAATCGAACACCACGACACAAGCTTAACACCTCAGGGGCTGCACAAATCTCAGATTGGGACGACCAAAGCAACATAAGAATGTGCACGGCCATCAGACCAACGAGAAAATCACCAGTCACTTGAACAAATTACAGAAACATCTCGAACACTACACCACAGATTCACGCCTACCGGCGAAATCTGCCAAGTATAGCATAACCGAGACAGACACCATAACAAAAGAAAAGCACTCCACCACATCCTGACGAGAGCAAAACCATCTCGCACAGTGCCAACACAGCACGCACAAGACCACAAATGGAAACAGAGTGACAAACAATCACAAAACCGATGCCAATGCTAATGCTGACAGCTGGCTGTACTGGACCTTAAGGACTCTGAATACTGCGATCTCTCGAATTCCCATGTACCTCACACATAACAGAGCTCTGATACAACCTGTGACGACCCAGGCTCCGGATACCGGGTAAACTCGATAACACTTGGATCCTGCGACGCCTCCCAAGAGCGGAAAAGCTCCGAAGGGATAAAAGGAGTGTGTGTAGTACATTGAAGTCCCATATAAAGTAGTAAGCAAATAATATTTCATTGACCAGGTTTGCTAAAATAGTAGAAATAAAATTATATTTTCAATTAACAATTTAAATTAAAAGAGTCTAGTCCAAAAAAAGATAACTACAGCCTAACAGAAAGGAAAACGTACACGGGAGTCGGGGGAAGCCCAACGCAGAGAACGCTGGCAAAGCTGGCAACAACGACGAGCTGACACACCGCGTCACGAACCACCAGGAAGAAGAAGTACACACCTGAAAAGTAGGGGTGAGCCTCGTGTCCCTGGCTCAGTAGGGGTCACGCAGATCCCCACTGGAAACAACACAGTAACACAGAACAACAAAGCTTACCAGGAAAGCAGGAAAGAACTGGAACAACAAAAATAACTACAAAGGTAAAGCTGTAAAGAGAAGGAGTAAAGACAACAGCAGAAGAAAAAAGTAAAGCCGTACTAACCAGAATCACGGCAGCCAATCGAACCACGGCTCTCTAATCTACTCCTAAACTGCAATAGAAAGGAGAACCCTGATCTCACCGAGTCAGGCGTTACCAATCCGTCAACCAAACACGCGCCCGAAAGCTGAAGCCTACCAAAATAGGCAAAAACCCTATTAAAAGACCTACATAGTCAAAGACACACGCATACATGAACTCATCGTCGTGTACGCTACACAAGACTAGACCTCGAGTGAAGCCACGCACAAGCTACTCGGAAATCGGTCACGGAACACAAGTCACGAGAGTTATGCGTCAAGTGAAAGGAGCACCTCCTCACTAGAAGAACAGCCAGATGCGTCCACTGACGTCTTACACTGCGCCACAAGTATCTCCCACACATCTGGAACGACAGTAACTGAGACACTCACTGAACTAAAGTACGAGGAACGATAGTACCAAGTACAAGGAGCAATGGTACCACAGAACCAGGAACAAGGTACCTCAACAACGAGTGACTAGTCAGGGTCACGCCCGTCGGCATTCGTCCAACCGCCGATGACCACGTGTGCATACACAAGCTCAATGCCTTGAGCCAGACCTCTAGCTAGCTTTCGCCCCCAGTAGGACGCTACTGTAAGGCAAGGGAGCCCACAGAAACTAGCTTACAAACCATCTATCGGGAACTGCCCTGCCACCACTCCTAGGTGGGCCGACACACTGGAACGCGTGAGTCGTCAGGTTACGACTAGTGGAGGCTCACTAGACACAGAAACTCCAAAACACTAGTGCTGCAGTACAGACAGGCTATGCATGCACTGTCGCACGTACTACGAAGCAGCAGACACAGGGTAGCATACCAGACTGCCACCAAACTTAGGACAACAACTAGACCTGCAACCACAACGATACTTGAGTTAGAAGACTCGGGGTCAAGATCGTCGGCATAGTGGTAACGAGCCACCAATCAGCCTAGTCCCTAAGCCACATCACGAGGAAACGCCGATAAAGGAAACGGTACAGGATCACCCAATTTATGCCTCCGTATAATACAAACCACGGAGAACTGAGAGATCACTAAGACCCTCAAAGCACATGGACATGTAAACCGAGGTAAGACAATACCTCACGGCGTCCAACATCATCTCTCGATCAGTACAGGACCCTTGAGACAACTACAAAGTCATATGTCAACCACTGGCTCACACCGGGTTGACCAGACACCAATAATGACTCTGAAACAGTACAGAACACAACTCGATACAATGGCACTCCCGGCTACACAACATGGTCATCACCCTCATAGGACGTCCAAGACATCGACGGGACAACGGGCAAACCACAAAGATAAGCCAAGACAAATGGAGGCCAAACAATAGGAAAATAGCACTCTAGGGAATAACCGGCCACATGCCTGACTACGAGGTAAACCAAGCGGTCAGTCGAAGAGCTGCTATTCACACACAGAGGATACAAACAGGCAAATGACTGTCACCAAAGGGCCGCCCAAAGCCATACACAGTCCACCCAAGAGTCGACATCCATGTGAAACAGTCATGGGAATGACCGCCACACTCAGAGACTCGAGCGAACAAAACTCTAAAATCATAAGGACATGGGGGTAAACGGTCTACCTCAAGACTGCAAGAGGAAGGTAGCAGCCAAGGACCTGACCGCCAGACCCAGTCAAACCCCCTACAGTGAAACTGACTTAACCGGTCAAACAGACCCTAGCGGTCATATACTGAACTGCCAAAGCCACTAAGCGGTCAAGGTTAGGACCGCTAGCCCAACTGACTTAAAAACCCTCAAACCTAGATAAAATGGCGCTTAGCGGTCTAACTATGAACCGCCATAGCTAGCCTAGTCGTCTATCGTAAGGCCGCTTGGCCAAACCGACATAACATCTTAATCTAGCGGTTTAACCTTGAACCGCCAGACAAGGCTTAGCGGCCTAACCATAGGCCGCTAGCCAACACAAACGGTCAATCGCATGACCGCAAAGACCCGAACCAACATAGAACCGACTTGACGCCCAACGCAGCCTAGCGGTCACACACTGGGCTGCTAGAAGAACCCTTGTAGTCATTGAAAGGACCGCTAAGGCGCTACGGTCGGTAAAACAGAGGAAGGGCTGATCTCGGCCGTTCCACGCCCCGTTTGCTCCTAAATGAAGGGGAAACAACCCTAAGTATGAAATAAACCTTCCACAGATCGGAAGGGATCCAAACAACACCAAAAATAATAGAAACAGGCGATTCTACTGAATCGACCCTAAATGAGTCACATGGGTTCCCAGGCTTTCACCGGTCCCAAATGACAACCAATCGGGTTAAAACCTACAGGAATGGAATGCTGACATGCCAGGGAATCTAATAAGACTAATTAGGCTAGAAACCGTCGCCTAAAACAGCGAACACGTCTCGTACCCCCCAAAGCATGCTTCACACAAAACGAAGCTAAACCCGCTCATTCTCGCACCGAATAGCGTGAAATCACGAAGGAACGTAGAACAGGAGTAGGGCGTCCATCTCCCTACCTCCACCGAAGTTATAGTGCACCGAAGTGACTAAACCATGCCGAAAACCATCTCACGAGCTCGACCGTCGACTTTGAATCCATCGAACGGGATCGTGCCAACCACGCTCCGATCCTCGCACCAGCACGCTCCGGACACCTCCACGGCATCTCCACATCATCCCCGGGCCTCCTCCGTTTGTAACCGGAGCAGAGGGGGAACAAGGAGAGAGAATGGGAGAGAGAGAGACGTGTGCGCGAATGAGGAGAGAAGAAAGAGAAAGTAAGAATAAAAAGAAAAGGAAAATAGAATTTTCTTAATTTCTGAAACATCCGATTTTTGGTCTGAAAATGCACGAATTCAGAAAAATACGAAAAAATAGTCTAAAAGATCCTCGGTAAGAATGCAACGTAACTGTAGCATCCTCGAGTCGATGAACTGAATAATAAACTGTCCACTGGGTTCCGTAACTAGTACGAGAGTAAAACCCACGCGGATTGTAAAACATAACTCAGGACCCACAAAAGCGATCCAAAGCTTACCGATAAAGATCCGAAAGACTCAAGGTCTTACACATTATGTCCTTTGTTTGGACCTACTCTTAACTGAGGCACGCATACGGCTGGGCTCATAACGTCTTGCGGGGAATTGTACTGCCCTCTTGCCATGCCTTTTCTTTCTTTTCCTTTCTTTTTCTTTAGTTTGATTGCCCTTTCTTGGCTAGATTTAGACTGAGCTTTACATTTGTAGGTCTTGATGGACTACCCCTATTTGAGGCCTCCTCTTGTCGGGAGTGCTTAGGTCGGTTGTCTCCCCTATACCTGGCCGAGTGGGGAAGAGAAAAGATCTTGACACAAACCCAGATATAGGCAAGGCAGCAACGGTGTTGCTTGAAAGGGAACTGTCTGACATTTTTTGTGTAGTGTGTGAGGGCTGCACCCGGTCATCCCTAGTGATTGGGGAGAGAATTTCAAATCCCCACCACGCGATTATCATCAACCAATCCTTACGCATAAAAATGCTTAAGATATAACATATTCCATGTGTGAGACAACTCCTCGCCATCGACATTAACTAAACAATACACGTTCCCAGGGTAAACCTCCTTAACAACGTAAGAACCTTCCCAATTTGCTTGTAATTTAGACCTTGGACCTCCGAGTTTAACAAAAAATGCATTTCACACTACAAGAAATGGGACCTATAGCTATGAATTTTACGTACGTTTAAAGAAAACATAGGTATATACGACTTATTCTGACATTTTTAAAACTACATAAGTAAATTTCCTACATTTCATTATAGCATAGGTATATGTCCACCTTATTCTGATGATTTTTGAATAAATGTAGAAAATTGTAATATATTCCTACGCTTTTTAGGTAAATGTGAGAATATACCTTAGATATTGTTTCACTTTTAACAAAACGTAAGAATAAGTTCCTTCAAATAAAAAATAAAAAATGAAAAATGTAGGAAATGGGGGTGACTTCGATGGCGGCAAAACTACCGCCCGAAGTTTTATCTTACCACTCGATTTCTCCCAAATCCAACCCATCCTCTCCCTCTTTCTCTTCCACCCCCACCTTTCCCCTCTCTTCTCCTTGGATCTCATCCGTGGCTCCCATCTTAGCCCTCTCCTTCTTCATTCTCTTCGCCACTAAAACCCTAGATGCACTCTCAGTCGGCCTCACCCGCCACCGTTGCTTGCTCACCGCCGGACTGCCGCTGCCACCCTCCTTCCCCACTACAGCAGCCTCCCCTCCGCTTCAGCACGTGAACAGAACCGCGTCGTTGAGACTCCCTAGAGCCGTCATCGCCTCCCACCATCAGTTTGCCCTCCACCGTAAACGATGACAATAGCAGCCCTATCGCCACCAACGTGGGCTACCTCTGCACCGCCTCCAACATTCCTGCTCTATTCCCCCTTTCTTTTCCCTGCAATCTCACGCCACCCGCCAACCCCATCGCTGACCGTCGGGATCCCTGCCACACCTTCCTCTTCTTCTTCCACCGCCTACTGCCCCCTTCCTCTTCTTCTTTCTCTTCTATTTGCTCCCAGACCTTGCAACCACCTACCGTCAACCCCAATCCCTCTCACCCTCGGCCATTCTCCTTCAGCCTACTGCCCCCCTTCCGCCTCTTCTTCCTCTTCTATTTGCTCGCAGACCCAACAACTAGGAAGTAGCATAGCAACCACCTTCACTGGTCCCTTGCCTGTAGCGTCGACCGCATCAGCCTCCTGCCACTGCGACCCCATCCACTGCTCACGTGCTTCCACGCAGCTCTACCGTGATTGTGTAGTCCACATCACCTGCTCATACCCAGCCGCAGCTGCCCATCCAGTGTGGTCCCATTTGGCCAGCACTACCCCTCCACACTGCCTGCTCACACCCATGCACCTAACCATCATCGGTTTCAATTTGGTCATCTTCGAGCTACTCCGGAAAGGTATTTAGAGTTCTTTGTGGCTTGTAGGTTTGTTCTCTTCTTCCTCCTCTTCTACCACAACTGGCGACCAGAAGCTAGCCTTCTTCTTCCTCTTGTTCCTTATCCAGCGCATCTCATCGTCTATAATCCACGCTATCATAAAACCCTAACTATTCTGCTTTGATTCTAGCATCAGGTTGTCTCTTCTTCTCTAGGCATGACAAAACCGTCTCTACAGCTCAAGAAAGGCATTTAAAGTTCTACGTGGCTTGTAGGCTATGACCCCTATTCTGATTTTTTTGACATGATTTATTTTTTAAGCAAATATCTTTATTCTGTTGCTCGTGTGGTATAAATGTCGGATTTGCTTTATTATTTTTCTATTTAGCAAATAATATTCTTCTTTTTGTAAAAAACTATTTTTCTATTTCGTAGGGGATAGGAGATTACTTTTTCGGTGATATTGAGCTAAAACTTTGGTAATCTACTATCTCATTTGTGTTTTTAGTGGCGAATATTTTTATTTGTTGTTTAGTGAGCTAGGGGAGAAAAAACATTCTTTAGGAAGTTTAGTTTTCTTTTTAAGGTGGACAATACTACATTCCATTAAAGAAAAGAATGAAAAGAACATGAACTAGAAAGTGTATGCCATGATCTCGCATTTATAGCCACAGCACCCATGTATGACTTTTGGAATATCAACATGAGTCTGAAGTAATTTCCATGAACATGGAAATTTTTTAGAGGGAACATCGGAACATGCAACTATATGGTGTTTTATCCACACTACATGCACATAGTTTCATGTTACATGCACATTGTATGTAGATACTTATAATATTGTATTGCATCCATGTTGTAGTATTTTGTTGCTACTGATGATGATGGTAATGAGTGGTATTGGTGATACTTTTGCTTGGTATCAAGATAAGAGTCTAAACAAATGGATGTGTGAAGAGGTTATTATGTTGTAGGCACATGTGGGATTTGGTTGTCTTGAAAGAATGCATTGAAGAGAAATACAGGATGTTGTAGAAAATCTGTGATAGTTCAAGTAGTGTATACTTGATTTGAATAATTTTCTACCCTTGAATTTTATTTTGCATAAAATATCATAAATCATTTGACATTACTAATATTCTTTGAGCAATTTCCTTACATTTTAGATTGTCGAGTCCTGATCCTCATATGGAGTCGGGTATATCGGCTGGAAACCAGTAATCTTCCTCTCAGGGAAAATTTCAAGTGTAACAATGCCACGTACCATGACTCTGATATGGCATTTTACTCTATTCATCATCATTTATCTTTTATATACATACATGCACACAATAGTTGAAAAAGAGTTTGAATTGAATATGGATCATGTGCACTGATGTTTATCTCTGTTTACTTATCAATTTTTGATTTTAATTAGAAGTGAGAGGACAATGGATTAGGGGTGGATGGATAAAACAAGGCATCTATTGTAGATGAGTACCCTTATGTTATGTTTACTTTGGAATTGATAATTAGTTGACATCTTTTATACATGTTTACTTCTTTAGGATGCAAAGGAATACTATGACGGTGTTGACGAGTTTATTTAGTTTGCATTTGGGATTGTACCTGGTACTCAGACAATCAAATGCCCATGTGTATGTTGTGCATGTTTTGACAGATGGGATAAGGAGACTGTAAGACAACACTTATACTATAAAGGATAAAGAGTTTTGGAGATTTCATGGTGAGACTAAGACTTGGTTTTTAAAGAATGATGTTCCTGATAGGGGCATGCATGAGATGCTACATGATGCATTTGGGATGCCAACCTTTGAAAATAAGAGTGGTGTAGGGGAAAATGAAGGTGCAACTAATGTTGATGATAATGCTAGAAGGTTCTATAAGTTAATTAGAGATGCTGAAGCACCTTTATACCTTAGTTGTACAAAACACACCAAGCTTTCTTTGATTATTCGAATGTTCAATATTAAGTGCATGGGTGGATGGAGTAACTCATCTTTTGAATTAATGTTCAAGTTGGTCAAAGAGATTCTTCCAAATGGTGAAGTGTTACCAAATTTATTGTATGAGATGAAAAAATTTATCAGTGACTTGGGCTATGGGTATGAGAAGATAGACTCATACCCCAATGATTGTATATTGTATTGGAAAGAAAAATAAAGATCTGCATAAATGTCTTAAGTGTGGTGAATGTAGATGGAAATCTGATGAAGGCATTAATAATGATGAAGAAATGAAACAAAAAGTACCAAGAAAGCTCCTCTATCACTTTCCCCTCATTCCAAGATTGCAAAGGATGTACATGTGCTCAAAATCTACTCTTAACATGAGATGGCATGGCGAAGAACATCATGAAGATGACATTTTGCGTCATCCTGTTGGTTCAACTTGTTGGAAGACATTGGATGCTATAGATGACTTTGGATTGGAGGTCAGAAATGTATGATTGAGTCTAGCCAGTGATGGTTTCAATCCTTACAGTATAATGTCGATCAGTCATAGCACTTGGCCCGTTCTTCTGATGCCATATAATTTGCCACCTTGGGGATGCATGAAAAGTCCAAATATATTCCTATCTTTACTCTTCTCTGGTCCAAAGGAACCTGGTAATGACATAGATGTATATTTGCAGCCACTAATAGAGGAATTGCAGGTATTATAGCATGGAGTTGATACTTTTGATGCTTTGACTGGTCAAATGTTTCGGATGCGTGCCGCAATATTGTGGACTATCAATGATTTCCCAGCATATGCATGCTTGTCTGGATGGAGTACCAAAGGTCGATTGGCTTGTCCTGTCTGTAATAAGCACACTTTCTCACCATGGCTACCGGCAAGTGAGAAGCATTTTTATCATAGCCATCGTAGATGGTAGATCATAAGTTTCGATCAATGTCTCGCATTTTTGATAGAAAACAAGAATGGGGCAAAAGTCCTAAGTGACTATCGGGGGATGAATTGTTACACCAAATAGAAGGGCTCTCTTTTACGTTGGGGAAGGCTTCAAGTGTAGCATAGAAGGGGAAAAGGTAGTCATTGAAGAAGACAAGGGGGAAGACAAAGAGAAGCCATTCATGTAAGGAGCACAATGACACTGAGATTGACAAATATTTAAATTGGAAGAAGCATGGTATTTTTTTTTGATTTGCCTTATTGGCAGTTTCTATTACTACAACATAATCTCATTGTCATGCATGTGGAGAAGAATGTCTGTGATAGTATTGTTGGTACACTCTTAGGACTTGATGGTAAGAACAAAGATGGACTCAAGGCACGACAAGACCTAGAACTTATGGGCATTAGGTCATCACTTCACCCACGTTTTACTGGTCCAACAAAGACATTGCTTCCACCAGCACGTTTCACATTAAGCAAGGGTGATAAGGTGACAATTTGTAATGTTCTCAAGAGTGTGAAAGTCCCTCATGGCTATGTGATAAATGCTTAATTATCTATTTTTATTTATATCACATGCATTATTTTTTGGGCTTAACTAAAGTTAATTATGCATTTCGTACACGATAATCTCGGTCACACACAAAAGGGAGAATTTTCTTCAATTAAGGGGACATGAGGCATTTTATTTTAAATAAAAGAGTTGCATAACCATTAGTCCAAAATGCGTTGTGAATGACCAAATAAGAGGCCAAATAATGTGCATTATTCAAACCAACTTATTTGAGGGGCCTAAGTATAATTTATTTCATTATTTGCACAACATTGTTAACAGGAGGACGAAGCTCCCAGGGCCTCTCACGCACGTCCTCTCTTGGGCGAAGGGGGCAGGCTGGCTTGCCAACATGCAGCAGCAGGCGTTGGCGGTTGGGCACGCAGTAGAGCAGGTTCCCTCCAGCTTTGTCATCCGCAGTCTGGCATTCATGAACTGAAGGACACGGCAAACGCCTCGAGCTGCTAGCCACGGTAGTGGCATCGGCATAGTGAGCTAGCAAGATCTGATCAGCAGAGTTGGCAGACCACCTGGGGAGTAAACAGAATCGCCTAGGAAGTGCAGCATATCACCTTGGAAGTGAGCAGAAGATCGCTTAGGTGTCAAGTGGCGGGCTCATCGAGCTCAGCAGGCAGTGTGGCAGATGGCGAGGGCATGCAATGGCAGTGATCGTGGGGACCACCCTGGCCCCTATAAATCTAGCAAGCCACCCCTCCTTTGAGGAAGACCTTCTTCTCCTCCCCCTCTCCTCGTTCTCCACTCTTCTTCCCTTCTCCCCTCTCTTTCTCCTCCCCTCTCTTTCTATCTCCCGAGACCCCCCCCGGACAGCACCTTCTTCTCCACCGTTCTTCTTATCCCTCCTTCTCTTTGTCTCTCTTCACCCCCCTCTCTACAACTCTCTCTCCCTCTTGCCTCTGCTCCCCTCTATCTCTTCCCTTCACGGCCCTCTGGCTCTACCCCTTTATATGTTTAACACATGCACTCATACCCTTCGCTTACACTCCCTGCACACACGACGCCGAAGGCTTGCTCCGTTGCGTTTCTCTCTCCCGAGACCCCCCCAGACACGCCTCTTCTCCTACTCCTTTCCCCTCTCTTCTGCATCCCTCTTAAGTCCTCTCATCTCTTCTCCCTTTTACACAAACTTGTTGAGTAGTGGATGGCGGATGTAGATGGGAGGGGTGAATAGATCTGCCCCTCTTTTTGCAGAACACGCCTCTTTAAAGCTAGATAAAAAGGATAGCAGTGGAATACAACTAGCTTAGCGTAGCACACAATGATTGGCTTAGCAGAATGCACAAGTAAAATAAAGATTGAACCTAAGCATGAATCTAGCACAAAGCAATCGCACAATCAAACCATAACACACGAGATTTTAAGGTGGTTCGGACTGAATCCCCAGTCATACGTCCACCCCTCACCAAACCCGGTGAGGCTTCACTAGTGCAGCGCACCAAACCGCAGATCGGAGAACTTTCGATTGCCTTCCTACTAACCACCGATAGGGACGACAACACCGTAGATTGGATCACCTTCCAACTGCCTTCCTACTAACCGCGGTAGGGACGATTCACAGTTTTAATAACTTGAACAAAATGAAAAGAGAACAAGATGAAAATATTCAAACAAGATATGGAGATATGCTAGAATCGAAAAGATCTTGTCTGAAATGAAGGAGGTGAATTTGATGATTCAGCAAGGGCTGCCTCTTTTTCTTCTTGTCTTCACATGATGTAGATCACCAACAAAGGCTTCTTCTTCTTCGCAAAGCTCTCCTCTTGATTCAGCAGCAATGGCTTCTTCTACCTTGTGAAATCAGCTTCCTTGGATCCCCTTGATAGCCTTGCTTGCTTGTACACTGCCTTGGAAGTTGCTAGCTTGGATATGAACTTAAAACACCTTGGAATGGATGAAGAACTTCTGCACGAAGTACTGTTCACGGCTACAGTACCCTCTTCTTCTTCCCTTGGACAGCCTCCTCTAACCTCTCTTTGATCTCCCTTGATCCATTAGGGTTTCTAACCCCTTTGTGTTGTTTTTATATCTCTTTGAATGGTCCATAGACAAGCCCCAGACCAGATCCACAAATCATGGTAGGTTGGGTGACTTTAGGATTAAACAAATCCAAGAAAAGGGGCTGCCCACGTTGAGAAACACGAAGTCAACAATAGCTGCTTCTGTTTGGCAGACAGGTCGACGCTTCGAGATGAAGTGTCGACACTTCTCAGCTTCACAGCATTTACAATGCTTCTGTTTGGCAGACAGGTCGACACTTCTAGATGAAGTGTCGACACTTCTCAGCTTCACTGTGTTTACAATGCATTCTGTTTGGCAGACAGGTCGACACTTCAAGATGAAGTGTCGACACTTCTGGGTGCCAGGGTGTCTGAAGTGTCAGCTCTTCTGTGTGAAGTGTCAACACTTCTGTGCGAAGTGTCCGCACTTCTATGAGAAGTGTCAACACGTCTTGAAGCTAGCCTGTTGTTCTGATAGCCGTGACTCTTCACATATGAAAGAAGTGATTTGAAGGGATTTTCATCATTGCCTTGTTTTCCGTGCACTTGCATCTTGAGTGACTTTTACCTTATTTTTCATGCACTTACATCTTGAGTGACTTTTGCCTTGTTTTCTGTGCACTTACATCTTGAGTGACTTTTGCCTTGTTTTCTATGCACTTACATCTTGAGTGACTTTCAACCTTGGATGACTTGCTCCTTTGGATTTATCTGTCAAGAGAACACATCAACCATCTGAGAATGAGACTTAGAATTGAACTCATTGTGTCATGGAGTTAAATGACTCATAATGTTAGGCATTATCAAAACTACAAATTGCCAAATGACCGCAGGGGCACAACATTCTCCCCCTTTTTGATGATGGCAACGCTGTGAGTCATTATCTGGCAGTAATGTCCAAGATGGCAAATTTTATAACATATGCAGCTCAAGATACACAGTGATGATCAGAGCATGTGAATGCGGATATGTATGCATGGATGATCAAAGCATGTGAAAGAATGTGAATGCTATTCAAGTTCCTCCTGATTATGGATGCTGCTCTCCCCTGTGAGTGTATGCATGATGAGGGTTCCCCCGTCTCACAAAGTTATTCTCCCCCGTCTCACAACCCCGTCTCACAAAGTTAGTCTTCCCCTTTGACAACAGCAAAAATGAGGGAAAAGGTAGAGACGGTGATAAATGTCTTAGAGATCAGAGCTGAATAGGAGTTTAGAGCAAGCCATTATATGCAGATCTGAAACATGTCTTGAGCAATATATATGGTTCAAAGTTAATGAAATCTGAGATCAACAATAGAGTTCGAAAAGAATCTACATCCACGTTTTAATAGAAATGAACCAGAATTATATATCATGGCAGTGGTTAGCCTTCCTTTGGCTCATACATCCATATTCAATAACTTCATCGGGAATAGCACAAACTAGTATCGAGGTTAAACAAGCATGACTAAAGTATGGAAATTTATGATTTGAGCACTATTTTTCATGATCTTTTGCATTTGTATGCACATGACTCATATTTTAAGAGCAATCGAGTCTAGTACATGCCTCTTATCCGTAAGAATACACGTTGTTTAGACGCCAGTATTCCTAGGTATTTGGTAAGACTGACTGTTATGCTTCAGTGTGAACAGAGATAGCAAAGTCACGGCATGACATATCTTACCTCATTTCTTTGATGAGGAGATATATTTCTCCGCAATTATGCCATTGCTCTGCCTAGAGTCCAATTTAATTAAGATAGAGATAACAGGGACACATCATGACATATCATTCGTCACTTGTTTGGAGGACGTGATATATTTCTCCGTGCAACAATATCATTGCTCTAGCTAATTGATTTTCAGGAATTCTAGCTCATCAAGGTGTTTAACAACAATACTAAGCTTTTGCATCTCAACCAACGTTGCTATGACATTTGAATTTTTAGATTTCAGGATAGTCATTCAAGACACAACATACAATCTCTAGTTAAAGTCTATTAACACCACGGAACATAGATGATTTCAAAAAATATATATCAGAGCTTCAAGGAAATCATTAAATCTGAATCATTTTTATGGGATAGACAATCATCAGTTCATATAATAGAAAGCTCTTACGCCATAGTTCTATCTATTTCATGATCACAGTTTCAGACTAGAAGCCATTGAAGTTCAGATGCAAGAGAGTAATAGTAGCAGCAAGACTCCCCCTAAGGATATGCATTGGATGCATTCAAGGATGGTAACAGAATGAAGATGAAACATATGCATGAATGCTTCAAAAAAATAGCTCCCCCTTACTGTATGGCCTACATGTGACAGTGACGCATGGTACTTGGCAGAGGTGTATCCTCACGCATGGTGAGTGCTTCTAGACAAGCATAACCCGCCTTTCCACACTTCATCATTTAATATACCATGGCCGTGCAAGAATGATGCTACACCACATGTAATGCATCGTGAGCATGAATTCAACTTTATTATGCAAGTACATGCAATGCTACACTACATGCAGAATGACATATTTACATATAAATAATGCATGGAAATCAATCTGCAAAAACACACAACCAAATTGAAGAAGATCATCATTTCAATTTTTATTAGCCTGAGGTCTGAAAAAATCAAGCTCCCTTCTGAGTGTTGTAAACCTGTCATTACACAAGGGCTTGGTGAATATGTCAGCAATCTGATTTAGTGTATTAACAAAATATAGTTCAAAATTTTTCTTAAAGACCTCATCTCTAATGAAGTGATGCCTAATCTTAATATGCTTGGTCCTAGAGTGCTGGACTGGATTTTTTGCAAGGTTGATAGCACTCGTGTTATCACACAGAATCGGGACACAACCAAGATCCACTAAGTAGTCTTGGAGTTGGTGTTTAATCCACAACACTTGGGTGCCACAGCTCCCCGCAGTAACGTAATCTGCTTCTACAGTTGAGAGGGCAACCGAGTGTTGTTTCTTGGAGGCCCAAGAAACTAAACACCCACCCAGAAATTGGCAGTAGCCACTAGTACTCTTGCGATCCAGCTTGCATCCAGCGTAGTCTGCATCAGAATAAGAAATAAGAGATAAATCACATGATGACGGATACCATAATCTCAAATCTTGAGTTCCGGTAAGATATCGAAGGATACGTTTGACGGCAGTCAAGTGGGATTCTCTAGGACTAGCTTGAAATCTAGCATAGAGGCAAACACTAAACTGGATATCTAGTCGTAATGCAGTCAAATAAAGTAAGGAGCCGATCATACCTCTATAGATTTTTGTATCCACTAATTTACCATTTTCATCCGAATCCAGTGATGTTATGGTGCTCATAGGAGTTACAATTATTTTGCAGCTTGTCATGTTTAATCTTTTTAGCAGCTCCTTGATGTATTTGGCTTGACTTATAAAGCATCCATCTTCTCCTTGGTTGACCTGCAAACCGAGAAAAAATTAGAGTTCTCCCATTAGGCTCATTTCCAATTCGCTAGTCATGAGATTAGCAAATTCCTCAAACATTTCAGATTTAGTAGAACCAAACACAATATCATCAACATAAATTTGAACAATCAATATGTTCTTACCTTGTTTCTTGGTGAAAAGTGTTTGGTCTACCTTACCTCGTGTGTACCCTTTCTCATTGAGGAACGAGCTTAGTCTCTCATACCAAGCTCTTGGTGCTTGCTTCAAGTCATAAAGCGCCCTGTCTAGCTTGTATACAAAATCTTCATGGTTAGAGTTCTCAAATCCAGGGGGCTGCTCCACATAGACTTCTTCTTTGATCAAACCATTCAAGAAATCACTTTTTACATCCATTTGATACAACTTTATTCTAAGGGAGCATGCAAAGACAAGTAAAATTCTGATGGCCTCAAGTCTGGCTACTGGGGCATAAGATTCTTCAAAGTCTACCCCAAACTCTTGATTATACCCTTGAGCCACAAATCTAGACTTGTTTCTTATTATCTTATCATCCTCACTGAGTTTGTTTTTAAAGACCCATTTAGTGCCTATGACAGATTGTGATGATAGTCTATGAACAAGATGCCAAACTTTGTTTCTTTCAAACTGGTTTAATTCGTCTTGCATTGAGTTCATCCAGTTTTCATCTTTTAATGCTTCATCAATATTCTTGGGTTCAATCTGGGAGACAAGAGCAAGATGATCTAATTCTTCCACAATTCTAAAATGTGACCGAGTTCTAGGTGGATCATTCAAGCTTCTAATGACATTTTCTAAAGGATGATCCTTAAGAATTCTAATGTCTGTAGAATCATTACCTTCTCCTAGAGCTTGATCCCTTGCATTGCTTGATTCAACTAGGTCACCATCTTCTCTTGTTTCTTATTGTGGAGGATCATTCTTTTCCTTCATGGTTAGGAATTCCCCGTCTTCATCATTTTTCCTGCAATAGTTATCAATTTTAGAATCATCGTGATATTCATCAAAGGAGACATGGGGTGATTCTTCCACAGTTTGACTCTTAATGTTGTAAATTCTATAAGCCATAGATCTATCAGAATATCCAAGGAATATACCTTCATCGCTCTTGGGCTCAAATTTATCTAATTCCCTTTTGTCATTATTGTGGATGAAGCATTTAGACCCAAACACTTTCATGTGTGAGAGAGAGGGCTTATTACCTTTCAGCAACTCATAAGGAGTCTTTTTGGTGTGTGGCATTACCATAGATCGGTTGATAATGTAACAAGCTGTGTTTACCACCTCAGCCCAAGAGTTCCTTGGGAGTTACCGTTTGGCAAGCATTGTTCTAGCCATCTCTATGAAGGTTCGATTCCTTCTTTCAACTACATTTTGCTCAGGGGTTCTTGGTGATGAAAATCGATGTGAAATGCCTTCAGCCCTACAAAGATTATAGAATTCAGTATTTTCAAATTCACCACCAAGATCAGATTAAAGGTTGGAGATTTTGAACTCACCGTCTTGTTTTATCATCATATAGAGTGCCTGAAACTCATCAAAAGCATCATTTTTATGTGTGAGAAAGAAAATCCATGTGAACCTAGAGAAATCATCCACCAAGACATATCCATATTTTCTACCACTTAAACTAGCAGTTCTGGTTGGACCAAACAAGTCCATATGAATCAGCACGAGTGGTTTGGATGACATATTTATAGATCTAGCCTTGAAGGGTTTTCTTGTTTGTTTACCTAGGGCACATGCATCACACAATTTGTTTTCTTGTTTAAAAGATAGTTCTGGCAAACCTTTCATCATTGAATGCTTCAAAAGTTTATGTAAGACATTGTAGCTAGTATGTCCTAGTCTACGATGCCATAACCAAGTAAGCTCAGACTTTGGTACAGCAAGATAGAGGTTTATGTGAGCAGGATCATCTAAGTCAATCATGTAAACATTGTTGACTATTTTACCAGAAAATTTTACCTTGTCAGATTTTGGTTCAAGGATTATACATTTATGAGAGTCAAACAACACTTTGTGACCTTTATCACACAATTGACTTATACTGAGCAAGTTGTATTTTAAATCTTCAACTAGCAACACGTTTCCAATGGAGTTGGAGAGGTTCTTACCTACTGTTGGCCCGGTTAGGAGGCAATTGAGAGGGGGGTGAATTGATTGCCCATCCTTTTCCACAAATTTTAAAAGCAACCCACACAAGCCACAGATATGAGGAATAAATCTAAGACTGAGGCTTGATTAATACAACTGAAATTAAATCAAGCAAGCTCTCACAACTCCCCAGCGCACAGATGTACTAAATCGGACAACAATATTCAGACGGACAGTTGAGAACACTCACACCTCACCATCTCACACTCGTATAGTGAGCGAAAAAATAGATATCAACCAACACCAACCAAGCAAACCACGGCACAATATTTTTAGGTGGTTCGGACGCACAAAGTGCCGTCCTACGTCCACCCCTCTCACCTCGAGAGGCTTTCACTATAAACGCTGCTCGACGGCAGCAATCACACACACATGGGCTCGATGGCCCACACACGTGGGTTCTCGTACGACGACGAGACAACCCACACACACTCGGAGCAAGCTCCAAAAATGTCTAGATAAGAGAAATAGTATGAAAAGAAATACAAGCCTAGATATGAGATAATCGTTCTAAGCACAAGATGACTAAGAAGATGTTGAACAATATGAATCTTCCCCACAAACTCTTAATATGCTAGGAATATAATGAGGATCGAGGTTGAATGAAGCTAGTGTCGAAGATGTAGTCGCTCGAGGCTCCGGATGTAGAGGATGCAGATCGCGACCTCACTCTTAGGCTTGGGCTCGATGGAAATCGACCTAGCACAGCCCTCCTTCACCTACAGCAGATGGATACCCTTCTTCTCCTATAAGACAAGTGAAGACACACGTTAGAAGCTCAAGAGATGGGTTCCGATCGAATGAAGGGCGGCACTATATACATGGTGACCCGTTAGTACTTCAGATCAATGGGTTTCATGAAGAATCGATTGGCTAGACAATGGTGATAGGAACACATCATTTTATCATGCTGTGGTTCAGGTTAACCGAAGGAGAAACTACATATCAAGATTGAAGATTGATGATCAATGGTGTTCGGAACAAGAGGTCCTTAAGGTTAAGGCAACAGAGTTCTACTCAGGCCTTCTTTCCTCGGCACCGCACTGTGTGGATAATGATCTGCTGAACTGCCTACCGAAGGCTATCACTGATTCTCACAACTAGACTCTATGTGCAGTTCCGTCCAAGGAGGAGATCAAGGAGGCTGTTTTCATGCTTAAGGGATCTAGTGCGCTCGGGCCAGATGGCTTTTCTGGTGTGTTCTTCACAACCTATTGGGATATTGTTTCCACGGACGTGGTTGACGCTGTGCAGGGTTTCTTCCAAGGCTTTCCACTACCACGAGGTATCACTTCTTCAATTATTACCATGGTACCCAAGGTTAATGAGCCCACCACACTCAGTGATTTTCGCCCCATTAGTCTTTGCAATTTTGCTTACAAAATTGTATCGCGCATCATCTGTGGTCGACTGATGCCTTTGCTGCCCCAGTTTATATCTTAAGAACAAAGCGCCTTTGTTAAGGGTCGCTTCATCCTTGATAATGTTTCCCTCTCTCGCCAGCTAGTTGCAAACATCAATAGGAAGGTTCGTGGACATAATGTTCTTTTTAAACTGGACATGACCAAAGCCTATGATAGGTTGGAATGGGATTTCCTATTTGAGGTGATGAGGAGGTTTGGTTTCTGTAATCAATTTATCTCCTACATCGGTATGCTTATCTCTAATTGTTGGTTCTCTATCTCCTTTAATGGGGGTATCACTGGTTACTTTAAGTCATCCAGGGGGCTTCGACAAGGTGACCTGTTGGCCCCCATCCTTTTCATCATTGCCTCTGAAGTTCTTAGCAGAGGTTTGAAGGAGCTTTATTTGAATGGTACACTCCAATATTTCCACTCGCCGCATGGATGTCTTGCGGTGTCCCACCTTCTATATGCTGATGATGCGATGATATTCACCAATGCGGCTGATAGGAATATCAGATGATTGCTTTGTTTCTTGAAGCGGTTTCAAGACAGTTCGGGGCAATCAGTTAATGCTGGAAAAAGTTGTTTTATGCTGTCTTCCAAGGTACCAAGAAATACTGCGCAAAGGATCCATCGACGCACTGGCTACAAGCAGCTCACGGGAGCTATGACCTATCTAGGGGTTCCTCTCAAGGCCGGCAAGCTAGTGACTACGGACTTTCGGCAACTCATTGACAAGATTAACACGAGGTTGGCTGGTTGGCGCATGAAACTACTATCCCAAGCTGGCAGAGCTGTTTTGATCAATTCTGTGCTTAGGAGTATGCCAATCTATCTTGCTTCTTCTGTGACTATCCCTGCAACTATATGCAAGCAGATTGACAGAATATGTGCCAATTTTCTCTGGTGTGGCACCAACGATAGACAAAAGAGGCACTGGATTGCTTGGTCGAATGTTCAGAAGCCTAAGGTTGAGGGTGGTCTAGGATTTCGAAAGCTGGAGGACATACAACTGTCTCTTACATTTAAGCAGTTATGGAATATTTTGCATGGTAGCTCCCTTTGGTCTAGGTATGCTAGACAACGGTTCCTAAATATACATCTCATGGACGTTGTTAAGCCTTTTCCCCGTGGAATTTCTACTACCAATTTTATCAAAGCAAAGGAAATTGTTCTCTCTCATTCTAGATGGATGGTTGGCAGTGGGGAAGAAATTGATTTCTTCCGTGATATCTGGATTGGAGACCGGCCTCTCCTGCACTTTTTGAACGATGCTAGTTGCTTCACCATTCACCAACGTTTTATGGTTCAGGAGATGATGCTTAACCCCCATCATCTACTGTGGCAATGCCTCATTTTTAAGGCTGAAGATTTACAAGTTCAGCTGACTAATACTCGGGATGTTTGCAGTGGGACTGGTAGTAACTCTGGCGAATTCACCTCCTTCTCTGCATACAAACTTGCAGTTACACAGGGTATTCAGCGGTGGGCATGGAATAAGATTTGGCACAATACCTTCTCCCCTCGAGCATCCATTTTTACTTGGAAGATGATACATCGGGCAATCCAAGTTGATTCCATAATTGGTGAATGTGGTGTTTATCTTGCTTCTAAGTGTGAATGTTGCCACTCTGCTAGCCTAGAAGATTTAAACCACCTATTCATAACTAGTGATCTTGCAAAGTCCCTCTGGGCCTGGATGGCGCCTTTAATCGGACCGAAGGTTAATATGAGCAGTCAGATTACCATTCGCTGTTGGAGCTTTATTGAAGTAACATCTATGCAATCTACTTTTCAATTTGCCGCATTGTATACGCTCATGCTTCTCATATGGGAGATTTGGAAAGCAAGATGTGCAGCTCGATTTGAAGGTGTAGCACCTGACAAGGAGAAGATTAAACTCCGGATTACTAATAATCTGGCTGTTGCTTTCAAGGGTGTCACTTGCCATCAGTAGATTCAATATAGTGAAGCTCTTGTCCTTAGCACTTTTAATGTTCGGCCTATGGTGCAGGTTCGCCAACCAATCACTGTTATTTGGAAGCCCCCCACCTTTGGCTTTTGTTTGAATATTGATGGCGCTTCCAAAGGTAATCCAGGACAAAGTGGGGGTGGAGGTTGCATTAGGAACTTGACAGGCGATTTCCTTGCTGGTTTCTCATTCTACTATGGCATTGGTCCTAGCTTGTTGGTAGAGGCACGGGCGCTGCATGATGGCCTTAGCATAGCTATGAAGTTGGGCTATAATATTTCTATTGTTATGTCCGATTGCAACGCTTTAGTTCAGGCGGTTCAGAGGGATGTTGTCCCCCATTGGTCAATCTTTCCCTGGTGGAGGGGGATCATTCGGATGCTTCAGCAGTTTCATTGCCCAATTATGCATGTTTATCGCAAAGGCAATTCGGTGGCAGACAATTTGGCCAAGAATGCTTGCGAACCTAGCGCCAGGAGGGTCTATTGCAATGTCAGGGAACTCCCTTGTAATGCTAGAGGGGCAGTCTTAGTGGATAAAATAGGTCTCCCCAATTTCCGGCAAGCACATTAGCTTTTGTTCTCTCATATCTCATTGTTGGCATGTGTTCTGGCCGCTATTATTTGGCCTTGGTGGTAGTCTATGTCTAGGCATTGGTGGTTGTCTTTGTACCACATTACTCTGATTAATGGAAATTAGTGCCTTTGGGGGTGTCGGGTGGAGTGGCTCCATCTCTCCTCTCTGAGCCAGGGGTGCGCTCTCCCTGGCTCCCACACAGGTATCGTTTATTTACAAAAAAAAAAAATAAGTATGAATTTTACCCGGATCAGTCCATTTACACTAAGATCCAAATAGTCATGTATTCATACCTTGGCCTTGAGAGATTGAGTGAAAAGCCTCACAATAAACATGCATTCAATTTGCCATTCAAATTAAGGTCTCAATGTATCAACTGAAACTCTCTTAATCATCACATAGTAAGTTCCACATTCAAAACATCCATTCATTTTGCGATTCACCAAATGACCTATTCACTCACTACTTATGTTCAGCAATTGTGTTCAATCAATAATAGCTCACTCGACATTCAATATTTAATCAAGTTGATTAAGATCAACATTTTTCAAATTTGAGCATTCTTCATTCATGGCGTAGAAAAATCAATCATGCAAGTCTGAAATTCATCAGCCTCATCTTTCATCAATTATGTATATCAATGAAGATCAATCAAGCAAGTTTTCATTCAAGGGAATCATTCATCAACCCTGTATACATGCAAATTCATTGAACTCGAAATCATGACAATTCATTCAGAATCTTTGTCAAAATAGTCCGGGGCACAACAATCTCCACCTTTTTGACGAAGATAAAACCATTGATAGAACTATGATATTTGCATGAATGTTGACAGTTTTTGAACCAAAACAGCCATTTTTTCATGCACGCTAGATGCATGACTTCCAGTCAGAAATTCATAACTAGCTGACTCAACAAGTAAAGATCAACTCACCCTTTTTGCCAAGAACATAATCAAATCAAGAACAAGGCGAGTCAAGAATCTTCATTCAAGTCAATGCAATAATGTAAGTGAAAGTGCAAGTTATTTCTCCCCCTTTTTGTCAGAGTCAAATAGGGGATTATGAAAACTGTAAAAGGATGAAAGTTAAGCCTCAATATGCACAATTATCTCAATGAGATGCATATGAAACGCAAGAGATGAGCAGTCAAGCACATATGCAATCATCATCGTATAATAGCAATCAAGTTCTCTATGAACAGGATAGGAAAAATGCGATAGACCGAGAACATGAATTTCATGTGCAATAGTAAAAGGGTAGTGCTTACAAGAAGTGGTACTGCAAGACTCATGAAATATGACTGATTCATGGTGTACATCCATACAATCACTCCATAGATGAATATGTGAAATATGAGCAATGAAATCTAGATAGCATGGATTTTCAGATTTTCTAAAGAACACAAGTAGGAACTTTTCTTCCCTAAACTTTCATACAACGTGCTCGACTTTTGGTAGCTTCGCACAACCCCAAGTTTATTTTCATTTTTAAATGACAGGATGACTAGCCTTTTGACACGAGTCATGCCCTTTGTTTCAGGGGCACTTCCCGGTTACTCAGCTTCGTCACTTATGATAATGTGGATATGACACTTTTCAATGCGAGTTTCCTCCTTTATCTTAGGGGGGATTCCCGACTTATTTCATGTCAAATCACACTTATTGAATATTTTTGACGGGGCTGACAGCTTTTTCCTCACAAGTCACGTGATTTCTATGTAGGGGTTCCAAAGTCCTAAAATGTGTTAAATGGAATAAGTGAAATCCTTATTAGTTAAATTAATTTACTCACTTGTGCAAATTGTGTGAGAGATTGCGTAACATGTAAGAAATGAATTAGCCTCTTCATGGTGATGTCTCCCCCTAAGTGTATGCATGGTTATAGCAAAAATCTCCCCCTTAATATGTGCCATGTTGAAACATGTCCTAGTCAATGCATTTTATTTAGCAAGGGCGTAAGGTCATAGAAAATTTCAACTAAAAGGTGTGTAATTTATATAAACTCAAGCATTTCAAAATGAAGTTTTCAAGCAATTTGATTACCAGTACGGGGCGGAGTACAGAGGTCCGAAGACCACCCTCACACATAGTGAAAGCTTCCAGGTGGACTTAATCCACCTTTCCACTAACACTATTTGATATGCCGGTAAATCATGGCATTCATGCACACATTGATGAAGTATATGCATTTATGTACATGCGGATGCAAAATGATAAAAGCATGTATAGGAACCAGATGATTATTCAGTGTGTTATGCACAAAAGGCAAAGTTTGAAGAGTAAAGACTATGAAAACTTTTATGTGCAAAGCAAAAGGCAATATGAACAGTTTCTTTATGAAAAAGACGAAAAGAGTGTATGTACAATTCAGCTTAAAATATCTAAGTGTCTAATCTGCACACTCCTAATTCTCTTCTCAGAAAACAAAATTGTTCAGAATTTAAGGGTTTTATAAATATATCAGCAAGTTGGTGTTTTGTATCAACAAAAATAAGTTCAAAATCACCTTTATTGATATGATCTCGTATAAAGTGGTGTCTAACCTCTATGTGCTTAGTGCGGGAATGTTGGACATAATTTTTGGACAAGTTTATTGCAGAAGTGTTGTCACACATTATGGGAGTTTTTTTTAAACAAAAATTGAAATCTAGCAACTGATGTTTGATCCAAAGCACCTGAGCCGCACAACTACCGACAGCCACATACTCGGCTTCGCAGTTGATAAAGCCACACAATGCTGTTTCTTTGAGGCCCATGAAACCATGCAACCCCCAAGAAACTGACAGTGATCGCTTGTGCTTTTTCGATCCATTTTATAACCAGCATAATCAGAGTCAGTGAAAGCATGTAAATCAAATGAATTATTCCTAGGATACCACAAACCAAGGTCTAGGGTTCCATTCAAATACTTGAAGATCCTTTTCACGGCCGCTAGATGGGAGTCCCTGGGACAAGATTGGTATCTTGCATAGAGGCACACTAAAGTGTATATCTGACCTACTAGCAGTCAAGTAAAGCAAGGATCCTATCATACCCCTAAAGAGTTTTTGATCAATTTTATTACCTTTTTCTTCCTCCATTTTCTGTGAGGTGGACATTGGTGTTGCAAAGGGCTTGGCAGTCTCAAGTTGAAATTTCTTCACGATTTCTTGTGTATACTTCTTCTGGTTGATGAAGATGCCATCATCCATTTGCTTTATCTGTAATCCCAAGAAGAAGTTGAGCTCTCCCATCAAGCTCATCTCGAACTCCCCCTGCATAAGTTGGGCAAATTCATCATTCATTTTTAAATTGGAGGCTCCAAAAATAATATCATCTACATAAACTTGAACAATTAACGAATGATCATCATAAGTTTTTGTAAAAAAAGTTTGATCTATGTTACCTCGTTTGAAGCCATTTTTAATAAGAAATGAACTTAATCTATCATACCATGCCCGGGGAGCCTGTTTCAAACCATATAGTGCCTTGTCCAATTTGAATACGTGGTCCGGAAATCTTTCATCTTCAAAGCCCGGTGGTTGCTCCACGTACACTTCTTCCTTGATCACTCCATTGAGGAAGGCACTCTTCACGTCCATTTGAAAGAGTTTAATGTTCCTGTGACAAGTATAAGCAAGTAAAATTCTAACTGCTTTCAATCTAGCCACAGGTGCAAATGATTCATCAAAATCAATGCCAAATTCTTGAGAGTAGCCCTTGGCTACTAATCTTGCCTTATTCCTCACAACCACCCCATCTTCACTAAGTTTGTTTCAGAAAACCCACTTAGTTCCAATGATAGGATGGTCATCAGGCCGGGGCACGAGGAACCACACCCGATTCCTTTAGAATTGGTGTAGCTCTTCTTGCATGGCGAGAACCCAAGAATTATCATTTAAAGCATCATCTAATGATTTAGGCTCAATGCTGGAAAGTAAAGCTAGATTATCATGAATTTCTACTTCCCTCATTGAAGCCCGAGTTTGAATTCTTTCATCTACACCGCCGATCACGTTCTCCAATGGATGATCCCTGTGCGTGGTCCATTGGTGTGGAAGGTTCGGATGTTGCTCTTGTTCCGCTTCTTCTTCTTCTTGTTCTTTTTCTTCTTCTTGATTTGCTGCCTCACCTTATTTGCTTGACTCTCCCTTTTCAACTTCGCCCTCACCGGTAATAAGAAAATGATCATCATTCGATTTCCTCATTGTGAATTCATCAACAACTACATGTGGACTTTCCTCGACAACAAGTGTTCTAGTGTTATACACACGGTAAGCTCTAGATGTTAGAGCATACCCGAGGAAGATCCCTTTATCACTTTTTGCTTCAAATTTTTCTAGATTATCTTTTCCATTGTTCAAAATGTAACAAATTCAACCAAATGGCTTGAAATGAGATATGTTGGGTTTTCTTACCTTTGTAAAGCTCGTATGGAGTTTTCTTAAGGATTGGTCTTACCATTGCTCTATTTGTGATGTAGCAAGCGGTGTTCACCACCTCTGCCCATAAGTACCGTGGAAGACCATTCTCGGTAAGCATGGTACGCGCCATCTCCATGAGCGTCCTATTTTTCCTTTCGACCACGCCTTTTTGTTGAGGGGTTCTTGGTGAGGAGAATTGATGCTCGTACTCCTGCTTCCTGTAAAAAGCATCAAACTCATGATTTTCAAATTCCTTTCCATGGTCACTTTGAATTTTCTAAATTGAATATCCTTTTTCGTTCTAGACTTTTGTGCAAAAATCAATAAACTCATTGCAAGCATCACTTTTATTAGCAAGATATAAAACCCATGCATATCGCGAGAAATCATCGACAATCACAAAGCCATAAAGCTTCCCCCCAAGACTGCGAGTCCTGGTGGGACCAAATAGATCCAAATGCAACAGTTGAAGGGGTTTTTCTGTAGACACAATATTTTTGCATTTAAAGGATGTGGTGGTTTGTTTTCTTTTATTACATGCTTCACAAATCTTAGAAGTTTCAAAACTCAATTTAGGAAGACCTCTGACTAAATCATGACGGTTCAACTTCCTAATTACATTAAAGCTGGCATGTCCGAGACGGCGATCCCACGACCAAACATCTTCACTTCTATTAGCAACTAAACACAGTTTCTTAGGTGCAAGCTCATCAAAGTCGACTTGATAGGTGTTGTTACATCTCACACCAATGAACTTGATTTTCTGTGTGTTAGCATCAATGATTATGCAGTGTGAAGATTCAAAAATCACTTTGTGACCCTTGTCACAAAGTTGACTTACACTAAGCAAATTATGATGAAGACCTCTAACTAGTGAAACATCTTCAATGCAATGGTTAGGGTCCTTACCAATTCTCCCAATTCCTATGATCTTACCCTTGTTCTGTCCTCCAAAAATTACCGTTCTGCCATTCTTCTCAGCAAGGTCTGCAAAGAGGAGTTTATTTCCAATCATGTGCCTGGAGCATCCGCTATCCAGGTACCATTTATTGTCTCCCGCCTTCATGCAGACCTACACCAATTACCAACCATGCTCATTTTGATTTGGGTACCCAAGCAAGCTTGGGTCCCTCCACGTTAGCGTTCCCAAGTGGCTCATAATATCTACTGAAAAATAATTCATCATCATATTGCATAAGTTGGCATATGTACATAGCATGCCTTATTTTCCCACAATAAAAACACGTGGGTCTTCTCCTACCAAAATTTCTTCTTTTATTTTCATTTCTGAAGGTTGAGGGGAATTTGGAATTAACAGTTTGCTTTTCGAAGTGTGTGTGTGAACATTCTCCTTGATGAAATGATTTCTTTGCTGCATAATGAACATGATTCTTGTTGCTATGCATTACTCTTTGATTCTTTTTCACTTGTTTTTCTTTCTCTCTCACTACCTTTCCATTCTCATTTTTCAATTTTTCAATTTCAATAACTAAGCTCTCATTCTTCACTTTCAAGTTTTCTTTCTCTTTTTCATATTCACTCATTTGGACATGCAATTTTTCAAGTTCTTTGTTTAAGAGGTCATGCTTTTCTTGGATTTCATCTTTCAGCTTAAATGTATTCTTCTTCTCTATGTCCAAGCATGTTATTTCCTCTTCAAACAAAGCTAGCTTGATTTCTAAAGCATCATTTCCATTTTTCAGACTTTTGATTTGTATTTTAAGCAAATTACATTTTCCACATGAATCAGATGAGTGTACAATTTCATGAATCTTTTTCTTTAAAGTCCTATTCTCATTTTTCATTCTTCTATACTTCTCATCTAATTCCTCATAAGCAAGTTCCCACTGTTCATTTGAAATGGCCTCAGTGTCAGAAATTACCTGTTCACTGTCGCTGTTGGCCATCAAGCACATCGTCTTCACGAGTTCTTCTATATCCTGCTCCTCATCATCGGTCGTGGGATCATCCTCATCCTCGTCGCTCCATGTCGCGTTCATGGCCTTCGACTTCTTGCCTTTGACGACCTTTCCCTTTTTCTTTTAGAGCTCGGGCATTCTCCTCGCATGTGCCCCGCTTTCTTACATTCATAGCAAATGATTTCGGCAGCCTTGGATGGTTCATTTCTTTATCTTGGCTGCCTCTTCCCTTTCCTGAACTTCCCGCCAAATATTCTTCTTTGGCGCAAGAATTGTCTTACCTTTCTTGTTAGCATAGCAACCTCTTCATCGTCGGTGGTTCCCAACGATTCCTCTTGGCTCGAGATACTCTCCGGGAGTGCTTTCAAGGTGATTGGCCTTTTCTTCTTCGGATCCTCTTCCGTCCTTTTGATCACATTGATCTCATAGGTCATTAATGACCCTATGAGTGCATCCACGGTGAGAGTTGTCAAATCCTTGGAGTCTTCTATCATGGTCACCTTGGTGTCCCAACTCGGTGACAATGACCTCAACACCTTCCGCACCAATTCCTTGTTGGTGAACTCTCTTCCGAGTGACTTCAGTCCATTTGTGATCTCCATAAGTCGTGTGAACATCTGGGAGATATCTTCTTCATCTTTCATTTTAAAGAGCTCGTAGTCACGGGTCAGCATATTCGCCTTTGTCTCCTTGACTTCTGTGGTACCTTCATAAATGAGCTTGAGCTTGTCGCACATTTCCTTGGCGCTACTGCACATGGAGACACGAGCATACTCGTTAGGGTGAATAGCACACTGAATTATATTCAAGGCATTAAAATTTACAGTGGCTTTCTTTATAGCATCATCATCCCACATATCCTCATCGGGGTGTACAGCATACGGACCATTCCTAATAACAGTCCATATTTCATGACTTTGCACTCTAAGAAATACGGTCATCCTATTCTTCCAATATGGGTAATTACTCCCATCGAAGAAGGGTGGCCGTTGAATTGAATGCCCTTCGGGCATCATCCCCTTGTGGAGGTTGTTGGCCATTCCTAACAGATCACTCTAAAACCGCTAGGTTTTCTAAGAAGCAGAGCTGAGGCTCTGATACCAATTGTTGGCCCGGTTAGGAGGCAATTGAGAGGGGGGTGAATTAATTGCCCACCCTTTTCCACAAATTTTAAAAGCAACCCACACAAGGCACAGATATGAGGAATAAATCTAAGACAGAGGCTTGATTAATACAACTGAAATCAAATCAATCAAGCTCTCACAACTCCCAGCGCACAGATGTACTCACTCGGACAATAATATTCGGACGGACAGTTGAGAACACTCACGCCTCACCGTCTCACACTCGTATAGTGAGCGAAAAAATAGATATCAACCAACACCAACCAAGCAAACCACGGCACAGTATTTTTAGGTGGTTCGGATGCACAAAATGCCATCCTACGTCCACCCCTCTCACCTCGAGAGGCTTTCACTATAAACGCTACTCGACGGCAGCAATCACACACACACGGGCTCGACGACCCACAAACATGGGTTCTCGTATGACAACGAGACAACCCACACACACTCGGAGCAAGCTCCGAAAATGTCTAGATAAACGAAATAGTATGAAAAGAAATACAAGCCCAGATATGAGATAATCATTCTAAGCACAAGATGACTAAGAAGATGTTGAACAATATGAATCTTCCCCACAAACTCTTAATATGCTAGGAATATAACGAGGACCGAGGTTGGATGAAGCCAGTGTCGAAGATGTAGTCGCCCGAGGCTCTGGATGTAGAGGATGTAGATCGCGACCTCCACTCTTAGGCTTGGGCTCGATGGAAATCGACCTAGCACAACCCTCCTTCACCTCCAGCAGATGGATACCCTTCTTCTCCTGTAAGACAAGTGAAGACACACGTTAGAAGCTCAAGAGATGGGTTCCGATCGAATGAAGGGCGGCACTATATACAAGAGGATTTGATCCCCCAAATGACATAAAAGCCCACTCTAAACCCTATTGAAACAACATACAAGACATTAGGGATGCCCTAAGGCCATTAGGGTCATAAGCCATGCCAAATGGATCCAAGCCCAATGGGTTCGAAGGAGATCCGAAAAACCCTCAAGAACGTTCAGAAAAAGTGTCGACCCACGGGGTCGACTCTTTTTCTTGAAAGTTCTGTCAGAACATATATAAAAGTAAAACCGAGCACGGGTGTCAACCCATGGGGTCGACACTTCTTACGAAGTGTTCTGGCCTGTGAAAAAGAACATAACATTTGTGATGAAAAGTGTCGACTCACCAGGTCGACACTTTTTCATGAACATTCTGTTTTCATAGTAATGAACATACTTACCTGAAAGTGTCGACCTTCAGGGTCGACACTTTTTCCCGAGAGTTCTGCCTTAGCAAAATAGTAGAACTCCGGTGAAAGTGTCGACCCCGTAGGTCGACACTTTCTGCCAGCGTCTCCTTTTTCAACGCAACACAGAAACATCACAAATAAGTGTCAACCTCGTAGGTCGACACTTTTACTGTCAGCAGTAAAACATCTATAAATGCCATTGAAAACTCCACAAATGAGATACATATACCAATGTTGATCAATGGAGTTCATACAACTCACTATACATGGATAAGCATGAATTTTACCCGGATCAGTCCATTTACACTAAGATCCAAATAGTCATGTATTCATACCTTGGCCTTGAGAGATTGAGTGAAAAGCCTCACAATAAACCTGCATTCAATTTGCCATTCAAATTAAGGTCTCAATGTATCAACTGAAACTCTCTCAATCATCACATAGTAAGTTCCACAATCAAAACATCCATTCATTTTGCGATTCACCAAATGACCTATTCACTCACTACTTATGTTCAACAATTGTGTTCAATCAATAATAGCTCACTCGACATTCAATATTTAATCAAGTTGATTAAGATCAACCTTTTTCAAATTTGAGCATTCTTCATTCATGGCGTAGAAAAATCAATCATGCAAGTCTGAAATTTATCAGCCTCATCTTTCATCAATTATGTATATCAATGAAGATCAATCAAGCAAGTTTTCATTCAAGGGAATCATTCATCAACCCTGTATACATGCAAATTCATTGAACTCGAAATCATGACAATTCATTCAGAATCTTTGTCAAAATAGTCTGGGGCACAACAATCTCCCCCTTTTTGACGAAGATAAAACTATTGATAGAACTATGATATTTGCATGAATGTTGACAGTTTTTGAACCAAAATAGCCATTTTCTCATGCACGTTAGATGCATGACTTCCAGTCAGAAATTCATAACTAGCTGACTCAACAAGTAAATATCAACTCACCCTTTTTGCCAAGAACATAATCAAATCAAAAACAAGGCGAGTCAAGAATCTTCATGCAAGCCAATGCAAAAATGAAAGTGAAAGTGCAGGTTATTTCTCCCCCTTTTTGTCAGAGTCAAATAGGGGATTATGAAAACTGTAAAAGGATGAAAGTTAAGCCTCAATATGCACAATTTTCTCAATGAGATGCATATGAAACGCAAGAGATGAGCAGTCAAGCACATATGCAATCATCATCGTATAATAGCAAGCAAGTTCTGTATGAACAGGATAGGAAAAATGCGATAGACCGAGAACATGAATTTCATGTGCAATAGTAAAAGGGTAGTGCTTATAAGAAGTGGTACTGCAAGACTCATGAAATATGACTGATTCATGGTGTACATCCATACAATCACTCGCTAGATGAATATGTGAAATATGAGCAATGAAATCTAGATAGCATGGATTTTCAGATTTTCTAAAGAACACAAGTAGGAATCCAGTGATAACTCACCAGAGTTCGTAATCTTGGGTGCAAATGAACACCTGCATACATTGTTTCCAAGAAGGATAATTAGTTCCAATGAAATAAAGAGGCCTATTCACAGAATGTCCTTCATGTAATAAACCATTGGACGATAATCCGCCATTTTTCTCAAGGTCGTTGGACCCCATAATGAGAGATTAGGCTCTTATACCACTTGTTGAGTAGTGGATGGCGGATCTAGAGGGGAGGGGTGAATAGATCTGCCCCTCTTTTCACAGAACACCCCTCTTTAAAGTTAGAAAAAAAGGATAGCAGCGGAATAAAACTACCTTAGCGTAGCACACAACGATTGGCTTAGCAGAATGCACAAGTAAAATAAAGATTGAACCTAAGCATGCATCTAGTATAAAGCAATCACACAATCAAACCATAACACACGAGATTTTAAGGTGGTTCGGACTGAATCCCCAGTCCTACGTCCACCCCTCACCAAACCCGGTGAGGCTTCACTAGTGCAGTGCATCAAACCGTAGATCAGAGAACTTTTGATTGCCTTCCTACTAACCACCAGTAGGGACGACAACACCGCAGATTGGATCACCTTCCAACTGCCTTCCTACTAACCATGGTAGGGACGATTCAGAGTTTCAATAACTTGAACAAAATGAAAAGAGAACAAGATGAAAATATTCAAAAAGGATATGGAGATATGCTAGAATCGAAAAGATCTTGTCTGAAATAAAGGAGGTGAATCTGATGCTTCAGCAAGGGATTTCTCTTTTTCTTCTTGTCTTCACACGATGTAGATCACCAACAAAGGCTTCTTCTTCTTCGCAAAGCTCTCCTCTTGATTCAACAGTAATGGCTTCTTCTACCTTGTGAAATCAGCTTCCTTGGATCCCCTTGATAGCCTTGCTTGCTTATACACTGCCTTGGAAGTTGCTAGCTTGGATATGAGCTTAAAACACTTTGGAATGGAAGAAGAACTTCTACACGAAGTACTGTTCACGGCTACAGTACCCTCTTCTTCTTCCCTTGGACAGCCTCCTCTAGCCTTTCTTTGATCTCCCTTGATCCATTAGGGTTTCTAACCCCTTTGTGTTGTTTTTATATCTCTTTGAATGGTCCATAGACAAGCCCCAGACCAGATCCACAAATCATGGTAGGTTGGTGACTTTAGGATTAAACAAATTCAAGAAAAGGGGCAGCCCACGTTGAGAAACACGAAGTCAAAAATTGCTGCTTCTGTTTGGCAGACAGGTCGACACTTCGAGATGAAGTGTCGACACTTCTCAGCTTCACAGCATTTACAATGCATTCTGTTTGGTAGACAGGTCGACACTTCAAGATGAACTGTCGACACTTCTGGGTGCCAGGGTGTCTGAAGTGTCAGCTCTTCTGTGCGAAGTGTCAACACTTTTGTGCGAAGTGTCAGCACTTCTTGAAGCCAGCATGTTGTTCTGATAGCCGTGACTCTTCACATATGAAAGAAGCGATTTGAAGGGATTTTCATCATTGCCTTGTTTTCCGTGCACTTGCATCTTGACTTACTTTTGCCTGGTTTTTTGTGCACTTACATCTTGAGTGACTTTCAACCTTGGATGGCTTGCTCCTTTGGATTTATCTGTCAAGAGAAAACATCAACCATCTAAAAATGAGACTTAGAATTGAACAGATAGTGTCATGGAGTTAAATGACTCATAATGTTAGGAATAATCAAAACTACAAATTGCCAAATGACCGCAGGGGCATAATAAAACTTCCACCGCTGCCACTCTGCTAACAGCTCTCTCCCCTCTCTCTTAAACTCCCACCGACGGCCTGCTACCCTCTGCACTTGCACCTCGCCACCGCCCTCTGCGCTCTCACACGACCACCTGCTAACCTCCCGTTCTCACCTTCTGCCCCTCTTTAACCCTCTCACACACACCTGCACCGGCCGCGGCGTCGACTTCTCACCCACCGCTACACAACCGCACTCGCCCCCTTCTACTCTAAGCACACACTCTACACACACGCACACATTCCCGTATCCTATCACACTTGCACACTAACCCACTCGCACCCACACTCACCTGCACTTGCACCACTGGGCCACACCCTTCACTTGCATGCATGCATGCACTCCCCACACACCACATAACACACACAAGCACTGCACTCCCTCTGCGCTCCCTCTCTTCCTCTGTAGCTCACATACTTCACCCGTCTCCCTTCTGCACTTTCGTACTCCCCACGCAGGTCACACTACAGCTCACACATCACTCACCTACACCACAGTCCCATAGCCACCGTCGCCACATTTTCTCCGTGCGGCCCTCTCGCCTGTGTCGACCCCCTCTCTCTCTCTGCCATGCCCCTCCACATATTCCTCACCCCCTCACACCACACATGCACACCGTGGGTCGACCCATCTCGCCCCTATCACCGTAAGCCCACATACACACCTCCCTCTCTCCCTTTCTCTTTCTCTCTCTTTCTCTCTCCCTCCGTCGCACTCTCTCTCACCGTCTCTCTCTCTCTTCTCTCTCTCCATCTCACTTTCACACCCACGCACACACTCTTCTCATTTTAATTTTTATTTTCTTCTTTCTTTTTTCTCTTCTTTTATTTTTATCAACCTCCTCCCCATTTCTATCTCTATTTCTTTCTCTCCACATCTCTCCCTATTTTCTCTCTATAAACTCTCCTCTCTAAGGCTCTCTCACGACAGCGTCTCCTCCGAGGTTAGGCGGCTCTCCAAGGCCCAAGGGCGTGGATGACGGCGGTTCTTGACGGCTATTCCTTCACCTCTATCTCTTTATGCTTTGTTTACTTTGAGTTTAGTTGGGGTTGTAATTTTTTATTTTCTTGTCGTCTTGTAAACGTTTAATGTTTGAGCAATGAAATTAGTTTAGTATTATTCTCTCTCTCTCCATCTCTCCCTATTTCTATCCTTTACCCCTGCAAACTTCTTTAGATAGATTTTAATCTTGCGTTATTTTAGTTGTTTCCCTTAAAAAATTCATTTCAACCACTTCTTGAGTTTTCATAAAATAAAAGAGAAATAGAATTTTCAACATCAAAATATTAGCCTCTCTGTGCATTCGACCCGTATTCATCACTATATTCAAAACCTTAATTTTATATGAGTACGGATTTTCTAAAATTGAGTGCATGAGTTTTTAACGACGAGCTTTACGTTCTATCAATTTTTTGGCGTCGTTGCCGGGGAGACTTGTGATTTTTGAGTTGGAAATTTTATTTTTCTTTTGTATATAAATGTGCTAATCTATTTTCTTGTCTTTTCTTATTTTCACAGGAATTGAAAGCAAAAAAAAAGAAAAAAACAAAGCAAACCAGAAAATCCAAAAAAAAACTGTTAGAAAATCTGTCGTAGAAACCTAAAGCGTAGGTACAGAGATCAGACTTCAGAAATTCCAAAGAAATTAACTGTCACAGAAGATCTAAGAACTGTCGCAGAAGGTCTGAAAAGAAAATCAAAAAAATAGCAAAAAATTGTAAAATTTAAGAGGTAAGTTCTCCTCCCTTTTCTCAGTCTTTCAATTGTGTCAAAAAAAAAGAACGAGGGATTACTCTTCAAGTAAGTACCCTAAACTCCCCTCATTTTGTGACATTTCCTTAGTGTTCTTGTATATTGCGGTTAGATAGGTTCACAAAAAAAAACTCATCACTTGAATTCAATAAAATCTTCATTTCAAGAGTACAAACCACACCATCCATGCTTAGGTCATGTATCATGTAGGATAGAATCTATTTTTCCTCATTGTTTAATTTGTGTTAATTGCATTATTGAAGATTGCGGGAGGCAAGGTGAGTACTCTAACTTTCCTAAAAGCATGCTCATGCATTTCCATGCTTGCATAGAACCCCTTGTTTGAACTTGGTTTGTTGCATATCATTTTCTAAAACATCTTAAGGGTAGCACCCATAAACAAGATAAGGTGGGGATTTCATCACCCTTCCTTATCCCACAAATCACATTTCCCTTACATCTTTGCATGTCCTAAGTCTTAAATAAAATTCAGTAGACATTGGCCCTAGGTTCACACTGTGGTTCTTGTGCTATTTGGGTTTACCCTCTTGTGAAAATCAGTGTCTAAGGCAAGACGGTCGGACGACAAACGCTTTAAGCGGGCAAGTGATTTTTAATTAGGACCCTATGAAAGTAGGGGGAGACTCCCACTACCCCACCCCTTACCTGGCCGGTGAAAATATTGAGGGTGAATTTAAGTTACACTTTAGCCATTTTGTGAAACCCCATTTGTAGGTCTTGGTCTCATCTAGGTCATTAGGTAATTTGTGTGTTAACTTGTTTGTGGTTGCATAAAAAGAATAAAAAAAATAAAAAATAAAAAATCCTTTTCTTCTCTCTCTTCGTCCTAATTAGTGTCAAAAAAAAAACAACAAACAAACAAAACCAAAAACAACAAAAAAAATCAATTCCATGGATCGGGTTTTTAATCAAATAAATTGCTTGACCCAAAATCATTTTTTTCCAATAGGCCCAAGCTCCTTTACACCACCTACCCTTTAAGATGATCACACATGGGCTCGGCCGGCCCATTGTGTAGGTGAGTACCTGACCCAATATCCATCTTTCACCCAATCTTACCAGACCTTCAATGAAAGCCCAGATCCTTGGTCGACCCAACAAGAGAACTCCACACCCATGGCAGCCCAATGTCCTTATCTTCCCCACAACCAAGATCAATTTGCTCAATCTTATTTAGGGGATCAAATGTCATTTCCCCCTCATGAACATGCTTCAACATACCGAAACCTCCCTATACCTTCTTGCACCCCTATCTTTGAGTGGGGAGATCAAAGTAAATTCTCTTGGGAAAATCCTCAATATCAAGCTCATTGCCCTCCCGAGCCAAATTTTCAAACCCATTTTGATCAAAATTAGTGTAGAGGGCATGACACATATTTTCCTTATCAATATAATCCTTAACACATCCATTTCACCCCTCTATGCAATGGTCCCAACAATGAAGAAAAACTCAACCAATTGATTCAAATTATCTTGGCTAATCAACTAAGCATTGGCTCCCTCCAAACCAAAGTGGACCAACTCACAAAAGCCACATATGAATTGTCGATGGACCAATTGCCTAACCCCCTTGATGCAAACCTTGAAGATCAATTCCCTCAATTTACCCAACACATTTATTCTTGTCAACAACCCACGGTTCCTATGCCGAATGAAACTCTTGACCTAGGGAATGAGGGAATTGTAGAAGAATTTGGGGTGACTAGCAAGATGGCCTATTTGATTAAGGAGTGCACACTTGGCTATGATGAGAGCCACAATGAGTCGGTTGAAAATAAGTTGGGAGGTGAATTAGATGATGTGCAAAATGATGCCATTCAAAACTATGAAATTGAGAATATAGATGGCCCAATTGAAGATTGTCTAGCTAAAAATGATGATGACAAAAAGGAAAGTGACCCTCCTCACTTGGAATAATATCTTGAAAGGACCACATCGGAAGATTTCTCATTTCATCTCACGGTCCCACAATTGAAAAATTGATTGACATTCTCCCTATGTTAGAACAATGTGAACACTTTGATATGGAGAGTGTCATCACCAACTCATGTGAGGAAAAGCATCAAGAAGAGGGTAGTGTTGACATTGCAAATAGGTTGAACGATAACCCTCATGAGGAGGAGAATGGTGAAGTGCCTTTGAGTGAAAAATTCATCTCTCATTTAGAGGCTCCACTTGTGGAGAAGATAACTAATAATCTTATTTTGATAGAAGATATTGATAACGGGCCATCACTTGAAGAAATTGAGAATATCACTCCAAACAACAAATGCCCAATTGAGGATATACATGAAGAGGAGGATTGCCTTAGGGTTAATAATCTTGATGATTTAATGAAGATGAATTTTGAATATCCTCCTCTTGAGGAATGTGATGAAGGGGCCTTCTTAGAGAATTTCACATTTGATCCGACCTATAATGAAGGGGCTTTGTTGGAAAAATTCATATTTAATCTTCCCACCCCCCTAGTGGAAATTTGATCGATAAGCTTCATCCTCTTGAGGAGTTTGATGAAGAGGCCTCATTAGAGAATTTCACATTTGATCTAACCCCTAAATCCTACCCCATAAAGTTTGAATCAATAAATGAGTTAGGTTCTGGGTCCAAGCCACCTTCTAATTTGATTCCCATGCAAACTAAGTCTCTCCAATATGACATTCTAGGACCTGAGTGGGATATACCAACTACATTCACCTTCGATTTGACTGCCCATCAGGAAGAACAGTTGATGAGTGGTCTTAATGTCCATGAGACTATCACTAAGAGAAATGAGGCTAAAAATGTCGATCTGATCCTGTTGGTGCCAGATCAAATTTCTTTGGATGAAGAAGTCAATGAAGGGGTAGTTATGTGGGTGGATATAGGACGAGGGAATCAATGGATAGATACTAGGCAGAGATTTCACCTCGATCTTGAGAGGTTAATGGCCATTGATTGCTACATAATCCATAAAGAAGAGAATTGGTTCATGCATTTTGTGATTGTTAAAATCAATAATGTTCAAGACCGACATATTTTTGGGCCACATGCACACACATATCATCTTGTCTTCAAATGGCATGAATGCCAAAATTTAGAAGAAGATAAGATCACATTGTGGCTAATCATGAAATCATCTTGTTTGTTAATGGGCCTCATTGGGTCTGGCTGAAGACGTTAAACTTAGCGCTTGTTGGGAGGCAACCCAATGTTTCCTCTTTTATATTTTAATAAGTTATTTTTCATTTTTCGTGTTTGTACGAGTCAACAATAAGACCAGGAGGATGTCCAGCATGAATCCCGTCTGCCTGCCCCAAGTTGTACCTTTCCTTCCCAAGCATTCATATGCATTGTTCTTTTCACACATTGTTCATATCATCAGAGACGATGCTATTCAAGTTGGGGGGTAAGGGTAGTCATTGTAAAAATCTCATGCAACCTGGTGCCTCATTTTGAAATAAAAAATAAAAAAAATTCTCATGCAACATGTTAGTTCATTTTGTTAAAAAAATGAAAAAAAAATAAGAAGATGCCCCAACTGAGTTTTCTTAATTCATGCTTTCATAAAAGAGATTCTGAAATGGAAAAGAATATGGAGATGGATGATGGAATAATGTTTTGTGTCTAGTCATGGGAACCAATTTAGAATCTCTTAAGGTCTCTTAGCATCATCAAAAAAAAAGCACTTGCACACTAATGAAACATGAAGGACAAGCCTTCTGTCATTTAGTTTGGTGTTTGATGTTTTGCCCTCCCTAGTGAAGAGTTAGATCTGAAAAAAAAAAGAAAAAAAAAGAGAATAACCATGGAAAATGCCCCTGATCCTAGTAACCGAGCCTGCTTCTCCTAAGGTAAGAGTTGAGGTTCACGTCAAATGGCGAAGGGTTGTGCAGCACCATGAGTTTCAAAAAAAAGAGAAAAAAAATAAACCATGGAAAATGCTCCTGATCTTAGTAACCGGGCCTGCTTCTCCTAAGACAAGAGTTGAGGTTCATGTCAAACGGTGAAGGGTTATGCAGCAGCATGAGTTTCAAAAAAAATTAAAAAAAATGAAGGCTATTGTGATCAAAGCTCTGATCTAGGAGGAAGAGTTGAAAGACACCAAGCTAAAATGACATTATGGAGGATGCAATTGTCCAAACAGTGGATTTAGATTTCACGAGCACAAATGCTATGAGACCTTTGGAGTATTCTAAGCATCATGCCCTAATTCTATGACTAGTGTACTTTCATAATTCCAAAACTCCTAATCTGTAGTCAATTCCATGAAAGAGGACCTTGACTGGAGGTATGAAATCTCTTAAACTTTTGTTGGTCCCTAATTTCTAATTTGTTTGCATTACTAAGGGATTAACAATGAGTAAGTTGAGGTGCGTGATAAATGTTTAATTATCTATTTTTATCTATATCACATGCATTATTTTTAGGGCTTAATTGAAGTTAATTATGCATTTCGTACACGATAATCTCGGTCACACACAAAAGGGAGAATTTTCTTCAATTAAAGGGGACTTGAGGCATTTTATTTTTTTAAAAAAGGGTTGCATAACCATTAGTCCAAAATGCATTATAAATGACCAAATAGGAGGCCAAATAATGTGCATTGTTCAAACCAACTTATTTGAGGGGCCTAAGTATAATTTATTTCATTATTTACAAAACTTTGTTAACAGGAGGGCGAAGCTCCCAGGGCCTCTCACGCATGTCCTCTCTTGGGCGAAGTGGGCAGGCTGGCTTGCCAGCAAGCAGCAACAGGCATTGGCAGGTTGGGCACGCAGCAGAGCAGGTTTCCTCCAGCTTTCGCATCCGCAGCCTGGCATGCATGAACGGAAGGACACAGCAAACTCCTCGAGCAGCTCGCCATGGTAGTGGCGCCGACATAGTGAGCTAGCAAGATCTGAGCAACAGAGTTGGCAGACTACCTGGGGAGTAAACAGAATTGCCTGGGAAGTGCAGCATATCACCTTGGAAGTGAGCAGAAGATCGCTTAGGTGTGCAGTGGCGAGCTCCTCGAGCTCAGTAGGCAGTGTGGCAGATGGCGAGGGCATGCAACGACAGCGACCGTGGGCATCACCCTGGCCCCTATAAATCCAGCAAGCCACCCCTCCTTTGAGGAAGACCTTCTTCTCCCCCCCCCCTCTCCTCTTCCTCCACACTTCTTCCCTTCTCCCCTCTCTTTCTCCTCCCCTCTCTTTCTATCTCCCGAAACCCCCCCCCGGACATCACCTTCTTCTCCACCATTCTTCTTATCCCTCCTTCTCTTTGTCTCTCTTCACCCCCCTCTCTGCAACTCTCTCTCCCTCCTACCTCTCAGCTCCCCTCTATCTCTTCCCTTCACGACCCTCTGGCTCTCCCCCTTTATCTGTTTAACACACGCACTCATACCCTTCGCTTACACTCCCTCCACAAACGATGCCGAAGCCTACTCCATTCCGTTTCTCTCTCCCGAGACCCCCCTAGACTCGCCTCTTGTCCTATTCCTTTCCCTTCTCTTCTGCATCCCTCTCAGGTCCTGTCATCTCTTCTTCCTCTCACACACACTTCCACCGGTGCCACTCTGCTGACAGCTCTCTCCCCCTCTCTCTTAAACTCCCACCGGCGGCCTGCTACCCTCTGCACTTGCACCTCGCCACTGCCCTCTGCTCTCTCACACCACCACCTGCTAACCTCCCGTTCTCACCTTCTACCCCTCTTTAACCCTCTCACACACTCACACAAACACCTGCACCGACTGCGGCGTCGACTTCTCACCCTCCGCTACACAACCGCACTCGCCCCCTTCTACTCTAAGCACACACTCTGCACAGACGCACACGTTCCTGTCTCCCATTGCACATGCACACTCACCCACTTGCATACACACTCACCTGCACTTGCACCACCAGGCCACACCCTTCACTTTCATGCATGCATGCACTCCCCACACACCACATAACGCACACAAGCACTGCACTCCCTCTCCGCTCCCTCTCTCCCTCTCTAGCTCACACACTTCACCCATGTCCCTTCTGCACTTTCGCACTCCCCAGGCAGCTCACACAGCACTCACCTGCACCATAGTCCCTTAGCCACCGTCGCCACATTTTCTCCGTGCAACCCTCTCGCCTGCGTCGACCCCCCATCTCTCTCTGCCATGCCCCTCCACATAGTCCACACCCCATCACACCACACACACACACCGCGGGTCGACCCATATCGCCCCTATCACCGTAAGCCCACACACACACACACCTCCCTCTCTCCCTTTCTCTTTGTCTCTCCCTCCGTCGCACTCTCTCTCACCGTCTCTCTCTCCATCTCACTTTCACACCCACACACACACTCTTTTCATTTTTATTTTTATTTTCTTCTTTCTTTTTTCTCTTCTTTTATTTTTATCAACCTGCTCCCCATTTCTTTCTCTCTTTCTTTCTCTCTACATCTCTCCCTATTTTCTCTTTATAAACTCCCTTCTCTAAGGCTCTCTCACGGCGGTGTCTTCTCCCAGGTTGGGCGGCTCTCCAAGGCCCAAGGGCGTGGACGATGGCGGTTCTTGATGGCTATTCTTACATCTCTATCTCTTTATGCTTTGTTTAGTTAGAGTTTAGTTGGGGTTGTAATTTTTTATTTTCTTGTGGTCTTGTAAACGTTTACTGTTTGAGCAATAAAATTCGTTTAATATTATTCTCTTTCTCTCTATCTCTCTCTATTTCTATCCTTTACCCCTCCAAACTTCTTTAGATAGATTTTAATCTTGTGTTATTAGTTGTTTCCCTTAAAAAAATCATTTCAACCACTTCTTGAGTTTTTCCTAAAATAAAAGAGAAATAGAATTTTCAACATCAAAATATTAGCCTCTCTGTGGATTCGACCCGTATTCATCACTATATTCAAAACCTTAATTTTATATGAGTACGGAATTTTTAAAATTGAGTGCGCGCATTTTTAACGACAAGCTTCGTGTTCTATCACTATGCCTCCAATATTTCCAGGCATGTGGATGAGAGGAATGAAAAGATTTGGGGTTTAAAGAGCCATGATTGTCATGTGCTCTTGCGACAACTACTTCCAGTGGCTATTCGAGGAATGACACAAAAGGAAGTGAGTTCTACACTAATTGAAGTGTTTAATTTCTTTGTGGAGTTGTACTCAAAGAGTTCATCTTCAGATGATTTTTATCACCTTGGAGAACATATTATGGTCACACTATGTCATCTTGAGATGATCTTCCTTCCCAGTTTCTTTGATATCATGTCACATTTACTTATTCATTTACCAGAAGAAGCTAGACTTGGTGGGCCAGTGTATTATCGATGGATGTATCCCATTGAGAGGTATGAGACATACTCTTGACTCTTCGAAGTCTTTCACTCCTTTTGATGATAAAAATTTGATTTGTTATTTGCTAGATATTTAGCACGGCTAAAGTCATATGTACGAAATAGGGCACGGCCAGAGGGTTGCATTGTCGAGGGATATTTAGCTGAAGAGATGCTTACTTTTGCATCTAGATATCTGTCTGATGATGTGGAGACGTGGTTTAATAGGCCCAGACAGAATGAGGATGGCAATAGCAATGACAATGATGATGATGGATGGGCCATCTTCTCAGATGTAGGCCGTCCATTAGGTGCAGGGATTCATGTTAACCTTGAGAAGTAAGATTAATGTCAGGCACACCGCTATGTTTTATTTAATTGTGATGCACTAGCTCTTTATAGAAAGTAAGTATTATTCTAACTTCATGTTACTTTCTATGAGCAACTGCACACACTTGAACGTATATTGGTTACTTGGCATGTAGGGAACATATTTCACAAATTCGGAATCAACACCCTCGAGCAACTGAGATGGAAATTGAAAGCGAGTGGAACAAAAAATTTCGAGATTGGTTTAAGGAAAAGGTAAAGTCACGCATGTGTAATAGATCTTGGTGGCTGTGTATTATTTCTAATGTTTGTGCTTTCACTGAATGCATAGGTACAAAGGTTGCAAGTGGAAATGGGTGACCTTTTGTCTCCAAAACTCCGTTGGATGAAAGACGGTCCACTTTGTGCAGTGAAAACATTTCATACCTATTTAATTAATGGGTTTCACTTTCACACTCAACAAGTTGAGTGACGTAGAAGAACTCGCAATAGCGGTTGTAGATTAGAGAATTAATCCACTTAAAAAAAGAATTAATAATATATGGAGGAAAAGAAGAAGGGGAAAAGGAGAAATAGGGAGAATGCGTGGATGCTAAGGGGAATATGATCGCCAGAGACACATGGGCCTCAAATGATATTAACAATAAAGAACAAGGAGGGATCGCGAAGAATACCCTTGAAAAGCGGGGGAGATTGTGAGGTCCGCCTTTTCTTCCAATCGGCCTGCCGATGGAGAGACTTTTCCTTTTGATGATTACCCTTGCACAAATAACAAACACCCATAGAGAATTGAATTAGAATTCAAGGTGAGTGTAACATCAAATTCTTAAGATAATCAAATATGAGAGCATGGCCATGAACACACCTTGTTGGTGTTTTGGCTTTAAAACCCCTATGAAAAAGGGTGGAAAATAATGATGAATGAAGAGGAGGGTGCAAGTGTTGCACAAAGGAGATCTCAACGTGGTTGAGATAATGAAAATAAATGAAAGAGGAGATGAATATGATGCATGAACACGCAAAGATTAAACTAAAGAACAATAAAGAAAGGGGATAAGAAGAGCTTATGGGTTTATTTTTTCCAAAAGGGGCTTTAGATCTTCAATATGCTCCAAGGGAAGAAGCCTCCAACGTATGTAGCTTTAGAAGTGCATGGGAGACTCCTTCTTTGAGCTCTTAGTCCAGCAGCACATCCCCTTTATCAATTGATCAGCCTTAAACACAAGGGAGAGAGGGGTCCTATTTTTAGAGTTGAATTTCAGAGTTTAATTCGATTAAAATTATTAAATCAAGTTTTAATTAGATTTATATAGGGATATTCATTGGCCAAGTGTCCCCTCAACCTTAGAAAGCCATAGAAACCCTTAAGTGGAAAAGGAGCTCAAAACGGGGAAGGAAGGAGGTGCTGTGAAGTTTGAAATTTTGTAAGAATTGGCATCCACCACAGTGAGTGCTAATTAAAATAGTGTCAGGAGGGAAGTCGCCAATTCTGAGCCATTTTTGGAAATAACAGAAATTACCAAAATTAGAATGAAATTCGCGTCCACCATGGCTGACGCAAATTAGAGATTTTATGAATTTTGATAGGATTTAAAATCTAAAAAAAGGCAAGGAAGAACGTGTCTGGGATTCTAGACACGTCTTCAAATAGGCGTCAGGGGCAGAAGATGCCATTTCTTGATTATTTTGGAAAGTTCAATAGCATAATAACATAAAGTAAAATGCATACAGGGAAGATGGTGGAGCAATAAGCGAGTTAGGAACTAAGAAATATAGTGCGATGCAAGCACCGTGGGACCTGGGTGATGCCCGGATGGTGGGACCAAAGCTTCTTCCTACGCTCAAAATTTGATTAGCCAAGATATAATGAAACAAGCAATGAACTAAGTCATTCAAAGTATAGCATGAGAAATATCATAGTATCAAAGCATAGCATGTATAGCATGAATAGCTTAAGTAACATAGATTTAAGCCTTTCAAACATGGACAACATCAAAGCATGGAATAGCAGGCATAGCGTGAATAGCATCCTCATTGAACATTCAAAACATTGAAAGGCATAGTGTTGAAAGGTATACCATAGCAACACAAAGCATGTATATCATCAAAGCAAAGCAACGACACTTAAGACATGATATAGATTAAAGCATGCAAGCATCATTGTTTGTCGTTAGTATGAGGATGACAACTTCATATCATGAGATTTTGAATTGAATGATCCAGTTTGCAGGAATAACTTTAGAAAGACTTGCTCTTGAATGATTAGAGTGATGCCCAGGGCTGCAGGGATAATCAGATAAAGTTGACATGAATTCCTTTAGAAAGATGGAGAGATGATAATCGAAAGTGCCCGGAGCGGACAAATCATGAATATAGTGATGCGAAGATCATAGGGAAGAATCAAAAGATCGATATAAGTGGAAGGAGAGGACTCATCCCATGCTCTTAGTCCTTCTTGCAAAAACGTCCCTGTAAAACATCATCTGTTAATGGAATACAATGCAATTTTTGTGGATTTTGAAATATGCACATTTTTATGAGTTTTATAAATATTCAAATTTTTATGGATTTTTTGAAAATATTCAATTTTTGAGTTTTGGAAAATATCCAAAATTTTTGGATTTTGAAAAATATTCAATTTTTTGGGATCTTGGTTTAGGCATTGCTAATTGCAGCATCAAAGGATAATTTAAACTACTGGCTAGGGGTTCTTGTTCCTTCCCCTTTCGCCAAGAACTGCCCAAAACAGGGCGTGCATAGGAGGTGGCGCCCTATAGCTGGCTGCCCTTAGTTAACGGTGCCCCTAGTAAGGCCATACCTGAGAAACACTCGGTCTTAGAGGGAGAAGAGAAGAAAAATTGGGGATAAGACTGATGTGAGTTAAGAAGATGTCGGGTTTTGACTTCCGTCCATAACACAATCCCTAGAGATTCGGTCTGTTGCGCCGAGGCTTTGTGTCATATCATCGACCCTTAATTCTCTTTTAGGCACGCATATGACCGGGCTCATGACGTCCCGCGGGGAAACTGTACTGCCCTCTTGCCATGCCAAAATTTTCTTTGGATAATTTTATTTTGCTCATTTTTTCTCATTTTGATCATCATTTTTTGTTCTTGCCCTTTGGACTTGAAAGATATTGCAATTGAGAATTGAACTTTGAGAATAAGGTCATAATTGACTGCCCCTATTTGAGACTTCCTCTTGTCGGGGTGTGCTTAGGTTGGTTGTTTTGCCCAGAATATCTCTACCCTCATATTTCGGCCGAGTAAGGAGGAGAAAAAGACCTCGTGCCAAAGCATGGCCCAAGTAGCAACGGTGTTTTCCAAACGAGGCGGCTAAGGACGCCGTGAAGTGTGTGTGGTGCCCAGCTGAGGGTTGCCCTTAATGAGCAGGGAGGGAATGCCGAACTCCCAGCATGGGGTTCACATAACCAAAAGGTGCTACAAAAGCAAGCCTAAAGACTCTTTTTTTGTTGACATTGACTTAAACAAAGACCTAGGACTAGGCCTAGACTATCACTCTTAACCAAGTTAAGAAGAACTTCATGTTGAAAATCATGCATAAAGAATGAGATAGTGACATCATAAAAATGCATACTTACGCACATACGTTACCTTGCAATCTTGTAGAAGCAGCTACTGCCAGAGGCGATGTTGATCAACATGAGATTTGTCCTCATTTGACAGATAAGAAATATGAGGGGCAAGGATTAGAAGTGGCTTAACAAGAGGGAGTGGTGTGTAGACCAGACTCAGACGAATAGGGAGAAAAGGAAAAGAGATGAGGGCTAGAACTCCCTCACTAAGGTCTAGAGACCTTGATCACATGAAGGTCTACAGAAGGAAAAGGGGAATCCAGAGGGGGAGGAGTAAGGACTAAAGCCTCGAAAGCAGCGGGAGAATGGGCAGATGCCCAGAGTAGTTGAGGTTGAAGAAGTCGGGTCGGACCCGGGATCAGGAGGAATCAGAAGGAGAAATTGGTAAATTGAGAGTGGAGGATCCGGAGGGTCCGGAGGTAGAGGAGGAGAATCATGGTGAAAAGAATCTGAAGGTTCCGAAAGAATAAAATGGCGAGGGACGCGATGCCCTTGAGAGAGATATGGAAAGAGACAGTTCCGGAGATGCCGGAAGAAGTAGACAGCAAGGGACGCGATGCCCTTGAAAAGTAGTAGAATAAATCGGAAGAAGGGAATGTCCGGAGGCTCTGGAGGAATATGAAAAGGAAAGGCGTGATGCCCTAGGAAGTTTGATAGAAGAAGGAGGATGAATTATGGAGGTTCTAGAGGGGAAGAATATGGAGAGGCGTGACGCCCAGGAGGGATAGGTGGATTGAAAAGAGGAAGATTCGCAGGTTCTGGAGGGGAAAATGGGAGAGGGCATGACGCCCCGGGTAAAGAGAGAAAATTCAGAAATTCTAGAGACAGACGAATCGGAAGGGGTGAAATGGGAAAGATCTGGAGGTTTTGGAAGGAGAAAATAAGAAGGGGCGTGATGCCCCGGACAGATAGGAGAATGAAAAGAAGAATCCGGAGGTTCTAGAGGAATAAGATGAGCAGGCGTGATGCCCAGGGGAAAGAGATGGAGAATTCGGAGGGTCCGGAGAAAGCAAGTGGGGAGGGGCATATGGTCCAGGGAGGAGAGATAGGGAACAAGATGAAACATTTGGAGGTTCCAGAGGAGGAAAGTGTGGAGGGACGCGATGCCCTGGGAGAACAGGTTGGGAATCCAGAGGTCCCGGAGATAAAGGTGAATGATAAGAAGGAGGAGGGGGGAGATTCGGAGGTTTCGGATAAAAAGGTGATTCGAAAGGAATAGAATGTGGAGGATCCGGAGGTTCCAGAAATCGGGGAAGATAAGGGTCAAAAGACTCGGCAGAGAAAATTGAATGAATATGCAAATGTGTAAATTGCAAGGAATGCAACAAACATAAGGAATGAGAATATGGAAAAGTCCAATGGGTGGCCCATGGGAAGAAATTGATGATTAGTAAGAATGTAAGTGGAAATGAACAGGTTATAAGTAGATCAATGGAAGGCCCCTTAGCATAAGAACACCCACCCCTCCATGGCAAAGAAAGTGCTCGGCCAGACGGCCCATTAGATAAAATCAATGCCCAAGTGCTCTCATGTGATGAAGTATCACAAAATGAGTTTATCTTCTTGAAAAGTGGCTCCCTTAGAAGGAGAAGAAAATCATTGCGAGGGAGTTGGAATTTTAACATAGGAAGCTTCATAATGCTCAAGGCTTGTGGAATATTTTCATGAAGAGTATTTGGTAAGACGGGCACTAGCCCCTTGCAAGGAAGTGTAGATGGAAGAATCATAGCATTGAAGAGTTCTAGTAAAGGATGCCCTCCCTTGTCCTTGAGCATGGACTTCATCACCTCCTTGGCAATGGAAATGTGTCATGACAAGATTGGAGGAGGACCCCTTCTTTTGGCTAGGAAGTTGTATAATGACGGAACAAGAGGTAATGAGAGCATCAAAGTTATCTCGGCCAATAAGCAAAGTAACTTGGACAATCTTGGCCTTAAGCCGCCATGGCATAAATTCTTGACATTGTTGTATGGTGAGCTTTGGTGGAGATATTTCAATAATGCCTGGAACAAGAACATGGATCGGCATCTGACAAATAAAGTCTTGAATCTTGAATGGCATAGCCAAAATCAACTTCTTGCCCGGCTCGTGAACATCCTTTTCGGCACATGTATTTGTAGTCATACACCCACTCCGAGTGGTGGTGGAGGAAGGTGATATGGAGGTAGTGGGCTCAATGGATGGAGGCATTGTAATGAAAGGTGTTGAAGAAGGGGTGAGCATAAGCAGAGGTTTAAACACAACGAGCTTCTCCCCTTGCTCGGAAGCGGACGGGGTTGGCTCAGGTGCAAAAAGGGGTGGACCCTGCTCAGGATCAGCCACGGGTTCGGGTGAAGGGTTAAGTGGAGGAATAACAATGGTTGGATACGGGGTCATAAGGATAGTGGAGGCCTTAGGTGGCGGCAATGGGAGACTAATTGGTAGAGAACAAGGTTTTTTGGGAGGTTCGGCAGAGGCCGGTTGTATGGTTGTTGATGGAGTAGTTGGGGGTTAATAGGTTGGGGAAGAGGAGAAGGCTCGGAAGGCTAGATGGAGGTCAATTGTGTAGCGGGAGGGGGTATAATGGTGGGAGGCTTGGTACGAAGGAAGCGACGGATTTTAGTGGTGCGAGACGTTTTAAGGGTAATGCAAGATTCATGGTGCGTCGATGTGGATGATTGAAGTATCGACCCATCATCGTAACACCAATTAGTTTCATAAATAGGAGCAGGGACGGTGGCATCGTCCTTAGCAGGGGGTTCTTCGGGTAATGGAGGGAGAGGAAAACGGAGAAAACTCAGAGTGGGTGTTTCTTCAAAATCTTCATCTTCTTCACATGTCATCTCCAATTCTTCATGAGCCGGCTCATGTTCTTCATAATCCGACTCAAGTGGACGCCGTGGTGGAGGCGTATTGACCGGTGGAGGTGTATAATGTGGAGGACTTTGTGTATATGGAGGTGGATGTGGAGGCGGAAGGCCATATGAATGAGTGGGGCGAACGAGTGATGGTGTAACGACCCAGAGTTCAGGATACCGATATACCGATAACATCGATACACCGATACCAAGAACTGGGGAGGCCACCCAAGAGGCTGATGAGGCCCCTGAAGGGTTAGGAGGGCATGTGTAGAGTACATTGAAGCCACAGAGATATAACAGTAAGCAATTAAATTTCATTAGATTGGATTGCTAAAGTAGCAGAAATAAAATTACCTTTTCATTAAAATTTTAACAATTACAATTATGCACAGAGTCCAGCCCAAAGGAAAGACAACAAGTCTAGCACAGTACAGTCAGACAGAAAGAAACGTACGCAGAAGTCGGGAGAAGCCCGACGCAGGTACGGCTGGCAGCTACAACAGCAAGAGAGCGCTCCACCAAGAATAGCAGAGGCAGACAGCGAAACCCACCTGAAAAGCAGCAGGGGTGAGTCTCAACAGAAACTCAGTAGGGGTCACGCGGATCCCCACTGGACAGCGCACAAAGCAACGGAAGCAACAACAAGCAGCAGGAACAGCAGGTGTAGCAAAGCAGGAAAAGCTACACTACAAAGCTGTAAAACTACCGCTAAAGAGCAATAAAGAAACAGACGGGAAGTAGGAGTAGGGAACACGTAGGAGAGGGGTGAGAACCCGCACCAACAAGCGGCTGCCGAACTAACCTCGACACCCCAAACTACTCCAAATAAAAAGGCAACAGATGGTTGACCCTAAACTCACACAGAAGGGCACACCAGTCTGTCAACCAGCCCCAAACAATCAAGGTCTAGACAAGACCTAGACAAACGCCAAACAAACACGTACACGACCGGAAACATCGTGTACACAGCCCCACGCACGATCAGAACACCATGCGGACAGAACACTGACCCCGAGTACAGCCACGAACGGGCAACTCGCAAAGGTCACAACGCGCAAGAAAACGCGAGAGCTACGCGTCACGTGACGGAAGCACCTCCTTACAAAGCCAGCCGCGTCCACTGACGTCTTACGCCGCACCTCAAGTGTCTCGCCTACAGCACTGCAGCAACAACAGCAGAGACATAGACACGAGCTGAACCAAACAGGAACAACATAACAAGTAACTAGTCAGGGTCACGCCCGTCGACGTAAGTCCTCTGTCCCTGACCACGTGTGCACACACTGGCTATAGCCTAAGCCAGGTCCTCTAGCTAGTATTCTCCCTCGGTAGGACGCTACCGTTGGCTAGGAGCCCGCGGAACTAACTACAAACCGCTCACCGGGAACACCCTCCTCCATCCGCTAGCGGGTCGGCACCTCTCGGCCTTAGGTCAACAACAAGTGCAGGCTTCACACGACACAGAAACTCAAAACACAAGTGCCGAAGTACAAACAGGTAACCACGCCCATCAACACGTACTTCAAAGCACCAAATGGCAGCATCGCCACTGCCGACAACTCAGGACGAGTAACTAGACCTCCTATGTAACGATCCTGAGTCGAACGACTCAAAGGCAAGATCATCACAAACAGCGGAACAAGCCGCCAATCGGTCTAATCCTAGGCCAGAGAAACCACGCTCCGCAGAAAACAACACACGGAGGCCTGAGGGGAACATCAAGAACCCTCAGCACAGTTGGACACGCAAAACGAGGTAGAACAACACCTCGAAGCATCCAGAAGCAGTGTCTCGGACAGGACAGGACCGCCAAGACACGCACAAACAAGGTCACATGTCAACCACTGGGTCAAACCGGGTTGACCGAAACCAAACAACAAAAGCATACAAGAGTAGGATCAAGAGTCCTACCACAAGTAAGAAGACTCCTGGCTACCTTACAACGTAGTCTTAACCCTCATAGGACGTCAAGAGACATCCACGGGACAACGGGCAGACCACAAGGGCAAGCCAAGACACACAGGAATCAACGGGCGGAAAACCAAGAAACAAGGAAAGTAACGCACGAGCCCTAGACCGCTACTAGCAAGTGACGGTCTAGACCATAGCCGTTATTTCCCAAACGACGGACGGACACAGGCCGTCGCTCACCACCCTGACAATCTACAAAACCACACTAAAGCCAAGTAACGCACAGCACCAGGCGCGTTACAAGCAAACGACGCACGGAGGCTCCACCGTTACTTCCAACGGCATAGCCACCAAGACCAAACGAAGTAACGCACAACGCTAGGCGCGTTACAACAAAACAACGCGGCAGGAGAGAGCCGTCAAAGACAAACGACGCACAGGGGACTATCCGTTACTTCCAACGGCATAGCCACCCTCAACCCAGCACAACAGCAAACGACGGACGGAGGCACGCGCGTTACTCACAAACGACGCACAGGGACTCCACCGTCACTTCCAACGGGACAGCCACCCAACCTCGTCCACGCAGAATATAACGGCCAGGGGCAGGCGCGTTATACTCGAAATAACGGACGGAAACCCATCCGTCAGGGAAACCACCTCAACAGGTCAAAGTCAGTCAACGGAAAGTAACGGCCAGGGCAGGGCGCGTTAATTCCATCTAACGCACTGGGTCAAGTGCGTTAGACCAACCGACTAAACCTCAGAACAAAACGACAAAAGCGAAGTGACGGCCAGGCACTGGCGCGTCACACGGGAATGACTCTCCACTCTTGGGCCGTCGCTTACCCAGAAGCAAAAGAGCGCAAAACCCTCAAACTAAGTAACGGTCTGTCGTGGGACCGTCAGAAACAAGTAACGGTCGCTGGCTAGACCGCTACTTCGGTCACGGCGGGAAAACAAAGGAATGGCCGGATCGGCCCGTTCCACGCCCCATTCACGCCGAAACGCAGGGGAGACAAACCACAACGACAAATAACAACACCAGGGGACTCAAAACCCCACATGCAACCTCAAAAACGCAAGATCCGGGCGATTTAGACAATTCAACCCAAAGTGGGTCACCGAGGTTCCCGGGCTTCTACCGGCCTCGAATGAACACCAAATCACATGAAATCAACGTGGATGGGATTCTAACATCCCAGCGGTCAGTTAGAAACTAACTACGCCGCAAACAGTCGCCGTTTACCGGCCGACCCTAAAAATCACGTAAATCACGGTTTAGGCAAAACAAGCCCAAACACACTCGTTTCCTAGCCGAACGTCGTGCAATGGCAGGGAAAACGAAGATGGAGAAGCAAGGATCCGTCACCCTACCTCCACCGAAGAAACCGTACCCCGAAGGGACTAAACCATGCCAAAAATCACTCACGAACCGATTTCACCGGCTTTGAATCCACCGTTCGGGATCGCGCCAGAATCGATCCGATCCTCGCCCCATCGCGCATCTCGACAGCTCCACAGCCTCGCCAACCCGCCCACGATTGCTCCGTCTGCAGCCGGGGCCAAAGAGGGGGAAGAACGAGAGAGAACGGGAGAGAGAGAGAAGGATCGCGAGAGTGAGGAGGAAGAGAGAGGAAAAGGAAATGAAATAGAAAGAAATTAGGAAATTTTCCTAATTTCCGAAATTTCTGAAAATGCGCCGAAAATGTACAAATTCAAAAAAATACGCAAAAATAGTTGAAACGACCGGCTCGACGAGTACATCGTCGCAGTAGCATCCACGAGTTCGAGAATTGACAAACAAACTCACCGTAGGGTTCCGTAACTAGTACGTGAGAAAAAATCCACACGGCTCGTCAACTCAACTCGGAAGCCACGAAAGCGAACCGAAACTCAACGAAACCAATCCGAAACAGATCCGAAAGATCCAACGAAGATCCAACAAGACCTGCCAAAGATCCATCAAGATCCAGGGCATTACAGATGGCGCATGATGAGGTGGAAGACTTTGTGGAGGCGAATACAGAGGTGGAGGGCCACATGGATGAATAGGGTGAATGGGTGGAAGGAGGACGGCGTCCACTCAATCATTAAAGCTTGATAGAACATCTTTCTTACATGTATTATTGATGTCATCTTTGGCTCTTCTCTCCCTCCAATCTCTCTCCATCTTGGTTATGTTATTCATGAAAGCATGAAGAGGATTGACTTGAGGAAGAGGAGGAGGTGGCCGCGGGCATGAAACCCTCTTCAATTGTTCCTCCATTGAAGTAATTTTATTAAGAAGAGTTTGTTGGAGGGGTGTGACTTGAATAACAGAGGGTTTACATTGAGACCGTGGAGGGGCGACTTGATGTGAAGGCCATGGAGGGTGGAGAGGTTGACCGGCAAAAGAACCCGGACGGGCCGAGTTGCAAGAAACATGTGGGCCTTGAGGGCATGGAGGAGGAGGAATAGAAGGAGGTGGGTGATGGACCACCCAAGGAGGAGGATGAATAGAAGAGGGAGGTGGGTAATGGGCCACCCAACTGGGAGGATGAGTTGAAGAAGGCGGGTGATGGGCCACCCGTGAGGGAGGATGAATAGAAGAGGGAGGTGGGTGAAGGGCCACCCGAGTGGGAGGATGAGTTGAGGAAGGTGAGTGATGGGCCACCCGTGAGGGAGGATGAATAGAAGAAGGCGGGTGAGAGGAAGGAGGCGGGTGATGGGCCACCCGAGGATGAGATGAGGAAGGATGAGATGAAGAAGCTAAACCCTCAACAATGGCCTTAAGGGCCTGGGTTTGTTGAGGGGTGAGATGCAATTTTTGGGAGACCTCATTACGTGGAGGAGATAGTTCCGAGGGAGTATTGGCTCGCGGTTGATGCGAGGGACCATAAGAGTGAGAATTGCCCATGGGGCGGGCAAGACCATGAGAATGAAGACGTGGTCCCTTAGAAAAATTATGGTGAGAATTATGAAATTGAGGATCATATGAAGTGCTAGGTTGGTCATCCTCATAGTTATATGAATAATTAGGCATGTTGACTTGGTTATTCAAGCGAAACATTATGCAAAGCAATCAAGATTCAATCAAAGCACAATTCTAAAGATATCAATCAAGCGGATGTTTATGCTTGTTTTTTTTTAATTTGAACCTTGATGAATTAAGTGATTTTGCCAAAGTTTATATAGTTCACTCAGGGTTGGAACCAAGTTTTGATATGTGGTTTAACTCCGGTGCCAACTAGGTTGATTTTCTCACCATGTTTAGGCCAACTAAACCCGGGGAACTTTGAGGTATAACATGCCCGGTTACCAAAGAGGGTATCCTTTGGTATCAGAGACTTACGGAGGCCTTGGTTTAGGAAATTCCGATCCAATGAGAGGAGTTCTCAATTGGAGGGTCCTTCCTTCACTAAGAGGGGGTAAAGATCTCCTAAAAGGTATGGGGAGAGGAGGTCTCCCAAGTCAAATGGCCTATATGCAAGTGCTAATGAAAAAAGAATAGAAAATGTATGTATGAACAAGGATATGAACAAAAATCGATGGAAAACAAGATGGAACACTCACATAGTCATGAAAATATGGCAACCAACTTAACATGAAGCATGGCATCTATTTTTTTTAAGATAAAGAAATGAAAGTTTCTAAAAATCTAACAAGTTGGAATAACTTGGGGAGGGGGGTGTGCACGCGGTGCACAAGGGATAAATAATCATAATAATAAAAAAGGGGAAGTGCTACATGGAGCACAAAGGGGGAGATGCACCGTGGATATAAAAGGGAAAGGGCACACGTGGGTGCCAAAAGGAGAGGGTAATCAAAAGAAAATAATGGTGGACCCACCGTGATCGTCAATTTGTAGATTATAGAATTAATCCACTTAAAAAAGAGAATTAATAATATATGGAGGAAAAGAAGAAGGGGAAAAGGAGAAATAGGGAGCCTGCGTAGATGCTAAGGGGAATGTAATCGCCAGAGACCCGCGGGCCTCAAATGATATTAACAATAAAGAACAAGGCGGGATCACGAAGAATACCCTTGAAAAGTGGGGAAGATTGTGAGGTCCACCTTCTCTTCCAATTGGCCGACCGATGGAGAGAGTTTTCCTTTGGATGATTACCCTTGCACAAATAACAAACACCAATAAAGAATTGAATTAGAATTCAAGATGAGTGTAGTATCAAATTCTTAAGATAAACAAATATGAGTGCATGGTCATGAACACACCTTGTTGGTGTTTTGGCTTTAAAAGCCCTATGCGAAAGGGTAGAAAATAATGATGAATAAGGAGGAGGGTGCAAGTGTTGCATAAAGGAGATCTCAACGTGGTTGAGATAATGAAAATAAATGAAGGGGGAGATGAATATGATGCATGAACATGCAAAGATTAAACTAAAGAACAATAAAGAAAGGGGATAAGAAGAGTTTATGGGTTTATTTTCTCCAAAAGGGGCTTTAGATCTTCAATGTGCTCCAAGGGAAGAAGCCTCCAACGTATGTAGCTTTAGAAGTGCATGGGAGACTCCTTCCTTTGAGCTCTTAGTCCAACAGCACCTCCCCTTGATCAATTGATCAGCCTTAAACACTAGGGAGAGAGGGGTCCTATTTAGAGCGTGGGAATTCAGAGTTTAATTCCATTAAAATTATTAAATTAAGTTTTAATTAGATTTTGAGAGAGATATTCATTGTCCAAGTGTCCTCTCAACTTTAGAAAGTCATAGGAACCCTTTCCCAAGTGGAAAAAGAGCTCAAAACGGGGAAGGAAGGAGGTGCTGTGAAGTTCAAAATTTTGTAAGAATAGGCTTCCACCATAGTGGGTGCTAATTAAAATAGCGTGAGGAGGGAAGTCGCCAATTCTGAGCCATTTTTGGAAATTTTAAAAATTACCAAAATTAGAATGAAATTCGCATCCACCATGACTGACGCGGATTAGAGATTTTACGAATTTTGGTAGGATTTAAAATCACAGAAAAAGGCAAGGAAGAACGCGTCTGGGATTCTAGATGCGTATTCAAATAGGCGTCGGGGGCAGAAGACGCCATTTCTTGATTATTTTGGAAAGTCGAATATTACCAAAAATCAGAAAAGGAAATAGCATCCAGCACACCAGACGCGAATTTGGAAATTTAAGAATTTTGGTAATTATTTAAATAGGTCAAAAAAGGAAAGGGAATTAACGTCAAGAGTCTGGATGCCAATTCAAGAATTGGCGACTTTGTGGAGAGGCGTTAATTCTTCAAGAATACGAAGGTGGTTCATACTCGGAGAAGAGACTAATACGTGCCCATGGTAGAGGACGCGACTTACAATACGCGTCCAGATGGTTGACGCGTATTAAGAAATTAGCATCTTTTCGGAAAGGCATTAATTCAATAATTAAACAAGATAAATGAATACGTGTCCACCATCCCAGATGCGTTCAAGAATGTGCGACTTTCCAAATAGACATTAATTCATGAAATAAATCAGGCCAAAAATGATACTAAATTAAAACGCATCCCCCGTAGTGGACGCTACTTTGACAAGGTCGACTCCTTCCGGGTGGTGCGTTGACTCAGAAGAATTGGCGTCAACTTGAACAGGCGTTGATTCTTTAGGAGGGATTTGGCGTCCACTGGCCTGACGCTAATTTAGAATAGTCCCGAAAAATTACAAAAAAACCCAGAAAAAATCAATAAAAATATGAAAAAATAGGAGAAAGTTAAGGAAAGCTGATTGATCAAGAAAATGAGGAAAATCACTCAAATAAGTCAATTTGAGGGTCAAATTGGGGCATCATAATGTAATTGGAGATGTACTCAAGGTGATGTCAATTTTGGCGTGTCTACATCGGTGTTGTGTTGTTTGCTATAACCTCAAGCTTTGCGAGCTCTAGTGATAAAAAATCTATTCATGGAGATGTCACTTACTATGGGCTGTTGAATGAAATTGTGCAGTTGGATTATTACGGTGAAATGGAAAGTATACTATTTAAGTGCGACTGGATTGATGTTAGGAGGGGGTGACAGAAGATAGGGGATTCATTTTGATTAATCAAACATAATTGTTGAGAACAACAGAGCCTTTTGTGTTAGCATCCCAAGTAGATCAATTTTGGTATGTTGAAGATCTTAAAGACAATGGTTGGTTTGTTGTTCGGAAAGCACATCCGAGAGATTTGTTTGATGTCGAAGGTGGGCAATGCATTGATGAAAGGGCGATTTTAGATATTCAAGTGACACACCCTTACCTTGAGGATGACAATGTTGATGTTGATGACAAGAACGTATGTTGGGAGAGAAATGATGTTGAATGGCTGAAAATCACCTTTAAAAAAGTGAAAAAATGACATGGAGCTTATTTATGAGTTTCATTTTCTATTCATTATTAGCAATTATTGTAATGAATCTTTTGTTTGTAGTGTATTAAAAAAAATGTTTTAATTACTTCATATGTATTATTCATTAATTGTCTTTGCTAATGATTAATTACAGTGCAATGGTATAAGTCGTGGAAGCTAGGTAACGGAAATTTGTTTAGATATATTTTATACATATTTTATTACATATTTTCGTTGTGAAAATTTTTAGATTTAGACTCAGCTTCTGAATCATCGGACAGGGGCATGTAAGTTCTTAATTTGAATGTTTAAAATTTTAATTTGCTCTCATTGTAATTGTATTTGTTGATTTTTTTTGACATTTTCATGTAATCTTACAGGGGAAAGAAGATTGTCCACAAACTTGAGTTCTCAAAGTCCATTATGGAATGACCTGCACATGGTCCTCAGACTCGTACTATGGTTGCAAAAGATCAAGTGCATAAGCTCCCCTCCCGACTGTGCTCTGTAGAGGCAAAAGGAGTAAAATATATCACCACGATTTACACCGCCACTCGAAGTGCATGATTATTGGATTCTAATGGATTTCAACAATTTTTAGAGTTTGAACGCCATCTCTTTATCTTGTTATTGTACTAAAACTTTCATGTTGTTTGTGTTACAACATTGTGAGCATGTTTAAAGTTTGTAGACACATATTTACTGAAATCCCAAATGATGTGAAGGCCCACTTTGGGTGTTTGGATTGCCTTTGGTATAATGCATGGTTAAATGGTAATTCTCAGAAAGTGTTGTCATGGATAAAGGGCCAGAGTATATTCTCAAAGGCATACACATTTGTGCCAATTGTTTGTTGGTATGTACTCTTCAAGTGTTAACTCTAATAATTTGTTTTAATAGCTATATAATATATTTGTTTTTACCTTACCACTTCGATGCAGGGGAGATTGGAGCCTGCTAATCTTATGCCACCTTGAAGAGGGGTGTACAACAAAGGGAAAGTCATGCATGGTCTACCTAGACTCTCTCCTTTCGGCTGGACCACACCGACATGATAGTGACATTAGGAGGTAATGTAAAGCAATAAACTTTAGATATATTGTCCATATGGTTTAATTTTTTTAGTCATATGTTATATTTTTTAGTTGTATGTAATTTGATTACATGGTCCTTATTGTTGCTTGATTTACTCAATATTAATGGGCTTATATGTAGGTTTGTCATGGAGATTTACAAGAATGTTACTTTAGATAAAATCACTGTTTGACACAATTTATGAGACTGAAATAGACTTATTTTCCCGATTGTAATGAAATTAGTGGGGATTTACACAAAGGTCACATGTTTCAACAGCAATAGCTTTGTGAATAGAATAGGAGATAAAATCACTATTTGACACAATTCATGAGACATAAATGGACTTATTTGCTCGATTGTAATAAAATTAGTGGGGATTTACACAAAGGTCAATTTCCTAGGCTAGAAACCTTTAAACATAAGAGAGCCTAGATTCCTAAACTGTTGGCCAGGAGAAACCCACCTCGAAGCAAACCTCAAAAGATTTCCAAACCTTGAGATGAGATGAGACGAAGGCCATGCAAAGAAAAATATACATAATAAGTGCCTAAAAGAATCCACCATGTACATATTATTAGAGGGCGTCAACAGTATCTCCCTACTTTCTTCTGAACCAGTGAATGTATCTTAACATGCCCTATGGAAGTACAATCAATGCCTTGCACATTGTTATCATGCGTAACATTTAAAAGGAGATGACTAAAGCTCATCTTCCAAGCCAACTATATCCCAAAGTGTGCAGCCCAAAGTCTTTATATCAAACAAATCCGGCAACAACGAAGTTTCCCAATATCATGAAGAACCAATGGTAGAAAAAAACCCAATATCATGCAGTCAAAATACAAAACAAAGTTTTCTCTACAATTCCCATTGAAAAACTATAAATAGATGAAAAATCTTCCACCAAACTATCTACTTTGACTTGGAGATAGAATTCTACTGAGTTAAAGCAATATTTCACGAAAATCCTGAAAATGTAATTCAACACAATAAAATAATCAGTTTTAAAATGATGCTTAATAGTTCATTTAAAAAGGGAAAAGAATAGACTAAGGGAGAGTATATATGTAGTCAAACGGACTATAATCTAGCAAGAGATATTAGAACCTATGCATCCATAAGCTGAATGTAACCATATCCAAATGTCATAGAGTCCTGTGATAAAGCCTCAGCAACATCACTTGGGAGCTGGAAGTCCACGAGAACATCTTTCACTATCCAACCATGCAATCTAGATTTTTACTGAATGTTAGCTTCTTCCTATCATTATTCTTGAATTTCAGTTTAACCAAGCACCAATTGCATGGTCACTCTCCTATGGCAGGATCATGGATCCTTACCCATTTCCTTGGAGGAAGTTTCACTGTGATTAAGTTTGTTAGTTACATTTGTTGATCTATGTATTTCTCAGTGCCTTTAGGCACTCATTTTTTACCTTGCAGTTATGCCATATGTGTAATTAGATGTAAGGTTTTATTTTAGATATATTATGATCCATCTACCTGAAGCTTTCATATGCACTATGTATTCTATCATTTAGGTTTTGTGGACCTTCTTTTGTTGCTTGTAATTTTAGTTCGTAAAATTTTCTTGTTTGCTTCTCTGTATTATTCAGATTTGGCCCTAGGGAAAGTAAAAAGGCTATGAAGTACGGTGATATTGGTTGATTGAACTACAATGTGAGCTTTACAACCTTTTCCACTCTGACCCACAGATAGGTATTCTGGTCTCCTTTGGTCCAAGATTTTCCTCTATTACAACAATGCATTAAGCATCATTATTTGTTGCCCACTTTCAGGAATCAGATCATAAAGAGTTTTCCTCAATGCTTCATAATGCTTTGGAGGGTGCTGTTATACTGAAAAGTTTTCCCAAGACCATTGTGGATGTTTTTGCATTGGTTCTGCAGTCTGGTGGTAGTAAGCCTTTTCTTTTGTAAAAAAATATCTACAGAGTCAAGATTATTATTATTTGTTAGAATTCAGAGTGAATTAAAAGGAGATTTTGACTGTTAACATTTAAGGATTGTTTGCATCCAGTTTAGTAGGGTGTCTACATCGTGTACCTTCAACATCATGAGCCTCCATGGTTGGTTTGTTAAATTAGCTAGTGTTATTGTTCTGTTTCTCCCTTGAATGATGGTTTTTTTTTCTCATCAATTGTTAGGTTCTATTATTACTTCTTTTTTAATATTCATGCAACTTTGTTTCAAGGATATTTGATCATGCACTGGCTGATACTAAGTCAAAACCATACATTGTTCACTCTCTATCTGTTTCCATCTCGTTGTTAGATTTGAGAAGATCTGAATCAACTACTCTAATTTATTCAATTAAAAATTAGACTTCATATGAACCACATATTCTTATCGATTCAGAAACGGTTACTGCCATGCTGGCAAAGCAGGGTAAGTTTTTGATTTTGCCATATTGTAGCAATTAGATGTTTTTCTAACAAATGACTACCAGAGTGGTTTGCTGTTGTTTTCAGTTGTCTGTTTTGTACTTGGAATTCAAGATAAGTTAAAAGATAGTATCTACCTTTCATGCGGCTTCCTTTTACATTACTGAGAAATATTATTAAGGATTAAGGATTACATTGTGGAACTTCTGTAAGCATTGATATCATGTATTAGGTAGGTGCATAATTTTGTTGAAGCATGACACAAGTATTTTACTCGAGTAAAACCAACTTTGTTATATGTTTGAAAGTTCTACAACTAAATGAAAACTTTTACCATGTTTCTCCCAACTGAAACTTGCTTGATTTATGTTGAATTTGAAGCATACATATGATATTCAACCGAATATTGGCCGTTAAAAGAAACTAATAAATTGATTGAAGCTGAAGGAATCCCAACTTCAAAGTTCTTTGAGTCAACTTTTTGTTTTAACCCCCAGCGAGCCCCACCCACCCAAAAGAAAAAGAAAAAGAGTTGGACCTGAAGTTTACTTACTACATTTTTCTTGGGATGCTTGTGCCCTTTGATTGAAAAGTAAAAATGTGATGAATTGGAGGGAGAAAGAATTTAGTTGACTTCTTGACATGAGCATGAGCTTACTGTTTATTTCTAGAGGAAAGCCATGAATAGATATATGATTGAATAATATGGCATGTATGTCCACAATTGAAACTAGAATGCTTCTCTTGTGTCACCTTGACATTTTGCATTGGGGTTCTATAGTGCTGAAGAAGGCCCCTCAGGTCACAAGAAGATCTATTGTAGTTGAAATAATCTTGGAAACTCATGTTCCTGCTGTGAGCTCTTCAGTTTCAGTAAAATTGGACTTCTTTTATCTAGTCCTTTCTGATTTTTGGTGAATTAATTTAGCCAGATTCTCTTGAAATGAGGTCGTGTCAGTGGTGTTTCCTAGTTTTTTTGTGACTAAAACTCTTATTATACCATATTCAAAGTTCTTCTCAATGATTATATATTCTTGGCCACACTGACATATCTTATACTATTTTTTATGCTTGTATAGCATGGCTCTAAAGTTTGGCAAGTCAGAATAAATGTGACAACGCAGTCATCTTCTGACTGGCAATTTTTCCTTTGCCATGGTGGTATTAATTATGGGACTTTATATTGTACCTCTTCATAGAAAGTTTGAAAAGTTGAAGCCTTAAAAGTGGTTGTAGGTTTTACACATACCCTCAGCCACTAGGTGGGGATATAGTCCATCAAGGAAAATATGTTTTCACCCAAAACTACAATAACATAACACACCCTAAATCACATGATTTCTTCTGTACATTACTAAACCTTACCACAATAAAACAAAAACGCTACAGAATGACAGAACTATTAGCCATTTAGATCTACCTTCCCCCCCCCCAAAAAAAAAGAAGAAGAAGAAGAACAGAAACATCACTGAACTCTTTTTATTGAAGCTTAGTATAATAGTACAGAGTACACTACATGGATATTCATATGGCATTTCTTGTTTGTTGCCCTCTCAATCATCGGATTCTGCCTTTATTGGTGGAGAAATGATAGCATCCTATCGTTTCCTGCACAAAATGAGAGGAGAAAAGAGGTATCGTGTTCAATAACCACACAACGACCATGGGATTCTAATCATCCAGGTTAAAAAAATGATTCATTTGCAGAGAAAACCCTACAATTATGTAGTTTGTGAAAATGAATAGACCCAAATATGGAATCTAATTTTAGGTGTTCTTGGATCTCTAGGGATCCCCAGAACATCATGTCATGTCCTATTTAACGAAATTTATTTTTCTAGGGATTCATCATGTCACGCCCCAATGCGTAAAATCAGAATGCAACAGTTATAATAAACATAAGAGATAAAGAGGCTAGTACACAATATATCATAAAATTTCAACTTCCATTTTATCAATTTAAACAAATATCCATTACATCAACTCTTCCAGACTTTGACAAAAACAAAACAACATAATGTTTCCAACAACTCCAACATTCCGACAACGACTCATAACCTAACATGACCATCAGCTACGACAACAGGACTGAACACGCCACGACTGTAAGCTGGAACGCTCCAAGGTTTACTCTTGCCCTTCCCCTTCGGATTGAATGTCTTCATCAGAGCTACCTGAAAAAGATTGCGAATAACTGGGTGAGCGAGAGCTCAGTAGGAATTATATCTCTATACTAGGCAATCTTAAAGTGATTAATCAATTAATAAAATCTTTCATGCTAACGAGAAAATGAGCAAAATAAACAACGTGAAGAGGCATCTAACTATAGTCAATCAAAATGATGAGATGAGATAATCAAGAGGACAACAACAGATAGAACATATGTATAACAAGAACTTTCATGTATTTGGTCGTAACATGCATGAAGTACAATCACGTCATGTAGAGTCATGAAATTTTCATGTAGAAGTGAATGTCAAAGATTAACATGCTAGCAAGTACTTCGATGTAATGCCACACCTTGTCATTACAAACTCTCATGAGCACTAGTACTTTCGGGCACTCCTCCCAGGACCAGACGGGGCCCTTTATGATGCGTTGGCATTGAGTGGTGGATCCAAGATCCCAAGTAAAAATGTAGACATTCATTATTACCGGCCAAGAATTCCAAGGGTAAGCTCAAGTAACCAATCACTTAGAGTGGAGGCAATTCTTTAGGAGGAATTCAAGAGATAAGTCATAAGCATATGACTTTAAGAACCAAGATTTAAGCAAGTTCAGGAATATACATTAAGGGGTCGTGAATATATCAGGGCCTAGAGAGGTGTTGGCATCTAAATGTTGCTATATGGCAAGCATGCCTTAAAGCCGTTGGCTAAGCATGAAAAAGGTCAAAGGAAGCCTGAGAAGAGGTCCTCTCAAACTGCTGAAGCCCTAAGGTAACCTAATGAAGTGTCGGGGACTCTATAATTCATCACCTCGGGACATCCGAAGAAGTCTACAACAAGTTGGCAATGCTACACGACGAGCCGAAATCAACAAACCCAACAAACTGGCAATGACTCGGTCGTGCCGAACAAACACCACATCTCGTCCGACGAGGACGAAGTTACACCTGGCAATCTGCCACCTAATGAAGAAGCCTCCCGAGGTGAAGAAATGTCCCTGGTCCCTCAAAATGGGGTGCCGAAGGAGATATCAGTAGAAAACTTGAGTGACCCAATTCGGGTACACGTGCCGAAAAGGTCTGTAAGTGGCCGAAAAGCCACCCGGTCTGGGTGAGAATATCTCGAGGGATATCCCACTCAATTAAGATGTCCTACATATTCACAGGGTAGGCCTGGTGGCACAAATCACAATGCCGAAAGTCAAATCAGGATGAAACCTGAGTAGCCCGACGCGAGTTTGGCATACGTCAGAAACCACTCGAAACTACAAACTAGGGCTCAAATGCTTCAAAATCTACATCCCGAAGGTACCGCATCAAACCCGAAGTTGAACCTGACATTGAGATTCCATCTGGGTTAGTTCCGGGACAACAAGGAAAAATTATAAAAATGCCCCCATGGCCAGCTGAATCGGCGCAGCCATGACCAAGGTGAACTGGTGTAAGCGGCCATGTCCAAGCTGAATCGGCTCACTCCCCCTTTATGCCCAGTGAACCGACGCAAGCGGCCTTATGACCAAAATGAATTGGCGCCCTTTTAACAAACTGAATCGGCGCGCCTTCCTTCACCCTTGGCGGATCGATGAACCGGCACTGGGACACCTGTCCCATCCCCGCTCGATACCCTATTTCACCTATAAAAGAAACCCTAATCTTTGAGCACTGCAGTGAGAGGCAGACTGACAGAGGGAGAGACAACAAAAAAAGAGAACAATCAGAGAGTGATCATCCAGAGAGGGAGCGGTCGAGGAAAAAAAGAGCGATAGGGAGAGCCACGGGCATTGGGAGGGCCTTCATTCTGTCTTTGTTGTGCCTGGAGGAGAGCTCCCCTCGATCCCTTCTAATCTGTAGGTGGGTCGCTGCCGTAGCAAACTCCCAAGGGGACTGATAGTTTCGCTTCTTCTTCGTTTTCCTCCCCACTCTCGTCTATATCTCTTTTGTCTTTCTTGCATCCGCGCCCCTGTAACAGAGAAGCTATAGCTGTTTGTTCCCATTCTAGAAATAAAAGAAGCTCTATTAAGCCCCTTTGTTGCTCATGTTATGCTTCATAGATTGCTATTTTAAACGTCTGTGCTAGTTCGCTCGATCTTCCATTCTCTTTGTTTTTGTTCTGGCTATTCGTGGTTTGATGCCCTGCACATGGAGGCATAGGTCCTGATCGTGAGGAGGCCTCACTGAGGCTATATACATATCTGTGATCCTTTGATCGTTCGGACGACTGTGACCACGTGCATCAGATTTCATGACCTAGAACAGCCACGCCCAGTCGGGCGACAGTAACATTTCCCCCCACTGCCCCTCATGGACCCTGCTGCACCGCATCACACCAATTATGTCGTTACTTTCTAACTCTGTTTGTTGCTACGACGTAGGTATTGTTGTGAGCCACTTGTGTATGGCCTATGGTCAGCGAAGATGGATGCTTGCCCCTTTCACTCTCCTTCATGAGTTGTAAGGGTCCGGCTGTTCTTCACAGATCTGTCAATATTTGATATACCATCCCCTTTCCATGAGTGTGTTCTCCTCTCTTCTGTAGTCACCTTGACCCCCGAGGGTCAGTCACACACTTGCACATTACTTGTTCGTCTAATAGACTCTTCGAATATAACATGCCCTCCAGGACCCATAGTTTGATGCCATCTCTGGCACAGACTATGGCCCTTAGCTTCAGAGCGACAATATAAGCATCCTGCTTCTTTCGATCAACATCGAATAGCATGGGTCCATTATAATAAGAAAAGGGGGGGAGACATTTCTTTTCTCTCCAAATTTACCGTTCCCCTGTTATTGTACTCCGGTTACATCGATCCCCAGGGGACTAACCCCCACAGATCACCCTGAGTTCTCTCAAGGCCTATCTCCTCATGATAAGATCCCTTGGGAACTCTGCTTTAGAGATGAACAATGACATCCACATCAGTGGCCACACCGCACACTAGATGTCTCAAATTTCAAATAAGATTTGACTATGGATTGTTGGGGTCCCTTGTAGGCTAGTCCCCGGGTCCTTCGCATCCAAACTTGTTCACTGGGTTGCCATATATTCGGCCTCCTGGCAGCTTGTGAGTTCACTCTGGAACGTTCCATGTGTGGGTCTCAATTTCTCCTCTTACAATTCTCAGAATAAGGAGAGACGTTGCCAAAATTCTGCCAGGATTTTTTCCGCTCTCTATTTTCTTTAATTCGGGTCTGCTACTTTAAATGGGTCTAGAATTGGCATTAATGATAAACTAAGATGGCATTGCATGGACAATGTGGACAGATTTCTACTGTGATGTGGTGTGTGAGCCCACCTAAGATATCACAGTGCTTGTGCTCGAGTACGAACCTCGCACAGAGGGTAAATAACAAAGTTCACCTCAATACTTAATAAAATCTTCGAATTCCCTTTCATGAGATGAAAGGTGATTGAACTATAACAAATATGTTAACATTTTTGATTCTCTGCAGAGATGGACTAGTTTGGGCCTCTAAGAACCCCTTATTAGTTCCTCATAATCTTTTGAATTAGCTCCCAACTTTCCTTGGGTTAACCCCTTTTGCCTTGCTCTTGAGTCGGCACCTATCACGCCCCAAATCGAGTGAATCGGCGCCACCTTTAACCAAGAGGAGTGAATCATCGCAAGCTACGCCGGTTCACCTCTCTCCTTTGCCACTGCTCCTTTTGTCTTGCGCCGAATCATGGCCCTTCTCATCCTCTGGTGCCGATTCACTCGACCATTTGAGCTCTCATCACACTATCGTCCCTGCGTCAACCCCCAGTCATTTGGGGTCGACTCCGCCCCCGCTGCAAGCGATCCGACGCTAGGCCACGCTTAGGGCGGTGAATCGGCGCAAAGGGAAATCCCTTCTGCGCCGATTCACCCCATCTCGCCGAACCAATACCCCTTTCACTATGTCGATTCACTCCGTTACACCCCCTCTCATCCTTCTGTGCCGATTTACCACTACACTCCCTAAGTCGACTCCCGTGAGGCCCAAGTCGACTTCCACTCCCCCATTGGCCAATTGTTTGCCCCTCACCTTGTCCAGCTTAGGGTCATCTACAAATAAGTAAATGATAATAACAATAAATTAAAAAGGGACCCACTTGGGCCTCTCTCTTTCATGCTCGCATATATACATCTACTTATATACATAACTATTTTACTGCATACTTGTCTATTTCGGCCCTCCAGTATATCAAATGGTGATTGGCAAAAGGTCAAGTCAGGCCTGGCTGGAAGCTTTCATCACGCGTGAGGTGATCTTTGGATCCAAGTTCTTCGCCTCGTATCGGGGTCTAGATAATAAATATTGATGCATCGCATGCTTCGATGTATGTTTGAGCTTCACACCGCATGGTGATGTCTTTCAATTTGTGCATTAGCTTATATTTACTCAGCCCCGTTGGCCCTCTATCTTGGCGATTAATCAAGGGTTTTCCTCCCTCCGGGAGGATGTGATTAATGTCATAGCCTTTATGGTATGGCGGACTTCTGGTCCCGACAAAGACTTCATATTCGTCTGACCAAGTCAGATCGAGCGCACAATAAAATCGTCACGTATGTGACTGGCATGCCTACGTAATAAAAAAATAAATCAAATAAACCTAGTGATACCAATGAACCATTAAAAAATAAATTAAATAAAAATAAAATAAAAAATAAAAATCACTCCCACAAGCTGGCATGCCCAGTGGGACCGAGTCACCCTTCATCTTTTCTCCAAGTTAAAGGGGCTCCAGGGACCTCCCAAAGAATGCTGATCGTTTGACTATTTCTGTGATTATAGGGAAACAACAATGGCTGCTGGATTTGCTGCTATGACCTTCAGCCCTGCAATTTTGGCCGACCATGCTGTGCATGGGTACCAGGCGGTACTGACTATTTTTGAGACCTTTCCTCCGGTGGTTAGTTTCCCCAACTTCTTGGGGGTCGCTTTCACTGACATGCTGAGTGTCGAAGCTCCGGAGCTTGCCGGAGAAGGTGCCGACAAGAAGCCCATGACTTCTCACACCCGAAGCTGCGAGGGCCCGCTGAGAGGCCGGACTCGATGAACAAGCTGCATGGTGCACCATGTGGCTCTGGGGGCCCGTCCCGTTTACAATAGCAAACTCGGGAGCTGCCAATGACGGAGTTTCCAAAGGAAGACTTCTACCCCTATCATCGGATGACTCTCAGCATCTGGAAAATCTATACTTATTGGTGGCGTCCGCGTCTTCCTGGACGGGCGCGATGCCCAGGTGATTCTTGATGATGTGGTCCATGCTGTACCGATCCGCAACTCCTTCCAAGTGTTGTCTAGGAGGAGGGCTGAGAAAGAGTTGGAGGGCCGTCAGGGCCGAGAGAAGTAGGCCCCAAAGCCAAGGAGGTTTAAACAGATTTGGAAGGTCCAGCCTGTCCATACAGATGGCTTTATGAGCTGTAATCCTCGTCCTATGAAGGCGAGGAAGAAGGAGAGAAAGGGGTTTGCCCCGAAAGAAGAAGTCACGGTCGTGGATCCTCCACGCCGCACTACTGTCATGACCTATGCGTGCCAGATTGATGTTCCCAATGCAAGAAAGTGGTCAAATCAACTTGCCAGGATGTCCCAGTTGGCTTACATGCCTATGGTGCGGGGTCAACAATCATCCCCTATCCTTCCCCAGGGACGAAGTCAAGGAGAATTGACTGATGTGCTCCGAAATTATTTCCGAGGATTTGGAAACCCCTCATTGGGTCAGCAGCGATTGCTTCGAGCATCAGCTGCTGAAGGAGAAGACTATTTGCCGATGGCAAATAAAGAAGAAGAAGATTACTTGCCGGTGGCAGATATCGTAGAATAAGAAAAGAAAGATGCATCGTCCGTAGACGACAATGGCTATGAAGATGGCTTGGATGATCATGCCGATAGAATTCTTCCACAGCATGGGAAAGAGAAGAGAATATCGGTGTTTGAAAGGCTGACCTGCCCCAGTCACCCGAGGCGAAGAGTATGGAGACAGGAGAGTGGGATGCGGGTTTTTACCTGCAATATGACCGGCGTGTCTAGCAAATATGGCGCTTTGCCAGAAGAGCCAGAAGAATTGGCCTATTTAGCCGAAAGGCCAGGGCCAGCTACTAGAAGAAACAATGTCGCAGAGGAAATGATGAAAGCGGTGAAGGGAAAGCAAATCATTGCTGAAACCGTCCCTACATTAATGGCAAATGTAGTGACGTCCAAAGAAGACGAGATCTTATTACCCACCTTACTCGAGGGTGCCTCTAGTGAAACGGTTGAAGGTGCTACCAGCACAACACCCCTGGATCCGTCAATATTGATCTACTGTAGAAATACCAACAGGAGATAGAGCTCCTGAAGAAACAGTTACAAGAGAAGACAGAACAAGCTTTGGTGTCCAAGCCACCAGAAGTGCAGGCAGAATCATCACAGGGAGGTGTTAACCCGGGTGATCTTCCCTCATCCTGCAACCTTTTCCAGCCTGTCGAGTCCGTTCAGGCTACTACTCAGCAGTGCCTACCTCAGTCGCTGCTACCACCAGTGTTGCCACAGCTACATCAAACACCTCTACTATGCCTGGCTCCTCAGGCGACCACTCTGGTCACCCCCTACCTCCAGCCGGCGCACTTTTACCCTGAGCCAGTCAACCCAACTACCATGAACAAACTTATGGTAGAGAGGATGATTGAAATGAAGCTAGCCGAGTGGGGTGAAGGGGAATACACTACATTTGATGCATATCGAGTGCCCTACCCACCACATCATGCAGCCAAGCACCTCCCTCCTAGGATCAACAAGCCGGCAAAGTTTGACAAGTTCAATGGGCAAGGGTCCCCAAAAGAACACATTGCTTATTATATGACCGTCATGGGTGACTTGGCCACAGACGAGTCCTATCTGCACAAATTCTTTGGGTCCTCATTAACGGGGCTCGCATTTGAATGGTATTCCAGCTTACCGGCTGAGTCGATCAGCGATTGGACGGATATGCAGAAGAAATTCAGAGAAAGATTCCATGTCACCGAAAGAGAAGTTACGGTGGCTGAACTATACTCGACTAGGAAAAAGCCAGATGAGACCGCCCTCGACTACATCAAGAGGTGGAGAAACCTCGGGATGAGGTGCAAGCGCCCGCGGCATCAAGAGGACGCTGTACAGATATGTAAACAGAATCTCAGGCAGGAAGTTCTTGAGAAAATGATCGGGATGGAGATAAGGTCATTTAACCGATTGAATAATGTGGTGGCCAAGATTGAAACCTTCTTGGCAAAACATGCCTCACCAACAACCAATGCCATCACTCAGAAAGGAAAAGCAATAGATCGACGGCCAACACCGAAAGAAGCGAATACTATTGACTTGAAAGCATTCGAACAACAGAGAGATAAAGGCAAGAAGGCAGCTGCTTCCACACCTCCCCTACAGAAGAAAATAAAGAAGGTCCCTCACTTAGGGACAAGATGAAAAAGGCATACTGCCGAAGGATAAAACCAGGGTCCTCTTTGAGTGGGCCACTCAATTCGATAAAATCACACTGCTTGAGCTGAAGAGGCCAAAAGATTTGAGGAGGAAAGATAGCCCGGGATTCTATCCCTATCATCAGATGTTGGGGCATCCTTTTGAAAACTGTTACGTATTCAAGGATGTCATCGAGGGCTTGATAAAGAAGGGTGAACTTGAGATGGGGGCGCACAAAGTTGATCCTCCACAGCCCCATGAAGCGCCAACAAACAGGGCAGCTACCAATATGGTGTCTTTGTACCAGGCATTCCCAGAAGAAGTCACAAGGGCCAGCACCCAACACACCTACGCGGCTTGTTTTCTGACACCTCTGAAAGAGTAGTAGGGATGGCAGAAGATCCCTATGAAGAATAAAAAGAAGCCCACGCCCCATCTTGCAATGGGGGCACATGTTCGTGGTGTGATGCCACGGCCAACTCCACCAGTCCCGGTGTCAGTCCGGATTAACCATCCTGCCACCATCAAAATACCTACTCATAACCGGAGGAGACAAACTCCGCTGCCGATGAACAAAGAGATAAGCCCAGAAGTTCGAAGACTACATGCTTACATGAACAGGCTAGATGAATATGATCAGCCCAAATTGCAGCCACTACTGATAAAAGATCATGTGACATGGGAGAAGCTCCAGTAGCTTACCCTAGAGCATCAAGAAGAAAAGCCAGAAGAACCCCGGGAAGATAGCAATCTATTCTGGGGGCAGGCGCCACCAAAAAGAGATCGAAGAAAGAAAAGAAAGGCTCGAATTGCCAAAAGGGTGACAACCTTTTCCTGCAGCACTCTATCGGCTCTCTTCAATCTGCCGGGGGAAGAAGATGAATAAGACATATGCTTCACCCCTGCCACTGAAGCAAACCAGGCTGAGGTCCCAACTACCACACATGCAACTCGGTCGGGTCAAAAAAGGGGACGCCTGCCACCGTCTAACCACAACATCATTTTCAGGGGGGAACAACACTACCAAATACCCCCTCTGGAAGTCAAGGGAATCCAAATTCCCCCTCCACCAAGGCTCTACACGCAAAGCAAAGAGAGTAATGTCGCCCCCTCTTTCGCAGAATTCCTTATGGCATCCAAAGGGAAACACCCTTGCCATGCAGCTTTCTCTACAACCGGGGGAACACATTCCCAGCCTCCTCAGCCCTTTAGCCTACAGAAGGAAGACAAAACCAGCCCTATTTCATGTACAAAGGGGCAACTGGATGATGGCGCAGCACATCAGAATTACCCGAGCCTAAGTCTGATGAGACGGGACCATCGAAAACTGAGGCACATGATCCACCCAAGCCCAGGTGGGCAGAAGAGATGAAGTTGTCGAATGTCCCAGCCGGGATCTGAATAATGAAATTATTAAAGAAACTCCCAGCTAGATTCACCATCTGGGAGATCCTCTCCTTGACTGAAGAGAACCGGCAGGCCATTATCGTAGCCCTGCAGACTCCTACATAGTATGAGGACCATTTTTTCGAAACATTGTCAGAAGTGAATGTGACGTTTACTGAAGAAGATATGCTACTCCCATATTCCAGCCACAATAGGCCACTATACATGAGAGTGAAGTCCCGCGATCAATGACACCCAAGAGGGGGGAGAATTGGGTGTATACAAACTTTTAACAAATTTATGCCCGATTCAAATAGGAAGGAATAAAGGCCATAATGAATTCCAAGACTATATGAAAACAAAGAGATCTAATAGAATCTATCGCACTCAACCGATCTTCGATACTATGGCGGAGGTGAGAATCCGGAGATTCAACTCACGCAAGATGTTATCTTCTTGACAAGGTTTGCCTTGTCGATCCGAACCCACCTTTTAATATACCCAAGATCTAGTATGGAAACAATAAATTATGCTAGATCTAACACAAACAATGCAACCAAGAAAACTACGCATATGCTGCACATAATGGGGATAGAGGAAAATGAACAAACCACACAATGGACAGAGATTTTTAGGTGGTTCGGATGCAACAACAATAACTTACGTCCACCCCTCATGATCAGTGAGGATTCCCACACTATCTTGTAAAAGATTACAAGATCAAAACATACACACATACACACACACGTGAGGAGTTTGGAACTCTCACAAAGGTGTACAAACACCGAATCACAAAGAGATGTGAAGAATTAGATACACACACACACACACGGATCTACGTAGATCCACACACACACAAGTATTCATATATTACAAGAACACACACTTGAATCTAAAATAGAAATCGAATGGAAGACACAAAGAGAAAACTTCATATTTAAGCTCCCCCTTAGTTGATGAAGAATGTTTTGGATGCAACTTGATCTCCACTTGGGTTGGGGTTGATCTGCTCCAGATGTGGCTTGAATAACTTGAGGATGGATGAAGAACTTCCTTTCCGGAGCACTGTTCACAGCTACAGTACCAGCACTTGAATCTCCCCTTGATAGCCTCCTTTAGCCTCCTTCGATTGATTAGGGTTACAAGCCCCAAAGAGATGTTTTTATAACTCTTGAATGGTCAAGAGACAAGGCAGGAACTAGATCCACAAATCATGGTAAGTCTGGTGACTTTTGGATTAAACAAACCCAATGAAGAGGGCTTCCCACGTTGTAGAAAATAAAGTCAAACATGGCTGCTTCGAGGCTGGCGATCGACCGGTAGGAGGGGGCGGTCGACCGGAATTTTTACAGGAATGGGACTTTCGTTGCGGGGAAAACCGGTCGACCGGCCCCATCTGGCGGTCGACCGCTGGCTGGAATTCCTGCAAAATTGCAAGAGTTAGACAGTAGATCATGATCTGTGAGCTAATCAGTTTCTGACACATCCTATCTCAATTAAAATAGGTGAGTTAAGCTTAGCCTGGGTAGTTTAGGAACCAAGATGAATTTATGCATTTGGAAGGAATTAAACATTTAACATAGTGCATGATGAAATTAGGCTTTGAATGCATAAGAAAGTCGAACTTGATTGCTAAGACATGGCACATGATAGAACGCACGTCCTGGGTTTTGTTATCATCAAATCACCTAAATATACTCAGCAATCTCCCCCTTTTTGATGATGACAAAACTGAGATGGTATTGAAATACATGAACGCGCCTTTAAGCAATGTTTAAAATTTTAGATCAAAGATCGAAATCAAGGCATTTCACTCACATCCCATCAAGCCAGCGAACGCAAATCATTCAACACTTTATTTGCCAATTAGAAAGGAAATGAGATACAAGAGCTAACCATTTGAAATTAAACACCAGTTGCATTCAATTCATCATTTCATTACAAGGTACATTAATGCGAGAGTGAATGCACGACTCTAGACACAAGTGACTAAACAAATGCACAAATACAGAACTGATACATGCAAACACGCAAACACATACCGACATACTTAAATATATAGAACCTGCACTACTACTTCTCCCCCTTTGGCATCATCAAAATGGGATAGGATAGACGAAGGGGGACTCAAGTGACATAAGACAAAAGTCCAACAAGCTAGAGGGAGAAAAAGGAAAAATCCTCATGGTGCATCTGCAGGTGGCTGATCTTCTGGAGGAGGAGGCTGGTAACAAAGGTGACAGCGGATGTCTTCAAGAGAATGATCTTGAAGCTGAAGGTTATCCCGTATACGGCCGATGGCGAGGTCACGAGCTGCATCACGGCGAGACATGCCAAGAAGTGTCATGTTCATGATGTGGAAGGCCGGGATGGAATCAACAACACTATCGGTGAGGCTAGTCATATGAGTGGAGAGTGTGGCCATTTGAGTGTAGAGGGTATCTAGAACAGTGGAGAAGGAATCTATGCGACCTGACATGGTGTCAATCACATTGCCCATAGTGTCGACGCGATCCCAAGAGTAGAAAGTCGTTCCCCAAAAGTGTCAACACGAGTCTCTAGCCTAGTAAACTGCCTGTCAAAAGTCTCGTAGTCCGCCCAAGAGTGATGTGTGGCCCCCTTAGTGGAGGACTCTGAGAGAAATATATGACCTACAAGCCAATCACATGAGATGTGATGACGTCATTTCTTATAATATCTTATTCATATTTATATTAATGGCATTTATTCGTTACATTTAATTTGTGTTTATGATTTGAATGTGATGAAGTCCCTGAACCTGTGCGATGATGACTGGATCATAATGAGATTATGATAATGAGACCAGTCATCTAGATGCACATGTTCTAAATGTTCTCAGTCATAGGATCTTCAAGAAGGGACATTGAAGATCCGGATAGACTGGCACACATGATACTTACTCATATGATGGGGGTCATTGTTCTCATAGTCATCAGTGTGGAGACACTAAAGTACGTGTGTAGGTGCTCATTAGTGGAATGAGTTCACTGAACAGACCCGATTTAGAATCCCTGAATGGTAATCATACTGACTGTCAATCAGGGTATTCTATGTCTTAGTAGCATAGTTGGATCTTAGACCTGAGTCACTAAAGATGTCTTGCATAAGGGATGTTGAGTATTTGATTACTAACTTATGGACTTCTGTAAAGTGGTCTTGTATAGTTAGTTATTCGGACTCAGTGGAACTCGTGTGAAGGCAATTAGTTTGAGAACATGGGATCATTCACTATTAGTATGATATATGAGAGAGAATGCCCTATGGATCTGTACTCGGGAAATCCCCTGGCCAGGGTATGGGAGTTCATTATGGAAAAGGAGTTTTTCTAATGAACCTGTTTGGGTACAAGATTCAGTCGAGCCGAGACTCAACAGGGTTTGACAGTTTGACCATACCCTAGTTGATGTCATACCACCTTTGGGGTGGCAGCAACTAGAAAAATACCCCTTGCACTTATCCAACGCAAGCACAATTCGCAAATAAGAGACTATCGTAGACGGTCGCTCACCGGTGCGCATGCTCAACCCAAGGGTGACTCGATGATGCCGAGTCGAGGATGGTGGGAATAGGCCCTTGCTGGTAGAGGGCCAGCAAGGTTATGAATGTGTTTCCCCCAAAAAATATGAATGCCCTAATTGATGGGCTGACCGAGTGCCACAAAGGACTCGGACCACTCTCTTCCTCCAAGGTGGTCACTCGAAAGCGAAGGTGCTTTTAGGACCGGGCACTCTCTTACACTCCAGGGGAGCGTTGATGGATATTAGTTGAACAAGCACTAAAATATGAGCAAGGGTTGAGTGATTACCTAGCCAGTTTGAAGAAACCGACCCCGGTCGGAGACGTGGGCGAGCGGGGAAGTGTGGTTTCCCGGCACACTGCGTCAATGAAGCTTCTCCATGTTTAAATGATTACATAAACTATTCATCATGCAGGAGGGTTGGACAAGGGGTGAGGAGTTGTGTGATTACAACAAACACTACCTCTCGCAGGGAGGGGCTTTAAGCCGGCCAGGCGGGGCGGGGAATGTCGAAGTAGAAGAGACCCTGCGGTTCTGTTCGCTCACTCTTGGCAGGATAGGGGTTCGATGATGGAGCCGCCACGGATCCGTCCAAAGTCAGAAGTGGGCGAGACCAGCACCAAAACTTCCAGGGTTGGACTAGGAAGGCTTCAGAATTTTTGGAGAATTTAGTGTGGCCACCGGAGGCAGAAGAAGGCTCTTGAACTGGACCCCTTGGTTCAGCTTCTATCTGTTCTAGAATCAAAGGTGCCGGACGATGTCCTCGCTCCAAGTTACTTCGAGCTCCGATGGCGACGCAGCTTATATCGATATGACCGTGGGAGGGTCCTCTTCGAGTAGCACCCAAAATGAACACCAGAGGAGGTCGGAGCAAAGAGCTAGGGCTCATAGAGTGAAGGGGTGTCGGTCAGGCCCTGACTGGACTGATCTGCGCACCTGGGGAAGAATAAACGGAACGAGCAGCTCCGAACTCCGAACGATGCTCCGCTTGCTGTGTTGGATAGAGGACTGATAGTATCTCGTCATGGTCAAGTGGCGCACCAAGGAGAATAGGGACTTGGCTGCAGGATTTTCTGCATTGTGGTTCTGATATCCACCCCGATGCCAGACGTGCAGCCTGACGAGAATGAACCTCCTGGGCAGCTCCGAACTCGGATTGAGGCAGGATTGCCTCGCCTACGAAGCTGACTTGAAGGGATTTCCAAAAATATATGGTGTGCACTCTGTAACATCGAGGTGGTTGCGGGGCAGACTCTGCAACCAGAGCCTTCAATACTGCCTGCGAACTGGCCTGAGCTGAATGGTAAAAGGTGTAGAAAGGGGTGGGGATGGCGAAGTTTCAGCAAGGGGGAAGGGTCTAAGGGCTGTGGGAGGTGGAGGGGGATGATAGGGGGTTGATGGAGGAGGTTGGGAGGTGAGGAGGGCGGATCTAGGGGGGTTGGAGCAGGTGGAGGTTGAGCAGGGTGGGCAGGGTGTGCAGCTGGCCAAGGTGGGTGGTGGAAGGGTGGCTTGGCCGACCAAACCAAAGGGGAGGATGGGGTGTGCTACCAGGGGACGTTAGGGGAGAGGGAGAGGCTGGGGCACAGCCCTCAAGGGGTGGGGAACTCAATTGGGGCCTTGGGGAGGAGAAAGGGTGGCTTGGGAAGGGGAAAGATGGCTTGGAGGGAGTGAAGGGGTGCCTAGGAATACCAAAGGTTGCTTTGGTAGATGGGGAAGTAATGGGACAATTGAATGGAGTATGGGGAGGGGAGAGGAGCTTTGATGAGTATTAAATGGGGTAGAGAGAGAGAGAATTTCAAAATTTTGGGGGAGGAGAGAGAAAGGGTCACCCCTTTTAGAGAGAGAGGGAGGGGGAATGGGAAAGAGCTACTCACTCTAGCAACACTCAACTGGATTTCAAATTTTCATTCAACTATTCATTAGCTTTCACAATGGGGGTTGGGGTCCTATTTATAGGAAACCCACATTTTACAAAAAGTTCCTGACTTTTGGACTAATGACTAGACTACCAAGGGGAAAGGGGCGCCCCTGGGCCTAGCCCATTAAATTGGGTCCAATTAGCTAATCTAATGGCCCAATTGACATATGACTTATGTAAATGACTCTTAACCTAGGTACTTGACTCAAATAAAAATTACAAAGGACTCAAAAATAAATAACTAGACCATGCCGGAAGCATCCTAGGCGAGGAGATAGGCCCTGAGTGCGGGATCGGGTGGTGATGAGCCCATCATACCCCCGGGGTGCGGAGAACTCGACTCTGTCGAGTAAGAGTCTTTCATGCTGTGGTACTGCTCGAGAATGTCAGGGTCTAGCTGTTGGAGATCCCCCCTACTCACCCACGTGTCCTCCGAAGGAGGCTGGCCCTTCCTCCTAATGAGGTAGCCCTCATACGCCTTGCTCCTGGTGGTAGTGACCTGTTCATCCAATATCCGCTCAACCTGCTCACGCTGGTCTCTCCTGGGTGGTGGCTTTCTCTCAAGGGTGGGTGCTCTCTCAAAGGAGGGAACGGGCTCAACTTCCTCACTGGGTACCACTGTGGGGCCCCTATATGCCACCAGGTCAGCCACATTAAATGTGGGACTTACTCCGTAATCCTTGGGGAGGTCTAACTCATAAGCATTCGTGCCAATGCGCCTCAGAACCTTGAAGGCACCAGCCCCACGAGGCCTCAGTTTCGAGATAGCTCCCGGGGAGTGCCTCTCAGTCCTTACCATCATAAAATCACCCAAGTGGAATTTTTGGTGGCGTTGGTGAGAGTCGGCATGTCTTTCATAAATCTCATTGTTCTTGCTGATGTGCTTGCGAAGGTTTTCATGCAATTTTATGAATGCTGACATTCTAGGGGCGATGGGTGGACTTGGGCAACCAAAAGTAGACCTATGGTGCAATGCCGTCATGTAGACTTTGATGGACCTAGGTGGGCTGGGGCACTCGTAGGTGAACCTATCATACAAAGAGGTGATGAATGCCGGGGGACCCGACATCCGTAGATGCTCCTAACATGCATATGATCAATGATGAATGAGGGAGGACCGTTACACCCAAATATGGACCAATCATGCATCCGACTTGACATGTGGGTGTCATGAATGAAAGGACCCGACTTACTATTCATGCCAAGTGGTGTGATGTGCCAAGACATAGGAATTCCTTTCCCATAGATGACTTCCTTGTGTGGGTGGTGGGGTGGTCTTCGAGCTTCCATTCAAAAGGGTCGTAGAGATCTAGGAAGGTGGACATCTTGGAGAGAGGATCCTCCTTAATCCCTATATGTGTTTTGCCTAGAGTCACGGCTCCCATGGTGTAACCCGAGTCTAGGAAGGGATGGATTGTGTCAAACATGGTGGGTTGGGGTAGGGAAATGTGGGTGGTGGGTAAGGTGGTTGGGTCCCATGGGTTCCTTGACTTCCATTGGAAGGGATCAAAGGGGTCATGGAATGGGTTGCCAAGGAAGAGGTATTCTAAGTCCTCAAGGTCCGCAAATGGTGGTGGGTCATCCTCCTCTAATGAAACAATTGGGCCGAAGTTCTTGGTGGGTGGGTCGGCCATGAGGGGAGGGCTTGACTTTCTACCCGAGACAAGAAGCTCCAAATTGAGGAGAAGGTCGGGCTCATCGGGTGTGGGGAGGAATAATAGAAGGTCACTAGTGTAGCAACCAATGGTGAACATTGAGGTGATAGACCCAACACGTAGGTGTAGGAGGTCAAGACTCCTAGGTCGGTCAACCACTGTGGTCATCATGCCAGTCAACTCCATTTGCCAAGCTAGGCCCTTAAGGAAGTCCCCTAAGGTCTCCACTTGGTAGGATAATTGGATTGTGGTGTGATAGGAGAGGAAGGGTACTATGCGGAGGTCTAGCTCCATGGGAGGGCAAACATGGGCCATGATCTCTCTAATTAGGTTCTCCTTTAGCCAACTAACAAGGGGCCCACTTATGACAAGTTCACTCCCAATTGGAGGGGGTGGCGTAAAAGGTGAAGTTTCTTCCTCGATTTGGGCATGAGTTTCCTCCAAGGTGGGGAGTGGTTCTGGGGTGTTCACCACTATGGAGTCGGGGGTGGGAATCATGGGTTCCTCTACCAAGGAGGTGAGAAGGTCCTTTGTAGGCGGGGTGATGATGATCGACGTATAGTGCAGCCAGGGTGGTGGGTAAAGGGGGACTTGGGCTAGTATGGGGAGGGGAAGTAGTGGAGGCCTAGGTTGGGGTAAGATTGTGGTTAGAAGTGGAAGGTGGGTTGGGTGAGGGGATTTAGGTTGATTGGTTTTGGGAGGTGTGTCCCTCTTAGGGGATGATGGAGGGGTAGTGGTGGGGACCATGGAGGCTTGTGGGGTGTGGGTTTGATGGGGGATTTTGGGTTGGGTGGTGGCCGTCATGGGCCTAGGTGGAGGGGTGGACACATTGTCCACTTGGGTTTGAATGGTGAGGGTTGGTTGAGTGGCTTTGGGTTAAGGAGTGGTGGCCCTCATGGGGGGAATCGGGTCAATTAGGGGTCTTTTGCCCATGGGATCGGCCGGTTGTGGAGGAGTGAGGGTGGGGGCCAATTTGATTTGAATGGTGGTGGTTGGGTAGCAAAGTGTAGAGGTGTTGATTGGGGTTGGAGGTGGTGGGTGTTGTGGGGGTTGGGCGATGTAGAGGGCCTTTATGGCAGCTTTGAACTGGTCGGGAGAGAAGGGAGGAGTGGTAGTGCTCCTCGGACTATGGCTCTCCAAGTAGGGAGGGGGACGTTGGGGATTGTAGATCTTCCTAAGTTATACCTTCATCTCCTCCCATGAGGAAATGGGTTCTTTCCTCCTAACCCTTCTTAATCCCTATATGTGCTCCCACTTACTCTTGGCTTGACCCCGAGTCATCCCTTGGCCTTGCGGACTCTCGCGGGTCCATATACCCAAGTCCTCTCAAAGTCTTTATCCATGGTAGCCTCCAATTTTAGGTAGGCATTAGGACTAGATCCGTCAAAATGAAGGTCCCCATCTACAATGATGTCCATGAGGAGGGGGTCAATCGGACTCTTGTGGAAGGCCGATTTGTTGGGAGTTAACCAAAGAGGGGTATACATGATGATGCATTAGGTGGTCCGATGATGACTCTAAATGTGAATGCACCCTAGGACCAACTTGTAGAGAGAAAAGTTGTGAACTTGCTCTGATACCAAACTGATGTGATACCACCTTTGGGGTGGTAGCAACTAGACAAATACCCCTTGGACTTATCCAACGCAAGCACAATTCGCAAATAAGAGACTATCATAGACGGTCGCTCACAGGTGCGCATGCTCAACCCAAGGGTGACTCGATGATGCCGAGTCGACGATGATGGGACTAGGCCCTTGCTGGTAGAGGGCCAGCAAGGTTATGAATGTGTTTCCCCCCCAAAATATGGATGCCCGAATTGATGGGCTGACTGAGTGCCACAAAGGACTTGGACCACTCTCTTCCTCCACGGTGTTCACTCGAAAGCGAAGGTGCTTTTAGGACCGGGCGCTCTCTTACACTCCAGCGGAGCGTTGACGGATAGTAGTTGAAAAAGCACTAAAATATGAGCAAGGGTTGAGTGATTACCTGGCCGGTTTGAAGAAACCGACCCCGGTCGGAGACATGGGCGAGCGGGGAAGTGTGGTTTCCCCGCACACTGCGTCGGTGAAGCTTCTCCATGTTTAAACAATTACATAAACTACTCCTCACGCAGGAGGGTTGGACAAGGGGTGGGGAGTTGTGTGATTACAACAAACACTACCTCCCGCAGGGAGGGGCTTTAAGCCGGCCAGGCGGGGCGGGGAATGCCGAAGTAGAAGAGAGCCCGTGGTTCTGTCCGCTCACTCTTGGCAGGATAGGGGTTCGCTGATGGAGCCGCCACGGATCCGTCCGAAGTCAAAAGTGGGCGAGACCAGCACCAAAACTTCCAAGGTTGGCCCAGGAAGGCTTCAGAATTTTTGGAGAATTTAGCGTGGCTGCCGGAGGCTGAAGAAGGCTCTTGAACTAGACCCCTTGGTTCAGCTTTTGTCTGTTCCAGAATCGAAGGTGCCGGAAGACGTCCTCGCTCCAAGTGACTCCGAGCTCCGATGGCAACGCAGCTTATATCGATACAACCGCGGGAGGGTCCTCTTCGAGCAGCAACCAGAAAGAACACCAGAAGAGGTCGGAACAGAGAGCTAGGGCTCGTAGGGTGAAGGGGTGTCAGTCAGGCCCTGACTGGACTGATCTGCGCACCTAGGGAAGAATAAATGGAACGGGTAGCTCCGAACTCCGAACGATGCTCCGCTTGCTGCGTTGGACATAGGACTGATAGTACCTCGTCACAGTCAAGTGGCACGCCAAGGAGAATAGGGATCTGGCCACAGGAGCTTCTGCATTGTGGTTCTGATATCCACCCAGATGCCAGACGCGCAGCCTGACGAGAACGAACCTCCTGGGCAGCTCCGAACTCGGATTGAGGCGGGATCACCTCGCCTACGAAGCTGACTTGAAGGTCTTTCCAGAAATTTATGGTGTGCACTCTGGAACGTCGAGGTGGTTGTGGGGCCGACTCTGTAACCAGAGCCTTCAATACTGCCTACAAATTGGCCTGAGCTGAATGGTAAAAGGTGTAGAAAGGGGTGGGGATGGGCGAAGTTTCAGCAAGGGGGAAGAGTCTAAGGGCTGTGGGAGGTGGAGAGGGATGATAGGGGGTTGATGGAAGAGGTTGGGAGGTGAGGAGGGCGGATCTAGGGGGGCTGGAGTAGGCAGAGGTTGAGCAGGGTGGGCAAGGTGTACAGCTGGACAAGGTGGGAGGTGGATGGGTGGCTTGGTCGACCAAACCAAAGGGGAGGATGGGGTGTGCGACCAGGAGAGGTTGGGGGAGAGGGAGAGGCTGGGGCACAGCCCTCAAGGGGTGGGGAACTCAATTGGGGCCTTGGGGAGGTGAAAGGGTGGCTTAGGAAGGGGAAAGATGGCCTGGAGGGAGTGAAGGGGTGCCGAAGAATATCAAAGGTTGCTTTGGTAGATGGGGAAGTAATGCGACAATTGAATGGAGTATGGGGAGGGGAGAGGAGCTTTGATGAGTATTGAATGGGGTAGAGAGAGAGAATTTTAAAATTTTGGGGGGAGGAGAAAGAAAGGGTCGCCCCTTTTAGAGAGAGAGAGAGAGGGGGGGAATGGGAAAGAGCTTCTCACTCTAGGAACACTCAACTGGATTTTAAATTTTCATTCAACTATTCATTAGCTTTCACAATGGGGGTTGGGGTCCTATTTATAGGAAACCCACATTTTACAAAAAGTTCCTAACTTTTGGACTAATGACCAGACTACCAAGGGGAAAGGGGCGCCCCTGGGCCTAGCCCATTAAATTGGGTCCAATTAGCTAATCTAATGGCCCAATTGACATATGACTTATGTAAATGACTCTTAACCTAGGTACTTGACTCAAATAAAAGAAAAATACAATGACATGACTCAAATAAAAATTACAAAGGACTCAAAAATAAATATCTAGACCATGTCGAAAGCATCCCGGACGAGGAGATGGGCCCTGAGTGCGGGATCGGGTGGTGATGACCCCATCACTAGTCCTGGTGGGGCATTGGATGAATGAGGATCTATAGCTGTGTGGAATCTGTAGACGAAAAGGTTCCAGAGTGGGTTGATTACCCCCAATGTCATTTGGGATCACGAAGCGTTGCTTGGTGCTTTTCGTGATCGGAAAGTCCGCTAATTCCATTAAGAGTTAATGGATAGAATTGATTAAGTTAAGAAGGAGTTCTTTACTTAATGGGCTTGAAATCAAACAAACTATTGGACCTAGAGGGTCACACACAATAGAGTATTAGACAGAACGGGATGGGTGGACTTTATAGACTAGTATTGGGTTTTCGTGAAAAACACCAAAGGTCTAGAAATATACGCTGTTGGGAGAAACCCTGGCCAAGCTAGAAGGTTGAACCCTGGCCGCCCTCTCTCCTCTCTCTCTCTCTCCAAGGTGCGCCCCTTTCTTCTCTCTCCTTCCATGGTGGATGGTGGTGTTGAGATCGGGTCAACGCGTGGAGATCGTGGAGGAGATCCCGTCTACTTCCACTGCTCGTGTGGATACATCTAGAGACCGGACGTTTGAACGGCTCGCGACTCTGAGATCTTCCTCTCGTTCGTCTTCGAGGTTTTGGGAGATTCTTAACCCCGTAAAGGTAAAGAATCATTCTTCACACTGCGGGGTTCACCGATCTAGTTCGATTTTGACAAACCGGTAACGATATGAAATCTAAGGTTTCGATGATTTCCGCTGTGCATTCTGGTCAGAACCTTACAGTGGTATCAGAGCCAGGTTGCTGGTTTGATCAAAATCGGCATTATTTTATTATTTTTCATCGTTCCCGTTCTTGCATGGGGCTCAATTTTGATTGCTTGATTGGGTCGCTCATGGGATGAGTTTTGGTTGATTGATCCTATGGAATTGTTCCTAGTATCAAGAGGATCAAAACGCACATTCTAGTGCATTGATTGACCCTGTGGTAAGGCCGAATCGATCATGTCTTCGTCGTCGGTGTCGTCGTTCGCGCATGGGGAAGACGGCCATTTTCGGCCTTGGATCCTTGCATTACAGCGCCCTAGAGGAGTTGGCAGGGGTCCTGAAGGCTTCTCCATGGCGTCTGGCGGCAATCGGCGACGGGTGGTGGAAAGTCCGGCGACCACGGCGTTGTTTGCGGCGAGAAAGGCGGAGGCGCCCCGAGTTCATCGCGGGCCCGCTCCTCCGGCTACGGCGGCGACGGCAGTGGCCAGTGGCCTTTCCGGTGGCCCGCCAGGGGTCTTCCACGGTTGTCGTCGCCGACCCCGGGGGCCCCTGCGGCGGGGACCGGCGGGTTAGGGTTTTACCCCAACCCCCTCCCCTTCGCTTCGGGTGGGGAAGAAGACCCCGCGGGTCTACCGCGGGCAGATCCAGCCCGCGCCCGGATCCGCACCAATAAGCCCCCCCCATATTTTTTTTGGGATTTAAATGTTTTAAATGCATATAAATTTCAGAAAAAATGCCAGAAAATTCTAAAAAATATTTTGATGAGTTCTAAAATAGTTTTAGTAACTTATTAATTTATTTTTCATTATTTGGCTCCTTGTTAATTAGTTATTGGAAATTTTAAAATAGTTTTATGTATTTCCTATTATCTAATTAATTAAAGTTAATTACTATAAGAATGTGATTCTTATGAGGTTAATTAACTAGATATTATTATTGAGCCCATGCAGTGAATACGAATGTCGGTGGTCTAAAGTTGTTTAGACTTATTTGTTTTAACTAAATTATTTAGTTGCATGTTTAATATGCATGATTTTAAAATTAATTATTATATTTTCAAATTATCGTTATATCTTGTTGTAATTATGTGATAATTACTGTTAGATGCATGTGATGTGTCTTGTGTGTGGATGGATGATCATGGACTTAGATATCATGTGATGATGCTCTTTATGGTGAATGGTTATGCATGTGTGATGTGATTATTGGGGCCTGCGTGCCTCCTCCTCTCTCTCTTATTAATCTGGGTTGTACATTCTATCTTCCACCTGTATTGTACTCCCTTGACTAGTTCAAGGTTTCTTATTATTATCTAATGTATATTTGTGGGCCTACATGCCCAATTACAAATTTACTTGTAATAATGAGAAGCGGATGGAGACAAAGAAGGAGACCGGATGCGAGGGCCTCGGGAGATTCTTCATATCTAGTGGGAGCATTGGATGCTCCGTGTCTTTCTATTTACCATGATTGTGTGCATTACCAACTGGCTCTGGTAATGTGTTTTAGGAGCTTAAGGTCCATGATCATCCATTGGTATTAATGCATATATATGATACATGTGGATGTGCTACTGATTACATATATATATATATGTAGCACTTATATTGATGAGATCAAATTTTAATCAAAACCCCTCGATCTCATATTAGGTTGTAAACGTGAGGCATTAAGAATGACCCACGTAGCCTTCCATTGTTATAGTCTAAGTGAGCTGCTCTTAGATTGTGTGGGTTTGTTGTGCTGCCATAAGGCCCTCACAGAAAGGGGGCAGAGACTTAGACTAAGGCTTAGGCCGAACTTTGGGATGGGTGTCGGCATGGCTTTATTGTGCTGCCACAAGGGTCATGTCTTGAACCCACTCTCATAACGTAACAACGGGTCTAACCTAACCAGATCTTGTGATTTGTTGTGCTGCCACAAGGTCACAAAGGTCTGGAGGCTGAATATACCAGGAGTTGCAAGGAGTTGCAATTGGCAAGACTTGCCTACCCATTAAGTATGGGGTGGTTTGTTGTGCTGCCACAAGACGCTGCCACAAGACCACTACCATAATGTTCATGGGATTCTGGTCCCACTAGGATATAGCTGGAATATCCCATCTTTGCACAATGAGGGTTGTGCAAATTCGTCAAAAATTAGTGGGACTTATAATATTAGGATTAAATACCATATCTTAATTTTTAATTCAGAATATCTGCATGTTATCTTTTTATTGCAAATATTCTCTTGTAGACTTCTATGGCGAACCACCCGTTGCGTGGCATACTTGATGCCAACAGGCTTACTGGTCTAAACTATAGTGACTGGGTCAGGAACTTGAGAATTGTTCTCACCGCTGAGAAGATAGGTTATGTTCTTGATCGGCCTATACCTCCTCTTCCTGCCGATGATGCTGAAGAGGGAGAGATCATTGCTTACGAGAAGCATAAGGATGATGCCACGCTTGCCCAATGCTATATGCTTACCTCCATGATAAATGAGTTACAAAGGTAACATCAAAAGATGGATGCCAGATCCATTCTGTTTCACCTTGAGGAGCTCTTTGGAGCTCAAAGTCGAACAGAAAGATATGAAATATCTAAAAGTCTGTTCGGGGCAAGAATGTCTGAGGGAACATTTGTGCAGACACATGTTCTCAAGATGATTGAGTGGATCGAAAGATTGGCAGAATTGGGTTTCGACATGAATAAGGATCTTTGTGTTGATCTAATTCTGTAATCTCTTCCTAGTTCTTTTTCCCAGTTCATTGTCAATTTCAACATGAACAAAATAGAATGCTCTCTGGCAGAGCTTCTAAACATGTTGAAGACTGGTAAGAGCACCATGAACAATGGGAAAGCTCCTGTGATGCTTGTTAGAAAGACCAACAAGAAGAGGAAATTTCTGAGCTCTTTGGAGCTCAAGGTCGAACAGAAAGATATGAAATATCTAAAAGTCTGTTCGGGGCAAGAATGTCTGAGGGAACATTTGTGCAGACACATGTTCTCAAGATGATTGAGTGGATTGAAAGATTGGCAGAATTGGGTTTCGACATGAATAATGATCTTTGTGTTGATCTAATTCTGTAATCTCTTCCTAGTTCTTTTTCCCATTTCATTGTCAATTTCAACATGAACAAAATAGAATGCTCTCTGGCAGAGCTTCTAAACATGTTGAAGACTGGTAAAAGCACCATGAACAATGGAAAGCTCCTGTGATGCTTGTTAGAAAGACCAACAAGAAGAGGAATTTTCTGAGCTCTTTGGAGCTCAAGGTCGAACAGAAAGATATGAAATATCTAAAAGTCTGTTCGGGGCAAGAATGTCTAAGGGAACATTTGTGCAGACACATGTTCTCAAGATGATTGAGTGGATCGAAAGATTGGCAGAATTGGGTTTCGACATGAATAAGGATCTTTGTGTTGATCTAATTCTGTAATCTCTTCCTAGTTCTTTTTCCTAGTTCATTGTCAATTTCAACATGAACAAAATAGAATGCTCTCTGGCAGAGCTTCTAAACATGTTGAAGACTGGTAAGAGCACCATGAACAATGGGAAAGCTCCTGTGATGCTTGTTAGAAAGACCAACAAGAAGAGGAATTTTCAGCAGGCCTTTAAGAAAGGCAAGGCAAAGAAGAAGGGTAAACAGGTTAAGGCTGCCAAGAAAGATGAGGCTAATAAGGACAAGGGTCCGTGCTTCCATTGCCATAAGGATGGCCATTGGAAGAGGAACTGCAAGTTATATCATGCAGAGAAATCAAAGCAGAAGCTTGAAGAAGCTTTAGGTATGTTCATGATTGACCTAAACTTGCCATAAAGATCCACATCATGGGTATTAGATAATGGATGTGCATCTCATATCTGCAATGATTTGCAAGTTCCGATAAGAAGTAGGCGGCTGAACAAAAGAGAGGTTGATCTACGACTGGGGAATGCAGCAAGAGTTGCTGCACTTGCAGTCGGGAGTGTGAACCTCAAGCTTTCCTCAAGAGCAACATTAGAGTTGACAGACTGTTATTTTATTCCTTTAATAATTAAGAACATTATTTCCATTTCATGCTTGAACAAATGTGGATTTGTTTTGAGCTTTGGTAACAAAACATGTTCTTTATTATTAAATGGTGAATTGTTTGCCAGTGAGAGCTTAATCAATGGTTTGTTTTTATTAGATGTGGATACTCCTGTTATGTGTGTGGATGGACCTCTTAAGAGGAAGAGGAATGATGTAAATCGTGCATACCTTTGACATTGTAAGCTTGGTCATATAAGTGAGGAAATATTGAAAAGGTTGTGCAAAGATGGATATGTTGATCCATTTGATTATGAATCATTTGCAACCTGTGAATCTTGTCTCATGGGAAAAATGACCAACTCTCCATTTACTGGACATGGAGAGAGAGCTGATGAGTTATTAGAACTCATACATTCTGATGTATGTGGACCTATGTCCACCCAAGCCAAAGGGGGTTACTCATACTTCATTACTTTAACTGATGATTTCTCTAGGTACGGATATGTGTACTTGATGAAGTACAAATCTGAAGCTTTTGAGAAATTTGTGGAGTTTAAAAATGAAGTAGAGAAACAAATAGGAAATATTATTAAAACTCTTCGATCTGATCGAGGAGGGGAATACTTGAGTACGGAATTCACACAATACTTAAAGGATAATGGTATATTATCCCAGTGGACTCCTCCTTACACACCTCAGCTAAATGGTGTGGCTTAAAGGAGGAATCGTACCTTATTAGATATGGTACGATCCATGATGTGCTTTTCTGGATTGCCCTTGTCGCTCTGGGGCTATGCCCTAGACACTGGTGCTCAGTTATTGAACAAAGTTCCTTCTAAATCAGTGTCTTCCACTCCATATGAGATATGGAAAGGAAAGAAGCCAAACCTTAAGTATGTTATGGTCTGGGGTTGTCTTGCCCATGTTAAGAGACACAATCCTGATAAACTGGCATCCAAGACTGAAAGATGCAGGTTTGTAGGATATCCTAAGGAAACTTATGGATATTATTTCTACCAGCCTAGCGATCAAAGAGTGTTTGTAGCTAAGTGAGCTATGTTCCAAGAGGATGAGTATACCTTGAAGGAAACAGTGGGAGTATGGTATAACTAGAAGAGGTTGTAGAACCACAAACTGGAGCTGCATCGTCTCAGGAACCAGTTCAGGATGACACACTAACTGTGCGTAGGTCTAGCCGTGTACCTGTCCAACCAGAAAGATATGTGGGACATATCTCTAATGGTGGGAACAAGGCACACTATAATGAGGATGATGATCCTAAGACCTATGAGGAGGCAATAAGTGGTATTGACTCATGGAGATGGCAAGAGGCCATGAAATCGGAGATGAACTCCATGTACTCCAACCAAGTTTGGAACTTGGTAGATCCACCTGAGGGTATAGTACCCATCTGATGTGAGTGGATCTTTAAAAGAAAAGTTGGAGCAGATGGAATGGTTGATACCTACAAGGCTAGGTTAGTTGCGAAGGGATATCGTCAAAGACAATGAGTTGACTATGACGAGACCTTCTCACCAGTTGCCATTACTAAGTCCATCAGGATTTTACTTGCTATCACTGCGTACCATGATTATGAAATCTGGCAGATGGATGTAAAAATCACGTTCCTCAATAGAAACTTTGAGGAAGAGGTGTATATGATACAACCTAAGGGATTCATATCTAAGGAGCACCCAGATAAGGTATGCAGGTTGCTAAGATCCATTTATGGATTGAAGCAAGCATCCCGCAGTTGGAATTTAAGATTTGATGAAGGTATCAAGTCTTATGACTTCGTTAAGAACGAAGATCAGCCTTGTGTGTATAAGAAAACATGTGGCAGTGCAATCACTTTCTTGGTCCTATATGTAGATGACATACTACTCATTGGGAATGATGTAGGTATGTTGTCATCAGTTAAAGCCTAGCTGTCTAAGCACTTCTCCATGAAGGATTTGGGAGAAGCATCCTATGTATTGGGGATCAGGATCTTTAGAGATAGATCAAATAGGATGCTAGGCTTATCCCAATCCATGTACATAGATTCCATTGTCAAAAGGTTTGGCATGGAAAATTTCAAGAGAGGTCTCATACCGATGAGACATGGAGTTTACCTCTCTAAGGAAATGTCCCTTAAAACTCCTAAAGAGAGTGGGTGCATGAGTAGGGTACCTTATGCTTCTGCCATAGGGTCCATCATGTATGCCATATTATGTACAAGGCATGATGTTGCATTTACTCTAAGTGTTACGAGCAGGTTTCAGGCGGATCTAGGTGAGCAACACTGGATAGCTGTGAAGTGTATCCTTAAGTAGTTGCGAAGGACTAAGGATATATTTCTGGTTTATGGAGGAGAGGACTTGAAACTTCAAGGTTATACTGACTCAAGTTTTTAGTCCGATAAAGATGACAACAAGTCAACTTTGGGGTATGTGTTTACCCTGAATGGTGGGGCAGTAAGTTGGAAAAGTTTCAAACAAGAAATCACTGCTGATTCTACGACTGAAGCTGAGTACATCGCTGCTGCTGAGGCGGCCAAAGAAGCAGTTTGGATGAAGAAGTTCATCAAAGAGCTTGGAGTTGTCCCGAGCATCTCTGATCTGGTCCCCTTATTATGTGATAATAATGGGGCGATTGCGCAAGCAACGGAGCCGAGGTCACATCAGAAACTGAAGCATATTCTGCGGCGGTACCACCTGATCAGAGAGATTATAGCTAGAAGAGATGTTGTAATTGATAGAGTGTCTTTTAGTGATAACATTGCAGATCCACTAACTAAGCCGTTGACTCAAAGTGTGTTTGAGCGTCACCTAGGGCTGATGGGGATCAAGTATGTGGGTGATTGGCTTTAGTACAAGTGGGAGATTGATAGAAATGTATGCCCTACAAGCCAATCACATGAGATGCGATGACGTCATTTCTTGTAATATCTTACTCATATTTATATTAATGGCATTTATTCGTTACATTTAATTTGTGTTTATGATTTGAATGTGATGAAGTCTCTGAACCTGTGCGATGATGACTGGATCATAATGAGATTATGATAATGAGATCAGTCATCCAGATGGACATGTTCTAAATGTTCTCAGTCATAGGATCTTTAAGAAGGGACATTGAAGATCCGGATAGACTGGCACACATGATACTTACTTATATGATGGGTGTGATTATTCTCATAGACATCAGTGTGCAGACACTAAAGTACGTATGTGGGTGCTCATTAGTGGAATGAGTTCACTAAATTGACCCGATTTAGAATCCCTGAATGGTAATCATACTGACTGTCAATCAGGGTATTCTATGTCTTAGTAGCACAGTTGGATCTTAGACCTGAGTCACTAAAGATGTCTTGCATAAGGGATGCTGAGTATTTGATTACTAACTTATGGACTTCTGTAAAGTGGTCTTGTACAGTTAGTTATTCGAACTCAGTGGAACTCGTGCGAAGGCAATTAGTTTGACAACATGGGATCATCCACTCTTAGTATGATATATGAGAGAGAATGCCCTACGGATCTGTACTTGGGAAATCCCTTGGCCAGGGTATGGGAGTTCATTATGGAAAATGAGTTTTTCTAAAGAACCTATTTAGAGTACAAGATTCAGTCGACCCGGGACTCAACAGGGTTTGATAGTTTGACCATACCCTAGTCCTGGTGGGGCATTGGATGAATGAGGATCTATAGCTGTGTGGAATCTGTAGACGGAAAGGTTCCAGAGTGGGTTGCTTATCCCTATGTCATTTGGGATCACGAAGCGTTGCTTGGTGATTTTTGTGATCGAAAAGCCCGCTAATTCCATTAAGAGTTAATGGACAAAATTGATTAAGTTAAGAAGGAGTTATTTACTTAATGGGCTTGAAAATAAAACAGACTATTGGGCCTAGAGGGTCACACATAATAGAGTATTGGACAGAACGGGATTGGTGGACTTTATAGACTATTATTGGGTTTTTATGAAAAATGGCAAAGGTCTATAAATATACACTATTGGGAGAAACCCTGGCCAAGCTACAAGGTTGAACCCTGGCCGCCCTCTCTCCTCTCACACTCTCCAAGCTAGGTGCGCCCCTTTCTTCTCTCTCCCTCCACGGTGGATGGTGATGTTGAGATCGGGTCGACGCGTGGAGATCGTGGAGGAGATCTCGTCTGCTTCCACTGCTCGTGTGGATACATCTAGAGGCCGGACGCTTGAATGGCTCCCGACTCCGAGATCTTCCTCTTATTCGTCTTCGAGGTTTTGGGAGATTCTCAACCCCACAAAGGTAAAGAATCGTTCTTCACACCGCGGGGTTCGCTGATCTAGTTCGATTTTGGAAAACCGACAACGATATGCAATCTAACGTTTCTATGATTTTCGTTGCGCATTCTGGTCGGAACCTTACAGACTCTCTATGATGGAACTGTGGTGGAGGAGGCATCTCCGGATCCATATGATGAGGTGAGGGTGGAGGAGGCTACTCCTCGGCCTGAACTGGAGGGGGGACATCCCCTTGATCCTGCTGCTGCTCTTGTTCCTGCTCTTCTTCACTATCAACTTCTTCTCCATAAGTAGGCACATCCCGGCTTAACTCACCATCGGGACCATAGTAATATCCCAGATATGTAAAGATCTTATGCTTATTATATATATCATTCTGTCGAACATAAATGAACTATTCATTTGCCAAATTGATCCCAGCATGTATGAATATCCCAGTCAATTGTGAAGCATACGGCAAAGATCGCCGCAGATTTGTTCGGCAAGCTCCAATGAGAGTCGTCATGAGGCGACCCATGTTAACTTGAATTCCATTCATAACATTGTAAAATAGGAATTTGTGCACCTCTATCACTTCATTTCTGCTGCCACTCTTTGGATAAATGAGAGAGATAAACATATGGTGCAATACACGCTGTAGTGGTGGAAAATGATTCGCATTCAATTCAATTAAATTGTTGACACCACGCACGTACTCACAACTGGTCATAGCAAGAAAGGTTTCCTCAACAGCTTCATGACCAAAATTCATGTCGGCTCCTCTAGCCGCAACTCCTAAGCAACTCTCAAACATATCAGGGGTAATATGAATTTCAACCCCTTGAACAACAGAAAATAATTCCTCATTCCTTGCAATCAAATTCCCATAAAACTACTGCACTAGACTGGGGTAATAACAGGTATATCTAGTGACGAAAAAGTCCAACCTGGCTGAATCTCAAATACTGCATATAAATCGAGTAAAAGTTCGTTCACCTCGTTGAAGTTGACCAGTCGAGGGTCGATAATGGGATGAGGAGGCAAACGAGGTGCTCGACGAAGTACTGGTGCTTGCTGTGGTGGAGGAACCGGGGCCTCTCATCTCCGGCCACTCGCTTCCCCTTGGGCAGAACACCGAGAGCTTCGTCTAGGTGGCATCCCGAACTAGAAACCCAGTGAAAAACCCTTGAAGAGATGACCCCCATCTCGGGGGATGAAGATAGAGCAACAGACACTCTAGGGGCTTGCAAAGGCCTTCTCCACAAACTAGAACCTATGAGGAAACTCCACGAACGCACGAACGACCGAATGGAGTTCGTCTCGAAATCGTGACGAACACGCCAGATCTTGTGCGGGTGGAGGAATGATGAGGTTTAGGGGCTTGGGAGGTGGAGTTTTGAGGTTCTAGGGTTAGGAAATGTGGTATGAGAGTGAGTGGAGGTGATAGAATGAGGGAATGGGGTGTTGGACCTCCATATAAGATGGCTCGGTTGAGACCCGGTCGGGCCGATTCGCCGCCACTAGTCGAACGGTGCGGGGGCGGCAGTCGATCGCTAGCCCCAAAAACCCCAATTTTTGCTTTTTTTGTTCATTTTTTATTCATTTTTTTATCATTTTTTTTGTTTGGGGGGGACTATCATCCGACCTTCAGATTTGAACCAACGTCTTGAAGTGGAGAGAAGGAGAGAGATGGAGATATGGAGAGTTGAGGAAAGTTTCTAACTCTCCCTCAGAAGTTTCCTAAGATCCGACATCACTGAGTCCACAATTATTTAACCAAGGAATATCTGGCCTTAGAGATGTTTTTCAAGGAGGGCTATATATATATAAATACATTCAAGCATGTAGGAGTGTATGTGAACACACAAGGTATTAAAAGTAAATATACACAATATGCATGTTTTCCTACCCTTGATGCATATGAGTTTCTACAAATGCAATTCTTATCTTAAGTGCAAACCTATGCATGTATGCTCTCACCCTTGCACATTCCAAGTTCTCTTCTTATCTTATTAAATTGATCCTGGTTTAGGGGTTTTGTGAAGATGTCAGCTTGCTGATTGTGTGTGTCAATGAAATTCAATTCAAAGACCCCTTTTCCTACATGATCTCTCAGAAAGAGGTGACGAATATCAATATGCTTGGTCCTAGAATGTTGAACAGGTTTTTTAGATAAACTGATTGCACTGGTAATATCATACAAGATTGGCACACGTTTCATTTCAATATCTAAATCAAGCAATTGATTTTTGATCCAAAGTACTTGGGCTCCATAACTTCCGGCGGTTACATATTCAGCCTCGGCCGTTGAGAGAGCTACTAAATGTTATTTCTTGGAGGCCCATGAGACTAGGCACCCACCAAGAAACTGGCAGTACCCACTAGTACTTTTACGATCTACAATGCATCCGGCATAATCCGCATCGGTGTATCCAATGAAATCAAAAGAACTACCGATGGGAAACCACAAGCCAAAATCTATTGTGCCAAGTAAGTATCTAAAAATCCATTTAACAGCCGATAAATGAGATTCTTTAGGGCATGACTGAAAACAGGCACAAAGACATACACTTAATTGAATGTCAGGGCGGCATACTGTAAGATACAGTAGTGATCCGATCATACCTCGAAACAGTGTAGGATCTACTATTTTACCATTTTCATCTTTGTCTAACTTCGAGGTTGTGGCCATTGGAGTTGACAAAGGTTTTGCTTTAGCCATCCCATATTTCTTCAACTGCTCCATTGTGCACTTAGCTTGACTTATGAAAATGCCCTTAGATGTTTGCTTCACCTGCAGTCCAAGAAAAAATGTTAGTTCACCCATTAAGCTCATCTCAAATTCTCCTTGCATAATTTCTGTAAATTCATCACATAACACATTATTAGTAGCTCCAAAAATTATGTCATCCACATACACTTGAACTACTAATATATCTTTACCGGATTTCCTTGTGAAAAGTGTTTGATCAACCTTACCTCTCTTGAAACCATTTTCAATCAGAAATGAGGTGAGCCGTTCATACCATGCCCTTGGTGCTTGCTTCAGTCCGTACAAGGCCTTCTGGAGCTTGTACACATGTTGTGGATGTTTGGGATCTTCAAAACCTGGAGGTTATTCTACAAAGACATCCTCTTTGATATACCCATTTAGAAACGTAGATTTAACATCCATTTGAAATAATTTGAAGTTAGATGAGCAAGCATAAGACAATAAAATTCTGACTGCTTCTAGACGAGCAACCGGTGCAAATGACTCATCAAAATAAATACCCATCTCCTGGCTATACCCTTTTGCCACAAGCCAGGCCTTGTTCCTAACAACAAATCCTGTATCATTTAACTTATTTCTGAAAACCCATCAGGTTCCAATTATGGATTGATTCTTAGGTCGTGGCACTAGAGTCCACCCCTGGTTTCTTTCAAACTAGTGCAACTCTTCATGCATAGCCTGGATGCAAGATTCATTTTGAAGAGCTTCATGGATATCCTTAGGCTCTTCATGTGAGATTAAAGCTATCAAATCCTCTTCTTCTACTTACCTTAGAGAGGCTCTGGTTCTTACCCCATCTTGAGGATTACCGATAATATTTTCAACTGGAGGATCCTTTAAGAATGTGGAGGTGCTTGGCAAGTCGGGGTGCTGCACTTGCTGCTCTTGCAGTGTTTCAATTGAAGGATCTTCATCGTCTTCACTCTTACTGGGTATTCCTTCCTTTGGTTCATCCTTGGCTTTAGATGTTCCAGCATTAGTTGAATTTTTTGGGGCTTCTCCTACATCCACAATTTGAATAGTCAGTTTTAGTTCAGATTCATTAAAAATCACATGAGGACTTTCTTCAACAACCAAAGTCCGTTTATTAAACACTCGATAAGCTCTAGAGTTAAGTGCATAACCTAGGAAAGTTCTCTTGTCATTTTTCTCATCAAACTTACCTAGGTTGGACTTACCATTATTCAGGATGAAACATGAGCATCCAAATGGTTTAAGATGAGAAATATTTGATTTCTTACCCTTGTAGAGCTCATAGGGAGTTTTCTTCAAAATGGGCGTTACCATTGCCCCGTTGATGATGTAACACGCTATACTTACCACCTCAGCCCAAAAATATTTTGGTAGAGAATTTTCACTTAACATGGTCTGTGCCATGTCTATCAATGTTCTATTTTTCATCTCTACAACTCCATTTTGTTGGGGCGTCCTTGGTGATGAGAAGTTGTGCGTATACCCGTGCTCTTCACAGAAATTGTTGAACTCATGATTTTCAAATTCACCACCATGATCACTTTAGATGGTAGTGATAAGGTAGCCTCTATCATTTTGGATTTTCCTGTAAAACACTTGAAACTCCATCAATGCATCATTTTTATTTGATAGAAATAACACCCATGTAAATCAAGAGTAATCATCAACAATCACAAAACCATAGGATTTCCCTCCTAGGCTGGATGTCTAGTTGTGCCAAACAAATCAAGATGCAGTAATTCCAAAGGTCAGGAGATAGAAACAATGTTCTTATTTTTGAAAGATATGCGTGTTTGCTTATCTTTTGTGCTAGCCTCACATATTTTATCACTTTCAAATTTTAATTGTGGCAAACCATTTACTAAGTCATGTTTAGACAACTTGGAGATTACTCCAAAACTAGCATGACCTAGTCTTCGGTGCCATATCCATGCATTATCATGATTGTTTGCTACCAAGCACACATCATCACGGGAAACATCATCTAGATCAATAGTATAGACATTGTTGCTTCTCTTGCCGATGAATCTGATTTCATTAGAAGTTTTATTTATGACAAGACAGTGAGTTTCATCAAAAAAAAAAATAAAACCCTTGTCACACAATTGGCTTATGCTCAAGAGATTGTGATTTAAGCCTTTCACCAAAAGCACATTCTCGAGAAGAATTTCAGAATTCTTACATATATTACCGATTCCAATGATTTTACCTTTGTCCTTGCCTCCAAACGTAACTGAACCTCCATCCTTGTCTTGCAGTGTACAGAACACCTTTTTGTCCCATGTCATATGCCTTGAACAACCGCTATCCAAGTACCATTTGCTCCCCAGGGCTTTAAGACATATCTGCGAGAAATAACATTCTCATACAATTGATTTTGGTACCCAAGCTAATTTAGGTCTGTAGGAGTTAGTCCAATTCTGTGCATATCTTTTCTTGGTCCAGAAAACATGATTTCTTGGTGGGCTTTGTTTGAACCAGCAATTTGCAACAACATGACCAAATCTACCACAATGATAGCAATTAACAGGTGCAAAATTTCTTCGGAATTGTTGGGGTCTGGGTTGGACATGTTTTGGCTTAGAGTTGGAACACGAAGCATGGTTGTTTTCTTTTTCATGAATACAGGATGTAGTGATCTTATGCTCAAAGGGTTTTTTATTTTGGGGAGCATATCTCAATCCTTCCTTTTGAAAATTGACTCTAGCTCCCAACAAGTTATCTCGATTTTGTTTGCCCTTGACAAACCTGGAGAGAGTGAAATGCAAGTCAAGCACCTCCTTATTCAAACCCACATTTTTATTTTCAATTTCTGAAATGGATGAGGTTAGAATTTCTTTTTCATTTTTGAGCTTTTCGCAGACTTTTTCAATTTCAGACATTTTACATGATTGTTTCTCTTTGACTTTTTCAAGATCTGAAATCATTTGAAGCAAAGTTTCTTTTTCTTCGGTTAGCTCAAACCATTCTTGTTCCACTTTTTCAAACTTAACAAAAATATCTTCATATGACAAATCATCAATTTTCTTTTTGAGAGTTTTGTTTTCAGATCTGATTTTTTTATATTTTGTATACAATTTTTCATATTCCGACTCTCATTATTCATTTGAAATAAAATCAGGGTCAGAATTTACCTCGGTCGAATCATCTTCATGTGCCATGAGGCACAGGATTTCCATGAGCTCTCCGAGCTCTTCTTCGGACAGCTCTTCCTCTTCGTCGCTCCATGTAACGACCATTGCTTTTGGCTTCCTGAATTTCTCCTTCTTGAACTTCTTCTTCAGATCTGGACACTCTCCTCTCATGTGTCCGGGCTTCTTGCATTCATAGCAAATGACGTTGTTGGGTTTGCTTGACTCGCCCTTGGTTTGAATGGGCTTCCTTTGCCCCTTTTTGAAGTTACCTTGGAAGTTCCTCTTCTTTCTCAAAAATCTCCTCACTTGGTGAGTTATCATGGCCAAGTCTTCTTCTTCATTGCTTCTATCGCTGGATTCTTCTTCTTGAAAGTCTTCATCAGATTGATGAGCTTTCAATCTAATCACTTTCTTCTTCTTCGTATCTTCCTCGACTGTTCTCTTCATATTTATCTCATAGGTCATAAGTGACCCTATGAGCTCGTCCAAGGAAAGTGTGGATAGATTTTTTGAATCTTCAATTATTGTGACTTTTGTGTGCCACACCGACGGAAGTGATCTCAGGACTTTCCTCATAAGATCGGAGTTTGTGTACTCCTTCCTGAGGCTTTTGAGACCATTTGTGACCTCCGTTAATCTTGCGAACATTTCTGAGATGGTTTCTTCAGGCTTAATTTTGAACAGCTCATAATCTCTTACAAGGAGATTTGCCTTGGTCTCCTTGACCTCGGAGGTTCCCTCATATATGAGCCGCAACTTGTCCCACATCTCCTTTGCTGAACTGCACATGGATACATGAGAGAATTCATTAGGATGTATAGCACATTGCATAATATTCATAGCATTAAAGTTGACAGTGCATTTCTTAATTTCCTCGAGTGTCCATTTCTCTTCATCGTCAGAGAGTTTGTAAGGACCCTTGTCCACAACTCTCCAGATCTCATACTCCTGGGCTCTCAAAAAAACATGCATTCTATTTTTCCAATAGGAGTAATTTGAGTCATCGAAGTATGGAGGATGATGAATGGAGTGACCCACAGGCATCATACCCTTGTTTGTCATTGATCTAGATCTTACTCTAGATCATTAGATCTTAAAGAAATAAAGCCTTGACTTTGATACCAATTGAAGTCCCGCGATCAATGACACCCAAGAGGGGGGGTGAATTGGGTGTATACAGATTTTTAACAAATTTATGCCCGATTCAAACAGGAAGGAATAAAGGCCGTAATGAATTCCAAGACTATATGAAAACAAAGAGATCTAATAGAATCTATCGCACTCAACCGATCTTCGGTACTATGGCGGAGGTGAGAATCCGGAGATTCAACTCACGTAAGTTGTTATCTTGCTGACAAGGTTTGCCTTGCCGATCTGAACCCACCTTTTAATATACCCAAGATCTAGTATGGAAACGATAAATTATGCTAGATCTAACACAAACAATGCAACCAAGAAAACTACGCATATGCTGCACAGAATGGGGATAGAGGAAAATGAATAAACCACACAATGGACAGAGATTTTTAGGTGGTTTAGATGCAACAACAACAACCTACGTCCACCCCTCACGATCTGTGAGGATTCCCACACTATCTTGTAAAAGATTACAAGATCAAAAAAAAAAAAACACACACACACACAGGTGAGGTGTTTGGAACTCTCACAAAGGTGTACAAACACCGAATCACAAAGAGATGTGAAGAGTTAGATACACACACACACAAGTATTCAGATATTACAAGAACACACACTTGAATCTGAAATAGAAATCGAATGGAAGACACAAAGAGAAAGCTTCAGATTCAAGCTCCCCCTTAGTTGATGAAGAAGGTTTTAGATGCAGCTTGATCTCCACTTGGGTTGGGGTTGATCTACTCCAGATGTGGCTTGAATCACTTGAGGATGGATGAAGAACTTCCTTCCCGGAGCATTGTTCACGGCTATAGTACCAACACTTGAATCTCCCCATGATAGCCTCCTTTAGTCTCCTTGGATTGATTAGGGTTACAAGCCCCAAAGAGATGTTTTTATAACTCTTGAATGGTCAAGAGACAAGCCAGGAACCAGATCCACAAATCATGGTAATTCTGGTGACTTTTGGATTAAACAAACCCAATGAAGAGGGCTTCCCACGTTGTAGAAAATAATGTCAAACATGGCTGCTTCGAGGCTGGCGGTCGACCGGTAAGAGGGGGCAGTCGACCAGAATTTTTACAGGAATGGGACTTTTGTTGCTGGGAAAACCGATCGACCGGCCCCATCTGGCGGTCGACCGCTGGCTGGAATTCCTGCAAAATTGAAAGAGTTTGACAGTATATCATGATCTGTGAGCTAATCAATTTCTAACACATCCTGTCTCAATTAAAACAAGTGAGTTAAGCTTAGCTTGGGCGGTTTAGGAACCAAGATGGATTTATGCATTTGGAAGGGATTAAACATTTAAACATAGTGCATGATGAAATTAGGCTTTGAATGCGTAAGAAAGTCGAACTTGATTACTAAGACATGGCACGTGATAGAATGCACGTCCTGGGTTTTGTTATCATCAAAATCACCTGAATATACTCAACAGAGAGGGCAGCTGAACGGCCATTCAGTAAATAGAATTTTGGTGGATCTGGGGGTAGCAGTCAACATACTCCCTTACCGGATTTATCAAAAATACTACTTCAATGTTCACCTTGCTAAAGTTGGAGATATGCAGATCGTCGGCTTCAATCAAAAGTTTTAAGTCCCACTGGGAGTGGCTGAATTTACACTCACAATGGCCGATTTCACTACAAGAGTGCAGTTTCATGTCATCAACTCTAGCACCTCTTACAAGGCGCTTCTCGATTGGCCATGGCTGCATGAGAATTTAGTGGTGCCATCCACGCTACACCAATGTATCAAGTACAACTGAAATGGGAAAGAGGAGAGAATATTTGCTGACCTCCACCCATTTGAAGTATTTGAGTGCCACCTATTGGATGCTCCACTCTACATGAAGTAGCCTCGGAAGCCCACCAAACCAAAGGCTCCTACTAAGACAACAAAAGGGGCCTCAGGTGATAGCTCGTTTCCACCACCACCGCCTGGATATGTGAGTCCTCGGGCTGTGTCACACATTGCCAGCACAAGGGATATTAGTAGGGTTGCACCGCATATTATCTACCCGAAGATCAATGTGATTAGGGTTCAAGAGATCTATGGTCACACACAGGTTCCCGACGGCCTTATTCAACCAATAGCGAGCCTCGATAGTTCAATAGTTGAGCGTCGCAAGATATTGGAGGTGTCTCACCTGACGGATCCCACCTCTGTATTTTGTGCAGCAGGAGAACATCCGGCACAACAAGACAAGGACTATTATATTCCCGAAGATCTTGATAATCCAATGGTCCCAATTCAGGGCCTAGAATTCACAGCTGGGAGAACAGCTGCGATGTTCGAGAAAATGTGCATGCCTTATCTTCAGTCTCGGGGAGAGAAAGAATCCTTCAAGAAGCTTCGGTATCCCGCCAATCTGGATAAGGAACTGAAGCGCGTCACTCAGAACCCCGAGCTAGGGTTCACTCTCGAAGAATATTACTATGGGGGGCGCTACGAAGTGGATGTGATCTCTACCTTTGCCCTTCCAACTGAAGCCCTACCGGGGGCAACTTATGATAATTAGTCGGTGGAGTATGGGTGTGCTGAGTCACCCCAATGGTCTTCAGGGTCGTTTCTGCCACACCAGTCTGGATATCAAAAGTCAGAAGCCCCAGACGCATGCAGATGTTGGGAAGAGGTCTTCCATGAAGAAGTGGCATTGCAAGCTCAATTTGATACAGCAAGTAGTAGTGAAACTATAAATTTTGGACACGGAGGGAGCTGCTCCAGTCATTGCTCACCACCTACTATGCCATAAGAGCGACCGAAACTAATCGCGAAGATGCTCTATGCATGCGATCAGGTCATATGCCCTATGGCACCTATGTCTGAAAAAGAATTGATCCCCCTACCTTCGGAACCGAAGTTAGAAGCTCAGATTGTTCGTCAGTTGAACAGCCAACACTTCGACAACAAACTGAATCAAGGACTCCTCCAGAGAGCTAGGGGCAGTATGACGAGGAGCTGGAAGTCTTAGAAGTGGAGGATGATATTGATGATTTCATTGACCTGCAGTCGGCACCTCAAGAAATTGAAGATGGTGGTCAAGCTACCGTCGATGAACTGATAGAGATAAATTTGGGAAATGAGGATAATCCCAGGCCGACGTTCCTCATCACCCAGCTGTCTTCGGGGGAGCGGGAGCTGTATATACAACTGCTGCAAGAATTCCGAGATTGTTTTGCCTAGAATTATCAAGAAATGCCGGGGCTCAGCCCTGCAATATCAGAGCACATTCTATCCATAGATTCGAAAGTGGAAACTGTGAAGCCGCCACCCCGGCGCATGCGACCAGAGCTGATCACACAAATTTGCAAAGAGGTCGATAAGCTCATTGATGTGGACTTTGTCGAAGAAAATCAGTACACCACCTGGTTGGCTAATATTGTGCACGTTAAGAAGAAGAGTGGACAGATCCGGATATGTGTCGACTTCCGAGATCTGAACAAGGCCTATCCAAAAGATGACTTTCCAGTGCCAATAACGGAAGTCATGATTGATGCTATAACCGGTCATGAGTCTTTGTCATTTATGGATGGGTCATCCGATTATAATCAAATAGGGATCGCAGAGCAGGATCGGATCCACACTGCCTTTCGAACCCCCAAGGGTATCTTCCACTATAAGCGGATGCCATTCGGGCTTAACAATGCTGGCGTAACTTATCAGAGGGCCATGACCAAGATATTTGATGAGCTCTTATATGATAAGGTTGAATGTTGCATAGATGACCTGGTAGTCAAAACAAAGAAGAAGGAAGAGCATCTGCAAGACCTCTGAGTTATATTTCATAGGCTGAGGTAGTATGAATTAAAAATGAATCCTATGAAGTGTGCCTTTGAAGTATCCAATGGCAAGTTTCTCGGGTTCATCGTCAGATACAGGGGAATTGAGATAGACCCTGGAAATATCATGGCCATACAGGAGTTGCCTCTGCCCAGAAACTTAACAGAGCTCCGATCTCTGCAAGATTTTCTAGCGTATATCTGACGGTTCATCTCCAACTTCTCGGGTCATTGCCACCCTTTCCATAAATTGATGATGAAAGATGTGCCCTTCTATTGGGATGTTGAATGCCACGCAGCCTTTGAAAAGTTGAAGGACTACTTGAAGAATCCTCTGATACTCGGAGCACTGATAAAAGGAAGGCCCCTGGTCTTATATATAGCTATCACTCACTACTCCCTGGGGGCAATGTTGGCTAAAAATAATGATGAAGGGAAAGGACAAGCCCTCTACTATCTCAGTAGGAGGTTGATAAGGACTGAGGAAAAGTATACCTTCATTGAAAAAACTTGCTTGGCGCTGGTATTTGCCGCCAAGAAGTTAAGGCACTACATGTTGTCTCGTGAAGTCAAGCTGATCTCCAAGGCAGATCCAATAAAGTACATTCTCTCCAAGCCAGTTCTCAAAGGCCAACTAGGCAAATGGGCTATGCTGCTGATGGAGTTCGACATCACCTATGTCCCGCAGAAGGCCGTGAAGGGGCAAGCTATCGCAGACTTCTTTGTTGCGCATCCTGTACCTAAAGACTCACCTCTAGCAACTGAGCTCCTTGAAGATGAGACATTGGAGGCAGATCAGATTCAGCCAGCTGTGTGGTAGCTATCCTTTGACAGGGCATCTCGAACTGAAATCCCAACAACTTGGCCAGTCAGAGTCCGAGCTGGAGCAGGCATTCTCTTAAAGTCTCCCGAAGGGGAGGTGGTATACACCTCTTGCTCGATAAATAAACCCTGCACCAATAATGAAGCCGAATATGAAGCTTTAATAATCGGCCTTCAGATCGCACTATCTATGGAAATCCAGATGCTAGAAGCATTCAGAGATTCGATGCTGGTGATGAAGTAGTTAGAAGGGCAGTTTGACGTCTGGAAACCAGAACTTCTCCCATACTACCAAAACGTGCTGCACCTTATGGCAAAATTTTATCTTATTAAGATAAAGCATATCAGCCGAGGACAAAATGCTTAGGCTGACGCCCTCGTAAAGCTGGCCAGCTCCTTAGCAGTCCTACCGGATGAATCTCAAAACATTATGGTCATTAATAGGCACCAGGTACCGAGCATGTTAGGTGAACTGGCGAATGAAGAAGAATGTGAAGCCATGACAATTGAAGAAGCTCGTCAGCCCGATTGGCGAGAACATCTCCTACGATGGTTTCAACACCAGTAGCTACCAAAAGAGAAAGAACAAAGGATGAAACTGATCAGAATCAAAAATTTCTATGAAATGAGGAACGGAACCGTGTTCCAAATAATGGCCGACGCCCTGAAAAAGATTTTACTATGTTGTCTATCAACGGAAGAGTCTTGGCAGGTGATGAAAGAAGTCCACGCCAAGTCAGCGGGGGCGCACCAGGCGGGTCCAAACATGAAAATTGAAATAAAGAAGCTAGGTTACTACTGGCCAACCATATTTGATGACTGTTGCAAGTTTGCTAAGTCATGCCAAAAATGTCATGAACACGTCGCTGTGCCTAGAAGGCTATCGACGCCATTGCATCCCACTATCCCTAGCTGGCTGTTCGCCCAGTGGGGCACAAATGTGGTGGATCCTATGCCAACATCAGGATGTAAATATATTCTATTAGTTATAGACTACTTTTCCAGATGGGTAGAGGCTGTGGCGCTAAGAGAAGTAACGGGGGAGCTGGTGGCCAGATTCTTCCGTCAGAATGTAATATTTTGATTTGGGGCTCTAAGCCGAATTATCTCCGACGAGGGTAGTCACTTCAGAAATCAGATGGTTTATTGGCTGGCCGACAAATACAAGATTGATTGGAGGACTTCAACTCCCTATAATCCTCAAGTAAATGGGCTTTCTGAAGCATTCAACAAAACCCTCTACACCTTGCTGTCGAAGACGGTCAGTTCTAGCAAGAGAGACTGGGAAGAAAAGATATACGAGGCACTATGGGCTTATCATACCGTTTATAAAACCCCGACCGACTGCTCGCCATTTTCCCTGGTGTATGGATCAGAGGCAGTGGTACCGATCGAGATGAAAATTTCATCCCTCCGGGTCACCATTCGACAAGGCCTGGTCAAGAGCGATCAGACGAACATGGAAAGGAGACTGGAGGAACTCGCCAAACTTGAACGGAGACGACTCCGGGCCCAACAAAATATACAAGTGTACCAGGCTCGTATGGCTCGTGCCTTCGACAAGCTGGTCAAAGAGCGAGAATTCAAGAAGAGTGACCTGGTTATGGTCAAAAGAAGTGATGTAATGGCCTCCAACCCCAAAGGGAAGTTGGTTGAAAACTGGGTGGGACCCTATGTCATCCACCGAATATATGAGGGTGGCGCCTACATTCTGGTAGACCACCGGGGGGTAGTTTAATTCTCCCCTCTTAATGGAAAACACCTGAAGCTATATCATGCAACTCTACCTGCGTTCGGGAGGGTGGCTAATACACCGTAGGCCAGCCCTCCTATGACCCTTCACCTAAGCCGATGTGCGACATAACAAAGAGTTGCGGGAGCTCCTACATTATCCCACTTGGCTACTACACACCATCGCTGACTCGAACCTTACGTTCGGATCGGTGCTTAAAACCTTTTCCCTTACGTTGGCATTATCCCCATGCCGACGACAACATGTGCTAAACGGCACAAGGCTATATACCCTAGCCGTTGTACACACACCATCATTGATTCGGACCTTACGTTCGAATCGGCGCATAAACACTTTCCCTTGCGTTGGTGTTACCCCTGCGTCATCGAATACATACCTTTATTGGAGAGAGGCTTCAGGTTTTAGCCGATCCGTACACATCATTGCAATTATGGAGCTTACGTTCGAATCGGCGCATAAACTCTCTCCTTACGTTGTTATTATCTTCTTGCCAATGAATACTCTTCTTTCGGTGCAAGGCTTTGTGCCCTAGCCGACGTCTACACATTATCGTCATTACAGACCTTACGTTCAGATCGGCACATAAACTCTTTCCCTTGTGTTGACATTACCCCCGCGCCAACGAATATACCTTGTCCGGCGCAAGGCTTCGTGCCCTAGCCGACGTCTACACATTATCGCCGTTACAGACCTTACATTCGAATCGGCGCATAAACTCTTTCCCTTGCGTTGGCATTATCTTCTTACCAACGAATATACCTTGTCCGGCGCAAGGCTTCGTGCCCTAGCCGACATCTACACATTATCCCCATTATGGACATTACGTTCGAATCGGCGCATAAACTCTTTTCCTTGCGTTGGCATTATCTTCTTGCTAATGAATATACCTTGCCCGATGCAAGGCTTCATGCCCTAGCCAATATCCACACATTATCACCGTACGAACAAATAAAGCAGTTGGGATCGAACATCATACGTCGACCCGTCATAATACTCTTACCTTCCATACTCATTAAAAAAATGGGGCTTAAAATAGAGGTGCCCCGCGGACTTGCTCAGATATCCTGAGTAAGGACAAAAAAGGTTGTAACTCGGCTGTGGCAAAAACTCAAAAGGGCGCTGCAGGAATAATTGGGTACCCCGTCACGTGAAAATCCGAAAGGGCGCGTGAGCAAAAGCAAGAGGGGGCCGGTCTCGATGAAAACCTGAAGCGGCGCTTGTACCGATAATGTGGTAACAAAAAATATATATTATACAGCACCTTCCATTTGAAAGACCCCGCCCAGGGTTGAATTCCTGGCTCACTTTCAAAAAGAGCATCCCCTACCTCGCACCGGCATAAGCCTTACGCCTATGCTACAACAAACCTGCTTTGCTTCGCTATTTACCCAATACCGATGAACAAACCATCGTCGATTCTCATCATCATCGGCGAAATCGATGAATACACCGTTAACCTGGACCTTTCATCTTTGTTGATAATTAAAACCCTTTTTCGCTTTGGCATTTAACCAATGTCGATGAACAAACCAGCATTGATCCTCATCATCATCGTCGAGATCGATGAACATACTGTTAACCTGGACCTTTCGTGCTCGTTCATGATTAAACCTACCTTTGCTTCGGCATTTAACCAATGTCGATGAACAAACCAGCATTGAACCTCCTCATCATCGTCGAGATCGATGAACATACCATTAACCTGGACCTTTTGTCCTCATTAATGATTAAACCTATCTTTTGCTTCGGCATTTAGTCAATGCCGATGAACAAACCAACACTGATCCTCGTCATCATCGGCGAGATCGGTAAATATACCATTAACCCGGACCTTTCATCTCGTTAATGATTAAACCTATCATTTACTTCGACATTTAGCCAATGCCGATGAACAAACCAACGCTGATCCTCGTCATCATCGGCAAGATTGATAAATATACCGTTAACCCTGACCTTTTGTCCTCGTTAATGATTAAACGTATCTTTCACTTCGGCATTTAACCAATGTCGATGAACAAACAAGCATTGATCCTCGTCATCATCATCGAGATTGATGAACATACTATTAACCTAGACCTTTTATCCTCGTTAATGATTAAACCTACCTTTGCTTCGGCATTTAACCAATGTCGATGAACAAACCAGCATTGATCCTTGTCATCATCATCGATATTGATGAACATACCGTTAACCTGGACCTTTCGGCCTCATTAATGATTAAACCTACCTTTTGCTTCGCCATTTAGCCAATGCCGATGAACAAACCAATGCTGATCCTCGTCATCATCAGTGAGATCGGTAAATATACCGTTAACCCAGACCTTTCATCCTCGTTAATGATTAAGCATATCGTTTGCTTCGGTATTTAGCCAATGCCGATGAACAAACCAACGCTGATCCTCGTCATCATCGACGAGATCGATAAATATACCGTTAACCCGGACCTTTCATCCTCGTTAATGATTAAACATATCTTTTGCGTCGACATTTAGCCAATGCCAATGAACAAACCAACGCTGATCCTCATCATCGTCGTCGAGATCGATGAACATACCGTTAACCTGGACCTTTCTTCCTCGTTAATGATTAAACCTACCTTTGCTTCGGCATTTAGCCAATGCCGATGAACAAACCAACATCGATCTTCGTCATCATCGGCAAGATCGGTGAATATACCGTTGTGCAAGACCTTCCGTCCTCATTGATGATTAAACCCACCTTTGCTTTGGCATTTAACCCATGTCGATGATTAAACCAGCATCAGTTTTCATCATCATCATCGAGATCAGTGAATATACCATTGACCCGGACCTTCCGTCCTCGTTGACGATTAAACCTATCTTTTGCTTCGGCATTTAGCCAATGCAGATAAACAAACCAACATCGGTTTTCATCATCATTGGAGAGATCGGTGAATATATCGTTGACCCAGACCTTCCATCCTCGTTGACGATTAAACCCACCTTTGCTTCGGCATTTAACCTGTGTCAATGATTAAACCAACATCGGTCTTCGTCATCATCGGCAAGATCAGCGAATATATCGTTGACCCGAACCTTCCATCTTCATTGACGATTAAACCCATCTTTGCTTCGACGCCAGTCCGATGACAGTAATCAAACCAAACCATCACCAGATACCTCGTTAGGGAATGGCAAATAAGTATACTCATCAAAAAAAATGGGACTTAAAATAGAGGTGTCCCGCCGGACTTGTCCAGATATTCTGGGCAAGGGTAAAAATGGCTACAACCCGGCTGTGACGAAAACCCGAAAGGGCGCTGTAAGTAAAATTGGGTACCCTGCCACGCGAAAACCTGAAAGAGCGTGTGGGTAAAAACAAGAGGTGGCCGGTGACCGAAGAAAACCCAGAAGGGCGCCTGTAATGTGGTAACTAAAAGCTAACAATACAATACCTTCCATCTGAGAAACCTCTCACACGATCGAATTCTCAGCTCCCTCGCAGGGATTCCCGCATAAGAATATTCTTATATGTCCCACCGGCATGAGCCTTATGCCTATGTTGTTACAAAACTTTCTTTGCTTCGGCGTTTAACCCACGCCGATGAATATGCTACCCTCGATCATCATCATCATCGGCGAGATCGACAAACAAACCATCGACTCAGACCCTTTGTCCCCGTCGATGAATAAACCCTTCTTTACTTTGGCGTATAACCCACGCCGATGAATATGCCACCTTCGATCTTCGTCACCATCGGCGAGATCGATGAACAAAACAATGACTTGGACCCTTCGTCTCCGTCAAGAAATAAACCCTCTTTTCTTGCTTCGGCATTTAAACACGTCGGTGAATATGTCAATTTCAAGTCTCGTCACCATCGGCGATATCTATGGACAAACTATTGACTCGGTCCTTCGGCCTTGCCGGCAAATAAACTCCCTTTATCCTTTGGCATTCAATTGATAAACATTTCCTACTCATGCTAATAAAGTCTTGTCCTCGAGAAAGTTTGTGCCGTAGTGGAGCGAACCCCTCATACCTTCCCTGAAGGCATGAGCGCTCTCCTGCCGTAGCAACCAATATGCCCTGGGCTTGATCGATTAGCGACGCACCTCTATCAAAATTTTCAAAGAAGAAGAAGGAAGAAGAAGGAAGAGCTGTGACTCATCAGTAAATATGCAAGGCTGAAATTGAAGAAACTTCATCGCACAAAAAAGAGGAATACATGGTATCGCGGGGCATCCCCCGATATACATAAAGTATGAAAAACAAAGGGAAAAGAGAAACAAAGGAACAAAAGAACTAATCAACTACTGAGCCGGACGGTGGAAAATGTTATCAAACTCCAAGATCCCCAAAGACGGATAGCAGACCAACTCCTACAAGCGAGAATCCTCAGCTCGGAGCCTCGCCAGCTCCTCTCGGAAGGAAGCAGCTTGCCCCGCCGCCAGTGTAGCTTCATTTAGGCTCTGCATTCGAAACTGCTTAGAACTCTTTAGCTCGTCCTCAATACAGACAAGTTCAGCTCGAAGCTCTGTTGCCCGTTTCTGCAAGGAATCAATGTGGCAAGTATCACCCTCGACATTCTACCTTTTTCGCTGCTCAGCTTCTTTGGATGACTGGAGGGCAGCCTGACATTTACCTCATTGAAGCTTTAAGGCCGTCGCCTGGTCCGCTAACATGTGGTCAAGGTATTCCCTTCGGTTCACATACTTCAGCAGTAGGACCACACGCTGCGTCCGCTCCTCTAAGGGACACCCAAAACCCTGAAGTACGGCGGAGATGCACTCTGCTATTGCCCGCAACTGCATATAAGTTAAACTTGGGCGGGTCAGCACATTTTGCCGCAGCTCGTCAAGATAATGCCACACCATTTCATCCAAGGATTATAGTTCCAGGGGTGCTACTTCAGGGAGATGAAACTCCACCCTGCTATCAACTTTGGCCCAAATTACATCAGAAGGCCTTGATGAGGAAGATGGCAGCGTCATTGACGGGCCTGAAGCTATTACCATTTCCTCTCCACCCTCCTCGACAGACGCAGATGGGGTAGGAATAATGGCCGTAGGCTCATCCCGGGCTTCGGGTACACAGTTGGAAATTTCAAGCATGGGACTAGGAGTTCGCTCTATGCTTGCAAGAGAGGGGTCCTCATGCTCTTCGACCTGAGCAGTCTCTTCAAGCTCTACTCTAGCAGTGATTGCCAAAATAGTTGTCTCGTCAGCTACTTTCTCTTGAAGCTCTGCCTGCTTCGGATCTACACTAGCTACCTTGCCAGTCGGCCCTTGTTCGATGGCCAGAGGCGGAGGTTAAAGCTGCTCCACAATATGATCAAGCCCAGGAATTCTTACAGGCTCATCAAGGTTCGCTGTCTTGAGGTACCCGCTTGGAAGTCGCAGCGCAAGAGGCCTCCACACAGGCGCTGCACCTTCACCAGGGGAGAATGTAAAGAACTACAACTGAGGAGCAGGAAGCGATGTTGCTGCACTATCCAATGATAGAGCTAGCCCCGTGGGGACAATGGAATCCTTCATAGAGTGAACAAGCCAAAGAAAGAAAGTACATGTCAAAGTCTACATTACAGGACATTAGCAGTAACAAGGAAACTAAATGAAATATGGGGCTCACCTTAACTGGTACAAGGCCTAACTCGGCCACTTCAGGGGCCTCCATCGAAGGGTGTGTCAAGCTTGAAGTAACCTCACCTTCCTCCAAAGAAAGACACGGGGCGTTAAGGAAGCTTGGCATGAGGTGTGCCGGGTTGAAAGTTGGGAGGTCACTCCCGTAAGAGGCTGAGGGAGTGGCTCCTCCCGACTCCACCTCCAAGGGCTCCTCGTCACTAGAGGTCCCATAATCTACTCGTTTCTTGGAAGATGAACTCTCCGATGAACCTGCCGCCTTTGTAACTGACCTCTGCAAACGTACTGAGCTGTCCGGGGCTGCTTCTGAAAAACTTCTCTTTGCAGCAAGAGCAGCCAACTACTCCGAGGAGCGTCGGCTCAGCAACGCTCCCTGAGCAGGAGTGCTGGAGGGAGGGTCCCCAACAAGAACGGAAGGGGAGACACCTGTTCGACAGAATAGACCGGTGAAGATAGATAATCCATCAGAGATTTTAGAGAATAATGATGAAGTACCTTGACCCTTGTTGCTGGGGATCGACGAAGGCAAATCTCCTTCCGCTGGGAAGGCAATGGCTGTAACGCCTCCCCCCTCTTCGGCTCCGCCAGTGACGGCGGCCTCCTCCGTGGCCGGAGTAGATTCGGACGTAAAAACTAAGATGGAAAAGTAAAGATTAACTCATGGCTAGCACAAGATGGCAAAACGAAAGGGCCATGCCTGTAGTGAGACATTCTTGTGGCCCCGAAGCCTCAAACTCCTCAAACGTCAGTATCCTTGGAAGCGGCACCGCAAGTTCTGCTACTACGGTCTCCTTCTACTTTATAGCCTCTGTTCGAGCCTTCTTAGCTCGAGTCACAACCTCTTTGAGGTGATGCCTTTCTCGTTTCCTCGAGCTAGTAGCCGGTAGAGGGGTGGTCGTTGGTGCAGTAGCCGGGGACTCGAAGTAGCTCGGCTTTTGGGCTTTCAAGATTAACTTCTGGTATTCCCTAGTTCTCTTGGAGTCGGGATGATCTGCATAAATAGCATAATTGCAAGATGATTGCATATGCAAAGGTGATATGCCTCGAAGGGAAAGAGACATAGATGAATGAATAAGTCAAAGGACGTGTACCTGATGTTGACACCCGCTTTATGACCAATGAGTTGGGTCATCTCTTTATCTTTTTTTAATGATGTCCTTAGTTGTTCACCGGTTATTGGGCCATTTTTGGTCACTTTGGGCTTATTTTTATGGGTCACTCTCCCGGGTTGGGCTCGGTTCCTTTTATCTTTCAACATTTGGACTTATTGGGCCTGGATAAGGGCTAATAAGGGCTTTATTGAAGATTTATACGAAGATTTATTGGCCTTTATCTCTTTTAACATGCCTATCAGCCTTGTGGTTTATCGTACGATCGTTTAGTCACGGTTGGCGGTCCTTTGCTAGACCGTTAGACAGCAAAGAGTCTTGTTGGGTTTCTTCGATCTTATCTCTTTCTGGACGACTGAGCCATGCGGTCTATCAGTCGACCGTTTATGGAGCCTTGCAGTCTATCGCAAGACCGTTAGGAGAGATAGAGAGTCCTGCTCTATCTATCTTTCTCTCTTCGGCCGTGGTCAAACTAGAGTCCATGATTTAATGATTTCTCTCTGAGTAGTGACTCTCAGAACCTTCTGTTTGTTTCTATGGATTCTTGGAAGTATTATCTTTGAGATTTATCTAAGTTCAGGTCTTTTTCTGTGTCATTATCTCTCCAACTCGACCTAGGGTTTGGGGGTCTATAAATAGAACCCTTCATTTCATGGCTCGAGGGGGAGATTTATGGAGTTTGCGACGAAGTGCTGTTACATCCTAGAGCAAGTACCAACCAGGGAGAAGTCCTTTCTACGTCCCGAAGGCTTCTGGTTCAGGGAGTATTGAGTTCCAATTAGTTTGTTTGTGTTTTTCTTTCTTAGTTTTTCTCTCTTTCCCTTTGCATCTTCATAGCATACTCCCTCTTCCTCTCCTATGTTCTATGCATTCAACTCACATTTTTAAACATCCTCCCACTCTTTTCCACGCTTCTCATGGGTTAAAAAAAGAACCAACCCCCAGGTATTCACCCTTCCTTTTATGCATTTTAGTTTAATTGGTTTATAGATACTACACTAGTCCAAGGGCTTATTGGGTTGTTTTCTTCATGTCTACATTCTTCTGCAGGTCTACAGGGTTCATTGCACGAGGCCCAACTCTTCTGGCCGACCAGGAGGGGTGTCGATACAAGTTCCACATTGCTATTCTGGGTGCTCTTGCGGGCGTTTGGAAGCCCGTTTGCTGATCTCAGGCGGTCTATCGCAGAACCGTTTGACGTTGTCTGGCGATCGTCTTCAAGACCATTTTCCTTCGTAATGCCTGGTTTTCTCTCTCCCGCGGGTGGGTGGTCTCACTCGGCTCTTTCCAAGGTACGTATTGTGGTTTTACTGCATTATTCACCTTGGTGGCGATCACACCTTCCTTTATTTGGGCATTGGTCATCTTCTCCATCATCTTTCTTACTTCCTTTTACTTTTAGTTGCTCCACACCTACGGTGTGTGTCTTTCTCTTACTCCTTGTGCTCCACGCCCTGGCGTGTGTTTTTTTATATCTCTCCTTCTTTTATTTCTCTAGTATTGAGATGACATGCTCAACAGTTTGATATTGATTGCTTGAGTTAGTGCATCACTTGCTCGCACATATTTCACATCTTTCATATCTCTCACATCACATCATCAACACACACCATCACAAAAATATCTACAACCTCTATTTTTTGGCCATCACGGTGGGACATCTAGTGCCAATCGTGCAGAGTTACTATTTAACCTGGTGTTCTTTGTTGATCTCAGTTGCCATTGTGTTTGTCTCGGTTTTCCCATTTTTTCCCTGTTGTTTTCAGCTCTCTGGTTCCCTGGCGGTCTTCTCCTTGGTCGTTTCTAGCCTAAAAGCGGTCTAGCGATAGACCGTCTTATCTATTAACGGTCTCCCATGAGACCGTTTCTCCAGTTATAGGTACGCATCCCGAGGTTATTGTTATTTCTATAGTTTTTGGTTGTGTTTATTACTCCTGGGTGCTATCTAGTCTCCTCCTTTTTGGTTGTGGCATATATTCATATCATTATTTGCATATTGTTTGCTAGTTCATAGCCTAGAAGTTGTATGCACTCCGGTGCACATATGGTCATTCATCTTTCATATCATAGTTGCATTCCCACCTTGGTGTGTGATCCTCTCACCTCCATATTCCTTGGGGTCGACTAGGTGACCACATCCGAGACCTCCATAAGTCCCCGTGAGCCGTGGATTCCCATACGGATGCTGGGCCGGTTGTACCTTGCCACCCCATGTCTAGGTTGCATAAGTAAGGGAGAGTTTACACTTTGAGTTAACTAAGTTCCCAATATTTCCTCCTATTAAGAACCTATTGTTGGAGAGGACATTTCATTCAAAATCACTAAGGTTCTAAAGGAGAAACAAATAAAAGTTGTGCATCATCAAAACTTGGTTGACTTTGGTTGCCTCTCATCCCTTTCTTATTTACATAAGTTGGGAGTCATCTTGTCTAAGTTACTTATTTGTGCATTGTTTGTGTTGTTTACATCTTTTTAGGTGCCACATTGCATGTGGAGTTGCTTCCAATCCTCATCCTCATCTCCTAGGGGCAATTCCTCTTTTACATTTTACTTCAATCCTTTGCTCGAGTCCAACATGTCTTCCTACATTCTTTCCCGTTCCCATGAGGAATCTCTTCCCCAGGGTCTCTTAGAGGACCCGCTCAAGGTCATCGAACTTCCATCCGGAGAAGGGTCCATCCCTCCTTCATCCTCTGTCTCCATGGAGGGCGCGCAACCCTCCCTTGTCACCAATAATTCCACCGGTCACATCTTGCAAATGATGGCCCAATTGTATCCGGCCCAACTTCATGCCCTTTATCAGACCTTGCAGGGGTCCAGCGCCCCATCTCTCACGATTGCACAGGGTCTATCCACCATCTCCGTCTTTCAGTCTAGGGTTGATGGGCCCGGGGTTCCACCCATTCCTATTGATCTTACCCCGGTTCAACCTAAGATCCTTCGATTCTCCAGTCTAGAGGCAGGCCAGTCCTCTGGATCGGCCCCTCAAGTCCTTGACAAAGGGAAGACTGTTCTTCCCTTATCCACCCAAACTGATTCTTATAGGACCATTCCATCAATGCCACAAGTTCTTGTTGGCCCGGACGATTTCACTCTCCCTCAGCAAGGGGCGGCCCATGTCTCCTCCAATTTGGGTCATCCTTCAGCCCAATATCCTTCTTATGGGCCTCCCCCTCCTTCCATCTATCCTTCGGCTCCCCGCCTCGAGCTTACTCCTTTCACTCCACCTACTCCATCTCGGGAGCAAGAACTCTTCGATAAATGGGGCGCCATGCAACAACAACTCAACTTCCTTCAAAAGCAGGTTGGCTTACAATCCTTGGCAGATGTTCCAGTTGTCAGAATCCACAACATTTGATTCCCTCCTCAATCTGAGCTCCCCACATACCGCAAGTATGACGAGAATAGCAACCCTTTTATTCATGTGAGGGATTTCATGTATGAGTCGGCGCAGTTCCACTATGATGATCACCTTATGGCGCATTTATTTCGCCGATCGCTAGATGGAGTTGCACTGGAGTGGTTTTATGCCCTACCATTAGAAGATGCCGAAAGCTTCAAGGTCATGAAAGAGAAGTTTATTCAAAGGTTCCAGGACCGGTTCGGCCCGGAATATTCGTTTATAGATCTTGTGGCCGAAAAGATGAAAGTCGATGAGGACTTTGCTACATACACTGACAGATGGAGGCAGATGGCCGCCCATGTGCCGGGTCATATTCCGGAGGAGGAGAAGGTCAAGTTGCTCATTCCCAATGCTACCCCTACTTTCCGCAACATATTGGCCATGAACGATATTGCCAACATGCACTAACTTTATAGCCTGGCAAGATTTATTCAGACCCAGTTCAAGGACTCCCCTATTCACTCTCTCTTTGAGGCCCAAAAGCCCAAATACAATAGAAAACCTCAGGGGCCTGTCACCGAGGGAGTCCAAACCAATGAACAAGTGCAAGCCGTTGCATTCCCCTTCCCTAACCAGTCCACTCCACTCCGCTTTCCACAAACTCCGTGCAATCCCCAAGTCTCCACTCCTCAAAATCCTCAACCCATTTTTCCCGCTCCACAAAACACCCAGCCTACCTTCCCCGCTCCACAAAATGTCTTCCCCACTCCACAACAGCCGCAACAACCTTTGCAATACCACAACGTCCCTCCACCCAATAGCTATACCAATAAACGCCCGGCTCCAAAAAGGGTGCAATACCCTCCTTTGCCCGAGTCCCTTACAGACATCTTCTCCGCTCTCATGTCGATAAGTGCAATTCAGCTCCCTCCGAAATGGCCCAACTGGAACTCGGCCGTTGACCAATCCAAGTACTGCATGGTCCACAAACAGCCCGGGCACACCATTGAAGGATGTTTTCAGTTCTGAGATCTGGTGTATGATTTACATGAAGGGCAGCGCATTGACTGGGCCGAGATGCATATAGCCATTGTTGAAATAAAAGAGAAGAGAAGGCAAGCACCGAGGCAGCAAGTGCAGTAACAAGCACCACAGCCGCAGTCACCGTAGCAGCAGCAGCAGCCTGTTCAGGACTTGGGGATCCACCAAAACCCCATGCCAAATCATCCGCCCACTCCGGCACCTCAGCCACCAGCACCGGCTCAGGTTAATCTTGTTCAACCCCTAGCTCCCGAAGCCGGGTGGTCCTATAATGATGAAACTTTAGTACAGCGGCTCATGGCCCTCCACCATAACTATCGCAACCCTTCTTCACCTTCTACCCTCGTCACCCTCCCGCTCAACCATCAAACCCCTCCACCCTCCGCATTCGCCAAACCCCCCATCCTACCACCCACTTCCCCTATTATTCCCCCCATCTCCACTCCACCGCCAACACCTACCCCCATTATTACCTCACCTCCACCTAACCCTTTACCCGTCATTCTCCCTCCACGGCCCATTATCTCCACCACTACTCTCGTCACCTCCAGTATCTCCATCACTACTCCTGTCACCCCCATCATCTCCACTGCACCATTCATCCATCCCGTTGGGCCTATTAAGCCGCTAATCTCGAGCACTTCTGTTGCCGTGCCGGCCCAGAACCTTGCCCCATGGAGCGGGCATCTGTTCCATAGAAACTATCCTTCCACCGGTGCATCCGCACCCAATCCCCAGTCCTCACAACAGCTTGCCGATCAAGAGGAGGCAGATCCGCTACCAGGTACCCAATATGATTTGCTACATCATCTGGACAGGGTGCCAGCCAAGATTTCTGTGCTAGAGTTGATAAAAAGGTCCACGCTTCACCAAGATGCACTTCGGAACTTCCTGCATAAGGTTATAGTAAACGAGAACATGGCAGTGGACAGCTTACTGACAGCCCTGGCTACAATCTCCAAGGGGCCGACAATCACATTCTCTAAGACTGAACTAGCACCTCCCGAGGCACGCCAGATGCCGCTATGCATTTCCATTGTTCTAAATAAAGTAAGCATAGACGCGGCGTTGGTAGACATAGGGGCCTCTATTAATGTCTATCCTCTCAGCACTCTAAGGGCCTGCAACCTGTCAGAAGATTTACTAAGGCCGACCCCGACTACTATTGCAGCATATGACAATTCCAGAAGAGCATGTCACGGGGTAGTCACCATTCAAGCTGAGCTAGGGCCTCTTGCAATGACGATTGAGTTTTATGGGCTAGACATCGATCCTATGTTCAAGGCCATCTTGGGTCGCCCATGGATTGACAATCTTAATGTTGTACCATCCACCGCTCATCAGTGCCTCAAGTTCCCTTTTCAAGGGAGGGTGGTCAAGGTAAATAGCATATCCACGGTCCAATCCGTCAAAGCTGTCTCAGAAAAGATTTTACCAACACTATGGCTCAGTAATCGGCCCGTTATTTCAATTTTAGACCTGGATTTTCCATGGGCCTATGCGCCGCGCAAGCCCACCACCGTGCCGGTGACCGTCAGAGTGAAGCCCCAGATATGATATTCTAAGGGCTGGAGCATCATATTAAAGCTAGGCTACCAACCGGGCTGAGGTCTCGGTGCACAATTACAGCGGCGGACCAAACCGGTCCCCAAGGGTAGGAAAATGAACAAGATAGGTCTCGGTTATCGAGAATCCTCACTCTCAGTTTTAGGTGACTCAGGACCATTAACTTGGGACTACCGCCAACACTTTGTTAGGGGCCCCCTCCAGCCAAGTACATTGAAAGCACCACCAAGTCAGCCCGAGAAAGAAGATACAGCTTATACAGTTGTCAACCTTCCATTGCTGCCAAAGGGGCCCGCTGATGATATGCTCAATTTTAGCCAAGCATTTGCAAGATTATTTTATGAAGAAGACAGTTGCCAAAGGAGCCAGGAGGTGCGGCTTGTGCATTATGAGCCGAAGAAGCCAGCTTACCGCCCGCGGGAAAGGGGGAGCTCACCCGTCATCTTCACTTGGTCACCTTCTCGTTTGACGTCTCTCCTTCAAAAGATGGAATCAATACCCCGCTCACCTCCTCTTTTGATTGATCCTTTCTTATGTGAGATCCCCACTGATTTTCTCATTATCAGAACATGCACTTGCTATCCGCCCGTTGATCTATCCACTCCTTTCTTCTCCTCCTCTGATCCTTTCTTCGACATTTTCTGCCCATCCATCTATCCCCTTAGGCTTTTGCCTCCACCCTTCTCTTCATCTTGTTGCATGATCTCCATCGATCTCCAAAAAAAAATGTCAAATTTGAAATGGAGATTTCAGTGGAAGATTGCGGTGTCTTTCGCCTGTCCTCCTCCCAAGGGCATGAGGCACCTGCTGCTTCCCTCCCATTAGGCTTCCTTTCTCCTAGGTTAGACGTAGGGTCTGTCGAGTCTAGGGAAGTAGAGCCTGTTAGATCTAGAGAAGTAGGATCTTGTTCTATGTCATCCAACCCATCCTTGCCTGAGCCACGCCCGCTGGCGCGACATTCTAAATCTATTCCTGATAGGTTCTTGCAATATCTAGCACAGCGATGCCGTGCTCTTCTCAAGTGCCCGGAATTCACAGCTGCGGCGATTATGCTGGAAGAGGACGAGGAGCAAGGCGAGGTGTCGAGTGACGACGGATTAGGAGTCTATGAAGTCATGGATGAGAAGGACCCGATCGATTTTGAGGACAACGATGTAGATGACACTGCCGACATGTATGCGTAAGGCTTAAAGAGATTTGACGAGCCATCGTCAACATTGGATGAACCTACAAAGGAAATTAATCTAGGGACTGATGAGGATCCCAGGCCCATCATTATTGCTGCTAGTCTCCCTCCAGAAGTTGAAGAGGAGTTGATCAAAGTCCTGAAGGAGTATAGTGATTCTTTTGCCTGGTCTTACGAGGACATACCGGGTCTTGACCCCTCTTTGGTGGAACACCGATTAGTGCTTAAGCCAGGGGCAATGCCCGTAAAACAGAAGTTGAGAAGATTTCACCCCCACATGGCCTTGAAGATGAAAGAAGAAGTAGACAAATTGCATAAGGCTAGGTTCATTAGAGTTGTCTTATATCCTCAGTGGGTGGCGAACATAGTCCTTGTCATCAAGAAGGATGGGTGATGTGACACAATATGCAGCGGAGGGCAATGAAACTATTTTGATGTGATACGACTCCCTTGGACCTAGGATAGCAAGCAGCACTATGAGTCGGCAACGTCGCACAAGCGGTTTCACTCGCGGAAGCACGCTCGGATCCGTAGGAGGACCGGCGATGGTGGTGAGGGTAGCCATAGGTGGATCTATCGTGTACGGCTGTGAGAATTACCGGGGGACCCGGACATCCATGTGTGCTCCATTCAAGTGTAAGGGCTATGAAGAATGTGGGTGGGCCAGTACAACCAAATGTAGGCCAGTTATGCATTGAGCCTAAACTGTGCGTGACATGCCTGGGAGGGCTGGACTCATGACCCTTGTCGAATGATGTGACATGCCAAGATGGGTGCTTTCTTCTCCCAGAGATGATGACCATGTGTGTGGGTATGGGGTGACCTTTAAGCTCCCATTTGTAAGGGTCGAAGGGATCATAGTAGGTATGCATCATGGGGTGGGGCACTACCTTGTTCCCTAGGTGTATACTGCCCATGGTCATGGTTCCCTTGGTGTGGACTGGGTCTAGGACGAGGTGTGTTGGTTCTAGCATGGTTGGTGAGGGTAGGAGGGAGTGGGTGGTGGGTAGGGCGGCCAGGTCCCATGGATTCATTGTCTTCCACGGGGTGGGATCAAAGGGGTCATGGAATGTGTTACCAAGAGTGAGGTATTCTTTCACCTCAAGGTCTCCAAATGAGGGTGAGTCCTCCTCCTCAAATGTAGTAATTGAACCGAAGTTCGAGGAGGGTTGGTTGGTCATGTTTGGAGGGCTTGGCATCCTACCCGAAATAAGTAACTCCAATTCGCGGATAGCATCGGGCTCTTCAGGTATGGGGAGGGATAAAAGAAGGTCGCTAGTGTAGCAACCCACAGTGTAAATGGAAGAGATGGACCCGACACATAAGTGTAGGAGGTCAAGGCTCCTAGGTTGGTCGGCTACAGTGGTGAACAGTTCAGTTAGCTCCATTTGCCAAGCTATACCCTTAAGAAAGTCCCCTAGTGTCTCCACCTGATAGGATGATTGGATTGTGATGTGGTAGGTGGGTAAGGGTACTATAGGGAGGTTTTGTTCCATAGGAGGGCAAACATGGGCCATGAGATCTCTAAATGGGTTATCCTTTAGCCAACGTGAAAGGGGTTCTCCTAGGATGAGCTCGGCCCCTACTAGGGAGGGAGGTGTAAGGTGAAGTCCACCATGTGAAGTTTCTTCTTTTTCCAGGACATGGGTGATCTCCATGGCGGTGGTTAGTGTGTTCACCTTTATGGGGTCGGGTATGGGAATCATGGGTTCCTCTATCAAGGAGGTAAGATGGTCCCTTGAGGGTGGGGTGGTGAGGGTAGGTGTGTGGTACCCCCGGGGTGGGAGGTAAAGGGGAACTTGGTTTGGGATCGGTAAGGGGAGAAGTGGGGGCCTAGGTTGGGGTTGGGTAGGGATTGGTAGTGGAAGATGGATGGGTTGAGGAGGGTTGGGTTGATTGGTTTCAGGGGGTGTGTCTCTTTTAGGGGAAGATGGAGGGGTGGTTTTGGGGTCCAAGGAAGTTTGTGGAGTGTGGGTTGGTGGGAGAGTTTTGGGCGGGGTGGTGGTGGCCATCATGGGCCTAGGTGGAGTGGACATGGGGTCCATACGGGTTGGAATGGTGAGGGTGGAGTGAGCCATGATGCTTCCTCCACTTGGGATGGGAACTTCTTGGCCTAACCCATGATATTGTGATTCATACTCCTCTGCCCAATCGGGGGAGGCCTCATATTCCTCAACTTCAATCTCATTCTTTTGTGGTGTGGGGGTCTTGGTCTCCAGGGGAGTGGGAAGGCCTTTTGGTGATGGGGTGGTGCAAGTTGGACTTATTTGGGGTGGTGGAGTTTGAGCCCTAAGGGAGGTGAAGATCTTCTTAAACTCAATCCTTAGTTCTTCTAGTGAATCTTGGGGTTTTTTGGGTGGTGGGGTTTGGGTCCTAGTGGAGGGTTTAGATGAACTGGGCGAGAAAGGAGGAGTGGGAGTGCTCCTCGGGTAATGGGTCTTAAGGTAGGAGTGGGACAGTCGGGGAGCATAGATCTTCCTAAGTTCACTCTTCATCTCTTCCCATGAGTGAATGGGCTCTTGTCCCCAAACCCTTCTGAATCTCACTTTGTGTTCCCACATTTTCTTAGCTAGACCCCGAAGTCGTGCCTTGACCCTGCGGACTCTCTCGGATCCATATACCCAAGTTCTTTCAAAGTCTCTTTCCATGGTATTCTCCCACCTAAGATAGGCATGAGGATCTCCATCAAAATGAAGGTCCTCATCTACAATGTAGTCCATGTGGAGGGGGTCAATCGGACCATTTGGCCAACGAGGGGTATGCATGATGATCGGGTGATGAATGCAACTGCCCTAGGACAAGACTTAGTAGAGACAAGTCTAGAACTTGCTCTGATACCAATTTGATGTGACACAATATGCAGCGGAGGGCAATGAAACTATTTTGATGTGATACGACTCCCTTGGACCTAGGATAGCAAGCAGCACTATGAGTCGGCAACGTCGCACAAGCGGTTTCACTCGCGGAAGCACGCTCGGATCCGTAGGAGGACCGGCGATGGTGGTGAGGGTCCGAGTTTGGACCTTGCGGCTCCAAGGGTCGGCCGGATAGGGATAGATCCCAATGGGCCAGGGATGCCCGATTTCACGGGTAGTCGGCACGCCGAGGGCGTGGGATGTAATGGCTCTCTCTCAACTCGCCCCGCGGTGAACACTCGATTGGATTGAATTGCGGATCGGACACTCGCCTCACCTCCGACGGTAACTAAGAGCGATACTAAGCTAAGCAACAGTAAAAACCAGCAAGGGAGAGTGGCCAAGAGCTCACCTGATCGGCGTGAAGACGCCGATCCCGGGCGGAGACGAGGGCGAGCGGGGAAGTGTGGTCCCCGCACACTGCGCCGATGTAGCTTCACAACTTGTTCAAGAGTACATGCACTACACCTCGCACAGGAGGGTGGTCTCGGGGGTGGGAATTGAATAATTACAGTAAACACTACCGCCACGCAGGGTGGGGCGGTAAGCCGGCCAGGCGGGAAGGGGAGGGTGGGCCAAAACGGGTAGAAAAGAACTAAGGGAGTTGGTGCAGCTGGCTGGAATTCTTGACGGGAAGCCGCTGTTGCCGCCGTCCCGAGCTAGTCCGAACTCCGATTTTGAAGATTCCAACTCCTGGAGTTCCCTGACTTGATGCTGGTGATGTCTGAATTTTTGGGCGGCCTCTGGAGCCAGGGACTGGTAACACCAGCGACTGAACCGAGGCAGCGAGTGTGGTTTCTGGCCGGACCTGTTCTGTAACAGTAGGTTGCAGACACTGTGGTGAACTCTCCCGAACTCCGAATGGCACAAAACTAGCGGTGCTGTCTTCGTGGTTGAAGTAGCTTTCAGCAGGAGGTGGCGGGGCGATGATCCCAGGTCGGTGGTGACTTGGGTCCTGGGAAGAATGAACTCTGGTCGTTGCAGTCTGAAGAAACAAACCTGGACAGTGCAAGGGAGAAAATTCGTAACTCTGTTCCACGGTGTCCAAATGTCGATCCGCCTTCTGATCCTGAAAGAGGGCAGAGAGGAGAAGAACTTTGATGAAGAAACCCGAGTCTGGTTCGGCCTTGGTTGATCGTGGCACGTTGCTCTTTCTGGTTCTGATTCTCTGCAGAGGCTGCACCGCGGGGTTCTGGTTCTGTAGCAGCAGGTTGCAGACGCTGTCCCGGGCACTCCAGAACTCCGAATGGCACGAAACCGGTGGCGTCGTCTCCGTGGTTGAGGTGGCTTTCAGTAGGAGTCAATGGGGCTGCAATCTGAGGCCGTGGACGGTCGGTGTGCCCTGAAGAGTAGGCACTGGTCGCTGCAGACTGTAGGAGGCAGACCCGCGCGACCGAGGGAGAACGTTTGTAACTCTGGGTCTCGGATGCCGAATTAAGTTCCGCCTCATGCTTCTGGTCGTGGACAGATGGAGGAAGAAACTTGAAGAAGAAACTTCAGCCTGATTCCTTCGCCGTTGGTCGTGAAGCAGCTTCCAATCGGGTTCAGGCTTTCTGCAGGTGGAGTCTGGCGCAGTCGGGGTAGAACAGCTCTCACGGTCGGCCACGAACTCGGAATGGAGTGATTCCACCTCACCTGTGAAGAGGACAGGGAGGCCTTTCCAGAAAGGTAAGGTACGTCCTCAGGTGTCTCCGTATGAACTCGGGGGAGCTTCTGCAAGACGTGCCTTCTTCTGCTACCTGCAGACTTGGCTAAGCAAAGGGGTGGTAGTGGAACTTGGTGAAAGGGAATGGGGTTTTAGCAATGGGGAAGGGTTGGAGGTGATGGTAGATGGGGGTGGAATGTGGGAGAATGATGAGAGGGGCGGAGCTGGTGGTCTGGAGGTGCAGGAGGGTGGAGGGGAGTGGAGGCCGAAGTTTGGAGAGGGGAGGGTGGAGGGGTCGGCCAAGGCAATGGGAGGGTGGAGAGGGTGGACGGGGGGGTCGACCCTAGGAGGGAGGGGTGTTGGATACGGACTGAATAGATCTAGAGGGGGGGGTGAATAGATCTTTCCCCCTTTTTGATAATTTACTAACTATCGACCAGATGAGCTACTGGTAATTAATGAATTATAGAACTAATGCGGATAGTAAAGATGCAAGCAAACACACACAAGCACACCACAAGAGAGGATTTTAAGGTGGTTCAGTCTCTTCCTGAGACTTACATCCACCCCTTGCTTAACTCAAGCAAGGCTTCACTATGAGAATCTCTGATCTCAATCAAAACACAGCTGACACACAGCTTGTACCTGCTGACACACAGCTTGACTCTGCTGCCTCACAGCTTGACAATAATTGTAATCAGAAATGAAAAGATGATAAGAACAGGTGATGAAAGACAGGACTGAATATTGGCGTGTGTAGAAGAATAGGTGTTCAGCCTGGAACTTGATCACGCTTATGAAGAAGCCTAGACTCCCTGTTGATCTTCCAGTCAGTTGCCTTCGATTGTTCTGCTGCTGGAGATCGCACAGTCTTGAGCTAAGTCTTCCTTCTGCAGCAACGAGATTGCCTTTAACCTTTCTGCAGATTTTTGATTGGTGGAGAGCTCCTTCTTCCTCTTCTGTGTATATCTTCCTTGGCTTCTATTTCGTGCTCTCTCACTGCTCCCTTGTTCGTGATGTGTGTCCTTTTCGTTTTTCATACAGCCCTTTTATCAAGAGTAAAACTCTTCCCGCTCAATTTTCAGATCGAGCGCCAATCTGCTAGAAAACAGGGATCTGTTTAAATCCAATCGTTAGAACGAGTTTGACCACTTCTAAGCAAGATTGTTTCCTTGATTCCCGTGCGGAATCTTATCTCCTGAGCAGCCCAACAACCTGCAACAACCATTTGCAGGTTTTAAGGAACCAAAACAGAATTCGGTTAGAGTTCGGTTTTGGACGATATATAAACCCGTGGTCGACCATGACCCTGTCGCTGGTCGACAATGGGCAGTCCCCAGACGGCCGGTTCTTCTGGCTGAAACTCACGTCGCCCGTTGGTCGACCACAGCCTGGTCGCTGGTCGACAGGGGGCAGTTTCCAGATGGCCAGCAGTTCTGTCTGTTGCTTCTGTCTTTTCTGTGGTCGACCAGAGGCGGGGCTTTGGTCGACAGCCAAGGTGCTTCCAGAAGACAGATGATCTGATGCTTTTCTGGTTGAGTTCGTTGGTCGACCATAGCTTCTTCAGTGGTCGACAGACAGTCTTTCACGCTTATACTGATTTGTTGATTCCACTTGGATTTCAGTGAACCTGAAATTTGTTTAACTTATAAGATTTGACTTGAAGTTCCAAATGTATATAAAAGCATATTTGTCATCATCAAATAGGCATTAATTCAATGCACTATCTTTACACAAATAACCAAACCATTTGCTTTAAGAAACAAGATAGAACTTAGATTAGTCAAACATATCCTATTGTCATCATCAAAACCAAGGGATGCACAACATTCTCCCCCTTTTTGATGATGACAACCATGAGTCATTGTGACAAACAACAGATTATGAAATTCATTTGATATTGCATGCAAGGCTATCATAGCACAGATTTCATTCAGACAATTCGTTTGATGTGGCTTTCAAAAACAATAGCACTAATTACATGAGAGACTCAAAAAAGGATAAAGACACTGAGGACACGTAGACAAAGTAAACTTGACATCTAGACACACATCTAGGCAAACAATGACACATAAGCACAATGACACATAAGCTTCTCTCTCCCCCTTTGTCAACAGCAAAAAGTGGATCATTTGAACAATCCTTCTGAGGAGGATGAGGAGGTCTCTGGCTTCACGTTCTCTTCCATGCGATCCAGCTTGTCAACAATGTGGGCATAGGAGAGCCTGAGCTTCTGGATCTCTGAGATAGTATCCTTGTGATACTTCTCATTCTGTTGGGTTGTGATCTCGATACGGATTCCCATCTGATCGGACACTTCACCGAGGGTCCTTACTAGTCTGTTGAACCGAGAACTAGCCTGGTCAGAGTGTTCCTTCTGCTTGATGAACCTGGCCTCCATCTGTTGTTCCAGCCGTTGGACTTTCTGCTCCAAGCGTGCAGTGGCAGCATTGACATTCTCTTGAAATGATTGGAGTTGGGTGGTGAGAGAAGATAACTGAGATGCCATCTGGAGGAGCACGCCATGAGAGTCAGGGTGGGAGGTAAATGCTGGTGGTGGAGCAGAAGTAGAGGGAGTGGAGGTAGGTGGTACTTGTGTGGGTTGAGCAGAATGTAATGGAGCTTGGGTAGTTCGAGCAGATGGGGATTGAGCTGGAGGGGCAGCAGTGCCTGGCTGCCAGAGCACTAGTGAAAGGGACGATGGTGGATGGGCAGCAGTGGTGGTAGTAGGTGTAGCTTGAGACACCATTGGTGACGGTGTGACAGCAGGGCTAACCTGTATAGGTGAATGAGGTGGAGAAGAGGGTGGCACTGGATCCTTTGCTTTGCCCTTGGAAGGGAGAGTGCGCTGAACATGGTCTCCGACCTTCTTAAATCCCAAGAATGTGGTCACGAAGTGAAAATTGTAGACGTGCCATTTGGGAATGACAATGCTTGGGCTGTGAGGAGAAGGTATGTTGGCTGCTTTCAGAATGGAAGTGATATGGGCAGCAAAAGGAAGAGAATTCAGGGGATAATGTAGGATGCTTCTGAGGGAATTCAAAAGGAGTGTGGTTAGGCGAATAGGCTGGCGAGTGATGAGGCCATGGAGTATAAACAGATGGAGGCGACTCACTTGATCTCTGGCGCCTCCTCGAGGTTGTATGATGGTGGTGATGATGTGGTGAAGCAAACGATGAAGAGGAGGGAAGGTATTAGCATTGAGGTACTTGGGAAGGACCTCAGGGGCTGGCTTGCCAGTGACCACTGCATGTGCTTCTCGGAGGTCGAAGTCCTCATGGTTGAAAACAGCTCCAATTCTGGGAGTCTTCAGCGTTATGTGGAGAAGCTTGACGTCGAGTCTGATGACTTTCCCCTGAACTACGGTGTAGAGCTGACTGTCCACGATTTGCAGGTTGTGGTAGAATTCTTGCACAAGCTGGGGCGAGTACGAATTGTGCACTGAAACGAACGTAGTCCACTCTTGAGCTTCAAAAATTGGCAGTAGATCTGGGAACATCTCCATCAGCTTGTCATCGGAGAAATCGACGATCCTTGGTTGCAGAACTGTCCGTGGCTTGAGAGCTCCAGAAACGGGATGCACTGCGGGTTCCTCTGAAGCTGCTGATTGTCTGCCTGGACCAGGTGCATCAGCCGTGGTCGACCTGTGAGGGGCCGATGGCGAACCCTGCGCGGCCCGCGACTTGGATCGCTTGGACGGCATCGAAGCTGCGGCAGGGGCCTGATCTCTTCTACGCTTAGAGGAAAGTAGAGCGCGCTTGGGAGACATTGTGAAGGGAAGCGAGATAGAGGCGAGAGAGAGGCGAGAAAAGAAATCTGGAGAAGATGAAGTTGGGAGAGGGCTAGAGCTGCGGATGGGAGAATTTCAGGGACCCAGCCGAGACAATTTATAGGGTAGGGCATTAGGGCTGGCCCTTAATTTTTAGGGCAGTGAACCATCGCGATGCAAAGAACGAGCGGTCACGATTAATCAGCATAACTCATATTTTGGGAAGATGAAGTGTACCCCCTTTCTTTAATAAGACATTTAAGTAACCTTTCCTCCCTTTCTCAAAGACCACCTTGTGACAAATTCGAGTGGGTCTTGTGGTTCAAAGAATTTGAAAGTATTGCCCCAATAAATTGACTCCCCATATCCACTTTCTTACTCACGGCTCCTTAAACTTATAATATGGTTCATGAGATAATTGTACTAGCTGAACAAGCTGAACAGTGTTTTATGCTTTTATTTGCATATAGTGCATTAGGTCAACCATTTTTGTTGCCTTTTCGTTTTGAAATATTTAAGAGCTGTGGTCAGGTTTATCACATGCTTTTCCACACGAGGAGACACGCTTTTTACACGCCAGAAACCCCGGCTACTTAGCATGCCTAACCATTCCACTTTTAACTGGGACACACTTTTTATCCGTGAGGATATACGTTTATCAGACGCCAATATCCCCAGTTACTCAGGATGCCCAATTAATAATTTTGAGAGTGGCAGAGGTAGATTGAGTCTTCATGACATACATGTCTCCCACTTAATTTTTCAGCCAATTTTGCTTTGTGATAGAGAACAGTAGTTTCTCAGAACTCAGTCCATTGCTCTACCAAGAAGGCAGAATTATGGCGTATTCCATATACATTCATGCTATAGCTGCGTTTATTTTCACTGTCCAACACAGACACAGATAGAGAAATAGTCTCATTACTAAAAACATAAGTTCTCAATAGTCTTGAGTCAGAGTCATAGTTATGGTTTGAATTTATTGCAGTAGTACAGGTCAAATTCTCATTACTACACTTAACCTTTACTCTCATTGATGACTTTGGTGATTTTCTTGTAAGAGATGGTTAGGTTGTTCAATGATTTATTAAGGAATGAGTTTACACTTTTTACTCCCCCTCAATTTGTGAGTCCTTGCTGAAGATAGAAAACAATAAGTTGACCACAAAGAGATATTGAGACACAAGGAATGGGAAGTGAATGAGGATGAGTGAGTAAAGCAAGATTGAGCTCAGAGTCCAAAAAGTTCAGAAGATTTCCCACCAAAGCCAGCAGCCTGACTAGATCTAATTTCCCTTTTTCAGGTCCTTTGTCGACCATGGAGTGGCCTGTGGTCGACCTCTGTGCTGACACAGAACCTGCCTGTTAAGAAGACTGCGTTCTGACAAACCTGTTGTCGACCATTGGATCGCCTGTGGTCGACAGCTGCGAATTCCCAGAGCTAACTATTTCCTGTCCTGATGCCTTGGTCGACCAGCGCCTTGTCTGTGGTTGACCATGGGAAGTAATCCGTAGATAAACCAGAGTTCCTCAGAGCTTGTTGAAATAGCACCCGACACTATAACCTCCAAAATCAGGACTTATCTAGTACTTAAGACCTAGTTGACACAACGAAGAACAGAAGAGACAAAGACTGTACAGTGAACCCAAGAATATTATTATTTCAAGAATTTTCAGAGGAAATTCTACAAATTCCTAACTCCCTTCTTAGAGTTGAAAATCTGTCATTGTTAAGAGGTTTTGTGAAAATGTCTGCCAGTTGTTTTTCAGTTTCTACAAAATGAAGCATGAAATTTCCTTTGGAGACCTCATCTCTTAGAAAGTGATGACGGATCTCAATGTGTTTTGTCCTAGAGTGTTGAATGGGGTTTTTAGACAAATTGATAGCACTAGTGTTGTCACAGAAAATAGGTGCACATCCAAGATCTACATTGTAGTCTTGAAGTTGATGTTTTATCCACAAAACCTGTGTACCACAGCTCCCTACTGCGACATACTCAGCCTCAGCAGTGGAGAGTGCCACAGAATGCTGTTTTTTAGAAGCCCATGATATTAAACATCCACCTAATATTTGACAATAACCACTAGTACTCTTCCTATCAATTTTGCAACCAGCATAATCAGCATCTGAATATGAAATCAAGTCTAGTTTGCAGTAAGTAGGATACCATAAACCCAATTCTTGGGTACCGGCAAGGTAACGAAAGATACGCTTGACAGCCCCTAAATGTGAATCTCTAGGGCTAGATTGATATCTAGCACACATGCATACACTAAACTGAATGTCTGGCCTAGAGGCAGTTAAATATAGTAGGGATCCGATCATACCTCTGTATTTCTTGGCATCTACCATGTTACCTTTTACATCAGCCTCCAATGTTGCATTTGTCCCCATGGGTGACTCTATTGGTTTGCAGCTCTCCATGCCAAACTTTTTCAGCATCTCCTTTATGTACTTGGATTGATTTATGAAGTAGCCTTCTCTACATTGTAGAATCTGTAATCCAAGAAAGAACTGTAAATCACCCATTAAACTCATTTCAAACTCATTGGTCATTAGATTTGCAAATTCAGTACATAATGAAGCTTCAGTGGATCCAAACACAATATCATCCACATAGATTTGCACAATTAGTATATTCTTACCTTGGGTCTTGGAGAATAATGTTTGATCAATTTTACCTCTTGTGTAGCCCTTTTTGGTGAGGAATGAACTCAGTCTGTCGTACCATGCCCTAGGAGCCTGCTTTAAACCATACAAAGCCTTATGCAGTTTAAAGACATGATTAGGAAAATCATCATTTTCAAAACCAGGGGGTTGTTCCACAAAGACTTCTTCCTTTACAAAGCCATTTAGAAAGGCACTTTTTACATCCATTTGCTGCAATTTAATTCCATGGGACGCCGCAAATGCTAACAATATTCTAATGGCTTCTAACCTTGCAACTGGAGCATATGATTCTTCAAAATCAACTCCAAATTCTTGGTTATACCCCTTAGCCACCAACCGAGCCTTGTTCCTCATAACAACTCCTTCTTCATTAAGCTTATTTTTATAAACCCATTTGGTTCCAATAACAGGATGAGATGAAGGTCTGGGAACAAGTTTCCAAACCTGATTTCTTTCAAATTGATTTAATTCTTCATGCATGGCATTTATCCAAGATTCATCTCTTAAAGCTTCCTCTACATTTTTAGGCTCAACTTGAGATACAAGGGCTAGCTGATCTAATTCATCAACTGTTTTAAGCTGAGATCTAGTTTTCCTCGGTTCATTAATTCCTCCAATGATGTTATCTAGAGGATGATCTCTGAGAAATCTTAGATTTTCAGAATTGTTACCTGGGATGATCTCTCCTTCGGGTTGATCATTGGAATCACCTTGCTTTGGTTCTGCTTCAGTCTCCATTGGTTCCTCTTTGCCTTCCAGAAATTCCCCATCTTCATCTTTGCCTACCTGTCCAGTTTTGTCAAAGTCATTATTTTCATCAAATGTGATATGTGGGGATTCTTCAACTAGCTGATCTTTGGTGTTGTAGACTCTATAGGCTCTTGATCGGTCAGAGTATCCCAAGAAGATTCCTGGGTCACTCTTTGGTTCAAATTTGTCCAATGATCTCTTGTCATTGTTATGAATAAAACACCTTACACCGAAGATCCTAAAATGAGCTAGAGATGGCTTCTTACCTTTGAACACCTCATATGGAGTTTTCGCACTAGATGGTCTTACCATTGCCCTGTTTACAATATAACATGCTGTATTGACCGCCTCAGCCCAAAATCTTCTTGGAAGATTGGCTTCAACTAACAGGGTTCTGGCCATTTCAACAAGTGTGCGATTCCTTCTTTCCACCACTCCATTTTGCTCTGGCGTCCTTGGTGAGGAGAACCTGTGATTTATTCCTTTGTTCCTGCAGAATTCATCAAACTCTGAATTTTCAAATTCTCCCCCATGATCAGATATTATTGAACACACTTTGGACTTACCATCCTGCTTCATTCTTCTGTAAAAGTCCTGAAATTCATGAAAGGCATCGTTTTTATGTGATAAAAACATTACCCATGTGAATCTAGAGAAATCATCAACTAGTACATAACCGTACCTCTTACCACTAAGACTAGCAGTTCTTGTTGGGCCAAAAAGGTCCATGTGCACAAGTTCTAGTGGTCTAGAAGATTGACTTTCAGTTCTACCTTTGAATGATTTTCTTGTTTGCTTACCTTGGGTACATGATTCACATACTTTGACATTTTGAGCAAACGAAATTTCAGGTAAACCAGAAACCATTTTATTCTTAACCAATTTGTGCAGCACCCTGTAGCTAACATGCCCTAGCCTTCGGTGCCACAACCAAGTCAGGTCCTCCTTCTTGGCGGTGAGGCACAAGTTGGAGTGGGCTGGATCATCCAAGTCTATCATGTAGACATTATTTACTCTCTTGCCCATAAACTTAACTTTAGCCGAATTTGGTTCAAGAATTTTACAGATCTTAGAATCAAAGACTACTTGATGGCCTTTGTCGCATAGCTGACTGATGCTTAGAAGATTATATTCCAGGCCATCCACTAGCAGTACATCTTCAATGCAATTTGTAGATGTCTTACCTACCTTACCTTTCCCAATGATCTTGCCTTTGTTATTTCCTCCAAATGTCACATGTCCTCCATCTTTTGAGTTTAGCTCGGAGAATTTTGCCTTGTCCCCTGTCATATGTCTTGAGCAGCCACTATCTAAGTACCACTTGTTGTGTATAGCTGCCAAACACACCTGCATCACAAGTTACACAGAAACTTTTGGACCCCAATGGTACCCGGGTCCAAGATAACTTGTGAAATTATGAAATTGCTGCAGTAATCCTTTGGGAACCCAGATTCTGTTAGAGCAGTGTAAATTTTTATTTCTGAACTTGTTCAGATTGGGTTGCTTTTGTTCTAAAGCTTCTTTAATCTGAGTCCACCTTTGTGTATTCAAGTTTTCATTTTGTTTTACCCGAGAAAACCTGTGATTTCTGTTTGCTTGTCTGGCCATGGTCGACTTTTGGTGTGTCTGTGGTCGACCATCGCGTCTCCAGAACTCAGCGTCTGTTCTGGCAGCACCTCTGGTCGACATCTGGTGTACCTGTGGTCGACCACTGCTTCTCCAGTAACCAGCGCCTGTTCTGGCAGATCCTCTGGTCGACAGATGAAGGGTCTGTTGTCGACCAGCATGTTTCCAGACACCTGGTTTTACAGGTTTGTATTCGTTAATATTATTTGAAGTTTTATCTGTCTGATTTCTTTTGTAAATTTGCTGATTCTGCCTTATGTGGCCATTATTATTAGAGTGATTTGGATTTGTCCCTTTTCCTTCAGATTTCCTCTCTTTTGGATTGACATTAATCTGGTTAGAGGAGCTGGCTTCATTATTTCTTTCGTCTTGATACAAATTTATCAAGGGGCCTTTTCCTTTAGGTTCAGCAAGTTTACTTTGAGTTCTTATTTGAAATTCTTTCTTAGCTGTTGGATTATACCCTAACCCTTCTTTTTGAAAGTTTACTTTTATTCCTAAGACGGCATTTAAGTTGTCTTGGCCCTTGGTCATTTTTTCCAAAGCTTCCTGTTTATCTTCCAATTCACCTTGGATTCTTTCTATCTCTTTTAGAAGCTTACTGTTTTCTTCCTTAATGGAGTTGTTCTTTTCTTCAGTTTGCTTTGTTTTCTGTTCGCATTCCTGAGCTCTTAGTTTTAACTCATCAATGTCGTTTTTTAGCATTTCATTCTCTTCGGACATTCTCTTGTGGTTTTCTTCATCTAAGTCCATTTGATTCAGCTTGTTTTCCAGTGACTTGATTTCCATTTCTAGTTCAGTTTTGTTATCCATTGAATTGCTGTCTTTATTCAGTTGACTGATCTTCTTCTTCAAATGTTTATTTTCCTTTCTTATTCTTTCATAAGTATCAAGCAATTCTGAATATACTGCTTCCCAATCCGAACTAGAGAAGTCTTGAAATGGGGAACTTACCTCAAGATCACTGTTGTCTCCTTTGGCCATCAGACAGAGCTTTCCTTCTTCTTCCTCGGAAGTTGTTTCCTCTTCACTGCTCTCTTCCTCCTCACTCCAAGTGCTAATCATCGCCTTGGGTTTCTTGCCTTTCCACTTGAAGCTTGATTTCTTAGGAGCTTCTGGACATTCAGCCTTCATATGTCCAGGCTGCCTGCAATTGTAGCAAATGAGTTTGTTAGAAGAAGTCTTATGTTTATCAGATTTAAACTGGGATGACTTCCTTACCATGCCCTTTGGATTTCTGAATCCTTTACCTTCCTTCCGCAGGAATTTTTTAAATTTTCTTGTAAGCATAGCTAGCTCACCAGATTCTTCACCTGAGCTAGATGAGTCATCATTGTCAGACACCTCAGAGGTGCTTGTCTTAGTCTTTAGGGCAAGTTGCTTCTTTTTCTTGCCCTCATCTTCCTTTCTCTTCAGATTCACCTCATAGGCCATCAGGGATCCTACTAACTCATCCACTGTCATTGTTGTAAGATCCTTTGAGTCCTCAATGACTGTGGCCTTGGTATGCCACATCGATGTGAGAGACCTTAAAATCTTCCTCACTAATTCCTGCTCTTTGTATGTCTTCCCTAAGCTCTTCAAGCCATTAGTCAATTGTACTAATCTGGCATACATCTCAGAAATACTTTCATCATTTTTCATCCTAAACATCTCATATTCTGAGACTAGCATATTTGCTTTTGTCTCTCTTACCTCGGAAGTACCTTCGTAGATTACCTTTAGACGATCCCACATTTCTTTGGCTGTTGCGCATTGGGAAACTCTTGAGAATTCTGTGGGGTGTAGTGAGCACTGCATCACGTTCATGGCTCCCCAGTTGACAGTTGATTTCCTGACCTGTTCTCTGGTCCAGGTTTCTTCATCTTCCGGTAGCTCAAAAGGTCCGTGGCTCACTACCCTCCACATCTCGTGGTCTTGCGCACGTAAGAACACCTGCATACGATTTTTCCAATAAGAATAATCAGTTCCATCAAAATATGGAGGTCTAGTTACAGAGTGCCCCTCAGCTATGAGGCTTTTAGAGTTCAGTCCGCCCGGTCTCTCCTGGTTGTTAGACCACATTTTTGGAGAACCTGCTCTGATACCACGTGTTGGATACGGACTGAATAGATCTAGAGGGGGGGGTGAATAGATCTTTCCCCCTTTTTGATAATTTACTAACTATCGACCAGATGAGCTACTGGTAATTAATGAATTATAGAACTAATGCGGATAGTAAAGATGCAAGCATACATATAGGAAATCAAACACACACAAGCACACCACAAGAGAGGATTTTTAAGGTGGTTCAGTCTCTTCCTGAGACTTACATCCACCCCTTGCTTAACTCAAGCAAGGCTTCACTATGAGAATCTCTGATCTCAATCAAAACACAGCTGACACACAGCTTGTACCTGCTGACACACAGCTTGACTCTGCTGCCTCACAGCTTGACAATAATTGTAATCAGAAATGAAAAGATGATAAGAACAGGTGATGAAAGACAGGACTGAATATTGGCGTGTGTAGAAGAATAGGTGTTCAGCCTGGAACTTGATCACGCTTATGAAGAAGCCTAGACTCCCTGTTGATCTTCCAGTCAGTTGCCTTCGATTGTTCTGCTGCTGGAGATCGCACAGTCTTGAGCTAAGTCTTCCTTCTGCAGCAACGAGATTGCCTTTAACCTTTCTGCAGATTTTTGATTGGTGGAGAGCTCCTTCTTCCTCTTCTGTGTATATCTTCCTTGGCTTCTATTTCGTGCTCTCTCACTGCTCCCTTGTTCGTGATGTGTGTCCTTTTCGTTTTTCATACAGCCCTTTTATCAAGAGTAAAACTCTTCCCGCTCAATTTTCAGATCGAGCGCCAATCTGCTAGAAAACAGGGATCTGTTTAAATCCAATCGTTAGAACGAGTTTGACCACTTCTAAGCAAGATTGTTTCCTTGATTCCCGTGCGGAATCTTATCTCCTGAGCAGCCCAACAACCTGCAACAACCATTTGCAGGTTTTAAGGAACCAAAACAGAATTCGGTTAGAGTTCGGTTTTGGACGATATATAAACCCGTGGTCGACCATGACCCTGTCGCTGGTCGACAATGGGCAGTCCCCAGACGGCCGGTTCTTCTGGCTGAAACTCACGTCGCCCGTTGGTCGACCACAGCCTGGTCGCTGGTCGACAGGGGGCAGTTTCCAGATGGCCAGCAGTTCTGTCTGTTGCTTCTGTCTTTTCTGTGGTCGACCAGAGGCGGGGCTTTGGTCGACAGCCAAGGTGCTTCCAGAAGACAGATGATCTGATGCTTTTCTGGTTGAGTTCGTTGGTCGACCATAGCTTCTTCAGTGGTCGACAGACAGTCTTTCACGCTTATACTGATTTGTTGATTCCACTTGGATTTCAGTGAACCTGAAATTTGTTTAACTTATAAGATTTGACTTGAAGTTCCAAATGTATATAAAAGCATATTTGTCATCATCAAATAGGCATTAATTCAATGCACTATCTTTACACAAATAACCAAACCATTTGCTTTAAGAAACAAGATAGAACTTAGATTAGTCAAACATATCCTATTGTCATCATCAAAACCAAGGGATGCACAACAAGGGGAAGGGGGTGGACGACCTAGGGAGGTGGAGAGACTCCTTGGGGAGAGGAAAGGTTGTCTTGGATGTGGGAAGATGTGTGGGGAATAGGGAGGGTTGTCTAGGGAAGGTGAATGGTTGCTTGGGAAGGTGGAATGAGTAATGGGGAGAGTAATGGGATCTTGGGAGGTGAAGAGACTTGCCTAGGTGGCAAGTGAGGTGGCAAGGGTAAGGAGAGAGAGGGGGATTTTAAAATTTAGAGAGAGAGGGGGAGGAGAGAGAGGGGAATTCGCCCCTAGGAGAGAGAGAGAGAACTAGAGAGAGAGAGAGAGCTAGAGAGAGAGAGAAGACTCAAGGGGGATTCAAGTGGGTTTCAATTTTCATGTATTCATCAATTAGCTTCAAAATGAGGAGTTGGGGTCCTATATATAGGGAATCCCCAATTACATAGAAGTCCCTAGAAAATGGACTAATAACAGAAGACCAAGGGGTGGGGAAGGGGGCGCCCATGGGCCAGGCCCAATGAAATGGCCCATTAAGGCCTACAACCCACTAACCTATTAAACCACTTAATGAATCCTTGGACTTAGGTAAATGACTAACTAACTTAGATAATAGACTCAATAAAAGGCAAAATTACATGATTATGACTCAAGAAAAATGTGGAAATTACATGGCAAGACTCAGAAAATGATGGCGAACAAAGTGGCGAGTAGCAGGACCCCACGGAGTGAAAGGGTAAGGGATGTCCCCATCAATGGGAAGGTGCGCATTTGCATTAATTTCAGGGATCTAAATAAGGCATGCCCCAAAGATGATTTCCCGCTGTCTCATATAGATGTATTAATGGACAACACCGCCTGGTATGAAGCATTATCATTCAGGGATGGTTATTTAGGATACAACCAAATCCATCTCGCTCCTGAAGATCAAGAGAAAACCTCCTTCACCATGTCCTGGGGCACGTATTGCTACGTGGTGATGCCGTTTGGGTTGAAGAACGCAGGTGCCACCTATCAAAGGGCGATGATGGCTATATTTCACGATATGATGCATGTTTACATGGAAGCCTACGTGGATGATATCTTGGTGAAGTCAAGGATGAAAGAAGAGCACCCTACCATTTTAGCCAAGGTGCTTCAAAGAGCTAGGGAGTATAAGTTGAAAATGAATCCAAACAAATGTGTTTTTGGAGTCTTTTCAGGGAAATTGCTAGGCTTTATAGTTAGCAAAGGGGGGATTCAGATTGATCCTAACAAAGCCAAGGCCGTCATGGATATGCCACCGCCTAAAAACATTATGGAACTTCGAGGATTGATTGGATGATTGCAATTTATTAGAAGATTCATATCCCAACATTCTCAGAGGTGCCGCCCGTTTTATGAACTGCTAAAGACGAGGGTCAAATTTGAATGGAATGAAGACTGTCAAAAGGCCTATGAGGATTTAAAGGTATATTTATCCAATCCCCCAATTTTGCAACCTCATGTCCCTGGGAAACCCCTAATCTTATACATTTCTGTCATTAAGTACTCCCTAGGAGCTGTCCGGGCACAAGTAGATGATGAAGGCAAAGAGCGGGCAGCTTATTACCTCTCTAGGTTGTTTAACCCGGCAGAGGCCAAGTATACTATCATGGAGAAAACCTGTGCCGCCTTGGTTTGAGTAGCTCAGAAGCTGAAACATTACTTTCTAGCCCACCCGGTTAGGCTGATCTCTAGAATGGACCCGATCCGCTATCTCTTAGAAAAGCCCATCCTTTCTAGTAGGTTAGCTCGCTGGCAGAGCTTCTTCTCTCAATTTGACATCACATTCATTATTCAGAAGGCAGTCAAAGGATATGCCATTGCTGAACACCTCACCCATCTTCCTATGCCCTGCACGGACTCTATTCAGGACGATTTTCCTTATGAGCATCTCTCCGTTCTTACTCATCATCCCTTTTCGTCTCTACACTTTGATGGTGCGCTCAATTCCCAAGGCCGAGGGATAGGTGCTATTCTCCTCACTCCGGAAGGGGTGATGATTCCTTTTGCTTATCAGCTTTGTTTTTCTGCTACCAACAACATTGCTTAGTACGAAGCTCTCCTAGCTGGATTGAAGCACGCCTATCTCTTAGGCGCGTGCTATTTACACATTGTGGGAGACTCTCAGCTTGTTCTATGCCAAGTTCTGTCCACTTAGCGCACTCGTGACCTGAATCTGAAGCCATTTCAGGATTTGGTCACTCTCTTGGCTAGGTAATTCTGCAAACTGATCTATATTCATACTCCTCATTCTCAAAATATCCTCGCCGATGCACTGGCGTCTCTCGCTTCCTCCCTATCCTTCCCTCTCAGTCGAAGCACTGAGACTATCGTCGTCCAAAAATTGGATGCCCCCTCTCTTCAGGATCCTTGGTATGACAACCTTAGGAAAACTGTAGAGGCGAGGGCTGAGAAGGAAGATTTGAAGGAAGTATCTTTAATAGAGTTAGAAGAGTTCCTGGAAGAAGAAGAATTGACATGGTACCATGAAATCGAGCTGTATTGCAAGGATGGATCGTTCCCAGAAGGGGCAAGTGCTGAACATCGTAAGTCTATTAGAAGAGCCACCTTGAAGTACATTATCATCACTGGAGAATTGTACAGGCGTGCTCTCAATGGAATGCTCATGAGATGTTTAGATGATGATGAAGCTTGGAAGGTGGTCGAGGCGGCCCATTCGAGTGAGTGTGGGGGTCACGTCAATGGCCAGGCTTTAGCAAAGAAGATTCTTAGGCAGGGTTACTATTGGCCCACTCTAGAGGAAGATTGCTCCCTCTACGTCTGGAGGTGTCTTAAATGCCAACTCCATGCCGATAAAATCCATGCTCCTACTTCATCTCTTCATCCTCTCTCTGCTCCTTGACCATTCTCCATGTGGGCTTTCAACATTATTGGCCCGCTAGGGGATCCCAATGTTGAGTATATTCAGGTGATTTTGATGATAACAAAACCCTGGACGTGCGTTCTATCACGTGCCATGTCTTAACAATCAAGTTCGACTTGCTTACGCATTCAAAGCCTAATTTCATCATGCACTATGTTTAAATGTTTAATTCCTTCCAAATGCATAAATCCATCTTGGTTCCTAAACTGCCCAGGCTAAGCTTAACTCACTCGTTTCAATTGAGACAGGATGTGTTAGAAACTGATTAGCACACAGATCATGAGCTACTGTCTAACTCTTTCAATTTTGTAAGAATTCCAGCTAGGGTTCGACTGCCAGCTTGGGTCGGTCGACCGGTTTTCCCAGCAACGAAAAGTCCCATTCCTGTAAAATTCCGGTCGACCGCCAACCTCGAAGCAGCCATGTTTGACTTTGTTTTCTACAACGTGGGAAGCCCTCTTCATTGGGTTTGTTTAATCCAAAATTCACCAGACTTACAATGATTTGTGGATCTGGTTCCTGGCTTGTCTCTTGACCATTCAAGAGTTATAAAAACATATCTTTAGGGCTTGTAACCCTAATTAATCCAAGGAGGATAAAGGAGGCTTTCAAGGGAAGATTCAAGTGCTGGTACCGTAGCCGTGAACAGTGCTCCGGGAAGGAAGTTCTTCATCCATCCTCAAGTGATTCAAGCCACATCTGGAGCCGATCAACCCCAACCCAAGTGGAGATCAAGCTACATTCAAAACCTTCTTCATCAACTAAGGGGGAGCTTGAATCTGAAGTTTTTTTTTTGTGTCTTCCATTTGATTTCTATCTCAGATTCAAGTGTGTGTTCTTGTAATATCTGAATACTTGTGTGTGTGTGGATCAATGCAGATCCGTGTGTGTGTGTGTGTGTCTAATTCTTCACATCTCTTTATGATTCGGTGTTTGTACACCTTTGTGAGAGTTCCAAACTCCTCACGTGTGTGTGTGTTTTGATCTTGTAATCTTTTACAAGATAGTGTGGGAATCCTCACAGATCGTGAGGGGTGGACGTATGTTGCTGTTGTTGCATCCGAACCACCTAAAAATCTCTATCCATTATGTGATTTGTTCCTTTTCCTCTATCCCCATTCTGTGCAGCATATGCGTAGTTTTCTTGGTTGCATTGTTTGTGTTAGATCTAGCATAATTTATCGTTTCCATACTAGATCTTGGGTATATTAAAAGGTGGGTTCGGATAGGCAAGGTAAACCTTGTCAGGAAGATAACATCTTGCGTAAGTTGAATCTCCGGATTCTCACCTCCACCATAGTACCGAAGTTTGGTTGAGTGCGATAGATTCTATTAGATCTCTTTGCTTTCATATAGTCTTGGAATTCATTACGGCTTTTATTCCTTCTAGTTTGAATCGGGCATAAATTTGTTAAAAGGTTGTATACACCCAATTCTCCCCCCTCTTGGGTGTCATTGATCGCGGGACTGCACCCAATTCTCAGACCAAGCAGAAATCCTTTATCCTCACCACCACTGAGTACTTCACCAAGTGGGCCGAAGTAGAAGAGTACGCAGAGATCAAGGCTACCACGGTGTGCCGCTTCATCTTAAAGAATATCATCTCGCGGTTCGGAGTGCCAAGCAGCATCGTCACCGACAATGGACCCCAGTTCATCTCTCAAGAGCTCTAGGACCTTTGTAAGAAGTTTAATATTTCATTGCATCATTCATCTCCATACTATCCTCAAGGTAACGGTCAAGCCGAAGCCACCAATAAAACCCTTCTCAACATCATAAAGAAAACATGTGAATCTCACAAATTTTTTAATTGGCCTGAACGATTAGTGGAAGCTCTATGGGTTTACCGCACCTCCGTCCATACTCCTACGGGTAAACCCCTTATGCTCTTACTTACGGGATGGAGGCGGTGCTCCCATATGAGATCTTGATCCCTTCCCTAAGGGTACAGCTCGATAAGGAACTTAATCTCGACGAACGTCGAGAGGCGTTGCTCGTCCAGCTTGAACTCTTATATGAGAAGAGGCTAAATGCGGCCGATCACGTGTCTGTTTAAGAAAAGAGAGTTTCGCATTATTTTCAAAAGAAGGTAATTGAGCATAAATTTCAAATAGGTGATATGGCTTTGAAATGTAAATTCATTAGGTCTGGAGGTCCTAGGTCTAAATTGTAACCTAACCGGGAAGGGCCGTTCGTCGTTAGAGAAGCTTATCCAAGGTATGCATATCGTCTAGTTAACGCGGAAGGTGAGGAGCTATCTCACGCGTGGAATGGGTTGTATCTTAAGTATTTTTTTCCTTAGAGTCAGACTAATAAAGGCCCGGTAGCGATGTGTTCTTTTCCTCAATCGTGAAGGAAGATTCCGAGCTTGGCACTCACACACTTCATGACATCCCTGGTCGGGTTTCCCCAATTTTGTGTAACACCGTTTCTCCTCTGGCCATGCTCTGGGGAAGTGCAAGTCCCTGTCCATTTCTCTCTTCGGCTAAATCTAGGGGCAAGAGGCGAATAAGGGGGCGATGAATGATCTAGACACCCTGATGAAAGGAGGTCTCAAATAGAGGCAGTCCGTTATGACCTGATTCCACAAGGAAAAGCAACAACAGTAACACCAAAAAAAAGAAAAAAAAAAGAAAAGGAGCAAGAATCAAAGAAAAGCCAAAAACTCATTTCAAAAGCTCAAGCTTAAAGTCTAAAAGCTCCAAAAGTATGTAACTAGGCATGGCAAGAGTGGCAGTACAGTTTCCCCGCGAGACGTTATGAGCCCGGTCATATGTGTGCCTAAAATGGATAAAGGTTCGATGATGGACATAAAGCCCCGGCACAACAGACTGAATGTCTAAAGGGGTTGTCATGAGAAGGATTCAAGTCTTAAAAACCTCTATACCTGGCCTAGGCTTACCTCTCGAATTCCTTTTTCCTTTTAGGATTAGACTGTATCCTAGGTATGGCCTCGGTAAAAGCACCATCGTACAAATTGGCCCTTGGCCGGGGATTGTCACCTTAAAAGCACGCCAATCTCAGGAGATTCCTAGTGGGACATGTAGGGCTCTTCTCGCCGGGACGAAGTTAGCCTTCAAAATTCAAAAAAATCAAATATTTCAAAATAAAAAAAATCAAATATTTCAAAATCGAAAAAAAATCAAATATTTTAAAATCTAAAAAAAATCAAATACTTCAAAAAACAAAAAATAAAATACTTTATAAAACAAAAAAATCAAATATTTCAAAATCTAAAAAAACCAAATATTTTAAAATCCAAAAAATCAAATATTTTAAAATCCAAAAAAATCAAATATTTTAAAATAAAAAATCAGATATTTCAAAACCCAACAAAAATCAGATATTTTCAAAAATTCAACAAAAAAATAAAAACTTCATCCTTTGCATAGCATGCATTACATTTGGAGAGGGGGATTTCCGCAACTCACCACAAAGGCACCCCAACAAGACCCACAAGGTCCAACCGGGCGAGCCCACCCGAGTGATAGCCCACAGGGCCCACTTAGGGAGAAAAGCCCAATAAATAAGACTCGAGGAACTAACTATCCCCGGCGGCCTTCTAGGCTCGGAGGGCCCGAGACAACGGTCAGGTCCCGAGGAAGGTCCGGCCTAAAGCCCTCTCCCCGTCCGAGAGAGATAGGCTCTAGCCGACCTATCCGACCCCACCCTCGCCGGGCCATGCCTATCGCTCGGACATGAGCTAGCATCCCCGAGGCTCGGTAAGGCCGGCTGATTATCTGCAGGTGCAGCCGTTCAGAGTCCTCCGCCAGCGGGAGAGTCAGGGGAGCCGCCGGACTCCAAGGGGATAACGTTCCCACGATCAGGCCATGAAAGCCCCCGTTAAAGACGTAACTCCCGTCGGGAACCCCTCAGCTTATAGGACTCCTGAAGGCGGCGCACTATTTAAGCAAGGGATCCCCTCCGGAAGATGGTAAGATGAACTAAGCATTCACACACCCTAAGCTCCTGAGCACGATTCGCTTTACCCTTTGGTGGAGAGGATTCTCGCGCATCAGCTCTCTCCTCCCCCCATTATTGCTTCCACCATAGCTCTACTGACTTAGCCATCGGAGGGTTTTGCCCCAGGGAGATCCCCTGGGCCCTCTGATACGTTTCCCTCTCTTGCAGATTCATCTTCTGGTGATCCATAGCCCGCTCAGGATCCTGCGCGAGATCTCGAATCTTCATCTGGCGCCGTCTGTGGGAAACGCACGCAAAGTCGAAATGGTGAGAAGAAGCTCAGGGAGGAGATCCGCCGGTGGGGCAGGTAAGGCTGTGGCGGCGGCGGGAGGCGCCCCCTCTAGGGTCTCGCAGAGCCCCCCCTCCAACGCCAGCATCCCCACCAACAGGCCACCACCCCCCCCGGCAGAGACAGGGGCACCCCTCGACGGCGGCGCCAACGCCTTCCAGGCCCTCAACGAAAAGATGGACGTCCTCGTGGAGCTCATGAGGGCCCAGGCGGCCAGGGACGCAAGGTCCCGCGCCCCGTCAGGAAGTCCCCCTCGAAGGAGTGCGACGCAGCACACCGCCGGAGGCCGCTTCACCCTCCGCGGCCGACAGCTCATCCGCAACGACGTCGGAGGACCCTCGCAAGCTCCGCCTGCGGAGCAAGAGGCTTCCTCCACGCCGAGGAGAGGGAAGCAGGGGGCGAGGCCGCCGCGCCCGGGCACTAGTGCCCCGGGAGATCGCCAAGACGCCCCCCCCCCAGCCCCACGGTGCGACTGCAGCCAGAGCTGTCCCTCCGGCTGCGAGATTTTGAGAGACGGTTCGTAGAGCAAGAGCGCGCCCTCCGCGCCCTGCAGAAGACCTCTCTCCCGGAGGACGAGGAGAAATCCCCTTTCTCCGAATACATCTTGAAGGCAGAGGTCTCTCCCAGAGCCTCCATTCCAACCTTCAAACTCTACGACGGCCAGGGCGACCCAGCTGACCACTACGATAGCTTCGACGCCCTGGTGACTCTTCATGGAACGCCGGATCCCATCAAATGCCGAGCCTTCGCGGCCACCCTGGTCCAAGGTGCTCAGGCATGGTTCCGGGCCCTCGCCCCTGGGTCCATTCGAGACTTCAGGCAATTCGGGCGAATTTTCAAGGAGAGTTTCACTAGTAGCGCCCCCCCAAGGTCAGTAGCGGGGCTCCTGGCCCTCAAACAGGCGCAAGGGGAGAGGCTCCGAACTTACGTCCACCGATTTAAATCGGAAGCCCACAGGATTCCCCGCCTGGATGTGGCCTCAGCCACAACCGCACTGACCGGGGGCACCCGGGACGAGAATCTCCGCCGCGAGCTTGTCCTCCACCCTCCCTCGACCCTTCCCGAGCTAGTGACTCTGGCACTGCGCCACGCCGAGTGCGAAGAAGTACTCAGCGCCTGCCGAGACGCAACCAGCTCGGGTCGGGAGGGGGACAAAAAGCGGACCTCCGAGCCAAATCCTGGCTCGAGTAAGAAGCGCGATCGAGAAGGAGAGCGCAAAAGAAAGTACAAGCGGTACACCCCCTTGACCGCGCCAGTCTACGAGATCTATGAAGACATCAAAGACTCGGGACTTCTCCGCCAGCCCGAGCCAATGAGGTCGAAGAACCGCAAGCGGGACAGGCATTGCCTGTTCCACGGCGACCACGGGCACCACACCGGAGATTGCCATCAGCTACAGGACGAGATCAAGCGCCTCATCCGTCTGGGGCACCTAGCCCGGTTCACGACCGGGCACAAAGAAGACCGAGACGCCGCAGAGGAGATCGACAACGCCCCCCGACTGGTCCATATCAACGTCATCTCCGGAGGAGCGGCATCGGGCGGCGACACCAGCCGAGGGAGGAAACGTCATGCCGAGCGAGCCAGCCGAGCCTTAGAGCCCCCCAGAGGCCCGCTGATGGAGCCCCAGGTCATAGTCTTCTCCGACCAAGACCTGGAAGGGCTGAGCACCCCGCATGACGATGCCCTCGTTATCTCGGCCACGATAAATCACTGTAATATAGACAGGATTTTGGTTGATAATGGGAGCGCCCCTGATGTATTATCTTATGACTATTTTCTCAAGATGGGGGAAGACCCATCCAAACTCCGCCCGATCCGAACGCCCCTTTGCGGGTTTAATGGCCTGGCCACCTACCCCGAGGGAGCCCTAAGCCTGCCGGTCACTATCGGCACCCCACCCAAAACCGTTACGGTCATAGTGGACTTCATAGTGATTAAAGGTATGATAGCGTACAACGCCATTTTCGGCCGAAAAATTCTCAGCCGAATAAAGGCCGTACCATCTACCTATCACCAAAAAATGAAGTTTCCCACCAAAAATGGGTTGGGGGAAGTCCGAGGTAACCAGGCCACGGCTAGAAGGTGCTACAATATCTCGGTGGAAGCCTCAAGGCCGGACGGGAAGGATAAGGGCCCCAGGGGAGTCGAAGGAAGAGCCGTGACCACCGAGCCCGGTGGCGAGTTATTAACGGTATTTCTGAACGACGACCCGACCCTAGGAGTAAGGATCGGCGCCGACCTACCACCAGAGGAACAGCAGCAATACAAGGAGTTTCTTTCTGAGTATGTTCGGGTCTTTGCTTGGTCCGATGATCAACTCCCTGGTATACCAGAGGAGACTGTGACGCACAAGCTCAACCTCGACACCACCGTGAGACCCGTACAGTAGCGGAGAAGGAAGCATGCGCCCGAGAAACAGGCGATCATCAAGGAGCAGGTCACCAAGGGACAAGAAACTGGTCTTTTCAGACCGGTCCTGTACCCAACGTGGCTAGCCAACGTCGTCCTGGTGCCGAAGACTACAGGCAAGTGGCGAATGTGCGTAGACTTCACCGATCTGAACAAGGCCACCCCCAAGGACTGCTATCCGCTACCGAGCATCGACCAATTGGTTGACTCAACCTCGGGCAACGAGATACTCAGTTTCCTGGATGCCGATTCGGGTTATCATCAGATCCGAATGAGCCCTGAAGATGTCGAGAAGACCGCCTTCATCACCGACTACGGCGTGTACTGCTACACCCGGATGCCCTTCGGATTGAAGAATGCTGGAGCCACATACCAGCAACTGGTCAACCATATGTTCGAGGGACAGTTAGGTCGGAACGTCGAGGCCTACATCGACGACATGCTCGTCAAGACACCGAGGGCCCAAGACCACTTCACCGACCTCGCCGAGACTTTCGGCACCCTCCTGAAGTACAGCATGAAGCTCAACCCCGCCAAGTGCGCCTTTGGAGTAAGATCCGGGAAGTTCCTGGATTTCCTGGTCACTCAGCGAGGGATCGAAGCCAACCCCGACAAGGTCTAGGCCATCCTGGACATGCGCCCGCCCACACGCATTAAAGACGTCCAGCATCTGACGGGGCGTGTCGCTGCTCTCAGTCGTTTCCTGTCCCGTGCGGCCGAACGATGCTTGCCCTTCTTCAAGCTGATGAGGGGGCCCAAGATAGCATCTGCTACGTTCGCATGGGATGGGGAATGCCAAACAGCGTTCGCCGAGCTCAAAGAGTTCCTGGCTTCGCCCCCGGTGCTTTCCAAGCCCGTCCCGGGTGAGGTCTTGTTGCTCTATCTCTCGGCGACGCCATCAACGGTCAGCTCGGTCCTAGTCAGAAATGACTCGGGAGTCGAGAGGCCGGTCTACTACACCAGCAAGGTGCTCGGCGAGGCCGAGCGGAGGTACCCCGCAACCGAGAAACTCGTGCTAGCGTTGGTTACCTCCGCAAAGCGCCTCCGACCCTACTTCCAGGGGCATCCCATCACCGTGCTAACCGGCGAGCCACTGAAGAAGATTCTGGCCCATCCCGAAGCCTCGGGGCGACTCGTCAAATGGGCCATCATGCTCGGGGCCTACGACATCTCGTATCGGCCGCGATCAGCTATCAAAGGACAAGCACTCGCCGACTTCATCGCCGAGAGCACCGTTCCGGTCGAGGACAGGCCTCCGACAGCAACCGGGCCAACCTGGGAGCTGTTCGTCGATGGATCGTCCAACTCGGTCGGTAGCGGCGCAGGGATCCTCCTAAGGTCCCCCGAAGGAATAGAGTTGCAATACGCCCTAAAGTTCAACTTTCTGGCGTCCAACAATGCTTCCGAGTACGAGGCCCTTATCTCGGGAGCCCGCATGGCCCGACGGTTGGGGGCCGAGCGAGTCAGGATCCACACCGACTCCCAGCTAGTTGCAAGCCAGGTCAATGGCGAGTACGAAGCTCGAGAGGTACCTATGATCAAATACCTCCAGTTGGTCCGGAGCCTGGCCCAGCAGTTCGAGGAGTTCGAGGTAGTCCGAATAGCTCGGGAGCAAAACTCTCGGGCGGACGCCCTCTCCCGACTGGCCTCCTCCCTAGACCCGGAAGGTACACGATCGGTCCTCCTAGAAGAGCTAGAGCGCCCGAGCATAGACTCGGAGCTCCTCGCCATTGACTCGGCCACTCCCGGCGACTGGCGCTCCCCCTACCTGTCCTGGCTACGGGACTCCCGGGAGCCCTCCGACCCTCGGGAAGCCCGCCGAATGAAATACCAAGCTCGGCGCTTCGTCATCCTCGACAACGCTCTCTACCGAAGATCGTTCTCCGGGCCCCTTCTGAAGTGTCTCGGTCCCGACGAAGCAAGCCAAGCTGTTGAAGAGATTCATCAAGGCCTGTGCGGAGCACATTCAGGAGGTCGGTCGCTGGCCAGAATCCTGCTAAGGCAGGGGTACTGGTGGCCGACCCTGCAGCGCGACTGCACGGCTTACGTACAACATTGCGACCGTTGCCAGCGGTTCGACCATTTGGTCCATCAGCCGGCCACGGAACTTATCACCCTTACCGAGCCCTACCCTTTCGCTCGGTGGGGGATCGACATCCTTGGGCCATTCCCAACGGCTCAATCCCAGAAGAAGTTCATCATCGTCGCCATCGACTACTTCACCAAGTGGATCGAGGCTGAAGCAACAGCTAGGATCACCGAGACAGTCGTCTGGGGTTTCGTATGGAAATCGATCATCTGTCGCTTTGGCATCCCCCGAGTGATAGTGAGCGATAACGGGCGGCAATTCGACTCTCGGTACTTCCGAGACAGATGCGCCGACCTAAATATCCGCAACCACTTCACTTCGGTCGCCCACCCTCAGGCCAACGGGCTGGTTGAAAATGCCAACAAGACCATCTTGAAGGGCATAAAAACCAGACTCGGCAAGGCTAAGGGTAGCTGGCTCGAGGAACTGCCTAGCGTACTATGGTCGCACCGAACGACCCCCAGGACGGCAACCGGTGAGACCCCTTTTCAGCTGGTATATGGCACCGAAGCCGTCGTTCCGTTAGAGATCGCCAATCCGTCTCTCCGAGTGATCAGCTTTTCGCCCGAGGCAAACGAGCAGAAGTTGCTCGAGAACCTCGACCTGGCAGACGAACTCCGAGAGATCGCGAACGTCCGAGCTACGGAATACCAGCGCCGCCTCACTCGGTACTACAACACCAAGGTCCGAGGCAGACAATTCCAACCAGGGGACTTCGTCCTCAGGAAGACCGAAGCCTCTCGACCACTGGAGGCGGCGGGCAAGCTATCCCCCAACTGGGAAGGCCCCTACCGAGTGATCGAGACGCTCGGGAAAGGTGCGTACAGGTTAGCCACAATGGAAGGGGAACCCATTCCCCGGACATGGAACGCAACCACACTACGCAGATTTTATTTCTGAAAACTGTATCGACAAATCGGGTAAAATAAACCCCCTTTTTTGCATTCATTCAAGATAACTGTTGGTACATCAGAAAGGCAACTGCCAGTACATTACATAGTGAAAAGCAAAAATCCATCTAGCACCGCGGCAAACGGCCATCGCCCGACCGACCCGGTCTTGACCTTCTCGCATCCAGCCACTGACTCTGCCTCGCGTGGAAACTGGCTCGGACAAGAGATGGTCGACCCAGTTGGCTCGGGTGGACCGTGACAAAGGTGACAGAGGGACAGCAAGGAGAAGGCCACCTTTCACGCGAGGAAGGCTACCTTCCAAGTTGGCAACAACCTGGAAAAAGGAGCGCCGTGAAGGTCTCCTCTCTGCCAAACTACCAACTCTTTGGAGGCGAACAGAAAGCAAGCAGCCCCCGAAGAGTGAAAGAAATGAAGAACAAAAGAGAGAGAAAGAGGCTGCGGACAGGGGTGAGGAAGGGACTGGAGCCGCCTCCTCCCCTCCCACGGAGGGGAATGGCGGCCGGCATCCCTAACTCCCCCATCCGCCCTCCATCTCGGCGTCCGCCCGGAAGCCTCGCCGGAGCCAAGAGGAGGCAAACGGCGTACCCCCGCACGTCGAAGCCCTCTCCAGATCCGCGCGGCGACCGTCGGACCCGTCTCATGCACGCGCGGCGACCGTGGGACCCGACCGATATTCCAGGACAGCTGGAACCGGCCGCTCCCCGTCGTCTGCGGCGTCATCTTCTGAAGGGTCCTCCATGCTCCGATCGCGGCGGCGCAACGCAGAGCGAAAACGAGGGAACAAGAGCAAACCGCCGGCGAGAGTCCTAAGTGTTAAGAGGGAAGGAGCACCCTTCGGTCCTTTTTATAGGCCAAGGGAGGCCACGCGCCTTAAATGACTCCCCCCTCGAAAACACGCTATAGGACCTCCCTTGGAAGGTCACCTCCAATTCCTCGGCCCCCGCCCTAGCGGGATTCGCGAAGCGCCTCGACTTTCAAAGCATGGTGGAATGAAAGGACGCCCCGCCGGAAGTCTCCCGAATCGGCATGCGAGAACGGTGCAGAAAATATCGGCACCTTCCAACTGCCCCCGATACGCCAGCCAAATCACGGCAAAGATAACGATCAAACGAAGTAAGTCCTTTATTGCCTCCCATAAAGAAATCCTCTTACAAAAGGAAAAATAGACAAAAAGGGGAAGGGGCAAAATAAAGCATAATACATCAGGCCTCGGGCCCACTTTGAAGCTCGGGAACAGCAGTAGGGGACGCGTCACCCCCGGTGCCTTCGGTGACGGCCGGCCCGGACACTGACCTCGCCTGTGCGAGAACTGTCTCGGTCGTGAGCCCTCCTGGAGCCTCCGGAGTTGGTGACCCCGCTGGAGGTGACTCCTCCTGTTCTTCCCCGGCCGAGGATGAGGAGCTGGAAACTGACTCATCCGAGTCATAACTCTGGCCGTAAGGAAAATCACCCCCGGCAAGGTGCTCATTGGCATAGCTCATCGCCCGGCGATAGCCCTGCCTGAATCCCTTTCGGGCACCCCGGCGGAGCGCTACCTCGTAGTAGGGTAGGGCAGCTTCAATCAGGTCGGCCGAGTAAGCTTCCGAGCCTTTGTAGCGCTCGATCGCCTCCGCCTCGACCTGCCCGTCCCGAGCCCGCTCCGCCTCGGCCGCACGCTCTTCCGCCCTCGCCAGACGCTCCTCCAGCTCGGTCATCCTCCGCTCGGCTTCGAACGTCCGACCCTCCGCCCGGGCTCGGTCCGCCTCGGCCTCAGCGCGAAGGCGCTCCGCGTCCTCCGCCCGATCCTGCAGCTCGCCGCGCTCAAGCTCCCAGAGGCCGTCCAGCTCGATGTGACGTTGACGCTCGTCTTCTAGACGTTTGCTCTTCCTCTCGAGCGATTCTCGGGCCCTTGCTAGCTGCTCGGCCAGCGCCTCGGCTTCCCGTCGGCTCGACCGCGCCAACTCCCTGAATGCAAGGAACTCCCGCCGGAGCCCCTCGTGCTCCCCCTCGAGCCGGGCTAGTTTCCCCTCGCATCCACCAAGGGTCCAGGCGAGCCTCGACCGCTCCGCCTCCGTCCGGGCGTGCGCCTCTGCCATCACGGCCGCTGTCCGAGCTATGACCAGGCCGCCCTCCATCAGGATATCAAGGACCCCGGCGGGAGTGCTGCGCCTTTCTCCCCCCCTCGTCCTCTCGGCGATCGACCGGCAGAGCCGGTACAAGTCGCCCGAGATACCGAGCCTGACCAGAGGTTCCGGCAAAGGGGACTGCTCCACCCTGGGCACCCCGCCAGAAGACCCTGTTCGGGCAGCGAAGCTGACCGCCCCGCTCGCCACGGTCGGTTGGGGTTGCAACGCCTCCCCGGGCGAACCCCCACCCTCGACCGGCGCCGCGGGATCAACCGCACCAGCAACTGCCGGCACTTGGGGTTGCGACGCCCTCGCGGGCGAACCCCCATCCGCGCCGACCAATCCCTCGGTCCCAGCGCCGGCCACACCGGCATCGGCCCCCTCTGCCCCCACAGAGGGGAGAGCCGACCCATCACCTCCCTCTGCGGGGCCCCTGGTCTCCTCGGCCCCCTCTCGCCCGGCGGATGGGAGAGCCAGCCCGGAGGGGTCGGCCCCATCCTGCCCCCGAGGGGGGAGCGCCGCCGAGCCAGAATCGCCCCCGACGGCGGTAGGAAAACCGGCTTTCTTGGCCCTTTTCCTGGCCTTCGCGGCCTCCCGCAACTTCCCCGCCAGGGGATCTTTGCGCTTCAGGCCGGTCGATCGAGAAGTCCCCTCGGGGGCCGCCCCCTTGCCCTTATCTCGGGCATGGACGCGACCCGCCGAGACATCGGGCTCATCGGCTGCCGAGTCGTCTCCCAGATCGATGACCTCGGCCGCCTCCTCCAGAGGCTCCCGCCTTACGTCTGCAACAAGAAGAAGCCCCAGTCAAGAGGAGGAAAAGAGCTACCACCCCCGAAAAAGAGCCTCAAGAGCCATACCCGTCGACGTCAACCGCGAGAGAAGACACCGTTCGATGTTCTCCGGCGTCACCAGCTCCTCGGTCGATTGACGGTTCTCCAGCAGACGGGCAGCCTGCTGCTCCACGTGGGGAGGGAACTCCTCCTGGCGAGGGGGCAGATTCGGGTGAAAGTTGGGCGAGGTCCGGCATCTCCAGATCTCGTCCGTCGCCACCGCCTTCACCCAGAAGAATTGGGTCTTCCACCCCTTGTGCGAGGAGTCCTTCGCCGCAAGCGAGATGCAGCTCCTATTCCTCCGCGCCTGAATGAAGTAGAAGCCTTTCCCCGCCGACGGGTGCGCCTTCAACTCAAAAAAGAAGTGGAAGAGGTCCAAAGAAGGAAAAATGTCGCGCTGACGACAAAGAATCCCGAAGGCCGAAAGAAGAAGATAGGAGTTGGCCACCAACTGAATAGGCGCCAACCGGAAAAAATTAAGAAGCTGCAGCACATAAGGATCGAAAGGAAGCCGAAATCCACTCTTCCAAGCCAGAAGGAAGGTGCAAATGAGCTCATCGCGATCATCCAGACTCGTCTCGTACGGAGTGGCGGCGATGAAGCTGTATCTGAGAGGCAGGCGGAAACGATGCTCCAGCCTCCGCACCTCCGCTTCCCCCAACTCACTACAGTTGGGGACGGGTTCCCGCCTCACCGGCACAAGCTCCGGACTCTGATCCGCCATCGAGTCGGGAAGAGATCCCTCGTACGAGCTTGAAGACTCCGGGGGAGAAGGAAGTTGCTGGACCGCCTCTGCGGTTATCCTCGCCAACTCCTCGAACGCCGCCGCAAGGCTCCGCGTCTCCGCTGTGCTCTCACGGCGCATCAAGAAGCAAGGAAAGCCTAAAACCCTGGAAGCCTAGAACGATGAACAGCGCCCCCTATAAACCCCTGAGGGTGGCGGCGCGCCGTTCCGTGCTCCGAGAAAAGGGGGGCCCCTTCGTTTCGAATCCGTCAGGATCATCATTACGGGCCTCGGCGACCGCTATAAGCGGCTCCATAACGCCAACGGAATTCCACCCACCTGAGCCACGCCGGTCCAAAGCCTCGAAAAAATACTCATCCGAGCCTCCTTGGCTCGGGAGTAGGAGGGGGACAAGTGGAGAGGGGGATTTCCGCAGCCCACCACAAAGGCAGCCCAACAAGACCCACAAGGTCCAACCGGGCGAGCCCACCCGAGTGATAGCCCACAGGGCCCACTTAGGGAGAAAAGCCCAATAAATAAGACTCGAGGAACTAACTCTCCCCGGCGGCCTTCTAGGCTCGGAGGGCCCGAGACAACGGTCAGGTCCCGAGGAAGGTCCGGCCTAAAGCCCTCTCCCCGTCCGAGAGAGATAGGCTCCAGCCGACCTATCCGACCCCACCCTCGCCGGGCCATGCCTATCGCTCGGACATGAGCTAGCATCCCCGAGGCTCGGTAAGGCCGGTTGATTATCTGCAGGTGCAGCCGTTCAGAGTCCTCCGCCAGCGGGAGAGTCAGGGGAGCCGCCGGACTCCAAGGGGATAACGTTCCCACGATCAGGCCATGAAAGCCCCCGTTAAAGACGTAACTCCCGCCGGGAACCCCTCAGCTTATAGGACTCCTGAAGGCGACGCACTATTTAAGCAAGGGATCCCCTCCGGAAGATGGTAAGATGAACTAAGCATTCACACACCCTAAGCTCCTGAGCACGATTCGCTTCACCCTTTGGTGGAGAGGATTCTCGCGCATCAGCTCTCTCCTCCCCCCATTATTGCTTCCACCATAGCTCTACTGACTTAGCCATCGGAGGGTTTTGCCCCAGGGAGATCCCCTGAGCCCTCTGATACGTTTCCCTCTCTTGCAGATTCATCTTCTGGTGATCCATAGCCCGCTCAGGATCCTGTGCGAGATCTCGCCTCTTCAGCATTTATACATTTCATTACATCTTGCCTATTTAACAAGGCTCCACCTCTTGACCAAATATCAAGGATTGGTCATTCTCAAACTTGCTGCAGGCAATGGGTTGAGTCTAAGAACGGACCTAACTTGTTTCTTGTTTTAAGTGTGTGCAGACACAGGTTCCAGGTTCCAGGATTCAAAGCTTGCAAGTTTCTCTATCTCTTGTCCCTTGCGGTCTTTTGGTCAACCACTAAGAATCCCCTAGCGGTCATTCTGGGACCGTTTTTCTCGCCCGAGAGCTAGAATTCTCAGGATTCTCTGTTCCTCATCCCTTGCGGTCTTCCAATAGACCGTTAGTCCCTTCCAAGCGGTCTAGTTGCGATCGCATGCCGTGCCCGAGAGCCAGAAAAACTCAATTTTTGATGGGTCCTTTCCCTTGCGGTCTATCGCTAGACAGTTAGTTGGGCTTGGCGGTCCTTTGTTGGACCGTTTGTCAAATAGAGAACTATATCCTTTTTGATCTATCAAGCTAAAAAATGATTCATTGTACATATTTCAAACTAGTCTCTTATTTCATTCAATCAAGGTTCATAATACATTGTTCTATCAAGGTTCTCAAATTCATCATCAATAAAATTCAAATTGCATTCAATTTTTCATCCGTTTTTTTTCGAATCTTGCGTAATTTCTTCACATAAGCTCGGTAATTCCCTTATCCTCTGTCACTTCTACTTGTAGGGCACGGACGCGGCTGATCTCCCACATGGTCAGGGCACTTCGGATCGCCCACTCGTCCTCCTCGGTCCCGATCTTCCTAGCTTGAAGGGGAGGGTAGTGTGATAGTGCTAGAACCGTAGTTAGGGAAAGCCCAATTTGCAAGTAGCACCGATCTGGGTTGTAGATCGCCAAGGTAGTGTTCCACACTAGCTATAGGTCTAGGCCCAATCACCGAGGTAGTCTAAGGGTAGTGCCTTGAAGAACCTAGGGTCGCATCATGAACTTGTCAATTGGTAAGGTGTTGAGGAAGAAGCGCCATTCGTCCCTTGTCTTCTTATCCGCAGTCCGACATTCAACCTGTGAAGAAAATCCAGATGCACCTCCTATGAAGTAGAGTGGGTGGTTCCCGAATATGCGGCTAGCTGAAGGCACGTCTTCCTTGGGTAGAAATTTGAGTCTGATTCCCATCCAACATTCCAAGACAATCATAGACCCAAAGAGGCCCCCCCCTAAAGAAGCTGAACTAAGGCTTTCATAGAGGTAAGAAAGGACGGCCTGAGAGATGGATAAACCCCGCCACAACCCACTAATAATGCTGAGATTTTGGATTTCTAAGAGGTGGTCGGTGGTGGAAAAAAGCAAGACCCCGCACAAGCAAATGGAAGTAGCTTTGGCTATGGCTTCATATCTCCCCCACTTATTTTTGCAATGGGAAGTGACCCATTGGGCTATGGGTATCAAATTGATATGGTGGGAGCTAATCATGGTTTTCACATCCTTTGGGTTATGTATGAAATCTCCTAAGATGAGTGATGGATCTATAGGTTCAACCGTGTGACACACCAAGTCTTCATCCCCCACCTTAGTTTTAGGAAGGGCTAGGTAGGTCTCTACCTCTTCTATAAGGACAATAGCTTCAAAGGTTGAGAATATGAAAGTGTGTGTTTGAGGGTGCCATAACTCCACTAGACCTAAAATGCTAGGCCAATCTAATGAAATTTTCTGGAAATTCTTGGGTAGAACTACTAAAGGGGGAAGGTGCCATGCCCTTAAGATTGAGAGGACCTCTAAAGGAAGTTCCTTTATCATGGGAGCCACCCACTTCAAGCTAGAGTAGCATCTTGGACTAGGAAGGTGCTACAAAGAGGAAGAAAAAAGAAAAGAAGAAGAAGAGGAATGCCATGAGAAGAAACTTAAAGAAATTCATGAATTTAATGACTCGATCTTACTCACCTCTCTTGAAGAGCTTGTGCTCAGATGCTTGGGGATGGAAGTCAATCGCTGCAGCTCACCATGCTCCTTCCTAGCCACCTTTGGCCGGGTGTAGATGACCTCTCCCATAGTGCTAACTTCAAAGCTCCTCTTCATGATGATTTGAGTGCTTTTTATGAAGTTTTAAAGAGCTTAAAGCAGAGATTTCTGTGAGCTACGAATCTTGGGTCTATTCCTAGTTATAAGGCTATAATTCTAGTCCTAATGCATTAGGATTGAGGCTAGGTGGCCTTAATTTAAGTTAGGATAAGTCTTAGTGCATATTAGGAACCTCTATCCATGAGTTGGGACTCTCTCGGAGAGTCCCACTCTGATTTAACTGAGTCTTCGCCCTTGCGGTCTATCACGCGACCGCTAAGCTCCTATAAGCGGTCGTCAGGTGACCGTTTATTCTCTTCCTTCACCGCCTTCTCTCCCGCTCACCGAACGGTCATGACTCGACCGTTTGTTCCTCTTTCTGGTCTTCTAGAAGATCATTTTCAAGCTTCCTATCCTGTTTGATCATCTTTTCTCATCTTAAACATTAGTTCTCTCTCTCTCTCCTACTCTCTTTGTCAGTCTTAGAGGTCGTTGTTAGTAAGTCAGCATTCGCATCCACACATTTTGCATTTGAAAAGACAAAAAAGATCACATTTTACTAATCAAAAGATCATGTACATGCATGCATAAGTACAAGGTAACTCTCAAGCATGTCCCTCTCCTGGACCTTCACTGTCACCGGTGCCCTCGTGCTAATTTTCTGGGGGGCCCATGGTTGTGCTCCCCTCCTCTCATCGCCATCGCCTCTCTCCCTCCTCGTTCCTCCGATGGCCGGAGGAGCCGGTAAGGAAGTCAGGGAATGCGCTGCTCCGGGCACCGCTCTGCGAGGCACTCCGGTTGGGTCCTCGGCCCATCATCCGCACTATCCTCTCTACGGCTCGTAGCTCGATCCTCAAGTTGAGGGCCTGGCGCTGAGCCTCCCACGCCTCGATCTATAAGTGCTCTAGGTCTGTTGCTCCTGTACGGAGTCGCTCCGCCTCTACTCGGAGTCGCTCCTCCTCGGCTCGTGACTGCTCTAGCTCTACCCAGAGTCGCTCCGCCTGCACTTGAGCGCGCTCTGCCTCACTAAGTGATGTGGTCAGCTCTCTCGCCTGCATAAACATTCATCATGGTCAGTCATTTACATAATCATAGCATTTAGTCAAAGGAAATCGGTTGGTTTGCTTACCCTCTATGTGAGAGTAGCCTCGGCCTCCTCGGCCCGAGCAACCGCCCGTGCGAAGCTGACATCTCACTCCGCCCAGTCCGCTGGCTAGGAAGAAGAGGAAGCAGCGTTCGGTCCCAGCCGATGTGCTCCCTCAGCTCGCTGCATTTTAGACATCAAGTTAGTCAAGTGCAAAAGCATCTGCATATTAAGTCTAAGGTTAGAAACTCACCAGAAGCTCCAGCGCGCACTGGAACTCATCCCTCTGCTGAACGGTAGAGTGGAGGAGACCCTGGAGCTCCGCTATCCATCCCTGGGGGTCTAGCTACATGTAGCAAGTCAAGGGGTCAATGCCTTAGAAGTAATTAAGAAGCATAAGTTTCAAAAGTCCTACCGGTCATCACGCACCACAGAAGACCTGATCTCCGTATCTCCTAGCTTAGGCCTTCAGGTAGGCCTCATCGCTGGTATCCCGAGCTCTTACCACCCGACCCCTCTGCATCCAGTCACGCACCTGGTCGATCACCCGAATGACCCGGTCGATCTCGCCGCTCAGTCCCTTCGAGGATTGTCCTACACGCTCGTCGTCCCTCGCTGGGAACTCCACCTCCGGCTGGTGGACGCTCCTGGTCCTCATGATCAAGCGGTAGTGGAGTGGCTCGATGATGTTCATGCAATGTAGCCATACCACCCGTCCCGCGTAAGCCTGGGCTGCCTCCACCTAGGGCTGTCCCTCGTGACCCTTGTCACAGTACGGTGTCCAGCACACCTGAAAGGGCAATCAAGTCAAGTCAGCATTTATAAGAGCATTTAAGTGCATTTAGGAAGTCTTAAGTTTAGAAGCTTACCGATGCATAAGGAAAAGTGTCCATGTCATCCTGGATCACCTGAGCTAAGTGTCACAGTGACCATGTGTTCCGAATCGCCATCCATCGTCTCGCGATGGGGACCCAGTCCGGATATACCTCCTTTCCCCGCCATAGGCCAGGGAGGTACAGGTAGCTCCATACCTGCATTAGTTCGATGTCGGCATATAGCAAATCATAAGCATAGAACATATGCATTTAAGAGTAGAGCATCTTGGCTGAAGCAAAGGCGAGAAGCCGCCCAGCATCATCTGCCAGTCGGTGGTGCTGAGCGAGCCGAAAAGGAACGCCAACGCAGCAACACCCAAGGCGTAGTCCCCGACTTCATCTAGGTCCCTCAGCAGTGGGAGTAGCCTGCAGCTCACTCCGTCCACCCTCATCGCGAAGAGCAGCTTCTCGAACATCAGCATTAGGAAGCGACGTAGGACGATGTCTCCCTCCGGTCCCGGTCCCGCAGCTACCCTCTCTCTGGCGCTGTTTGTCAGCCGTCCCAGGTGCTCCTCTAGTAGTTCTCCCACGGCTATCGCCTCTCCTCTCAGCCCCAGGCTCTCCTAGAGAGTCGCTCTTGCCAGCATGGTTGAATGATGTCCCGGTTGTGTCAGCTCTAAGTCCAGCAACTCCCTCGCCAACTCTCGGTAGTCAGCATGCATGGTCCCCATCACCGGCTCTCCGTGTACCCACAGCCCCGTGATCCTCGCCATGTCCTCTAGCGTAGGGATCATATGTCCCCACGGGAACAAGAAGGCTCAGCTGATCGCATCCCATCTCTCGTGTAGTGCGTATAATAATGCCGTGTCAATCCTCATCACCTCCATCTCGAGGAACTCTACGAAGCCCATCTTTGCCAGCCTCTCTCTCTGGAAATCTGGCAGTGTGAGGTACATTGCTCGGACCTGCAGCCAAGAGATCCTCATCCGTCGCTTCCCCTGTACACATTTAAGCTTTTTTTTATCAGTCATCCATAATAGAATAAGCAATTCATGCATTCAGAATCCCAAGTGGTCTTCCCTAGAACGTTTCCCTTCTCCAAACGGTCTGACCCAGACAGCTTGGTGTCCATGCGATCGCCGGAAGGACCGTTTGGCGTTCGCCGTTGTGATTGGTTTCAAGCCGTTCGCCAGGATTGGAAAATGGCCTAAAAAGCCTGTACAATAATTCCAATAGGTCCCCAGACCCATTCCCATCCTAATCTAACCGCATGCATGAGCTTAAAACAATCAAAAGTGGGGTCTTAGGTCTCGGCCTACCTCCGACGATCGCCTTCCGGTCGTCACCCCGGTGACTTCCTCGGCAGTATGCTCTCCCTCCTCATCCTCAGGAGCTTCTTCATGCCCTTCCCCCGCTGTAGAAAGCTCCTCCATCGCCGGTTGACCCGACGGGACCTCTTCCCCCTCCGGTGGGCTCGTCGCTGCCATTGGAAGCGACGGACGGCTTTCTTCTTCACCATCCTCGTATGGGGGGGGTGGTTGCCCGGTCATGGTGGCTGTTGGTGTGGGGGTCTCGGTTGTCGCCGGAGTGGCTGGTGTTGGGACTTGGGGTGGAATGAGTGTGAAGAGTAGGGGGAGGGAATGGTCGATCTATTTTGAAATCATTCAGAGCCATGCGGTCTATCTCCAGACCGTTAGGCAGCCGTTAGTTGTCTTCATGCAGACCGTTTGTCATCTGGGTCACCCTCATCGAAGAATATGAACCACCCTTTGTCTAGCGGTCTATCTCTAGACCGTTAGGAGTCCCTTTGCGGTCCTTGCTAGACCATTTGGAGCAGCTGCATGATTGATGGTTTGGAATAATATATTTGCTTCATTCGTTATTCCATTCTTGTGTTTTCTTCATCTCAGATATATATCATGAATATAATTGTTGATGGCTAACCCCTCTTATTGTCAAAATCATAAACGCCATCATGCCATCATTTCTCGCCAAGCAGGTACGTCAGGTAAATATCTTAATCCTAATCCCTTAATGCATTACTATATGGTATCTATGATATATTATCTCGAGAACCAGCTGGTCATTCATGTGTTCTGGGATTTGATGTTCCCCTTTAACAAAAATGATGATGATCTAGGTGCACATGTTTAATCGTTGGATAGGCCGTTAGGTTGGAAAAATTGGGGGACGATGGTTCTATCTTGCACGTCGTGGTTGCAGATAGTATCTTGACCTTGATTTGTCTAATCTAGCAATACTATTCTCGAGTATTTTCCTATTTTATCTTTCTTTGCATTTGTTTTGATGATTTCCTTTATTTTAGCCCAGCATGCATCATACGCATCTTTGAGCATTCATGTGCCCTCATATGTCTAAAGTATCTCAGTAATGGTGGATAGCTATGTGTCCATGATCTTGAGTAAGGAGAGTCATTCCACTCTGAGTTGGAAGGTTTCCTTCGGTCTATTTGCTCGGTTTGGTTAGCTGAGGATTTCTTGTCTAGAGTTTAGTTGCTCGTTTCTTTACTTTTTCGTTTCCTCCGATCGCCTATCAACTATGCGTTCCAATGAGGAGGTTGGTCGTGTTTTATTTTCCTTAGTTCCTCCAGGCATGCGTCATTCGGTTTGGCCGTTCCTTGTGATTGGTTCGAAGTTTTCTGGAAGATTCTTATCGCTCGTTGGTTGAGGACGGGTGTCGGTTTACCTTAACGCCCGCTTTTCAGTCCGCTCCGCTACATTTCCGCTTCATCTCCATGTTCCATTTCGCTTTCGCCTCACCTCCGCTCGCTCCTCTGCAAAGAGGGCGTTAAGGAGGGGCATCTGTTGACACCCGTTTTATGACCAATGAGTTGGGTCATCTCCTTATCTTTTTTTAATGATGTCCTTAGTTGTTCACCGATTATTGGGACATTTTTGGTCACTTTGGGCTTATTTTTATGGGTCACTCTCCCTAGTTGGGCTCGGTTCCTTTTATCTTTCGACATTTGGACTTATTGGGCCTGGATAAGGGCTAATAAGGGTTTCATTGAAGATTTATATGAAGATTTATTGGCCTTTATCTTCTTTGCCACTCCTATCAGCCTTGCGGTCTATCGTACGACCGTTTTGTCACGGTTGGCGGTCCTTTGCTAGACCGTTAGACAGCAAAGAGTCCTGTTGGGTTTCTTCGGTCTTATCTCTTTCTAGACGACTGAGCCATGCGGTCTATCAGTCGACTGTTTATGGATCCTTGCGGTCTATCGCAAGACCGTTAGGAGAGACAGAGATTCCTGCTGTATCTGTCTTTCTCTCTTCGGCCGTGGTCGAACTAGAGTCCATGATTTGATGATTTCTCTCTGAGTAGTGACTCTCAGAACCTTCTGTTTGTTTTATGGACTCTTGGGAGTATTATCATCGAGATTTATCTAAGTTTAGGTCTATTTCCGTGTCATTATCTCTCCATCTCGACCTAGGGTTTGGGGGTCTATAAATAGAACCCTTGACTTCATGGCTTGAGGGGGAGATTTCTGGAGTTTGTGTCGAAGTGCTGCTACATCCTGGAGCAAGTACCAACTAGGGAGAAGTCCTTTCTACGTCTTTAAGGCTTCTGATTCAGGGAGTATTGAGTTTCAATTAGTTTGTTTGTGTTTTTCTTTCTTAGTTTTTCTCTCTTTCCCTTTGCATCTTCATAGCATATTCCCTCTTCCTCTCCCACGTTCTCTGCATTCTACTCACATTTTTAAACATCCTCCCACTCTTTTCCATGCCCCTCAGAGGTTAAAAAAAGCACCAACCCCCAGGTATTCACCCTTCCTTTTATGCATCTTAGTTTAATTGCTTTATATATACTACACTAGTCCAAGGGCTTATTGGGGTATTTTCTTCGTGTCTACATTCTTCTGCAGGTCTACAGGGTTCATTGCACGAGGCCTAGCTCTTCTGGCCGACCAGAAGGGTGGAGATACAAGTTCCATGTTGTTGTTCTGGGTGCCCTTGCGGGCGTTTGGAAGATTGTTTGTTGATCTCAGGTCGTCTATCACAGAACCATTTGACGTTGTTTGGCGGTCATCTTCAAGACAATTTTCCTTCCGCAGTGCCTGGTTTTCTCTCTCTCACGGGCGGGTGGTCTCACTCGGCTCTTTCCAAGGTACCTATTGTGATTTTACTGCATTATTCACCTTGGTGGCGATCACATCTTCCTTTATTTAGGCATTGGTCATCTTCTCCATCATCTTTCTTTCTTTCTTTTACTTTTAGTTGCTCCACACCTACGGTGTGTGTCTTTCTCTTACTCCTTTTGCTCCACGCCCCTGGCGTGTGTTTTTTTATGTCTCTCCTTCTTTTATTTCTGCTGTATTGAGATGACATGCTCAACAATTTGATATTGATTGCTTGAGTTAGTGCATCCCTTGCTCACACATATTTCACATCTTTCATATCTCTTACATCACATCATCAACACACACCATCACAAAAATATCTACACCTTATGGTCCTGAATATGAAGGCGACAACGGCCAATAGAACAGTGAGGGCTCCTTATTATGGGATGCTGCTTCACGGACCAACCAGCAGACATCCCCAATTGTCACACACTGTTCTGATAGCAAGGCAAGGTCTTCATGGCCAGGGACTGACAAACAATAGTACAAGCCAAGGTGGTCCATACCCCACCCATCGGTGTACTTAAAAGCAATGAATAGTGGCCAACTTAAAATTACCACGGCTTTATCACTTACTGAGAGACTGTGTAGTCGTAGCAATACAAACAACCATGAGGTTTGACTATAGAATGTCGGCCACCTGTCACCCTTTCTAATAAAAGACCTATAGGGACAATGCCTGTCCACTTCTGGACGCCATGTGACGGGATAGGGGATAGGCTCTTCTACAGGCAAAGGGAGCTGCTGAATTGCAAGCCTCTCACTCCCAATCCGGCACAAGCCTGCTAAAGTCTTCAAAAACTCATCTTTATTAATAGGTTGCAACTCTGGCTGAGGCCTTGGCGAGCTGCACTTGGCAGCCTTCCATATACGCTTGCACTTCTATGTCCTTCTTAAATTTCAACCTCCTTAGGTGCGCCGGATCAATCTCAAGCACCGGAGATGACTGGGCGTTCAAGAATTTGCACTCTGCTATGTCCCAGCAATCATTCCGGGAGGTCTGAAAGAAGCCCATTTGAGAATTCCACCACTTGATATATTCTGGTGTCACGCGAGGAAAACGTGCAGGGGTGGGCACCCTGAATGAAGCAGTTTCCCTGCGATGGAAATAGTCCCACCAAGTGCGAGATTCCTCTACTACTGCCGACCCCGACCGTACACGGTTCTTCAACGGGAATTGTGCCGAGGATGAAGGAATGTGTTGGTCATAGCCAAAATTCCTGCCACAACGAAAGGGATAATAGTGCTCCAGATAAGTGGTCCCTCCTTTTCGAAAAACCAAAACATTGGGCCTGATAGATAAAATCCAATCCACCAGTTCTGGCTTAAAAGAAGGCCGTGTGCAGATCGCGCCAGAAATGGGGTGGACATAATTCTAAACCGCTCCAAATCTGCATTCCTGCAGCTGATTCACCAACGGACTAGAGTGCGCAGCTAAGCTCCAGAAGTGTAAAGCACCTGGGGCGTTCATGGGGACCTTCCTCAATTGTCCCCTGATGGAGAATAGCTGGTCCGTGGGCTGATTCGGCTCCATGTTGGCAAACTCCAACATTCTCAAGAATAGGCTGGATGCTTGCAACGTCCGGGGAGTGAACTCAGGAAATAATGTGCACACCCAGGCATTAAAGAAATGCAGAGGACCCATGATCTCCAAATTTCTTGGGAGACATGAATGATGAAGGTCTCCCAACATCTTGTAAATCAAGCACAAAGTCGTCGGGCAGAGGGACAACTTTACTCCCCACTCCATAAGACACGCCAGATATATAGCCTTGGCGTGAATTACACTTTCATCACCCTAAGGAAGAGCAAATTCGCACAGCCAGTATGCTAGGTACGCGGCACAGTGCGTAATGGGGTCTACTCCGGCTGGATTCGAGCCGCCCTGCTGCCCCTTCCGCAGTGAGGATGAGAGATGGGATTTTCACCGAGCCTGCTTCCTCAACTTGCTCGGAGCCGGTGCAACGGAAGGAAAGTCTTTGTACTTCTACTCACCCACGAAGAAATATTGCAGCCATACACTCATCCTCACTCGTTTCTTCTCTCTTCGAGAGTAAGTGTGAGAGGAAGTGGCTTCAAAAGTGTCATGATGCGACAAGCATAAGGTCCTACAGACCTTCATCAGATATTGGAGTGTATCTGGTCAAATAACATCCTTCCCCATTGGTCTGGTCCTTTAGCCGATCGGGCCAGCACACCTCTTCATAGGGCTCTCCATCAATTGGGAGGCCGCTTAACTAGGAGAGACTCCATAAGTCTAATGAAGTTTTCCCCTCTGCCGTGTAAAAGGTGTTGTACTCTTGACAAAAGACTTCAATCATCCCGCAGTAGAGCCCCTTTGAAATGGGATAGCGGAACCTGGAGGCATAAACACTCTGATATACTCTGGCAATCATCAGAATCGGGCCATAGTGCTGAAGCATGTAGTCTGTGAACTCGACGGCTCTGGCCCGAAAGCCATGGGAGTCGGTGGCCTTTAAATCTGCAAACCAGCCAACAACAATTTGATGCTTAAATCGTACGGCCAAGTAGTCAAGCAGAAATGGCTCTTCTCGGAATCCCCACTTTAGCGGGGCCAGGAACAAGCCGAATGCTGGCTTATCCCTATGTACATTACCAACTAATAGATCCTACATGGTGTGGGTAAACTCGGGAGCTCTCGTCAGCATGCCCTCCGCTGGAGTCAACTCTAATACTCCAGTAATAGCATCCCACTTCCGAGGCTCCCCGGAGAAATATATGGGCTCGCCCCTCACCACCAAGTCTACCAGGCTATCTCGGCCTAAGAGGATACTCTGTTCGGCTACTCGAACTAGATGGATATCCCTCTTGCCGAGGAGATTAAAGGCGTGAAGAAAAGCAAGTAGATCCTTGTCTTTTGGATAGTCCGCTCTATAGCTCCGGCTGCGGTCAAATTGAAAATGGCTGTTATCTGAAAGGGCCAGCCGTCCGACATCCATGATGTCTGTCTCAAAATCTGAGGAGTTGACAACCGCAGTAAGGCAATCCCGTCCTCTATCGAGCTCATTAATATTCTTCCAGGTCACAGTTGGCCTCATCGGTCCTCCAAACGGATCACCAGCTTTTTGCCTAGTCGAGGAGGACACTACTGAAGCCATTTTATCTGCACAAAAAAAATCAATGAAATTAAATCAAAAAATATTGCCATGAATGAAAATTTCTGAAGAAATTTCGATAGAGTTTCCCCTTAACTGGGGGCATGCCATAAGAAAAATGGGAACACGTCCACACACAATGACGAGACGGTCCCTACAACAGAGCCATAGGTGCTACACCTAGGCTAAATGAACACCCGTGGATTTAGTTCCGAGGACTGGCCTACTAGGAACCTCTCGAGGTCATGGAAAATGGGGGTTAAACCCCGAAGAGCAGTTCAAATAGGGCTTTCACCCTCACCACTATCATGTCGTTATCACCGCGCTCAGGGTGGAGAGCTCACCGTCGCAGTTGCGGTCACGAGGGAGAGAAGAAAGAGGGCTTGCCGTGCCCGCCACTCGTCATCGCCATCGTGAAGAAAAGAAGTAGTCGAAGGGCTCACCAACCGTCGTCCCATCCCATGGAGAAAGAGGCAGAGGAGTTCGTCATTGCCCTCACGTCCGCCACAACTGGAGGAGGGAAGTGAGCCCGCGGTGGTCACCGCCCTCATCGCGGATGAAGAGGAAGCTAGAGGGGGAGGCCCGCCAACACGCTCGTCGTGGCTAGGGAGCTCTCACCGCCGTCGCCGTGGAGAGGTGGGAAAGACGGGGAGAATAGAAAAATAGGGTTTTCAAACCTTTCGAAGGGGTTTGAAAGAAAAGAAAAGAGAATGGGGAGGTGTGAATCGGTGCTATCAAGCGTCGATTCACCACATCGCCAAGATGCCCAGCACCGATTCACTCTCGCGGTTTGCCTGTCCCAAATCACTCCAACGGTATGCCTGCACCGATTCACCACCTACAAGGCTAGGCGCCGATTCACCAAGGGTGAAACCCCGGTGCCGATTCACTCCGGTCAAAGCCCCGTGCCAATTCATTACAACTGAGGCCCCTTCGCTATTCAACTTTGTGCAAGGGTTATCAAACAAAGATGGCCCCGACCTTCTAAAGTGTTGATGACCTAAAATAGCCACTACGAAAAAGATACATCTGTGGGTCCCGCGTCATTCATCTCTCACTTGCGGCACCCATGTCTGGGGGGCATTTGTTTGCACCTAAAATGTTGCTATATGACAAGCACGCCTTAAAGCCGTTGGCTAAGCATGAAGAAGGATAAAGGAAGCCTGAGAAGAGGACCTCTCAGACTACTGAAGCCCTAAGGTTGCCTAATGAAGTGTAAGGGACTCTATAATTCATCACCTCGGGACATCCGAAGAAGTCTACAACAAGTCGGCAATCCAACACGGTGAGCCGAAATCAACAAACCCAACAAACTAGCAATGACTCGGTCGCGCCGAACAAACCCCACATCTCATCCGACGAGGATGAACTTACACCTGGGAGTCTGCCACTTAATGAAGAAGCCTCCTAAGGTGAAGAAATGTCCCTGGTTCCTCAAAACGGGGTGCCAAAGGCAATATCAACAGAAAACCCGAGTGACGCGATTCGGGTACACGTCGTGCCGGAAAGGTCCGTAAGTTGCCGAAAAGCCACCCGGTTAGGGTGAGAATATCTCGAGGGATAGCCCACTCAATGAAGATGTCTAGCATATTCATAGGGCAAGCATGGTGGCCCAAATCACAATGCCGAAGGCCAAATCAGGATGAAACCCGAGTAGCCCGACACAAGCTTGGCACACGTCGGAAACCACTCAGAACTACAAACTGTGGCTCAAATGCTTCAAAATCTACATCCCAAAGGTATTGCATCAATCCCGAAGTTGCACCTGAATTGAGCTTCCATCTGGGTCAGTTTTGGGAGAACAAGGCAAAATTATAAAAATGGCACCATGGCCAGCTGAATCGGGGCAGCCATGACCAAGGTGAACCGGTGCAAGCGGCCATGTCGAAGCTGAATTGGCGCACTCACCCTTTATGCCCAGTGAACCGGCGCAAGCGGCCTTATGACCAAAATGAATCGGCCCCCTTTTAACAAAATGAATCGGTGCCCCTTCCTTTACCCTTGGTTGATCGGTGAATTGACGCTGGGACACTTGTTCCATCCCCCGCTCGATACCATGTTATGCCTATAAAAAAACCCTCATCTTCGAGCACCGCAAAGAGAGGCAGAATGACAGATGGAGAGACAACCAAAAAAAGAGAACAATCAGAGAGCGATCATCCAAAGAGGGAGCGGTCGAGGAAAAAAAGAGCGATAGGGAGAGCCACATGCATTGGGAGGGCCTTCGTTCTGTCTTTGATGTGCCTGGAGGAGAGCTCCCCTTGATCCCGTCTGATCTGTAGGTGGGTCACCGCCGCAGCAAAGTCCCAAGGGGACTGATAGTTTCGCTTCTTCTTCATTTTCCTCCCCACTCTCGTCTGTATCTCGTCTTTCTTTCAGCCGTGCCCCTGTAACAGAGAAACTATAGCTGTTTGTTCCCGTTCCAGAAATAAAAGAAGCTCTATTAAGCCCCTTTGTTGCTCATGTTAGGTTTCATATATTGCTATATTAAACGTCTATGCTAGTTCACTCGATCTTCCATTCTCTTTGTTTTTGTTCTGGCAGTTCGTGGTTTGATGCCCAACACATGGAGGCATAGGTCCCGATCATGAGGAGGCCTCACTGAGGCTATATACTTATCTGTGATCCTTTGACCGTTCGGACGACTGTGACCTCGTGCAGCAGATTTCGTGTCCCATAATGGCCATTGGCCATGCCCAGTCGGGCGACATTAACATTTCCCCCCACTGCCCCTCATGGACCCTACTGCACCGCATCGCACCGATTATGTTGTTACTTTCTAACTCTATTCGTTGCTGCGACGTAGGTATTATTGTGAGCCACTTGTGTATGGCCTAGTGCCAGCGGAGATGGTTGCATGCCCCTTTCACTCTCCTTCATGAGTTGAATAGGTGTGGTTGTTCTTCATAGATCTATCAATATTTGATATACCATCCCCTTTCCATGAGTGTGTTCTCCTCCCTTCTGTAGTCACCTTGACCCTCGGGGTTCAGTCACACACTTGCACATTGCTTGTTCGTCTAATAGACTCTTCGAATATAACATGCCCTCCAGGACCCATAGTTTGATGCCATCTCTGGCATAGACTATGGCCCTTAGCTTCAGGGCGACAATATAAGCATCCTGCTTCTTTCGATCAACATCGAATAGCGTGGGCCCATTATAATAAGAAAAGGGGGAGACATTTCTTTTCTCTCCAGATTTATCGTTCCACTGTTATTATACTCCAGTTACATCGATCCCCAGGGGACTAACCCCCACAGATGACCCTGAGTTCTCTGAGGGCCTATCTCCTCATGATAAGATCCCTTGGGAACTCTGCTTCAGAGGCGAACATTGACAGCCACATAAGTGGCTACACCACAGACCAGATGTCTCAAATTTCGAATAAGATTTGACCATGGATTATCGGGGTCCCTTGTAGTCTAGTCCTCAGATCCTTCGCATCCAAACTTGGTCACTAGGTTGCCGTATATTTAGCCTCCTGGCAGCTTGTGAGTTCATTCCGGAACATTCCGTGTGTGGGTCTCAATTTCTCCTCTTACAATTCTCAAAATAAGGGGAGATGCTACCAAAATTTTGCCAGGATTCTTTCCTCTCTCTATTTTTTTTTAATTCAGGTTTGCTACTTTAAATCGGTCTAGAATTGGCATTAATGATAAACTGAGATGGCATTGCATGGACTATGTAGATAGATTTCTGCTATGATGCGGTGTGTGAGCCCACCTAAGATATCACAGGGCCTTTGCTTGAGTACGAACCTCGCACGGAGGGTAAATAACAAAGTTCACCTCAATACTTAATAAAATCTTTGAATTCCCTTTCATGAGATGAAGGGTGATTAAACTATAACAACTCTATTAACATTTTTGAATCTCTGAGGATATGGACCAGTTTGGGCCTCTAAGAACTCCTTATCAGTTCCTCTTAATCTTTTGAATTAGCTCCCGACTTTCCTTGGGTTAACCCCTTTTTGCCTTGCTCTTGAGTCGGCACCTGTCACTCCCCAAATCGAGTGAATCGGCGCCACCTTTAACCAAGAGGAGTGAATCGGCTCAAGCTGCGCCTATCCACCTCTCTCCTCTATTGTTGCTCTTTTTGCCTTGCGCCGAATCATGGCCCTTCTCATCCTTTGGCACTGATTCACTCGGCCATTTGTGTTGTGCCCCTGTGGTCACTTGGGTCATTCGACATCATACTGTGGTCATTTGAGTCATTTGACATCATCCTGTGGTCATTTGAGTTATTTGATATTCTTGGTTTTGATAATGGCTAAACACTATAAGTCATTATTATTTTCCACTCTCATATGACTGACATACGTGATGCTTTGTTCATGACAGGTAAGCCAATGAATGGACAAGGAATGGAGTGGAGATGGCAAATGTAAAAGCTCAATGATCGCGCCCTCGCACGCGGAGCGATATAATCAACAGAAATCTTCAAGACTGTCAAGGTTGATGCCACAGATGAGAACGGGCTGCTAAAGGACTTAAGCAACGGAGCTAAACGGTTAAAGGACTGAACCGGGGTAACCTGGGTTCTGCCTAGCTGGCGGTCGACCGCCAGCCCAGGGGCGGTCGACCGCCCCTGCCAGTAGCCAACTACTTGCACGTTTCTCAGTGGCGGTCGACCGCCACCCCAGTAGCGATCGACCGAAAATTCCAGGGACCATCCGTCTACAGGGTTTCTCAGTAGCGGTCGATCGCCAGCTTCCACAGGTCGACCGCCAGGCCCGAGCCATCAATGTTGACTTTATTTTCCACTTCGAGAAGAGCCCCTTTTCTTGTATTTGTTTAACCCTAAATTCACCCAATCTTCCATAGATTGTGGATCTGGTCTGGGGGATGTCCAAGGACCATTCAAAGTCTATAAAACCAACACATGAGAGGTTAGAAGCCCTAATACTTCAATTGGAACAAGAGAGATCAAGGGAGGCTAGAGGAGGTGATTCGTGGTTACTGTAGCACCTCCGTGAACAGTGCTTCGGGCTGAGGTTCTTCATCCATTCCAAGGGATTCAAGCCTAGATCTAATACCATCTCAACCTCCAAGGAAGCAAGAAGCAATCAAGGCTCTCAAGGGTGATCTAAACTGCATCCTTAAACCTCTTCATCAACTCAAGGAGATCAAAAGGAAGATCAAAGCTACATCCATAGTCTTCCTCATCAACTAGAAGAGATTCAAGGAAGATCATATCTCAAGGAAGAAGACACCATTGAAGCATCAGATTCAAGCTCCAACAATCTCAGACAAGAACTTTTCTTCTTGAGCATATTCCATATCTTGTTTGAATAGCTTGATATTTGTTCTCTTTTCATTTCATTCAAACATTTGAAACTGAAGATCGTCTCTACCGGTGGTTAGTAGGAAGGCAATCGAAAGTTGTCCGATCTGCGGTGTTGATGTCACTACCTGTGGTTAGTAGGAAGGTAATCGGAGGTCTTTTCGATTTGCGGTTCAGTGCGTGACACTAGTGGAGCCTCACCGGATTTGGTGAGGGGTGGATGTAGGACTTGGGGTTCAGTCCGAACCACCTTAAAATCTCGTGTGTTGTGGTTTGCTTGTGCGATTGCTTTATGTTAGATGCATGCCTAGGTTCAATATCTATATTGCGTAATCATCTTGCTAAGTAAATCATTTGTGTCCTTCATTAAGCTAGTTATATTCTGCTACTATTATCATCATCTAGCTTTAAAGAGGGTTGCATTACGAAAAGAGGGGTAGATCTATTCACCCCTCCCCTCTAGATCCGCTATCCACCACTCAACAATTTGAGCTCCTATCGCACTGTTGTCCCTGCGTCAACTCACAGTCATTTGGGGTCGACTCCGCCGCCACTGCAAGCGATCCGATGCCAGCCCACGCTTAGGGCGGTGAATCGGGGCAAAGGGAAATCCCTTCTACGCCGATTCACCCCATCTTGCTGAACCAATACCCCTTTCACTGCACTGATTCACTCCATTACACCCCCTCTCATCCCCTGGTGCCAATTCACCGCTACACTCCCTAAGTCGACTCCCGTGAGGCCCAAGTCGACTTCCACTCCCCCATTGGCCAATTGTTTGCCCCTCACCTTGTCTAGCTTAGGGTCATCTACAAATAAGTAAATGATAATAATAGTAAATTAAAAAGGGTCCCACTTGGGCCTCTCTCTTTCGTGCTCGCATATATAAATCTACTTGATGTGAGTGAAAAGGGATGAACTACAGATCTAGAGGGGGGTGAATAGATCTACCCCAATTGCAGGATTCTACAGTAGTTAAAAATAGTGCGGAATTAAAATGTACTAGGAAAAAAAAAGCACCAACAGCAATCAAGATTATCAAGAAAAGAATCAGATATGAAATAGCTGTTTAATCACTATGAGCTTTACATGAAAACCAATCAGCTCGGTATAGTACTAGGCGGAGGGTTGATTAGAAAATCTCCTCACACAAAGGTCAGTTTTCCAGATAGAAGTGATCTATCCTTCTGACTGAACAATTTTATATACCACTGAACGATTGATCACAACGCAAGCAATAGATGAAAGAATTTCAATACAATTCTCATTATCAACAATGTATAAAGGTCTATCACAATTCAAATTCAGGAATCAGTCAGACATCCAGGTTTGGTACTTGGCAGAGGTTTGATTAGAGATCTCCTCACGCAAGGGGTGGCGTTCCAGATAGGCTTACCCTATCTTTCCAGCCATGCCTTTTTATATGCCTACAGGATGAAGGACTTAATAGATGAATGTATTAGCCAAATTAAACATGTGCTAGCAATAAGCAATCCTATGCATTCATCTAATCATAGAGTAGAAGAGATATGCAATCACATAGAAAACAATTCAATTTTTAGGTGGTTCGATCTCAAGCTTGAGATCTACATCCACCCCATACTCAACTGAGTAAGGATTCCGCTGCCACACAGCTTGAATCTGCTGATCCACAGCTTTGGGGATAAAATCCCTACAACCCGCTGAGCCTCACAGCTTGCTTTCCCACTGAGCAATATAGCTTACTGTCCGAGGATCACACCTCGCCTACTGAGCACCACAGCTTGCTCTGCCGATACACAACTTACAAGGAGTTAAAATGAAATACTAAGAAACAAAAGAAACGATGAAAGAATTGAGAGAAATGTAGCTCCACTTGAGCAATATGACTCTGGATTTGATCCAGAAGTCAGGACAGAACATAACCTCTCAGTCTCACTTCTCTCTCAAATCTTCTCACGACACTCTATTTTTCTTCTTCCTCTCAGTAATGAGCTCTTTCACTATTCAGACTCTTCTCCCTCTATTGCTCTTTTCTCCTCTTCTTCTAATCTGCTCTAATCTCTTTTCTTCACTGTCTTCTCTGTGTGTGTTTGAATTCGAGCGCTGAGCTTCCTTTTATAGAGCACGACTCTAGTGATTCCACGAGCTTTTGATTTGAGAACGTGGAGAATATGTTCCCGTGCATTTCGAGAGTCCACGTGTCAGAGACAAAGAATAAGACGATCCACGTGGCAGGCTTTTAGAACTGCTTCCCACCTTGGATCACGTGCCATCAATCAACTTCACTTAAGTTCCATGTGAAATTGGTGCGGTCAGCCTTAATGTAACCCAGGTGTTTGAACATAGATATGGGTTGTCAATATAAGAGATAAAGAGGTATTAGTCATTAAGCAAATGATAAGCATAAGCACAAATTCAATCTAAAACATTTCAACAGATTTAATCATGTCAAAAGAATATACTCATTTTTGCAGAAACATTGATGCATAAATGAGATGCATCAGCCTGTTTAACTAACCCATGCAACATGTGTGAATAAAAGCATCGGCCTCTAATATAACACAAGTAGACCTTGATGAAGGTGCATCGACCTATTTTTATAGTGAATGCACAAGGTGCATCGACCTTGATAGTGATGACTTCTAATGCACTGACTTAATGCTGCAGAGGCTACCAGGCTAGCATCGACCTTTCCAACACATACATCGACCTTAGGCTGCAGTCGCTAGGTCACAAGCATCGACCTTTTTCCAACCGCTAGGTTGCTAGCATCAAGCTGTATAGAAGGTGCACCGACCTTATAGCACAAGGTGCATGAGGTGCATCGACCTAATGGTGTGTACTATGTTCAATGTGCATCGACTTGATTGTGCATTAAGTGTATAAGGTGCATCGATCTTCTGAATGAAAATGCTTATGTGCATTGACCTTCTAGACTCAGCGATATATGTGCTTCGACCTTCTTGGTCTATAACCAATACATGCATCGACCTTCTAGACCCAATGCCATATATGTATCAACCTGGTAGTTTAATGAAGTGAAAGATGCATCGGCCTTATAACATAATACTTATGCATATGCACTGACCTCCTAGGCTCAGAGTTAACATGTACACCGACCTGTCTATCTCATTGTATGAATGTGCATCGACCTTCCTATCTCAATGTATGAATGCGCATCGACATGTATACTTCATCCATGAGCATGCATCGACCTTAACTGACTTCAAAAACACAAATTGTAAACTGTTGCCAGCATCAAAACACCTCATCAAATCCAGAGGAGACATAACATTCTCCCCCTTTCTGATGATAGCAACACTTTTATACTTTGATGTCAAATATATGGAGTATCATATAGTCAGAAGCACTCCCCTTTAAAAAATATCACAGAAATCTCTCCCCCTATGCTCTATACCATCTCTATGCTCTATGCCATCTCTCCCCCTTTGCCTTTTCCTTTTTCTCTGCCCCTTTGCTAAGCAAGACATCAATTCTCTCCCCCTTTGCCATCAGCAAAACAGAAGAGACAGAGACAGAGTGAATTTTTCTAGAAGCTAATGGAGATGACTGAATCAAAGAAGGAAAAACACAGGAAATATGATCTGACTGACAAACGGATGTATCTTTCATTAAATAGGCATACATAGCTCAGAATCTTTTAGTATAAGAGTTCATATAATGCATCCTTTATAACAATTTGGTTTAGGGATGATGAAAGTTAAGTTTAGCAACTGTACTCTTTGAAGAAGTTTGTATTAACCATTAATAGCAATAAATCAAATATACATTGATCTTGTCAGATTAGTCTAACCTCATCTTAGTTATCTAAAAAATCAATGAATTTCTTAGAGATAACTAGAACATGTATTGAGGTTAAACAAATTTTGAAGTTTCGGATATTTTACCTCAGGGTTACAGCCAGATTTTTCTTTTTGTTCACAAACTTTTGAACAGTCAGGTATAATCCATACTTTTTACATAAGAGTACACGTTTATTAGACGCAAGTATCCCTAGTTACTTAGTAGAATTTACCATTATGTTTCATTTGTTAAGACTTTTAGATATAGTTTACACCTTTTTGCGTACGGGTACACATTGATTAGACGTCAGTACCCCTAGTTACTCAGTGAAGCTAACCCTTCAGTTTTAATTTTTGAACAAAGGTAGCTAAAGCACTTCATGACATGGGTTCACCCTATTTCTTTGATAAAAGGCCCAATTTCTCTGTGCATCAACCATTGCTCTGCCTGTACCTTTTCGACTCATAGTTTTAGCATAGCTGGCCTTTGATTTTATAGAAGGTTTTGTTTAAAAATAATACACACTTCTAAGCTTTTCAACCAAGAATTCCTGAATTTGTAGACTTTCAGATTCTAAAAGATTGAATTAGTCATGATATGTAAGAGATGGTTGAGAGCTATTAATTGTAGTGAACAATCTTTTCATTGAGATTAGTCTTTAGACTCTAAAATTAATTAAGCTTAAACCATCAGTTCATTATGGTACATAACTGATTCTTATAGGAGAAAACTTCTGATTTTAGTAGCTTAGAGTGATGAACTGATTATCAGATTGTCATTTATTTAGATTCAAAGGAATTTCAAGATTTTCATAAATGTGATATTATGAGATGAGAATAGATGAGTATGCAATGAGAGAAAAGATGACCAATGTACTTCTGAGATTTCAGGTCAAAAACATTGTGATGAAGAACCTTGTTGAACTGAAAGATAGAGTCTGGAGTGACAGAAAGTATGCACGGATAGCAACTTATCCTTGATCAGACTCATGGTAAGAGTATTTTATTCTGAACTCCCCCTATCAAAAAGCACAAGGGAATAGACTTGAAATGTTGTTGAAACACTAATCCCCCTATCTATGTGCATTATTATTAGACACAACATTTTGACATATGAACTAATAATGAAATACAAGACTCAGACAAAATCTTGATTCAGGATACTTGGCGGAGGACAAGCCTCTACACATAGTGTGGGTTTCCAGATAGAAGATATCTGCCCTTTTTCCCATCACACCATTTGATATATCTCTGAGATCAAGATGGACAGAATGCAACTTATGCAATGACACTATTAAACATCATGTATTCTAAGCATTTATGCAATGACTCTGAGATAGAATAAGAAAAGCATTTATTCTAAGCAGGCAAGAATGAACTTAAACAATCACTCGTCATGCTGAAATTTACATAAACCTAGTTCCCTTCTCAAAAATTTAAACCTTTCATTCCAAAGAGGTTTAGTAAAAATGTCAACAATTTATTTTTTAGATTCAACAAAGTTAAGCTCGATTTCATTCTTACTTACTTCATCTCTTAAGAAATGGTGTTTTATTTCAATATGCTTAGTCCTAGAATGATGAACATGATTTTTAGTCAAGGAAATAGCACTGGTGTTATCACACAAAATGTGAATACATCCTAAATTTATGTGATAATCAATAAGTTGGTGTTTAATCCAGAGGACTTGGGCTGCACAGTTCTCTGCTGCAACATATTCTGCTTCAGCAGTGGAAAGAGCAATAGTGTGTTCCTTCTTAGATGCCCAAGACACTAGACACCCACCTAGATATTGACAATACCCACTAGTGCTCTTTCTATCTATCCTACACACTATATAGTCTGCATCAGTGTAAGCTACAAGTTCAAATTCACACCTAGCAGGATACCATAGTCCTAAATCAAGGGTGCCTGATAGATACCTAAAAATCATTTTTACAGCACTCATATGTGATTCCCTAGGACTATCCTGAAATCTAGCACACAAACACACTAAGAAATGTATATCTGGATGAGATGAAGTGAGATATAAAAGGGATCCGATCATACCTCTGTATAACTTGGTGTCCACCAACTTACCTTTTGGGTCAGCATCAAGACTAGTTGATGTGCCCATAGGTGCAGTGATAGCTTTGAGGTTCTCAAACTTGTATTTCTTTAGTAGGTCCTTGATGTATTTGGACTGTGTGATGAAGGTTCCCTTTGAAGTTTGATTAACCTGCAATCCAAGGAAAAACTTCAGTTCTCCCATTAAGCTCATTTCAAATTCACTTGTCGTTAATCTAGAGAATTCCTCAAACATGGCAGGTTTAGTTGACTCAAACACTATATCATCTACATAGATTTGAACAACAATAATATCTTTGTTGTCTACCTTGGTGAATAGGGTCTGGTCAACCTCACCTCTTGAAAATCCCTTACCTGTGAGGAAGGAGCTCAGCCTGTCGTACCAGGCCCTGGGAGCATGCTTCAGTCCATATAATGTATTATCTAATTTATACACATAATCAGGAAAGTCAATACATTAAAATCCCGGAGGTTGTTTAACAAAAACATCATCTTTTATCAAACCATTCAAGAAAGCAGATTTTACACCCATCTATTGGAGTTTTATTCCTAGGCTACACGCAAAGGCTAGAAGAATTCTAATTGCTTCTAGTCTGACAACAGGGGCAAATGATTCTTCAAAGTCTACCCCAAATTTCTGATTGTATCCCTGTGCTACAAGCCTAGCTTTATTTCTGACTATCTTTCCCTGCTCATCAGTTTTATTTCTAAAGACCCATCTAGTGCCTATAACTGAGCCATGTGAGGGTTTAGGGACTAGGTGCCATACCTTGTTCCTTTAAAATTGATTCAATTCATCATGCATGGCATTTATCCAATGCTCATCCTTTAAGGCACTATCAATGTTTTTGGGTTCTATCTATGAGACTAGAGCAAAAGAATTTAGTTCATTTTCTATCCTGAAGTGTGATCTAATCCTAGGGGGTTCATTCAAGTTATCAATCACATTTTCTAATGGATGATCTCTAAGAATTCTGATATTGGTAAGCTGATTACCTGTATCTGCATTTACCTCCCCCTGAGCTTTAGACCCATCAGTCTCACCTTCATCTACAGATTCTGCATTCTGCTCTTCTTTATTCTCAAGAATTTCACCATCAGCTTTGTCCCTGCATAAGCCAGTTTTAGATTTATTAGAATGTTCATCAAAGATAATGTGTGGTGATTCCTCAATAGTTTGAGAGTTAACGTTATAGATTCTATAGGCTTTGGACTTTTCAGAGTAACCTAGAAAAATTCCAGGTTCACTTTTAGGTTCAAATTTATCAAGTTATCTTTTAGAATTAACATGGATAAAACATTTGCAACCAAATACTTTAAAATGTGCTAATGAAGGTTTCTTACCTTTGAGTATCTCATAGGGAGTCTTTTGAGTAGAAGGTCCTACCAGGGCTCTGTTAATGATATAACAGGAAGTGTTCACTGCCTCAGCCTAGAACCTTCTAGGTAGATTCCCTTCAACTAACATTGTCCGAGCCATCTCCACCAAGGTTCCGTTTCTCCTTTCAACCACTCCATTCTGCTCTAGAGTCCTTGGTGAAGAGAATCTATGATTGATCCCATTTTCCCTGCAAAATTCATCAAACTGTGAGTTTTCAAACTCACCACCATGATCAGACAAAATATTTAGAATAGACTGCTCACCAGTCTTTTTTATTTTATGATAAAATTCCTGAAATCCATCAAATGCATCATTTTTGTGAGTTAAGAAAGATACCCAAGTAAATCTAGAAAAGTGATCTACTAAAACATAACCATATCTTCTACCAGATAAGCTGGCTGATCTAGTTAGTCCAAACAAATCCATGTGTATCAGCTCAAATAGTTTAGAAGACATGTTTTCAGTTCTGGATTTAAAAGACTTTCTAGTTTGCTTACATGGGGTACAGGCCTCACATATTTTACTGTTCTTTTTGAAGGAAATTTCAGGGAGACCTCTCACCATGCAATGTTTATTTAATTTATATAACACATTATAACTGACATGACCTAACCTACGATGCCAAAGACAGGCTAAGTCATCCTTATTAATAGTGAGACACAAGTTAGTGTGTGTTGCATCATCTAAATCTACCATATAGATTTTATTGACTCTTTTTCCAGTGAACTTCACAGTCTCAGAATTGAGTTCAAAGATAGTACATGCAATAGAGTCAAAAATAACCTTATGGCCTTTATCACACAACTGACTAATACTAAGCAGATTATAGGCAAGCCCTTCAACTAGTAAAACTTCCTCAATGCAGTAGGAAGAGCACTTACCTACCTTACCTGTTCCAATTATTTTGCCTTTAGTATTACCTCCGAAGGTAACATGACCAGCATCCTTTTCAACCAGCATGCGAAACTTATCTTTATCCCCGGTCATGTGTCTGGAGTAGCCACTGTCAAGATACCATCTATTGTGATTGGCTGCCAAGCATACCTGCAAATAAAATCAAGTGGAGAATTTTGGAACCCAAAACTATTTCGGCCCCATAAAAGCGTTCATCTCATGCAGACAAGATTTCAAGTGTTTTGGTATCCATATTTGATTTTGTGTTTTTACTTGTTTTATGGATTCCTTAACTTTTTGCTCAGTCTGCTTTTTCTTGCCACTTTGAATTTTTGATGATTGTTTTTGTGTTGTGACATTTTTATTCTTAGATCCATTGTGAAGGTTTCTGTGCCAATGATTGGTCCAGTAGGCATTGGGAAATGCGTGTGCACTGTAGACCCTAGGCTGATCAGACATAGAGTGGGCAAAGCCATATGAGTTCTGGTTTCTTATGTTTCTGAGCCTAGGTTGCACAAAGGGATTCCAGGGGTAAAGTTGATGCATCTGACTGGATTGTGGGTTCTGAATGTTATGCTGCATCGACCTCATATAGAGGCTGCCTCGACCTTTCCTACCAGAGTTGTAGCGATAGGAATGATGGAATGAAGAGTAGGTCGGTGTAGGTGGGTGGTTGCCTCGACATTTCTGTTGAGACTGGGTTACTTTGGCTTTGGGGTTTCCTTGGACTTTAGCTTTAACTGTTTGACCCCTAGCATGTCCCTTAGCCTGAGGTGTAGTAGTGTGTGTGCATGACTCCCTAGACACCTCTACCTTCCCTTTGCCCTTGTCCTTGACACTGGGCTTGGTTTTCTCAATAATTTTCACAGGCCTTTTATTTTGATTTTCTCCTAAATTCATTTTTATTAAAGGTTTTGATGTTCCTTTTTCATCCACAAAGGAAATGGTCTTCACATCAAACCTTTTCTTGTTTGTTGGGTTAAAACCCAATCCTTCCCTTCTGAAATTTATTTTTATTCCCAAGATGGCATTCAGATTTTCAGTTCCCTGTGTCATGCCCTCAAGGGAATGTTGTTTATCCTTATTCTCTTTTTCTAAGTTTTCAATTGATTTTTTCAATTCTTTATTTACACCATTGACAACATCATATTTCTTGTTTACAATTCTGGTTTCTTCCTCAAATTTTTGCATTCTTATTTTCAGTTCATCAATGGTGTTTTTCAAATTTTCATTTTCTATTCTCAAATCATTCAAGATAGTTTTAGCATTTTCAATTTCAGCAAGAGAAATTTTCAAATTGTGGTTTTCTATTTCCAGATATGCAAGCTTATCATTCAAGGATGTATCATTAACTAAAGAATTTATTTTTCTTTTCAGATGCCTATTTTCTCTACGCATGTCATCATATTTATCTAGAATCTCAGTATACGCTTCTTCCCAATCACTATGTGTAAAATTCTTTATAGGGGAAGTTACCTCATCATCGTCTTGCTTTCCTTCATCACTCTTGGCCATCAAACATAGCCGGTCTTCATTTTCACTGTCAGAGGAGTTGCTCTGACTTCCTTCCTCTTTGTTGCTCTAGGTGCTCACCATGACTTTTCCTTTCACTACAAGAAAATTGGCCTCTACCTACGTTTAAAAAACGTAGGTATATGTCCAAAAAATATAGGTAAAGCCTTTAGCCACGTTTGCTTGCCACGCTTTCAAAGTGTGACGCTTGCTCGCGTGACTATAAATTATACCAACGTTTCTATGAAACGTAGGTATAGTTAAACCTATACCTATGCTTTCAAAGCGTAGGAATAGTCCAACAAAAAGCGTAGGTGCATATCGACCTATACTTACGCTTTGAAGGCGTAGGAATAGTCCAACCAAAACGTAGGTTAAATACATATATACACACACACACGCATATAAGAGGCTATACCTACGTTTACATAAACGTATATATTACCTTTCGTCACATAATAGAAGAAACGTTTGAATAAGTATTAGCATCACTTATTAAAAAACGTAGGAAAATGATTTAACGTCGGTTAATAAAAAATGTAGGAATATGTTTTCTTTTTTTAAAAAAAATCCTATTAATAATACATCCATTCATGTTCACATTCATTGATTGTCTCACTCACATCCATGTTCATCCACACAAAATAGACATTCATGTATTCGCATGTATTCATCCATCCAAAACATATATTCATGTACTTACATATTCATCCACGAAGAACATACATTAATTTACTCACAGATACTGATTCTTGAACTACTATGAAAAAAATCTGACAAAAGGTAATTGTTCCCATCAATTATACATAAGTCAAGGTCCATTATAAATGATTAACATCCTGCATAAATAAAAAAGATAGAAAAAATATTGAAGAATGAACATGTACATCACCTTGCCCCTACCCCTACGTAGGGCTCTCATTTTACAGCTAACATCTACATTACATCTTATCTTCTGTTAACTCCAATTATAGATTTTTGTACCCATGGTCTAAATTCTATACTAAATTTAGCAACTGATAGAAACAAATAAAAGAGAAAGAACCCAAAATAAGATGGGACTTATATGCATAACCCAAAGAGCAAAGATATCCCATCATGAAGCTTCATATATAACACTTCATTTTCAAGGCCATGTATAGGATGCAAAACCTTGTGCCCTATAAGACCTGGCAAAACAAATTTTATAGCCCTTAAGACTGAAAACACAGAAAAGATGGACTCTGTAGCACAAACAAGGAACCATGTAATTGTCTCAGTAACAAAAAGTTGAGAGCACAAACATATCTAATAAACATAGCACCATAGAAAATGAGGTTTGCTATATGAACACTTTTTACGCTTATTTTGACTCTCCTTCCAAAAGATCGAGATAAGAGAGCTAAGGGTTGAACAAAAATCCATGTAACAAGTACAAATTTTGAATTACTGTAAAATTTTGCTAAAGTAGGAGAAAGAGAATAGGTATTCATTTATCAGATCTCATATCTTGAAAAATTGACACATGGAGACTTGACAGGCAGTTGTAAATAAAAAGGCATAGCACAGAAGGTGTTACTTCAAGCTGGTGATCATTGAGAGAATGTCACATTCTACTCGATGTGTGAACAAAATATAAATAGTGACCAGAATGAGTCCCATGGCCAGCATGCACCAAAATGGAGTAAAGTGTGAACTTCATATCCCCATGGCCCCTGGAAATATCAAACAGGAGCCAATATGCCTTACATATCAGTCTTATGCTGCCAAAGACTTACAGGTGGAGCTTCTCCTCTTCTCAACATCTCAACGATCTCAATTACTCTCTCTGGAGTAACCTCCTCCTGAACAATGTAAACACTCATAGTCAAACACGAGATATATAAAGAAAAAATAAGCATCACCCCTTCTCCTACAAAGCTGGCTTGGGGGCTGCTTTGAGAATAGGGGACCACCACCCCTTCTTCATTAGGAGCTGCTGGGATCCCCTCAGTCACATGACTAAGAGGATCTAATTGTGAGCACCCCCCACCAAAAAGAAAGGAAAGTCTCCATATGCATATTGCAAATCAACCATTAGCCCTTTTAACTATGTTGATCTGTTGATATGTCACCATTATTTTCTTTCCATTCTCGTGTATGAAGTAGCTAGATTACCGTCCTGGAATGTGCAGCAAAAGATAGAACAAGGAAATTTTGGCACGCTAGAAGACTTTCCACAAGCAAAAACAAAAAATCTTAACATACCAAACGAGCTTCAAAATGGTGCAAAAAGTCAGATTAGAAATGATCAAAATTCAGAAACATAGTCTAGAGGTATAATCATAGATGAAGTATGATCCCATAAGCTGGAAAATATAACATGGAACATTTGCAACAAACTGTAGGAGAAAATATGATATGCATAATTAAAATCAAAAAGAAGGAAAGACTGAATGAAATGATACACTTTCAAAGAAAATTTCCCAATTGGCAGGTATTGCGTTGAAATCCACAAATATTACAAAGTCAACAGCAAAGCACCAAAGGAAATCAAAACTCTAGGAAAAATAAATATCCAGCATAGTCTCCACTCCTTCAGTTTCATTATCATGAAACGCAAAATGAAACCAGTTTAAATGACATTGATACTTACATACAACAAATCCCCGATACAATAAGCAGCCAAAAGACAAGGTGAGAATTCTTATGGTGTGTTTGGTGCAGATACAAATTAGGGCTTCCAGAGAGGACATAAACATTGGAAGCCACTTATATGGTTTTTTGGCTTCCAACCAAGAGTTTCAAAATGGAGTTTCCCTGATTAGCAGGGGTGGGGGAGTGGGGTTGGTGGGATGAATTGACTACTACAACTACCCAAAATTATTTAAAGCCACTTCCATCCAATATTTTTCATTTTGAAAATAGAAGCTAAAAGTGGCTTCCAACTAGGGACACCACCATCAGAATAGAAAGCAACTGCCCAAACTTTAAAATTCATTTTTGTACTTCATTCCTTGGTTTGAACAAAAAGCAGGAAGAATAGATAGACTAATCTTTGTTCTTCAACAGATAAGCAAGGGGAAGTCCATGTGTATTCCCAGAAATCCCCCCGTCTCTTTAACGGTTTTCCTGAACATAAACGTGTTTCAAGTTTAAAGGTGAGCAAAGTTTGGACAGGATGAAACGAAAACAAGAACTACATAAGGCAAAAGTCAAGGTCAACTACACACGAAACGGCAGACTTTTTCACATAATATAGATTGAATTAACAGAAAGCAGAACCGATAGATAGATACATCATAAGGGAGCTTGGTTAGAATTGTCGACCTTGTTCTGCTGAAGAGTGGCACCCATCTGCATAAAGCTTAAATAGGATTCATAAGCATGAAAATTAATGTATTCTATAAAAATCTATTCTTAAGATAAATAGGATTATTAGGATAAATAGAGTGGCCACCGACCATTCACATTCCCAGGTAAACTCTGAAGCATCAGCAAGTCAAGTGTGCACAAAAATTGAGATACTACACCACAGGAGCCTAGAGAGCCAGGCAAAAAATTGACTATTTATCATTAAACAAAAGGCATTGGAGAAAATAGGATGAGTGCAATCTAAAGAGTACAGCTCAAAACTAGTAAGAATAATAACAAGCCTTCTCCATCGAGACAGATGCTAGTAAGAAAATGTGATATTCAAGCTACCAAGCATGAGGGTGCAACACAAGACCACAGATAAAATAAGTAGATCAAAGCTTTAATTGTCTTTAGACTTCCCCCTTCATTTGTCACGCCCCGAACCTTTATTACAGCGGAAGACTCGCTCGAGAAACGCGAACAGCCGGCATGATAAGCTTCTTGCAAGCAAGAATGATCAGAGCGCAAGGTAATCACACATAAGAATGCAATCGCACAATATTTACTCAACTTTGATTTTCATTAATAATCAATTCCAATATTCAAATACAACCACTAATTCAACTTCCATCATGCTAGACTCAAGAAATAAGAAATTACATAGACTCGATCTAAATAATGTAAACTTCCTAAGTCTTCGCTCATTCTTTAATCACTCTCGGATCCGCTACTTGAACATTTCGAATCCGAACCCGACTCACTTCCATTTCCTGAAAAAGAATGAAAATAGGTAATGAGTACACTTGCCCAGTAGGTATCTCCGCATCAACATGAAGGCATCATTAAAGTAATTAACATTTTAGCCCTAGGGAAATAAGATAAAATCACGCGAATGCGATCAATCATGCGATTAAACCAAAGTATGTAAGATAGAATGAGAGCAAGTATGAACTAGAAAGAATGTTATAAGAACATGATATGGCCTTTCATGAACAAGAATGTATCGGGAATGTACTACCAAGCCACATAATCATCACTCTAGTATCTTTTACTTATGAGCAAGTGCTTCGTGAATTTCTGTGAAATATCAAGAAAGTCAAGTATCAATCATGCTGTATTGTGTTGTGGATTTTTCACTTCACGAGCTGTGGACATTTCACTTATTTATAAAGAAAGTACTCCCATCGCAATGCAACGCCAGTAGCATCATACCCCATGGTTTATAATAGTATGTTTTCGACAATCAGCCGAGGGCACTAGCATAGAGCCCTTGAACACAATCAGTGCTCGATCGCATCTTCAAGTATAAATCAAGCTTTTTCCACGCATGTAACAATAAAGTATGGCCAAGAATGTACAATTCCAACAAGCTCTTGATAGCAATAATTCAATGAATGAATGCTTTAATAAGAATCCTGAGAAATCAAGAATGACTTATACTATGTTATGCTTATAGAAATAAATCGACAGCATAACGGTACATTCTTTTATTTTCCATTCATTATATTAGGTTTCTTGATCAATGTGATAAGTTCTAGATCATCAAGAATCCATCTAGAAACTTTGGAATATCAACCCTTGGTAAAATCTCGGTTAAAATACTCAAGCAGTGTGACAGTCGTGTACTGGGCCGTTACATGATGTGACGCTCCAGTATTGGGCCGTTACATTGATGTGACGGTCTAGCCTTGATGCGTTAGAACGACTAAATCCAGAAACAATAATTGGACTCAGTTAAATGTGACGGTTGTACATTGGGCCGTTACATATGCTTGCCGGTCCAATATAGGTCTGTTACATTGCTAGAACTAGAAAACATCGATAGTGCTTTCTAACCAATTGGGTTTTAATGGTACAACTAAGTCGGCGTCCTAGTGGAAATCCCAGGCTCGCGGAGAATTACGAAGGCCTTGCAACAAGATTTCCTAGTCCTTTGGAAGAAATATCCAATAGAGAGGTCCTCATGTCCAAGAATAATGCTCCTATAGTGCATAGTGAACTAATGGACAACATACCGGAATATGTGTCATGTACTTTGAGAAATGACTCTATTGATAGAGAGGATGTGTAACAATAGGAAATCATGATAAAACTCCGTCAATACTTCTTTTGAAAAATCATACTTTAGATACAAAACTATAGAATTTTGGCACATGAAATTAACATAACTTAAATTAACTTAAGATACCTTAATCATGCAATTTCTGTCATGAATCAGTAAATAATCTTAAAGACATGAAATCAGGTCAAAACTTAGATAACTAGGCTTATTTATAAGTTAACTTGACTGATTTTCAATTCTGTCTACGATTACCCTAACAGTCTATAATGGGTGCGTCACAGTGATTGTGACGGTCTATCGAGGGGCCGTTACAGTAATGTAACGCTCCTGTTATGGTGCGTCAGAGACAACAGAGCAATTAGAATGCAACATAGGGTGTGACGACTTATCGTAAGGCCGTTACAGTCTGTGACGGTCTAAGCATGATGCGTCAGAGTCCCTGCTAACAGTATAATGAAATAAAAAGACTATGATTGAAACCATGTCATGTTTTGAAAAGATTTAACTACCCCAATCATGATAAAACGAAGTAAAGGTCATCTAGATGCATAGGTTGTAGTGAATTGACAAGATTATATCTTTGATCTTAGATTAGGGCTAAGGATATGTATGTATGAATGAGCCCACTAAAATATGAAATTCATAGTCTATAATGCGTGAAATCAAACACAATTAGAGGGCTTTTATCCTTAACAAGATATTTTTGCCAATCATGAGATAACCTACCTCTTAACTAGGCTTTAAGCTTCTAATTTAAATCTGAAAATCGAACCCTAGCTCTCCTTTCCCAGCGATTTTCCAGCAACTTCCTACTGCTCTATCTCTCCAACCTCTTGTCCTAAAGATGTGAAATTTTAAGGATAAGAATATGAAACTAAGGTGATCAAAAAGTTCTAAAGGATTGATTCTAATTACCTTGTTTAGACGTCCTAATCTCTTGATCTTCAGGAGTCATTTGCTTTGAATCTTGAGTTACTATGGTCGAACCAACAACTTTGGAAGCTTCAATCTCCTTGGTTGCTTGATCTCCTAACATGAAATTTAGAGAACTATTAGTCTAAAGTATACTAAACAAAACCTTTTAAAGAACTTACCCGAAATTCTATTTCCTTAGCCAAGAGTAAGGGTCGCTCAGTTCAGAACTAGGTCATATTTATAGGGTTTTGAAGATTAGATCGATTCTAGAGTCCTTAATTGTCAGAACCTAATCCCTAAGAGTCCTTAGTAATATTATAAACTCTCCCAAGTCGATCTCTTGTAGATAAGATCCCAAAGTTCTAATTTTTTTGCTCGTTCTTTCATTCACGGAACTGACAGAATGTAACGCATCAAGACTGGTGCGTTACATGGCTGTGGTGGTCGCACGATAGACCGCTACATCCAACGTGCACAGAGTTCCACATCAATCAAACTCTTTTGTTCGTTTATCCAATATAATTATCTATAAAATGGTATTTATCCTTAAAATTCATGAATAGGCTAAATAACCTTCTAGAATATGGGCCAAACTTAATGGGCTTGGTCCTTAAACCTTTCGGATTCTATTTAAATAGGCTAGGTTAATGACTTATTAATCTAATATTCATTTATTAATCTATTTTGGGTCTTTAAAATTCCCAGAAAATATTTAAATACTCCAAAAATAATTTATAAAAATTCTGGGGTCTTACACCCTCCCCCACTTAAGAGAATTTGGTCCCCAAATTTAATACATGGATTATGGAGAGTGTACCTACAGTTGAATAATTCTGAAAATCTTTTCCGCATGGCTGCTTCGGTTTCCCATGTTACTTCATATGGTCATGTTTTCTTCCATTGAATCTTGACCATAGGAATAACTTTATTTCTTAGTTGACGCACTCCTCGTTCCAGAATCTTTATTGGCGTTTGCTCGTACGTCATATCCTTCTGAATCTCTAGATTGTCATAAGTGATAATATGGTCAGGATCATATATATACTTCTTCAGCATAGAGATGTGAAATACGTCATGAACTCCTGCTATTTGTGGAGGTAAAGCCAGTCTATAAGCCACTTCACCGACCCTTTCGAGAATTTCAAACGGACCAATGAATCTTGGAGTTAGTTTACCCTTAATGCCAAATCTCCGAATACCACGACCTGGAGAAACCTTGAGATACACATCGTCTCCTACTTGAAATTCCAAGTCGCGTCTTCGATTATCAGCATAAGATTTCTGCCTATATTGTACTATCTTTATTCTCTCTCGAATAAGCTTGATTTTCTCTGTAGAATCTCTGATAATATCGGGGCCTAGGAATTGTCTTTCCCCTATTTCACTCCAACATGTCGGTGATCGACAATTTTTTCCATATAGAGCTTCAAAAGGTGCCATTTGTATGATGGCCTGGTAACTATTGTTATATGCAAATTCTACCAGAGGCAAGTGATCATGCCAACTACCTCCAAAGTCAATAACACAAGCCTTGAGCATGTCTTCTACCACCTGATTCATTCTTTCTGTCTGACCATCAGTTTGTGGATGAAAGGCTGTGCTGAAATTCAATCTAGTCCCTAGTGATTATTGTAGACCCTTCCAAAACTGTGATGTGAATCGAGGATCTCTATCAGATATAATAGTGACTGAGACACCACGTAATTTAACAATTTTATATATGTATAATGCTTCCAGGATATCCACAGACCATCGACTTTTGATTGGTATGAAATGTGCAGATTTAGTCAATCGGTGTATGATTACCCATATACCATCGTGTCCACCTCTTGTCTTAGGTAACCCCATAATGAAATCCATCCATATACTCTCCCACTTCAATTCAGGAATATTCAAGGGATGCAGTTTACCTGTGGGTCTAAAATGCTCTGCCTTTACTTGTTGACAAGTGAGACAGCGAGACACGAAATCAGCTATTTCTCTCTTCATGTTGGGCCACTAGAAATTTCTTTTGAGATCCTGATACATCATTGTACTACCTGGGTGAATGGTATACTTAGATTTATGTGCTTCTTCTAGAATCAATTTCTTTGTATCCTCATGATACGGTACACACACTCGGCCCTTGAATAGCAATCTTCCATCCTCCGTAATAGAGAAATCCATCCTTTGTTCAACATTGGCCTTGATCTCCAATAATATAGGATCATCATTTTGTAACTTGACTAGATCCTCTATTAAGGTAGGTTGAGCTCGGATATTAGCCATGAAGCAATCTTCCTCCTTCCTGTCAATATCTAAGTTCAACTGAGTAAATTGAGGAATAAGATTAGTCATACTAATCATAAGACTTGATAGCATACCCATTGGTTTTCTGCTGAGTGGATCCGCAACAGCATTAGCCTTGCCAGGATGATATTGAATAGAAAAATCAAAATCCTTGAGATATTCCAACCATCTTCTCTGCCTCATATTTAGCTCTTTTTGAGAGAATAAATATTTCAAGCTCTTGTGGTCCGAGTAGACTGTAAACTTTTCTCCATAGAGATAATGACGCAAAATTTTCAAGGTGAATATGACAGCTGCTAATTCTAAATCATGTATAGGATAATTTTCCTCGTGACGTTTCAATTGTCTTGAAGAATAACAGATTACTTTTCCATTTTACATGAGGACACACCCTAAGCCAATACCTGATGCATCCGTATATACTTCGAATCCACCACCTTCCACCGATAGTGATAGAATAGGAGCTGTAGTAAGATGATTCTTAAGAGTTTGAAAACTTTTCTCACATTCCTCTGACCAGACAAAAGGATTTTCTTTTCTCGTGAGTCTAGTTAAAGGAACCGCAATCTTTAAGAAGTCCTTAATGAATCTCCTATAATAACTAGTTAGACCTAGAAAGCTTCTTACTTCTGATACAGTCGTTGGCCGGCTCCAATTTCTGACAGCTTCGACTTTAGAAGGATCCACCGCAATGCCTTCTTTTGAAATAATGTGGCCTAGGAATGAAACTTCCTTGAGTCAAAATTCAGATTTTTTTAGCTTGGCATAGAGTTTATGTTCTTTAAGTGTTTGCAAAGCTATTTTCAAATGTTCTTCATGTTCCTCCTTTATCTTGGAGTATATCAAGATATCATCAATGAAGACGATGATAAACTGGTCCAGATATGGCTGGAAAACACTGTTCATAAGTTGCATGAATGCTGTCGGGGCATTAGTTAACCCAAACGGCATTACCACAAATTCATAGTGGCCATAACGACTTCGAAAAGTCGATTTATAAATGTCTTCTTCTTTAATTCTAAGCTGATGATAACCTGATCTGAGGTCAATCTTAGAGAAATATTCTGCTCTTGAAAGCTGATCGAAGAGCTCATCAATACGAGGCAACATATACTTGTTTTTAATTGTGAGTTGATTAATCGATGCATAGTCTGAGAGAACCATCCTTTTTCTTGACAAATAGAACCGGCGCACCCCAAGGGGATGTGCTAGGTCTGATAAAGCCTTTGTCTAGTAATTCCTACAACTGCCTTTTTAATTCCTTGAGTTCTGTGGAAGATATCCTGTAAGGGGCTATAGAAACAGGTGCTGCTCCTGGGATGAGTTCAATAGTGAAGTTCACTTCCCTCTCGGGTGGTAAACTGGGTAATTCGGACGGGAACACATCGGGGAACTCATTTACAATAAGAATGTTCGCTAAGATAATCTCCTTGGATTCGATAATAATGACAGAAACAAGAAAAGCTTCACATCCTTGCGAGATGAGTTTGCAAGCGTGAAGAGAAGATATAATAGTAGGATGCTTCTTGTATTTGATGCCAAGAAAAGAGAATCTTGGAAGATCAGGCTTTCGAAAGGATATAATCCTATTTCGGCAACCGTCATCATCCCTTGCCGAAGAGCGACGAACTCCATAGCCTTTCGTTCCTTTACGTGCTCAGAAAAGTACTTGGCATGGAATAAGGTAAGAAAACCATCCCATGTATGAGGTGCATCAGCCGGAGGTGCCGGAACCAACTTCCACCATGTACGGGCATCTTTGTTGAGTTGGAAGGTTGCGAGACGCACCTTCTTTTGATCGGTGCATTGGATAACGTCAAAGATACGATTCATTTCATCTATCCAATTCTATGCTTCGTCAGGATTAGAAGAACCATAGAAACGCGGAGGGTTTAAGCTCCGAAATTTGCGAAGTAAATCACCAACCCTTGCTCCTATGCCAGCTTGCGCCATGGTTTGTAATGCCTAAGTAAGGCCAGCAACAGTTTGTTGCATACCATTCCAATCTACGCGATGAGCCATGGTAATAATAGGGTAACTGATAGAAAAATAACAACCTGTTATTTCTCACGGAATTGGAAGGAAAATCAATCTTAAAGCTAATTAACTATCTTATCATGGGTTCTACCCAATTCTCACATGGGCGTGGAAATTTCTTCCTTAGTTCATAGGTATGGGTCCTTAAACCTTGGACTTATCCTATGACATGACTCTTCTTCCTAAGTCCTGAGACTTAAGCTCTGATACCAACTTAACTGTGACGCCCCGAGCCTTTATTACAGCGGAAGACTCGCTCGAGGAACGCGAACAGCCGGCATGGTAAGCCTCTTGCAAGCAAGAATGATCAAAGCGCAAGGCAATCACACATAAAAATACAATCGCACAATATTTACTCAACTTTGATTTTCATTAATAATCAATTCCAATATTCAAATACAACCACTAATTCAACTTCCATCATGCTAGACTCAAGAAATAAGAAATTACATAGACTCGATCTAAACAATGTAAACTTCCTAAGTCTTCGCTCATTCTTTAATCACTCTCGGATCCGCTACATGAACATTCCGAATCCGAACCCGACTCACTTCCATTTCCTGAAAAAGAATGGAAATAGGTAATGAGTACACTTGCCCAGTAGGTATCTTCGCATCAACATGAAGGCATCATTAAAGTAATTAGTGAAGAGGCGAGATCTCGCGCTGGGTCCTGAGCGGGCTATGGATCACCAGAAGATGAATCTGCAAGAGAGGGAAACGTATCAGAGGGCCCAGGGGATCTCCCTGGGGCAAAACCCTCCGATGGCTAAGTCAGTAGAGCTATGGTGAAAGCAATAATGGGGGGAGGAGAGAGCTGATGCGCGAGAATCCTCTCCACCAAAGGGTGAAGCGAATCGTGCTCAGGAGCTTAGGGTGTGTGAATGCTTAGTTCATCTTACCATCTTCCGGAGGGTATCCCTTGCTTAAATAGTGCGCCGCCTTCAGGAGTCCTGTAAGCTGAGAGGTTCCCGGCGGGAGTTACGTCTTTAACGGGGGCTTTCATGGCCTGATAGTGGGAACGTTATCCCCTTGGAGTCCGGCGGCTCCCCTGACTCTCCCGCTGGCGGAGGACTCTGAACGGCTGCACCTGCAGATAATCAACCGGCCTTACCGAGCCTCGGGGATGCTAGCTCATGTCCGAGCGATAGGCATGGCCCGGCGAGGGTGGGGTCGGATAGGTCGGCTGGAGCCTATCTCTCTCGGACGGGGAGAGGGCTTTAGGCCGGACCTTCCTTGGGACCTGACCGTTGTCTCGGGCCCTCCGAGCCTAGAAGGCCGCCGGGGAGAGTTAGTTCCTCGAGTCTTATTTATTGGGCTTTTCTCCCTAAGTGGGCCCTGTGGGCTATCACTCGGGTGGGCTCGCCCGGTTGGACCTTGTGGGTCTTGTTGGGCTGCCTTTGTGGTGGGCTGCGGAAATCCCCCTCTCCAATTAGTATTTTAGATCTAGAGAAATAAGGTAAAATCACGCGAATGCGATCAATCATGCGATTAAACCAAAGTATGTAACATAGAATGAGAGCAAGTATGAACTAGCAAGAATGTTATAAGAACATGATATGGCCTTTCATGAACAAGAATGTTTCGGGAATATACTAGCAAGCCACATAATCATCCCTCTAGTATCTTTGGCTTATGAGCAAGTACTTCATGAATTTCTGTGGAATATCAAGAAAGTCAAGTATCAATTATGCTGTATTGTTTTGTGGATTTTTCACTTCACGAGCCGTGGATATTTCACTTATTTATAAAGAAAGTACTCCCATCGCAATGCGACGCCCGTAGCATCATACCCCATGGTTTATAATAGTATTTTTCTGACAATCAGCCGAGGGGACTAGCATAGAGCCCTTAAACACAATCAGTGCTCGATCGCATCTTCAAATATAAATCAAGCTTTTTCCACGCATGTAACAATAAAGTATGGCCAAGAATGTACAATTCCAACAAGCTCTTGATAGCAATAATTCAATGAATGAATGCTTTAATAAGAATCATGAGAAATCAAGAATGACTTATACTATGTTATGCTTATGGAAATAAATCGGCAGCATAACGGTACATTCTTTTATTTTCCATTCATTATATTAGGTTTCTTGATCAATATGATAAGTTCTAGATCATCAAGAATCCATCTAGAAACCTTGGAATATCAACCCTTGGTCAATCCTTGGTTAAAATACTCAAGCAGTGTGACGGTCGTGTACTGGGCCATTACATGATGTGACCCTCCAGTATTGAGCCATTACATTGATGTGACGGTCTAGCCTTGATGCGTTAGAACGACTAAATCCAGAAACAGTAATTAGACTCAGTTAAATGTGACGGTTGTACATTGGGCCGTTACATTTGCCTGACGGTCCAATATAGGTCCGTTACATTGCTAGAACTAGAAAACATCGATAGTACTTTCTAACCAATTGGGTTTTAATGGTACAACCAACTCGGCGTCCTAGTGGGAATCCCAGGCTCGCGGAGAATTACGGAGGCCTTGCAATAAGATTTCCTAATCCATTGGAAGGAATATCCAATAGAGAGGTCCTCATGTCCAAGAATAATGTTCCTATAGTGCATAGTGAACTAATGGACAACATACCGGAATATGTGCCATGTACTTTGAGAAATGACTCTATTGATAGAGAGGATGTGTAACAATAGGAAATCATGATAAAACTCCGTCAATACTTCTTTTGGAAAATCATGATTTAGATACAAAACTATAGAATTTTGGCACATGAAATTAACATAACTTAAATTAACTTAAGATACCTTAATCATGCAATTTCTATCATGAATTAGTAAATAATCTTAAAGGCATGAAATCAGGTCAAAACTTAGATAACTAGGTTTATTTATAAGTTAACTTGACTGATTTTCAATTCTATCTACGATTACCCTGACGGTCTAGAATGGGTGCGTTACAGTGATTGTGACGATCTATCGAGGGGCCGTTACAGTAATGTAACGCTCCTGTTATGGTGCGTCAGAGACAACAGAGCAATTAGAATGCAACATAGGGTGTGACGGCTTATCGTAAGGCCGTTATAGTTTGTGACGGTCTAAGCATGATGCGTCAGAGTCCCTGCTAACAATGTAATGAAATAAAAAGACTATGATTGAAACCATGTCATGTTTTGACAAGATTTAACTACCACAATCATGACAAAATGAAGTAAAGGTCATCTAGATGCATAGGTTGCAGTGAATTGACAAGATTATATCTTTGATCTTAGATTAGGGCTAAGGATATGTTTGTATGCATGAGCCCACTAAAACATGAAATTCATAGTCTATAATGCGTGAAATCAAACACAATCAGAGGACTTTTATTCCTAACAAGATGTTTTTGCCAATCATGAGATAACCTACCTCTTAAGTAGGCTTTAAGCTTCTAATTTAAATCTGAAAATCGAGCCCTTGCTCTCCTTTCCCAACGATTTTCCAGCAACTTCCTACTGCTCTCTCTCTCCAACCTCTTGTCTTAAAGATGTGAAATTTTGAGGGTAAGAATATGAAACTAAGGTGATCAAAAAGTTCTAAAGGATTGAATTCTAATTACCTCGTTTAGACGTCCTAATCTCTTGATCTTCAGGAGTCCTTTGCTCTGAATCCTGAGTTACTATGGTCGAACCAGCAACTTTGGAAGCTTCAATCTCCTTGATTGCTTGATCTCCTAACATGAAATTTGGAGAACTATTAGTCTAAAGTATACTAAATAAAATCTTCTAAAGAACTTACCCGAAATTCTATCTCCTTACCTTGATTCTTTACGAGCCAAGAGTAAGGGTCGCTTAGTTCAGAACTAAGTCCTATTTATAGGGTTTTGAAGATTAGATCGATTCTAGAGTCTTTAATTGTCAGAACCTAATCCCTAAGAGTCCTTAGTAATGTTATAAACTCTCTCAAGTCGATCTCTTGTGGATAAGATCCCAAAGTTCTAATCTTTTTGCTCGTTCTTTCGTTCACGGAACTGACAGAATGTAACGCATCAAGACTGGTGCGTTACATGGCTGTGACGGTCGCACGATAGACCGCTACATCCAACGTGCACAGAGTTCCACATCAATCAAACTCTTTTCTTCGTTTATCCAATATAATTATCTATAAAATGGTATTTATTCTTAAAATTCATGAATAGGCTAAATAACCTTCTTGAATATGGGCAAAACTTAATGGGCTTGGTCCTTAAACCTTTTGGATTCTATTTAAATAGGCTAGGTTAATGACTTATTAATCTAATATTCATTTTTAATCTATTTTGGGTCTTTAAAATTCCCAAAAAATAATTAAATACTCCAAAAATAATTTATCAAAATTCATGGGATCTTACATCATTAACTCATTTCATCCTTGCAGCTCCCTACCTCTGCCAGCCTCCATAACAAACAATACCTATATTTTAGAGCACCAAAGGGGAAAAAAACATCCTTAGCTACTTCGCTTTGCTTTTTAACTGGAGTATTGCCTTTTTTCTCAGCAACAGCCTCATTTGACATCTCATCAAGATGACATATTCTTCTTCAAACCAGATTCAACAGTTTCCTATTTATCACTCCATCTCATCAAGATGGCATATCCTTCTTTAACAAAATTCAGTTGTTTCCTGTTTAGACAACAATGGATAAGAAGATATCACAGAGGTGATATTGTTAATTGCTGAAGACAACAATTAATGCAAAGATTCGGGGTTATTACACACCTTCTCTGGGTCTGTGGTTGAGATCACACCGAGTGCAACATGTTCACCTTTCATACTCATCCAAGGTGCTGGAGACAAGCCTAGGCACTCAAGAAGGGGAGACACCACCCACTGGACAATCGTAGAACTGCAAGTTCTTAAAAAACTTTTCAAAAATGGTTACTGTTGAAAGCAGCAGATCTCTGGTGACTTACAATGAATTCATGATCTAGTAAATGATGAACAACAATGTTTCAAAACTACCTAGGCAGAGTGAGTTGGCTGGCCCCTTACAATCTAGGCAGACTGCCCATGCAGTGAGGTGAACGCCTCAATTTTGAGGCTTTTTTATTTTTTTATTTCATGTATCCAATGATTGTACTATTAATTATAGGCATCTCTCATTTAATTATATAAGCATCATAATCTGATTAGTGAATTATAAACATAATTTGATGCATCTATGTTTTGAAGAATAATATACTATGCATTAAAAGCACACAGATGATGAAAAAGTGGTCTCAAAATAATTTCACTAAATGCACTTGCTACTCTGAAGATTGCACATGCTAGTTAATGTTGGATGTGTCTTCTGCTACGAATCATGGAGAATTTTGGTGCTCTCAGAAACTCCCTTGCGATCTTATACTTACGGGGCCATTATACTCTTGGAAAGTGATAAGCTTTTTGTCTGGTTACTTTTGTTCTCTAGGACACCATGGAGAGTGCATTTTGGATATACATAATATTTAAATGGTAAATAAAGTTTAGTGCAGATCCTCTTTAATATTTTTTAGAAAAAAGATAGCCTTTAAGTGACATATAAGAAGTATTTTAGACTACACAATTTTCAGCTGCACATCTGAAAGTACCATGCCTAAAACAAACTAATAATGGAAAATATATGTGCATGCAAGTATGTAAACAGAATAAAGAGATAGAGAATACCTCCTTCGCTGCATCTGTACTTCGGCAAACAAATGTTGATCCAAAGACAAAGGCCATTGCATTCTGCATAAAAAAACAATACTTAGAAGCTACCCATGTAAACAAATGAGCCATCCATAGTTTTGCACCATTCACATAGTATTTTGCTCAAAACCAATAAGGAGATGAGATCAAGACAATTTGAATTATGTGGTGTCCCCATATCAATGCACATTGCACTGCACTGATGCAAAAAATTAATGTTTAAACTGACAACCCAAAAATTAAATTAATAGAATATCTTCTTACATTGAAATAGCATTCAGAAAAGCAAAGATAAATGCAATGACATACAACAGAAGCATGAGCAGATACACAAATATGTTCTTTTTGGCATGCACGTTCATGTGAGCTCAAATAATGCAATTTTAACCTTTGGGGTAATCCTTGCCATCCACACTATCCTGCAACTATACATTGCTGCCATGATGCACAAGCATCTTACATGTGGATTACGATCTTAGTAAAGAAGAATAAAAACTCAAAGAGTGAGGAGAGACAATGAGAGAGAAGAAGAAACCAGAAATAAATATAAAGCATGAAGAGCATAGTGCCATTCTATAAATTTGATAATATTCTAAGTCCTACCAGCTAAATGGAAAAAGTTGATCGTCCACGAGCAATTTGAAACGTGTCCAACAAGGTGCTGGCATGAGAAAATGTCACCATTTTGCAGAAAGAGACCTACCTTGACCTCTTCGTCATATCCAACCAAAGAAAGTGCCAGCACGACATTACATTCATCATTGAAGACAAGGTGACTTGTACCATACTTTGCAAGTAGTTTGAATGCATTGTGATTGGCGAAGTCTTCAAACTGAAGTGCGGTTTATTTCAGCGGCAAGAACAATGTAGTGAACTAGAAAAATCCAAGTGAGTCTAATAAGGTGACTAACCTAGATAAGGAACTTCTCTCCATAATTCTGCTTAACTGCAGTCATGAATTCTTGGAGGAGTTCATCATATTCCTGCATTAACATGTCAACATCAAAAGTGATTACTTTCAAGAAGCTAAGCAAGACATGTGAAAGGAAAATTGTCACCTTGGTAGCATAAGCCAACCTACCCAGTGGCCCTCCTTTGTCTAAGCCCAATGTAAAACTCGTCATTTAGTAATTCCTCGTTGTTAGTTCCCACATCCAAAAGTGGACATTTAGATTCTCATTTCTCACGGAAAAGTAAAAGGAAAATTTAGGCAGACCCTGATCCAAAAGAGATGCTTACTGCAGAAGGCCATACTTCACCAAGGGCAGTATATAAAGCAAGCTTCCCCACTGGGATTCCCATCCCTTATAAAATTTTCAACATGTTGCTGTCAGGGAAAAAATGTGAATGCTCGTGATTTCATTAAAATTGCAGGCTTATATTAATCCCAGGCAATCTACCTGACATCCGAGATCTCCAAGCCCCAAGATTCGTTCATCATCTGTGACAACAATAACTTGAATGCTTCTTTTGGGCAAGTTCTTCAACACCTCAAGGATCTTTCCCCTGCAAAAATTAGATACAAGTCAGCCAATAAGGACAAGAAAGAGTAATACTGGCTAAAGGAAGAAGATAATGTATGCTTGTTGCCACTCCCTCTTCTGTAGAACAGAAGGTTAGGAGGAACGATAAGAATCCACACTTTTTCTTTCAAACTGATGTGGAGGCCCTGTGGACTCCTGAAAATGGAACCATACTTCTGACATGCCTTACCGACTATCAATGTGTAGACGATGGGTAGTAGTTCCTCAACAGTATCAATGAGAAGCTTATAGAAGAGCCTCTCATTCCTCTCCTGGCAAAATGTTTGGGCAATTTAGACTGTTAGTTATAAAATACTAGAATCACATAGAATCAAGAAACTTAAAAATGATAAAAAGATGGTTCTTTTTTTTGGTTTTGAAAGTGAAAGGTAAACAATATGGCCCATGCCTAAAGATCCATCATTGCGAGGTAATGCTGAAGAGGAACTTGGTACTGACAGAGGTTGCGCATGAAAGTAACTTGGTTTAGACTGTTAGTCTCCTCCCCGTTTCTTCTCCTGTGGAGAAAAGGGGGAGGAAAGGTCACGATTTGCGACAAAGCCAAAAAAAATCCAGCTTCCAAAAGCACAGCTGTGCTGATCGTCACATACCTGAAGCTGCTGAGTGATAGACACTGGAGGCAAGAGGCCCCACAGGTAGTGAGCATCTCGTTCTTTCTCGGTGAAGGCAAGCACCTTGTTGTGGTGAGGATCTCTCAACAGGGAATAGCCACTGAAGCAAAAAATAAACACTCATTATAAGATTCCATATGAAATTTTACTCGAGAGCAACGATCCATCAATGGACTTACAAAAAAAACTGATTCTTGGGCAAAAAAGATCCAAAATTTTTGGAGTTCGGGCAAATCCTCCACAATAAGCATCGAAGGTCTAGATTCGGCAGACAACAGATCGCTTTCATAAAAACTGCCATGCTAGTTTCGATATGATACTATGTAAGATCTCCCAACCGACAAAAAATAAGCTTTAAAAATGAAACCAAAGGTATGTGTATATGTTGTTAAATGGATAGAGAGAGATGAGGGGTTGTGATAGATGCAATAATTTACCTATGAAGATATAATAACTATGACAGAAGTATGACAATACCATATTATTGAAAAATGGTTTAACTCTTCATATACATAGTTGAGTTGTAATCCAAATGTAAGATGAATGGATCCACAATATACAAAAAAAATGTTGAGGCAAATTTTATGTGCAGACTAAAGGAATATATGGGGAAGGTATTCTGAAGTTGTGTTTCCCTGCACAACCTGAAAGTGACAGAATTGTAAGTTCAACTAGACAGAACCTTCAATTAGAACGTAGAAACACCAGCAGTTAATGATAATAATCAGAGCCACAGACATAAAGATGATCACAACAGAAATAATAAGTACAACATCAGCAACGACAACAATTACATCATCTGCAACAGTGACAATGTGAGAATCAGATACTTACATTTCTAAACATTGGATTCAAGATGGACTCCGCATTCTGAGTGGCAATCACCCACAAGTCTGGGTGCATCTTAGAGAGTGGCTTCAGAGTGTTCACATGGCAGTGATTATCAAGACTTAGTGTTATCAGCAAGCAGTCGACTTCAGGAAGGTCCTCAAGATGGCCCAAGTTAAGGTAAAAGAGAAAAATAAGATCTCCTTGAGACCAGCTGTTCTCAATGTAAGCAATTCAAAATTGATCAGTTTTATCTTCACTCCCCCCGCCCCCCGCCCCAAACTCTAGAAATGGGTGGAAGTCCCAAAGAAGTGGGGAAATTTTTTGATAATACCAAACAAATCAATAAGAAAAAATGATGTTCTTGACACATTATTTTGACAATTACCTGTAATTTCTTTAAGATCTTTTTTGCAGCATCGTAAAGCCAAAGCACCCTGAAATCCAAGTTACCCCCCAAAATGGGATCCACAAGGATGCTCAGACCTCCCACGTCCCACAACCAGCTGTTACCCTAAGAACCCAAAATGCTTCCATAAACAGAAATGGAACCCATTCGACCGTCAGTCAAAAATAAATAGATAAGAAGAAGGTGGCCACCTCCAGATAAGTGAGCCTAACAATCGGGTTCGATTGCGCAGAAGGCTTCTCTGAGATCACAGGCGCACTGCTATTCTCTGCGGAGAAGCTGCAACCCAGAACGTAAGAACCCCAGAGTTAAAATGATAAAGGCAACTACTTCTTCCGCTACTGCTACTACTACCTGTAGGCCCGCAGCTTCATGAGCGTCCTGTAGTCCTAGAAATGGGCTGGAGCATGAGAACGAGGGAGGAAGCTGAGGCCGGGGATTGGAGGGGAGAAGACCGTGCTGCCTCTGCTGCTATGGCAGGGCAACAGACACTGGTGATGATAGTTCGAGAGGGAGGAGGAGCAATAGGCAGCCATGACCGGGCGTCCTAGAGGAGAATGGGAGGGAGCAAGTTGCCGAGGGACCCCTTTTTTACCCTCTCACGACATCCACCCCCCCCCCCTGAACAGTTGATCATGCGACCACCCCTCACCTTCATCACAAGGATGGCGTTGAGAAGGCACAAGAACCCTTGAGGTAGAGCCTAGGCATCACAGGAATGGGCTTAACCTCAGTGGCAATTATGTCGGCTGGTCTACCATCCCCAACACAACCCTAGATCCATGCCCCAAATCCAAAAAAGAGAATAAAAAAAACAAAAGCTGCTTCCCCAGATCTGCCGCAGATAAAGCCGGAGTAGTTGGGGCCACTGTATCTAATGCAGCGGAACCCGGAGCAACATGTGAAGTCACCCGAGGTTGTTGATGCAGGGGAGTTCTTCGAGGTCGCCGACCTCTGCAACTGCTTCCTCGTCAGCGACAGCGACAGCGGCAACATCACCCACCGCGTCGCTAGCCGGTGGACCGTCGGGGAGGCTCCCCCACACGCGTAGCTCACCCTAACAGACCGGATGTAGAGGGCCTTCCTCCCGGAGGGCGCTAGGCGCAACCATGAGGCGGCGAGCATTGAGGGGGCGGTGACCGGTCTGGGGGAGGTCTTCCCACCGGCACTGGTGGTGGTGCGGGGTTTCAACCTGCAACTGGACTGGCAGAGGAGGGGCTGAGGAGGGCAGGGAAGGAGGCGAGGCAGGTGGAGTACCCACGACTTCTTCGTGTTCCCGGAGCTCAAGGGTTTCATCCAGGAGCACCAATAGCAGCAGATGAAGAAGAACTAAGAGCATCGGGAAGAAGGTGAATTGGGGTTTTATTGGGTTTCGTCCAGGAGATAGGAACGGGAGATCACCGGAGATGGAGAAGAGGGAGCTCACCGGTCGATGGGGTTTTTGTGGGGAAGAAGATGGTCGAGATGGGGAAGAGGGATTTGAGGGTGGGGTGGCTAAAAAATGGGGGGGGGGGGGGGGGAATGAAAACTATCGGGCTCTCAAATGTGAGTTACAATGGCGCCAACAAGGGCACACGCAATTCCTACATTTTTAATTAATTTTTTATTTTTTATAAAGCACCTTGTTCCTACGTTTTATTATAAGTGAAACATCATATAGTATATATTCTCACGTTCACTTGATATACGTAGTAATAACTCAATTTTTCTTACATTTTTAGAAAATCATCGGAATAAGATGACCATATAACTACACTATAATAAAACGTAAGAAATTTACCAACGCTAATTTAAAAATGTCAGAATATGTCGCTTATACCTACATTTTTAAAAAACGTAGGTAAAATTTGTGGCTATAGGCCAGTTTTCTTGTAGTGTTTCCTATTTTTCCACCTGGGCTATTTTTCTTTCTGTAGCTCAGGACAATCTGCCTTCGCTGCTTTCCTGCAATTATAACAAACAATACTATCAGATTTCTTGGCAGTATCAGATTTGTACTTTGATTGCCTTTTCTCAGAGAAGTACTTTCTTCTAAACCTCGTACCTTCCTTCCTCAGAAACTTCTTAAATTTCCTAGTGAACATGGCAATTCATCTTGGTCTTCATCTGAACTACCAGAACTATGCTCACTTGATGACCCTTTGCTACTAGAAGTTACTTTAAGAGCTAGGGGTTTCTTCTTCTTCTTAGACTCATCAACCCTCTTGAGGTTCAACTCATATGTCATGAGAGAACCGATGAGTTCATCTACAGATGTGGTTGCTAGGTTTCTGGACTCCTCCATAACAGTGGCATTGGTGTGCCAAATTGGTGTCAGAGACCTAAGAATTTTTCTAACCAGTTCATACTCACTGTAAATTTTGCCTAGACTTCTCAAGCTATTAGTGAGTACCATAAGACGAGCGAACATCTGAGAAATGGATTCATCAGGTCTCATCTTGAAAGCTTCATAGTGCAAGACTAACATATTTGTCTTAGTCTCCCTAACCTGAGACATCCCTTCATAGATCACCTCCAGCTTGTCCCACATCTCCTTGGCTGTGGAATAGGAGGAAACTCTAGAGAATTCGGTAGGATGAAGAGGACACTGCATGGCATTTACAGCGCTCCAGTTTAAGGTGGACCTATGGATTTTCCCTTTGGTCCAGACCTCCTCGTCCTTAGGTAATTCAAACGGACCTTTACTGACAACTTTCCATGTTTCATAATCCTTAGCCCGAAGGAAGACTTGCATACAGTTCTTCCAGTAAGCATAATTTGATCCGTCAATAAATGGCGGCTTACTGGTGGAATGACCCTCAGCAGTTAGACCTCTAGCATCTATTTTCTAAAGCTCTCCGGGATGCAAAGCCCTAAGGGAGAGTTAGGGTCTGATACCAAGTGATGTGAGTGAAAAGGGATGAACTACAGATCTAAAGGGGGGGGGGTGAATAGATCTACCCCCAATTGTAAGATTCTACAGTAGTTAAAAATAGTGCAGAATTAAAATGTACTGTGAATAAAAGCACCAACAGCAATAAGGATTATCAACAGAAGAATGAGATATGAAATAGCTGTTTAATCACTGTGAGCATTAAAAGAAAATCAATCAGCTCAGTATTGTACTAGGCGGAGGGTTGATTAGAAAATCTCCTCATGCAAAGGTCAGTTTTCCAGATAGAAGTGATCTATCCTTCTGACTGAACAATTTTATATACCACTGAACGATTGATCACAATGTAAGTAATAGATGAAAGAATTTCAATACAATTCTCAATATCAACAATGTATAAAGAGTTATCACAATTCAAATTCAGGAATCAGTCAGACATCTAGGTTTGGTACTCGGTAGAGGTTTGATCAGAGATCTCCTCACGCAAGGGGTGGTGTTCCAGATAGGCTTACCCTATCTTCCAGCCACGCCTTTTTATAAACCTACTGGATGAAGATCTTAGGCACATATAACAGATGAATGTATTAGCCAAATTAAACGTGTGCTAGCAATAAGCAATCCTATGCACTCATCTAATCGTAGAGCAGAAGAGATATGTAATCACACAGAAGACAATTCAGTTTTTAGGTGGTTCGATCTCGAGCTTGAGATCTACATCTACCCCTTACTCAACTGAGTAAGGATTCCGCTGTCACACAGCTTGAATCTGTTGATCCACAGCTTTGGGGATAAGATCCCTACAACTCGCTGAGCCTCACAGCTTGCTTTCCCGCTGAGCAATATAGCTTGCTGTCCGAGGATCACACCTCGCCCGCTGAGCACCACAGCTTGCTCTGTTGATACACAGCTTACAAGGAGTTAAAATGAAAGACTAAGAAACAAAAGAAACAACGATAGAATTGAAAAAAATGTAGCTCCACATGTGCGATCTGACTCTAGATTTGATCCAGAAGTCAGGACAGAACAGAACCTCTCAGTCTCACTTCTCTCTCAGATCTTCTCACGACACACTATTTTTCTTCTTCCTCTCAGCAATGAGCTCTTTTACTCTTCAGACTCTTCTCCCTCTATTGCTCTTTTCTCCTCTTCTTCTAATCTTCTCTGATCTCTTTTCTTCTCTGTCTTCTCTGTGTGTGTTTGAATTCGAGCATTGAGCTTCCTTTTATAGAGCACAAGTCCAGTGATTCCATGAGCTTTTGATTTGGGAACGTGGAGAATATGTTCCCGCACATTTCGAGAGTCCACGTGTCAGAGGCAGAGAATAAGACGATCAACGTGCCAGGCTTTTAGAACTGCTTCCCGCCTTTGATCACGTGCCATCAATCAGCTTCACTTAAGTTCCATGTGAAATTGGTGCGGTCGGCCTTAATGTAACCTAGGTGTTTGAACATAGATCTGGGTTGTCAATATAAGAGATAAAGAGGTATTAGTCATTAAGCAAATGATAAGCATAAGCATGAATTCAATCTAAAACATTTCAATAGATTTAATCATTTCAAAAGAATATACTAATTTCTGCAGAAACATTGATGCATAAATGAGATGCATTAGCCTGTTTAACTAACCCATGCAACATGTGTGAATAAAAGCATCGACCTCTTATATAACACAGGTAGACCTTGATGAAGGTGCATCGACTTATTTTTATAGTGAATGCACAAGGTGCATCGACCTTGATAGTGTTGACTTCTAATGCACTGACTTAATGTTGCAGAGGCTAGCAGATTAGCATTGACCTTTCCAACACATACATCGACCTTAGGCTGCAGTCCCTAGGTCACAAGCATCGACCTTTCTCCAACCGCTAGGTTGCTAGCATTAACCTGTATACAAGGTGCACCGACCTTATAGCACAAGGTGCATGAGATGCATCGACCTAATGGTGTGTACTATGTTCAATGTCCATCGACCTGATTGTGCATTCAGTGTATAAGGTGCATCGACCTTCTGAACGAAAATGCCTATGTGCATCGACCTTCTTGGTCTGTAACCCATACATGCATCGACCTTCTAGACCCAATGCCATATATGCATCAACCTGTTAGTTTAATGAAGTGAAAGGTGCATCGACCTTATAATAGAATACTTATGCATATGCACTGACCTTCTAGGCTCAGAGTTAACATGTACACCGACCTGTCTATTTCCTTATATCAATGTGCATCGACCTTCCTATCTCAATGTATGAATGTGCATCGACCTGTATACTTCATCCATGAGCATGCATCGACCTTAACTGACATCAAAAACACAAACTGTAAACTTTTGCCAGCATCAAAACACCTCCTCAAATCCAGAGGAGGCACAACACTACTTATATACATAACTATTTTACTACATGCTTGTCTATTTTGGTCCTCTGGTATATCAAATGGTGATTGGCAAAAGGTCAGGTCAAGCCTGGCTGGAAGCTTTCATAACGCGTGAGGTGATCTTCGGATGTAAGTTCTTCGTCTCGTATCGGGGTCTAGATAATAAATGTTGTTTCATCGCATGCTTGGATGTATGTTTGAGCTTTGCACCGCATGGTGATGTCTTTCAATTCACGCATTAGCTTATATTTACTTAGCCCCGGTGGCCCTCTATCTTGGCGATTAATCAAGGGTTTTACTCCCAATAGGAGGATGTAATTAATGTCATAGCCTTTATGGAATGACAGACTTCTGGTCCCGACATAGACTTCACATTCGTCTGCCCAAGTCATATCGAGCGCACAATAAAATCGTCACGTATGTGACTGGCACGCCTATGTAATAAACAAATAAATCAAATAAACCTAATAATCACAATTAACAATTAAAAAAATAAATAAAAAATAAAAAAATAAAAAATAAAAAAATAAAAATCACTCCCACAAGAGGCCAAAACCCAACCAAAGCTCGGATATCGCAATTCAACACAAGAAACACGAAAGTTCGAAACTGGACAAGGACGTGGTCAATAGAGAACCGCGGTCTCATAGTAGCAGTCTGGGCACGGCCGCGATCTGAAGGGGCAAAAAGGGACCACATCGACACACTAGGTAGGTGTGTCGACTGACCATGTGGGAGAATGATAACGCAGTCTAGCGACACTCCACAATCTCAAAGAAGTGGTCAGTCCAAGTCCACGTTCAGAGTCAGGAATTCAGTCGACAAAGGCAATATCAGTCGACTGAAATAGGGGTTCACTCAAATGAAACAGGAAATTGGTCGACTGAACAAGATATCAGTCGACTGAAAAATTGGTTATCAGTCGACTGATCAGGATATCAGTCGACTAAAACGGGTCTCAGTCGGTTGAGACAGACAGGCACGCTAGCCCAAAAGAAGAAGAACTCGATTAGTCGGCCGTCCGTGACCTGGTGGTCGCGGTTCTCGAAGGGCCTCATTCAGGACAGAGTTTGGCAGAACTTGGTTACAACCTCGTACCACCCACTCAAAAGTCGGTTGAATCCATCCCATCTAGCAGGATGTGGATTCCATAGGGTTCAGGTTTATAGGGTACAACCTGCTTGGCGTCTTAGTGGGAATCCTAGGCTCGTGGAGTCTTACGGAGGCCTTGTGGTGGAGGTTCTAGTTCGACGGAAGGAATATCCGGCGGAGGGTCCCAACTATCCTAAAAATTAGGGTTTCAAAATCACAAAAAATAGGAGTGATGGTAAGTCGATACTACCAGAGTGGCATGACCCTCAAACAAACCTAGCAACACATTAAATAACATGGCTAATATGTCATGATAACGTAGACTTTCCTATGTTAAGCAATTATTCTACTCTTTTCATGAGATAGCATGGAAAGGAAGTAATGAACTCATTTAGCCATCTTTCATGAATCCTAATCTTTAAGTGCATTTCGTAACATGCTATCCAACTACAACTTGCAGAAATCAGAACACGAGAAAGGCTGGGTTTGCTGGAACCCGAGCGTAGAACATGATTTATGCAAGGCCGCTACCAGGAAGAAGCAGTCTGTCGTAAACCGTGATTTTGCCACCTTTGAACCATTTAAAAAAAAACACAACGGGAAGATAGCGGTCTATCGCGGGGCCGCGGTTTCCAGGATGCGCTTTCCAGGACGCGGTCACTATGGTTCCGCGATCTGGAACAGAGCTTCGCCTCCCGGCGAATTTTGACATACCCCGACTAAAAACCTGATTGCGATTGATTTACTACACTAAAATTATGCAAAATGGTATCAATGGAAAGAGCATTCGAAGATGCACATGATGATATATTTTATTGGGGATTAGGCTTGAGAGAAAACCTACCTTAAACGAATTAAGAAGAGGTCGACGAAGATGCCGGAACCCTAACACGCCCTTGGCTCGCTCGACGAATCCTCTCTCGATCTCGCATGCTGCTGGCCACCCAAGCAAAATGGGGTTTTCTGGGGGTGTGGCCTCCTATTCATAGATCTCATGGAGCCCCTAGGGTCTTCGTGTCGATCTAGGAAGGTCGGGGAGAAAAACCCATGAGAGAATCGTGGTTGACTGATTCAAACGCCGCCATCCAAAATTTGAGGCTCTAGGGTTAGGGTTTTCGAGGGAAAACGATCAACCTAGGTGGGCCAAAGGTTTAGGGTTCGATCTAAGCCCATTAGGCCTCGAATTTGGGTCTAATTAAGCCAATTATGGGTTGGTTCTTCCTAACTCCAAGTTAACCCAAAAATACTCTAAATTGGGCCAATAAACCTATTTTGAATTTTCTTTTTGGGTTTTCCATTTTGATAATTGTTAGAAATTCGTTTCTCTTTAGGGACATATATTTTTCATATTTTATTATTTCTTCGTAAAAATCCCCGGTTAAGAAGATAATTAATTAATCTTATTTTAATTCGGGTTGCTACACCCTCCCCCACTTTAAGGAATTTTGTCCCCAAATTCACCTATCTTATTAAACAAAAGGGCAATTACAGACACTGACCTGAAAATAATTCAGGATACTTCTTCTTAATCACCTCTTCTGATTCTCACGTGGCTTCCTCAACTCCACATCTACTCCACTGGGCCTTAACCATTGGTATGGACCAATTCCTGAATTGTTGTTGCTTCCGATCTAGAATCTTGATGGGATTCTCTTCATAGGATAGTCCCTCTTGTATCTGCAAGTCCGCATACTAGATCACATGCAAGGGGTCATAAGCGTACTTCCACAACATCGATACATGGAAAACATTGTGAATGCCAGACAATTGAGGTGGTAACGCCAGCCTATATGCAACCTCTCCAACTCTTTCTAAGATCTCGAAAGGGCTCACACACTTACCCCTGATTCCAAATCTTCAGACTCCTCTCATAGGTGAAACTTTTAGAAACACATGCTCACCAACTTGAAATTCCAAGCCTCTTCTTCTATTATCAGTATAACTCTTTTGTCTAGACTGAGCTACCTTCAGACGGTCTCTGATGATATGAATATTCTTGGTGATCTCAGAGCTGAGTGTAGACGCCTAATTTCGGACATCCCACAGACCTTGTCTAGCCATCATAGAAGTGACACTTTCTCTTGGTTGATTAGGAGTGTGGGGCCTCATCCTTGTATAGGTAGGCCCAACTCTGTCCCTTCGTGGATCCAACTTTGCGGTAAGTTGGCAGGGGGTTGCAGGAGGGCATCGCCCCCCCTGCCCATAAGGTCGGGTGTTCGAGGGCGTGTGCCCCAGAGGTGAATTTTTTTGAGGTTATTATATATATTTTGCACTGATCCCTATGAGGCCAAGGTACTGGTCGCCGAGATCCCAAGGTGGCCAGATACCTGGCCGCCCAGCTAGACCAAGCTGGCCAGACTCCTAGCCGCCCATACCTCAAGGCAGCCAGACTCCTGTCCGCCTAGTTCCGAAGGCGGCCACAACCTTGGCCGCCCAACTCCCTTGAAACGGCCATCGACTTGGCCGCCTCCTGGTAACCGCCCGTCAACTCCACGATCCGCCCACTCCGGGCATTTCCTCCACACCTGTTCCCACTTCAAGAGGTCGAGGCGCACATAGTCTCACTTGGGAATTGGCCAAAAAAGACATGTACTCGATTTTCGAATGGGGGAATGGAGGGAAAGCCCGCACATACAAAAACCCCATTCCGATCAATCTCACATGGGGGTTGGATTTTTGGGGAGACATTTCGAGAGCTTCTGGCAGCTCGAAGAGCCCTCCCTCACCTCCATCCCGTCGAAGAGCTTCATCCACGGGAGAGAGTCTGTGTTTGCCGCGAGAGGAGGCGAAGCATGTTGAAGGCGGCCATCGACATGGCTGCCCACCACCTCTGAACGGCCACACAGTTGGCCTCCTCCTATTGGTCGACGGGCAAACCCCGTCCTTCTTCCCTTGTTCTCTATCTTGCTACATTTCTTTCCGTTTTGCTGCATTCATGCATGATAGATTTTTCTAGATCCTATTTTAAAGAGGTTTTCCAATCCAAACGATGGGGAAGGTGGATGGTCGAAAGTCTCAACCATCCCTCTTCCAACCCCCTTCCCGGTACGATTGACCCCATTTCCATGTTTTCTTTACTTCTCTGAGCATATACTGCATTTCCTTAGTCTAATGGTCTACTTTCTTCTATTTGCTGGTTAATTTGCAGGAACTTCGTCACCGACTCGCAGAGCTCCCCATTCTTGGCCGATCGAGAGCGAGGATAGGACGAACCCACATTCTCCTGTTCCTAAGGCATTCACGATCATCCTATCCCTATGAGGCTGAGGTATAAGCCTCTAGCGATCACCCATTTCTATCTTTCTAACCCGTGCACTATATGCCGCAACAGCACATCGAAGGGAGGCACCTCACGACACGCCGCCCCTTTCCAACGCCTACAATGAGATCTGGTCTGAGCCACTACTTCTCACCTACTTCTTCCTGGCACAAAGGTGTTCTGCAACTCCTTCCATACAAAGTCTCAAAAGGTGTCATCTGAATGCTGGAATGGTAACTATTGTTGTAAGCAAACTCAATTAGAGGCAAATGTTCATGCCAACTACCTCTGAAGTCAATCATACAACCTCTTAACATGTCTTCAATGATCTTATTGGTCCTCTCTGTTTGTCCATCAGTTTGGGGATAAAAAACTGTACTGAAATTCAGACGAGTTCCCAAGGATGCCTGCAATCCTTTCCAAAAATGAGAAGTGAATCTCGAATCTCTATCAGATACAATCGACGTAGGAATACCATGCAGCCTCACCACTTCCTTCATGTATAGAGCAGCTAAAACATCTACAGTCCACTTTGACTAAACGGGCAAGAAGTGCAAGGACTTAGTCAACCGATCCACAATTACCCAAATAGCATCAAAACCACCACAAGTCCTTGGTAAGCCCATGATGAAATCCATGTCGATGCTCTCCCACTTCCATTGTAGTATTTTGATAGGCTTTAATTTCCTAGCAGACCTAAAATGCTCGGCCTTGACTTGCTGACATACCAAGCATCTACTTACAAATTCGGCCACTTCTTTCTTCTATTTGGCAACCAAAAGGTCCTCTTCAAATCTTTATACATCTTCGTAGCTCCAAGGTGAATAGTGTACTTGGACCGATGGGCTTCTTCCATAATCTTCTTTTTTACCTTAGTAAAATCGAGAACACAAGTTCTTCCCTGAAAAAGCAATCTACCATCCTCTGCTAGCAAGAAATCCAGACGATTATTCAAGCTTTCCTTAATCTAGACAAATAATGGATCACTACCTTGAAGCTCCTTGATTTCAGAAAGCAAATCTGATTGAAGCTTAACATGGGCAATCATAACCCGATCTCCCTTCTCTTCGATATTAAGATCCAAACTGGCTAGTTGCTCTAACATCCGCCATTTCTGGAGCATTAGACTTGACAACCTGGCCATCGGCTTACGGCTCAAAGCATCAGCCACAACATTTCCCTTCCCTGGATGGTACTCGATGGAGAAATCAAAGTCTTTCAAGTACTCGAGCCACCTTCTCTGTCTCATATTGAGCTCCTTTTAGGAAAACAAATACTTCTGACTCTTGTGATCAGAGTATAGAACAAAAGATTCCTCATACAAATAATTTCTCCATATCTTTAGAGCAAAAACAACCGCAGTAGCTCCAAATCATGGTAGGATAATTCTCTTCATGCTTCCTTAATTGTCTAGAGGAATAAACAATCACTTTCCCTCGCTGCATCAACACACAACCTAAACCAATTCCCGATGCATCTGTATAAACCTTAAGTCCTCCTTCTCCCGAAGGTAAGGCAAGCACAGGGGCAGTGGTCAATCATTCCTTCAAAGTCTGAAAATTTTTCTCACAATCCTCCGAACACTCATAACGATTCTCCTTACGGGTCAATCTAGTCAAAGGCAGTGTAATCTTGGAGAAATCCTTGATAAACCTTTTATAATAACCAGCTAAGCCTAAGAAACTTCTGACCTCAGTCACATTCACATGCCTCTCCCAATTTCTCACCGCCTCAACCTTGGAAGGATCTAATGAAATACCATCTTTCAAGATTATATGACCCAGAAAAGAGACTTCTTGCAACCATAATTCACACTTACTAAACTTGGCGTATAGCTGATAATTCTCAAAATCTGCAAAGCCCTCTTCAGATGCTCCTCATGCTCCTCCTTGCTTTTGGAGTATATAAGAATATCATTAATAAATACTACGACCCAATGATCTCGGTAGGACCGGAACACACTGTTCATTAACTACATGAAAGCTATAAGAGTATTTGTTAGACCAAAAGGCATCACAACGAATTCAAAATGCCCATACCTGCTCCTAAACACTATCTTGTAGATATCTTCATCCTTGATCCTCAATTTATGATACCCCAATCTGAGATCAATTTTTGAGAAATACTGAGCTCCAGCTATCTAATCGAACAACGTATCGATCCTTGGTAACGGGTACTTATTTTTAAATAGAGAGCTGGTTCAATTGGCGATAATCTATACATAGCCTTAAAGATCCATCCTTCTTTCTAACAAAAGAACAGGAGCACCCCATGGGGATGTAGTCGGACAAATGAAACCTTTCTCCAATAGTTATAGCAACTACTCCTTTAATTCCTTCAACTCAGCAAAGGACATACGGTAAAGAGCCTTGGAAATTGGTGTGGCACCAGGAATTAGATCGATAGAGAAAAGCACCGCCCTCTTAGGGGGAAGACCTGACAATTCCTCAGGAAACACATCAGGGAAAGTCTGGACAACAAGAATCTCTTTCAACTCCACTCCTTCTTCTCGGTCAAAGTGACCAATGCTAAGAACACTTGACACCCCTTCAACAACAACTTATCAGCCCAAAGTGCCGAAATAAGAGGCACGAACTTAGAATGCTTACTACCAGAAAAGAAAAGCTCAGGATGCCTACAAAAAGACATCGATCATGACTTACAATAAATGCTAGCACCATGCCTAACTAACCAATCAACTCCTAAGATCACATCATAGCCTTCCATTTCCATACACACCAAATCAGCAGGCAAATTATAACCATTAATCAAAACCTCACTAGAAGGATGAAAGTACTTGATCTCCGATCCCGATCCAATAAGGGTAGTAATTATAAGGTGAGATTCTATCAATATAGGTTTCACAGATAGAGAATTGGCAAAGTTCTAAGAAATAAACGAATGAGTAGCTCCGGTGTCGAAAAGAACAAAAGTTGGCTTGGAAAGAACAGTGAGGGTACCTTCAACTACACCACCCTCCCCGGTGGTCTCAGCTTCATGAAGGGCTTGGAGATTGACTTGACGCTTCTGATTTCCTTGCTGCTTCTCGAGTGGAGCTTGATCAGCAATGAGCGGACATTCAGGGATCCGATGGTCCCTACTCCCACACCTTAGGCATGCACCCCACTTCCACCAACACTCCTCCATTTTGTGGCCTGGCCTATCACAATACTTACAAACTGCCTTTGTAGCACCCCTGGTAATTTTATGGAATTATTAGAAATTTAAAAGGAATTATTTAAGCATTTAATAGGCTTAAAGGACTTAAACGAGCTAAAATAAGCTAAAGCCTTTTTGGTCAAAGGCTTAATTAATAACTAAACAGTTAAGCCCACTTTAATAAGGCCTTAAAGCCTGAATTTAAATCTTTTGGCCCAAGGCCAACTCTTAGACACGTAATAGGGGAAGGTTCCCTAATTAGGATAAGAAGATAAGGGAGGAATTTAGATAAAACTAAAATTTCAGAAGGATTGGGCAGGTCGTTATCTATCACGACACCGCGATATGGTCGTCGCGGTCCACTTTCAACCGTGACTAAGTTCCGTAAATGGGAGGTTTATAAACACGGAAAACTCATATTTTGATCTGTGAGTTGGCCATGATTCGAGGTGATCTCGAAGGGAAACCCTATCTAGGACTCCTAGGGTTTGATTTTACCTCCAAAAATGGATCCTAATTTCGATCAAAACCCTAGCCATAGGTCATTCTCTATAAATAGGTCCCAGATCGACCTGCGCGAACCCTAGTTTTGGATCACACATAGCAGAGGTAAGACATCATCGTTTCAAGTTATTCCTTAGGAGTTAATTATTCCTCTTAGTATCTTCTAACAACCCTTTGATTTTCGTGTCAGGAGGTCAAGCAGCCAAGGAGTTAGAGAGCGCGAAAGTTTCTAGTTCCACGCAGGACGCGTAGGAACAAGGGCTCTCTTCCGGTGAGAAATCTAAAGTCTAGGGACTATCCTAGAGGTAGGTTGTCTCATGACTGGCTTAATATCAAATTAGGAGTAAAAGTCCTCCATTCCCTCTCGATTTCATGCACCATGCTCGTAGTATTTCACGTTTTACTATGATCGTGCAATAATAGCTTTACATGCTTTCATTCTTTCTCATGCATTACATACGTGTTAGCATGCTTTTCCCTTCAGCTTTATCTTCGTTGCATATCTATTTGCCATAGACTTGGGTCTTGTAAAGTTGGTATTGCCTCTGTCTAACGGCATAGCGATAGCGGTCGACCCAGGAGCCACGACCTGAAGCCGCGGTCGCCTGACTAACCGCGACCTACCAAAAGGCAGTCATGGAAGAACCGCGATCTGGCTACTATTCATGCCAAACAGCAACCAGATCAAGCCCTATGATTTTATGTTATGTATAGTTATCTATGCCATATTTCATGATATTTCGTTACAGTTTTGTTACCATATCTTGTTTTAAGGGTTTAATGTTTTGTTGCCATATCATGTTTTCAAACTTATTTTCATCATATGTTAGTTTCACAAATAGACCCTATAGTTTTTTACTTAAGATATTTTCATTTTTGATGAACTTCTTACACTTAGATCTCTGTTTTGGCACGTTTCCTTCTCATCTTATTTCTGGTTTCATTGCTTGCACATAGCTCGTACTCCGTTACGTTTGCTATTAGTCACTTGCAGTTGATAGGAACACTTTCTTGAACTTGAGTGCCTCTCCGTCGGATATTCCTTCTACTGAACTAGGTTATATTGTTTCAAGGCCTCCGTAAGTCTCCGCAAGCCTGGGATTCCCACTAGGATGCCGAGCTGGTTGTACCCTAAAAGCCCAAAGTCTAGATGAACACTTCACGATTTTATGTATTCTGTCTTGATTGCGGCCTAGCAAATAACCACGTTCTGATGATCACGGCTGACCACCTGACCGCGTTCATGTTCAGAAACCCAATTTTTGAGTCGACCCAATTCTATCCTCGGTCGACACACTTCATGATCACGGATTACTACTTAACCGCATTCTCCTTATCGCGGACCCCTGACAACCACGTTCTATCAAAAACCATCCAACCCGAGGTTGGACCAAAAGGGTTGATTATGCTCTATTTATAGTCCTAGATGACCTTTTGATTATCTGGAATCTGAAACTATGTCTAACAAGGCATTAAAGAACTATGAAAGTAAGAAAGATGTCGTTATGCTGCCGGATTTCTTCCATGGCACAACGTTCCTTTAATTCTTTCATTGACCTCTTTTCAAAGTATTTGGTACGTTCCTACCTTGCTTACATTCGCCTCAATGGAAATTATTGAAATTACATTATTGCTCGAATTTATTGATATTTCTCGTGGAAGTAGCTTCATTTACAACTTGAAGATACAAGGGCGGGCACGAACGGTGTCCAAGGGCTCCAGTCTAGCCCCCTCGGCAGATGGCCGGAAATATACTATTAACCATGGGGTATAATGATTACTGGCGTCGCATTACGCTGGGAATACTTTTTTTATAAACAGGGGAAATCCACGGGGCCATTCATGAAATTACATGCTTGCTTGATAAAGTACATTCTCGTTACATGACGTTCTCGTGCATAACCTTCTGAAGGTTATTAAATGTTACATTCTCTTTACATGATAGTACATTCTTGATTGAAAGGCCAACTTATATTCTTGCTAGATCATGATCATATATTCTTGCAATATCATGTCCTTACAATCGTATCTTGCTACTTGTTGTTACTATGGTTTTATCGCATGTTTTATCACACTTTCTTCATTACGCTTCCTAGAGCTAAAATGTTAAACATGTAAACTATGCCTTCATTTTGACGCAAAGATACCTACTGGGCGAGTGCGCTCATTCCTTACTTTTCCAACTCTTTTCAGGAAGTGCTAGTGGATCGGAGTTAGATTATTCAACTGGGGATTTCGAGAGTGATTGAAGATCGAGAGAAGCGTAGACAGTCATGAGTCTTATTATAATTTAGAGTCCTTCACTATAATAGACGGTGAAGTTGATCATGTTATGTAATTTTCTATTTTCTTGAGTCTAGAGAGTTATGATGTCAAGTGAGTCAATTATCGACTTGTAAACTCTGATTTTATTATGAGCAATAAAGTGATGGTTTTGTCTATTATAGTCTGTACATCATTTATGCTTTTGTATAGATGAACGTGGCGCTCTGATTGTCTCGGGGCTTACTTTGCCGGCTATTCATGTTCCTGACTTGTTTCTGCTGTATGTATCTCGGGACGTGACAGTTATGGTGGTATCAAAGCCTAGGCTTATTAAGTCCAAGGAAAATGTCAAATCATAGGACTTAAGTTCAGGGTTCTAGGAATTCCTAACCTATGAACCAGGAAAGATTTATTCTCCCAACCTATGTGAGATTGGGTAGAGCCTGGTATAAGATAGTTCGTTATTAAGATCTCTAGACATGAGACAAAAATTAAAACTCAGGAATTCTAAGGAAAATAATGAATTGTTTATGTAGCAACCCAATAAAATATATAAAGATTCAATGGAGTTGCATCAACTCAGGAATAGGGCTATCCTTATGGTAAAGATTCAATGGAGTAGGTGAGGTCAAGAAGAAGCCACTTGGGAGTCAGAGGAGGCTATTAAGAAGAAGTATCCACAGTAGTTTTTCTATTAGTCTTTAACCCTCTCTCTCTCTCTCTCTCTCTCTTAGGACTTGTGTGAATTTGGGGACCAAATTCTTTTTAGTGGGGGCGGGTGTAGCAACCCAATAAGATATATAAATAATTTTTAACACAATAAGCCAAAACCATTTAACCATCGAGTCAAGCTCAATTAGTTAATAGGCGTCAAGAGCAGTAGATAGGCTAGAAGAATTGTTAACGGGTTCCAATTAAACTAAATCCATCTACATGATTAATGGGCTGGTTAATGGGCCGATTAGGGTTTCTCTAGGTTGACAGGTCGATCCATGTTTGCATTGGAGTGAGTCGACCTAGGGGTGGCTTGCGGTTGTCACTAGGGAAGGATAGGATCGAACGTAAGAAAGTTACATTTTTTATAGAACTAGGATTCCGTAGTAGGATTCAAAGGGTAGAATTCCTATAATTATTAGACCCCCATGCGATGGCAGAAGCCATCATGTTGCTACTACCGTTGCTGCGTTCGTGCTGCTACCGTCGCTGCTATTCTGTGCTCGCGTTGCAGAGAAGCCGTGGGGAGAGAACGCGTTGTCTTCTTCCTTTCTTCCTCCTTGTTGCATTCGACATCTTGTTCTTCTTCCCTTTCTACCATCTTCTTCCATCACTAAGGTAAGTTATCTCTCATCTCAGGCAAAACAAGTTAAAATCCATGATTTAATAGAAGCTTGCATGCAGTAATTGATCCCAAGTTCTTTACAATCCATGCAGTCCATGCAAAGTTACAGTTTTACGTTTTCTGTTTCACCTTAAATTTGTGACCATTGTAGGGGACGCATATTAAGCGGCGTCTCTTTACGCAGGCACTAATTCATGAATTAGCGTCAGGCCTGCGAACGTCTCTTAATAAACGTCAACCACATTGACGCGAATTTCCTGATGATTTAAATAAATCACCCATGTTTAAAAATCAATAAGTAGGTAACCCTATTCCATAAAATTTATATGTGCATGTTTTTAGGACCCTTAGAATTTTCCCCTAATTGTCATATCTTTTGTTTCATGAAAATCTTGATAGATTGAAAGTGCTACTGTTCATCCCCCCTAAAGAAATGAACAGTGTAATGAGTCTATAATCGTACCTGCTTGATGCATGTTGACACGTATATGTAAAAGAATTAGCGTCTTCTTGATTGATGCGTATTACTAAAATTTGCACCTCCCCACAGTGACGTGGATTTAATACATGTCAGTCACTTAGACGAGAGTTTAATTACTAAATATTAAATAATTTGGAAAATCATGAATTAACATCCACTATCAGGATGGGTATCAAAGAACTGGCGCCTCTCTACAGTGACACCAATTTTTAATTCACTTTACTTAAATCTGGTTAATCTTGAAATTAGCGCCTCTTTACGAAGACGCGGATTTCAGAATTAACGTCATTATGGCTGATGCGAATTTTTGTCTCTCTGATTTTCTCGCTCTTTTGATCCATACCATGGATCTTTTTGGTACAACTGTCTCATGGCTGAGACAGTGTCCCTATTTTTTGAGTTTATACGATTACACCTTATTTCTTGGAGATAGAAGGACCCTCTGTCGAGAATTCCTCTCGCCAGATTAGAAATTCTTTCTCTATGGCCTCCGTAAGTCTCTGACATTGAAGGACTCCCTCTTCAATCATTGGGCTGGTTGTATCCTAAAAATCCTTAAACATGTTTAGGTCATGTCCCTCTGAAGAAACATGACACCCAGCCATCATAGAGCGCCAAGATTGGGTGTTCTGTGAGAGTCCCGACTCTGTCCAAAATTGGCATCTGGTAGAGTAGTCACTATTTCATGAATCAGCGTCCAGACAGGTGACGCGAATTCAATCGTGCCTATTGTTCACTAGAATTAGCGCCCATCCCAGTGGACACGAATTCTTTAATTCACGGCATCCTGAGTGGACGCTAATTTACCCATAATCCTTGCATGTCATGATTTTTTGAGTTATTTTCTAGTCTCTATTCTTGAAGTCCAAATATTCCTTGTTGATTTCTTTGTACCTGTTTTATCCTTGACTTCAAATCCTTAATGGATCATCCTAAAGTGTCCCCACTATGTTAACTACTTGGAATTCTATTGGCTATATATTATTAAAGTGGATGTCTAGATAACGTAGGATCTTTGATCCAATGACTCAATGCCTAGCGTTAATGAGGCGCTATCAGGTCCTAGGAGTAACACCCGAAAGTACTTGTGCCCATGGGAGCTATTATTAACCACTGTGTGGCATTGCACCGGAGTTCTTGACTTGCTAGATTGATCTATGGCATTCCACTCTCGACTTGCTATTCATTAATGAGTTGATATGATTGACCCGGAAAGGGTATTTACTTGTACATGAATAGCCAATTCTTTATTTCATGTGAACTTGATAGACTCGTTATAATTCCTTATTCTATTCTATCTTGAGCATTGTCATGCATAAATATAGTTGCATCTCATGTAACCTGCTAATTACTTTAAGTAAGCATGATTATAGAGATGTAATTCCTACTAGGATTTTTACTCATCCAGTGTCTTATCCTATGTTTCAGGTAATTCTGACAAGGATACCCAATCCGACGGGGATGGCCAGGAGTGAAGAGAGTAGAGCTGTACCCAGATGTTCTAAGAGTCTTGTTCTTGTCATATGTTGTAATTTTCTTTTATTGAGTCTAGTGGATGTTGAGTTGGTTGGAATTATGAATGTAACTTGGATTATTATTATTATTATCATGGAATAAAGGAATTTGTGGTTATTTTCTTTAGCGTACTCTATCTTATATGTTGAATGCCTTAAGCTTTGATTGACATGAGTGATATAAACCGTCGCGTTCCGGGTTCCTTCTGCGCTCGGGGCATGATAGTTTTTGTGGTATCAGAGCCTAGGTTTTCTAAGTTACCCAGGTTGCCAAGTCCAAGGTTAGGATGTTAGGTCCATACCTTTTACCTGGTGAGATTGGGTAGTGTCGTGGGTTAAGTCGATAGACCGATGAATCCTATAGTTTAAGACAACATATTAATCATTTTTATTTCTTGCTGGATCATGGCCGCCGAGAGAGCTTAGTGGAGAGATTTGCAAAGGACCGTTCAGAGTCTTACACAAGCGCTACAACAAGTAGCCCAAGGAGGGGCAAACCGAGGAGCTGGAGATCTTCACAGGAGTTTACGCAATATGAATCCCCCGAAGTTTGTTGGTTTAATAGATCCTGATGATGCAGAGAATTGGATCAAGGAGATAGAGCGAATTTTTCATGTGATGCAGTGTGCGGATGAAGAGAAGGTTTTACTAGCTACTTTTCAGTTGGAGCGTGATGCTCGATCTTGGTGGGAATCCGTGGTGGCTACTCTGCCTCATGATCAAGTGACTTGGGGAGAGTTTGTTGAGTACTTCAATAGCAAATATTTCTCCGATCGGCTACATGATAAGAAGGCTGTAGAATTCGCTGTGTTGAAGCAACGGAGCTTGTCCGTTGCCGAATATGAAGCTCAGTTTGCAAGGTTATCCCATTATTGGCCACATCTAGTGGGCACGGAGAAGATGAAGGTCTGGAGATTCTTAAATGGGCTCAAGCCTCAATATATCACGCAACTGGCGCCTATAGATCTGCTGACCTATCCTGAGATGGTGAGGAGGGCATAGTTGTTAGAAGATGCCACTGAGTTATCGGATCGGATTCGAGGGAGAGACAAGAGGGGTCACGTCACCAGTTCTGGTTCTTTTAAGGCTCCTTTCTCTAAGAATAGGTCTAATGGTGGAGGAGATTTCTCCAAGGATAAGAAGGCCAAACGGAATGATAAGTAGTTAGTTCCTGTCACAACTCCATCCAAGGAAGAATGTAAGCACTGTGACAAGGCAGGTCACCGTGCCAAGGAGTGTTGGAGGAGATTGGGAGCTTGCCTTCAATGTAGATGCCGCGATCATCGGATCCCCGACTGTCCGTTACTTAATGAGCAAGCCGGCAATGAGAAGCGTCAGGCTGGAGCAAAAAAGCAAGGCCATCTACAAGCTCTACAGGAACCTGAGCCAAGCGAAGGAGGTATCGTGGAAGGTACTTTAGAAGTTTGCTCCAAGTCTACTTTTGTGTTGTTTGATACCGGAGCGACTCATTCTTTTGTCTCTTGGAGTTTTGTTGACTGTTTATCTGTGACGCTTGTCTTGTTAGAATCGGAGTTAGTTATTTCTACCCCTATTGGAGCTGGAATCGAAATTAAGTACCATTATCCCAATAGTGAGGTCTTAGTTGGAGGTTGGAATTTACCTACCAACCTGGTATGCATGGACATGGAAGGGTATGATGTTATCTTAGGCGCAGATTGGTTATCTAGGCATAAGGCTGTCATAGATTGCAGGAAGGGAGTAATAACCTTTAGCGGGCATCCTAGACTTGTCTATTCTAGTCTTCGAAGTCGTGATAGTTCACCTTTGATATCAACCCTTCAGGCTAGTACGCTAATAAGGAGAGGTTGTGTTGCATTCCTAGCTTTTGTTTCTATCGCAGAGCATAAAGGATCGAAGTTAGAAAGGATCTATGTGATTAAGGATTTCCCTGATGTATTTCCAGAGGATTTGCCTGGTTTACCCCCGGGGAGAGAAGTCGCATTCACTATTGATTTGGTTCCAGGTGCTGGCCCAGTATCTAAGGCTCCTTACCGAATGTCCCTCGTTGAATTAAAGAAGTTGAAGGAGCTATTGATGGAGCTGTTGAAGAAAGGATTTATCAGACCCAGTACTTCCCCGTGGGGAGCACTAGTTATGTTTGTCAAGAAGAAGCATGGTTCCATGAGGCTATGTATCGACTACCGGCAGCTTAATCTTCTTACCATCAAGAATAAGTATCCATTGTCGAGGATTGATGAACTATTTGATCAGCTTTCAAGAGCTCGGTATTTCTTGAAGATTGATCTAAGGTCTGGATATCATCAGTTGAGGTTTAAGGAGGAGGATATTTTCAAGACAACATTCCGAAGCAGGTATGGGCATTTTGAATTTACTGTTATGTCTTTTAGACTAACCAATGCCCCTACATCATTTATCCAGTTGATGAATAACATTTTCAGATAGCATCTGGATCAGTTTATTGTGGTTTTCATTGATGACATTCTGGTATATTCTAAATCTGAAGAAGAGCATGAGGAGCATTTAAGGTTAGCATTGTAGCTCTTGAGGACTAATCACCTTTATGCAAAGTTCAGCAAGTGTGACTTCTGGCATGAGGAAGTGCCATTTCTGGGGCATGTGATCTCAAAGAAGGGAATTTCAGTGGACCCGTCCAAGGCTGAGGCAGTGAGAAATTGGGAAAGGCCCGTTAATGCTGTAGAGATTCATAGTTTCTTGGGTCTAGCTGGCTATTATAGACGTTTTATCAAGGACTTTTCTAAGATTGTTGTTCCATTAACAAGGCTGACAAGGAAAGAGAATCCGTATATATGGACTAAGAAATGTGAGGAAAGCTTTTAGACTTTGAAGGATCTTTTGACTACTGCACCTGTGCTAGCTCTACTAGTTGAGGGAGAGAAGTTCAAGGTCCAACCGATGCATCTGGTGTTGGACTCAGTTTCATGTTGATGCAGCAAGTTAAGGTTATTGCTTATTCTTTGATATAGTTAAAGAAGCATGAAGAGAATTACCCGGTGCATGATCTGGAATTGGCCATTGTAGTTTTTGCCTTGAAGATTTGGACGTATTATCTCTATGGGGAATAATTCTTCATTTATTCGGATCATAAGAGCTTGAAGTACCTATTTTCTCATAAGGAGCACAACATGAGACAAAGACGCTGGTTAGAGTATCTGAAGGACTTTAATTTTTCTATTCAGTATCATCCTGGAAAAGGTAACACTGTCGCCGATGCTCTTAGTTGAAAGCCGATGGCTTTATTGGCCAGTTGCATGATTCAAGAATGGCATATGCTGGAGCACTTTTCTAGACTGGACTTGAATGTGGATGAAGAAAAGAAGTACATTGTTTTATCTCATATGAGTTTATATCCTAAATTGTTCTGTGAAATTAAGGAGTTGCAAGACAATAACACTGTGCTTGTAGAGATAAGGAGTAAGCTGGAACAGCGACCCGATTTCAAGTTAGCAGTAGATTGAAGGTTGTTATTTCATGAGAGGACTTGTGTGCCAGACTACCCCGATATTAATAATAAGATTCTAGAAGAAGCACATCGATCGAGGTATACCATTCATCCTGGTGCTACTAAGATATATCAAGACTTGAAGGGAACCTTCTGGTGGCCCAATATGAAGAGAGAGATCGCAAGATTTGTAAGCCATTGCTTGGTCTGTCAGCAAGTGAAGGCCGAACTTCTCAAGTCGGCCAGGAAGTTGAAGCCACTAGAGATACCGGAATGGAAGTGGGATAGTATTGATATGGATTTTATCACCGGATTGCCAAGAATCTGAGGTGGGTTTGATGCTATGTGGGTAATTTGGACCAGTTGATGAAGTTTGTTCATTTTCTACCAATTAAGAGTCATTGGACAGTGGATGTGCTAGCTACACTTTATGTCAAGGAGGTTGTAAGGCTACATGGAATCCCTACATCTATAGTCTCAGATAGAGATCCAAAGTTTACTTCTCACTTTTGGAAAGGGCTACAGTCATCTTTGGGGACGCGATTAAATTTTAGTACGACTTTTCATCCCCAGACCGATGGGTAGCCGCAAAGAACAAATCAAGTTATTGAAGATATGTTGAGAGCTTGCATGATAGATTTTGGTGGGAGTTGGCAAGAGCATTTTCCCTTGATATAATTTCCTTATAATAACAGTTATCAATCTAGTATCAAGATGGCACCATTTGAGGCACTGTATGGTAGGAATTGTAGATCCCCTTTATGTTGGAGTGAGGCTGGTGATAAAAGTCTGTTATGACCAGACATGGTACAGGATACTACTCAGAGTATTCAGTTGATTAGAGAAAGATTGAAGGTTGCCTAGTCAAGGCAGAAAAGTTATGCAGATAATCGAAGAAGGGAGTTAGAATTCTAGGTGGGAGATCATGTGTTTCTCAAGGTATCACCAATTCGAGGCATTAAGAGATTCGGTATTAAAAGAAAGCTCAGTCCAAGATACATTGGTCCTTTTGAGATTCTGGAGCGAGTGCGAACGGTAGCTTATAGGATTACTTTACCACCCCAATTTGTTGAAGTGCATGATGTGTTCCACATGTCCATGATGAGGAAATTTGTATATGATCCGTCGCATGTTATTCAGCATGATAATCGGGAGCTGCAGAAAGATTTATCTTATGAAGAAAAGCCTATGAAGATTCTGGACCGCAAGTTGCATCAACTCAGGAATAGGGCTATCCTTATGGTAAAGATTCAATGGAGTAGGTGAGGTCAAGAAGAAGCCACTTGGGAGTCAGAGGAGGCTATTAAGAAGAAGTATCCACAGTAGTTTTTCTATTAGTCTTTAACCCTCTCTCTCTCTCTCTCTCTCTCTTAGGACTTGTGTGAATTTGGGGACCAAATTCTTTTTAGTGGGGGCGGGTGTAGCAACCCAATAAGATATATAAATAATTTTTAACACAATAAGCCAAAACCATTTAACCATCGAGTCAAGCTCAATTAGTTAATAGGCCTCAAGAGCAGTAGATAGGCTAGAAGAATTGTTAACTGGTTCTAATTAAACTAATTCCACCTACACGATTAATGGTTTGGTTAATGGGCCGATTAGGGTTTCTCTAGGTCGACAGGTCGATCCCTGTTTACATTGGAGTGAGTCAACCCAGGGGTGGCTTACAGCTGTAACTAGGGAAGGATAGGATCGAACGTAGGAAAGTTGCATTTTTTATAGAACTAGGATTCCGTAGTAGGATTCGAAGGGTAGAATTCTTATAAATATTAGACCCCCATGCGATGGCAGAAGCCATCGTGCTGCTGCTGCCGTTGCTGGGTTCGTGCTGCTACCATTACTGCTGTGCTATGCTCGGGTTACAGAGAACCCGTGGGGAGAGAACGCGTCATCTTCTTCCTTTCTTCCTCATTGTTGCATTCGATGTCCTGTTCTTCTTCCCTTTCTGCCATCTTCTTCCATCACCAAGGTAGGTTATCTCTCATCTCAGGCAAAACAAGTTAAAATCCCTAATTTAATAGAAACATGCAAGTAGTAATTGATCGCAAGTTCTTTACGATCCATGCAGTCCATGCAGAGTTACAAATTTATGTTTTCTGTTTCACCTTAAATTCGTGACCATTGAAGGGGACGCGTATTAAGCGACGTCTCTTTACGCAAGTACTAATTCTTGAATTAGCATCCGGCCTGCGGACGTCTCTTAATAAACGTCAACCACATTGACGCGAATTTCTTGATGATTTAAATTGTAACGCCCTAGAATTTTTTAGGAATTTTTCAGGATTAAAATATAATTACTAAGGAATTTAAAAGGTTCAATGGGCTATTAAGAAGAATTAAAGATTTATTTAATCAATTTAAAGGCCCTGTATCAACTAAAGGGCTAAGCCCAACTCAAATACGCCCAAAGACCCAATTCTAAGACTTTTAGACCCAAGTCCATCAATAGAAATATAAATTAGGTAATTTACGGATTTAAAATAGGATATATACATCAATTGGGAAAATATATAAGAGATAATAAGAAAATCCAAAATTTTCGGATTAAGCACCGCCTGGCGGTCTATCGCACGATTGCCAGATCCACCCTAGCAGTCCTCCCATGACCGATAAGCCCTCCTGATTCCGTGAATGGGAGAAAATGTGAAAAGCTTGGATCTTTGACGATCAAATCACCTTAGATCGAAGCTATCTGGCGTGGAAGACTCTCTAGAACTCTCTAGGGATTAACTCTACTCCAATTTAGGACTCTAGGTTCGATCTAATCCCTTAAACCCTAGGTGAACCCTATAAATAGACCCTAATGTTGAGTAGTGGATAGCGGATCTAGAGGGGAGGGGTGAATAGATCTGCCCCTCTTTTCGCAGAACACCCCACTTTAAATCTAGATAAAAAGAATTACAGCGAAATATAACTAGCTTAGCGTAGCTCACAACGATTTACTTAGCAAGATGAATAAGTGATATAAAGATTAAACCTAAGCATGCACCTAGCACAAAGCAATCGCACAAGCAAACCACAACGCAAAAGATTTTAAGGTGGTTCAGACTGAATCCCTAGTCCTACATCCACCCCTCACCAAACCCGGTGAGGCTCCACTAGTGCAGCGCACCAAACAGCAAATCGGAAAGACCTCCGATTGCCTTCCTACTTACCACAGGTAGGGACCTCAACACCGCAGATCGGACAACTTCCGATTGCCTTCCTACTAACCACCAGTAGGGACGATCTTCAGTTTCAATGTTTGAATGAAATAGAAAAAGAACAAATATGAAAATACTCAAACAAGATATGGAATATGCTCAAAGAAAAAAGATCTTGTCTGAGATTGCTGGAGCGTTAGTCTGATGCTTTAATGGTATCTTCTTCCTTGTGAAATGATATTCCTTGGATCACCTTGAGTTGATGAAGAAGATAAAGGATGCAGATTTGATCTCCCTTGAGAAATGAGCTTCAATGGATCACCTTGATATCCTTGCTTGCGTCTACTCTTCCTTGGAGGTTGCTGGATTGAGATCTGAGCTTGAATCACCTTGGAAAGGATGAAGAGCTTCTGCACGGAGTACTGTTCACGGCTACAGTACCTCTTCTTCCAACCTCCTCTTTTGCCTCTCTTGTTCTCTCTTGATGCCTTGGATTCAATTGAGTTGATGAAGAAGTGTATGGATGTAGCTTTGATCACCCTTGAGACCTTGATTGCTTCTAGCTTCCATGGAGGTTGCTTGCTTCAGATCTATGCTTGAATCACCTTGGAGTGGATGAAGAACTTCTGCACGAAGTACTGTTCACGGCTATAGTACCCCTTCTTCCATGCACCTCCTCTAGCCTCTCTTGATCTCTCTTTGATTCCATTGATCAACTAGGGTTTCTAACCATCTTGTGTGTATTTTATAGACTTTGAATAGTCCATAGACATCCCCCAGACCATATCCACAAATCATGGGAGATTGGGTGACTTTTGATTAAACAAATCCATGGAGAATGGCTCTTCTCGAAGAGAAAAACAAAGTCAACAATTGTTGGCTCGAGGCTGGCAGTCGACCAGAGGTAGGTGGCGGTCGACCGTTCTGAGAAAACCCTGTAGAAATTTTGGTTCTGGAATTTTCGGTCGATCGCCCTAGGCTGGCGGTCGACCGCCACTGAGAATCCTGCAGACAGTGAGCTGTTGGAAATTCCGGTCGACCGCCCCTGGGCCAGCTGTCAACCGCTGGCTGGGGAGATCCCAGGTTTCCCCGGTCCAGTCCGTTAACCCTTTAGCTCAGTCACTTAACTCCTTTAGCAGCCCGTTCTCATCTGTGGCATCAACCTTGACAGTCTTGAAGGTGTCAACTAAGTCTTTGACCTTGGGTTCTCTTGGTTATGCTTCTTTGTGCATCGACCGTGACTATGTGAAGTGTCGACTGGAATGACCTATTCCTGCAAAGTTGAAGTGTTAGCCCAATGAAATACATCCAAATAACAAGGACTTTAAGTAGATGTTTATTTCATACATTTGGGGGTTGGATTTCACTTGGTTTATACATTAGAAACATCAAGACCATTTGAGCATGTTACCATGATTGGAATGAGAAACTAATACATTTGAAGAGTGAACTTGTAAGTTATCAATCCAAGTTATCATTATGAACCTCAATTATCATGAATGAAGTTTAGGAATGAGAGGTATATGGAATACCCATGGTAAGATTGATGGCTATGACAAGGTAAGAATCTTACCAATGGTGCTTGACAGTAAATGACATATAACACATGTATTGAATGGTAGAGAGACAAGATGCTTATCCACACGTTTGGTTTGCCAGGCGACTGCCATGAGTTTGATCGTTTGATTGATCACGATTTGAAAGGATTTCCATCCTCGCTTGGGCGCGATCATTAGGCTTTCACATTTGCCATCTCCACTCCATTCAGTGTCCATTCATTGCCTTATATGTCATGAATAAAATATCACGTATGTCAGTCATATGAGAGTGGAAAATAACAATGACTTATAGTGTTTAGCCATTATCAAAACCAAAAATGTCAAATGACTCAAATGACCATAGGGGCACAACATCTAAGACCCATGCGAACCCTAATGTTGGCTCGCATATTTCGAAGGTAAGGAAACCGTATCTTGGGTTGGTTATTTAGAACTTTATGTTCTTCTTAGTTTTATCTAGCTACCCTCAAATTTTCGTACTAGAAGACCCAGTCGTTGGAGAGTTAGAGCATCTGAAAGTCACTGATTCGCAACAGATTGCACATGAACCCGTGCATCGATCCAGTAAAGATCAAGAGATTAGAAGCCCTAAATGAGGTTAGTTCAAGTTGATCCTTTAGAAATTATAGTTTCCTTTTCTATCTTCTACCTACCCTCCAATTTTCACAGTTTTAGGTCAAGAGAATCTGGAGATAGTGGGACGGGAAGTCACTGGTTCGGCACAGGACGTGTAGAAACTAGGGTCTACTTCCCGTCAAAAATCCAAAGTCTAGGGATCGAATCAAAGGTAGGTTATCTCATGAAAAGGCTAAATTAATGTGTTAGGAACAAAAGCCCTTTATTCCCTCCTATTTTCATTGATTGTACATGGCGAATTTGATGTTCTATTATGACTGCACATATAGGGTTAATATAGCATGCATAGACCTTGGCCTTGATAAGAAATTGATAATTTTGACTTTTTTCACTCAAACCCATGCATCTCCATGTTTGAATGTAGTTGCATCAGGCCTTATTTACCCACTGGTATATTTTTCTATGCACCTATTTGCCTTAGAATTGGCCTGCTCTTTGGGTTTTAAATTGTTTGCCACAAACAGAAAGAAACTATCTTTCTATGACCGCCAGAGGTACCTAGCGGCCTTGCGACAGACCGCTAAGCCCTTGTAAGCGGCCATCATATGACCACTAATCGATTTCTGAAATCTGCACTTTGTTAACTCTAAATAGATGGCAGATTGACCCTATTGACTATATGTTAAGCCTAGTTAATGAGGTCTTATTCCTAGTTTTGGATTTATATTCGTAATATTGGTTATATTATGCACCATCCCTGATAGATTGCATGTTTTACATGGTTTGAATGCTTATTTTAAACTTATATTACTTTCATGCCAAAATATATACTCTTGTATTAATGATCATAATTTCATAAGATTCATGGACTTTGTAGTGATGTTTTGATCGATGTCTTTCACGATCTCACTCTCACCTTGAGTCTTTCATAAGTACATGGTGCGTACCCCAGTGCGTAGCCATTAGATACACTTTGCACTTAAGCGCACAATCTTGGACTTGTGATCCTCTCCGTTGGATATTCCTTCCACTAGACTGGGTGATCTTGTTTCAAGGCCTCCATAAGACTCCGCAACCCTGGGATTCCTACTAGGACGCCGAGCTGATTGTACCCTCAAAACCTAATTATCTAGAAAGCACTTTACCAGTGTTTTGTGTTCTGGACCTTAGCGGCCCTATGGAGACCGCCAGAGTCTGGTAGTGGCCATTTACCTGATCGCCAAGGACGCCTAGCGGCCCTGCCTTGACAGCAAGGTTCCAGTTCATTCATTTCATCGGCTCTGTTGCTAAACGGTCCAGTCATGACCGCATAGATCCACATACGGTCCAGTGAACGGCCATAACTATCTTCAATTTTCTTAACCTAAGGGTTGACTTTTCTATGATCCTAGATGGTCTATGATTATCTAGAACCTCACACTTTGTTTTCAAAGCTACCTAATGAATTATGGAAATTAAAGAATACGCCGTTATGCTGCCGATTTTCTCCATGGCATAACATTCTTCTAAATCAATCTTGAACTCTCATATTCGTAATTGAAGCATTCTTACCTTGATATTTATTATCATGAAACTATAGTTTAAACTTGTTACATTATTGGCCATATTTATATTTCTCATGGAAGTAGTGTGATTTATAACTTGAAGATGCAAGAGTGGGCACGGACAGTGTCCAAGGGCTCAACTCTAGTCCCCTCGGCAGATAGCCGGAAACATACTATAAATCATGGGGTATGATGAACATTGGCGTCGCAATACGCTGGGAGTACTTTTTTTATTAACGAGTGAAGATCCACGAGGTAATCTTGTGAAATTACATGCTTGCTAGTACATTCTCGTTACATGGCTTTCTAGTGCATAGCCTTTATGCTTATGAAAAAGTACATTCTTGATCATGAAAGGCCAAATTACATTCATGTTATATTCTTGCTTGATCGTATTCTCAGTCTACATGAACATTCATATCTCACCTTGATGATATCTTGTTATTTGTGTTACTTCGGTTTATTCACGTGTTTCATCGTGTTTTCATGACTTAGCTTACACTCTAGAGCTAAAATGTTAATTACTTAAACATTACCTTCATGTTGATACAAAGATACCTACTGGGCATTGTTGATGTTTATTCCACCCCCGCCCCTTAAACTAACTAACTATGCATGTATATGGGTATGAACATAAACAAGCATAAAAGTGTGAATCAAAGGGTGATGAATAGATAGAGGAAATTGACTATGATCGCCACCAAGATTCCAACAACGCCGAAGAGACGAAGAGATTGAAGAAAGGTGCCGTGTACTGTAGCACCCCGAAAATTTAAATAGGAAATAAATGAAAATAACTATAAATATTAGTCATTGAAAATTTTGGAAAATTAGAATTTTGATAAAGGAAAAGTGATACCAGTTATTTAGCCTAAATGGTAATAAATGGGCACAAATAAAAGTTTAATATATCCTTTTACCTATTTATTGGTTAAAGAAAATACGACTCTAGTATTTACAATGAATCTCAAAAATATATTTACATACCCATATAAAATCTCTCTTATGATCGAACCCGACTCTTATACCCAAGACAATAGTGCAGAATTAATAAGATATATAAATAAATAAAGTTAAAGGAAATAAAGTATATGTATATAGTTCTACCAACTAAATTAGATAAAACTACTTATAAGTCGACCAAATTTAATTAGTGGGCCCAACTAAACTTAAACACCCAACCCAATTATCTTGATGGCTTGTTCAAACCCCACATGGCCCTTTACCCAAAACCACATGCAACCCACGTAACAAGCCACCTATCGAACAAAACCAAAAGGCCATGCGGCCAACTCAAAGCCCAACCTAACAAACAAGACAACCCAAGTAAACCTTCTCATCAAGCAACCCTTTATAACCCAACAACCACTGCACCCAAACCCAAGACTCTGTTAACTCAAACCATAAAACCCACTCATACCCGAACCCAACCCATTAGCCTGATCGAATGTGGCATGGTGTCAGTTTTAGGGTTTTAAACCAAATAAGGGTAGGCGGCTGCGGTTTGGGAAGGGGAGAAAGAAACGTATGGGAAGCTTTTAAGTCATTGCATTAGTTTGCATTCGAACGGTTTAGAAAACCCCCACCTCTATATAACCCCTCACCGTCGAATGTGCATGCATTTTTGCTACCGCGTACCCTCTTCTTCCCCGGCTTGCGACCGGAACGTTGCTGCGCCACTCTTCCTCCTTGCTGGCTGATACGAGAAGGAGCAACACCTTCTCCTTCCACTTCCTTTTCTTCTTGTTGCTGGCAGAGACGTGGAGGAGCTGCTCCATCCATCTTCCTCTCCTCTGCTTCCTCCTGCGATCCTGCCAGCAGCAAGAAAGCCAAGGTGTTATTCTCATCTCCTGCAACTCCTTCAACCATAAACACATCAAGGTATGTAATCTCCCAAACGCAAACCCCTAATAGCATGCGTTAGAAGTTACTCATGTTTCAATGTCTTCCTGATTTAGTTTTAATTCGTTTTACATATTTTATTTTAGTTCATTAATAACTACAACATGCTTAGAGAATTTATATCCATATAATCAAATATCTAAAAATCATAAAATATAAGTGACTAGAATCCCCGTGATTTATCCTTAATTTTCATGTAGTTATATGGTGTAATACCTAGTTAATAATTAAATTTAGAAAAAATAAATAGGTTGAAACATGTACACGGCGAATCACGGTTCACTGTAGCATAGTATTTATAAGGTTTTGCTTTGTTTAGACTTTTCATGGGCGCCGGGGTGTCCTTTGGATATGAAAATTTATGGACGCATTATTGGGGTGGTGACCAAGGTAGTGAGAGTGGTAGCACCATTTTTCGTGCCCCCTATCTCAAGATCCCCCAGCTCTCAACAAAAAAATTATTTTGAACGCCTGGTTAGGTAGAGTTTTTCGAGCCCGTCATTTCGATATATTGTATGCACGATTCCGACGTAGTTACGTCGAGAAACGAGAGGATTTAAGGAATTGACAAATTAACTATTTAAATAACGTTCACGTTAACTACCGCCATTAGATTGATATTTATATATACTTATATATATATAAATATAACTTATAATTATATCTTTGAAAATCCATGTCTACCAAATTAGGTAGCATAAAATTATAAAAATTATATATTTGGAATCCTTGAATTTTTTTCCTAATTATCATATATTTTATTTTTAAAAATTTTTATTAAATAATACGTGTCCTTTTAAAAGGATGTTCTTTTTTAAACTTATTAAACTGAAATGACGTCTTTAAAGCTAGATGTAAATTTTTATTTAATTAAATTAACGTCCACCTACATGGATGCCATATACTGGGAATAAAAATTTAACAATTCTAGATAAAATGAAATGAACTAATGAGCGCCTTCCTGGAAGGATGCCATTTGTATTAAATGAAAAATAGAAATGTAAATTACGCCTTTCATGGCAGACGCTATTTGATATAGCACCCTCCAGGCAGGACGCGATTTTCTTAATCGACAGTTTCCTACGTTTTCAACCCCCACCGTGGGGCATCGCTTGGCACTCTCATCCCATTCCGTGGATGAGGCCCCCATTTTTGATTTATATCATTCACCCTTAACTCTCCGTGATGTTTGAACCCTCTGCTGGACATTCCGTTCCTTCGGACTGGTGATTTCATCATAGTGACCTCTGTAAGTCTACGCTAGCCTTGGATTCCCTCAAGGCAGCTAAGCAGGTTGTACCCTAAAAAACCAATTACACAGTTTTATAGTCATGTCTCTCTGAAGAAAACATGACGATCTGGCCCTCAAATAGTGTTGTTTCGGGTATTTTTGAGAAAATGTTACTTTCTGGAATTTGTGTCCAGTATAACGAACGCTATTCATGAATAGCGCCCGTGATGAAGGACGCTATTTCTTCGTACCTTGAACCTTATTTCTAGAATAAGCATTCATTGCTATGGACGCTAACTCTAATCTGCGGCTCTCGCAGTGGACGACAATTTCCCAGGTTTCTCGAATTATCTCAATTTTGTGTGCCATCTGTAGACACGCCAAAATTGACGTCATTTTGAGTATATTTCATATCGCTCTGCGATGCCCCATTTGACCCTCAAATCAGCTTATTTGAGTGGTTTTCCCACTTTTCTTGAATTTCTCCTATTTTTCCCCATTTTATCTCATTTTCCTATTTTTTCGGATTTCTTGGGCATTTATCTCTATTTTCTGAATTCACGCCCTCATCAGGGGCGTGTTTTTTTGAAACACGCCCTGGTCTAGGGCGTTTCTTTCCCATTTTATCTATTTCTCCCCATTCTATCTATTTTATGAATTTTATGAATTCACGACTTGGATAAGGGCGTGTTTCTCTTAAAACATGACTTCACCTAAGGCGTTTCTTAAAAGAAAGGACGCCCACCTTAGGGCGTTAATTCTTTTGGTTTGACCGACTTCCCCATTTGAGCTCTTGAAATTAACGCCCTTCCCAGGGGCGTGTTTTTGAAACGTGACTTTGATTGAGGCGTGTGTTTCATGTTTCAAATATGGGGAGTTTTCATTTCTAAAAATTTGGTTTTGAGAAACGCCCTTGTGCAGGGCGTGTTTTTGAGAAACGCCGTATGAGTAGGTCGTCAATTCTTGAATTAACGCCCTGACCTAAGGCGTGTTTCACCTTCTGGCTTCACAGCCCTTTCCCCAGAGAGTCCTTGCCTCGTTAGACTCCTCCTCTATTTGGGCTCTTGCTGTTCTTATCCATTCCTCCTTTAATCTCTTCCCTTCTTATCACCTTTTCCTAACCTATTAATAGAGGCTCTCGCCTCTGTTAAGGGGTTGGGTTCCGATAATTTTTATTCTCCCCTGCGTTCTTCTTCTTTTTTCTTCTTTCCCCTTTCTTCTGTCTTCTACGTGTCTCCTTCTTTTTCTATTTCTTCTTCTGATTCTTCTTTTTCTTCTTCCGTATCCTCCATTCTTCCTCTTCTTATTTTTTCTTCTTCTACTTCTGTTTCCTCCCTCTTTTCTTCTGTTGTCCTCTTTTCTTTTTATAGGAACCGAAGGTGCTTGGCTAAGGGAAGGCTTCTTCACATCAAGCTTCATCCTTTGAAGGCTTCCTCCCATCGAGCATTCAAGCCAAAGAAGCCACCCAAACAAGATTTTTCTATCTTATCTCCCCTTATTTGTATTTTTCATTAAGTCATGCATGCATCATTGTCATTGATTTTCCTCAACTATCATATTGAGATCTCTCCTTAGTGCAACTCTTGCACTCTTTCCCCCTATTTTTATTCATATTTTTCATATCATTCACATCATATCTCCCATACCCTTTTGCATAGGGGTTTAAGGGCAATCCCCTTAAGGTGTGTTCTTGCACATGCTTTCATGCTCATATATTTTTATTGAATTTGATGCTACACTCACCATATTCTAATCCATATTTTTTATTGGTGTTTGTCTTTTTTTGCAAGGGTAATTAATTGAAGAACTCTCTTCGTCGGCCGGCCGATCTTGAAGAGAAAGGAAGCACTCACATCCCCGCGTTTCAAGAGGTATTTTGCGATCATCTCCCCATATCAATCTCCTCTTTGAGACCCTCGTGTCTCTGGCGATCACACAAACTCCCCTTGTGCACCTCGTGCATGTTTTTCTCCACATTATTGATTATTGCTTTTTATTCTTAATATTTTCCTTAAGTGGATTTCTTAGAATCTACAAATTGGCGATCACGGTGGGACTCCTTTGTGTTCTTCTTTCATTACCCCTTTCCCCTTAGGCACCCGCGTGTGCCATCTCCCATATTGCACCCTCGGTGCGTCTCCTTTTGTGCCCCTCGGGCACCCTCCATTTGGCTTTGCATTCTTCCCTAAGTGATTTGCCATTTTGTTGTCATTTCCTTAGAATCTCCACTTATTTAAAATTTCTTGATGAGCATGTTTATATCTTATACTTATTGATTGCCTGCTGTGGTTGTGAGTGTGCCTTTCTAGTACTTCTGGCCGTCGGGCTTTCCTGAGGAATTAACGCCTCTGTCAGAGGCGCTTTTTGAATTCACGCCCTAACCCAGGGCGTCGTCGTCATATGTTACGCCCTCTGACAGGGCGTTTTCCAGTATATTCCCTGATTTTCCCGATTTTATTGAGCTGCCTGTGAATTAACGCCCTGCCCAAGGGCGTTTTATTATTGATTAGCGCCTCTCTCTCAGGCGTTTTTTACGAATTGGACGCCCTTACGATTGGGCGTTTCTTGATTTGGCTGTTCATCTCCTGCTGATTGACGCCCTCACCAGAGGCGTGTTTCTTATTTTTAGCGCCTCACTTAAAGGCGTTTGCTTGGATTTGACGCCCTCTAGACAGGGCGTCCTTTTATTTATAACGCCTCACTCTAAGGCGTATTTCACCCAGCCCCTGGCACCCACGTTGATTCACGGCAGTCACACCGTCGTTTCTTTGGCTAGTAGCGCCCCCTGACAAGGCGTGTTTTTACTGTGGGTTTCCACAACCCTTCCCGTGGGTGATATTTCATGCTTATATTTCATATTGATTGATATTATTGTGGTTGGCCTGTTTACCCCATTGCATTCTTTCATTCATTTGCATTTTTGGTTTGGGAGCCCCCCTCCTCTTCATTAGGATCCACACACCCTATTGGAATCGGGACGACCCTCCATTGAGCATTCCGTCTCTTTGGACTGGAAATCCCTTTTCCAAGCCTCCGTAAGTCCCCGCACCCGTGGATTCCCTCACGGACGCCGGGCAGGTTGTACCCTTTGAAGTCCCGATATAGTTGGCCTAATACGTGGTGAGTGAGAGTTCCTAGTTGGCATTGGAGTTCAACTCATATTGAAACTAGGTTCCCCCCTTGTGTGAATCTTTCCAAACTTTATTAAAATTCATTAATTCACCAAGGATTAAACGAATCAAAATCACGGTAACCATTCCAACTTGTGTGCTTCTTTGCAATTATTGAGAACTTTGATTATATAATGGCTTACCATGATAGAAACATGTTCAATTCAATTAATGAGGATGCACAACCTAGCACTTCATATCCTCAATTTCAACATGTTAATCATCATCATTCTCACCATTCTTTCAAGGGACCACGTCCTTATTCTCATGGTCATGCCCGACCCATGGGCAATGTCCATCCTCATGGTCCCCCTACTCAAGTTCGAGCCACTATTCCTACGGGACCGTCTCCTCCCAATGATGAGAAGGTCTCTCAAATCTTGCATGCATTAGATCATCTTACCCCTCAACAGATCCAAGCCCTTAAGGCTGTCGTTGAGGGTGCATCTCCTTCATCTCTCCCTCCTTCCAATTCTATTCGGGTGGCCCATCACCCATCTCCCTCCAATTCTACACGGGTGGCCCATCACCCACCTCCTCCTTCCAATCATATTCGGGTAGCCCATTACCCATCTCCCCCTATTCATTCTACTCGGGTGGTCCGACACCCGCCTCCTTCTATTCCTCCTCCCTCACGGCCCCGAAGCCCATTTATTCATTGCAATCCGGCCCGTCCGGGTTCTTTTACGGGTCGTCCCATTAATTCCCCTCCACGGCCTTTTTATACGACCCCTCCTCCTTCAATGCCCTGCCAACCTTCTGTTGCCCAAGTTACACCCCTCCAGCAAACTCTCCTCGATAAGATTACTTTGATGGAGGAACAAATAAAGAGGGTCACGGCTCCTCCTACTCCAGTCAATCCTCTCCATGTCGCTTTGGACGACATTACAAGAATGGAGAGAGAATGGAAAGATAGGATGGACGACTACGGCGTTGATATTCCAAGTGAGCAAGAACCGACATTTGAAGAATCTGAGGCAATATACGATGATGAAGATGTGCAGGCACCCCTTCCGAGTTACCTTAATTTCCCGCTCCCTCCACTTTCATTCGATGAACCTCCTGCTCAGGATGAAACCATCCCCGATCCAATCCCTATTTATGAGACTAACTGGTGTTACGATGATGGGTCGATACTCCAATCACCCACACCGCCACATTGTAAGTCTCCTCCTATCCTTGACACCGCATACATTACACCTCCTCCAGTTACACCATTAACCTACGCAACACTGGCCTCCCCTAAACCTTCCATTAAACCTCTACCAATTACACCTCCACTCCTTAAGCCATCTACCTCCACACCATTAGCCTCCATCGAACCCACCATTAAACCTTCCCCAATTAACCTCCCATTACCGCCACCTCGGCCTTCCATTATCCCTTTAAAACCCACTTTGCTTATTCCTCCACCATATAGCCTTACGCCTTTACCCATGGTTAGTCCTGAGCAGGATCCACCACTTTTTGCATCCGAGCTAATCCCAACTACTTCCGAGCAAGGGGAGAAGCTCGACGTGTTTGAATCTCCGCCCCCATTCACCCATTTGCCAACACCTTCCATTATAACTCCACCATTCACGGAGCCTCCCGCCTCCGCCTCACCTCCCTTTGTTACTCGGAAGGGGCGTGCTTCTGCAGCTATTTGTGCCGAAGATACGCAAGAGCCGGGCAAGAAGACTTTGGCCACGACTGTGCCATTCAAAATTCAAGAATTCATTTGCCGAATGCCAATCCGGGTTATTGTGCCAATCACGGCCGAAGAAGTCAAGTCGCCGCCATGCCGAGCGTTGATGCCGTCTAAGGGCCGGGCAGGGCACCCCTTGTTCAAACTTTCCAATCCAGAATTCATTATTCCTTACAAGGGGCGAATGCCCATTTTGCTCAACATTCCATATACACCACATTCAATGGGCAACATGATGCTTCCCGTTCCAACTCTACAACTCCCCCACATTATTGATCTTTGCTTTCCAAGGGAGTTGTCTTTTACTATTGAAGCTTCTTTTATTGGGCCAATTGACCGTACATGTTCACTGCCATGGAGGGGCAGTTATCTTAATGCTAAGGGGCCATCCCTTATTTGCTCCACTTTCTATTCATCCATCTCTATCACTTTTTCTTCATGGGCCATTCCCTTGGTTAGGAGGAGGATCTCATCCTCTCGCCCTTCACATTCTTCATATTCTTTGCATTTCATGCATTCATCGCATCCATCCCATTGCATGCATTTGCACCTCCTGCTTCCCGGGTTTCCAAACCCGTATCTTCCTCGCCTTCTGGCACCGCCGGATATTCCGCATTTCCCATCTTATTCATATTCATCCTTTTATCCACTCCCCTTGGGGCATCGCGTCCCCCTTCCTGCTATTTCCCTGGAACCACCAGGAATTTTATCCCTCCTCTTTGGGCATCTCACCCTTTCTGATTTCATCCCTCCGGAACCTCCGGATTCTTCCCTTGTCCTTTCAGGGCATCGCGCCCCTTTCCATCTTCTCCCTCCTGATTTCATTCCTCCGGAACCTCCGGATTCTCCATCTTATTCTCTCTATCATCTCCCAGGGCATCGCGACCCTCCTGATTTCATTCCTCCGGAACCTCCGGAACTTCCATATTTCTTTCGATTTATCTTCTTGCTCCTCCGGGACTTCATATCTTTTATTCTCTTCTTCCTTCTCCGTCACCTCTTCCATCATCTTTTTCCCTATCTTTCCCCAGGGCATCGCGTCCCTTCTTTCAATGTCCCACCAGAGCCTTCGGATTTCTCCTCTCATGATTTTCCTCCTCTGCTTCCGGACCCTCCGGATCCACCTCTTTCTATCTACCAATTTCTTCTTCTAATTCCTCCTAATTCTGGGTCTGACCCAACTTCTTCCACATCCACTGCCTTGGGCATCTGCCCTTTCTCCCATTGCTTTCGAGGCTTTAGTCCTCACTCCACCTCCTAATTTTCCGCTTCTTCTGTAGACTGTTTCATGTGATCAGGGTCTCCGAGCCTTAGCAAGGGAGTTCTAGCCCTCGCCTCTCTTCCTTTTTCTCCTTATTCGTCTGAGTCTGGTCTTGGCACCACTCCCTCTTGTTAAGCCACTTTCAAATCCTTTGCTTCCAATTCTTTTGACTGCCAAAGAGGACAAATCTCATGATGATCAAGATCGCTTCTCGCGGCAGCTGCTTCTACAAAGGTCGCAAGGTAACATATTGGCGTAAGTATGCATTTTAATGATATCATTTTCTCATTACCTCACGCATGATTTTCAAAATCAAGTGCTTCTTAACGAGATTAAGAGTGGTGTTTTAAACCTTTATCTTAGGCTTTTGTTTAATTAAATCACTCTCAAAAGAGTCTTTAGGCTTGCTATGCAGCACCTTTGGTTAATAAGAACCCCGTGCTGGGAATTCGACATTCTCTCCCCGCTTGTTAAGGGCAACCCTTAGCTGGGCATTTCACACACTTCACGGCGTCCTTAGCCGGCTCTTTGGTTAGACACCGTTGCTACTTTGGCCATGCCATGAGTATTCTGAAAGTCTTTTCTCTTCTTTACTCAGCCGCATGCAGGGGCAAGAGGTTGACGGATGAGATGACCAACCTAGGTAATCCCCAATACGAGAGGAGTCTCAAATAGGGGCAGTCTTGACCCAAAATCAATATGAGTTTTCATGATATACATTTCGCAAAAAGGGCTATTATGAAAATCAAGTCAAAATTTCGATAAAAGCAAAAGTATGAATTATGGCATGTCAAGAGTGGCAAAGTCCCCGCAGGGAAAACCCTGGTCGTATGCATGTCAAGGGTCTAAAAATCAAAGGCACAAAGCCCCGGCACAACAGACTACCTCTTTGAGGGTTAACACCTTGGAAGGAATTCAAGTCTTGATATCTCCCATCCTGCATAAAGTTTGTCCCCAATTATTCTTCTCTTCTCCCTCCAAGACCGAATGTTTCTCGGGTATGGCCTTGGTAGGGGCATCGTTAATCAAGGGCAGTCAGTTATAGGGCGCCACCCTTTCAATGCACGCCCGGCTTTGGGCAGTTTTAAGCAAAAAGGGAGGAAACGAGGACCCCTAGCCAGTGGTTCAAAAACACCCTTTGATGCTGTTTTAGCAATGTCTAACCAAAATCTCCACAAAAATTTGAATATTTCCAAAATCTCCACAAAAATTTGAATATTTCCAAAATCTCCACAAAAATTTGAATATTTTCAAAATCTCCACAAAAATTTGAATATTTTCAAAATTTCCACAAAAATTTGAATATTTCCAAAATTTCACAAAAATTTGAATATTTCCAAAATCTCATAAAAAATTTACATATTTCCAAAATCCAAAAATTTTGCATTGTATTTTCTGATGGTGTTTTGCAGGAATAACTTTCCAAGGACCAGGAGCACGGGATGAGTCCTATCTCCACTCATTGCTATCAATCTATTGATTCCTCCCGATATTCTCATGACATGTCACCCTGGGCATTTTTGGTCATCATTTCCTCATATCTTTTTGGTTATATCTCCTGATTATCATTCTGATTATTCATCTCGAGATCTTTCAATCAACTCCTGCTGATTTCTCTTGGTCAATTCTGCCGCTGGGCATTATCATTCTGATCATTCAACTCCAAATCTTGATTAGCCAAGATTATCTTCCTCATGATGAAACAACAACAAACAATGATGATTTGTAATGCCATGATTTAATTCGTGCTATTCATGTCATATACATGCTATTGATGCTTTGCTTTGATGTTATGCTTGCTATGCTTTAAAGGTCTTGGCTGATGAATTTTTGAGCGCAGGATAAGAAGCTGTTGGTCCCACCGACTGGGCATCATCATTATCCAAGCCCCACGGTGCCCACACCTCATCTCTCAGTTCCCCCCATACTTATTGCTTCACCATCTCCCTGTATGCATTCTACTTATGTTACATATGTTACTAGATTACATCAAGGACCTTGTGACTTTGATAAATCTGGAATTTGAGTTCCCCTTCATCAAAAACGATGACGATTCCAGAGGCATCTTAGTCATACGGATAGGCCGTTGAGCCGTCCAAGACTGGGGACGATGGTTCCCTCTTTGCGAGTTGGTGCGCGGATAAACGGGCTTCGGCTTAGTATCAGCTCGCAGAATTGGTTTCTTGACCCAGTCTGGGCAGTTTAACAATATTATCCTTGATTATATTATATTTTTATTTGATTTATTTTTTCCTTTAGCCCAGCATGCATTCATGTAGGACTTTGAAACAATTGTTGAAAAATCATTCTGATAAGCTGATGTTGAGAGTTGAATTGATCTTAATCTTTCCCGATATGAGATTTTCATTGCCGAATTGAGTCCTCAGTTCGTTTTGTCGCTGTTTTGGGTCTTTTCTCGAGAGCTCCTTGTTTGGATTTTTTCATCTTATTGTCCAACTTTCCCCTTGATCCACCTTGGCTGCAGCACGTCCACATTGGCTGGTAACCGCTCCCCAACGGTGAAATCTACAGGTTTGTGACCTGGGGTACTTCCACCGCGCTGGAAGTTGATCATTTTATTTTATCTCCTTCGTGCACCGCGTGCACATCTCCCCCTTTTATCCAAACATTGTTGATTTCGTTGGATTTCCCGAGATTTGCTTCATCTCGTGCTTTTGATTTGATTCTCATCAAGTGATGTTGATTGCGTGTCTCATCACCCCTTGGCATCTACTTTTCAGTTTGCTACGCTCCCTTGCAAAGCAGACGCCAAGGCGGGGCAGCTGTAGACACGCCAAAATTGACGTCATTTTGAGTATATTTCATATCGCTCTGCGATGCCCCATTTGACCCTCAAATCAGCTTATTTGAGTGGTTTTCCCACTTTTCTTGAATTTCTCCTATTTTTCCCCATTTTATCTCATTTTCCTATTTTTTCGGATTTCTTGGGCATTTATCTCTATTTTCTGAATTCACGCCCTCATCAGGGGCGTGTTTTTTGAAACACGCCCTGGTCTAGGGCGTTTCTTTCCCATTTTATCTATTTCTCCCCATTCTATCTATTTTATGAATTTTATGAATTCACGACTTGGATAAGGGCGTGTTTCTCTTAAAACATGACTTCACCTAAGGCGTTTCTTAAAGAAAGGACGCCCACCTTAGGGCGTTAATTCTTTTGGTTTGACCGACTTCCCCATTTGAGCTCTTGAAATTAACGCCCTTCCCAGGGGCGTGTTTTTGAAACGTGACTTTGATTGAGGCGTGTGTTTCATGTTTCAAATATGGGGAGTTTTCATTTCTAAAAATTTGGTTTGAGAAACGCCCTTGTGCAGGGCGTGTTTTTGAGAAACGCCGTATGAGTAGGTCGTCAATTCTTGAATTAACGCCCTGACCTAAGGCGTGTTTCACCTTCTGGCTTCACAGCCCTTTCCCCAGAGAGTCCTTGCCTCGTTAGACTCCTCCTCTATTTGGGCTCTTGCTGTTCTTATCCATTCCTCCTTTAATCTCTTCCCTTCTTATCACCTTTTCCTAACCTATTAATAGAGGCTCTCGCCTCTGTTAAGGGGTTGGGTTCCGATAATTTTTATTCTCCCCTGCGTTCTTCTTCTTTTTTCTTCTTTCCCCTTTCTTCTGTCTTCTACGTGTCTCCTTCTTTTTCTATTTCTTCTTCTGATTCTTCTTTTTCTTCTTCCGTATCCTCCATTCTTCCTCTTCTTATTTTTTCTTCTTCTACTTCTGTTTCCTCCCTCTTTTCTTCTGTTGTCCTCTTTTCTTTTTACAGGAACCGAAGGTGCTTGGCTAAGGGAAGGCTTCTTCACATCAAGCTTCATCCTTTGAAGGCTTCCTCCCATCGAGCATTCAAGCCAAAGAAGCCACCCAAACAAGATTTTTCTATCTTATCTCCCCTTATTTGTATTTTTCATTAAGTCATGCATGCATCATTGTCATTGATTTTCCTCAACTATCATATTGAGATCTCTCCTTAGTGCAACTCTTGCACTCTTTCCCCCTATTTTTATTCATATTTTTCATATCATTCACATCATATCTCCCATACCCTTTTGCATAGGGGTTTAAGGGCAATCCCCTTAAGGTGTGTTCTTGCACATGCTTTCATGCTCATATATTTTTATTGAATTTGATGCTACACTCACCATATTCTAATCCATATTTTTTATTGGTGTTTGTCTTTTTTTGCAAGGGTAATTAATTGAAGAACTCTCTTCGTCGGCCGGCCGATCTTGAAGAGAAAGGAAGCACTCACATCCCCGCGTTTCAAGAGGTATTTTGCGATCATCTCCCCATATCAATCTCCTCTTTGAGACCCTCGTGTCTCTGGCGATCACACAAACTCCCCTTGTGCACCTCGTGCATATTTTTCTCCACATTATTTATTGATTATTGTTTGTTATTCTTATAATATTTTTCTTAAGTGTGGATTTTAATCCGAATCTACACCATCTATCTCGAATCTCTGTTCAATGAAATCTACCCTATTGTTCATACATGCTTGATCCTTGGAATTCTTTGCCATTAAAGTGGAATTAGTCTAGTCAAATGTCAGGGGCTATGGGTCCCATTTAAATGACATTTAAATGCTAGTGTATGGAGTCCTGATCTGATCCCACGGGCGAGACAAAGTCCAAACATATACCGGTATTATGATGATCGTGTGCTGGCATTTACCAACTCGGTTATCGGCATTTAGGGGTAATCATAAAGTCGTGAGAACTCCTAAGTGTATGACCAAAGTCTACCTAGTGCTAATCCATGAGGGGCAATCATATATTCGTGAGCACCCCTTAACGTAAGGCCAATCCTTTATAGTTCCAGTTACATGAAAGCTCTTGTGATAACGTCGTCACAAAGAGAATATTGTACTCATGTCATTAACCACCCTCGTGACAATGCTCGTCATAAAGGGAAGATTGTTATTGTTTCCTCATTATGAAAAGTACTTGATATTCTGACATAAAAATTCTTAATATACTCTCTTGTTATCATTGTCTCTACATTTCATAAATGTATCTAGCATCTTGCTTACTCGTCCTTGTGATTTTAATCATCATTGCTTTATAGTTACAACTCGTGCCATTATAATGCTCGATTTGCTTTACTTTATGCATGACCTGCATGAGCATGATAAATTGTTAATCACTTAAAGCTAGCTTGGAGAATGAGATATTAAGTCCTACTGAACATTTGCTCACCCTGAGTTTTCTAATATTTTTAGGTAATGACCTTAACGATGACGAGACCACACAAGATGGGCAAGGGCAAGAGTGAAGAGTGCTTCGGTAACCTAGATGAACCTCGTGGTCTTTATTATAATGTTCCTGTCAAGTCTAGTTAGAGAGTCCATTGTAACTTTTCATTTATTGAGTCTTTTCTTTTAATGGGTCCAATTTGTAATAAACCTTGTATTTGAAATAAAATTCTATTTTGTTCAATTATATGTGTCAATTTATATTTTTTACTCTGATCGACTCGACTGTTAAATTGCCACGTTCCGAGCAAACGAACACGTTCTGCTGCTAACGGTGCGGGACGTGACAAAAGGTGGTATCAGAGCTTTGGCTTTCAAATCCTTAGGGCATTAAGTCCAAGAGATAGGTTGAGTATCCTTGTCAGTCATCCTATAGGAATTCTGTGAGATTTGGGTAGAGCTATGGGCTAATCAATAAAATTTGTCCGTCTACGCTAGATTAATGTTAAGATATGAGTAATCATTAATTTAAAAACTTGTGTTGTAGGCTAGAATGGCTGCTGAGAGAGCTCAGTGGATAGAGATGCAACGCACTGTCCAGGGTTTAACGCAAGCCTTGCAACAAGTTGCACAAGGTGGAGCATGGCATGGAGCCGGGGATTTGCATCGGAAGTTCTAAAAGATGATTCCCCCTAAGTTTAGTGGGTCGACTGACCCGGATGAAGCAGAAAATTGGATGGAAGAAATAGAGAGAACATTTAAGGTGATGTAATGCACCGATGAAGAGAAGGTACTATTAGGAACATATCAATTAGAGAAGGATGCCCGAGTATGGTGGGAATCCGTGGAAGCCATTTTGCCTAACGATCAAATTTCTTGGGACGAGTTTTTAGAACACTTTAACGAGAAGTATTTCTCGGAAAGAATCCGCGAGAAGAAGACTATGGAATTTGAAGCATTGAAACAACGTAGTCTATCCGTACCAGAGTATGAACCGAAATTTTCTAGACTGGCCCGATATGCATCACACTTGGTTTGCACGGCGAAAATGAGAGCAAAGAGATTTATGAATGACTTGAAGGTGAAACTTATACCTCAACTAGCTCCACTAGGAATTCAAACATATACGGAGATGGTTAGAAAAGCTCAACTCTTGGAAGATGCTATGGATATGATGGAAAGAATCAAATAAAAGGTCGCCAAGAAGGACTTACCAAATGGATCCAAGAACAAGGAAAATGTGAACAACAAGAAGAGAGGTAACGGAGGCAACAAATTCTATGAAAATAAGAAACCCCGGAATAATGATCGACAAATTATTCCAGCCAAAAGGAAATGTGAGCATTGCAAGAAAGGAAGGCACAATCCGGACGAGTGTTGGTATAAACTCGGAAAGTGCATCCGTTGTGGAAGCCAAGATCATAAGATTGCCCATTGTCCACTCTTAAATAAAGAAACATCGCAAACGTCAGAAGGTAACTCTATGACCCTATCTCCTTCAAGATTACATGAATTGAATACGGTGACCTTAGATAGAGTACGTGTTTTGGATATGGTGATTTTACCCCACTAATTTTGGAAAGAAAATCAGTTGAATTTGGGGACCAAATTCTTTTAAGTGGGGAAGGGTGTAGCACCCCGAAAATTTAAATAGGAAATAAATGAAAATTACTATAAATATTTGTCATTGAAGATTTTGGAAAATTAAAATTTTGATAAAGGAAAAGTGATACCAATTATTTAGCCTAAATGGTAATAAATGGGCACAAATAAAAGTATAAATGAATGATCAAGAAATAAAAGTTTAATATATCCTTTTACCTATTTATGGGTTAAAGAAAATACGACTCTAGTATATAGAATGAATCTCAAAAATATAATTACATACCCATATAAAAACTCTCTTAGGATCGAACCCGACTCTGATACCCGAGACAATAGTGCAGAATTAATAAGATATATAAATAAATAAAGCTAAAGGAAATAAAGTATATGTATATAGTTCTACCAACTAAATTAGATAAAACTATTTATAAGTCCACCAAATTTAAATAGTGGGCCCAACTAAACTTAAACACCCAACCCAATTATCTTGATGGCTTGTTCAAACCCCACATGGCCCTTTACCAAAAACCACATGCAACCCACGTAACAAGCCACCTATCGAACAAAACCAAAAGGCCATGCGGCCAACTCAAAGCCCAACCTAACAAACAATATAGCCCACGTAAACCTTCTCATCAAGCAACCCTTTGTAACCCAACAACCACGGCACCCAAACCCAAGACTCTGTTAACTCAAACCATAAAACCCACTCATACCCGAACCCAACCCATTAGCCTGATCGAATATGGCATGGTGTCAGTTTTAGGGTTTTAAACCAAATAAGGGTAGGCGGCTACTGTTTGGGAAGGGGGGAAAGAAACATATGGGAAGCTTTAAGTCATTGCATTAGTTTGCATTCAAACGGTTTAACAAACCCCCACCTCTATATAACCCCTCATCGTCGAATGTGCTTGCATTTTTGCTATCGTGTACCCTCTTCTTCCCCTGCTTGCGACCGAAATGTTGCTGCGCCACTCTTCCTCCTTGCTGGCTGATACGAGAAGGAGCAACACCTTCTCCTTCCACATCCTTTTCTTCATGTTGTTGGCAGAGACGTGGAGGAGATGCTCCATCCATCTTCCTCTCCTATGCTTCCTCCTGCGATCCTGCCAACAGCAAGAAAGCCAAGGTGTTATTCTCATCTCTTGCAACTCCTTCAACCATAAATACATCAAGGTAGGCAATCTCCCAAACACAAACCCCTAATAGCATGCGTTAGAAGTTAGTCATGTTTCAATGTCTTCGTGGTTTAATTTTAATTCGTTTTGCATATTTTATTTTAGTTCATTAATAACTACAACATGCTTAGAGAATTTATATCCATATAATCAAATATCTAAAAATCATAAAATATAAGTGACTAAAATCCCCATGATTTATCTTTAATTTCTATGTAAATATATGGTGTAATACCTAGTTAATAATTAAATTTAGAAAAAATAAATAGGCTGAAACATTTACACGGCGAATCACGGTTCATTGTAGCATAGTATTTATAAGGTTTTGCTTTGTTTAGACTTTTCATGGGTGCCGGGGTGTCCTTTGGACATGAAAATTTATAGACGTATTATTGGGGTGGTGACCGAGGTAGTGAGAGTGGAAGCACCGTTTTTCATGCCCCCTATCTTAAGATCCCCTAGCTCTTGACAAAAAATTTATTTTGAACACCCGGTTAGGTAGAGTTTTTCGAGCCCGTCATTTCGATATATTGTATGCGCGATTCCGACGTAGTTACGTCGAGAAATGAGAGGATTTAAGGAATTGACAAATTAACTATTTAAATAACGTTCACGTTAACTACCGCCGTTACATTGATATTTATATTTATATATACTTATATATATATAAATATAACTTGTGTTTTCTCTCCACCACAGTTCTATTTCTTCTCTCCACAATCACATTCTGTTCAGGTGTCCTAGGAGAAGAAAACCTGTGAGTTAGTCCCTCTCTTTCACAAAGATCAGAAAACATGGAGTTTTCAAACTCACCTCCATGATCAGATTGAATAGTACAGATCTTGTGTTTTCCTTCTTGTTTGACCTTATTGAAAACCAGATTAAACTTTTGAAATGTATCACTCTTATTTGCTAAGAAGAATATCCATGAATATCTAGAGAAGTCATCTATGATGACATATCCAAACCTGTTTCCATTAAGACTCTGAGTTCTAGTGGGACCGAAAAGGTCCATATGGAGAAGTTCCATTGGTCTAGAGGACAATGGCTCAGATCTTAATTAGAAAGAGTTTCTGGTCTGTTTGCCTAGAGCACAGGCATCACATGCTTTTGATATCGAATTGAATTTAATTCTAGGCATGCCTCTAACTAAATCATGCTTGACCAATTTATTTAAAGTAGTAAAGTTAGCATGACCTAGACGTCTATGCCATTCAAAAACATCATTTTCAGAATTGGCAGATAAATAAATATTAGATTGAGATTCCTCATCTAAGTCTACTATGTAGACATTATTAATCCTATAGGCTACAAATTTAACCACATCAGAATTTATTTAAAAATTTTGCATGAATTATCATCAAATACAACCTTGTGACCCTTGTCACATAACTGACTAATGCTAATCAGGTTGTGTTGCAGACCTTCCACAAGTAGAACATTTCCAATGGAGTTTGTGGAAGTCTTACCTACTGTGCCAACTCCAATTATCTTACCTTTGTTCTTTCCTCCAATCTTGACCAGACCCCCTACCTTCTTCTCTATCTTGCTGAACTTGGATCGGTCTCCTGTCATGTGCCTGGAGCAGCCACTGTCGAGGTATCACTTGTTGTCTTCAGTTGCCAGGCCGACCTACACAACGAAGTCAAGCAAAGTGATTTGGAACCCAAGATGAGTTGGGTCCAAAGACATTGTTCAATTCACTTATCAAATGTTTAGGAATCCAGATTTGCTTCAACATTGTTTTCTCTGGCACCTTTACTTCTGTTTTATTGAAATTATAGCCGCCTGGTCTGGAAAAGTAAGTTTTATTCCATACATTAGGCTTGCCATTTCTAGAATATATCCTGTAAGTTTGTTGATCAGCAGATTTTTGAAGATGATGATCATTTCTCCAGTAGGTCCTCTTTGGACCCATTTGATTGTAGTTCTTCCATCTTTTCTTCTGATCCCCTTGCTTGGTCCATTTATCATTTATGTTCTGATTTGTAGGCTTAGTGAAATTTTTCATAAAATTCATTCCCATTTTAAAATGTTGATCAGCACTGTTTTTAGAATTCTCCTTCTGACCTTGAGTTCCCTTACTGCTGTTTGAGCTGGATGGAGTGTCCAGCTTTTCTTTTACCTTCTCTGGCCAGAAGGTAATGGTTTTGAATTGTAAGGGTCTTTTGTTAGATGGGTCATAGCCTAGACCTTCCTTATTGAAATTAACCCTAGCCCCCAGTATTGCATCCAGACTGGATTTTCCTTGGACAAACTTTTCCAAGACTTTCTGTTTGTCTTCCAGCTCCTTTTGAAGGGACTCAGAATTTTTTAGAAGTTCACCATTGACTTTCTTAACAGCTTCGTATTTTTCTGAGTTCACTCTACTTTCATTTAAGCTTTCTTCAATCTATATTTTGAGTTCATTCAGCTGATTTTGACTGTCCTGGTTTTCTCCCTTGGGCCTATCATTTTCTTTTCTTAGTGAGGTCATTTCTTCTAGTTGCTCTTTTAGTTTCTGATTTTCCTCACAGACCTGGGTTTGTTCTTCAATAATGGTATTAAGTTTTCTTTTCAGAACTCTATGCCCTTTACTAAGAGAATTAAACTTATCCAACAATTCACCATAAGCATCCTCCCAGTCATCAATCGAGAAATTTTCAAAGACATTTATTACCTCTTCCTCGCTGTTTGCCATTAGGCAAATTCCTTCTTCATATTCCTCTAAGGAAGTGTCTTCGGGATCTTCTTCTTCCTCACTCCATGTGCATACCATCGCCTGTGGCTTCTTCTTCTTCTGCACTTTTGTGTTCTTCTTCTGGAAGTAGGGACCCTTCTTCTAAAGATCTGGGCATTCGCCTTTCATGTGTCCCTGTTTGTTATAATGATAACAGGTCAGTCTCTTAGGATTTCTATCCCTATAATTGGTAGATTCAACATTCTTGTTAAAGGAGTATGGCTTTTTCCTCCTAAAGGTCTTCCCCTTTCTCCTTAAAAATTTACTGAACTGACGTGTGAGCATTGCCTGCTCCTTCTGGTCGAGATCTGAGAAGCCATCAGACTCACCGCTACTGCTGCTGCTACTCTTGTTGCGGGATGCCTTGAGAGCTACATTCTTAGCATTCCTATCACCTCCTTCACCACCACCTTTGAAATTCTTCTCATAGGTCATGAGGGATCCTATGAGTTCATTCACTGTCAAGGTCATCAGATCTTTTGACTCTTCAATCACGATGGCCTTAGTGTGCCATGCTGGGGATAAGGATCTAAGAATTTTCCTGACTATGTCTGCCTCAGCTAGATCCTTCCCTAGCCCCTTAAGTGTGTTCGTGATCAAGGACAACCTGGCATACATTTCAGTAATATTCTCCTCTGCATTCATCCTAAACAGTTCATACTTAGAGGTGTAGGGGTTTACCTTCGAGGCTTTCACTTGAGCTGTACCTTCGTAGATTAATTGTAGCTCATCCCACATTCGCTTGGCAGTCCTGTAGGCAGATATACGTGCATATTCCTCTGGGTGAACAGCACACTGGATGATGTTCAGCGCCGTCCAGTTGAGTGAAGATAGCTTGACATGATCATCTGTCCACGCATCCTCGTTCGGTGGCAGATCATATGGGCCAACCGTGATTACTCTCCACAGCTTGTGGCTCTGTGCTCTGATAAACACTTCCATCATGTTCTTCCAAAACAGATAATTATTACCATCAAAAAATGGAGGGCGACTAATGGATTGACCTTCAGCCATGAAGCTTCTAGGACCATTAGCATTTCCCTGACCGTTCGCCCACATGATGCGAACCTGCTCTGATACCAAATGTTAGCGCAACAAGAGTGATATAGAAGGGGGGGATGAATAGATCACTCCCTATTTAAACAACTTCAGCGGAAAATCACTCCTTCAAAAATCACCCTACCGAATATAGCTAAACAAATTAGCCAATGCAGTGAGAAACTAAGACAGAGTAATAAGATGCGATTAGAATAGGCCGTCCACACACAAGCACATTGCCAAGCAGATAGAGAGCATCAACGATTGCAGCAAACCACAGAGGAGACAAGAGATTTTAAGGTGGTTCGATTGTAGTCCACAATCTACATCCACCCCTCACTCTAACTAGAGTAAGGATTCCACTAGCCAATGCTAGAAACCTGCAGACTCAGTTTGCGAACAAGGTGCTGCCACACAGCTTGAATAACCAAGGGAAACTTTTCCCTCAACCAAACTCTGCTACCCACAGAGCTTGAAACCTGTTCCAGCTACCAGCTAGAACAGAACCGGAGATAACTCTCCCTTCCTCCAACCTGGAGGGAACCTGCTAATGACAACCCGTCACTAGCAGAACTAGAGATCTACGATCTCTCTTCCTCTGCAGCCCAGAGGGAAATCGGAGTAACACTCCCTTCCTCCAAACACCGGAGGGTAACAACTCAAGATCAGATATGTGAAGAAATAAAAGGAAAAACAGAAATGCAAACAAGACCAACTATGAACACAAATCATTTCAGAAAAATCAAATACAAATGTAGCTTCCGAAGAAGCAAATAGACTCTTCTCTCTCACTCAGACTTTTCTCTCACAGGACTGCTCTCTAATCTTTTCTCTCTATCTTCTTTCTGGAACGTGGAGGCTCTCTCTCTTTTCTTCTTCTACTCAGGAATTCTGCTCTTAGGCTTTTTTCTCCAGTTCACTCCATCTCTTCACAGAGGGCACCTTTTATATGGCTTTCGACCTGAGTTTCAGGCCTTCACACGAGGGAGTCTCGTTCCCTCCCTTTCCAGAGCCTTCTCGGATCACGTGCCAGGTATCATCCTTGGTTCACGTGCCCAATCATTGACCTGTATCACCTGCAGATAAATTGGAAGATGCTATGGATATGATGGAAAGAATCAAAGGAAAGGTCGCCAAGAAGGACTTACCAAATGGATCCAATAACAAGGAAAATGTGAACGACAAGAAGAGAGGTAACGGAGGCAACAAATTCTATGAAAATAAGAAACCCCGGAATAATGATCGACAAATTATTCCAGCCAAAAGGAAATGCGAGCATTGCAAGAAGGGAAGGCACAATCCGGACGAGTGTTGGTATAAACTCGGAAAGTGCATCCGTTGTGGAAGCCAAGATCATAAGATCGCCCATTGTCCACTCTTAAATAAAGAAACACCGCAGACGTCAGAAGGTAACTCTATGACCCTATCTCCTTCAAGATTACATGAATTGAATACGGTGACCTTAGATAGAGTACGTGTTTTGGATATGGTGATTTTACCCCCACTAATTTTGGAAAGAAAATCAGTTGAATTTGGGGACCAAATTCTTTTAAGTGGGGAAGGGTGTAGCACCCCGAAAATTTAAATAGGAAATAAATAAAAATAACTATAAATATTTGTCATTGAAGATTTTGGAAAATTAAAATTTTGATAAAGGAAAAGTGATACCAATTATTTAGCCTAAATGGTAATAAATGGGCACAAATAAAAGTATAAATGAATGATCGAGAAATAAAAGTTTAATTTATCCTTTTACCTATTTATGGGTTAAATAAAATACGACTCTAGTATTTAGAATGAATCTCAAAAATATAATTACATACCCATATAAAAACTCTCTTAGGATCGAACCCGACTCTGATACCCGAGACAATAGTGCAGAATTAATAAGATATATAAATAAATAAACTTAAAGGAAATAAAGTATATGTATATAGTTCTACCAACTAAATTAGATAAAACTATTTATAAGTCGACCAAATTTAATTAGTGGGCCCAACTAAACTTAAACACCCAACCCAATTATCTTGATGGCTTGTTCAAACCTCACATGGCCCTTTACCAAAAACCACATGCAACCCACATAACAAGCCACCTATCGAACAAAACCAAAAGGCCATGCGGCCAACTCAAAGCCCAACCTAACAAACAATATAGCCCACGTAAACCTTCTCATCAAGCAACCCTTTGTAACCCAACAACCACGGCACCCAAACACAAGACTCTGTTAACTCAAACCATAAAACCCACTCATACCCGAACCCAATGCATTAGCCTGATCGAATGTGGCATGGTGTCAGTTTTAGGGTTTTAAACCAAATAAGGGTAGGCGGCTGCTGTTTGGGAAGGGGGGAAAGAAACGTATGGGAAGCTTTAAGTCATTGCATTAGTTTGCATTCAAACGGTTTAGCAAACCCCCACCCCTATATAACCCCTCATCGTCGAATGTGCATGCATTTTTGCTACCGTGTACCCTCTTCTTCCCCTGCTTGCGACCGAAATGTTGCTGCGCCACTCTTCCTCCTTGCTGGCTGATACGAGAAGGAGCAACACCTTCTCCTTCCACATCCTTTTCTTCCTGTTGCTGGCAGAGACGTGGAGGAGATGCTCCATCCATCTTCCTCTCCTCTGCTTCCTCCTGCGATCCTACCAACAGCAAGAAAGCCAAGGCGTTATTCTCATCTCCTGCAACTCCTTCAACCATAAATACATCAAGGTAGGCAATCTCCCAAACACAAACCCCTAATAGCATGTGTTAGAAGTTAGTCATGTTTCAATGTCTTCCTGGTTTAGTTTTAATTCGTTTTGCATATTTTATTTTAGTTCATTAATAACTACAACATGCTTAGAGAATTTATATCCATATAATCAAATATCTAAAAATCATAAAATATAAGTGACTAAAATCCCCATGATTCCTTAATTTCTATGTAATTATATGGTGTATGACCTAGTTAATAATTAAATTTAGAAAAAATAAATAGGTTGAAACATTTACACGGCGAATCACGGTTCACTGTAGCATAGTATTTATAAGGTTTTGCTTTGTTTAGACTTTTCATGGGTGCCGGGGTGTCCTTTGGACATGAAAATTTATGTATGTATTATTGGGGTGGTGACCGAGGTAGTGAGAGTGGTAGCACTGTTTTTCATGCCCCCTATCTTAAGATCCCTCAGCTCTTGACAAAAAAATTATTTTGAACGCCCGGTTAGAATGAGTTTTTCGAGCCCGTCATTTCGATATATTGTATCCGCGATTCCGACGTAGTTACGTTGAGAAATGAGAGGATTTAAGGAATTGACAAATTAACTATTTAAATAACGTTCACGTTAACTACCGCCGTTACATTGATATTTATATTTATATATACTTATATATATATAAATATAACTTGTAATTATATCTTTGAAAATCTATATCTACCAAATTTGGTAGCGTAAAATTATAAAATTTATATATTTGATATCCTTGAATTTTTCTCCTAATTATCATATATTTTATTTTAAAATTTTTTTATTAAATAATACGTGTCCTTTTAAAGGGATGTTCTTTTCTAAACTTATTAAAATGAAATGACGTCTTTAAAGATAGATGTAGATTTTTGTTTAATTAAATTAACGTCCAACTACATGGACGCCATATACTGAGAATATAAATTTAACAATTCTAGATAAAATGGAATGAACTATTGAGCACCTTCTTGGAAGGACGCCATTTGTATTAAATGAAAAATAGAAATGTAAATCCATATTTCAATGATAGATGAACTTGTTTTACTGGTGGATTTGATCACTATTTTACATGATCTCTTCTTATCTATGAGTCATTTTCTTAAGTATATGGCACGTATTACATTATGATGTCATTAGATACACTTTGCATATTAAGCACACAATCTTAGATTTGTGATCCTCTCTGTTGGATATTCCTTCCACCGGATTATGTGATTTTGTTTCAAGGTCTCCGTAAGTCTCCGCAAGCTTGGGATTGCCACTAGGACGCCGAGCTGGTTGTACCCTAAAAACCCAAATTGCCTAGAAAGCACTTACACTACCGGTGTTTTTCTGAGTTCTGGTTTAAAAAAGTCCTCAGACGACCGCTAAGCTCTGTCTAGCAATTGGCCTGAGACCGCTTTTATCCACAAACGGTCCAGTAAACAACCACTTTATCCTTGACCCTGTCTAACCCGAGGTTTGACCTTTGGGTTTGATTTTTATGAGTTCCTAGATGGTCTAATGATTGCTTGGAACTTAACACTTGTCAAATAAGGTATGAATAACTTATGAAGAGTAAAGAATATGCCGTTATGCTGCCGATTTTTCTTCATGGCATAACCTTGTTATAAATCAAATCTTTGAACTCTCATATTCTTAATTGAAGCATTCTTACCTTGATATTTGTTATCATGGAACTATAGTTTGAACTTGTTACATTATTGGCCATATTTATATTCTGGTGGAAGTAGTTTGATTTATAACTTAAAGATGCAAGAGCGGGCACGGACAGTGTCCAAGGGCTCAACTCTAGTCCCCTCGATAGATAGTCAAAAACATACTATAAATCATGGGGTATGATGAACACTGGCGTCGCATTGTGCTGGGAGTACTTTTTTTATAAACTCGTGAAATCCACGAATACTCATGAGATAATCTTGTGAAAATTACATGATTGCTAGTACATTCTCGTTACATGACTTTCTAGTGCATAGTCTTTATGGTTATGAAAAATTACATTCTTGTTCATGAAAGGTCAAACTTACATTCTTGATATATATATACTTTTTCAATCATGCTCTCATATCTCGACCTTGATCATATCTCGTTACTTTGGTTTATTCTCATGTTTCATCATATTTTCATGATTTATCTTTACTCTAGAGCTAAAATGTTAAATATTTTAACATTGCCTTCGTGTTGATACGAAGATACCTACTGGGCATGTGTGTTCACTCCCTACTATTCCAATCTTTTTCAGGAAATTCTACCCGGTCGGATTCAGACTATTCAAGTGACGGATCCGGGAGTGATTAAAAGATCGAGAGAAGACCTAGTAGGGTCTTAAGTCAACTCGAGTCTATGTAATTTTTCTCCTTATTTGAGTCTAGTGAATTGAGTCAAATACCATTGTAATTTGATTATCATTATCAATAAAAGTTAGACTTTTGATCAGTCATTATGTGCATTCATTTATTATGTGTGAATGTGTTAACGCTCTGATTAAATTGCTCGCTTGAGGCGTACTAGCCGACTGTTCACGTTCCCGATTGTTTCCGCTGCATTATCTCGGGACGTGATAGTTAAAGTGGTATCAGAGCGTAGGTCTTAGGACTTACTTATTCTTAGGAAAATGACATGTCATAGGCTAAGTCCAAGGCTTAAGGACCCATACCTATGAAACAAGGAAAGAAATTCCTCACCCATGAGAGAGAATTGGGTAGAACCCGGGATGAGATAGATAATTAGAACTCATCTCTAAGTAAATTCCCTTTAATTCCTTTGGAGTTAACAAATTATTACTCTTCTCAGGTACCTCATTCTTACAATGGCTCACCGTGTTGATTGGGGTGGAATGCAACAAACTGTTACGGGTCTCATCCAGGCCTTGCAAAATATGGCCCAAGCCGGCGCCAGGGCTAGTGCTGGTGATCTGTACAGCAACTTCAGGAGTCTAAACCCTCCACGATTTTCTGGTTCTTCCAACCCAGACGAAGCTAAAAATTGGATAGACGAAATGAACCATATATTCAAGGTCATGCAATGCGCCGACCAAGAGAAGGTTCATCTTGCCACGTTCCAACTCAACAAAGATGCGCGTACTTGGTGGAAGTCTATTCCGGCACCGCAACAAGACGCACTACACACTTGGGAGGGATTTCTCACACTCTTCCGAGCAAAATACTTTTCCGAACATGTTAAGGAGAGGAAGGCGGCAGAGTTTGCTTCGCTCCGTCATGGCATGATGATGGTGGCAAAGTATGAGTTACAATTCTCTCGCCTAGCACCCTATGCTCAGCATTTAGTGAGCACAGATCTCCTCAAAGTAAATCGTTTCATGGACGGGCTACGGCCCATCTTCATCCAGCAACTTGGCCCATAAAATATTCGGACCTATGCAGAGATGGTCCAACGGGCACACTTGTGTGAACGGACCTTGGAAAAGGTCGATAAACTAAAAGGCAAAGGGGAGGAGCCGAGCCGAAAGTCTTGTTAGAGCTGGTGCGATGGATTTCATGCTTAGACAAGATCAGAAATCTAAATAAAGATTAGATCAATTAACGCAAGCAGACGGATCACTAAGATCGCACCAAATCTAATTACAGATCGGATCTGCAGGTCGCTGGACCCTCTGTGCAGACACCCGCTCTGATACCAATTGATGGGGTGCTAGACCCAGATTCAGAGGGGGGTGAATGAATCTCCCCTTTAAAACTTTGCCCAATTAACACTTAAAGCAATCAGAGTTACGGAATAGAAATCAATTGAGCTCTCCCAAATAAGAGATTCAAAGAAGCACTTGATCAATCAGTTGGACTGCTAAAATGTAGACATCTAACCAAGTCTAGTCCGTAGACAGAGTCAAATAAGAACAGCGTGTGCCTTAAGGCATTCAGATAGAATACTCACTTGAAACGCTCCTAGCCATTCATCTAGCAACAATCAGATAAGAAATCAAACCACGGAGACAAGAGATTTTTTAGGTGGTTCGGTCTGCAAACCTACATCCACCCCACACTCAAACTTGAGTGTGGATTTCGCTGATACACAGCTTAAACCGATGGGCCGCACAGCTTGCCTACAACCGCTGAGCATCACAACTTGCTTCCGCTGGGCAATACAACTTAGCCATCCGCTGCCTAACAGCTTGACCCGCTGGGCAATACAGCTTAGCCGACCAGAGGAATCCTCCTCTGCAACCGCTGAGCAACACAGCTTGCTCCGCTTACTAACAGCTTGAATAAAGGTTCAAAAGAAAAACAATAAGAACAAAGGAAACACAGCAACTGAAAGCTGTAAATGATAGCAACACAGATGTGGCTCTCAGGGAGCTGACTGGCCTGGATTTGATCCAGATTCCAGTGGAACTAATCTTTCAGGAAATTCTTCTATCTTCTTCTCCTCGAGCTCTTTCTTCACTCTCTTTCTTTCTTCCTCTTCTTCTGCTTCTTTTCCCTCTCTGCTATTCTCTCTTTTCTTCTCTCTATCTCTGCTCTCAAAAGTTCTCTCTCTCCTTCTTCCTCTTCCTCTCTGGATCGTGCTAGCTCTAGATCTTTCTGCTTTTTTTTTTCTCACACTCTGCTCTTCCTCTGATCTGTTCTATTCGTTCCAGGTTCGCCCCTTTCTTTGATCGCAGGAGAGAGATTTTATACGGCTTCAGCCTGGGACCCATGAGCTCACGCATTGGGTGTATGGAGGGAACACTCCCGCCAAGAGATTTATGGAAGCTCTTAGCCACGTGTCAGATTCTAAGCATTGTAGCTTTTCACGTGGCAGCTCTTTTCAAGGACAATTAGCCTTGGATCATGTGCCCTCCTTAAAGGTCACGAACAGTTGTCCTGTTAATATGTTAGAATATATAACGGGTAGTAAGGTATATGAAAAATGTGTACAAACTTTGTAAGTGTGGGATACCAAGGATGCACAAACCCAAAGTGTCATAAACATATCATGCACAGACCTTGTATGTGCAAGGACCAAAGATTGCATTGACTTATATACAATGAGCATATCATGCTCAGACCTTAAAGTGATTAGTATGCACAGACTAGATAGCATATGAATAGATCTGCACAGACTCTAAGTGCCAACAAAACAACCATGCACAGACTTATATAGTCATTGCACAGACTTAATATGAGTGCAGAGCTAAGTGATGCGCAGACTACGTGTGTGCATAAGCAATGAATGCACCAACTTGGTTAGCTCAAAACAGGACTTGCACTGACTTAGTTATGCACATGCGAGACTTGCACAGACCTCAATCTGCCTGAGCCAAGTATGCATAGACCTACTATGGTTGTAGGGCAGAAAGATGCACAGACTACATATATAGCATAAAGCAGAGTCTGCACCGACTATATGTACAGTAGACAAAAACCTGCACCGACTACAATATGTCTAATGATAGAATCTGCACCGAGGCAAAACTGCACCAAGGCAAACCTTGCACCGACTTCATAGATACTCAAGAAAACATGCACCAATCTTATGCTCGCAGCAAACTAGATGCACCGACCTTGTGTATGAGTGGCCAAGGGAATGCACCGACTTGGTGCGCGCAAAGCATACCTTGCACCGACCTAGATGCACATGATCAGTGACATGCATGGACCCTCTACATATGCAAAGGAAGATATGTGTGTGCCTGCAAACTGTATGATGAAATGCAAAGCATCCATGCACTCTGATGAAGTTCTATGCAACATAACATATAAAAACCAGATTCATAAGCAATGTCTTATGTTATCATCATTCAATCTTTCATGCAATCACATGATGACTTATAGTGTTTGCTATCATCAAAACCACAGGGACACAACAAGTTTGATCAGTGAGGAAGAAGAGAAGAAAAATTCAGCATCACTTACAACTCTCGGGATAACAAGAAGAGATCCCGGAATGGGAACGGCAAGGATGTGAAGCTTTTCTTGCCTCCGTAATCATCACTGAATCCAATGAGATTATCTTAGAGGATATTCCTTTTGTGAATGAGTTTCCCGATGTGTTCCCATCAGATTTACCCGATTTACCACCCTAAAGGGAAGTAAATTTCTCCATTAAACTCATTCCTGGAGCAGCACCTGTTTCAATAGCTCCCTACAGGATGTCCCCTACAGAACTCAAGGAATTGAAGAAACAACTTCAAGAGTTATTAGACAAGGGCTTCATTCGACCTAGCACATCTCCTTGGGGTGCGCCAGTTTCATTTGTCAAAAAGAAGGACGGATCTCTCAGGCTGTGTATCGACTACCCGTGACTAAACCAACTTACTATCAAGAACAAATATCCGTTGTCGCGTATCGATGAGCTCTTTGATCAAATTTCGGGGGCAGAATATTTCTCCAAAATAGACCTCAGGTCAGGTTATCATCAGCTCAAGATCAATGACAAAGGCATATACAAGACTACTTTCCGGAGCAGATATGGGCACTATGAATTCGTGGTAATGTCGTTCGGGTTAACTAATGCTCCGGCATCATTTATGCAACTTATGAATAATGTCTTCAGGCCTTATCTTGACCGATTTGTGGTCATCTTCATCGATGACATTCTCATATACTCCAAGACTAAGGAGGAGCACGAAGAGCACTTAAGAATAGCCTTGCAAACCCTACGAGAGCATCAACTCTATGCAAAGCTTAGCAAGTGTGAGTTTTGGCTAAAGGAGGTCTCTTTCCTTGGACATATTATTTCAAAAGAAGGTATCGTTGTCGATCCTTCTAAGGTGGAAGCGGTTAAGAATTGGAGCCGACCGACGACCCTGTCAAAAGTTAGAAGTTTTCTGGGTCTGGCTGGTTATTATAGGCGATTCATTAATGATTTCTCTAAAATCGGCGTCCCTTTGACTAGACTCACAAGAAAGGAGAACCCTTTTATATGGTCGAAGGATTGCGAAGAAAGTTTTCTAACTCTTAAAGATCATCTCACTACGGCCCCTATCCTGGCACTACATGTAGAAGGTGGTGGCTTTGAAGTCTATACCTATGCATATGGCATTGGCCTAGGATGCGTTCTTATGCAAAATAGAAAGGTAATTTGCTATTCGTCAAGGCAGTTAAAGCGTCAAGAAGAAAACTACCATGTGCATGATCTGGAACTAGCTGTTGTTATATTCACCTTGGAAATTTGGCGACATTACCTCTATGGGGAGAAGTTCACTATATTTTTAGATCACAAAAGTCTGAAATACTTCTTCACCCAAAAAGAACTGAACATGAGCCAACGCATATGGTTGGAGTATCTCAAAGACTTCGACTTTACTATCCAATATCATACAGGCAAAGCAAATGCTGTAGCTGACGCTCTTAGCAGAAGACCAATGGCAACTCTAGCAAGTCTCAGGAAAGGTACGACTTATCTTATCGAGGATTTTGCTTGTTTGAATCTTGATGTTGATAAAGAAGAGGAGGGATGTATGATTGCTAATATAAGGTCACAACCTACATTGATTGAAGACCTAGTCAAATTACAAGAAAATGACCCCACATTGATGGAGATCAAGGCTAATATTGATCAAATGTCAGAATTCTCCATTTCAATTAATGGAAGATTATTGTTTAAAGATCGAATCTGTGTGCCGAATCATGTCGACACTAAGAAATTGATCATGGAGGAAGCTCATAAATCAAGGTATGCTATTCACCCTGGTGCTACCAAGATGTACCAAGACTTAAAAAGATACTTCTGGTGGCCCAATATGAAAAGAGAAGTAGCAGACTTTGTATCTTGCTACCTCACTTGTCAGCAAGTAAAGGTAGAACATTTAAAGCCCGTCGGGAAACTACATCACTTGGATATTCCCGAGTGGAAATGGGAAAGTATAGGGATGGGTTTCATCATGGGTTTACCTAAGACAAGAGGTGGACACGATGATATATGGGTGATTATAGACCGATTGACTAAATCTGCACATTTTCTGTTGCATCCCTACGGTTTGGATGATGTCTCACACTATAAATCAATCTTCTATCTCTAGATTAATTCATGTTTCATCATGTTAATGAGTGCAGTACATATGATTGTCAGATAATATGCTCCCCTGACGCTGAGAATGCTCCCCTGGAGCAGCGATTGCTCCCCTGTGCATGAGTGTGTGCATGAGTGTTCTATCAGATTCGCATGTCTATACATTGCATCTGTCTGTGCCTCACTCATAAGTCCATACATTGTGTATTTGTTCATCAAAGTCTATACATTGGTTAGGCTTGTTCATGCAACCTTCATCCAAGTCTGTACATCACCTTCAGACCTTCAAGTCTATACACTCCATGCTCATTCAAGTCTATACATCAACAGTGTAACCTCAAAGTCTGTACAGTCGCTGCACTGTACAAGTCCATACACTGGCAGCCCTGTAGAAGTCTATACATTGGCTCAGACATTCCAACTCTGTACAATGGTCCTTCGAACACTCCAAGTCTATATAGTTTGCCTTCACGATTCAGAGTCTATACATCGTTCCTCAAAGTCTGTACACTGCTCACCGTCTCACAAAGTGTCTCACTTGCTAGTCTATACATCGCTGTTGGGCATCAAAGTCTGTACACTGCTAATCGTCTCATCTTGCGTTTCACTGCGCATCCATTCACTGTAAAGTCTGTACAGACTTCATTGTCTTGAGAACATCTCATGCCTTTACCAAAGTTTGTACATTGGCAGCCTCTTACCGACGTTGCACTTTGAAGTCTGTACATCGAGTGAAGTTTGTTTAAGTCTATACATCGCATAGCTCTTCATATAGGAAGTCTATACACTGGTCGTGCATTCAAGTCTTTCACAAGTCTGTACATCAGACGCGCATGCTCGCTTGTCCCTCCGGATGCTCTCCTAGGACCGAGTATGCTCTCAGTGACTGTTAATGCTCCGATTGGCCAGCATCTCTCTTGATCAAGTCTATACACTCATTCACTATTCATGCATTCACAGTGAAGTCTGTACATTCGTTTGGCTATGCATCACTATCCACCAAGTCTATACATTGGTAGAGTCTGTACATCAGACCCGCATGCTCGCCTGTCCCCCCGGATGCTCTCCTGGGACCGAGTATGCTCTCCAGTGACTGCTAATGCTTCCCTAACTTTGAGGATGCTCCCCTGGAGCAGCGATTGCTCCCCAGAGACAGCATGTGCTCCACATGCTCCCCTGACGCTGGTGATGATGTCCAGAGGCCATAGATGCTCCCCTGAGACTTCATATGCTCTCGTGCGAGAACGCACTAGTCTCTGGGTATTTAAAAGAATTGTATTACATGCATTCCCTTTCACTAAGTCTGTACAATGCATGCGCTTTCACAAGTCTATACAATGCATTTTATTTTACAAAGTGTCGACACCAAGTTGATAATCCGATACTCTGTCTGCAGGTGATACAGGTCAATGATTGGGCACGTGAACCAAGGATGATACCTAGCACGTGATCCGAGAAGGCTCTGGAAAGGTAGGGAACGAGACTCCCTCGTGTGAAGGCCTGAAACTCAGGTCGAAAGCCATATAAAAGGTGCCCTCTGCGAAGAGATGGAGTGAACTGGAGAAAAAAGCCTAAGAGTAGAATTCCTGAGTAGAAGAAGAAAAGAGAGAGAGCCTCCACGTTCCAGAAAGAAGATAGAGAGAAAAGATTAGAGAGCAGTCCTGTGAGAGAAATGTCACGCCCCGAGAGCGAAAGATACCCGGAGACGCGTGACGAGTTTATATCAATCATGTCAATCAGAGTATTAGTGTATTCGACACCAAAATCAGAGATGCGCAAAAGTAAAGATAACCCAATCCTTTATTCCTTCATAAGAATATGTCTATTACAAATCTTTGAAGTACTAACTAAAATAAAGGAAAAATACAAGGTTGACTCAAGAAAATATGAAAAAGACTAGATAACACGGATGAAGCTCTATCTCTTTCACTCTTGATTTTCCCCATCCGTTTGAGTTCCCTCATCGTCGGACTTACCTGAAAAGTAGGGAAACACTAAGTGAGCGAACGCTCAGTAGGAAATTATATCTCAAGAACTAGTAATGGGTTTAAGTAGTTACATCTTTCATGAATGCACTATAGCTATGCATGCTCGCATAAAACGACAAGATAGAGAGAGTGTATAACAATAAGATAGCGACGAGAACTAGTCATGAACTTTCAAGAACTTATATCAAAAGATATCAAGATATTCAAGCAAGTGTATTCATCATGTTATGTTGGAATTTGGCTATCACGTTCAAGCACGCAAGTATGCAATTACCCCTTTTCGGGTCACGCAAGTCATGTAATATCAAGTCAAGTACAAGTACAAGATTTGTGGAATGTTCAATCAAGCTAGTCATGCACTTCGGTATAATGCCAATACCGTGATCAATCAACTCCCATGGCCACAAGTACTTTCGGGTGCTCCTCCCAGGACCAGATCGGGCCCTATATGCGCAGGCATTAATCATGTATTTTAACATCCACTTTTGTGTATAGCCAATATAGAATTTCAAGAATAAAGCTTGTAGACATGTAGGATAAACTTGGATAGAGTAGAGTCCAAAAATATGACACTTGACATAGAATGGCGATAATAACGGTACAATCGCGATTATCGATAAAACTAAGTGGAATTGGTTCCCTAACTTGGGTACCATGACAAGTAAATGCCCACAAGTAGATGGTCACTCCTTTAATATAGAATTGAGGTCCACAAGAACATCATAACAAAGTTGTTATAGAATTGGGGTCTACAATAACATCACATTGATGGCATGCTTTCCCCGTTCATTAAGAAAATTCTCATATCATACTCATAGCATAATATGAGGGCCGGTATACCATGTTTCTATAGAGTGACATGGCAAAAATAGGGTGATAGGTTTTTATGGTACAACCCGCTCTGTCGGCCTTGAGGGAATTCAAGGCTCGAGGAGTCTTATGGAGGTCTCTATGACTAACTCGCTAGTCCAAAGGAACGGAATGTCCAATGGAGAGCTTGTATGTCACTGAGAGTTAAGGGGGTAACGTTAAAACATCATGAAACGTGGGACTATATTCACGGAGTGGAAATATAGTGCCAATATATATATACATAAGTATGAAACCCTCGGATAACAGAAACAGTGAAAAAAATAGTTTTACAGGAAAATAACGACTTTAGTTAAGTCATTAATCACGTAATTAACGCCTTACATAAGGGCGTTTCTTGCGCTTTTGACGACTCGTGAAGCAGTCGTCCAAACTATATTTCAATTTTTACAGAATTTTAATATTTCAGAATTTTAACCAAAACGTGCCCTGGACAGGGGCGTTACCTCTCAATTAGCGCCCTGGTCTGGGGCATCAGTTCAGTAGGAGACGACCTAGACAAGGTCGTGAATTCAAGAATTTACCAATTTTCAGATAATAAAATTTCAGGAAAAAGGGTACATGATCATGACAGGAAAAATAGCAGGATTTCACAGGTATACTCATGCAATATATTAGATTCATGGTTACATAAATATTAAATTTTAAACGTGGGTATTTATTAATTATATGTAATTGACGACTTCTGGGCAGGGCGTCAAAATAATAATTAGCGCCCTAGTGTGGGTCGTTTCTTTAAATTAGCGCCCTTGCCAAGGGCGTTTCTTTTTGAAATTACATAGAAAATATCTGAAACCACAATAAAACTATATGCATGCACGACCGATGATATTATTAAGATCTTAAGCTAGTTTGGGCTACGATCTTGAGAAAACCTACCTGAAGGTGATATGGGAGAGGAAACGTGAAGGTTTTGGTAAGAAATCGATGCTCTGTAAACTGGCCTCCAGAAGATGATGTTTGATGAAGAACCCCTCGTTCTTCAGCACGTCAGGAAACGCAAGGCAGGCAACCTATAGCAAAAGATGATGAAGAACATCAGTATCCTTCATAACCATGACTGAAGGCAGGGGAAAGAACATTACCTGTTCTTTACGGTCGACAGCAGCAGCAAAATGAAAGTTAGATCGCCAAAGTAGCGATCTGGGTGAATTAGGAGAGTATTTATAGGGTTTTTTTAGGATCGTAATGGAGTTAGTGTTGTATTAGAAGTAATATTTCCCTAATAGAGTTCTTACCCTATTCAATCTTCCTCGTAGTTATCCAGAAACTTGCTCTGGATAGTCCCCTGGGTCGAACGAAACTCAAACTGAATTAACGTCCTAAGTGAGGGCGTTAATTTAAATTGACGCCTTGTCAAGCGTCGTTTCTTGTATAAAACGCGCCCAGGTGGGGGCGTCACTTCTACTTTCCTTTTTATTTATTTTGACCGTTTAAGAATTGACGACCTCACATGTTGGCGTCCTTTCATAAATTAGCGCCTTGTATAAGGGTGTTTCTTCTTGAAGTAGCGCCTTGACCCAAGGCGTTATTTTCCTTCTGGCTTATTCTTATGCGTTTAGGCTTTCATCATCTATTTACTTATCTTTTATTTTAATTTGATCCATTTTCAAAATCTTTATTTTTCCAGGGTTGCTACACCCTCCCCCACTTAAAAGAATTTGGTCCCCAAATTCCATAGTATATATATATATGTGGAGAGTGTAGAGTATATACCTTAAAATAATTCTGGAAATTGCTTCCTCATGAATGTCTCGGTCTCCCATGTGGCTTCATGATCGGAACTCTTATTCCATTGTACTTTTAGCATGGGAATAACCTTATTCCTTAGAGTACGTACTTCACGATCTAGTATCTTTATGGGCTTCTGTTCATATGTGAGATCCTTCTGGATAACTAAGTCTCCATGTTCAATAATATGTGATGGATCGTGTACATACTTCTTCAACATAGATATGTGGAACACATTATGAACATCGGACAATTGAGGAGGCAATGCGATGCGATAAGCAACCTCGCCAACTCTTTCCAGTATCTCAAAAGGTCCAATGAATCTTGGTGTAAGCTTGCCCTTAACACCAAATCTCCATATGCCACGTCCAGGCGATATCTTGAGAAATACATGATCTCCGACTTGGAATTCAAGATCTCTCCTTCTCGTGTCAACATAAGTCTTTTGCCTAGCCTGAGAAACTTGCAGTCTTTCTCTGATCAATTGTATCTTCTCGATTGTATCCCTTACCATGTCTGGACCTAATAGTTGTTTCTCTCCAACTTCGTCCCAGCATAAGGGTGATCGGCAACTTCTTCGTATAAGGCTTCGAAAGGTGCCATTTTTATACTTGCCTGGTAGCTATTATTGTATGCGAATTCAACCAGAGGCAAGTGATCATGCCAGCTCCCACCAAAATCAATGATGCATGCCCTAAGCATATCTTCAATGACCTGATTAGTTCTCTCAGTCTGACCATCCGTCTGAGGATGAAAAGCTGTACTAAAGTTAAGCCTCATTCCTAATGAATGTTGTAAACCCTTCCAAAAATGAGAAGTAAAACGGGGATCTCTGTTAGACACGATTGAAATAGGAATACCGTGTAATCTGACTATGTCCTTGATGTATAATGCAGCCAACACATCGACTGACCATCGGCTCTTGATTGACAAGAAATGCGCCGATTTAGTCAATCGGTCAATAATAACCCATATTCCATCATGTCCTCCTTTTGATTTAGATACACCCATGATGAAATCCATACCAATATCCTCCCACTTCCATTTAGGGATATCTAGAGGATGTAGTTTTTCAGCATGCTTTTGGTGTTCCGCCTTGACCTGCTGGCATGTGAGACAGCGTGACACGTAGTTCGCTATTTCCCTTTTCATATTGGGCCACCAAAAATTTCTTTTCACATCTTGGTACATTTTGGTAGATCCAGGATGAATCATGTACCTTGATCTATGAGCTTCATCTAAGATCTTCTTCTTTAACTCGGGACAATCCAGTATACAAGTTCTATTCTTGAACATCAATCTTCCATCAGAAGTTAATTGGAAATCAGATTGTCCTAGTTTGCCCTTGATTTCCACTAATATTGGGTCATCATCCTGAAGTGCTTGTATTTCAGTTAATAGGTCTGGATGAATGCTTATATGAGACAATGTGACACATTTGAAGTTCGTGTCCATGCTTATATTGAGCTTAGAGAATTGCTCCAGCAACTTCCATTCTTGAATCATACAATTGGCTAACAGTGCTCTCGGCTTTCGACTAAGGGCATCTGCTACATGATTACCCTTTCCGGGATGATATTGTATATTGAAGTCTAAGTCCTTGAGATATTCTAGCCAACGCCTTTGCCTCATATTTAGTTCCTTTTGAGAGAAAAGATACTTGAGACTCTTGTGATCGGAGTATACAGTAAACTATACTCCATATAGATAATGCCTCCAGATCTTTAGTGCAAATACTACCGCGGCTAATTCTAAGTCATGGACGGGGTAGTTCTCTTCATGCTTCTTTAATTGACGAGAAGAGTAAGCTATAACCTTTCCTTGTTGCATTAGAACACATCCGAGGCCAATGCCAGAAGCATCAGTGTATACCTCGAATTTCTCTCCTTCCATTGGTAAAGCTAAGACAGGAGCTGTAGTAAGATGATCCTTGAGAGTTTGGAAGCTTCTTTCACATTCCTCACTCCATTCGTAACGGATCTCCTTGCGAGTTAACCTCGTAAGTGGTACGGCGATCTTAGAGAAATCTTTGATGAATCACCTGTAATAGCCAGCAAGACCTAAGAAACTTCGGATCTCGCTAGCATTGGTCGGTCTTTCCTAATTTCTTACAGCTTCAACTTTTGATGGATCTACTGATAAGCCATCCTTTGATATAACATGTCCGAGAAAAGTCACTTCCTCAAGCCAGAATTCACACTTGCTGAGTTTTGCATATAATTGGTTTGCCCTCAATATTTGTAATGCAATCCTTAAATGCTCCTCATGCTCTTCCTTGGTCTCGGAATAAATCAATATATCATCAATAAAGACCACCACGAATTGATCCAAATAAGGCCTGAATATACTATTCATTAACTGCATAAAGGCAGCAGGGGCATTCGTTAGTCCGAAAGGCATAACAACAAATTCATAATGGCCGTACCTGCTTCTGAATGCAGTCTTATGAATGTCCTCATCCTTGATTCTTAACTGATGATATCCCGACCTAAGATCAATTTTGGAAAAGTACTTGGATCCCGAAATTTGATCAAACAACTCATCGATTCTCGACAGTGGATACTTGTTCTTGATAGTGAGATGATTCAACTGTCGATAGTCGATGCATAACCTCATGGATCCATCTTTCTTCTTTACAAATAATACAGGCGCTCCCCATGGGGAAGTACTTGGTCTTATGAATCCTTTTTTAATGAGTTCCATCAATTGCTCCTTTAACTCCTTGAGTTCAGCAGGTGACATTCTATACGGTGCCTTAGAAACTGGACCCGCACCAGGAACTAAATCGATGGTGAAGGCCACTTCTCTTTGTGAGGGTAATCCAGGCAAATCTCCCGGAAATACATCCGAAATTCTTGTACCACCGGAATGTCTTCTATCTTAGTTTCCTTAGCCTCCTTAATCGTGACGAATGCAAGGAAAGATACACATCCTTTCCTGATGAGCTTGCTAGCTCGGAGAGCCGAAATAAGAGGGGTTTTGCTTCGCCTCTTGGGGCTAGTAAAGATCAGTTCTGGAAATTCCTCGAAAGTAACCTTGCTATTGCGGCAATCGACCGTTGCCTGATATTTAGATAATCAATCCGCTCGTAGTATGACATCATACTCATTTAGATCAAAACATATAAGATCAATAGGGAGATTCTTACCATGAACCAATACTTCACAGTTCTGGTAATGGTGTGTAATATCAGTCTCGTTTCCTAGAGGAGTAGACAAGACTAATTTTATCCATTCCGGTTCTAGGGGTAACGGATCAGCGAACTTCTTGGAAACAATTGAATGTGAAGCACCAGTATCAATTAAGACATATGTAGACTTGGAACAAACTATCAATGTACCTTCTACTAGTCCGCCTTCTTCTTCTTGTTCGGTCTCCTTAATTGCGTGAAGACGAGCATTCTTGGTTACTAGGCGCTTCCCGTCCCCGGCTTGATCATTAAGTAATGGGCAATCGGGAATTCGATGATCGCGACTCCCACAGTGGAGACATGCTCCTAGTTTCCTCCAGCATTCTTCTGCTCTATGGCTCGCCTTGTCACAATGCTTGCACACTATATTTGATGGGATAGTGGTGATGGAGAAGGGCTTGCTCTTCTTAAACTTCTGATCTTGTGAGGAAGTACCTCCATTGCTAGGCCTCTTCTTGAAGTTGGGTTTAAAGGAACCCGAACATGTGACTTATTCTTTCTTGTCCTTCCCACGGATTCTATCTGATAGTTCCGTGGCATCTTCTAGAAGCTGGGCTCGATGTACCATCTCCGAATAGACTTGAATATCCATCGGCGCCAGTTGGGTAATATATTGGGGTCTGAGCCCGTTAAGAAACCTTCTAGCTTTCATCTTCTCGGTGCTAACTAAGTGCTTAGCATACCGAGATAATCTAGAGAACTGTGCCTCATACTCAGCCACCGACAAAGATCGTTGCTTCAGTGCAGCGAATTCTGCGGCTTTCTTCTCCTGGACTCGGTCCGAAAAATATTTATTGTTGAAATATTCAAAAAATTCTTCCCAAGTAACTTGGTCTTGATTTATAGTAGCTTCGACTGACTCCCACCAACATCGGGCATCCCTTTCTAGTTGGAAAGTAGCTAATAAGACTTTATCTTGATCCGTGCACTGCATAACACGGAATATACGCTCCGTCTCCCTGATCCAGTGCTCTGCGTCATCCGGATCAGTAGAACCCATGAATTTGGGAGGGTTCATGTTCTTGAAGACTTGGTGGAGACTTCCGGCTCGTTGTGCACCTCCCTGTGCTACTTGTTGCAGCACTTGGGTCATGCCTTGGAGTGTACGCTGCATGTTGCGCCACTGAGCACGTTCGGCAGCCATTATCCTACAATTACAATAACTATATTAGTATATACTCGCGTTAAGGGCTTTTAAGTTTTTATGTTAACTCAACCCTTGGTTCTACCCAATCTCACTGGTTAAAGGTTTGAACCTATCCTTGGACTTGGGTTTTCCTAGGAATTGAATACCCTAGGCTCTGATACCACAAAAACTGTCATGCCCCGAGAGCGGAAGATACCCGGAGACGCGTGACGAGTTTATATCAATCATGTCAATCAGAGTATTAGTGTATTCGACACCAAAATCAGAGATGCGCAAAAGTAAAGATAACCCAATCCATTATTCCTTCATAAGAATATGTCTATTACAAACCTTTGAAGTACTAACTAAAATAAAGGAAAAATACAAGGTTGACTCAAGAAAATATGAAAAAGACTAGATAACACGGGAGAAGCTCTATCTCTTTCACTCTTGATTTTCCCCATCCGTTTGAGTTCCCTCATCGTCGGACTTACCTGAAAAGTAGGGAAACACTAAGTGAGCGAACGCTCAGTAGGAAATTATATCTCAAGAACTAGAAATGAGTTTAAGTAATTACATCTTTCATGAATGCACTATAGCTATGCATGCTCGCATAAAACGATAAGATAGAGAGAGTGTATAACAATAAGATAGCGACGAGAACTAGTCATGAACTTTCAAGAACTTATATCAAAAGATATCAAGATATTCAAGCAAGTATATTCATCATGTCATGTTAGAATTTGGCTATCACGTTCAAGCACGTAAGTATGCAATTACCCTTTTTCGGGTCACGCAAGTCATGTAATATCAAGTCAAGTACAAGTACAAGATTTGTGGAATGTTCAATCAAGCTAGTCATGCACTTCGGTATAATGTCAATACCGTGATCAATCAACTCCCATGGGCACAAGTACTTTCGGGTGCTCCTCCCAGGACCAGATCGGGCCCTATATGCGCAGGCATTAATCATGTATTTTAACATCCACTTTTGTGTATAGCCAATATGGAATTTCAAGAATAAAGCTTGTAGACATGTAGGATAAACTTGGATAGAGTAGAGTCCAAAAATATGACACTTGACATAGAATGGCGATAATAACGGTACAATCACGATTATCGATAAAACTAGGTGGAATTGGTTCCCTAACTTGGGTACCATGACAAGTAAATGCCCACAAGTAGATGGTCACTTCTTTAATATAGAATTGAGGTCCACAAGAACATCATAACAAAGTTGTTATAGAATTGGGGTCTACAATAACATCACATTGATGGCATGCTTTCCCCGTTCATTAAGAAAATTCTCATATCATACTCATAGCATAATATGAGGGCCGGTATACCATGTTTCTATAGAGTGACATGGCAAAAATAGGGTGATAGGTTTTTATGGTACAACCCGCTCTGTCGGCCTTGAGGGAATCCAAGGCTCGAGGAGTCTTATGGAGGTCTCTATGACTAACTCGCTAGTCCAAAGGAACGGAATGTCCAATGGAGAGCTTGTATGTCACTGAGAGTTAAGGGGGTAACGTTAAAACATCATGAAACGTGGGACTATATTCACGGAGTGGAAATATAGTGCCAATATATATATACATAAGTATGAAACCCTCGGATAACAGAAACAGTGAAAAAAATAGTTTTACAGGAAAATAACGACTTTAGTTAAGTCATTAATCACGTAATTAACGCCTTACATAAGGGCGTTTCTTGCGCTTTTGACGACTCGTGAAGCAGTCGTCCAAACTATATTTCAATTTTTACAGAATTTCAATATTTCAGAATTTTAACCAAAACGCGCCCTGGACAGGGGCGTTACCTCTCAATTAGCGCCCTGGTCTGGGGCATCAGTTCAGTAGGAGACAACCTAGGCAAGGTCGTGAATTCAAGAATTTACCAATTTTCAGATAATAAAATTTCAGGAAAAAGGGTACATGATCATGACAGGAAAAATAGCAGGATTTCACAGGTATACTCATGCAATATATTAGATTCATGGTTACATAGATATTAAATTTTAAATGTGGGTATTTATTAATTACATGTAATTGACGACTTCTAGGCAGGGCGTCAAAACAATAATTAGCGCCCTAGTGTGGGTCGCTTCTTTAAATTAGCGCCCTTGCCAAGGGCGTTTCTTTTTGAAATTACATAGAAAACATCTGAAACCACAATAAAACTATATGCATGCACGACCGATGATATTATTAAGATCTTAAGCTAGTTTGGGCTACGATCTTGAGAAAACCTACCTGAAGGTGATCTGGGAGAGGAAACGTGAAGGTTTTGGTAAGAAACCGATGCTCTGTTCTAAACCGGCCTCCAGAAGATGATGTTTGATGAAGAACCCCTCGTTCTTCAGCACGTCAGAAAACGCAAGGCAGGCAACCTATAGCAAAAGATGATGAAGAACATCAGTATCCTTCATAACCATGACTGAAGGCAGGGGAAAGAACATTACCTGTTCTTTACGGTCGACAGCAGCAGCAAAACGAAAGTTAGATCGCCAAAGTAGCGATCTGGGTGAATTAGGAGGGTATTTATAGGGTTTTTTTAGGATCGTAATGGAGTTAGTGTTGTATTGGAAGTAATATTTCCCTAATAGAGTTCTTACCCTATTCAATCTTCCTCGTAGTTATCCAGAAACTTGCTCTGGATAGTCCCCTGGGTCGAACGAAACTCAAACTGAATTAACGTCCTAAGTGAGGGCGTTAATTTAAATTGACGCCTTGTCAAGCGTCGTTTCTTGTATAAAACGCGTCCAGGTGGAGGGCGTCACTTCTACTTTCCTTTTTATTCATTTTGACCGTTTAAGAATTGACGACCTCACATGTTGGCGTCCTTTCATAAATTAGCGCCTTGTATAAGGGCGTTTCTTCTTGAAGTAGCGCCTTGACCCAAGGCGTTATTTTCTTTCTGGCTTATTCTTATGCGTTTAGGCTTTCATCATCTATTTACTTATCTTTTATTTTAATTTGATCCATTTTCAAAATCTTTATTTTTCCAGGGTTGCTACAAGAAAAGTCTGAGTGAGAGAGAAGAGTCTATTTGCTTCTTCGGAAGCTACATTTGTATTTGATTTTTCTGAAACGATTTGTGTTCATCTTTGGTCTTGTTTGCATTTCTATTTTTCCTTTTATTTCTTCACATATCTGATCTTGAGTTGTTACCCTCTGGTGTTTGGAGGAAGGGAGTGTACTCCGGTTTCCCTCTGGGCTGCAGAGGAAGAGAGATCGTAGATCTCTAGTTCTGCTAGTGACGGGTTGTCATTAGCAGGTTCCCTCCAGGTTGGAGGAAGGGAGAGTTATCTCCGGTTCTGTTCTAGCTGGTAGCTGGAACAGGCTTCAAGCTCTGTGGGTAGCAGAGTTTGGTTGAGGGATTTGTTTCCCTTTGTTATTCAAGCTGTGTGGCAGCACCTTGTTCGCAGACTGAGTCTGCAGGTTTCTAGCATTGGCTAGTGGAATCCTTACTCTAGTTGGAGTGAGGGGTGGATGTAGATTGTGGACTACAATCGAACCACCTTAAAATCTCTTGTCTCCTCTGTGGTTTGCTGCAATCGTTGATGCCCTCTATCTGCTTGGCAATGTGCTTGTGTGTGGACGGCCTATTCTAATCGCATCTTATTACTCTGTCTTAGTTTCTCACTGCATTGGCTAATTTGTTTAGCTATATTCGGTAGGGTGATTTTCGAAGGAGTGATTTTCCGCTGAAGTTGTTTAAATAGGGAGTGATCTATTCATCCCCCCCTTCTATATCACTCTTGCTGCGCTAACATTTTCTGCCTATCAAAAGTCAATGGTCTGTGGATGTATTAGCAGCACTATACATGAGGAAAATTGTCAAACTACATGGTGTCCCTGTCACCATTATATCTGACCAAGACCCTTGGTTCACATCATAATTCTAGAAGGGTCTACAGCATTCATTAGGGACCCGACTCAACTTTAGCATTACGTTCCATCCACAAACTGATGGTCAAACTGAGAGGGCAAATCAGGTGGTGGAAGATATGCTCAGGGCATGTGCTATTGATTTTGGAGGGAGTTGGCATGACCACTTGCCTCTAATGGAATTCACCTTCAACAATAGCTATCAAGCTAGTATACAGATGGCACCGTTTGAGACACTGTATGGAAGAAGCTGACGCTCACTTGTATGTTGGAATGAAGTAGGGGAAAGGTAATTTCTCGGCCCCGACATCATCAGGGATATTACCGAGAAGATAAAACTTATGCGAGAGAGACTCCAGATGGCTCAAGACATGCAGAAATCATATGCTAATAACAGAAGGTGCGACCTGGAATTCCAAATAGGAGACCACGTATTCCTTAAGGTTTCTCCGGGTCGAGGTATTTGAAGATTCGCCATCAAAGGCAAGCTCACTCCGAGATTCATTGGCCCCTTTGAAATTCTCGAAAGGGTTGGTGAAGTCACATATCGAATAGCTTTTCCCCGTCAATTAGCTGGAGTCCATGATGTATTTCATGTCTCAATATTCAAAAGGTACGTCCCCGATCTATTCCATGTCATAACTTATGACAACTTGGAGATTAAAAGGGATTTGACATATGAGCAAAAGCCAATCAGAATAGTTGAACAGGAAGTATGTCAACTTCTGAATAAGACCATTCCTATGGTCAAAGTCCAATGGACCAAATTATGGCCACATGAAGTAACATGGGAAACTGAAGAAGCCATGCACAAAAGATTTCTGAAAATATTTGAATGTAAGTACACTCTCCTTAGCAAATCTTATTACGATGAATTTGGGGACCAAATTCTTTTTAAGTGGGGGAGGGTGTAACGTCGGAGGTTTTTCTAGGAATTTTTTGGATTAATAGGCATTTTTAATGGCTTAATGGGTTATTAAAAAGAATTAAGGATTTATGTAATCCCTTTAAAAGCCCTATATCAACTAAAGGGCTAAGCCCAACTTAAATAGGCCCAAAGACCCATTTCCAAGACTTTTTAGACCCAAGCCCATTAATAGAAACATAAATTAAGTAATTTATGGATTTAAGTGGGATATGTACATCAATTGGGGGATAAATGGGAGATAATACGAAAATTTAAAATTTTCAGATCTTCTGAAGCCTGGCGGTCTATCGCTCGACCGCCAGACCCACCCTAGCGGTCCTGATATGACCGCTAGGCAACCCCAGTTCTGTGAATCAAAGAAACGTGAAAAAGATTAGATCTTGGTCGATCAAATCACCTTAGATCGAAGCTACCTAGCATGGAAGACTATCTAGAACTCTCTAGGGATTTACTCTACTTCAATTTAGGACTCTAGGTTCGATCTAATCCCTTAAACCTAGGTGAATCCTATAAATAGACCCTAACTTCGACTCATGCGAACCTTAATGTTGGCTCGCGTATTTCGATGGTAAGATGGCGTCTACTCAGGTTGGTTCTTTAGAAGAAATTGTTCTTCTTGGTTTTATCTAACTACCCTTAAATTTTCATGCTAGAAGACCTAGCCGTTAGAGAGGTAGAGCGTCTACAAGTTGCTGGTTCGCAGCAGTCTGGATAGGAACCAGAACATCGGTCCAGTGAAGATCAGAAAAATAGAAGCCCTAATCGAGGTATTTAGCAATTAGTCCTTTAGAACTTTCTATTCCCCTTCGTACTGTAATACCCTGGATTCTTATCGGATCTTTCAGATCCTTAGTGGAGAGTTTCAGATTGCTTTTGTAGGTCTAGAGTTGAGTTTTACGATCCACGTGGGTTTTTCTCTCGTACAAGTTACGGAACCCTGTGGTGAGTTTATTTCTCAGTTCATCGACTCGAGGACGCTAGAGTTGCGATGTACTCTTTGATAGGATCATTTTGACTATTTTTACATATTTTTCTAAATTAGTCTATTTTTGGGCCAAAAATCAGATTTTTCAGAAATTAAGAAAATTTCCTAATTTATTTCTTTTTATTCCTCTTCACCCTCTCTCCTCCCTCATTCTAACCCTCTCTTTCTCTCTCTCATTCTCTCTCCTCTCTGGCTCTCTCGACGCGGGGCGCGCACCGTTGCTGAGCATGTCGAGGCGGGGACACGATGGAGTGATCGGGACGCGTGATGGGGCGAGGGATTGAGCGTGGTGCGGCGCGATCCCTCGGTGGATTCTAAGCCGGTGCGGTTCGTTGTTTTGGTGGTTTTCGGTGCGGTTTAGTCGCTTCGGCACACAGAATCTTCGGTGGAGGTAGGGAGATGGATCACCTACTTCTCCTCTGCATTTTTCTACAGTTTCACGTTGTTCGGTGCGAGAAAGAGTAGGTTTTGGCTTGTTTTGGGAAAATCATGCTTTTTGGGAGTTCGTAGGGTTCGCCGAAAAACGGTGACGGTTTTCAGATCGGTTGGTACCGTTTGAACCCCTGGAATGTCAGCGTTCCATTCCCTGCATTTTCGTGTCGATTGGTGGTCATTCGGGACTGGTAGGAGCCCGGGAACCCATGTGGTTCTATTTGGGTCAATTCAGTAGAATTGCCCGTTTCGAGTCGTTTATGTGTCGATCTGGATGTTCGGCAGTGTCACTGTGGTTGTATCCCCTTCGTTTCGGAACGAACAGGGCGTGGAAAGGCCTCGATCCGACCGATCCTCCAGTTTTCCCGCCGTAATGACTGAACGGTCGTTATAGTAACTGTTTAGTGTATGGCACGGTTCAATGTGTGACCATTCCATTTATGTCGGTTCGGGTCTTCGCGGTCACATGACATACCGTTTTATAGATTGTACGGCCCTTGTCTAGCCGTGCAGTGCCAGTTGAGCGGGCAATGGCTGGCCGTGCCATTCCCCTCATTGCATTGAACTGCATGTGGCTGGCCGTGCCATTCCCTTCGCCGATTTGAATGGCTAGTTGGTAGCAGTGCCGTTTGCTTAGCACGGTCCCATGTCTGACCGTTTAGTTTGATGGTGCGGCTTCTCCCTAGACCGTTCCATGTCTTGGGCGGTCCTTTGTCAGACCGTTCTGGACCGTTTTGACCGGGTTGCATTTCTAAGTCAGTTGGCCTTGGCGGCCCAACCTTCGTCCGTCTGTCTTAGGTCCATGTTTGAGGGCGGTTAGTCTAGCGGTTCACTCTTGGATTGCTGAGTCTGTGTGGCGTGTCTGTTATCAACCGCTTGGTGGTTTGTCTGGGCAGGTCAGTCAGAGTTTGATTGAGTCTAGCGGCCATAGCTTTGACCGCTACAGTCACCTCGTGGCCCTATCTATGACCGCCAGTGTATGTGCCTCTGTGTATGTACAGAGTGTCGCTTTCCGACGTTTTGGTTTCCAATTGTCTTGACTCGACCTTGTGGTTTGTCCGTCGTCCCGTGGATGTCTCTTGATGTCCTATGAGGGCTATGACCACGATATAAGGTTGTCAGGCATGCCTTGGTTTCTGTATTATTGTAGAGTCGTTGTCAGGTTCCGGTCAACCCGGTGTGACCCAGTGGTTGACACGTGACCTTGTGTGTGTCTCGGCTATTCTGAATAGATCGAGACAGTGGTTCTGGATGCTTTGAGGTATCATCTTACCTCGATCTGTGTGTCCAGGTGTGCTGAGGGTCTGGGTGATTCCTCAGGTCTCCGTGAGTCATTTTATGTGGATGTGTCATTTCCTCTGGCTTAGGATTAGACCGATTGGTGGCTTGTTCCGCCGTTACGCGACGATCTCGACTCCGAGTCATGAGACTCAAGGATCGTTGTGTTAGCAGGTCTAGTTGTCCTGTCCTGAGTCTGTTGGCAATTTGCTGTGCTACCTTGGTGCTTCGTAGTACGTGCGATAGTGCTTTCTCGGCCTATCTGTACTCCGGCACTCGTGTTTTCGAGTCTTTGTGTCTAGTGAGCCTCCACTAGTCGTAGCCTGACGACACGTTCCTGGTGTCATCCCACCTGGGAGTGGTGGTTGAGGCAGTTCTCGAGATACGATTTTTAGGCTAGTTTCTGTGGGCCCCAGCTTTACGGTAGCGTCCTGCTGGGGGGGAAAATAGCTAGAGGCCTGGCTCTAGGCATGAGCTGGTGTGTGCACACGTGGTCAGGGGGGTTTGGACGAATGCCGACGGGTATGACCCTGACTAGTCACTCGTTACTATAGTTCCTATTCTGATTCTGTGAGTATCTCAGTCTCCGTCATTCTCGGCGTCCATAGGGAGATACTTATGGCATAGTGTAAGACGTCAGTGGACACATATGGCTGTTCTTCTAATAAGGAGGTGCTTCCGTCACGTGACGCGTGACTCTCGTATTTCTCGTTCTTCGTGTCTTGACCTTTCTCGTTCCCGTGTTTCTGTTCCCCTTCGTACCTTCTATCCACCCTCCAATTTTCATGGATTTAGGTCAAGATGATCGGGAGATAGAGGGACGGGAAGTTGCTGGTTTGGCACAGAATGTGCAGAATGAGGGTCTACTTCCAGTCAGAAATCCAAAGTCTAGGGACCGAATCAAAGGTAGGTTATCTCATGAAAAGGCTAAATTCTTATGTTAGGAATAAACGCCCTCTCTTTCCTCCTATTTTCATTGATTGTACATGACGAATTTAATATTTTACTATGACTGTGCATATAGGGTTAACTTAGCATGCATGAACCCTGCCCTTAATAAGAAAATGGTAATTCTAGTTTATCTCACTCAAACCTATGCATCTCCACGTTTTAATATGGTCTTATCAGGCCATATTTACTTATTAGTATGTTTTACCATGCATCTATCTATCTTAGACCAGCATACATTTCAGTTTTATTGATGTTTACAGTAAACATGAAGAAAACAGTCTTCCTAAGACTGCCAGAGTCTCCCTAGCGGCCCTACGATAGACCGTTAAAGCCCATAAAACGGTCTTCCCACGGCCGTTTTCATTTTCTGAGTTTCTGTATTTATGTTAACCTGAAACATAATGTAGAATAGCCTTATTTATCATATGGTAAGCCTAGATAATTAGGATTTATCCTTGTGTTAAGTGTTATATCTATAAACTTGGATCTATGGATGGTTTATTTTTAGTAGATTTCATGTGTCACAAATACTTACAAATTATTTTAACTTAAGTTAGTTTCATGCCAAACACTATATTCTTGTATTAAATCCATATTTCAATGATAGATGAACTTGTTTTACTAGTGGATTTGATCGTTGTTTTACATGATCTCTTCTTATCTATGAGTCATTTTCTTAAGTATATGGCATGAATTATGGTACGATGTCATTAGATATACTTTGCACATTAAACACACAATCTTGGACTTGTGATCCTCTCCCTTGGATATTCCTTCCACCGGATTAGGTGATCTTGTTTCAAGGTCTCCGTAAGTCTCCGCGAGCCTGGGATTCCCACTGGGACGCCGAGCCAGTTGTACCCTCAAAACCTAAATTGTCTAGAAAGCACTTACACTACCGGTGTTTTTCTAAGTTCGGGTTAAAAATGGTCCTTAGACGACCACTAAGCTCTGTCTAGCGGTTGGCCCGAGACCGCTTTTGTCCACAAACAGTCCAGTAAACAACCGATTTATCCTTGACCATGTCTAACCCGAGGTTTGACCTTTGGGTTGGGTTTTTATGAGTTCCTAGATGGTCTAACGATTGCTTGGAACTTAACACTTGTCAAACAAGATGTTAATAACTTATGGAAAGTAAAGAATATGTCATTATGTAGCCTATTTTTCTTCATGGCATAACCTTGTTCTAAATCAAATCTTTGAACTCTCATACTCTTAATTAAAGCATTCTTACCTTGATATTTGTTATCATGGAACTATAGTTTGAACTTGTAACATTATTGGGCATATTTATATTTTCGTGGAAGTAGCTTGATTTATAACTTGAAGATGCAAGAGTGGGCACGGACACTGTCTAAGGGCTCAACTCTAGTCCCCTCGGCAGATAGCCGAAAATATATTATAAATCATGGGGTATGATGTACACTAGCATCGCATTGCACTGGGAGTACTTTTTTTTTAAACTGGTGAAATCCACGAATACTCACGAGACAATCTTGTGAAAATTACATAATTGCTAGCGCATTCTCGTTACATGACTTTCTAGTGCATAGCCTTTATGGTTATGAAAAAGTACATTCTTATTCATGAAAGGCCAAACTTACATTCTTGATATATATATATACTTGTTCAATCATGCTCTAATATCTCAACCTTGATCATATCTCGTTACTTTGGTTTATTCACATGTTTCATCATATTTTCATGATTTATCTTTACTCTAGAGCTAATATGTTAAATATTTAAACATTGCCTTCATGTTAATACAAAGATACCTACTGGGCATGTGTGCTCATTCTTTACTTTTCAAAATATTTTCAGGAAATTCTAGCGGGTCGGATTCAGACTACTCAAGTGACGGATCCGGGAGTGATTAAAAGATCGAGAGAAGACCTAGTAGAGTATTAAGTCAAGTCGAGTCTATGTATTTTTTCCTTTTATTTGAGTCTAGTGAATTGAGTCAAATACCATTGTAATTTGATTATCATTATCAATAAAATTTAGAATTTCGATCAGTCATTATGTGCATTCATTTCTTATGTGTGAATGTGTTAGCGCTCTGATTAAATTGCTCGCTTGAGGCGTACTACCCGACTATTCACGTTCCCGATTGTTTCTGTTACATAATCTCGGGACGTGACACAAGTACTTCGGTGCAATGCCACACCTTGTCATTACAAACTTCCATGGGCACAAGTACTTTCGGGCGCTCCTCCTTGGACCAGACGGGGCCCTTTATGATGCGTTGGCATTGAGTGGTAGATCCAAGATCCCAAGTAAAAATGTAGACATTCATTATTACCGGCCATGAATTCCAAGGGCAAGCTCAAGTAACCAATCACTAAGAGTGGAGGTAATTCCTTAGGAGGAATTCGAGAGATAAGTCATAAGGATATGACTTCAAGAACCAAGATATAAGAAAGTTCAGGAATATACATTAAGGGGTCGTGAACATATCATGTGTTGAGTCTCTCCAAGTGATTTTGAAGATAACAAAACCATGGACTTAGTTTTCGTCTCGTGCCGTGTCAAAGTGATCAAGAATGAGCATTGAACGTGTTTAAGGCCATTTTGTATAATGGCAATTGCTCAAATGTGTTGAGCCTTCACAATGCATAAACATAGCTAAATCAAACCCAAAAATGAATGGATTATATGATGACATAAGGCTCTTGTCATATGGATATGTTTCATTGGGCTAACAATTCATTTTTGTAGGTATTATAGAGTTCGGTTGACCTTTGTGCATGATTTGGTCAACCTATTTTTCCAGGGATCACAACTCTGTAAAAGTTACAGAGTTCGGTCGACCTATTGAGGGTACCGGTCGACTGAAATTGCCAGGTATAAAAATTTATAGATTTCTCAGAGTTCAGTCGATCGGGCTGAGAATTAGGTCGACCGAACCCCTTGAGGCAGCAAATGTTGACTTTTTGTTTCTTGAACATGGGAAGCCTTTCTCTTTGATTTCTTTAATCCCAAAGCCACCAGACATGCCATGATTTGTGGATCTGTGTTTTGGCATGTCTCTTGACTACCCAAGTTGTATAAAAACATCTCTTTGGGGTCAAAAACCTAATCAACAAAGGGGATTAAGGAAGGCTATCAAAGGAGAGAAAGGGCTGCAGGAAGAACTCTGTGACAGTGTTTCGTCCAAGCATTCTTCATAAAATCTCAAGCATTTGAAGATCATCCTGAAGCCATTCAAGTGAAAATCAAGATGAGAAGCAAGCTTCATCAAAAGTTCCTCTCCATCCACTAAGGGGGAGCTTAAATCTGAAGTTTTCACTTGTGTTTCTACTTCTAAATTCCCCATGCTTCAAGTGTTTTGTGTTTGTAATCTCTAAACATTTGTGTGTGTGTAGATCTACCCAGATCTGTATGTGTGTGTGTCTGGCCTTCCTTCATATTTCTGTGTGATTTGGTGCTTGTGCATCTTCGTGAGAGTTCCGAACTTTTCATGAGTGTGTGTGTGTGTGTGTGTGTGTGTGTGCACGCGCTTTGATCTTATAATCCTTTACAAGATAGTGTGTGAATCCTCACAGATCGTGAGAGGTGGACGTAGGTTGCCGTTGTTGCATCCGAACAACCTAAAAATTATTGTCTCCTATGTGGTTTGATCCTTTTCTTCTATCTCCATTCTGTGCAAGCACACACGTAGTTTGAATTTGTTGCATCTCTTGATCTAGATCTAGCATAACTTATCATTTTCACATTAGATCTATGGTATATCAAAAGGTGGGTTCGGATTGACAAGGCAAATCTTGTCAGGAAGATAACACTTTACGTGAGTAAATCTTTGGATTCACACCTCCGTCACAGTACCAAGGATCCGTTGTGTGTGATAGGTCCTGATAGATCCAATCGTTAAACAACAGATCTGAATTTCTAAGGGCTATTTCATCTTAATTATTTATATTTGTAAAAGTTTATTAAAATTTGTAAACACCCAATTCACCCCCCCTCTTGGGTGTCATTGATCGCGGGACTTCAATTGGTATCAGAGCCAAGGCTCTACATTTTTCAGATCTAACGATCTAGAGTCAGATCCAGATCAATGGCCAACAAGGGGATGATGCCTGAGGGTCACTCCATCCACCGTCCTCCATACTTCGATGGCTCGAATTACACCTATTGGAAAAATAGAATGCATATTTTTCTGAGAACCCAAGAGTACGAGATCTGGGGGGTGGTGGATAAAGGCCCACATGAGCTTTCCAAGGATGAAGACGAATGGACTCATGAGGATATTAAAAAATCCACAGTGAATTTTAATGCTTTAAACATTATGCAATATGATATTCATCCTAACGAGTTTTCTCGTGTATCCATGTGCAGTTCAGCAAAGGAGATGCGGGACAAGCTGCTGCTTATCTATAAAGGAACCTCCGAGGTCAAGGAGACCAAAGCCAATCTACTCGTCAAAGATTACGAGCTATTCAAAATGAAACCCGAAGAAACCATTTCTGATATGTTCACAGGACTGACTGAGATCACTAATGGTCTCAAGAGTCTTGGAAAGGAATACACCAACTCCGAGCTCGTGAGGAAGGTGTTAAGATCTCTTCCACCTACCTGGCATACAAAAGCCACAGTCATTGAGGATTCAAAAAATCTGTCCATACTCTCCTTGGATGAGCTTATAGGGTCACTCATGACCTATGAGATAAACATCAAAAGAACTGCGGAGAAGGAATCCAAAAAGAAGAAAATCATGGCCTTGAAAACCAACAAGTCTTATGACGACTCCCAAGAAGAGGAGTCCAGCGAAGGGAGTCATGAAGAAGAAGACTTGGCTATGCTGACCCACCAAGTGAAGATATTTTTGAGAAGAAAGAAGAATTTTCAAGGAAATTTTAGAAAGGGACAAAGGAAGCCCTTACAAACCAAGGGTGAGCCGAGCAAGCCTAACAATGTTATTTGCTATGAATGCAAGAAGCCCGGGCACATGAGAGGAGAGTGCCCAGATCTGAAAAAAAAGTTCAAGAAAGAAAATTTCAGAAAGTCAAAAGCCATGGTTGCCATATGGAGCGATGAAGAGGACAAAAAGTCCGAAGAGGAGCTGCAAGAGCTGGTAGAAAGCTTGTGTCTTATGGCACACGAAGATGATTCAACTGAGGTAAATTCTGATCCTGATTTTATTTCAAATGAACAATGAGAGTCCGAATATGAAAAGTTGTATATAAAATATAAGAAAATCAGATCTGAAAATAAAACTCTTAAAAAGAAAATTGAAGATTTAACACATGAGGGTACTTCTGTTAAGTTTGAGAAACTGGAACAGGAATGGTTCGAATTAACAGAAGAAAAAGAAAGCGTGTTACAAATAATTTCAGACACTGAGAAAAATCGAGAAGAGTTGATGTGTAAAATGTCTGAAATGGAAAAGAGTCTTGAAAAATTGAAAAATGAAGAAGAAGTTATGAAATACACAAATTCAAAACTTGAAAAGAAGAATGTGAGCTTGAATGAAGAGGTGGCTGAATTGCAGTCCAGCTTATCTATGTTTGTCAAAGGCAAACAAAACCTAGATAACTTGTTGGGAGTTAAGGTTAACTTCCAGAAAGAAGGGTTGGGGTACATTCCCCATAACAAAAAATCATTTGAGCACAAGATCACAACTTCCTTTGTTCATGAAAAATAAAACAACTGTGCATCTTGTTCACACTCCAAGCCAAAACATGCCCAACCTAAACCACGTCAATTCCAAAGGAGGTTCTCAAAGGTTCTCAAATGTTAATTGTTGGTTCAAACTAAATTCACAAAGAAATCATGCTATTTGGATCAAGAAATGATATGCACAGAACTGGACTAACACTCACGGACCAAAATTTGTTTGGGTACCAAAATTAATTGCATGAGAATGTTATATCTTGTAGATATGTCTTGAAGCCAGGGGGAGCAAATGGTACCTAGATAGCGGTTGCTCAAGGCATATGATAGGGGACAAGAAGGTGTTCTTTACGCTGCAAGACAAGGATGGAGGCTTAGTTGCCTTTGGAGGAAAAGACAATGGTAAAATCATTGGCATCGGCAACATAGGTAAGAATTCTAAAATTCTTATCAAGAATGTGCTTTTGGTAAAGGGCTTAAATCACATTCCTTTAAGCATAAGCCAACTATGTGACAAGGGTTTTAAAATTATTTTTGACAAAAATTATTGCCTTGTCATAAATAAAATCACTAATGAAATAAAATTCATTGGAAAAAGGAACAACAATCTATGTACCATTGATCTTGATGATGTTTCCGGTGATGATGTGTGCTTGGTAGCAAACAATCATGATAATGCTTGGTTATGGCATCGAAGACTAGGTCATACTTGTTTTGGAGTAATCTCCAAATTGTCTAGACATGAATTGGTGAATGGACTGCCAAAGTTAAAATTTGAAAGTGATAAAATTTGTGAGGCTTGCACAAAAGGCAAGCAAACACGCATCTCTTTCAAAAATAAGAATATTATTTCTACCGCTCGGCCTCTAGAACTGTTGCACCTTGATCTCTTTGGTCTGACTAGGACATCCCGCCTAGGAGGAAAATCTTATAGATTTGTAATTGTTGATGATTACTCCAGATTCACATGGGTATTATTTCTAACAAATAAAAATGATGCCCTGATGGAGTTTCAAGTATTTTGCAGGAAAATCCAGAATGATAGAGGTTATCTCATTACTATAATTCAAAGTGATCATGGTGGTGAGTTTGAAAACCATGACTTCAGTAGTTTTTGCAAAGAGTAGGGATACACACATAACTTCTCATCACCAAGGACGCCTCAACAAAATGGAGTAGTGGAGAGAAAAAATAGGACCTTGATTGACATGGCACGGACCATGTTAAGTGAGAACTCCCTACCAAAATATTTCTGGGCTGAGGCGGTAAGTACGGCATGCTACATCATCAACAGGACAATGGTAAGGCTCATTTTGAAGAAAATACCATATGAGCTCTATAAGGCTAAGAAACCAAACATTTCCCATCTCAAATCTTTTGGATGCCCTTGTTATATTCTGAACAATGGTAAGTCAAGCTTAGGTAAGTTTGATGAAAAGAGTGATAAAAGAATCTTCCTAGGTTACGCATTAAATTATAGAGCTTACAGATTGTTTAATAAAAGGACCTTGGTTTTGTTGAAGAAAGTCCTCATGTTATTTTTGATGAATCTGAATCAAAACTGACGAATCAACCTATTCCAATCTTGGATGCAGATGAAGTTCCTAGAAATCCAACTAATGCTGGATCTTCTAAAGCTAAGGATGAACCAACGGAAGGAACCTCCAACAAGGATGAAAAGGATGAAGATCCGTCAATTGAAACACTTCAAGAACAGTAAGTGCAACACCTCGACTTGCCCAGTTCCTCCACATTCTTGAAAGATCACCCCGCTGAAAACATCATCGGTAATCCTAAGGATGGGGTAAGAACCAGATCATCTTTAAGGCTAGTGGAAGAAGAGGATTTGATAACCTTAATCTCTCAAGAGAATCCTAAGGATGTACTGGAAGCTCTGCAAAATGAATCCTGGATCCAGGCTACGCATGAAGAGCTGCACCAGTTCGAAAGAAATTAGGTGTGGACTCTTGTACCGCGTCCTAAGAATCAACCTGTAATAGGAACCTGTTATGTTTTCAGAAATAAGATGAATGACACGGGAGTGGTTGTTAGGAACAAAGCCCGGCTTATAGCCAAAGGGTATAGCCAGGAAATGGGTATTGATTTTGATGAGTCTTTTGCTCTGGTTGCTAGATTAGAAGCAGTCCGGATTCTTCTGTCCTATGCTTGCTCATTGAACTTCAAACTATTTCAAATGGATGTTAAATCTACATTTTTAAATGGGTACATCAAAGAGGATATTTTTGTAGAACAACCTCCAGGTTTTGAAGACTCAAAACATCCAAAGCTTGTGTACAAGTTGCAGAAAGCCTCGTACGGATTGAAGCAAGCTCCAAGGGCATGGTATGAAAAGCTTACCTCATTCCTGATTGAAAAAGGGTTCAAAAGAGGTAAGGTTGACGAAACACTCTTCACAAGAAAATCAGGTAAAGACATATTAGTAGTTCAAGTCTATGTTGATGACATAATCTTTGGAGCTACTGATAATGCCTTATGTGATGAGTTTGCACAGATAATGCGGGGCGAATTTGAGATGAGTCTAATGGGGGAACTAACATTTTTTCTTAGGTTGCAGGTGAAGCAAACATCTGAAGGCATTTTCATAAATCAAGCCAAGTACACTTTGGAGCTGTTAAAGAAATACGGGATGGCAGAAGTAAAACCCATCTCAACTCCGATGGCCACAACCACGAAGTTAGATAAAGATGAAAATGATATAACAGTAGATCCCACACTGTTTCGAGATATGATCAGATCACTACTACACTTAACAGCATGCCATCGTGACATTCAATACAGCGTATGTCTATATGCTCATTTTTAGTCATGTCCTGAAGAATCTCATTTGCTGGCTATTAAATGGATTTTTCGATATTTAATTGGCACAGTAGACTTCGGCTTGTGGTTTCCGATCGGTAGCTCATTTGATTTGATTGCATATACTGATGCGGATTATGCTGGATGTATTGTTGATTGCAAAAATAATAGTGGGTACTGTCAGTTTCTTGGTGGGTGCCTAGTTTCATGGACCTCCAAGAAACAACATTCAGTAGCTCTCTCAACGGCCGAGGCTGAATATGTAGCCGTCGGAAGTTATGGAGCCCAAGTACTTTGGATCAAAAATCAATTGCTTGATTTGAATGTTGAAGTGCATTCAGTTCCAATCTTGTGTGATAATACAAATGCTATCAATTTGTCCAAAATCATGTTCAACACTCCAGGACCAAACACATTCATACTCACCATCATTTTTTGAGAGATCATGTAGCCAAGGGGGATTTTGAGTTACAATTTGTTGACACACACAATCAATTGGCAGATATCTTCACAAAACCCTTAAACCAAGAACAATTCAATAAAATCAAAAGAGAACTTGACATGTGCAAGGGTGAGAGCATACATACCTAGGTCTGCACTAGGATGAGTGTTGAATTTACATAAAAAAGTCAGAAGCATGAAGGGTAGATTGTGTGAAATGCATGCATACGTTGTGTGTATTTTTATTTTTGTGCATGATATCACCTTATATGTGTGATCGTATATATATATATATATATATATATATATATATATATATATATATATACATCCTTCTTTGAAAAATTTCTAAGACCAATTACTCCTTGATAAATAAATGTGGACTAGTGACTTGGGCATTCTAGGCGGTCACTGAGGGGGAGGTTCAGAAATTTTCCTCAAGTCAATTCGTATCAGAGGTCTATCTCACTCCATTTCCACCCAAAGCAAAAAAAAAAAGGAGGAAGAGATGAAAAAGAAAAGGCAAGCAAGAAAATGGAAACAAAAAAGGGGGGGTATGATGGAGTTCAAAAACAAAAGGGGAGGCATGGTGGTGTTCAACAAAAAAAAATGGCAAATTAGGGCTAGGTCGACCATTGCGGTCGATCGCCGCCCCGAGTCCGGTCGACCGAATACGGCGAACCGGCCCGACCGAACCAACATCCGAACTCTTTTATAAGGGGTCTTCTCACCCCATTTCTTCATTCCATCACCCCCATTCTCTCTCCAACCTTCTTCCCTAACCCTAGAACACTCCACCTCTCCATTTCACACCCAAAAAACCCCTCTTTCTTCCATCCGCACAAGATCCGGCCAGTTCGTCAACATTTCGAAAGAAATCTCCGGAGTGGCTTGTGTGGCTTCAATTCTCCTTCTTCGGCTTCCAGGTTGTGGGGAAATTCTGTCCACCACCGTTGGTGTGTCCCTCTGTGTCTCTCTACTCCCAGGGAAGGGTTCGGTCCATTCAAGGGTTTCTACTCCGAATTTCTTATCTAGATGGCATCTAGAAGAAGCTCTCGACATCTCACCCAAGGGGAGCCTAGCACCAGGAGAAATGAGGGCCAAGCCCCTCCACCACAGCGGGAAGCCCCACCTCCACGGGCGCCGATAATGTGGCCACGGCCCATTCTCGACCCTCGTCTGGTAGATTTCGACAAGATGCATGAGTTTTTTCTAGATTTGAGTGCTATTTTTGAAGTTCAGATTGGTTGGATAGATTTTATGACAAGGTACACCAAATACTATCCCAACCTTGTTCAACAGTTCTATGGCAATCTCACTATGAGAAATGAACTTCTATCTACTATGGTCAAAGGGGTTCATATTCAAATTGATTCAGAGCTATTTGCACGGGCTCTTGGAGTTTCGGCTATGGGTGCCGACATGGTTTTTAGTCATGGACATATTGAGGACACTTTTATCCTCATGACGTGTAGCGAATACGTGCATGGAGTCAGCAATCTAATCACGCTGAATTTCAACTATTTCCCTCAACTACAGTGTATTCTGCATCACGTGTTTACTACCATTATCTACCAAAAAGTAGGAAGCCGTAATGAGGTCACAAAAGTTCATAGATTTCTATTTTATCATGTGATCACTGGAGTGACTATCAATATAGGTCCTGTTATGACCGAATTAATTGGTTCATGTCGTACACAAAGGCGAAGATCTCTGCCCTATGCATCCCAACTGACAAGAGTATTTATTCATGCTCGAATTCCATTGGCTGATGAGGTATTTATTGAAGTGCGATAGTGTGATGTGTATAACAAACACAAGATGTCCACAGATTTTGGATATTATTGGGGTCCGGATGGAGAGCTGACAAGAGATGTCAGAATGTATGGAGAAGACTCTAAAAATGAGGAAGCCGAGGAGCAACAACAACAAGAGGTTCAAGCACCACTCCCACCGCCAGCTCAGCCCGAGGAGCAGCCACCTTCTCCTCCACATGTAGATCCGGACTTGCCGCCGCCTCCACAGTTTCATCATGGGGAGTCCTCTGCTCAGGGTGTTGGACAGCCCTCTTGGGCAGACTATGAGGTTTTCGATAGGCATCTTTTAGACTTAGAAACTAATATGGAAACCTTTGGGGGGCAGATTTCTGACCTTGGGAGTCGTTTTGACACATCCTTTGGCCGGCTCGACTCATCTTTTGGCCGGCTTGATACTTTCATGGACACAATGACTGGTCGGATGGATACTTTCTCCCACGCCTTGGACACCCTTTCTACCCATGTGGCCTCTCTCACCACAAGCTACAAGGATACTCACCATGCTTTTCGAACTACCAACCTCCTACTTCTTCACATTGATCATCTTTTGCACTCCTTTGAAAGCCGTCTTCATCCATCTCTACCTCCACCTCCTCATGTTGCTACCTCCGAGGATAAGGATGATACTTCAGATGATGATGATGACGACGGGACTCCGGATCACCCTGCTCAGTAGTTGTTCTTATATCCCCGAGTGTCCCTTTGTCGTCCACTACTCTTGTATACCCCTCCCTCTTTTGATGATGCCAAAGGGGAAGAAGTATCTAGTTAGGTTTATATATGTTATGCTTGATGTATGTCTGCATGTGTGTTTTGTCGTTTGGCATTTGCATTCCATATGTGAGTCTTGCATCCAAGAGTCTAGGTGTCATCTTCCCTCTAGTCAGTTTAGTCACTTTGTGTCCATCTCTGTGTCAATGTAATTTGTAATATGAACTTCAATGGATGAAATGCACTTGGTATTGGCACACATATTGGTCTAATTTCCTTTCAAATAATTTGGGCACATATGGATGAATGAAATGGACTTAATTTGTTTGACGGATCATTTTTTTATTACTGTCCTCAATTCATTCTAACGGCACGTTATTGTAATTCCTTATTAGAGTTTTGTCATCATCAAAAAGGGGGAGATTGTTGAGTCTCTCCAGGTGATTTTGATGATAACAAAACCCTGAACTTAGTTTTTGTTTCGTGCCATGTCAAAGTGATCAAGAATGAGCATTGAACGTGTTTAAGGCCATTTTGTATAATGACAATTGCTCAAATGTGTTGAGCCTTCCAAATGCATAAACATAGCTAAATCAAACCCAAAAATGAATGGATTATATGATGACATAAGGCTCTTGTCATATGAATATGTTTCATTGGGCTAACAATTCATTTTTGCAGGTTTTACAGAGTTCGGTCGACCTTTGGGCATGATTCAGTCGACCTATTTTTCCAAGGATTAGAACTCTGTAAAAGTTACAGAGTTCGGTCGACTAATTGAGGGTATTGGTCGACCGAAATTGCCAGGGATAAAAATTTACAGATTTCTCAGAGTTTGGTCGACCGGGCTGAGAATTAGGTCGACCGAACCCCTCCAGGCAGCAAATGTTGACTTTTTATTTCTTGAAGATGGGAAGCCTTTCTCTTTCATTTCTTTAATCCCAAAGCCACCAAACATGCCATGATTTGTGGATCTGTGTTTTGGCATGTCTCTTGGCCACCCAAGTTGTATAAAAACATCTCTTTGGGGTCAAAAACCTAATCAACAAAGGGGATCAAATGAAGGCTATCAAAGGAGAGAAAGGGCTGCAGGAAGAACTCCGTGAACAGTATTTCATCCAAGCATTCATCATCAAATCTCAAGCATTTGAAGATCATCCTGAAGCCATTCCACTGAAAATCAAGCTGAGAAGCAAGCTTCATCAAAAGATCTTCTTCATCCACTAAGGGGGAGCTTAAATCTGAAGTTTTCACTTGTGTTTATACTTCTAAATTCCTCGTGCTTCAAGTGTTTTATGTTTTTAATCTCTAAACATCTGTGTGTGTGTGGATCTACCCAGATCCGTATGTGTGTGTGTTTGGCCTTCCTTCATATTTCTGTGTGATTCGGTGCTTGTGCATCTTCATGAGAGTTCCTAACTCTTCACGAGTGTGCGTGTGTGCTTTGATCTTGTAATCCTTTACAAGATAGTGTGTGAATCCTCACAGATCATGAGGGGTGGACCTAGGTTACCGTTGTTGCATCCGAACCACCTAAAAATCATTCTCTCATGTGTGGTTTGATCCTTTTCTTCTATCTCCATTCTGTGCAAGCACACACGTAGTTTAAATCTGTTGCATCTCTTGATCTAGATCTAGCATAACTTATCATTTTCACATTAGATCTATGGTATATCAAAAGTTGGGTTCGGATTGACAAGGTAAATCTTGCCAGAAAGATAACACTTTGGGTGAGTAGAATCTTCGGATTCACACCTCCGTCACAGTACCAAGGATCTGTTGTGTGTGATAGGTCCTGATAGATCCAATCGTTAAATAACATATCTGAATTTCTAAGGGCTATTTCATCTTATTTATTTATATTTGCAAAAGTTTATTAAAATTTGCAAACATCCAATTCACCCCCCCCTCTTGGGTGTCATTGATCGCGGGACATCATCAGGGTAGTAGCCTGGAGAGGCCAAAACCCAACCAAAGCTCGGATATCGTAATTCAACACAAGAAACACGAAAGTTTGAAATTGGGCAAGGACACGATCAATAGAGAATCGCGGTATCATAGTAGCGGTCTGGGCACGGCTGTGATCTGAAGGGGCAAAAAGGGACCGCGTCGGCACCCTAGGCAGGTGTGTCGACTCACCATGTGGGAGAATGATAACGCGGTCTAGAGACACACCGCGGTCTCAAAGAAGCGGCTAGTCTAAGTCCGTGTTTAGAGTCAGGAATTTAGTTGACAGAGGCAATATCAATCTACTGAAACAGGGGTTCAGTCGACTGAAATAGGAAATCGGTCGACTGAACAAGATATCAGTCGACTGAAAATGGGTTATTAGTCGACTGATCAAGATATCAGTTGACTGAAACGGGTCTCAGTCGGCTGAGATAGACAGGCACACTGGCCCAAGAGAAGAAGAACGTGGTCAGTCAGCCATCCAGGATCTAGTGGTTGCGGTTCTCAAAGGGTCACGTTCAGGACAGAGTTTGGCAAAACTTGGTTACAACCTCGTACTGCCTACTTAAAAGCCAGTTGAGTCCCATCCCATCCAGCAGAACGTGAATTCCAGAGGGTTTAGGTTTGTAGGGTACAACCTGCTCGGCGTCCTAGTGGGAATCCCAGGCTCGCGGAGTCTTACGGAGGCCTTGTGATAGAGGTTTTAGTCTGACAGAAGGAATATCCGATGGAGGGACCCAAGTATCCCAAGAATTAGGGTTTCAAAACCATGAAAAATAGGAGTGACGGTAAGTCGATACCACCGAAGTGGCATGACCCTCAAACAAACCTAGCAATGCATTAAATAACATGGCTAACATGTCATGATAACGCAGACTTTCAAATGTTAAGCAATTATTCTACTATTTTCATGAGATAGCATGGAAAGGAAGTAATGAACTCATTTAGCCATCTTTCATGAATCCTAATCTATAAGTGTGTTCTATAACATGCTATCCATCTATAACTTGCAGAAATCAGAACACGAGAAAGGCTAGGTTTACTGGAACCCGAGTGTAGAACGTGGTTTATGCAAGGCCGCTACCAAGAAGAAGCGATCTATCGTGAACCGCGATCTGGCCACCTTTGAACTATTTCAAAAGAAAAAACATAACGGGAAGATAGCGGTCTATCGTGGGGCCGCGGTTTCCAGGTCGCGGTCACTGTGGTTTCGTGATCTGAAACAGACCTTTGCCTCCTGATGAACTCTGACATACCCCGACTAAAAACCCAATTGTGATTGATTTACTACACTAAAATTGGGCAAAATGGTATCAATGGAAAGAGAATTTAAAGACGCACATGAAGATATATTTTATTAAGGATATGGCCTGTGAGACAACCTACCTTAAATGAATTAAGAAGATGTCGACGAAGATGTCGAAACCCTAACACGCCATTCCCTCGCTCGATGAATCCTCTCTCGATCTTGCATGCCGCCGGCCGCCCAAGCAAAATGGGGTTTCTTGGGGGCGTGGCATCCTATTTATAGATCTCATGGAGCCACTAGGGTGTAACGCCCCGGGTTCTTCGGATCATTTTCTACGGGCCATGGATCATGTCCGAGTGAGTTTTGGACTTGTATATTGCATTTTCAGACACCTTTTTGGCGTTTTCATGAGTTATTTCAGGTCTGTACCGGTGCATGGAGCAGCCTAGTTTTTTCATGGAATTTTTTGATGTCTGAATTGATTTTCCGAGATTTTTTTGGGGTTCATGTGGATTTTTTAAACAAAATAAAAAAAGTATATTAAATAAAAATTTTAAATCGCCATCTCTCCCCCTCTGTTCTCTCACCTCTCACTCTCTCGCATTTCTCCTCTCCCTCACTCTCTCCCGTCTCTCCTTCCCTCTCCCTTCTCACCCCGGCGGCAGACGGCGGTCACGAGAGGACGTTCGACGGAGCGGCGGCGGGGGCGTGCGGCAAGGACGAACCCGAGGGAAGTGACGTGCGGCAAGGCGGAGGCATTTTCTATCGTGGCAGGCGACTGCGTGGGAAATCAACATTTTCACGGGCTTTTTCGATGGTAAAGCTTCTAAGAGGTAGGGGGACGGATCCCTAGCACCCTCGTGATTATGTGTTCCGGTGAGGCCGAGAGAGGGTGTTTTGCTTATTTGGGGAAAAATGCATGTTTGGGACGAGCGGTGGTTTTCGACCGATTTGGTCCCTGATCGTGGTTTGGATTCGATTTTCCAGTGGTTGGAATGCCCGGGGATGGATTCCCCTTGTTTTCCCCTTCGCGGCGAGGTGAATGGAGCAGGGAATCGAACTTCGTGTGGAGTTCGGCCCATTTTTGCAAACCTGGTAGGAGATGGCCAAGGGGGTGACCGTTTGCGCCTTGGAGCTAGGCGGCCAGGACCCTGGCCATCCACCCCTACTTCCCCCTTCTCTTCCTAGTATACACGCGGCCAAGAGACTGGCCGCCCTGCACTGTTGACTGGGCGGCCAAAGAGTTGGCCGCCCTGGTCTGTTGGGCGGCCAGTACTTTGGCCGCCCAGGATCTTCTCTTCCACTGGACTGGGCGGCCAAAGAGGTGGCCGCCTAGACCACTGGGTGGCCAAAGGCCTGGCCGCCCAGGGCACATGGTGGCCCTATGCTGGGCGGCCAGGGGTGTGGCTGCCCAGGCCACTGGGCGGCCAAGAGGTTGGCCCCCCAGCTCTTTCTGCCCCGGGGTGCCGTGCTTCGCCTTTTCTTGCACCGAGGTGTCCGTATTGTTAGAAAATAAGGCCCGGATACAGAGGGGGGGGGTGAATGTATCCCTCTACAAATATAGCCTAATTAAAATTCTAAAGCTCAGTTATGCGAAATTAAAAACTGTTGTAGAAATAGCCTGAGGAAACTTAGAAGGATCAAAGCAAGACAACAACTCAAGAAGCCCTCAACTGATCCTAAGCAAGCATCTAATCTGCAGCAATTAAGTGAACATATAAGAAGATCAAACCACAAGGGACACCAGGGTTTTTAGGTGGTTCGGTCAACAGACCTACGTCCACCCCTCACTCCCAACCGGAGTGAGGCTTCCACTAGTAACACTAGCACAGCAGACTCAGTCTGCAACAAATGCTGCCAAACAGCTTGACCAGGGGAACAACCTCCCCTCTTCCTCCCAACCGGAGGGACACCCCAAGTGACTCCCAGCCACTTGGAAACCAGAGACACACGGTCTCTCTTCCTCCAGACCCGGAGGGAACCCCTGGACTTGCTACCCACAAGCCTAGAACCGGAGGACCAAACCTCCTTTCCTCCAAACCGGAGGGGAACCTAGAGACTCAAGTCTCTCTTCCTCTGAATCCCAGAGGGAAGCATAAGTGACATTATGTCACCTGCAAACCAGAGGTCTCGGACCTCTCTTCCTCCCAACCGGAGGGACCCCTGGACTTGAAACCTACAAGCCCAGAACCGGAGGACCAAACCTCCCTTCCTCCAAACCGGAGGGGAACCTAGAGACTCAAGTCTCTCTTCCTCTAACCAGAGGGAACCCACAAGTAGCACCCAGCTACTTGCAACCGGAGATAGCAATCTCCCTTCTCCTGAACCAACAGGAGAGACCCCGACCTCTCTACAGAGAATCGGAAATACAGCAGGTGAATAGTTCAAAAGAAAAATAAAACCCAGCAACAGAAAGCTGAAAAGATAAAAACAAATGTGGCTCTCGTAGGAGCTGGCTGGCCTGGATTTGATCCACGGTCCAGCAGGAACGTCTTCTACTGCTTCTTTCTTTCTCCCAGCACGAACTCTCTTTTCTTCTTCTTCTTCTTCTTTCTTACTTCTTCTTCTTCTTACTGCTTCTGCCTTCTCCTTCTTCTCACTCTCTCTATCTCACTGTCTCTCTTTCTTTTTCTTCTTCTGCTCTCTCGATCTAGCTCTCAGCTTTCTCTATCTCTTCTTTCTCTTCTGCACTTCTTCTCTTAGCTCTGGCTGCTTCTACTTCAGTCACTCTCTACGCTCTAGCCCGCTTCAGAGGAAGAAGACACATATTTATAGCAGCAGCAGATTAGGGCAGCGTGTGCTCTCCACGATTCCCGCCCAAATGCTTCAGTCCACGTGGAGGCTCCTCTGCATCTCGGATCACGTGCTAGATGCCAGCCTCGTATCACGTGCCCCACTCTGCATAGGCTCTACGAACAGTACCTGTCACACAGTCATAGGAGATTAATCAGAAGGATAAAATGTATAGACTTTGAAGACTTAGCCAACGAGTGTATTGACTTGAACAGCTAGCCACGAGTGTATAGCCTTAAGATGTGATAACAAGTGTGTAGACTTGAACTTAGAAATGAATGTATACACATTAGAACAGCAAAAGGTGCACTATACTGAAAACGGCACGAGGTACATAAGATGACTACAGCACGAGATAAACAGAGAACGACACGAGGTACATACAGTATCAAAGCTAACACTACAAAGATAACGACACGAAGTCAGATGAGAACAGCACAAGATAAGAGAGAACGACACGAGGTAAAACAGTAGTAAAACACGCGATCAGAGGAAACCTAGACGAAGATAGAAAGAAGTAACACGAAGACATAAAACCAACACTAAGACATAAACACAGAATTAACATGTAGACTCAAACACAAAAATAACATGAAAACATAAAAATAGCACGAAGTGTAATCACAAAGCAAGAAAGATACGGGGTCTTGGAAGAAACAACACGAATACAGAAATAACATGAAGACTCAAATACAAAAATAACACGAAGACATAAACACAGCACGAAGTGTAATCACAAAGCAAGAAAGACACGGGGTCTTGGAAGAAACAACACGAATACAGAAATAACATGAAGACTCAAACACAAAAATAACACGAAGACATAAACACAGCACGAAGTGTAATCACAAGGTAAGAAAGACACGGGATCTTGGAAGAAACAACACGAATACAGAAATAACATGAAGACTTAGGGGTGACACAGATGGAGCGACACGAGGTGGCACAGAAAGTAGCATGAGGTGCTGCAGTGTTCAGCACGCGATGGAACAAATAACGACACTAAGGCTCATAGTGTTGCTATCCTCAAAACATGTAAAGACTGAACAAGACTTCTTATGAACAGTCTAATGTGCAGACTTTACGTTCAACTGGATGTATAGACTTGGAACGGCTTCAAGGCAACAATGTTCAGACTTTGAAATAAAGAGTGTACAGACTGAGAGTTCAAGGCCACGATGTATAGACTTTGCCCAAGGAAACGAATGTATAGACTTTGGCTTGGAACGAAGGTAAGGATGAGGCTGTATAGACTTGGCCAGAACGTAGGGAAAAGCACCAATGTGCAGACATGAACATCCAGCAGTGTATAGACTTTGTGAACAAGATGCAATGCTGACCGATGTGTACACTTGGCAAAGAGAGTGATGCATGAACTACCCTGTACAGACTTTAAGACTCAATGAGCAACAAAAAGTAGACAAAGCAGCATGGTGTCAACCCAGCTGATCCACTGCGTCAACGCAGCAGTGAACCAGCGACTAGTGCATCAACGCAGTGTCCTTGTAGTGTCAACGCAGCTAGTGAACAGACAGCCAATGCGTCAACCCAATCTCCAACTGCGTCAACGCACTCATTGCACAGAACCCATATTAACGAAAGACAGACATGCAGACATGCAGACATGGTGAGTGTATAATCTATGCCATGCTCATAGTTAAACTGTGTACCAAGTTCTGAATGAAGTAAACACATATGACATGAGACGGGCGCTGTACATACTTGATGCATGTGAACAGTGAGACGGATGTATAGACTTGATGAACTGCAACATGAACATTATCAGCAGAGAAGCAATGCACAGAATAGAAATCAAGCACAAAGTAAACACATATGACATGAGACGGACGCTATACATACTTGATGCATGTGAACAGTGAGACGGATGTATAGACTTGATGAACTGCAACATGAACATTATCAGCAGAGAAGCAATGCACAGAACAGAAATCAAGCACAAACCAATTTATCACAGCATGACTCAAGCATACACATGCATTCTTCACAATTCAGACATGGCACACTCATGCAATCTCCCATAGAATAGATCAGACATATTCAAGATAAAGTGGTGACTCAATTATGTTGCTATCATTAAAACACCACATCATCAATAAAGCACAAGGGGCACAACAATCTCCCCTTTTTTGATGATGGCAACATAATGAGTCACACTGACTCATCAAACTATTCTCCCCCTTTGACATAATCAAAAAGAAGGGAAATGGTTTGATAGTCAACTGTAGCACATAAATGCAGCACACAAAGACATCACATAAATGTAGATAATGAGTCATGGTTCTTTAAAAATGAAGATCACCCTTATGACAAAGAAACAGCTCTCCCCCTATCAACATGCATGATTGACTACTCTCCCCTTAGATGTGAATAAACCATAACTCCCCCTGAAGCACAGGAATGGACTCTGGTTATCCAATAAATCAATCTGAAAGCAGCCATTACAAAGAATCTGAATTCTGGTGAAAATACCACAGAATCAGAACTTATTGCAGAACAAGATGGAAGATTCCAACAGTGTGGAGAGAAATGCATCTCAGGAATCAATCTGAAATCCACCACCATAAAGATTCTGAAGTTCAGAGGGCTGCAAGTGAACAAGGTAATAATGGGAGTGGCACCTTACATTTGTATGGTCAGAAAAATGCAGATGGAATCAGTCAACTGATAAGAGAGAAGTTCACTTTGTTGATCATGCAAGAATCTGATCATAAGGGATTTGAATGCATACATCACTTCAATAAGTCTTAAAAGATGTAGACTCTTCTATCATAAGGAGTTATGAAGTGGCAACTTAACCAATCTGATTTAATTTTGATGTATACCAACTTTGCCAAATTAAACTCAATGCTCATATTTGAATCCAAGTTTTAATAAAAGTGAACCAAATAGTCAGAAAAACACTAAAAAACAATCATCTTTTATCTTACACATATGATCTCAATTGCACCTTTGAAAGATACACAGGTTAGTACTGAAGTTAAACACTTTTTCAAGAACATGAGTTGACATATATATTTTTTTAAGATAATTTAATTTGAAGCACATTATATTTTTCCTGAGCAATTTAAGTTGATCAACACCTTTTTACATGAGGCACAACAAGTCTTAGTTGAAGTGACCCAGTTACTCAGTGTGATAACTGGCATTGCCTCTCACTTTGAGAGCAGAGTTAGCAATATGAGTGTCTTTTTACATGAGAAGACACCTTTATCAGAGGCCAGACTCCCCAGCTACTCAACACAGATAAGCTATTGCTCTGTCAGGTTTTGTTTCACTAAATTTTTATCAGAGATAACTGTGGCACCTCATGACATGAGTTACTTTATTTCATTGATAAGGAACTCAGTTTCTCAGTGACCGAGTCATTGCTCTGAATTCAAAATTTTTCATTTAGTCAACTTTTTCAAGTTAATGTTTAACCACAACACTCACTCTATGTATCTCTACCGAAGTAGCCTAGATTTCAAATTTTCAGATATCAGATGAGAGACTTTAGGGATTACATGACACAAGAGGTTAAAGTTCATTAAACCTCATCAACAGATATTTTCAATTCATTTAATTACAAAGCTGAGAATACATTAATCTTATATCAGTCTGATTCAGTGATAATTCTTAAATCCATATGATAGGAGTTTCTACCAAAATCTCAGACTGAATTGCATGACATGCAGCTTAAGTTCCTCAGATCAGAACAATAAATTTAGCTGACCAACAACTCAATAATGGAGCCAAAGTAGTCACACCAGCTAAGAGGTATATGAAGGAAGAGTACAAGCTGGTGGAAGAGTCAATCAGCAAGAAAGAATAAGGTTTAAAACCACTAGCAGAGTCAATCACTCAATACAGGTTTAAAGTCATTTCAGTCGGACAAAATGAGACACACTTTCTTCAACAGATTGAGGATTAGTAGCCAAATTTTTAGATTCAAGAAGGTATGAACTCAAAATAGTCAATTGATGATTTGAAAGAGTGTAGACTGTGAATTTTAAATAGTGACAACAATATAATAAAGCTCCCCCTAGTCTATATGCAGTGACTCACATAAGACTCGACAAGCTCCCCCTGAATTGATGCAGTTTATGCAAGTTAGACAGAAGAGAATTACTATAAGCATGATTGTTCAATTCATATTTCAGAAAACTTCAGTTTAACACCAACAGATCAACATGATATGCAATACACTGCTCTATATGACTTGACCCATGGAACTGAGCAGAGGACTTGGTCCAAGGACCACCTCACACATGGCAGTAGCATCCAGACATACTCCAACTGCCCTCCAGCAATGTTCCATTTCATATACCATGATGGTCATGCAAATGACGTATGCAGTGCAAAGCAATCTCATTTATTTAGTGCAAACAACAGCATGAGAAGAACATCAAAAATCAACCAAGCAAAACAACAATTTCAGATAAAGAAATTGAAACAGATTTCAGAACTGACTTGAATTGAGTCCTGGGGTTTTCTTTTTGAGTGCTTGGTTAACCCCTTTTATTTCTCCCTCCAAGGCACACCTGCAAAGTATTTGATCATCTTGATCCTGCAGGGACCCAAGCAGCTTTGGGTCCTGCGTTAGCCCTGACAGGTTTTCTAAACATTTTCATAGCAACATTATCATCAAATTTCATCAGTGAACAGTCATCCATAGAATGTCCAAATTTTCCACAGTATCTACATGAAATGGCTGGTGTTTGATTCTTATGATGCATATTGACAGCAGGGTGATGTTTATAAACATGTTCATAAGATTTTCTGTTATATGCATGAGCAGTTTGATGCTTGTTCTTAACCATCCAACATTCAGCAGATTTATGGCCTGGCTTCCCACAGTTAAAGCATGAAATTTTCACAAAAGATTTTGCAGGGAATTTGACAAAATGGGGTTTAACATAGTTCTTTTGAACATACCAACAGTCCTTGACTGTATGCCCATTTTTCCCACAGTGAGAGCAAGTAAAAGAATTTCTTCTATGAAAACCATTTTTACCCCAAGTAGATCTAAACCAGCACTCAGCAGCCTTGAGCCCAGGCTTATTGCAGTTGAAGCACACAATGTGCTGACTAGAATTGTGTTTAGATCCATATGGATCATGAAAGTGCATGGAAGACCTGCCTTGTAGTTTGTTGTCTTCTTTCATGATAAAACAATCATTCATGAGATGACCATGTTTCCCACAATAATAACATGAACCCTTTTTAATGCGAGTGTGTGAGAGATCATGTGAATTGTGTAGCCTTCTTTATAGTAACAGGAGTGTCTTTATCCTTCTTCTGTGAAGTTTCACCCTTTTTCAGTTTTTGATTTTGTTCCACAGTTTTGGGTTTTTCAGTGGATTTTTGTGCAGTGAATTTGAAGACAGAAGGAGCAGAGGTTGTGTTCTGATTGGTGGCTTTGACAAAAACAGTAGATGTTTCATTCCCATTACTCCTTTTATTTGTCGGACTATAGCCCAGTCCCTTTCTCTCAAAGTTATCACTCTTTCCAAGAAACTTATTCAGATTGTCCTTACCTTTGACAAATTTTGATAGAGAATTTTTCAAATCTTTAATCTCAAAATTCAAATCAGCAATTTTAGCTTCATATTTGGACAGATCTGTTTCACAGGAAATGACTTGTTGATGCAAGGCATCATTCAGACTCTTGAGTTTTTCAACTTCCTGTTTTAGTTTTGTTTCATTGTCAGCTTCAGATTGGGACTTATAAAGATCATCAACTTCTTGTTGAAGGGATGTGATAGTAAGCTCACATCCAGCTATTTTCTGTTCACTGCAACTGACATTTCCATTTAACATTAAGTTGATGGTTTTTAGACTCTCAATTTCTTGTTCAGCATTCATCAACCTATCAGAATTATCCACACTCACACACTTACCTTTTTCCATTGTCATTAGCCTATCTGTCAGCTGGGTGTTTAGATGTTTCAACTCATTGATTTCCTCTTCCAGTTTACTGTTCTGCTCTAGGAGATCAGCATCAAGCACCCATTCATCTGAGAGAGACTGACATTCATGAAATATTTCCTGTTGTTTTCCAGAATTTTTCTGTAATTCTATGTTTACAAATTTTATGGCATTAAGCTTTTCAATCAGCAATTTGTTCTCCTGTCTAAGTTTCTCTGATTTTTCATCACTTTTATTGGAGAACTCTTTAAGAGAATCATTTTCAGATTTCAGCTTGTTTAATTCAGACTTAACACATTCAATTTCTTTCAGCAAATCCTTGCTCTGAACAGAATCATGACTAGCTAGACTAAGCTTCTTTTCAAGTTCAGAGATTTCTTTCACATGATCTTGATTCTCAGTTTTCAATAAAGAAATTTGTTTCTTCAACATTAGAAGATCAGACATACAGGCATCATGAATATTTTTCAATTCAACAAAATTTCTACAAGGAGAACTTGAACTATCTAAACCAGTACTCTTCTTCAATTTTTTATACTGTTTTCTTAACAGTTCATGAGATTCAAATAATTCAGCATATGCATTCTCCCAATCTTCTAGAGAAAAATTCTCGAAGAGATTTACCTCATCATTATCATCTTCAGTCTGACTGCTGCCTTGATTGCTGCCATTTGATTACTTCTGTTAGCCATCATGCAGTTGTCCTCGTTTACCCTGTGAAATTGCTTCAGCCTATCCAGGATGTCCTTTGCTGAGCTGCAATTATGAAGACAAGACCATAAGGCTCTGTCAGTAGCTGCTTTCAACAGGTTAAAGGCTTTCTGATTTTCTCCATCCTTTGATCTGTGTCTGTCGGTCCATTTGGACACTTTCGTTGGTAAGGTGTGAGGACCTTGTGAAATTAATTTCCACAAATCAGGATTAGCAGAATTTACATAAGCATGTAAAGCAGTGTACCACTGACTGAAATCAGAACCACTAAAGACGGGTGGTAAAGCCATTGAAAAACAAATAGCGAGTAAGTTCAAGGCAACATGAATAATTATGCACTAAAAACAAATTAGCACCTAAGACAGCAAGATCGAATCTGCAGGTCGCTGGACCTTGTATGCAGACACCGCTCTGATACCAATTGTTAGAAAATAAGGCCCAGATACAGAGGGGGGGTGAATGTATCCCTCTACAAATATAGCCTAATTAAAATTCTAAAGCTCAGTTATGCGGAATTAAAAACTGTTGCAGAAATAGCCTGAGGAAACTTAGAAGGATCAAAGCAAGACAACAACTCAAGAAGCCCTCAACCGATCCTAAGCAAGCATCTAATCCGCAGCAATTAAGTGAACATATAAGAAGATCAAACCACAAGGGACACCAGGGTTTTTAGGTGGTTCGGTCAACAGACCTACGTCCACCCCTCACTCCCAACTGGAGTGAGGCTTCCACTAGTAACACTAGCACAGCAGACTCAGTCTGCAACAAATGCTGCCAAACAGCTTGACCAGGGGAACAACCTCCCCTCTTCCTCCCAACCGGAGGGACACCCCAAGTGACTCCCAGCCACTTGGAAACCAGAGACACACGGTCTCTCTTCCTCCAGACCCGGAGGGAACCCCTGGACTTGCTACCCACAAGCCCAAAACCGGAGGACCAAACCTCCCTTCCTCCAAACTAGAGGGGAACCTAGAGACTCAAGTCTCTCTTCCTCTGAACCCCAGAGGGAAGCACAAGTGACATTATGTCACCTGCAAACCAGAGGTCTCGGACCTCTCTTCCTCCCAACCGGAGGGACCCCTGGACTTGAAACCTACAAGCCCAGAACCGGAGGACCAAACCTCCCTTCCTCCAAACCGGAGGGGAACCTAGAGACTCAAGTCTCTCTTCCTCTAACTAGAGGGAACCCACAAGTAGCACCCAGCTACTTGCAACCGGAGATAGCAATCTCCCTTCTCCTGAACCAACAGGAGAGACCCCGACCTCTCTACAGAGAATCGGAAATACAGCAGGTGAATAGTTCAAAAGAAAAACAAAACCCAGCAACAGAAAGCTGAAAAGATAAAAACAAATGTGGCTCTCGCAGGAGCTGGCTGGCCTGGATTTGATCCACGGTCCAGCAGGAACGTCTTCTACTGCTTCTTTCTTTCTCCCAGCACGAACTCTCTTTTCTTCTTCTTCTTCTTCTTTCTTACTTCTTCTTCTTCTTACTGCTTCTGCCTTCTCCTTCTTCTCACTCTCTCTATCTCACTGTCTCTCTTTCTTTTTCTTCTTCTGCTCTCTCGATCTAGCTCTCAGCTTTCTCTATCTCTTCTTTCTCTTCTGCACTTCTTCTCTTAGCTCTGGCTGCTTCTACTTCAGTCACTCTCTACGCTCTAGCCCGCTTCAGAGGAAGAAGACACATATTTATAGCAGCAGCAGATTAGGGCAGCGTGTGCTCTCCACGATTCCCGCCCAAATGCTTCAGTCCACGTGGAGGCTCCTCTGCATCTCGGATCACGTGCTAGATGCCAGCCTCGTATCACGTGCCCACTCTGCATAGGCTCTACGAACAGTACCTGTCACACAGTCATAGGAGATTAATCAGAAGGATAAAATGTATAGACTTTGAAGACTTAGCCAACGAGTGTATTGACTTGAACAGCTAGCCACGAGTGTATAGCCTTAAGATGTGATAACAAGTGTGTAGACTTGAACTTATAAATGAATGTATAGACATTAGAACAGCAAAAGGTGCACTATACTGAAAACGACACGAGGTACATAAGATGACTACAGCACGAGATAAACAGAGAACGACACGAGGTACATACAGTATCAAAGCTAACACTACAAAGATAACGACACAAAGTCAGATGAGAACAGCACGAGGTAAGAGAGAACGACACGAGGTAAAATAGTAGTAAAACACACGATCAGAGGAAACCTAGACGAAGATAGAAAGAAGTAACACGAAGACATAAAACCAACACTAAGACATAAACACAGAATTAACATGTAGACTCAAACACAAAAATAACATGAAAACATAAAAACAGCACGAAGTGTAATCACAAAGCAAGAAAGATACGGGGTCTTGGAAGAAACAACACGAATACAGAAATAACATGAAGACTCAAACACAAAAATAACATGAAGACATAAACACAGCACGAAGTGTAATCACAAAGCAAGAAAGACACGGGGTCTTGGAAGAAACAACACGAATACAGAAATAACATGAAGACTCAAACACAAAAATAACACGAAGACATAAACACAGCACGAAGTGTAATCACAAGGCAAGAAAGACACGGGGTCTTAGAAGAAACAACACGAATACAGAAATAACATGAAGACTTAGGGGTGACACAGATGGAGCGACACGAGGTGGCACAGAAAGCAGCATGAGGTGCTGCAGTGTTCAGCACGCGATGGAACAAATAACGACACTAAGGCTCATAGTGTTGCTATCCTCCAAACATGTAAAGACTGAACAAGACTTCATATGAACAGTCTAATGTGCAGACTTTGCGTTCAACTGGATGTATAGACTTGGAACGGCTTCAAGGCAACAATGTTCAGACTTTGAAATAAAGAGTGTACAGACTGAGAGTTCAAGGCCACGATGTATAGACTTTGCCCAAGGAAACGAATGTATAGACTTTGGCTTGGAACGAAGGTAAGGATGAGGCTGTATAGACTTGGCCAGAACGTAGAGAAAAGCACCAATGTGCAGACATGAACATCCAGCAGTGTATAGACTTCGTGAACAAGATGCAATGCTGACCGATGTGTACACTTGGCAAAGAGAGTGATGCATGAACTACCCTGTACAGACTTTAAGACTTAATGAGCAACAAAAAGTAGACAAAGCAGCATGGTGTCAACCCAACTGATCCACTGCGTCAACGCAGCAGTGAACCAGCGACTACTGCGTCAACGCAGTGTCCTTGTAGTGTCAACGTAGCTAGTGAACAGACAGCCAATGCGTCAACCCAATCTCCAACTGCGTCAACGCGCTCATTACACAGAACCCATATTAACGAAAGACAGACATGCAGACATGGTGAGTGTATAATCTATGCCATGCTCACAGTTAAATTGTGTACCAAGTTCTGAATGAAGTAAACACATATGACATGAGACGGACGTTGTACATACTTGATGCATGTGAACAGTGAGACGGATGTATAGACTTGATGAACTGCAACATGAACATTATCAGCAGAGAAGCAATGCACAGAACAGAAATCAAGCACAAAGTAAACACATATGACATGAGACAGACGCTGTACATACTTGATGCATGTGAACAGTGAGACGGATGTATAGACTTGATGAACTGCAACATGAACATTATCAGCAGAGAAGCAATGCACAGAACAGAAATCAAGCACAAACCAATTTATCACAGCATGACTCAAGCATACACATGCATTCTTCACAATTCAGACATGGCACACTCATGCAATCTCCCACAGAATAGATCAGACATATTCAAGACAAAGTGGTGACTCAATTATGTTGCTATCATTAAAACACCACATCATCAACAAAGCACAAGGGGCACAACACGTATGCGATGCGGTTTCATGATCCGAGATTTTTTGTGCATGTCATCATGGGCCATCCCTGTGAGAATTGTGTCTGTAGAGAGTGTTCTCCCCCGTTTGGGGTTACACAGAGCTGAGGTCCATTTCCGCACGAGTTAGTAGGCTGGCGTCTGCTGGTTCTCGTTACGGGCCTTAGGAGGTTTACCTATACCGGGCTGTGCCACTTCATGGTTTCAGGTGTGCGTGCGTTGGACCTTCTTCCGCATAATACTCCACTAGGCTCAGCTTACTGAGTGTCGTGCACATACCGGCTGGGCCGAGAGCGGTTGCTTACTGAGTGCCGACACGTCCCGACCATGTGGTCGAGAACAGTACCCGATGTGACAATTTTTAGACTGATTACTATAGGGCCCCTCACCTTAGCAATCTATGTCCAGCTAAGGGGAAACTAGTTAGAGGACCCGACCTTGAGGGCATGGTCTGTGTGTGCACACGTAGTTGGGGTCAGTGGACTCACGCCGACGAGCGTGACCCCAACTAGTCCTTGTGTTGTTGTGACTCCGCCTCAATATCTGGGAGAGGCCGGTAGGCGTGAGCGTAGTGGGTGGTGTAAGGTGTCTTGGACGCATCTGACCTAGTCCCTTGCCTCACTCTGTAATACCTCTGGATTTCAGATTTCGTGTTTCATAGGCTTCGGATCTATTTAATGGGTAAATTAAAACTTTATTCAGATTTAGTTCGGATCCCAACGGAATTATTAAGCTTTTCCAAGATATATCTCCATTTATTGGAAGGGCCAATGATTGGAGGAGGGGCATGTGTGCTATTTCAGTTCTTCTGGGGTTTAGAGGAAACCCAAAAAGGGGCCCCCCTTCTTCCCATTATACAGGACCGATTCCCCCCTTTTCTCCCCACTTTCCCCCTTTTCACTCCGATCGCAGGCGTCTCCCTTCCCTCTCCGGATGCAGACGGTGAGTGCGGGGTGGTGGATGATCAGCGGCGGCGGCGGCTTGGTGGTGTGCGGGTGAAGGTGGAGGAGGCGATTCCTGCTCATATGTGAGGCCGTGGGCGTGTTCGCGGGCGTGGCCGTGAGCCCCTTCACGGCGTGTGGTCGACACGAGCCGGCGGCGGTTGGATCTCTCCTCCGTAAGGTAGTGGGATGGATTCTACCTTATTCCCTTCCATTTCCCCTTCTGATCCATGAGTTTTGATGCGAGAGAGAAGGGTGTGTGATTGTTCGGGGAAATCCATGCTAAGCGCCGTGTGAACGGATTTGTAGCCTAGATCGGGTTTAATCGGTGGATGTGTAGCCATGGGGGGTTTCTCATGCTTTATAGGGTTTTTCTGTGCCCACTGGGGGTGTTTTTGGGCTTGGAATGAACCTCCGGAAGGTGGGGTTTCTAGAGGGGACCTTTAACAGGAGGTGGCCATCGGATGTGCCGTCATCAACCCATGGGCAGCCAGAGTACTGGCCGTTTGGGTGCCTACACCCCTGGGTGGCCAAAGGGCTGGCCGTCGAGGTGTCTGGGCGGCCATACTGGTGGCCACCCAGGCTTGTCTCCTGGGCGGCCAATGGCTTGGCCGCCCAATGCTGGGCAGCCACTGTCTTGGCCGCCCAATTGGCCTGAGGACTGGGTGGCCAATGTGCTGGCCGCCAAGGCCCCTGGGCGGCCAGGGATATGGCCGCCCAGGCCATGGAGCTGGGAGGCCAGTAGGTTGGCCGCCCAGGCCCCTGGGCGGCCAGCACTCTAGCCTTCTAGGGCCTTCAGTCCGATTTCGTCCGATTTCTGAGTTTTCGCATGTTTAAGGGTCCCGATCTTTGTCGTTTGCATTGGAAGTCATGGTGTAGCTGTCCGGCTAGTAGTCCTTGGTTCTCGTGTTGGTAAGCCACCTCATGGTGGTTTGTGTGGACCGGTGGTACTTCGATGGCTTCCGTGGTTTTGACAGGTTTCTTCCTTAGTGACTCTACCCACTAGACGTAGCTGACCTGGGCACATGTGTACCAACCCACCTGGGAGTGGTGGAGGCTTGTCCCGTGTAGAGGTTTGTAGGCCGGGCACTTGAGGGCCCCTTGCCTTTGCAGCCTGAGTTCGGTTGGGGAGAAAACTAGCTAGAGGACCCGACCTAGAGCAGTTGGTCTGTGTGTGCACACGTAGTCAGGGACTGTGGACGCGTGCTGACGAGCACGACCCTGACTAGTCCTTATTTTATGGTACAGTGTACCGTGTCTCAGTTTTCGCCTGAGGGTGAGTAGGGAGACACTTGAGGCTCCGGTATAAGTCATCGAAGGATGCTTCCGGTCTCGTGGTTAGTGGGTTAGTACTCCTGTCACTTGGGTGGTTCCAACTCGGGTTTCTTTCACTGTGGTTTGCTATCTTGGCAGCTCGATCTGTTCTGTCCCATGTGGACTTGTTTGGTTTAGTAGCAGGTGTAGTGGTCATGTGTAGAGTTCCTTTACTGGTAGTTCTTTTCCTTTCCTGTTATTTATTTACTACCCTTACGTTTGGTTATCGTACGGATGCCGACGGGTGTGACCCTGACTAGTCACTCGTTACTGTTGTTCTTTGGTTCTTGTTGAGTGTCTCAGTTGCCGCGTTCGAGGCGAGTGGGAGATGTTTGAGGCGCAGTGTAAGATGTCAGTAGATGCATCTGGCTTCTCTTCTAGTGAGGAGGTGCTTCTGTCACATGACACATGACTTGTGATTTTCGTGACTGGTTTCCGTCACTGTTGATGTGACCTGCCAGGTAGTCTGTGTTCGGATTCACCCGAGGTCAGTGTAGCATACACAACGGTGAGATTGTGTATGTGTTGGTGCTTTTAGACCGTGTGGTCTTAAGTTGGATTTTTGTCCCTGTAGACGAGCTTGCACGACTGAGGTGTCGTGATGTGCCCTGGCTGTGTTGCCAGAGTTCCTTGTATCGGTTTAGTGATACCCGACTATGCGTCTGAGGATCCATGTTTTTGCCAATTATGAGTAGTTAGAGGGCTGAGGTCTTATCAGCTGTCGTGTTTCTATTTAGTACGGCTTTCCTCTTTACTTTTCTTATTCCTGCTTTTGTAGTTGCTTTTTTTGCACTGCTGTTACTGCATTATTTCGTGGTAGGGATCTGCGGGACCCCTACTAAGCCAGTGAGTCGAGGCTCACCCCTGACTTTTCAGGTGTAGCTGCTCTTCCTCGTGCGTTGGAGGTGCAGTGCAGCGGTTCTTAGTTGCCAGCTTTGCCAATGTCGGGCTTCACCCGACTTGATAGTACGTTCTCTTTTCTGTTGTACTATACTTTAGTTGGACTGGACTCTGCTAGCTCTGTAGCTTTAATTTGTTTAATAGAAAATGTAATTTTATTTCTGCTATTTTAGCAATCTTGATCTTAGTAATTAATTGCTTGTTGCTTTATCTGGAAGTTCAATGTACTTACACACATCCCTTTTATCCCTTCGGAGCTCTTTCGCTCTTGGGAGGCCTCTCATAATCCAAGTGGTACCGGATTTACCCGATATCCGGAGTCTGGGTCGTCACAGCGGGGCCTGCGGGTGCAGCCCACTTGAAAGATGTTAGATGTGTGTCTTTTTATTCATGCAAACATGCAGGCATTGATCAATGGCAGACGTTAGATGTATATAGGATAGCTCCCTTATATAGAGAATAGGATATGGATAGCGCCCATAATTCATAGACAAGGTGCAGCTCACGAAGCACAACTAAGGTGCATTCGTAAAGAGGACACCGCATAGAAGATGTGCATAGCGTAAACCATGATCTACACCCAAGATGCTTCCTCCGTGGCATGATAGTGTGGGCATGCAAGCAACAAACCATACACATAGGGACACACAGACATTCTAAGTAACACTAGAGGATTACTCTAGCGTCTACACATACATTTGAGGGTTTCAACTTTTGGAAGCTTCGAATGACTCCTTTGTTTATTCTTCATTCTGGATTTCACTGTTCGGCGCGAGTCTCCTCATTTGTTTCAGTGGGGATTCTCGGCTACTGGGATCCATCCCTAATTCTATTATGGACTTCACCGTTCGACGTGAATCTCCTCATGTGTCTCAATGGGGATTCCCGACTACTAGGATTCATGCTTTATTATGATTTCATTGTGGGGATTGCTTCACCATTCCACTCGCATTTCCTCATTTGTTTCAGTGGGGATTCTCAGCTTCTTGGATTCACATTCAATTTATCATTCTTCTTTTCTTTTTTTTATAAACGTAGGGGGTAGGTAGCTTTTTCCTCACGATTGCCCCTCGTGCGGGTGTAGAGTTTTGAGCATCCACGAAGTATCAGGAAGAATTTCTAGTGTCCCTATAAATGGGATTGTTGAACATACTGCGTGCAAGGTGTGGGAGTTTCGTCTAGGGTGCATCATGTGAGTTGCGCTAGCAACATGGCTACAACTCTCCCCCAGACGTATGCACTCACCAGAAGTTGACGTTTCATTCCTTAGTATGTGTCGTGACGCACAAAAACCTAGAATCTGGGCAGCATTATTTAGCAAGGAAGTACGGTCCTAGAAATTCGAAGGAAGTGCCTTAATATATAGTATAAGCAGGCACGCAAGCAAGGTGAACAAGCACTCAGAATCAAAAGGCATGCAAAGTCTTTTCTCTTCCTCTTCTTTTCTTTTCTTTTCTATTTTTTCTTCTTTTTTTGTCTTTCTTTTTTGTCTTTCTCATTTTTTTTATTTAGGGCTTAGTAAGGACATCTGTAGGCCAACTACTTTATTGGTGGGTGACCGATGTCACAGTGATGGAGAGGAGGTGTTATATATGTTGTGGTGAATCCCCAAAAGAATCAAGGGTTTGTGTGGAACCAATGCGGGTCTTTTTGTTCATTGGCTCGGGGAACAGTTCCGAGTCAACTGTAGTATGATGGTGATGCGGGACGAGACCACGGACACGACAAGCTCGCGGTTGTCCCTTAACGAGGGAAGCGTCGGACGTGCGCGGTTGAGAAACCGGCAATGAGCTAGGGTGATCGGCTCTCTCGTGTGCCCAGATCGGGTCACGGGACGATCTCGCACTCTCTCGCAGCAGCGGTGAATGATAATATAGCGAGCTAACGGACCTAAAGCATGCTCTCTAGTAGCAGCATAAATAAGTATATATGAAAATAAGCAAATGCCGAGTGTAGGGAGCGAGAACGATACCTCCACGCGCTCGGCGTGGGGAAGACGGACCCGGCCGAAAACTCGTACTCCCGGAAACTTAACACACAATAATTACAGCAATGGGAACATGCCCACTCCACGCAGGGAGGTAAAGGGCTATACAAATGGGCCCGGGAGGACCGAATTCGGGTTGACGGGCGGCTTCGTGTGTTGATTCGGCTACACACGTGTTCATGACCGTGGGGCCCACGTGCTGTCCAGAGGGGTCGTGTGGGACCCGGTTGTACCGCTGTAGTGGAGACACTTGGAGAAGCGCTCCCCGGGCTGGCGGCACGCTGGTTCACCGGCCGGAGGTCGGGCGGCTCCGTTCGGCACCAGTCGGAAAAACCGATCGAAAATCTGCCGGTTCTATATTTCAACGCGTACTCCGGCGAGAACGGACGCTGCGATCAGCACCGGTGTCGGAATGCGACGAGATCAGAGCCGTTGGAAAGCTGCTTCGAAGTACTACAATTTAGTGGCCTTCAGAAAAATTCACCAAATTTATACTTTGTGTTGGCGAATTTTATATGCTGCTGTTGTACAGTAACTAAAGACTCAGATCTGCAGAGAACTTTCCTGTTGATTGCCTTTGACCGTGAAGTAGATGTCCGAATTGGAAGATGTGTTCTTCAGCAAGGTTGTCGAAAATCGAACAAGAAAACCAGGACTATTTTTGGATCTAGATTTGGAGGTGGTGGTGAGTTTTTTTGATTTTGGAAGTGGAGGGTGGTCGGATCTGGGATCTGACTAAAAACACTGTTTCAGAGGAAGAACATGAATTTCTAAAAATAGATAGAAGGATGATAAAAAATTAAGAAAATTTGTGGAGGTAGGGGGTGATAGACAGAACTCCCAGTAAAATTGGGAGGGTTTGGACAAATTAAAAAGATGGTCGGAGGGGTAGAACTCAGAGGTTCTGTCACTGTAGATAGAAACCTGGCAGATCTGGGATGACAGGTTGGACTAAAATGTAAAAATACTAAACGGTGGATTTTGGGCGTGAAAATTTAGGTGGCACTTGGGATGCAAGGGTAGAACACACCATAAAAATTGTAGCTTGAGATCTTCACGTGGAAGAGAGAAGATATTCGGACAAGAAGCCTCTATCAGGATGGACAGAACACCGAAGGCGGCTCCGCGGCGGCGTGATGGCGGCACGGACGGCGGCGGCGGCGGCACAGATGATCACCGGAGATAGAGGGAGGGGATAGAAGATAGAAATCACTCTAGAACTGGAGATTGGAGGAGAGAAACCAGAGGGAGAGAGGAGGGGCTCAAGAACACTCTTGATTTTTCAATAATTTTCTCTTCATTTCTTCATTAATCTCTAATGACACTATACATAGGCTTATATAGAAAATGGCAAGACGTGGGGGGCTGGGAATTTCGTGAGAAATAAGTCATTTTCTTCCCCCATGTGGTCAAAACTCAAAAAAAATAAATTACATATGAATGGAGCACTCCTTTGACTAGGTAGGTAAGGTAGGTGGCCAACCTTTGAAATTTTAACCCCTTTGTCTCCCATGTGGTCAATTAGCATTCAAACCTTCTAGATGGCCACCTAGGATGGTTGACCAGCCCCACACGGATGAGGTGGACCAATGGGGAAGGGGAGGGGGCCCCCTAACTAGACCTACTACACATTTGCATAAAAACCCACGCAATCCTAGGGAATGACACATTGGCTTACAAAGCCTTACAATTGTACATATACTTTCCCAAGGATATAAAAGTAAATAAAAGGACTCAAATGTAAAAATAAAAGTTAATGCTCGACGTCGATTCCCAACAACTCTCCCTGGGTGGGAGGAACTCGACCCCGTCGAGTAGGGGTATGGATGCTCGAGTACTCCGGCGCATCCGTCACCGTGCCGAGTAGCGCGGGTATGCTCCACTCCAAGTGACCGTCACCTGCTCAATCCATATATACTCGATATGCACAAGCTGCTACGGGCTAGAGGTGGACACTCCGGGTGGGGCACTCTCAAAAGGGAAGGAAGCAGCTCGAAGACTCACTAAGAATCACCGTTGAGTCCCTGTAGGTGACTGATCCGGGTATAGATGTAGAACTGATCCCATACTCATCGAGTGAGTCTACTCGCTTTCACACTCATAAGGGACTGACATCGATGAGCTTGCACACGACATATGCAGACTCACCATGCACTAACACACATATGCAAACCACACAAATAAGAAACCGACTCATACATGACTCTAGACACACCTATTGTTAGTCCGACCCGTACATAGGTGACGGCGGACCAGGACACCCGAATGTGTGCCATGCATGCATGTTATGTAACCGGAGATGGGTGGTATGGGGAACACCTAAACATCCAAGTATGACCCAGTCATGCATGGACGACCCTTTGGATTTGGGGGACTTGAGAGGGCTAGGAGGGCCGAATGTTGTTGTATCGTGGACGGGCTTGGTGGGTGTAAATGACCCGGCCCGTGGGGTAGGAGTGTGATAGTGGACTCCCTTGAAGAAATGAACTATATAAGGTGGGTCATGGGGTCCACTAAGGAATGGGTCAAAGGGATCGAAGAAGGTATGACCCCTTGTGGTGGGCTCCCCCAAGTCACGGTCCCACGTGTAGAAGTTTTGAAGGTGTGGATAGTCACCTTCTTGCATTGTGATGGGTGGGACGGGGACCGTAAGCAAGAAGTATGATTCCTCCCTCGGACAAAAGGGTATGGATTCGGGCTCGGCCGGTAAGGGAAGGAGTAAGAGGATCTCCGTGGTGACACAACCACGGTGCACTTGGAGGTAATGGACCCATAGGCCGGATGGGTGAAGCTAAGACTAGCGGGTTGGTCGAAGCCTCGGGCCAATAAATGTGTAAAGGTCAACTGCCGGTCTAACCCTTTAAGAAGGTCGTCCAATGTGTCCATATAGTGACGAGACCGAAAGCTGGTATGAAATGAGTTGCTTGACACTAGTGGTAGTATGGGGTCCATTGATGGGAAGGGAGGTGGGACCAAGCCATCCTTGAGCCAACTAAGAAGCGGCTCGACTATGAAAAGCGTACCTGTTAGGAATACGGGTGGCTCGGGCCTTGGTGGTTCCAAATGAGAGGATTCCGAATCAAATTCGGAAATAGAGATGGATGACATTGGAACTCTCTCGAGTGGTGAAGGCCATGGTGTAGGCGGCTGGGAGGTGGATGCTTGTCGAAAGCCACCATACCGAGAAAAGTATGACTCAAATGGTTCGACCACTAGAGCGACCGAATAGGATTCCGCTAGAGAGAATGTATTGCGGATAAGACATTCCAATTGGAAGTGAAGGCGCAAACCTCTCCGGAACTGAAATGCGGCCGTGTTGCTCTCCTCTCCCAAGCCATGTTCCAACCAGTACTTATGATATGCCCGAATGTACTCGGACACGGACCTATCACCTTGGACGGGTCGACATGGGTTGGCCATAGTTGCCAAAATACGGGAATGGATCCCTAGGAATGGATATGCAAGGCCATTTGGGCAAGACACTAGACACGACCCTAAGTAATGCAAAGTTGGAATGCATGCACACTAAGGACCCTAGACGTAAACCAAGACTCGGTATGTGGCGTAGATAATTGACCCGAAGGTCACTCGCGCAAGTGTGCGGCCTTCCCGATAGGCGTAGCCTAACGTTCGGACAACACCTTTTGATATACCGAGTAAAGGGATGTAAATACAAAAAGACACTTTTTTTTGTTTTGAAACAATGATGACCCTCAACACGACTTAGACAATGACTAATGACTAGACGTAAATGACACTTTTTTTTGTGAATGCAAACACCCTAGACTCAAACTTGCTCTGATACCAAATTGATGAGGGACAAGACCACGGACACGACAAGCTCGCGGTTGTCCCTTAGCGAGGGAAGCGTAGGACGTGCGCGGTTGAGAAACCGGTAATGAGCTAGGGTGATCGGCTCTCTCGTGTGCCCGGATCGGGTCACGGGACGATCTCGCACTCTCTCGCAGCAGCGGTGAATGATAATATAGCGAGCTAACGGACCTAAAGCATGCTCTCTAGCAGCGACATAAATAAGTATATATGAAAATAAGCAAATGCCGAGTGTAGGGAGCGAGAACGATACCTCCACGCGCTCGGTGTGGGGAAGACGGACCCGGCCGAAAACTCGTACTCCCGGGAAACTTAACACACAATAATTACAGCAATGGGAACATGCCCACTCCATGTAGGGAGGTAAAGGGCTATACAAATGGGCCCGGGAGGACCGAATTCGGGTTGACGGGCGGCTTCGTGTGTTGATTCGGCTACACGCGTGTTCACGACCGTGGGGCCCACGTGCTGTCCGGAGGGGCCGTGTGGGACCCGGTTGTACCGCTGTAGTGAAGACACTTGGAGAAGCGCTCCCCGGGCTGGCGGCACGTTGGTTCGCCGGCCGGAGGCTGGGCGGCTCCATTCGGCACCGGTCAGAAAAACCGATCGGAAATTTGCCGGTTCTGTATTTCATCGCGCGCTCCGGCGAGAACGGACGCTGCGATCAGCACCAGTGTCGGAATGCGACGAGATCAGAGCCGTTGGAAAGCTGCTTTGAAGTACTGCAATCTAGTGGCCTTTAGAAAAATTCACCAAATTTGTACTTTGTGTTGGCGAATTTTATATGCTGCTGTTGTACAGTAACTGAAGACTCAGATCTATAGAGAACTTTCCTGTTGATTGCCTTTGACCGTGAAGTAGATGTCCGAATTGGAAGATGTGTTCTTCAGTAAGGTTGTCGGAAATCGAACAAGGAAACCAGGACTATTTTTGGATCTGGATTTGGAGGTGGTGGTGATTTTTTTTGATTTTGGAAGTGGAGGGTGGTCGGATCTGGGATCTGACTAAAAACACTGTTTCAGAGGAAGAACACAAATTTCTAAAAATAGATAGAAGGCTGATAAAAAATTAAGAAAATTTGTGGAGGTAGGGGGTGATGGACAAAACTCCCAGTAAAAATGGGAGGGTTTGGACAAATCAAAAAGATGGTCGGAGGGGGAGAACTCAGAGGTTCTATCACTGTAGATAGAAACCTGGCAGATCTGGGATGACAGGTTGGACTAAAATGTAAAAATACTAAACGGTGGATTTTGGGCGTGAAAATTTAGGTGGCACTTGGGATGCAAGGGTAGAACACACCATAAAAATTGCAGCGTGAGATCTTCACGTGGAGGAGAGAAGATATTCGGACAAGAAGCCTCTATCCAGGATGGACAGAACACCGAAGGCGGCTCCGCGGCGGCGTGATGGCGGCACGGACGGCGGCGGCACAGATGATCACCGGAGATAGAGGGGAGGGGATAGAAGATAGAAATCACTCTAGAACTGGAGATTGGAGGAGAGAAACCAGAGGGAGAGAGGAGGGGCTCAAGAACACTCTTGATTTTCCAACAATTTTCTCTTCATTTCTTCATTAATCTCTAATGACACTATACATAGGCTTATATAGAAAATGGCAAGGGGTGGGAGGCTGAGAATTTCCTGGGAAATATGTCATTTTCTTCCCCCATGTGGTCAAAACTCAAAAAAAATAAATTACATATGAATGGAGCACTCCTTTGACTAGGTAGGTAAGGTAGGTGGCCAACCTTTGAAATTTTAACCCATTTGTCTCCCATGTGGTCAATTAGCATTCAAACCTTCTAGATGGCCACATAGGATGGTTGACCAGCCCCACATGGATGAGGTGGACCAATGGGGAAGGGGAGGGCCCCCCCCTAACTGGACCTACTACACATTTGCATAAAAACCCACACAATCCTAGGGAATGACACATTGGCTTACAAAGCCTTACAATTGTACATATACTTTCCCAAGGATATAAAATTTAATAAAAGGACTCAAATGTAAAAATAAAAGTTAATGCTCGGCGTCGATTCCCATCAGATGGTCAGCTTCGGCCGAAGGTCGTGATGCCGAATGACTTGGCATAGACATAAGGTCATAGCGCCAAGGTAGAAGGGGTCTTTTTATTCATTGGTTCGGATGTCAGCTCTGGGCCAACGGTGATGTGAAACGACCTCGGACTTAATGCAAGCAAGCACAATCGCATTCAAATGGGCCGAATTGGGCCACCGCTCTATCGTCGCTCACCCAAGCTCGGGGTAACTTGGCAATGCCAAGGTGAGGTTGAGGGGTTGGGCCCTTGCTGGTAGAGGGCCAGCAAGGCCAATGTTTGATTCCCAATGGGTGAGGATGCCCAATTCAACGGGGCCGACGAAGTGCCGAAGGCACCGGTTGCACCCTTCCCACGGTGATCACTCAAGACAACGGGGCTTGAGGATCGGGCTCTCACTCGCATAACCAGCGGAATTAAGAACTAATATTGAAAGACAAGCACTAAGTGGAGTGAAGGTTTGAGCACTTACTCGACCGGTTTGAAGAAACCGGTCCCGGTCGGAGACGAGGGCGAGCGGGGAGGCGAGTGGATCCCCACACTCCGCGGCGGTGTCGCTTGACCTGCCCAAACAAAGTACACCACTACACCTCTCGCAGGAGGGGGAACTTGGGGTGGGGGTTAATGATATTACATCAATACTACCTCCACGCAGGGAGGGGCCTTCAGCCGGCCAAGCGGGGTGGGGAAACCAAAGCAAAGAACAAGGAACAAGGGTGGATGCCGAATCTGCCTGCTGTCTACGAACTAGGATAGAGGGTCGGTGTTGCTGTTGTAGATCTTGCTCAGGAATTTTTCTGATGGCGACACGTGTGGCGAAATCTTCGTAACAGGAAGGGGAATGCCTCAGAATTTTTGTAATTTCTTCTGGAGTCGCTGCAGGTCGAGGCAGAAGCTTCAACAGGGCCTCTGTTTCTCGGACTAGCAGGGGCAGGTCACCAACAGTAGGATGCAGAGGCTGTCCTGGCCAATCCCGAACTCCAAATTTGATGCCGTCAGCGCTGTTAGAACCGTGGGTGAGTCCTCTTTACATAAAAAGAAACGGGGATGCCAGAAAAGAAAGGAGACGATCTGTGGAGCCAGAAGAGTGAGGAGGTCTCGATGCAGACTGGGGAAGGCAGAGCCGCGCGACCGTGGAAGAAAATTGGTAACTTCTGTTCCCGGATGCTTAATGGGCTTCCGCTTCTTTATTCTGAAAGTAGAACGGCCGGTGAATAACTTTTAAGAAGGACTTGAGGACTGATTCCTTCGGGGATGGTCGTGGCAGAGCTTCTCAGCCGGCTCAGGTCCTCAGTCGAGGCAGAACCGCGCAGCTGTGGGAGAATGGACCTCCTGGACGACTCGGAGATCGGAAGAAGACGAAACCACTTTGGTTGCGAAGACGACTGGCAGACGCTTCCGACGATGGCTCTTGGGTCTTCAAACTCATCCGTAGGAGGTCGTGGTGGCCGCTGCAAGTTGCTGGTCTGCTGTAGATCTTCAGTTGAGAGCTGTAGGTTGATGATGATGGGGGGGAATGGGGTATATGGGAGGGGAAATGGGGGTGGATGAGTGTGGTGAAAGCCCGGGCTGTGAGGGGGTCTAGGAGGGGGTGTTCTAAGGTGGGGGAAGGGAATAATGGGGTCTAGAAGGGGGTCTAACAGGTGGTGGGAGGAGGAGCTACGAATTTGGGAAGGTGGGTGAGAGGAGAAGGTGAGGGGGGGCACAAGTGAGTGGAGGGAAGGGTGGATTTCAAATTTGAAATGGCATTGGAAGTTGTGGGGTTGTGTGGGGAAGGGGTTGATTGTGTTGGAATGGGGAAAGTGGTGTTGGAATGGTGAGGGATCTCCTTGGGACTAGGGGGGTGGAGTAATGGAGGCCATGGGGAAGTTGAGGGCTTTAATGATGGTAGGTGGGGGTTGAGGTGGTTGGGAAGGGAGGAGAGAGAAGAAAATTTGAAATTGGGTGTTGAGGAGAGAGAAAATAGAGTGAAAAAGAGGGATTAAGAGAGGGAAGGGTGGGGAATCTCTCCCCTAGGTTTTCTCACCCAAAAAATATTGGAATCACTCCACTAAACTAAGCTTTGGACTCTCAAATGGCATTTTTTTCATTGATTGATTCATTACCTCCAAATGAAGGAAATGAGGCCCTATATATAGGAAACCCACATTTTACAATAAGACCCTGACAAAAGACTCATTGACAAATAATCGAAGGGGTAGGGGAGCTCATTGGGTGAAGCCCGAAGAAATGGGCCCAATTAGCACATTACACACTCTAATGACACTCAAACATAGGAAAATAAATGCAAGACCTAGGGACATGACTCAAATAAAATGCAAATTACATCAAATGACTCAAGTAAAATTACATAGGACTCAAAATTAAATGACTAAACCATGCCGGATGCAATCGGGGCGAGGAGACGAGCTGTGAAGGTGGGCATGGGAGGTGATGTCCCCATCATACTCCCGGGGTGTGGAGAACTCGACTCTGTCGTGTAAGTGTCCTTCCCTCCTTGGAGGGTGTAGAAGTGGTACTGCCCTCAAGCCTTCCGAACGAGACCGATCCATCCACCTGCCAAGATAGCGCTCGTATACCTTGCTCCGAGTGGTAGTGACTTGTTCATCCAATATTTGTTCAATTTGTTCACGCTGGGCTCTCTTGGCTGGTGGTCTCTCCTCACGGGTGGGTGCTCTCTCAAGGGAAGACGTAGGCTCAATCTCCTCACTAGGTACCACCGTGGGTCCCTTATATGACACTAGGTCGGCAACATTGAATGTGGGACTTATTACATACTCCTCGGGGAGATCTAACTCATAGGCATTTACACCAATGCGCCTCAGGACCTGGAAGGGACCAGCCCCACGTGGCCTCAATTTGGAGATGGCTCCCGGGGAGAGCCTCTCAGTCCTTACCATCACAAAGTTACCCTCATGGAAGTCTTGGTGACGCCGATGAGAGTCGGCCCGCCTCTTATAAGTCTCATTCTTTTTGCTTATGTGCTTGCAAAGGTTTTCATGCAATTTCGTGAATGTTGACATTCTAGGGGTGATGGGTGGACCTGGGCAACCAAAAGTAGACCGATCATGCTTTGATGCTAAGAAGACTTTGATGGATTTTGGAGGGCCGGGGTAACCATATGTGGACTTATCATGCAATGTTGTCATGTAGACTTTGGTGGTCCTGGGTAGACCGGGGCACCCGTAGGTGAACCTATCATGCAAAGTGGTGATGAATGTGGGGGGGCCCGGACATCCGTAGAGGCTTTTGACATGCTTACGATCCATGATGAATGAAGGAGGACCATGACATCCGAATGTGGCCCACTCATTCTTTCTACTAGACATGTGGGTGATATGAATGAATGGACCCAACATAGTGTTCATGCCAAAGGGGGTGGAAAGCCTAGACACATGCATAATTTTCCCAAAAGTGACTTCCATGTGTATAGGTGTGGGACAACCTTTGAACTCCCATTGGAAAGGATCGAATGGATCTAAGAAGGTGGTCATCATGGGGTGGGGCACCACCTTATTACCTAGGGATATATGGTCCAAGGTTATGGCTCCCAAGGTGCAACCCGGGTCATGGATGAGGTGGGTTTGGCCCAATATGGTGGGTGAGGGCAGGAAAGGGTTGGTGGTTGGTAAGATGGTTGGGTCATATGAGTCCCTTGACTCCCATTGGAAGGGATCATATGGATCATAAAATAGGTCACTTAGGGGGAGGAACTCCATGTCCTCAAGATCCTTAAAAGGTGCTAAGTCATCCTTCCCTATGATAGTTGGGCCAATGTTCTTGACAAGTGGGTCGGCCATGAGTGGAGGGCTTGGCTTTCTACCCGAGATAAGAAGCTCTAAATCGAGGAGAAGGTTGGGCTCATCCGGTGTAGGGAGGAATAGAAGGAGGTCGCTAGTGTAGCAACCATTGGTGCAAACTGAGGTGATAGACCCTATGCATAGGTGTAGGAGGCTAAGGCTCCTAGGTTGTTCGGCCATAGGGGTCAACATGCTAGTGAACTCAATTTGCCATGCTAAGCCCCTAAGAAAATCCTCTAAGGTCTCCACTTGATAGGATGCTTGGATTGTGGTGTGATAGGAGAAGAGGGGCACTAGGGGAAAATTTTGTTCTATGGGAGGGCAAACATGGGTCGAGGTCTCTCTAATTAGGCTCTCCCTTAGCCACCTAACAAGGGACTCTTCTAAGATGAATTCAGCCTTATCTAGAGGGGGTGGTGTAGGGTGAAGATCCTTGTGCGAGGCTTCCTCTTCAATAGGGACATGGGAGCTCTCTATGGAGGGGATAGGTTCCCGAGGGATATTTGTCTTCATGTGGCAAAGCGGGTGGACTACTTCTTCCAAAACTAATGGAGTGGGAAGGTTCTTTGATGGTGGGGTGATGATGGCCGGAGTATGGTGCACCCGGGGTGGTGAACAAGGGTGGGATTCCCGCGGGTGGGAGAATAAAAGGTTGTTGAATTTAAAGGTTCCCGAAAGGTGTGGCGGATGCACTAGGCAAGTCCGACGTGTTGGGTCGATGTCGGCATTCCTTTCATCTAACCATTTCTTACCTAGGATTATACATGGACCCGCCAATGTTCCCTTTTGACACCAAGCCCCATCCAAATACTTAGTCTTCCCGAACCATTTATGGAATTCAACGAAGACTAGGTCTCCGTTGTGCACAATTTGTCTTGTTGTAGAGAGGGTGGCTACAATTTCGGGGGATACCCAATTATCTTCTTCCATGTCGATGAAGTCAATTTCTGTGGGGCTCCCATTAGGTAGGTATGCTTGGGATATGATGGGAATTGGGGCCTTTTGGTCGGTAGACTCAATGACAATGGGAGGTGGATAATGCATAGAACGATCCGATGAGAACTCTAATGCAAGCGTGCCCATGGACTTGACTTGTGAGAACAAATCAAAGACTTGCTCTGATACCACTTGATGTGAAATGACCTCGGACTTAATGCAAGTAAGCACAATCGCATTCAAATGGGCCGAATTGGGCCACCGCTCTATCGTCGCTCACCCAAGCCCGGGGTAACTTGGCAATGCCAAGGTGAGGTTGAGGGGTTGGGCCCTTGCTGGTAGAGGGCCAGCAAGGCCAATGTTTGATTCCCAATGGGTGAGGATGCCCAATTCAACGGGGCTGACGAAGTGCCAAAGGCACCGGTTGCACTCTTCCCACGGTGATCACTCAAGACAACGGGGCTTGAGGATCGGGCTCTCACTCGCATAACCAGCGGAATTAAGAATTAATATTGAAAGACAAGCACTAAGTGGAGTGAAGGTTTGAGCACTTACTCGACCGGTTTGAAGAAACCGGTCCCGGTCGGAGACGAGGGCGAGCGGGGAGGCGAGTGGATCCCCACACGCCGCGGCGGTGTCGCTTGACCTGCCCAAACAAAGTACACCACTACACCTCTCGCAGGAGGGGGAACTTGGGGTGGGGGTTAATGATATTACATCAATACTACCTCCACGCAGGGAGGGGCCTTCAGCCGGCCAAGCGGGGTGGGGAAACCAAAGCAAAGAACGAGGAACAAGGGTGGATGCCGAATCTGCCTGCTGTCTGCGAACCAGGACAGAGGGTCGGTGTTGCTGTTGTAGATCTTGCTCAGGAATTTTGCTGATGGTGACACCGGCGGTGAAATCTTCGTAACAGGAAGGGGAATGCCTCAGAATTTTTGTAATTTCTTCTGGAGTCGCTGCAGGTCGGGGCAGAAGCTTGAACAGGGCCTCTGTTTCTCGGACTAGCAGGGGCAGGTCACCAACAGTAGGATGCAGAGGCTGTCCTGGCCGCTCTCGAACTCCAAATTTGATGCCGTCAGAGCTGTTAGAACCGTGGGTGAGTCCTCTTTCCAGCAAAAGAAACGGGGACGCCAGAAGAGAACGGAGACGATCTATGGAGCCAGAAGAGTGAGGAGGTCTCGATGCAGACTGGGGAAGGCAGAGCCGCGCGACCGTGGAAGAAAATTGGTAACTTCTGTTCCCGGATGCTTAATGGGCTTCCGCTTCTTTATTCTGAAAGTAGACAGGCCGGTGAAGGACGTTTAAGAAGGACTTGAGGACTGATTCCTTCGGGGCTGGTCGTGGCAGAGCTTCTAAGCCGGCTCAGGTCCTCAGCCGAGGCAGAACCGCGCAGCTGTGGGAGAATGGACCTCCTGGACGACTCGGAGATCGGAAGAAGACGAAACCACTTTGGTTGCGAAGACGACTGGCAGACGCTTCCGACGATGGCTCTTGGGTCTTCAAACTCATCCGTAGGAGGTCGTGGTGGCCGCTGCAATTTGCTGGTCTGCTATAGATCTTCAGTTGAGAGATGTAGGTTGATGATGATGGGGGTGAATGGGGTATATGGGAGGGGAAATGGGGGTGGATGAGTGTGGTGAAAGCCCGGGCTGTGAGGGGGTCTAGGAGGGGGTGTTCTAAGGTGGGGGAAGGGAAGAATGGGGTCTAGAAGGGGGTCTAACAGGTGGTGGGAGGAGGAGCTACGAATTTGGAAAGGTGGGTGAGAGGAGAAGGTGAGGGGGGGGGCACAAGTGAGTGGAGGGAAGGGTGGATTTCAAATTTGAAATGGCATTGGAAGTTGTGGGGTTGTGTGGGGAAGGGGTTGATTGTGTTGGAATGGGGAAAGTGGTGTTGGAATGGTGAGGGATCTCCTTGGGACTAGGGGGGTGGAGTAATGGAGGCCATGGGGAAGTTGAGGGCTTTAATGATGGTAGGTGGGGGTTGAGGTGGTTGGGAAGGGAGGAGAGAGAAGAAAATTCGAATTTGGGTGTTGAGGAGAGAGAAAGTGGAGTGAAAAAGAGAGATTAAGAGAGGGAAGGGTGGGGAATCTCTCTCCTAGGGTTTCTCACCCAAAAAATGGAATCTCTCCACTAGATAAGAAGTGTAAACTCTCAAAATGGCAAGTTTTTCATTCATTAATTCATTACCTCCAAATGAAGGAAATGAGGCCCTATATATAGGAAACCCACCATTTACAATAAGACCCTGACAAAAGACTCATTGACAAATAACCGAAGGGGTAGGGGAGCTCATTGGGCCAAGCCCGAAGAAATGGGCCCAATTAGCACATTACACACTCTAATGACACTCAAACATAGGAAAATAAATGCAAGACCTAGGGACATGACTCAAATAAAATGCAAATTACATCAAATGACTCAAGTAAAATTACATAGGACTCAAAATTAAATGACTAAACCATGCCGGATGCAACCGGGGCGAGGAGACGAGCTGTGAAGGTGGGCATGGGAGGTGATGTCCCCATCAAACGGTAAGATGATTGTCAGCTTAGACCGAAGGTTATGACGCTGAATGACTTGGCTTAGACGAAAGGTCATGATGCCGAGGGAGAACATTTACCGGCCTAGACGGACTATCATGTTACTGGGCAACTTGGCCTAGACGGTATGTCATGATGCCAAGGCAAAATATTTACCGACTTAGGCAGAAAGCCATGATGCAGGATAACTTGGCCTAGACAGTATGTCATGATGCCAAGGTAGAATATTTACCGGCTTGGGGAGAAAGACATGACACCGAACAACTTGACATAGACGGTATGTCATGATACCAACGCAGAATATTTACCGGCTTAGGCAGAAAGCCATGACGTCGGACAACTTGGCCTAGACGGGATGTCATGATGCCAAGATAGAATATTTACCAGCTTGGGCATAAAGCCATGACGCGGGACAACTTGGCCTAGACGAGATGTCATGATGCCAAGGGAGAATATTTACCAGCTTAGGCAGAAAGCCATGACGCCGGACAACTTGGCCTAGACGGGAAGTCATGATGCCAAGGCAGAATATCTACCGGCTTAGGCAGAAAGCCATGACGCCAGAAAACTTGGCCTAGACGAGATGTCATGATGCCGAAGCAGAAGGGTTTGTTTGTTGGTTTAACTCGATGGAAGGGCAGAGCCACAGGTAAAAAGGGTCTTTTCATTCTCCGGCCGGAGGTAGGGTCCGAAACGAGGGTAAAAGGGTCTTTTCGTTCTCTAACCAGATGAGAGGTCCCGGTCAAAGGTAAAATGGGTCTTTTTATTCTATGGCCAGACGAAAGGGCAGAGCCAAAGGTGAAGGGGCCTTTTTATTCTCTGACCAGATGAAAGTGTTAGAACAGGTGGTATACGAAAATAGATCTAGAGGGGGGGGGGTGAATGGATCTTTTGGAAATATCATCCAATTAAACTATAAACACACTCTAAGAAACGATTGAAAATATCACCACCGAAGAAGCCTAGAAATGAAGTCTTCTATTGAACCAGTGGGCAAACACTTATCATGCTAACACAGGATCAGCGAGCGACAAGATATAATCCACAGCGTTCAGGCTCAAACAAGTCGGATATCGAATTTGAGTAAATATCACTCAAACGGACGGTGAACAAAACCTGTGAAGGAGAAAAGAGATAAGGAACAATCACACCAACGCAACCACTGCCCACAGGATTTTTAGGTTGTTCGGCTAGACACCAGTCTGCCTACGTCCACCCCTCACTCCAAACAGGAGTGAGGCTTCCCTTACAAAATGCAAGACACAGACTCAGTCTGCAAACAAGACGTTGCCTAACAGCTTGATAACCGAGAAAGACAAATCCCTCAACCAAGTTCTGCAACCCACAGAACCAGAACTGGAGGACCAATCCTCCCTTCCACCAAACCAGAGGGAAACCCACGAGTAGCACACCACTACTCACAACCGGAGACCCAAGTCACCCTTCCTCTGAAACCCAGAGGGAAACCGGAGATGAAACTCCCTTCTTCTGAATCCTCACGAGGAATCATGAGCAACACCCAGTTGCCCACAACTGGAGACCAAATCTCCCTTCTCCTGAACACATAGGAGGAACCCGATACCCAAAATAGGGAATCAGAAAACACTAATGGTAAATGAAAAGAACAAACAAAAAGACAAAAAGAAAGGGCAACCAGAATGTAGCTCCAAGGAGCACAATGACTCTGCATTTGATCCATGAATCAAGATATGAACAGATATTCACTATCGCCACAGGCTACACACTCGCCCTTCTTCTCACGGCCTTATTCTCTGAACTCTATTTTCCTCTTTCTTTTTCTTCTCTTTACTTTCTTCTGCTCGAACACAGGCTCTCTTTTCACTCTCTGGCTCTTCTCTCTTCTTCTCAGCTTTCTGCTATTTTAATCTTCTCCGTTGTGATGTTCAATTTCTTTGATCGCAGAAGAGGCCTTTATATAAGGCATTGGCCAGGGTCCCATGAGCTCACGCCTTGGGCGTGTGGAGAGCTCATTCCCGCCTTTTCCAAAGAAGCCACGCATCAGGTGAAGATGGAATGTTGATCCACGTGACAGAAGATGCTCCCCTTGGATTACGTGTCAATCATAAGCATAGAGAAATCTGGAATCACGTGCTTCTCTTAAGTCTCACGAGAATCTGATCCTGGTTCGCTTGGACCTTTTTACGGTAAAGTCCATGTCATCAGAGTGAAGACATTTCATCAAACACTTTGTAATTATATGATAGAAAAATTTGTACTAACTTAGATATGTAGTAAGAGAGATGTGCACTGATTAGGTTCAACATCACACACGAACATGCACTGACTTGGTATATGCTGAATGCAAGAAGTGCACTGGCCTTGTATACACACAAGGCAGATGTGCATGGACCTATGCATGCGTATGTCACAAAATGCACTGACTCAGTTAAGTGTAGACTAAAACATGCACAGACTTAGTGAGCATATATGCACAGACCTATATGCATAAGGTAGAACAATGCACCGACTTTCATATGCTTGCATTCAACCATGCACTGTCCAGCTACAATGTGTGCACCGACTATATATATGCTTAGTGATTCAACTATGCACGACTATGTATGCAGTCTACAGAAGCATGCACAGACCTTATGTGCAATGCGATGCAAAGCATGCTCCGACAGAAACTTGCACCGACTTGATATACATACTGAAGAATTATGCACCGACCTTATATATGCCTTGGACATAAACATGCACCGACCGTGTATTATGCCTTGACAAGAACATGCATCGACCGTGTATATGCCTTGACAAAAACATGCACCGACCTTGTGTGCATATTCAAAGTAAAACCTGCACCGACTTTACAAGCACAATGCAAAACCTGCACTGACTTTCTATGTGCGCAGGAGAAATATGCACTGACCTTCTATATGCACAATAGAAATGTGCACCGACTTGCATTGCTAGGTCAATATGTATGTGCACCGACCATGGAAAAGGTGCTTAGACCTTGTGTATGCAATCTTGTGCACATGCTCGGACTTGATGTATAGATGCTTGGACCTTATTGATTATATGCATTGACCTATATTAGCATATGCACTAACCTTAGTTAGGATATAAGCATACTAGCATCGACCTTAGTTAGTGAACCCATATACTAACACCGACCTCAGTTAGTATATAAACATACTAGCATCGACCTTAGTTAGTTATATGATCATACTAGCATCGACCTTAGCTAATATACAAACACACTAACACAGACCTAATGCATGAACTGTTCTATACTAACATAGACCTTACATGCAGAATGCGTGACTAACACTGACCTCAGTTGCATGTGGTCTATACTAGCATCGACCTTATGAGCAGAGCAGACAGTATGAACAAGAACCTGATGAAGTTCTATGCATCATTCTAAAAAAAATGCACATATCATGCACATGATTATGATGACATCAATCTGAAAATGCATCATCAATCTGAGAATGCATAGTGCAATGACCAACTTCATAATCAAATGCATATTTCATCAACATTCAATTTTCATGCAACCACATAATGACTTATAGTATTTGCTATCATCAAAACTACAGGGACACAACAATCTCCCCGTTTTTGATGATGGCAACACTATGAGTCTATGGCAGCACAGTGAGATATACAACATCATGCAATGCAACACAGCCGATTATCTCTCCCCCTTTGACTTCATTAAAAAGAAGGCATATGGTTCTCCCCCTTGGACTTCAGTAAAAATAAGCTAAGGGTTGATAAAATCAGTAGTGAAATGCAAGGCATGCGTGACATGGTTGAATGATGAATTATGCTCTTCCTTGACCAAGTGATCATAAATTGCCAGACAATGCAAACCAGTATGAATAATGCAGGAGCATGCATCAATTGACAGAGAAATAACTGATTCTCCTCGTTAAATGTTGACCATTCACCCCCTGAAGGAATGAGGTGAAGGGTATGATGGAGAATAGTTAACACAATGTTCAGTAAAAAACACAGGGACAGCTTGATGAGACAATTTTCCCATTTGCCAAAAACACATGGAGAATTGGAATGGAAAAGCATTATCAGATGACCAATTGTTAAGATCACAAAGCATAGAGAGCATTGAGCAGAATCAAAATAAAACATGATCAATGTCAGCGAGCATGATTTGAGCAAAGGAAGATTTTCAATAAGATACCAATTTCATAAATCCTATTAAAATAATTTCAGACTCTTCTATTATACGAACTTATGAATAAGTCTTAATTGACCAGCATGGTTTAAGCATGATGTATGCAGAGTTTGTTAATGAAATTCAATACTCATATCTGAAACAAGTTTTAATAAAGATGAACCAATCACTCATATGATATTCTTGTTTATCCTCCTTCTATCTTACTCATTTAATTTTTCAATGACTCCTCTAGGAATTACAAGAGGTAGTGTTGAGGTTAAAAAACTACGAAATCATTTGACTATCTAGGGGTATAGCAATTTAACATTTGCAACAATTTTCAGATATTCATTTGATCAAACAGGAAATTTTATGCACTCAAACTTTAAGAGTAATCTAGTTCAGTACACACCTTGTCACTAGAGGATATACGTTGATCAGACGCCAATATCCCTAAGCACTTAGTGTGACTACCAGTCATGCTTTATAATGTACAGAGTTAACTTGACACCTCATGACATACCTCAACTCATTTCCTTGATGAGTGAGATGTATGTCTCAGTGTGCAAGCCATTGCTCTGCCAAATTTTTAATCATTGTTTCAGCAGAGTTAACTATGGCACTTCATAACTCAGTCCTTTGGACATGGTTTCTCAGTGACCAAGATCATTGCTCTGACAGCTTTTAATCCCTTATACATTTCAGAAAACTCAGATGTTTAAAAACAACACTTACATCATGTATCTCAACTAAAGATAGTCATGAATTTAAAATTTTTGGATTTAAGAAGATTTTGTGAGAAATAATATGAGATAGTATGTTGAGATTTATTTAAAAAGTGATTCAGATATTTTCAAGTTTTTCACATCCAAACTTAATGAACACATTAATTTTAAACCACTTGAAACTTTCAGACATTCATAAAATCATATAATAGAAGATTCCCTTAAAAGTTTATCAGATTTATGATCAAGGTACACAAATTGAAATCTTCTCAAGTTTCAGAATTTTCCAACAAGATTCAGTAGCAGTCAAATTATGAATTGAAAAGCACAAGCATCAAGGAGCATGCATGTATGTGAAGACACGTGAATTAAAAGCATGTAGTAAATATGACCAGGATTATGCAATACAACTGCAGATTTCAATGAAATGACCATGAGATTTCAATGAAATGACCATGAGATTTCAACAAGATTTATTTGGAGAGCAGCAAGATTGATGCCAAGTTTGACAAAGACTTTCCAAGTTATGTGAAGCACAGAATGTGCAGTGAGTATGAGAGTCACTTGAAATCAGTTGGCTGAAGTTATGACATGTATGTTCAAGGTTCAGAAACTGAGAGGTTTTTGACAGACCAGCTCCCCTTAGATAATGCAGAAACACTACACATAATATACCAAGAGCATGAGAATAGCTGATGCTAATAGATACAAGTGAAAATCAGATGAGTAGTTGCCAGTTGGAGACAGAATGACAGACATTAAAGACCACTGAGTTCAAGGAGTTGAGAAGAGATTCACTATAGGCATCAGTCAAATAGATCATTTTCAAGGGTGTAGTTCAACCTGAAGATGGCAGCTTCAGTTGACCGGAGTAGACAGTGAAGGAGTGCACTGATCAAATATATATATATATATATAGCTATGCAGTTCAAAATCTTGTTAAACGCTCCCCCTGACTGAATGCATTCAATCTTTTGGGATTTTCTAAATGAATGACAATCAATTTGAAATCAGTGATTGCATGAGAGCAAACAAATGCACATCATTAAAGGATGAAGTGCATGAACTTCCCATTTCAGGATGCATTCCAACATGTCATAAAGACTATGCAGGATTACAACTTTAAACAAATATGCATGAGCCATAAAAACAAATTACCTAGGCAAACTCCCCCTATCTATATGCATATATTAACTGGATTCTGAATGCAGCATATGCAGAACATGAGAACCATGAGGGAATATGCTCATGAAACTTCTACACTGCTCTAATATGTAATTTGACCCATGATACTAGGCAGAGGACTTGGTCTAAAGATCACCTCACACATAGTAAGAACCTCCAGACAAATTACAATTGCCCTTTAGTAACTTACCATTTGATATACCATGGTGATCTTGCATGACAATGAAGTGTAAATGTAGTCCTATATGCAATAGATTTTAGTGAACTATGCAACAGATGAGCAGTACCATTCAGACACACTTCAGGCATTATTCATGTGCAGTTCTGCTTTTAAGACAACTTCAATTAAATGAAGCACAGATGCGATAATGAATTCAGTTATGACATTGCAGAATGTCACATAAGAATGCAAACATGTATTCTGAAAAATCAAATACATGCAGCTATAAGGACAGAATAAAAAATTCAAATAACTAACCTGAAGAAATGCAGGAATGAGGTTTTACCATATCAGGTGCTTTGGCTTATTACCCCTTTTATTTCTCAGCCCCAAGGAACTCCTGCAAATGAAATTTTTATTTTGCCATTTTAGGTACCCAAGCATTCTTGGGTCCTGAAGGGTTAGCAGTAATTCTGACTGGTGCTTTCCACATCTTCCTAGCAGTTTGATCATAAACTTCATCACCAAGCAATCATTCATAGAATGTCCAAACCGTCCATAGCAATCATTCATAGAATGTCCAAACCGTCCATAGTAATGACATGATGAACCAGATTTTAAATTATTTTTATGCACATTAGCATTAACATGGAATCTATGTGCATGTTCATGAAGGTTTCTGTATTTATCATGGAGTTTTTTCTTTTATTTCCACTAAACATATTCTCTTTTGCAGGGAATCCAACATATCTAGAGTTAACATTCCTTCCCTGGACATGCCAACAGTCTTTGACTGTATGGCCAGGCTTCCCACATTCAAAGCAAGAAGAAAGATTTCTTCTTTTAATGACAGACCAGCACTCACTAGCCAGATGGCCTGGCTTCCAACAGTTGAAACACATAGAGGGTTTTCGTTTGAAACCAAATTTATCCTTACCGAGGACATTCTGTTTAGTAGGGAATCTAACATGTTTAGAATGAACTTTTCCCTGGGCATGCCAGCAATGGACAATGATAAGTGTGTAATTTTACATGTTAATTAATATTATAACACATTTTTATGAGCTTTAATATGCATCACTATGCATTTATCACACTTAATTTTAATTTCAGATCAAAACGTTTAATTACATGATTTAAGTATATTTTGATTTTATTTTGCAGGCATAAAGAAGATCACACCAAGAAGAAGAGAAATGGGCCAAAGCCCATTCACATCCAAGAGCCCATGGCCGACCAAGCCCAATTCTAGTCCAAATAAAATAAAAAAAGAGAAAAAAAGAAAAGTAAAACAATAATATATATATATAGATATATCTATATTTGATATATATAGATATATATATATATATGATATAAATATAGATATATATCGATATATATATATATTTGATATATATATAGATATATATAGATATATATTTGATATATATAGATATATATATGATATATATATATATATATTTGATATATATAATAAGTCTTCACTTCATACAGGATGGCTTAAACACCTTCACACCATGGGCTCCACAAATGCCAAAAGCCATGCAACGTGAAGACAAGGCAACAGCAATGCAATGGCTTCACGTGGCCATTCAACATGCCACTTGGGCTCTTCACAAATAGCCGAACAAAACAAAGCTTCAACACAATGGCAGGATGGTTTCAACACAGTGGCCCCCCTTTCACTTCAAAGCACATGTAGAATGGGTCATATGTACCTAAAAGCATGCAGACAAAGCATCTTCACGTGGCTTCAAAAGTCATGCAGGAAACACAAGGGCCATGGACGAACGCAAGCACAGGGTGGTTAATATGGCAGTTTCACAAAAGGCTTCACTTCATGTCGGTTGGGCTCTTCAAATGGTTAGAAGCTTCAACGCTGCACACGTCGACTGTGGAGGCATCAACAGGGCTTCAACGCGGAGGAGCATCAGGTCAGCCAAAGCTCACCCGGGACAGCAGGTGGGCAAGATGTGGCCCACGTGGCGGGCTTCATCCAGGGTCCACGGTTCACAACATGGCAAGTCTTCTTATAGCGTAAGGGCCAGCCATACAATCCAGGTCGGCTTCGTCCGTGCATGCAGGCTTCAAAGTGGGCGACCGTGGGGCTTCGGGTGGCATTGCAGCAGGTTGGCAGCTGTTCACACAGGATCGGCCAGGCAACACACGACGTCGACAGGAGAGAAAGCGGCTAAGCCGCAAAGTAGGAGGGCAAGGTGGACTCTTTTAAGGCACAAGGCGGCCTTCACACAGATAGTTTGGCAGCGAGCAGCCTTCACACATTCCTTCAAACACTACTGACTTTGCATGCGAAAGAAATAGAGAAATGGGTTGTTAAATAAATAAAATGGCTTGGTGTGTTCACATGTAATAGCGTGATTGTGTAACCTATATAAGGAGGGCACAGGGAAGGCTTAAGCTCCCTAGTAGGTAAATAGGCAATAGACATAGTTACGTAGGTAGGCTCTCTCATTCCCCTCTTATGTAGCATTCTTTCCCTTCATTAGGTTTCTCCATTTTATTTTTTTTATTGTTCTAGTGTTTTGTAATTTATTTATTTGTAACTTTTATCCACTTGTGAGTTTGCATTAATTCATGTTTTAATATTTTACATAATCTCTCCATCTCTCTAATATTCTTCCAAAATTCTCTCTCGATCAATTTCTAAAATTCTTCCAAAGACGGTCAAGAGACGAGGTCCCGATCCGGTCGAGTGTACGTGGTCGTTCCCGACGACTCGTAAATCAAAGGCTCGAGGAGACGACGTCGTTGTCACACCACGGCCGCACCAAATCTATCCTACTTCATCTATTTTATTTCGCATTTAATTTTATTATTTCTTTAGATTCATGTATTTTCATGCAAGTTTATTTTTTAATTAGGTTAATCTCACTCAAAATTCGGATCTTCCAAATAGTAGAATTTTCCAACTCATGCTTAAATGAAAATATTTCTTCCTCGTGAGATCGACCCGCACTTACCACTCTGCTTAGATTTTATATCTTTTTAGTGAGTGAGTTCGGTTAATTTTAAAATTATGGCACGACTTTTAACGACTAGTTTTGTATACATCAATTTTTGACACCGTTGTCGGGGAAGAAAAATTAATTTTTTATAGTTGGATATTCTTGTGTTTGATGTATATATTTGTATATTAATTTTTCTATTTTTTATTTTGCAGGAAAACGAAAAAAATTAAAAAATCAAAGAAAGAAAAATTGGACCTGAAATTCTCAGAAAATGAAGCGTCGCTGAAAGCCTAGAATTGTAGCAGTCAAGCGTCGCTAAAGGGCTGAAATGTAGGAATATGTTCTATTTTTTCGATTTCTGAAAAATTTTCAAAAAAAATCTGAAAAATTCCTGAAAAATCTATAAAAATCAGTAAAAAATCAGGACATATAAAAATAACATTTTAAGCTTCATTTTGTACTAAATTTACTTGTCTTGGTCATTTTATTATTTATAACTTCTTGCATTCATCTCTTATTGAAAAATTTCAAAAACAAATCAAAAATCAAAACAAAAAAATTTATGTTGGCTAGATAGGTTCATTAACTAAAAAAAATACTTGCACCAAAAATAGAAGACTCCATTCAAGAATAGAAATCACACCCACCATGTTCTAGGTCATGCATCGTTTAGCATAGAATTTTTCCTTGTTTAATTTTTGTCATTACATTTTGGAGATTACAAGGGGCAAGGTACGTTCTACTTATCCTATTCTGGCATGCATATTGCTTAAGAACCCCTTGTTTGAAATTGTGATGTGCATTTCATTTCAAAACACTTTAAGGGCGATACCCCTAAATAACATAAGATGGGGATTTCATCACCCTTCCTTAGCCCAGAAACCACATTTTCCTTGCATCTTTGCATGACCTAAGCCATAAATAAAAACCAGTCGACATTGGCCCTAGGATCACACTGTAATTTTAGTACGATTTGAGTTTACCCTCTTGTGGAAATCGGTGCCTAAGGTAAGACGGTCGGACGGCAAACGCCTTAAGCGGGACTGTGGTTTGACATAAAAAGGTCCCTACGTGTCACGCCCCGAACCGATAGCAGCGGAACGTGTCGTTTGCTCGGAACGTGGCAGTTAAACAGTCATATCAATCAGAGCATAGTCATTTCCACAAAACACAATTTGGACAAATAACAAATTTCATATCAAATATAAGTTCTTTACATATTCGGGCCCATAATAAACGAAAAGACTCAATAAAGAAAAACTACAATGAGACATAAGACGCAATATAACCAGACTAGACGGTTCATCTAGATGTCAGAGTCCTCTTCACTCTTGCCATTGCCCATCATGTTCGGTCTCATCATTGTTGACACCCGTTTTATACCCAATAAGTCAGGTCATCTCCTTATTTCATTCTATACGATGCTCCGAGTTGTTCACCCTTCATTGAGTCTCTTGGTTAGTTGAAGCCTATTTCTTGGGTCTTAATTCCTAGATTAATGTGTGGCTCCCGGTGGCGTTTCGTTGGATGAATCTTAGCAAACCCTTCACTCTATTTTTGAACCTCAATGTTAATAACGGTCCCAGTCAGGCGCGTTGCTTCCTTCTGACGGATGGGTCCCGGACCGTTACTCTTTGAAGAGTCCTAAGGCTTAAGGTCTCGTGTTCAGAGCTTATCCTTTTGATTCCATGTTGATAATAACGGTTTGGCGTGCAGCCGTTGTTTCATTCTAACGCCCTATGCCTTGGCCGTCACTTCCTTGAAGAGTCCAGCTTGTTGGGTCTTCTTCCCGTTGATCTTATCTCTTTGGGATAGGGTTGAAAGTGACGGATGAAGCTTGGTGCGTTACTTCCAAGTGGCGGTCTATCGTGCAGCCGTTACTTCCTTCCGAGAGTCCTGGCAGTTCAGGCCTTTTCCCTGCTACTCCGTGGTCGAGATAAGGATTTGGATTGACGTTATCTCTTTCAAATCCGATCCTCAGGAGCCCCCGTTTGTTTCTATGGACTCTTGGTGATATTATCTTCAAGGATTTGCTAAGAGTTATCTCTTTATCTTGCTGAATTATCCTCTGCTCGACCTAAGAGTTTGAGGGTCTATAAATAGAACCCTTGACTTCATGGCCAAAGGGGGGAGGAAGATTTGAATTCACGACGAAGTGCTGCCGAACTCAGGAGCCATCTTCATCCGGAAGGAGCTGCTTCCCACGTCCATCCATCTTCTAATCAAGGGAGTACTTTGGTTTTGTCTTTCAAGTTCATCCTTGCATGCTTGAGTTCTTCCTTGGTTTTCCTCAAACAAAGCATTGTCCCTCCTCTTCCTCCACGTTTTTCACTGTTCTTTAAGCATACAAACATCCTCCCAAACTTTTAAAACACCCAGAGGGGTTAAAAAACCAAAACTCCCCGGTAATCCCCTCTCCTTTTGATGTTCTTAAACTCTTTAAGAATTGATGCTATGCTTGTGAAAAGGTCTAATTAAGGTTGTCTTGTCTTGTCTTTCTACTTCTTTGGCAGGTTTACAAGTTCATTAGCACGAGGCCCAAGTCTTCTAGCCGGCTGGAAGAGTTGGAGTTAAAAGAATTCAAGCTTTACTACTGCAGGTTACCTGACGGTCTGGTGCAGGCGCGTCACTATCTTCCGGCGGTCTATCGTGCGGCCGTCACTTCCAAGCGACGCACAGGGTTCTGGCCGTTACTTCTAAGTTGATCTGCAGGCTTTCCTTGGTTTTCTCTCCCGTGGGCGGGTGCTTCATCCACCTATTTCCAAGGTATATTTAGGTCTTTGACTTGTGTTTACTTTGGTGGCGATCACATCTTTCCTTGGTATTGGGCATTAACTGTCTTCTTCATCATATCTTCTTTATTTTCCTCGCTTGCTCCACCTAGCGGTGTGTTTTTATTTGTTCCTTGCTCCACGCCCCGGCGTGTGTTTTCCTTTTCCTTAGCGTAATTTGATTGAGGTAGCATGCCCATGCTAGAGCTAGCTATGATTGCCTAGGTTCATGTTCACATGTTCACAGGTTTGAGTAGATCTTTGATTGCTTGTTTGTCATCTTGCCATATTACTTTGCAAACCTCAAAAGTAAGATAAAAGATAGGCAAATAAATATCAACAGATAATTTTTTGGCGATCACGGTGGGACAGCTTGTGCCAATCGTGCTCTTGATTCTTGTTTAAAACCTGCCATCATCTGCTTGTTGAGTTGCCCTTTGTTTCCCCTTTGATTACTGCATATTCTGGTTTTCTGAGTTCTCTGACGGCCAGGTGTCCCAGCGTCACAGTTCTCTGACGCAGGGGCATTAGACCGCCACATTGGTTCTGCTGTGAGAGCTCCCACGGGTTTCCAGGTTATTTCTGTTTGGTTTTTGTTCTCTGGCTCATCTGACGGTCTCATCCCCCTGCGTTATATATTATCTGGCGGTCTGGCCTTCGACCGTTATTGTTCTTTGACGCAGGGTCCTTCGACCGTTATTCTCCTGGCAGGTACGCATCCGAGGTGCATTGATTTCCGTAGTTTTTGCTGTGATTTATTGCTTGGGTGATACTTGACCTCCTTCTTGCTTTGCTCATATCTGCATATCATGGTGTGCACTATTGATTGTTAGGTTGTTAGACTAGACTTTGCATGCACTCCGGTGCACATAGGGTCATTCATCTTGTCATACATTAGATTGCATTTTCCTACCTTGTTGTGAGGACCTCTCATCTCCATATTCCTTGGGGCCGACTAGGAAATCACAGCATGGACCTCCATAAGTCCCTGCGAGCCGTG